>OX596369.1:7500-1315000 GCA_951394395.1 Colostygia pectinataria | reverse complement strand
GGGACATCCTCAGGACCATCGACTTGTTCTCCGGCAGACGTGTTGCTCCGTCGAGCGCTGGAGCCAAAGTGAGAATTCGATGCGACAACCCCACTATTTATAGTCTCAACCGGTATGGCCACTCCCACCTGCGTTCTCTGAGTCAACGCTACTTATTATTATATATTATATATTATTTACTATCCACGGTCACCTTTGTTGCGTTTGTTTACAACAAGTAGCGTTGACTCAGAGAACGCAGGTGGGAGTGGCCATACCGGTTGAGACTATAAATAGTGGGGTTGTCGCATCGAATTCTCACTTTGGCTCCAGCGCTCGACGGAGCAACACGTCTGCCGGAGAACAAGTCGATGGTCCTGAGGATGTCCCGTGGAGGGATGAAACACGTGTCGATATTTTTCTTTTGAGGTTAACTGTGGTAACTGTGTGACCTCATCAGTTAAAAGGTTAAGCGGAATAGTACTAGAGATTTTTCGTCTGTTTTTTATTTAGCAATTAATTATTAAAAGTTAATAAAAATTAATCAAACCAATTTGCTCAGATAACAATCAATGATGTCCGAACCTGCGTGTTGTTTAAAGGTCCGTTCACACAGACAATGCTCGCATTGCTGTGTTCCGGTTCGAAGGGTATGGTTTCCGGTGAAATTACAGGCACATGAGACTTTCCATCTAACGTCTCAGGGTGGTAACACGCAAGTGATATCTGTAATGTTGCACGCGTACATAGGCTACGGTAACCGCTGACCATCAAGTGGGCCGTACGCTTGGTTGCCACTTTAGTGGTATAAAAAAAAAAAAAAAAAAACGGGCTCACAGAGGAGAGCATATTCTTATCACGTTGAAAACAGAGTTTTTATATATGTAGTAAGGTTTATTTTTGCATGTGCACTGCTTTTGTCATTAAGAATGCTTGAACGCGCTCGGTTGTGAAATAATAAGAGGAGCTAACCGGCTCCGATCGCGTACTTTTTCTCGTTCGCGCCGTTCGGCTCCGATTCATGCTCTTTCTCGCTTCCAGCCGGTCTATGTGAAATTATTAATAATTGGCGACTCCGCTCCGACCAACTCCAAGCGTATACGTTTTTTTTGTTGTAGGCAAGCGTTTGACCACCACCTCACCTGATGGTAAGTGATGGTGTGGTCGATTATGGAGCACGCTTGCCTAGAAAGAACCTGTTCACTCTGGCCTTGAAGACTCCTAAACTGTATTGGTCCGGAAAAACAGACCCCGGCAACGAGTTCCATTCTTAACTCGTGCTAATGAGAAAGAAGATAAAAAGCGTTTGGTTCGGCATGGTGGGATGTCGACCAGATACGGTACAAATACGATCCGGTCTGTGTGAAATAGTTGGCGGCTCCGCTCCGACCAACTCCAAGCGTATACGATCCGGTCTGTGTGAAATAGTTGGCGGCTCCGCTCCGACCAACTCCAAGCGTATACGATCCGGTCTGTGTTGAAAGAAAAATGCGCGCCGATGCTCTCCGTGCCGGTCTGTGTGAACGGACCCTAACTCGTAGCTCGTAAGATATAGATATCCTTTGTCCGTCTGCATGTCCTGTTTGTAATGGCTTTATGAAACGTTGCGGTAACTAGGGCAGGAGGCCGATGCTCTTATGAACAACGTTACACGCACTATTCAGTACCAACTCCAACGCTAGAGGTCTTCTTTTTATACAACTAAAGTGGCAGACAAGACAATACCAGAGGTATCACTCGCGGGTTGCCACCTTGAGGCTAAGATCGAAAGTCTCATGTGCCTGTAATTTCACCGAAAACCATACCCTTCACACCGGAACACAGCAATGCAAGCATTACTGCTTGGCGGCAGAAATAATGTGGTAGTCTTACCCCGGACGAGCTCTATCACAAAGAACTCTACTACTCTTACTACAACTATATTATTTAACTATACACCGAAGCTTTATGATGAAGAGGGATCATCAAAAAAAAGCTAGGAACCCAGCCGAGTTTGTTACCAGATTTTTCTAGGCTGGGGCGCGTGGAACTGGTACTAATGTCAAATCAAGGTAGCTAATACAATTAAATCTAATAAAGAAATTATGACAGCCTTCTAATGTTCCCACTGCTGGGACACTGGCCTACTCTCGAGCGAGAGTGATTGGGTCTTAATCCACCACGCGGACCCAGTGCGGATTGGTGGATGGCACATGTCTTTCGAATTTTTAGTTCTTGGACATGCCGGTTTCCTCACGATGTTTTCCTTCACCGTATGAGAGCACTGGCATTGCGCACATAAATTTTTCGAACAGAAAAATCCATTGGTGCACGACCGGGTTTGAACCCACGACCTTAGGATCGGAAGGCGGGGTCACTACCACTAGACCACCGGTGCTCTATATAATAAAGAAAAAAAAACAATAAAAAATACCTATAGTCAAAATTCAAAATTACAAGTCACTTACAAACAATGGTTATAAAAGTAGGTTTTTTTTATTTTTTTTTATTATATTGGTGCGGCTAATATAACACTGCGGCCATGCAGGCCTTTTGTGTTCGCCACTTGTTTTGTCGCCCTTTGGGGGCGTTTACAGTTCACCTCCAAGCCCTGCCGATACTAAGAACTGGAGGATTTGCTTTGGGGTGATGTCTCTTAGCTCATCTGGGCTGAGGTATAAAAATAGTATCTAACAATAATAAGATACATCAAGTGATAATGATTCAAAAGTTGACATGACAGCCTTCGAATGTTCTCACTGCTGGGACACAGCCCTACTCTCAGGCGGGGTGATTGGGTCCCAATGCGGATTGGTGGATGGCACATGTGTAGGTGGCACTTTCGAATTTTTAGTTCTTGGACATGCCGGTTTCCTCACGATGTTTTCCTTCACCGTATGAGAGCACTGGCATTGCGCACATAATTTTTTAGAATTGATAAATTCATTGGTACACGACCGGATTCGAACCTACGACCTTAGGATCGGAAGGCGGGGTCACTACCATTGGACCACCACCACCAGTGCGTAGAAACTGACCACAGGCTATATATTTTGGTTACTAAGTAGAGGATTAAATAAATTAGACATTAATATTTCTTTTGTTGCATTTTGTAACATTATTTAACGCAAATATAATTAAATTAAAATAAATTTAACTAATATAAACATTTAAAATGTAGTGAGTAACTATGTAATGTAATGTTGGTGTCAACTTGACGTCATTGGTTTATTCAGATATGAGCGGTATCCTGCCGCTGTGGGTATCGAAATCTGTCAGTCCTCTTTTATATGTTGATTAGATGACGACATTGGCAAGATTGCGCAGCTGGCTTCATGCGCAATACGTGAAATGAGCAGTGCGCAGAGCTGTCAATAAGTGCTGCAGCGAAATTACAATCTATACTCAATTATAACGGAGTTGTGTTCGAAATTAGAAAAGCAAGCTCGACGATGGTGTTTAGAACTCCGTTCCGTGTAGAAACCGGTGAACTCCGGTTTTAAAGCTCGATTTTTGTATACCAATTGGCAAACCAGCATAGTACATGGCCGAGATTCGAATCCTCGCCCATCCCACAGAACAGATATTAGTACTATGTACAGAACGGCCACTCCCTACCTCTCACCGGTTTTATTTTCCTAACCATGGTCGCGAGATTGCCGGCACCACACGCACTTTTCGCCGGCTCCGAAGCTAAGTGCGCGTGCACGCGTTTATTTTGATTTCGTGTAGATCCAAGCGCGCGCAAGCCATCGCAAGCGAAAGTGTGCTATCTCGCTCTTGCTATAATTGGGTGGGGCCAACCATGACACACATACAACAGCACCGTTTACGCACACAAACCATGCATGTGGTGATTGCGGCGCGTTTGCTTTACAGATTTTATTGAGAGTGTCCGTGGTGTGCCAACACGGCCATCTAAAAACGAACCTATACCGCGTACAGGTTTACCGCTTTTATCTGGACAAGCCTGCAATAACTTGCATCAGAAATGCCGTTTTACCGGCCTGATAAAAAATCAAATTGCATTGTGCAACACGTAGTACACAGCATAACTTGCCAATTTAGTATTATTATGCATTACCTGTTTTTTTTTTTGTGGAATCCAGTATCAGTTGCAGGGTAATTTAAATCCTTGCTTATGACATTAGGTGAGCAGTTTATTTGTTACTAGCGACCCACCTACTTCGCGAGCAATATCCAAGGTCGTAGTATTAAGTACCAATATCTTATAAGTATGTTACAAGAAATTGTACCTTCATCTTTGAAAATAAATGTCTTTTATCTTTTTTTAGCACCGGCACCGGTGGTCTAGTGAGCACCGGTGGTCTAGTGGTAGTGATCCCGCCTTCCAATCCTAAGGTCGTGGGTTCAAACCCGGTCGTGCACCAATGGATTTTTCTGTTAGAAAAATTTATGTGCGCAATGCCAGTGCTCTCATACGGTGAAGGAAAACATCGTGAGGAAACCGGCATGTCCAAGAACTAAAAATTCGAAAGACATGTGCCATCCACCAATCCGCATTGGGTCCGCGTGGTGGATTAAGACCCAATCACTCTCGCCTGAGAGTAGGCCAGTGTCCCAGCAGTGGGAACATTAGAAGGCTGTCATGATGATGATCTTTTTTTATTTTTTTTACCCCGGCTTCGCACATATGCTTCTATACTTAAAACCTTTTTTTATGTCAGCCAGTGACAAGACGGTCAAGTCGCCCGCCTGATGTTGAGCACCACGCCTGACTATTACAGATGCAGTGCCACTAAAGCTAGAAGTTTTTAATTCAGAGTGGCACTGCACTACGCGCTCATCACCCCGAGACGTTGTTAAGTCTCATTCGCCCAGTAATTTCACTTGCTACAGTGCCCTTCAAAGATATACACAGTGCTTGCACACTTCTGCTTGGAGGTAGAATATCTGGCACTGCGGTGGTACTAAGACGGACTCTTGCTGAAGAGTCCTACCACCTGGTAAACCTTCCATTGAAATCACTTTATCTATTAATGAAATGGGTATGTAAATCAATTGCGCAGTTTAAAAAAAAATAAACATCCACACATGTAGAGGGACTGACATATTTCTGTATTAATTTTGAGGTTCAGATTTTTTTCAAATGTTTTGGATAATAGATTTTGTATCCGATTTATATGGTTCTTTTTATTTGAAAATTAGTAACTTAAGGTTGGATTTACCAAAAGGATGGAGAAGACTAACTCGTGACAGAGATGAGTGGAAGAAACTAGGGGAGGCCTATGTCGAAGGACAACCAACAAACTGGTTGCTAAACATTTCGTTTATTTTTATTTTATAGTATTCATGTAGATTTAAAAAATCATAAGTAGGTACTTAGAAACTAAAAATTGTAAATATTGGTCAGCGAATAAAGGCTTTTATTATTTTATTATTATTATTATTATTATTAACTTAAGGTTGGTCTTTTAAAAACTTGATTCAACTTCAGGTGAAGATCTAATGAGGATCTTCATACTGATAAGCAGAATAGCTCCTCAAATTGCAGTAAATTACTTACAGTTTTCAAAAGTTTGTCCGTGTTTTCTGTACTGAGAACTACTAGTAATAATAAGCAACCCATAGTTCCAAGGGATCTGATCAACAGCTGGGTAGTAGACACGAATTACGCCTCCAAAACGGTGAGAGAAAACATCCCAGAGAGACCAAGAAAATACTATTCCGACCCGTAATCGACCCACCTCAATTTTCGGGGGTAAAAAGGATTATTCTCGACCCACCTTAATGGTACACGGTTTACTTCTGCCTTTCAATTAAGATGAGGTGACCAAATTGATGAATGTAAACATAAAAATGATTCATTCAATGACAGCAGATCTATACATTTCCGCTCCATTCAACCAAAGTGATTCAATTTGGTTGAACCGTGTACAACCTTAGCCAAACGGTTGGGGTGGGTGAGTCTTATACATGCCTTATAGTTTGTTACACTAGTTTCTGTAGCAGACATTTTGTTAATTATTGCAAAAGTTGGTACGTTTTACACGTACGTACATTTACGTGTACCGAATTGCGTATCTGGATGATTTACAACTGTTACTTAGTACAGTCGGCGACATAAATTATTGCATAACAGACAATATTCGATCTCTAAAGAAATTTATGTCTGTTTGTATAAAACTAGTTCATAAACGAACTATAAAATAAACCTCTGTAAACCTCTTAAAAAAAAGTACAGTCATTAATCTCGGAATTTTTGATTTTTTACTGGAACTGCAATGTTTGTTTCTGGTTTGAGTGTTGTGGTACCATTGGTACTAGTAGTCTGATTCCCACGACATAGGGAAATCTAGTGTGGGGGCCGAGATTAGATTGCCGAGATAGATTGCAAAACCGGTTTCCGGTTTTATAGTGAGCTTTGAAAGTGAGCAACATTGCATTTTGAGGAACTATTTTGCTCATCACGCTGAAGATCCTCATCAGATCTTCACTAAATATCAGACAAACTTAAAGTATGATATTAATGTCTTTATTAAACAAAATAAAATATGTACATAATTATATTACATTACAAAATATACAAAATACATATGAAACAGTTGAGCCATCTAAAGACCGTTACAAACGACCTATAGATAGCTCAACTGATTCAAATCACTACCAGTAGGGAGCGTTCCCAACATGCTGATACGTTGAGCCAGATATAACTTAAAGTTAATACTTACCTTTCATAAAAAATAAAAATCATCGAAATCAAATCACATTAGGCGGAGATATTTAGCAGCCCCCTTTTTGTCCCTATTTAGAGAAAGTACGCCCCTTATCAAAAAATCCCCGACGATAATAAGAGTCATAGAAAGTCATAGAAACTGTATACCAAGTTTCAACCAGATTGGTTGAAAATGCGACCTGTTGGCGTGAACACAAAAAGTCCGGATAAACTGACATCCAAAAGCATTTTTGGCCAACCTCGAAACTGAGAAGCTTCGCTCGCTCGGTCAATTATTGTTATTATTATTAAGAGCCTGTAGTGTCCCACCGCTGGGCAAAAGCCTTCCTTCTCTCCAATCATCACGGTTTTGGGCTACTGTGGGCCAGCGCTTTAGGTAAGAGTCAATTTCGTCCCTCCATTTTCGCCGTTTAACTAATAATTTAAATATTTCATTTCATTTATTTATTGCTTCATGTTCATTCATTTACATTGAGTAGTTAGTATTTATAGGTCTTATAATACGTTAGTGGGTATGCACATGTGCCCTGTTGCAACATTTGAGTTCGGTTTACATAATTATTTACCAAGTTTGTATTTGAATAGAATGAATTTAAAAAAAAAATTACAGTGTAAATAATGATATTTAACACAATGAAATTAGTGTGTGAATCCCAAAATAAATCGACCTAAATTCGAGGAAAAATCGACACGAACGAAACTTTCAACCAGCCATCATCTTAATAATTGCACGTCGCTGACTGTACCGATTGGTACACCTATTTAACTATTACCGATGTGGTTTCCACGTATGTCAGCTAGCTCTCTACTTAACTTATGAATGACGAACGGACAGGCCAGACAATGAATTCTACAATTGCTTCGTTACGCATAAATAAAGCGCAGATTGAATACGAATTTCATAAGTTATAGTGCAGATACTAGAGTAGTAGAGTTCTTTGTGATAGAGCTCGTCCGGGAAAGAACTACCACCATACCTATTTCTGCCGTCAAGCAGTAATGTTTGCATTGCTGTGTTCCGGTCCGAAGGGTATGGTTTCCGGTGAAATTACAGGCACATGAGACTTTCGAACTACGTCTCATAGTGGCAATCCGTGAGATACCTCTGGTATTGCAAACGTCCATAGGCTGCGGTAACCGCTTACCATCTTGTGAGCCGTACGCTTGGTTGCCACTTTAGTTGTATAAAAAAAAGTAGACTTTTAGTATGAACCGGTGTGGGTATGAACGATGAACGCAGAGTCTGATCAACTTACGTGCTATGAGCACTGTGGGCAAAAACATTTCGACAGTAGTGTCGATAAAAAAGTTTTCCTTGAACAAATATAATTTTTTTAAAGAGATTTAATTTATGTGTAAGTAAGTTTCTTACTTTGTTTTGGTAAGTATAATGCACCAACTTGCTATAAGTCGCTGTATATCATCAATAAATGGTAAAAGTTTATATAAGGTCATTCATTATCAACCTGACAAACTTAAGGGATAGGATCCACACATAAAAAAGTCTAAACATTTTTAATTAATATTTAAAAAAAAATTTACGTAATTCTGCTTAATAATTAGTTATCCTTGTTAGAAATCGAAGAGGCAGCGCTCGGCACGTGTCAGTGACCCGCGCGTCAATGAACCGCGGGTCAATAACCCGCGCGTCCTTGACCTGCGCGTGTCAATGACCCGCTACGGGGCGCGCACACTCAAATATTTCATTATTACGCCGCTTAACTCGATTCCCAACAATGGTAAATAATAATTGAGCAGAAAAACGTAATCGATTTTTTTGTTTACTTGGGATTTTTAAGACAAAATATAAGGTAAGTTTAAGTTTAAGTTTGTCAGGTTGATAATGAATGACCCTGTATATTCCACACTATCGACAATCGACCGATCGTAATCTATATTCAAAGCAAGAACAAGTATAAATCATAAAGAACTAACAATACAAAAAAACATTGAAAAGGATTAGCCATTTTGAACTCATAAACTTTTAGGATCTTAGATAAGTAACAATGGTGTTTTGAATAAAAATATGTCAAGTGTGTGCTAAAACAATCCATCGCTGTTTAGTATAGTCACTGATTTTACGACTGCTTGTCCGGTGGCATTACGTCATTGATTTAAGGTTCAAATTGCAATAATTCATTTGTAAACTGCAAAAACGAACAGCAATTATTTAACAGAATAACAATTTTCACTAAAAACGGGATATTTAACATTTTTTTTTAATACAACTGAAGTGGCAACCATGCGTACGGCCCACAAGATGGTAAGCGGTTACCGCAGCCTATAGACGCTTGCAATACCAGAGGTATCACTCGCGGGTTGCCTTGGGCTAAGATCGAAAGCCTCATGTGCCAGTAATTTCACCGGAAACCATACCCTTCACACCGGAACACAGCAATGCGAGCATTACTGCTTGGCGGCAGAAATAGGTATGGTGGTAGTCCTTCCCCGGACGAGCTCTATCACAGAGAACTCTACTACTCTTAGTTGAAATATCGGGTATCAACAAAACTCACAAATCATGGTAAATATTCCGTTTTTAGTGAAAATTATGTTAATAACCATGATAGTTTTAAAAACTATAACATTTATTTACCTAATTAAGTGATGGTGATATAAAAAAACCGACTAGTGTATAGTTAGCACAGCTGATCTAGGCTTCCGTGAAGTTAGCCGTTTGTGATGCGCAATAACAATTTAGTTTGTAAAGCTCTATTGCGCATCGAAACGGCTAACTTCACCACGGCCGAGATCCACCGTGAGAACCATAACAATTTAAACTATTTTGATTAGTGAATAGAAAGAACTACTAGCGACATAGATTCAACGTCATTTTGTAAGCTCTTTCATGCTCTTTCACAGAGGCTTTTAGGTGACCTTTTAATTCCGTCACCAGCAAGAATCCGTCTTGTTGGGTATCACCGCAGCGCCAGAATATCTGCCTCCAGGCATTGGTGTGCAAGCATAACTGTTTGGGTTTGAAGGGCACTGTAACGAATGAAATTAATGTGACGTGACCTTTTCTCGGGGTGACGAGCTCAGTGCAGTGCCATGCGGAACTTCAAAACTAAAACCTTTGGGTGCGTTGCAACAGTTTTAGTCAGGCGTGGCGCTTAACACCAGGCGTTTTGACAGTCAATGTCACCTGCTGACAAGCGAGGAGCTAGAAGAAATCACGTAACACACAAAAAACTATTTACAGTTGAATGAATAACCTAAACAAAGGCCAGCCGCAAGTGCCCGAAAAAAAACTGAAATATCTTACGTACCCCTAAAGATCATAATCAAAACTCTTTGAATATCGTTTCCGTATTAGCATAACAAAACGATTGTATAATTAACACCTTATATCTTCTTCCCCAGACTGGTGAACTCAATCCTACAAGAGGAGCTCAAAGAAATACACGCGTTTACCCAGAAAACTCTAACCGTGGACCAGTGGAAGACACAGAGCCAATGATATCAGCCAATGAGATCTGTTGAAATATAATGAAGTAGTACGCGATTGGTTGTTTCATTTATAAGCCAAGATGATGGATATGAATGGGATGGATAATTTCTATACGGTGAGCGTGTCCGCTCCCGGGAAGGTGATATTGCATGGAGAGCATTCTGTGGTATATGGGAAAACGGCCGTTGCCTGCAGCCTGGGGCTTAGGAGCTCGATCGTTATAAAGGTAACTGATAATATAACACACCCAACATACACTTAGTAAGTACTAAGGTACTTAGTAAGTAGGAGTTTTTGTATAAGTATACAAAAACTCCTTTAAACTATGTAAAGTGGTTGGTTGTAATTACGACGACGGCGATTTGACGACCGATGTGGCGCAGCGGACAAATGTTTGTACGATCTACAAATATTTCTTCCGGGTGTTCTGGGTATTTTCTGTATACATATAATAAAACTAATATCTATCTATGTATTGTATTAAGTATATATCAGTCATCTAGTACCCATAACACAGCTCTGTTTAGCAGCAGCTTACCTTGGGGCTAGATGATGCTGTGTGGGAAAAGAAAAAAACTATTGGCTTTAACCAGTTCATTATTTAAAACACATATTTATTATAGTTCCATGTTGTATAACATTATTTTGCTATAACGTTTCAAAAACTATACTTTTTTTGTTATATTGTTCAGGTTATCTAAATATTATAAAGTATAAATATTACATAAGTTATTATAAATCTAAATTGGTACTTTTTATAAACTTCTGGGGTTACTACACCTGGCTGACAGAGGTCCAGAATAGGTTCCGGGGAGCGTAGCGACGAGCATGGTTTTTATAGTGACCAAACCACGCACTAGCCGAGCGAAGCGTGCCGCTTGTAACTACTGAAACTAGCAAACGCAATTAGTAAATGTGGTTTTATACCAAATTTCATCGAATTCGCTTCGTAACGGCGAGGTTAAGTAACAAAGTTCGAACATACAAAATTTCGCATTTATATTCGTGTGATTCACGTAACAGGCATGTCGCTAAATAGTAAATAAACAGTATTAATTAACGATACACTCTGAAGGTACCACTTACCACATAGCGCTATAAACCTGTGAAAATTGTGAAATTGTTCATGTGTTTTGCTTTATCACTTGAGAAGAGTATTGGGCAATATTTGTCACTTGAGAAGTTCTAACCCGAATAATCTGTTATCTATATTCGTCTACTAATATTATAAATAGCAAAGATTTGATTGTTTGTTTGTTTTTCTAAATCTAAATATTGCTGGACAATTCACACAGCATCATCTAGCCCAAGCACATCATGTGTTAAGAGTATTAGATGACTGATATATATTTATTACAGTACATAGATAGATATTTTTATTATACATAGAAAATACCCAGAACACCCGGAACAAATATTTGCAGATCGTACAAACATTTGTCCCAAGGTGGGAATCGAACCCTTCGCCTGCCGAGCCACATCGGTCGTCAACCATTTGGTTTACATGGAATAGGTTCCGAAACAACTGAACCGAATTGAAAATTATTTTACCATTGGGATGCTACACTATTTACCGGGTGACATAGGCTATATTTATTACTAGGTCCCGGCTTGCGCGTTTATACACATTCTTAAGTCTTCATTGCACCCGTGCAAAACCGGGGCAGGTCTCTAGTAAATAAATAAATATAATAATAATAATAATAATAAATTCTTTATTTCAGACAACTTAGATCCATACAATTTGAGAAAATTGTATTGTATACAATTTAGAAATAATACCTAACACAATTGTTTCGCTACAATAAAATTAAAGAAAATACTAATATAAAATAAATACCTAATAAATACGAGTCCAACATCTAAAAATGACACATTAATTATGAAAAACTTACTTAAATTTGTAACAACTGAAATTACAACACATGAAAAATTATTTATCTACCTAGGTACTTATCATTTTACTAAGTTACTAGTTATTAGTGTACAAGTTCTCACCCAATGTGCAAGTATCGGACTGTCGAATTTGTCTGAAAAGGCGTTCAGAATGCTGTTGTGACTACCTCTCACTCTGCTCATTAGCGATGCTATTCTCTTTCGTATGATAGCTGCAAAACCAACATTTTTACACAACGCTATAATATAGTCAGATATAATATTTAATACAGAACTTTTTTTGTAAATACATAGTTTACTTATAATACTAAACCCGGAACAAATATTCGCAGTTCATTTTTTTTTTTTTTTTTTTTTATACCACTAAAGTGGCAACCAAGCGTACGGCCCACTTGATGGTCAGCGGTTACCGTAGCCTATGTACGCATGCAATATCATAGTTATCACTTGCGTGTTACCACCCTGAGACGTTAGATGGAAAGTCTCATGTGCCTGTAATTTCACCGGAAACCATACCCTTCGAACCGGAACACAGCAATGCGAGCACTGCTGCTTGGCGGCAGAAATAGGTATGGTGGTAGTCCTTCCCCGGACGAGCTCTATCACAAAGAACTCTACTACTCTTACAAACATTTGACCCGCAGCGGGGATCGAACCCGCAACCTTATTAAATTACCAAACTTCCTCACAGAACTTACCAGAAGCCACCTGTCAAAGTAACATGTTTAATTCCAGATACTGAAAAATCAAAGCTTTGTAAACACACTTCGTCTGAAAAAACATTTCTTTAATTTTATTTAAAACAGTGTGGTTTAGTCATGAAGTATTTATAAATTGCGATCAATCTAACGTAAATTATGGTGTATGGGGGTGTAACGTAAATTAAATAAATAAATAAATAAATAATGCTAGACAATCCACACAGCATCATCTAGCCCAAGGTAAGCTGCTGTTAAACAGAGCTGTATTATGGGTACTAGATGACTGATATATATTTAATACAATACAATACATAGATAGATATTTTTTTATTATACATAGAAAACACCCAGAACACCCGGAACAAATATTTGCAGATCCTACAAACATTTGTCCCAAGGCGGGAATCGAACCCGCAACCTCTGCGTCGCAGGCGGACCTTCGCCCACCGCGCCACATTGGTCGTCATTATTAATAATATAATTATGGTGTTTTATACGAAATGTAAAACCAGCGCTGCAATAAAAGCTTTTAGGTCTATAGGTCAGCGTGAGTCATCTATCAACATTTATTTGTTGTTAGGACTCATCAGCAAAACATCGTCTCGGTGGGTACCAACCACGTCAGTGTCAGATATTCTGTCTCCAAGCAGTAATGTGAAGGAACAATAAAATGCAAAATTTTTGTAATATCCCAATAACATTTCGAGATAGCGAGGCATGACTCAGTAGCCCAACTGGCAGAATATCCTGTAGCGTGAACTTGCATTTATAGCTACATTCATACCACTTATTGTTTATATTTTTGTAAGTTAGCCCATAAATAGGCTTGCACCACTGATTTGATTACAGTCTGTTCCTACCGAGCCAGATGTGAATACCTATAATACATCTCGTTAACTAAACTGTCTGTAATCACGTACCTTGTCCTATTGACATTACACGCACATTAATCAAATAACATTTATTTCAATTTAGTACCCTATACTTGCCTTTATAAATACTAGCTAAAATCCTATCAAGCGGAAAGTTACTTTTTAATTCCCGTTCGAGTTTTTCAAGTTTTTTTTTTTTTTTTTTTTTATTCTACTAAAGTGGTAACCAAGCGTACGGCCCACTTGATGGTCAGCAGTTACCGTAGCCTATGTACACATGCAACATCATAGATATCACTTGCGTGTTACCACCCTGAGACGTTAGAGTTCTGTTTGAGTTGAAATTATATTGGGATATGCAAAACTTTTGTATTTCCTTAGTAGTTAAGTAACACTAAAGAACAATACAAATCGTAATCATTGTGATGTTGACAATAATATGTGGGTAATATGTGGGTTTTGGCCGAAGGGTGTCGTTTTCAGGAAGTTCATTGGACGCTTGACAACACCGCGCGTGTGTCATCGGAGCGTCGATGACTCGTATTATTTAATATTTTTATGTATGTCAGTCTGTAAGGTATTTATAAATATGGGCCAATATTTTTTGCCGTTTTTTCATGGACCTACTATTTTCTCCTATTAGTAGGACCACGAGGGAGACCTATTTCTGTCTTTCCTATTATATACTATAAATAGAAACAACCAATAATTTATACACCCTGTATATATTATTGTGTAATTACATCCTGTATATAAAAGTATGTGGTTACCAAAAGAAACAATGATAATAAAAGTATCAACTTCATATTATTTAGGTAAGTATTTACAACCTAAAGTTGATTGAAACAAATACTAAATTTCTGGTGCTTCGGCGGCACGCTCGCTACGCTCGCTCGCCTCGCGCGTAGTTTTTCACTAACCTAACATAACCTAAACTACTGATTTCAATCTAATGAATAAGTGACATCCGCTTAGATCGAAATGAGTAGGTTAGGTTATGTTAGGTTAGTGAAAAACTACGCGCGAGGCGAGCGAGCGTAGCGAGCGTGCCGCGGCAGCGGCCGCCGAAGCGCCAGAAATTTAGTATTTGTTTTTCGATCTAATGAATAAGTGACATCCGCTTAGATCGAAATGAGTAGGTTACGTTATGTTAGCAAGAAGAATACCTATATACAGGAGGATAAATACGTTACTGAGCATAGGAATGGGACTACGAGAAACAGTTCTCCCTTGTGGTCCCATTAATGGGACAAAATCCTTGGACCACGAGCTAAATAATATGAAGTTGATACTTTTATTATCATTGTTTCTTTTGGTAACCACATACTTTTATATACAGGATGTAATTACACAATAATATATACAGGGTGTATAAATTATTGGTTGTTTCTATTTATAGTATATAATAGGAAAGACAGAAATAGGTCTCCCTCGTGGTCCTACTAATAGGAGAAAATAGTAGGTCCATGAAAAAACGGCTATATTTTTGTATATTCAATTATTTGTTGCCTGAAATAAACGATTTATTATTATTATTATTTTCAATGTTTTTCTTTTACTCTCGAAATATAAATATTTCGGTCTAATGAGACTCACGGGCCTAAGCCAAGTGCGAATCATGTTGAGTGAGACATGACGTCTTCTTGTAAGAACTTACGGACATTATTAACTTACTTATTATTATTATTATTAATAAACCCTGACTTTCAGGAAGTGAACACACAAGCGGAACCTGTCGTTCAGATCCATCTGCCATGCGTGGAGCTGCAAGACACCATACCCTTAAAACCTATTCTAAACAGTCTATTCAACCCTAAACTCGCTAGCGGCATCACCGGCAAATTCTCCTGGAAACTCCCCGAAAGACTGGATCATGAGCATCACTTAAAACGAGTAGACGACTTCCTGCACAAAATCAAGCCAAACTTCGACGCACTTCCCCACAACCAGAAGAACTCCCTCAGAAGTTTCCTGTACGTGTTCTCTGGGATATTCGGCAGCACCTGTCTTCCTGTCAGGTCTATGGAAATTTCCATGGGGTCCGAACTAACGATAGGGGCTGGCACTGGCAGTTCTGCTTCGTTCGCTGTCTGCTTGGCTGGAGCGTTGATACAGCTGCTGAAGAGAAAGAGTGCGTCAGATAGCTTCGACTCGTTCTACGATATTGGGAGTGAGGAGTTCACTATGTCAGAGAAGGAGATTATATCTGAGTGGGCGTACAACTGCGAGAGAATCATGCATGGAACGCCGTCAGGTGAGTTGGAACTAACTTTTAATAATCCTTCTAATTTTTATTTTGTGTGTATAACCGCTCACGGGTTGCCACTCTGAGACGTAGAAGAGTAGTAGAGTTCTTTGTGATAGAGCTCGTCCGGGGAAGGACTACCGCCATACCTATTTCTGCCTCTAAGCAGTAATGCTCGCATTGCTGTGTTCCGGTTCGAAGGGTATGGTTTCCGGTGAAATTACAGGCACATGAGACTTACCATCTAAGGTCTCAGGGTGGTAACACGCAAGTGATATCTATAATGTTGCATGCGTACATAGGCTACGGTAACTGCTGACCATCAAGTGGGCCGTACGCTTGGATACCACTTTAGTAGTATAAAAAAAAAAAAAACGTAGTCGAAAGTGTCATGTGCCTGTAATTTCACCGGACACTAACTTCGAAGCGGAACACAGCAATGCAAAACATTACTGCTTGACGGCAGAAATAAGTTGTAGTTCTTCCCCGGTAAATACTATTAAAATTGTACACATGGCGATATGCTCCCTTCTTTTAGGACGGATTAAATATTACTGTTCATTCACACACACATTACATTGAATCTAGAATTATCTGTAACACCTCTGTACCTATATGTCATCATCATCATCATCATCATGACAGCCTTCTAATGTTCCCACTGCTGGGACACTGGCCTACTCTCAGGCGAGAGTGATTATATGTACTTCAGCAATAAATATACTTTGACTTTGACTTTGACACCCTCTAATGTTCCACTGCTAGGACGCTGGCCTTCTCTCTAACGAAAGAGATTGGCTCAGAATCCACCACACGGGTATGCGGATTGGTGGATATCGCACGTCTTGAATTTTTAGTTCTTGGACATGCCGGTTTCCTCACGATGTTTTCCTTCACCGTATGAGAGCACTGGCATTGCGTTCGTAAACTTTTAACTTTTCGAATAGAAAAATTAATTCAACCGGGTTCGAATGCTGGACCTTAGAAGGCGGGATCATTACCATTATGTACTTTCGCTTTAGATTATAATAATAATACCATCGTTATTATTATAAGCGTATACCTAAGTATATTTCGCACAGCGGATCTAGGCTTCCGTGAAGTTAGCCGTTTGTGATGCGCAAACACAATTTAGTTTGAAAAAGCTCTATTGCGCATCGATACGGCTAACTTTACTACGGCCGAGATCCGTCGTGAGAACTATAGCTATTGTTTCTTGAGTTTCTTTTTTAGCAAAAATAAATTATTCTTATTCTTATTTTTATTCTTATTCACAGAATGATTAATTGATTTTGTAAGGGTATGGTTTCCGGTGAAATTACAAGCACATGAGACTTACCATCTAACGTCTCAGGGTGGTAACACGCAAGTGATATCTATGATGTTGCATGCGTACATAGGCTACGGTAACCGCTGACCATCAAGTGGGCCGTACACTTGGTTACCACTTTAGTAGTATAAAAAAAAAAATAAAAAAATACTAATCTGGCATTTGGCTCCTAACATTGACCTATCATTTGTTCTAAAAGCCACTAAAGACATCGATAGTGACAATGACCTTTCGATAGTAGGTGGTTTACCTACATTAATTTATATCGGACCTTGACACCGTTAGGTTGGTATGCCTCATGTTTAGGTAAACATCTTGCTTTTAGAGCTTAAATTAGACCGTATTTTGATATATATACGGTCGAAAAATAACATTTAAAATAAGATAAAAACATTTGTGCACCAATGGATTTTTCTATTTGAAAAATTTATGTGCGCAATGCCAGTGCTCTCATACGAAGGAAAACATCGTGAGGAAACCGGCATGTATGAACTAAAAATTCGAAAGACGTGTTCCATCCACCAATCCGCATTGGATCCGCGTGGTGGATTAAGACCCAATCACTCTCGCCCGAGAGTAGGCCAGTGTCCTATCAGTGGGAACATTAGAAGACTGTCATGATGAATGATAAAGAATATGTAATGATACGCAAAACGTCCAATTCGCAAGATGACCAATACGTCCCATCAATGCGTAAATCCGACCAATGCGTACTAACCGCTTCTCATCCTCTTTCATCATGAGAACAGCAAAGGAGTGGAACTCTTGTTTACTACCACTTATAACTTAGGTCTCTTCAAAAGTTGGGTATCTTGGTCACGTGTTGAGACACGAAAGATACCAACTGCTGCAATTGATTATGATGGGCAAAATAAAGGGTAAACGACGCGTTGGAAGAAGAAAAAAGTCATGGTTGAGGAACATCCGGGAGTGGACGAATATCGCCAGCGTCGAACACCTTTTTCGCTTGGCGCAAGATAGGAATAAATTCGCTGAGCTGACGGCTAACCTCCAGTAGTGGAGAGCCACTAGAAGAAGAAGATCTTCAAAAGAACAGTCAATCAGCATCTTCTGGGAAAGCGTGACTAAACTAGGCCTCATCTACGCTTATCATCAGGCGAGATGTAGCCAAACGCTGACACATTAAAAAAAAACCATCAATAATAAGTCGAACAGTAAGACGAAGCATTAACAACGTTGTTTTCAACAACAAGTTTAAATTCATTGTTTAAGAGTAGAGTTATCTGTGATATAGCTCGTCCGGGGAAGGACTACTACCATACCTATTTCAGCCGCCAGCGGTGTGAAGAGATTCCGGTGAAATTGCTGGCACATGAGGCTTGCGATCTTAGCCTCAAGGTGGCAACCCGCGAGTGATACCTCTGGTATTGCAAGCGTCCATAGGCTGCGGTAACCGCTTACCATCTTGTGGGCCGTACGCTTGGTTGCCACTTCAGTTGTATAAAAAAAAAATTGTTATGAACGATACAGTGCGTCACGCGTCGAAGGCCTTGTCCAATCGTATCGTACTATAATGTTCTACTCCAATGTCTTTTACGACTATTGTGACGTCATAATAACTTTATCTAAATTATATAGTACGGCTTTCCTCGCGTAGGATGTAGTTTATTGCGTAAGTCTATCGTATTTTAGTGTCTCGTGTAGTAAGTTCGTATGAGTCAGTGGCCAACTCTGGTGATTGAGTTTTTACGCCGCCCGAAGGCCTCTGACTTTGAAAAAGCCGTGCCCTCCGAAGCACGGGATTAGTGTAGTGATTGTGGTGATCACAGTTTCCTTCCTCTTTTTGTTTTCTTTCGCTTGTTCTCTCCTTGGGTTGCGTTACCATCAGGGTTGTGCGAGGATGTGCTTGTTAGGAACCAATAGAATCACTCAATTAAAGCTGGGCAAAGCGAGGTTAGGTGATATATATGAAGTGATTCTATTGGTTCCTAACAAAGCATCCCAAGCTACTCATCCTCGCACATCTCTGGTGGAAACGCAGCCTTAATGTCGTGGGATCGAAAGGTCCCACCTAATCCTAACCTATCTTTTAAGTTTGTCAGGTTGATAATGACTGACCTTATATTTTGCTAATTATCGCAAGAGCGAGATAGTGCGCTTTCACGCGGTCCGTCGTTCCGTTTCTCTCATACAGTCCGCATGTTCCAGGTATAGACAACGCGACCTGCACCTTCGGCTCCCTGGTCTCGTTCAAGAAGGGCTCCAAGCCGCGGCACCTCGACATCAAGATGGAGCTGCGCGTGCTGCTCGTGGACTCGCGCGTGTCGCGGCACACGCGCGACCTGATCGTGCGCGTGGCGGCGCTGCGCAGCTGGAACGCGGGCGCCGTCGACCACGTGATGCAGGCGTGCGACGCCATCGCGCACACCGCCACGCAGGTAACACTTTTTTTTTTTTTTTATGTCAGCAAGGGACAAGACAATTAAGGCGCCCACCTGATGTTAAGCACCACGCCTGACTATTACAGATGAAGTGCTACCCAAAGCTTAACGATTTTAAGTGTTTGCGTGGCACTGCACTGCGCTTATCACCCCGACACATAGTTGTTAAGTCTCTTTCGCTCAGTAATTTCACTTGCTACAGTGCCCTTCAAACGTAAACACAGTGCAGCTTGCACAATACTGCTTGGAGGTAGAATATCTGACACTGCGATGGTAGCCACCAAGACGGACTCTTGCTGGAGAGTCCTATCACCAGGTAAAGGTCTACAAACGACATTAGTAACATCACGTGACATGACGTGACATACAATGACGTTACGTGACTTAGCGTGACATAACTTGGCGTGACATGAATTGGCATAGCGTAAAGTGACATGAGTGATAAGAGCACTGGTGGTCTAGTGGTAGTGACCCCGCCTTCCGATCCTAAGGTCGTGGGTTCGAATCCGGTCGTGCACCAATGGATTTTTCGCTACGAAAAATTGATGTGCGCCATGGCAGTGCTCATACGGCGAAGGAAAACAACGTGAGGAAACCGGCATGTCCAAGAACTAAAAATTCGAATGACACGTGCCATCCACCAATCCGCATTGGGTCCGCGTCGTGGATTAGGACCCAATCACTCGCTTGAGAGTAGGCCAGTGTCCCAGCAGTGGAAACATTAGAAGGCTGTCATGATGAAAGTGACATGACGTGACGTAACAAGATGTGATATAGAGTAACCATTTAAATTGGGTGTGTATTGTTTAAGGTTCTGGAAAAACTCTCCAGTCGCAAGTACGAGATGGAAACAGAAAACAACTATTTGCACTTAGCGGTACGTATAAAACTTCATTACTAGCTGGCAGGCCGTCCCAGTTTTGTCGCGCGAAGCCAGGCCGGGTCGCTAGTAATAAATATAGCCTATGTTGTATATGTATATAAATAAATAATGCTGGACAATCCACACAGCATCATCTAGCCCCAAGGTAAGCTGCTGTTAAACAGAGCTGTGTTATGGGTACTAGATGACTGATATATACTTAATACAATACATATTTTTTATTTTATAGAAAATACCCAGTACACCCGGATCAAATATTTGTAGATCGTATAAACATTTGACCCGAGGCGGGAATCGAACCCGCAACCTCCGCGTCGCAGGCGGACCTGCGCACAAACAACCTGATTTTGATATATTCGTTTTATATTTAGAAGAGTTCTTTTTAGTTTTTTTTTTTTATACAACTGAAGTGGCAACCAAGCGTACGGCCCACAAGATGGTAAGCTGTTACCGCAGCCTATGGACGATTGCAATACCAGAGGTATCACTCGCGGGTTGCCACCTTGAGACTAAGATTGAATGCCTCATGTGCCAGTAATTTCACTGGAAACCATACCCTTCACACCGGAACACAGCAATGCGAGCACTACTGCTTTGCGGCAGAAATAGGTATGGTGGTAGTCCTACCCCGGACCAGCTCTATCACAGAGAACTCTATTACTTTTATTTGAAATATCGGGTACCAACAAAACTCACAAATCCTTTTTTCGTCACAATAGTTTAGTTTTAATTTCGTATTGTTATATTTATGTTTATTGTGTGGCGCTAAATAAATATTTTACTATTCTATTGTTCTATTCATTTGTATTTATTACGACCGATGTGTCGCAGCGGGCGCAGGTCCGCCTGCGACGCAGGTTGCGGGTTCGATTCCCGCCTCGGAACAAATGTTTGTACGATCTACAAATATTTGTTCCGGGTGTTCTGGGTATTTTCTATATATAATAAAAAATATCTATCTATGTATTGTATTGTATTAAGTATATATTAGTCATCTAGTACCCATAACACAGCTCTGTTTAACAGCATCTTACCTTGGGGCTAGATGATGCTGTGTGGATGGTCCAGCATTATTTATTTATTTATTTAATTTTTTTAGTTTATTATTTAGTATTCTTTTATTTTTTCGCCTGAAATACAGGTTTTCCTAGTTCAGGCATATCAAAATTTATTAGCTCTATATATAAATATTAAATTAGCTCTAAGTTGTATTAGCACTAAGAAAAAATGAATATATAAAAGTTAAAAGTGAAAGTATTTGTATTCCAGGAGTTATGGGACATGAACCACTGCCTGCTGGGGTCCCTGGGCGTGTCGCACCCCGCCCTGGAACAGATCCGCGCGGCCGCCAAGGCGAAGGGGCTCGCCTGCAAGCTCACGGGCGCCGGCGGGGGCGGGTAACTCACTATTCTATTCATATAAATAAGCCTTTTATTCGGACATTAGTTAGATGTACAATGTTATACTGCTACTTCACTGTTCTCATAAATAAGTAATTGATATATTACCTACTTAATTAAAATTAAAAAGGCAACAGGCAGGTCGCAGGCATAACATGGAGTAGAGTAGCCAGAGAGAGATCAAACTGGAGGAGGTTGGAGGAGGCCTTTGCCAACTGGCAAACGGACTTACAAAAAATAAAGAAACACCAGATATTAAGTGAATAATTTTAATTAAGTAGGAGGCGGGTAACTACTACAGTACTATTCTGTGCCTAACTCTGGTGACACTTTCTAGGCCGCGCAAAGGCCTCTGGCATGGCCTAATAGCAGGAGCGCTCGTGACGTTGCTGGCTAAGTTGTTCCTAACAGAAGCGCTGTTCCGCGGGGTCATCATTTGGATGGGTTTTTTTTTTAACATCACACTAACGGAATACTAAAATCCCGCTTGAGGCGAAATAATTTTTGGGATATTATAATCTTTATTAACTATTTTATTTACTATTGACAATTATTTAATTTTGTTAAACTTATGTTAATGTAAAAAAAATAATTATTATCTTGTAATTACTTATGTTTTAATTATTTTTTTATTTGTAATGTTTTTTGTTATTATGTTATTATTATTGTAATTAATTTTAATAATTAGTGTAATTGGTTATGCACCATTCTAGTCAAATAAATAAATATAAATAATATAAAGATACATTTATAACCAAAATAAAATATGTACATAATTACATTATATTACAAAATATATAATTTAAGAGTAGTAGAGTTCTCTGTGATAGAGCTCGTCCGGGGAAGGACTACCACCATACCTATTTCTGCCGCCAAGCAGTAATGCTCGCATTGCTGTGTTCCGATGCGAAGGGTATGGTTTCCGGTGAAATTACTGGCACCTGAGGCTTTCGATCTTAGCCCCAAGGTGGCAACCCGCGAGTGATACCTCTGGTATTGCAAGCGTCCATAGGCTGCGGTAACCGCTTACCATCTTGTGGGCCGTACGCTTGGTTGCCACTTCAGTTGTATAATAAAAAAAAATATATACAAAATACATATGAAACAGTTGAGCCATATAAATATAATAATATGATATAATTATATTCTAGATACGCAATGGTCCTGATTCCGCCGTTCGTGCCGCGCTGCATCATAGACTCCCTCTCCAGCCAACTCCTGGAGCAGGGCTTCCGGGTGAACGAGACGCGGCTCGGGGGCACCGGAGTCGCGGTCGAGATGTGACCCACGGACCGGAGGAAACGGAAACGACGTGTAGCGGGCGTACGAGACACAGCTGTGGTTGATGTTACAGTGGTTGATACAACAGTGGGGTCACTGAGATAGTAGCGTTGATACAGCTGTGGTTGATGTTACTACAGTGGTTTAGTACAGCAGTGGTTGAAGTGATCATTTCATGCTGTATCCAGCGGTGGTCATAGAAAGTACAGCATTGGTTGAAGTGGTACAGCATCGGTTGATAGATATTACTGCAGTGGTTGAAGTGTTATAGCAATGGTTGAAGTGTTACAACGATGGTTGATATATTCTTATTGGACAGTTATTACTGCATTAATCGAGAGTTACTACAGCAACCGTTGATAGTTGTTACAACAGTTGTTGATAGTTGTACTGCGGTCTGATATTGTTATCATAACGGTTGATGATAGCGACAGTGAGTTATTAGTTATTACAGCAGTGGTTGATAGTTTTATCAACCGCTAGTTGAAAGCATGTAAATGCGGACATTGTAAACGGAGTGAAAATGAAATATAAGGCTGCGTTTCAACACGCGTGGAAACTACAGATTTTAGAGAGTGGTTGCGACAGTCGGAGCGTGGCTTTATGTGAAGACACTTAATTATTAAGTGTATATTGTGTATTAACTAGATAGTTGTAAAGGGTTTAGGATCCTTTAGGATACTTCGATACAGACTTAAAAGTGAGTTGGCAATAAATGTAGCTAAATTAACTCGACAGTTATCAGTTTTTGTTCAAATGTTGACAGAAACGGCTAAAATTAGTCCTTAGCGTAGCCAGTGACTAAAATAAGAGCGATAATTTTATTAAAATGACAGCAATTATGTAAAAAAAAAAACAAAATACAATGTATAAAAAATTATAATATTAAAAATGATATAGTTTTTTAAAACTATCATGGTTATTAACATAATTTTCACTTAAAACGGGATATTTACCATGATTTGTGGTATATCATGGTAAATATGGACTATAATATGGTAATATAGGACTACCGCCATACCTATTTCTGCCGCCAAGCAGTAATGCTCGCATTGCTCGCAATGCTCGCATTGCGCAGTGCAGTGACACGCAAACACTTAAAAACTTTAAGCTTTGAGTGGCACTGCATCTGTAATAGTCAGGCGTGGTGCTTAACATCAGGCGGGTATTTAAGCATACTCCTACGCAAGCGAGACTTTACCGAACTAAGCAAACATTCCTTTCCAAATATTTGTAAATTATAATGTACACATATTTGTACGGATAATACAATAAGTACATATATTTGTACGGATAATACAATAACAGCCTTACAAATAAACGTGGTATAACGGTATTCCTTGGAACTAAACTTATACTAAGATTATGCTTAGCGATTCTTAGTTTATCCCACAGAACTATATTTAAGTAGAATGAAAGAGTTCGTCCATTTGTATAGAAATCGAGCGTGTAACATTTTGCATATTTAAAAGAGGAGATCCCAAACCACCTAAATGAGAAACTTGTAAAATGTCAATAAATATTTTTGTATTTGTAATTGTATTTTACACACAAATGTATTTTAGTGATGGGAAACATAAGCCGCGCGAAAATGAATGATTTTAAAGCATCGATAAGCACGCGGCAAACCGATTCCAGGCACTGGCACACCACACCGCCCCCGGTTGGGAGCAGACTGAGTTTCGCGGCGAGTAAAGAGGTTACTCAGCCCTTACTTAGTCCGTCCTTTCAGCACGCGAGGTGCATACACTCACTCATTCTACTTAAATATAGTTCTGTGGTTCACGGAATAACTTACCACGTTTATTTGTAAGGCTTTATGTACATATGGCTTGACGTCATATCATACAACATATGTAACATATAGACTATGACGAAGGCCTATAAGCGGTCTATAAGCGGCCTATAAGCATCACCAGCCCCTCGATTGCGTAATTCGGTTGCAATCGATTTCACTTGATTTCAATCAAAAACTGACGTATTTTGTATGAATGTGACAGCTTATTGACAGTTCGCTGATTGAAATCGGAATCCCTCGTCCTATTTCCTGTAAACTTATCCTATCTCTTGTTTTTTCTCCCTTTGTTAGCGCTGTTATGCAAATTTATTACTGTGAATAAAATAAAGTTGTAAATAACATGTACCTACATATTTATCAATAATATTTATTACATTTATTAGACTTATATGTATTATATTAGTGTTGTCTGTGTTGTCCTATTTTATTCAGGATGTAATAACAAATCACCTTGTTACAAAATTATGGTCTCCCTCTTTTATACCGACCATCTTAAGTCTCAGATCCTGCATTGTCTTACTGTTTCAACCCTGTCGACATTGACATTGGCAAAATTGTGGCAAACCACACACAGACGCCACAAATTAAAAGAAGAAGATTGAAATCGGATTGAAACCGAGTTACGCAATCAGGGAAGAGAGCTCACTGACTCGTACGAACAACACCAACTTATATGACCAACTTTTGGAATAACTATTCCGCGGAATAAGAAATGTAAAATACAAGTAAACTGTCAGTTTACCCGCGAATAACTACGTTTTATTCAGAGAATAGTGCCTGTTGGTCGAATCTAATCTATGTTTTGTAAGAAAGTTGGTGCATGGCTGTTACTTTTTCACGCATAAACGGCTGAACGGATTCCGATGAAATTCAACATAAATATCGCCGACAGTTTTTTAAACCAACAGATTTATTACAGTAAATTAGCAATAGAGTTAGTTATGTTAGCTAACCGGTTGTTAGCTAACTTAACACTTACTCGAAGGTCGTGAAATTACTTGCTTTAAGTCTTGCTCTGACTACCCGCTTACATCCTTAGGAGGTAGTTTAGTATTCCAAGTTTCATCCATCGTGAAATTACTTGCTTTAAGTCTTGCTCTGACTACGCCCTTACATCCTTAGGGGGTGGTTTAGTATTCCAAGTTTCATCCATCGTGAAATTACTTGCTTTAAGTCTTGCTCTGACTACCCCCTTACATCCTTAGGAGGTAGTTTAGTATTCCAAATTTCATCCATCGTGAAATTACTTGCTTTAAGTCTTGCTCTGACTACCCCCTTACATCCTTAGGAGGTAGTTTAGTATTCCAAGTTTCATCCATCGTGAAATTACTTGCTTTAAGTCTTGCTCTGACTACCCCCTTACATCCTTAGGAGGTAGTTTAGTATTCCAAGTTTCATCCATCGTGAAATTACTTGCTTTAAGTCTTGCTCTGACTACCCCCTTACATCCTTAGGAGGTAGTTTAGTATTCCAAGTTTCATCCATCGTGAAATTACTTGCTTTAAGTCTTGCTCTGACTACCCCCTTATATCCATAGGGGATGGTTTAGTATTCCAAGTTTCACCCAAATCGGTTCAGCCGTTACAGCGTGATTAAAACACAAATATCCAAATGTATTTATAATATTAATATATTATGAATATTTTTAATTGTTTCGTAGGCCCGGAGAATTATATTGTGTGTGCAATGTACGATTAGATATTATTTAAAAATAAAAATAAACCTCTTTTATAAGGTTTTTTTTTTATTATTTCGATTATTTATTGCATTAAATTTATTTATTAATCAAAAGTATAAATAAGATATATTTACGTGTAGTATATTATGTATTATTTAAATAAAAAATAAATCTTTTGAATTACAATAATTATTATGTACAACGCAAATTATTAAAATCATGTATCTACTCTACTTTATAATAATTGGCTTAGGGCTGGAATTTTTTTAAAAGTTAAAAATATACATATCTATTTGTATAAATGACCGGTAGTGGCGTTACAACAGCGCTTCCGTGCTTCGGGGAACATGTTAAGCTAGCCCGGCTTTTTTTAAATCAGGCCATGACGGCGGCCTTTATCGTCGGCCTCTCCGTCCTGAGAGTTGGCCACTGACTCATAGGAACTCTAATAGTCTAATATTTATTTATTTATTTAAGAGCTCTAGTGGTAGTGACCCCGCCTTCCGATCCTAAGGTCGTGGGTTCAAATCCGGTCGTGCACCAATGGATTTTTCGCTACGAAAAATGTATATGCGCAATGCCAGTGCTCTCATACGGCGAAGGAAAACATCGTGAGGAAACCAGCATGTCCATGTGCCATCCACCTATCCGCATTGGGTCCGCGTGGTGGATTAAGACCCAATCACTCTCGCTGGAGAGTAGGCCAGTGTCCCAGCAGTGGGAACATTAGAAGGCTGTCATGATGATGATTTATTTATTTACATAAAGATAAAACATGACAGTTAACAGGCGCTATTAATTACATTTTCAGTACAAAAAACAAGTAAAAAACACACTTAAAAAAGTTATGAAAAACAAACAAAAGACATTAAATTGAGACTGAGCTTAACTCATGCATTGCGTATTTTTTTTTATTATTTAGCCTGATTTAGACGTGTTTTTTGCCCTTTAGCGTTTTTAGCAATGTTAGAAATGTCAGTTTTAAATACTCATATTTCCATAAACAAATAATTGGAAAGACAATAATTAGTAAGCCGCTAAAATACCAGTTATTTTATGAATAAGGACATGCATTCGCAAAGGTCTGCTGAATAAACTTTAGATTAAAAATATTATTTTCACCTTTGAATCGGGCTAAACGTAAAATCTCTTTGTAATTATTTTATTTATTACTAGCGACCCGCCCCGGCTTCTCACGGGTGCAATATACGTGTAAACCTTCCTCTTGAAAATCTATTGATAAGAACCGCATAAAAATTCGTTGCGTAGTTTAAAAGATCTAAGCGTACAGACTGCGGGAACCGACATTGTTTTATGTAAAGATTATTTATTAAACACACCACTGATGCGCAGCTAATAAAATAATTTGTTTTAAAATTATTGCATTTTTCAATTGATAGAAATCCGCGCGGTCATTGTTTGAAAAAAAAACTACTTAATTAGAATTAATTAAAATATTGCATTGTTATACAGTGTCTTAAAAACGATCTAAGAACGCCTATTTTGTCATAATATTAAAAGTCTAAAGAACATTATTTTTTAAATAATCATTATCGCCCAAATACTAAACGCAATTTGAATATTTGAGATCATATTTGCTTGAGACGGTGTACGCTTTCAAAACAACATTCTTACATGTAGTCGCGGGGACTTACTCTTGAATCCGACAACAATTCTGATCCAATCTCAATTTCAATCCAATACTAATTTACTACTGTTTTTGTTTTTAATTTTGGATAACGGATCAGACAATTTCAATTGCAATCGGAGTTTAGTTCACTCAATGTTCACTTTATTGAGATTAATTTAGCGCTAGGTTCGCACTCGAAGAGTACGTAATGTCAAAATTTCAATACAAAACCGATTGGAATTCCGTTAAAGAGTAAGTCCCCAATTTGGATTAGTTGTGTGTTTCAGTACTCGGGCGAGAGTCATTCGATATAAAAATTGTTAATCAATGATACTTTAGTCCTTTATTGAAAGCAGAATGTCTACTTATCTGCGTCTTTAAAATTGTAAATCAATGATTTTTATCCTTTAAAAGCAGAATGTCCACTTGCTGACTCATCTGCGTCATTTAAGTTAGAGGCACAAGCGGTGGCGACGTACCAAGTTTATTTATTCTGTGGTGTTTTGTATGGTGCCACCGCTGTCGCTCCGTTCGCCGCTGTAGTTAAAAACGCAGCTTTATGTTATATGCTATAGTACTGCGGATATCGGCTGTCGTGAAGTTAGCCGTTACGATGCGCAATGGAGCTTTTTCTAACTTAATTGTCTTTGCGCATCACAAACTTCACGATGGTCGAAATTCGTCGGCAATACTATTCTTGGGTATCGGCGCTAGAGCCGAACACATCCCAACCTTCCAAGGATTATGTCAAGCGAGACCTGACTCAATGTATACCGCGCTGGAAGTTGTGAGTTCAAGTCATGCTTGAGTAGAAATATTTTATAACCGTTATATTTGTTAAGTATGGTATTCGGCATGTAAGTTGATCACTGCAGGCGCATTGTATAGACGCACGTAAGTGGACGTCACGTGGTGTGATATTGCTCAATTTCCGTGCCGGACACGTATACATATTTATCGACCAACGTGTTCTGATTTGTTTCCGTGTTGAATGTATAATTTAATGTTAGTTAGGCCGATGGATACTTAAGTTTTGTTTTGAAAACATTTTAATAATGTTGTGTTTCTATCCAAAGATGGCGGCCACCTTTACTACCTCAGTGTATTTACTACTAAAATTCTTATTTGCATATGAAAATGTGCTACATCGGATTTATCAAAGGATTGCCACGATTCCAGTAAGCAATACACGAAAACGATACAATCCAGTCCAGTCCATCACTGGACTATCCAGTCCATCAATTTTGAGCAAATCAAAATGGATGGATGGACTGGAATAATGTGAATTAGCATTATGTTGCATGTAAAGTTGTGATAGATCAATTCTGCTATAAAAATCAGCTTCTTTTACTGATGTGTCTATTCGGATTCTACAATAAATAAATGCATATCATTATGCTGCCAACCTATCACGGACATTCCCTAAATCGAAAACTGTTTAGTAGCTGTAACTAGGATAATATTTAAATGTAGTTGTATGTGCTAAATTGCGCTCAATAGGCTAATCGGTGCTAAATGTTGTATGTCATAGTGAATATAGATTTATTTGAATGAAATATACGTTTGAATTATCATGTTTTGTTTAATTTTTTATAACATTAAATATTAGGTGGTGTTCAAAATTAGAACCGTCTTGAATCAATCGATTTCGCTTCTTATGTAAACGACATAAAAGTCACCTTACGACGGTCTCAGTCTCTTGTAGTAATAGTGGTGGATTAGGGCATTATCACTCTCGCTAGAGTAGGCCAGTGTCCTAACAGCGGGAACATTAGAAGCTCGACCATAATGATGAAGTAGTAAAAACTCATTTGTTTTTAAAAGTGCGTTTATTAATTTATTAACATTTTAAGACAAAATCAACATTTTAATGTTTAAACTACAAATTGCAGATCAACAATGTGAAAAATTTTAAATAAAGGAAGCAACCCAATTAATACTGATAATAATTAGCCAATTCGAGATAAATTATAAAACATACCTACTTAATTTTACATTACGAAATATTTTTTTTATTAATAATAGATAATCTTGTTAATAAAATTTCGAGTATTTATAAAATAAAATAAGGTAGTAAATAATAATTAATCTATCAGAACAATAACTTTTAATAACTTAAGTACTTAATAATATGGAAGTAAATAAATTATGAGTAGGTACCTACGCCGAACTAAGTGCTTAGCACCAAAAACTCGTATATCAATCGTAAACGTATCGTCCAGCTGTCAATTTTGGTAGCTAATTTAACGCACTAAAGAGGCGCTGTTAAAAATTCTATACAAATTGACAGCTCATACAGTGTAAACTAGTACGGAGGGTAGTCGCTTGACTGTACAATGGCTTCTTTGCAAACTTACCTCAATAATTTTTGTCATCGTAATGTTAGATGTCCCGTTTTTGCTTGTTTTGTTTTGTTTCTTTTAGACTATGAACCCTTCAGTTAAGTAGCAGGCAATAGATACATAAGTACTAAATTAAGTTAATGTGAAATAGAATAAGGTAAGTTTGTATAACACAAGAAATAAATAAATTACAAATTACAAAATTACAGCTGAACGATACGTTTACATATTCGATTGTCAAAGACTTTTTCGTGCTATTTAAGCCTTAGTGCTAAGGCACTGAGCCTTATTTTTCAACGCTTGGTATTGGAATTATGACATTATGATTCTTCAGTGCAAACCTAGCGCTAAATCAATCTCAATAACGTGGATATTTAGTGAACTAAACTCCGATTGGAGTTGAAATTGTCTAGTACGTTACAGACCAAAAACCCGGAACAAAAACAGCAATAAACTAGAATTGGATTTAAATTAGGATTGGATCGCAGTTGTCATTGGATTAAAGAGTAAGGCGCCTGGAATAAAAATAACACTATTTATTAGAAGCTAAATAAAAATATTCTCCGCTACTGGCCCTCAGCTTATTAATTCACATCTACTTTTTAGAATCTATCTCTTAACCCTGACTATTCTAAATTCGACGATGTAACTTCATTTACTTATCTATATATTTATATTCTTAATTTTAATAAGCTGGTCGGTATTACTTTTGTAAATATTAAAATAAATTAGTTCCTCGTTAGTTTTACAAAAATGCAGATTAAAGTCAAATTTGAAAAAAGGACGCTGGTTTTAGGTAGACTTTAAATAAATAATGGGTAATATAATATGTAAAGCTTCCGTCTGGTAGTGATTTGGATCAGTTGAGCTATCTATAGATCGTCTTTAGATAGCTCAACTGTTGCATAGTAATTACTTAATGTAGTTATGTAGATATTTATTTGGTTTATCTAAATAAAGTTGAATAAGGATAGCTAAATAAAGCATGCAAGTAGTAGGTATAATTCGCACGGCGGATCTCGGCCGTAGTGAAGTTAGCCGTTTCGATGCGCAATGGACCTTATTCGAACTAAATTGTCTTTGCGCATCACAAACGGCTAACTTCACGGAAGCCTACTGTGCGAACCTTACCTACCGCGCACTTTCTACCAACCCATCTACAATATTAGCGCTGCTATCTAGATCAATATTGCGTTTAAACTATAGTGAAAATTCATTACTGAAAAACTGAGCGCAAATGATTATTACCTACTAATAGAAATCGGAAGTTTTCTATTACAGACAACGTTGCGACTCAATTTTAAGTCTTCCTCAGGGTGAGTGAAATGGTAGAAAGAGGCAGACATGAAATTAAGGCGCATACAGCACCTAAACTAGCGCCACCACCTACTTTATGTTATTATTCTGTTTAACAAAGGAATTTTCAAAAATCCATCGACCAGTTTGTGATACCTATCATAAGCTTTTTTTTAATGCCTCTGTAATAGTTTTATTCTATTTAGTTTAGGCAGAGATACGAAGTTGCCCTTGGTGGCCACCAAAATCTATTTTCGTATCTCTGCCTAAACTAAATAGAATAAAACTATTACAGAGGCATAAAAAAAAAGCTTATGATAGGTATCACAAACTGGTCGATGGATTTTTGAAAATTCCTTTGTTAAACGGAATAATAAGATAAATAAGGTGGCGGCGCCACTTTAGGTGGGGTATGGGCCTTAAGGCGAAACACTGACATACTTAACGGTGTCGACTTGAGAACCTCCGTTTTTCGTCGGTTATAAACTTTACATAAGCAGTCTAATTGGATCTAGATATTCCCAACTATTTGAAGCGTAAATATACATTTTTTGGTACCATTTACAAGCACCACCCAGTCAAGGATTACCTATTATTTTAGTTTTCTTACGAGATTTATAAACTTAAAACGCTTAGTAATATTAATCTCGCCCACAAAAGGACTTTTACAACCAAAATAAAAGTTTGATACTTATCTATCTAAATTAAATTAATTTACATTTAAATCGTTTTTTTTTAAAGTTAATACTGAGGAAAGGTAAGGGAAACTATGACATGTGTAAAAAAACTGACGAACCAAAAAAGGTTTTAGCAAGCTACTATGGAATGATTATTATGTACCTAAGGGTGTGGCCAAACACACGCAGGAAGCGCTTGGCAGCCACGCGCGGCATTCTCAAACACAATTTTCGCATTATTAAAATAAACATCAGACCTTAAAGCTTACAGATCTAGTTTTTATGACAGCACTAACTGTTGCCCGCGACTTCGCGAAGTTCGCGTGGAACACGGAAACGGTACTTTTTTCCCGGGATAGATGTCCCGGTCATTGTCTATCTATGTTTTAAATATCAACTAAATCGGATCAGTGGTAAGTAAGTTCGTATGAGTCAGTGGCCAACTCTGGTGACAGAGTATCTAGGCCGCCCGAAGGCCTCTGTCATGGCCTAACAACTTTGAAAAAGCCGGGACCGACTGCTTAACGTGCCCTCCGAAGCACGGTGGTTATTGAGTTAGAGGAACAAATATCTATCACATTGTATAATACTTATTAGTGTGATTAATTATGATATTGTAATGGCCCCCCTAGCTGCCCAATGTGTGGTCACACCCTTGTAGATTATTTCAATTACTTACTTCATAATAAGGCTACATACTGATTCTACATAATTCATGATACTTAATTGTAAAAAGGCGATGCTAGTAATTCTCTAACGCGTTTTTATTAATTTGTAACTATTGATTTAGAATATTGTAACATTAGCTCGTACTTTAATTTAATGCAATAATTGGTGTTTCGTATTTGTTAATGATTAGGCATGGACTTTCGATTCCCTGAAATATAACCTAAATGATTTATTATTATTACATTATTATTAATATTTAAATTGATTAAATATTGCTTTGGATTATTTCTTCACTATTTTAAAGCCTTTTTTTACTAATAAAACGATTGTGAACTATGTCATTCATTTTTAAAACGGGTGTTTTCACGTACCGGTATATCGATGAAGAGGTACTTTGCTTCTTTTAGAATAGTTTGCTATAGTTAGCTAGGTACTGTTTAAAAACAACTTTAGTTAGGTTTTCTTACATTTTAGCCGCCATTACATTTTCTTTTATTTACTAAACAATCAATATATAACTTCACTATGTACTATGATTGGGCTTTGGTACTTTACATGCAACCAAATTAAAAATACTCAAACCATAAAATGACTTGTTTACAAAATTTGCTACTAGAGAAGTTCTTAGTATTCAAAATAAATAATTTTATAACAATATTTAAGCGGAAGTTAATTGTAATCATAATTTTTACTATAACATAAATGCTCTGTACATACCTACATTCGTTTACAATAAATGACTCCCAGTATAAAATTATTTTGTTAACTAAAAATGGGATTAATAAAATTATTAAGACAATTCTAAACTTATGAGTAAAGAATGGAATTCGTTGCCGGGGTCTGTTTTTCCGGACCAATACAATTTGGGAGTCTTTAAGGCTAGAGTGAACAGGTTCTTTCTAGGCAAGCGTGCTCCATCATCGACCACACCATCACTTACCATCAGGTGAGGTGGTGGTCAAACGCTTGACTATAATCAATAAAAAAAAAAAAAAAAAAAAAATATGACTCCCAGTATAAAATTATTTCTATAAATAAAAAGGGGATAATTAAAATGATTAAGACCATTCTGAACTTAATCTAGGGTTAAAACTCTTGCTGTAAGCCTCTAGTAATATAATTATTAGTTTTACCGCAAGTGCACTTCTATCACAGATGTTAATTCCTACTGCCCAAATCGTCTGAGAAAAGAGACAAAATCGCCGTGTATGCGTCGTGCCATTTACCTTTCTTGGTCACTCTGCGCTGATAATATAACATGAGTATATGCTACGGTAACCGCTTACCACAAGTAGGTTAACACACTTGCCAATTTAGATGTATATAAAAAAAAAACTCAAAACACTTTCATTTCATACACGAAATGGCTAAAGTTTGTAAGAAAAAGACTCGAAAACGGTTCTAATAATTTTGAGACAAAAAATACGGATTAGCAGTTTTTGCGGTCAAAAAAACATCGAAGTCTTATCTACAGTACGGAACATGCAGCTCGCGAGTCTCGCTCACACTTTTCTGAGACATCGCTATACACATTTTACTTTTACACCTTTTTGAGACATCTCTAGACACATTTCATTTTTACACATTTTGAGACATCACTACTGTTATGTACAAGTACCCAACTTGTGAAACTTTATTTATTCAATAAGGTTGGCTAAGTCGGGGGTAGATTCCCTCTGCACTACCATAAAAATATTGTCCAAAACATCGGAGCTGAAAGAAACATGAAACTATCTACATTTGGATACATACTAACTCTTACGAATTGACCCAGGTTTTTCATCTTTTAAGATCAAATACTATTCGTATTCTCCAAGACCCGAAGCTCTTGGAGAAAAAGAGAAGAAGACCCAACAAGTCTTAGCTTGTTGGGTCTTCTTCTCTTTTTCTCGCTACTGAGAGGCTACTGAGGAGCAACCAATGGTACTTTAGTACCAATTTCGGAATTAATTATTATTATTATTATTATTTTTATACAACTGAAGTGGCAACCAAGCGTACGGCCCACAAGATGGTAAGCGGTTACCGCAGCCTATGGACGCTTGCAATACCAGAAGTATCACTCACGGGTTGCCACCCTGAGACATAGATGGTAAGTCTCATATGCCTGTAAATCCACCGGAAACCATACCCTTCGGACCGGAACACAGCAATGCAAACATACTGCTTTGCGGCAGAAATAGGTATGGTGGTAATGTGAATTCAAAATATCGTACAATTGGTATAATTACACGAAATTTTGGTCACTTCGAAATAATGTCAGTCATGTCAGTCATTTCATGGTAAACCTGCTAGACACAGTCTACTCTCACATTTTTTAAGACAACATTACTGACAGTTCGTTAGTTCTACAAATTGCATGACGATTCAAAACTTCAAAGTAATGGTAGTTTCATGGTAGACCCGTTTACACTTAACACTTTTTTGAGACATCACTTACACTTTTTTGAGAAATCACTTTCACTTTTTTGAGACATCACTTTCACACTTTTAGAGACATAACTTTTAGTTCACAATATCACCAGTAATGGCGTCCCATAGGAACACGACTCTATAGTACACCGCCATGTTCAGCATGTTCTACAACTGGTAGCCGGGGCGCCGGGGCGGGCTGTCCTCGACCATCGGCTGCTGGATGAGCGGCGGGGCGAGGGGGTCGCTCGAGGTTATGGTGGTTGAGGGGGGGATGCCTGGAAACAATTTTAAAAGTCATTGGGCACCATAGCACAGAACAGATACTAGTTCTACATACAGAATGGCCACTCCCTACCTCCCACCGGTTTTATTTACCCCACCCTTTCGCGAGTTTGCCGGCACCACACGGCACCGCACATAGGCACTGAAACTAAAGGCTATTACGCACGCGTTTATTTTGATTTTGTGTAGGTTCAAGCGCGCGCATGCCAGAGCGAGCGAAAGTGCGCTATCTCGCACTTGCTATAATTGGGTGGGGCCAACCATGGCACTCACACATACAACGGCATCGTTTACGTACACAAACCATGCATGCGATGATTGCGACGCGTTTGCTTCGTACATGCCAAAATTATTTTCATATATATTTTAAAGCACTTAGGCATAATTATGTAATTTTATCTTTCATTGTCATTATTGTAATTTTTTTTATCTACCATATTCACTGCAAATAAATATATTTACCTTTAACTTTACGAATTTTCGACAGTTGTGCCCTTGTCATACCGGAGCGTAGGTGTGAATATTAACGGCTATATTTAAACTGACGATTGCTCGGCGAACAATTTATCGCCGAACGGTAAGTCCCTCGCCTGATGTTAAGCGCCACGCCTGACCATATGCAACAGTATAATATAATAACTCCTAACGCTCTAGCACTAAAATGTGTGGGTACCTTCTGTATCATCTTCTTCTGACAGCCACTTCTGTATCTCGGTCTGGTACATCCTCCTTTGCAGGACCTCTTTCGTCCTTGGCCTTGAACCCACGAACGTCACTTCCGTCTGAAAAAACAAATATTTTAAATCATCATCATCAAAACAGCCTTCTATGTTCCCACTGCTGGGACACTACACTAGTCTACTCTCAAGCGAGAGTGATTGGGTCATAATCCTCACAATGTTTTCCATCACTGTATGAGAGTACTGACATTGCGTTAGGTACACAAATTTTCGAATTGAAAAATCCATTGGTGCACGACCGGTTTCGAACCCACGACCTTAGGATCGGAAGGCGGGGGTCACTACCACTAGACCGCCAGTGCTCTATATACAGACACTTCAACACTTCGATATACCTATTATAGTCAATTCGGCATTGCTGTAATACAGCAACACTGCCCAGGTTAGAAAAAAAAATCTAAGCCTTTTTTCATCTGTGCAGTGCTCTTAAAAAAAGACCATAAAAAAATATAATATCTCACGCCAGGAGGTAAGTAAGAAGTATAAGGAAGTAAGTAAGAAGTATAAGGAAGTAAGTAAGAAGTATAAGGAAGTAAGTAAGAAGTATAAGGAAGTAAGTAAGAAGTATATAATCTCACGCCAGGAGGTAAATAAGGCCGGAGCGCCTCAGCCAGGTCCCCACCGGCACCCAGTCTCTGCGCCTCCTCCCAGCTGGTGTGCACCTCCTCGTGGAGGAGCTTCTCCTCATCCCTCTTGGTGGTGCTGCGCTTGTACTGGATCCTGAAGCGGAAGGCTTCTAACACGCTCGCCACGACTATGGTTAGAACCACCATTGTGAATAGGTAGAACACCTGGAGAGATAGGTTATTTGGTCAGTGTGAGTTTATGTTTAGCCTGGGTCATCATAGGTTATTTGGTCATGTAGGCTAGGATTGACCTGGGTCATCATAAGCTGTTCGGTCATTTAGGCCTAGGTTTGACCTGGGCCATCATAGGTTATTTTCATAGGTTATTTGGTGATATAGGCTTTATAATTTTCACTAAAAATGGGATATTTACCATGATTCGTTCATGGTGCATGTAACTGCGCCGAAATATCGGGAATCAATAAAACTCACAAATCATGATATATATCCCGTTTTTAGTGAAAATTATGTTAATAACCATGATAGTTTTAAAAACTATAGTGTGGGTTTATGTTTAGCCTGGGTCATCATAGGTAATTTGGTCATTTAGGCCTGGGTTTATAATGCTGGATATTCCACACAGCATCATCTAGCCCAAGGTAAGCTGCTGTTAAACAGAGCTGTGTTATGGGTACTAGATGACTGATATATATTGAATACAATACAATACATAGATAGATATTTTTTATTATACATAGAAAACACCCAGAACACCCGGAACAAATATTTGCAGATCCTACAAACATTTGTCCCAAGGCGGGAATCGAACCCGCAACCTCTGCGTCGCAGGCGGACCTTCGCCCACCGCGCCACATCGGTCGTCATCGGTACTGAGTGTAGAGTGATATACATAATACATTAGAATACATAGATAGATATTATTATTATACATAGAAAACACCCAGAACACCCGAAACAAATATTTGCAGATCGTACAAACATTTGTCGCAAGACGTCTTGCAACCTCCTGCGTCGCAGGCGAACCTTCGCTGCCGCGCCACACCGGTCGTCGTTTGACCTGGGTCATCATAGGCTATTTGGTCAGCATAGGCCTAGTTTTTTATATGACATCCCAAAATATCACTACGAAGACTCCTTCAATATGAGGTTGAAGACCTGTTTGGGATTAATTTTATTTTGGCCTGGGTCATCATAGGTTATATGTTTAGGATAGGCTTAGATTCAGCCTAGGTCATCATAGGTTATTTGGTCAGTATGTTTTGTTTTTGTTTTTTATAATTGGTACCGTCCTTTGACAGCACCGCAACGTTCCTCTGACCGATCAGAGACATTTTTTACTTTACTTTATACAACTTTAACATGACATCTAAAAATGGGATGGTCAGTTTAGCCTTGGTCATAAAAAGCTATTTGATCAGCATACGCCTAGGCTTAGCCTGGGTCATCAAAAGCTGTTTGGGCAGCCCAGGCTTTGCTTCAGCCTAGGTACTGACCTAGGCGATAGGTAATTTGGTCATCCTAGGACAATCTCAGCCTAGGTATATTGGTCATTTGGTCATCCTAAGCCAAAGTCAGACTGAAGTAGATCCTCAAAATCCCCAATCACTTACCATAAAGTAGATCCTAGTAAACTGTCCGGCCACACTAGCGTACGCGTTCATGAGTATAAACCAGTTGTTCACGACTGTCAGCTCGAAGAGTGTCACCCCGCTGGTGAGAAGGTTCTCGAAGTTGTTTAGATAGTAATAGCCGAGGGCAGTAGAGCCGTTTGCTGACCACTTGTAGAAGTCCTCCACTGTTGTGTTGCTGTAAATTAATTGTTATAATTAATACGGTTTAACATCAATTACGTTAATTTTAAAATAATACGAGGTACAATAATACAATTTCAAATAAATTCATAGAAAAATCAAATAATAAGTCGATAAATTATTAAAATTAAATAATAACAAAAAATAATTTATATTACTGTCCTGTCCTTTTCTGCCCTATCATGTCCTGTCCTGTCCTGCCCTGTCCTGTACTATACAGTACCTACAGTACTGTACTAAACTCTACACTACAACCACTGTAGTGTACTGTGTTTTACTCTACTGGCATATTATGTACTGTACTGTAGTGTCCAACCCTGGCATGTACTTTACATTCCTGTTTTGTACTGTCCTGTTCTGTCCTGTCCTGTCCTGTCCTGTACTGTACTGTGTTTTACTGTCCTATACCGTACTGTACTCTACTCTACTGAACGGTACTATAAAGGCCACTCACACGCAGCAGTTCCTCAGCTCGTAGGTCGCGAACAGCTCCATGCCGATGATGGCGAAGAAGTAGTACATCACCAGCATCACGCAGCCGGCGGAGGACATCAGCGGGGAGAGGAGCACCAGCGTGCCGAACACGTCGCGGTAGCGCTTCTTCAGCTTGTACAGGCGCATTAACCTGCAAATATACTTAGTGTAAGGAGTACCTACTGGTGTCGCTAGATGGCGGTGTGCTGTGGATAGGGTGCGGCGCGCAATACGCATGCTCGGCCGCGTTACCTGGTCAACGGAAGAACGAAGATGTCAGGGAGTGTGATAGTTGACTCTGAATAATTGTAGTCTTGGAAAATATATATATGTATATATATATATATTTTTTTTTATACAACTGAAGTGGCAACCAAGCGTACGGCCCACAAGATGGTAAGCGGTTACCGCAGCCTATGGACGCTTGCAATACCAGAGGTATCACTCGCGGGTTGCCACCTTGAGGCTAAGATCGAAAGCCTCATGTGCCAGTAATTTCACCGGAAACCGTACCCTTCACACCGGAACACATTACTGCTTGGCGGCAGATATAGGTATGGCGGTAGTCCTTCCCCGGACGAGCTCTATCACAGAGAACTCTACTACTCTTAAATTAAGCATATTATATATTATTATATCTTGTGTAATATTAAGCTAAATAATATTAAGGAGTGGAATTCTTTGCCAGAGTCTGTGTTTCCCGATACTTATAACCTGGGTGTCTTCAAGTCACGAGTGAATAGGTTGCTCTTAGGCAAGCGTGCTCCACCGTAGACCACATCATCGCTTAACATCAGGCGAGATAGTGGTCAAGCGCAAGCCTATTGTGAATAAAAAAAAAAAAAAAAAAACCTGATAGCCTTTCTAAGTTTGTATGTAACAACGTAGACAACGCGGTGACCTAATAGAAAGAAAGAAAGAAAATGCATTTATTGAAACCCATTTTAGAAAAGACAATCAAAGTGGCGCGGTGGGCGAAGGTCGCAGAGGTTGCGGGTTCGATTCCCGCCTTGGGACAAATGTTTGTAGGATCTGCAAATATTTGTTCCGCGTGGTTCTGGGTGTTTTCTATGTATAATAAAAAATATCTATCTATGTATTGTATTGTATTAAATATATATCAGTCATCTAGTACCCATAATACAGCTCTGTTTAACAGCAGCTTACCTTGGGGCTAGATGATGCTGTGTGGATTGTCCAGCATTATTTATTTATTTATTTATAAAGTAACAAATTATCTAAGAATGCATGAGGAAAGAAACTCTCCTCAGAAGAACAATCATGTAGGTATAAGATAATTTTAAAAATGTGGTATAAAAAAAATGGATTTGAAACAAATTTATAACATCAGTGACAATAGACTGAGAGGCCACTCGCTAAAACTGGTAAATGTACCTGGTACAAGCAATCCCAGAAAACACTTCTTGCATAACCGTGTAACAAATTACTGGAATAAACTACCAGAATCAGTGATAAGTGCTCCTTCAGTGTATTATAAAAACAAACATTTCTCCTGCGCACCGCCAAGGAGTGGAATTCTTTGCCAGAGTCTGTGTTTCCCGATACTTATAACCTGGGTGTCTTCAAGTCACGAGTGAATAGGTTGCTCTTAGGCAAGCGTGCTCCACCGTAGACCACATCATCGCTTAACAGCAGGCGAGATTGTGGTCAAGCGCAACCCAATTTTATATAAAAAAAAAAAAAAAAACCTTCCACCTGGGGCCTTACTCTTGAACGCGATCGGTATTGGACAAGTATTGGAATATGACATTTCGTACATTTGACAGCAAACCTAGCGCCAAATTCAACCTTATTTTCAAGTAATTGGTTTAAAAAGTAAGGCTGCAGGTCTTTTAAAAACTCTCTTTGAAAACACTTGTTAAAATCTCAAAAAACTCAACAAATAGTCGTTCTGGGTCTCAATCTGGCTTGTTTCAGATGATGTTATTATTGTATTTTTATACTTACTTGTTTTCACCAGGTGGTAGGACCCTTCAGCAAGAGTCCGTCTCGATGGGTACCACCGCAGTGTCAGATATTCTACCTCCAAGCAGTAGTGTGCAAGCTGCACTGTGTTTAGCTTAGGGCACTGTAGCAAGTGAAATTACTGGGCGAAAGAGACTTAACAACAATGTCTCGGGGTGATAAGCGCAGTGCAGTGCCACGCAAACACTTATTATAACGTTTGAAATGAATGTGAAAGAACATACCTCAATGGCCTAAAAATGACCACAATAAACAGTTTAGGCGCGATGGTCAGCATGACTGCTCCCATCAGAGCCAGGATGGTGACGCTCAGGTCGAACACATTCCAGCCACTCTCCAAGTAGACTGGCAACCCACACGCCAGCATTCGCATCAGTGCTTCTATCAGGAACACTAGAAATATAATAAGTCTATCTATTGCCGTATTTTTTTTTATACAACTGAAGTGGCAATCAAGCGTACGGCCCACAAGATGGTAAGCGGTTACCGCAGCCTATGGACGCTTGCAATACCAGAGGTATCACTCGCGGGTTGCCACCTTGAGGCTAAGATGAAAGCCTCATGTGCCAGTAATTTCACCGGAAACCATACCCTTCACACCGGAACACAGCAATGCGAGCATTACTGCTTTGCGGCTGAAATAGGTATGGTGGTAGTCCTTCCCCGGACGAGCTCTATCACAGAGAACTGTACTACTCTTAAAGTTATCCTTAGGTTACATTTTGGGTAATCAACTGTCTTTCTGTAACACAGTGAAAACTAACTCAGAAACCAGTGAATCACTACTGTGTCAACATTTGTAATTGTGGTTAATAAAATATTTATATTTGTATCTATCTATCTAAGTAAGTAAGTTCGTATGAGTCAGCGGCCAACTCTGGTGACAGAGTTCCTAAGCCGCGCGAATGCCTCTGTCATGGCCTAACAACTTTGAAAAAGTCGGGACCGACTGCTTAACGTGCCCTCCGAAGCTTGGGAGCGCTCCGTTGAATTTGCCACTTGTCACCCATCCAAATGATGACTACGCGGATCAATGCTTAACTTCGATAAGAACCTACGTCACGAGCGCTCCATCCAGAAATATAATTGACCGAGCGAGCAAAGCGTCTCAGTTTCGTGATTGGCCAAAAATGCTCTTGGTTGTCAGTTTGTCCGATAATTTTGTGTTTTCGCCTACAGCCAAAAAAATTTGTACCATGACTTCAATAATTATTAATTTCATGATACCAATGTGGCGCGGTGGGCGAAGGTCCGCCTGCGACGCAGAGGTTGCGGGTTCGATTCCCGCCTTGGGACAAATGTTTGTAGGATCTGCAAATATTTGTTCCGGGTGTTCTGGGTGTTTTCTATGTATAATAAAAAATATCTATCTATGTATTGTATTGTATTAAATATATATCAGACATCTAGTACCCATAATACAGCTCTGTTTAACAGCAGCTTACCTTAGGCTAGATGATGCTGTGTGGATTGTCCAGCATTATTTATTTATTTATTTATGATACAAAATTTTTTGACAATTCAGTTTAGGTCCTAATTTGAATCGCTCTAAGAGTTCATGGTATGGGGGGTCGCATTTTTTAACCAATCTTTTTGGAACTTGGTACATACAGGTTTTATGACTTTATAGAAGTTGATTGTCTTCGGGGATTTTTGATAGGGGGCGTACTTTCTCTAAAAAAGGGTAAAAAGAAGGCTGCTGAATATCTCCGCCTAATGTGATTTGATTTCGATAATTTTTGTTTTATTTGAAAGGTAAGTATTAACTTTAAGTATGTCTGATATTTGGTGAAGATCTGATGAGGATCTTTCTATAAGGTCATAAAACCTGTACACCAAGTTTCAACCAGATTGATTAAAAATGCGACCTGCAGACGAGAACACAAAAAGCCCGGACAAACTGATATCCAAAAGCATTTTTGGCCAATATCGAAACTGAGACGCTTCGCTCGCTTCGCTCGCTTCGGTCAATAAATAGGATATATTGTATACTTACATTGTCCTATAACATCTATTCTCATACGGCAAAGGTAAATATCGTGAGGAAACCAGACCTATTCAATAAGAGTAGGGCCAGGAGGGCGATTCTCGTGCATAAAATGGTCACATGTGATATGTGATCCAAACATAGACGTCAATAAGAAAAAAATAGATCACTCTCGCTCGAGAGTAGGCTAGTGTCCGAGCAGTGGGTATATTAGAAGGCTGTCTTAATGATATCTATTTTGTGGTGTTGCCTTTATATTGTACTGCGACGTCCCAGCAAAATCAAAATAAAAAAAATAATAATTTGTATTTCAATAGAATCACAAGGATCACTTTGAAACGTCTTACAAGCTAGGAAAATTTACACCAGTTCCAACGCGCCCATGCTGTTAAAGAACTGGCAACAACACCGGCTGGGTTCCTATCGCTTTTTTGGCATGACCCTTGCTATTGTTATGGATGCCGAGTAGAGCAGATGATTATGATGTTGATGATGATAATAAAGATGAAGACAATGATGTTAACAGAGATGAAGACGATGATGATAATTAAGATAAAGAGGATGATAATAAAAATGATGACGTTGATGATAATAAAGATGAAGACGTTGATGATAATGTATTATGGCAGGACAGGCATTAAAGCAGAGCACGATGTAACGTGGAAACTTACACGTAAGGAAAAGCCACGTGTCCCACGAAGCGCAAAGTAGTTTGGCGCTAGCCTGCAGGTCGCCCGCTGCCTCACTCACTCGCAACACCATCGAAATTCCATTACCTATGATAATTGCATCTGGAAACAATAAATAAAGTAATTAAAAAAAATCAGAGCTAACCATTTTATAAAAAAAAAATTCAAAGTCAAAAATGGTTTATTACAATAAAATCACAAGGATCACTTTGAAACGTTTTACGATAGGAAAATTTACGCCAGTTCCAACGCGCCCATGCCGTAAAAGAACTGGCAACAACACCGGCTGGGTTCCTATCGTTTTTGGGCATGATCAGTGCTATTGTTATGGATGCCGAGTAGAGTTGGAGCACATTCGTCCCAAGCTTTTTTATCATCTAAGAAATCGGTTATTATATAGTAAGCTTTTTGAGAGAGTTTTTGTTTAAATTTGCCAATTGATAAATTTTGTATGTCGCTTGGGGCTTATAATTTACTAGTGGCTGCCATCGACTTCGTAAACCTTCTTCTTGAATCACTTTATATGATTCAAGAAAAAGGTTTACGAAGTTTATGAAAACCGCATAAAAATCCGTTGCGTTTTTCAAAGATCTAACGTATATAGAAGGACAGACCCGTTAATAAACCCGTGAAACAGTGCTTTACTTTGGTGATCTGTTAAAAACATCTTAGCCAGCTACGCAACTCTTTAAAGATTAAGAAGAATGTAAATGATGACTTAAAGACTACATATTCGAACTTACAGACTACATACTCGAAGTAAGGCCAGCGCACAGCGGCGGCGGCGGCGCGCGCCACCGGCTCCAGCGGCGAGCGCGCGTACCACGGAGCGCGCGCCGCCTGCGGCACCCAGCGCAACGCGAACACCTCGTACAGGTTGCCGAACTCCACGCGAGTGATCCCCCCCGTCGACGTGTCCGTGTTCAGCTGCTTGAACATTAGGTACACGTCTAGACTGGCTGGAACAAACAAAACCGACTTACAAATAACAAATAAGAAAGGACCGGGGAAAGATCCCTGTGGTACTCCGGACAAAAATCAATTCAGTGTATCGTCTCGAGAAGACTTGATCTCTGGTCTTCTACAAAGAGGCCTGCTTAGTATACAAAACTACTAAATAAATAATTTACATTGAAGAATTCATTTATTTAGAAGAATTTAGTGATTAACAATATCAAAAGCCTTGGTGAAGTCTAATTATACCTTAATGCTATGATTTAGTTAAGTTTGAAACATAGTTACTTACTGTAATGTGGTGCGTAATGTCGCATAAGCCCAGCAAAATGTCTGAGCTTCACCGCATTCGGCGCGCGACGCGATACAAGTAACCGGTATGCGTGTCGCGCGGCACGACGCCTGTGTAGCAGTAGCGCGCGACATTTCTCACGCTCTATGCGGGTAAATGTTTCATATACTACAGCTAACATCTGAAAGAGAAACAAAAAAAATATAAAAAAAAAATCTTAGGTACTTAATGGACATTTTCGTCGATTTAAAAATTGTATTAAGGCTGTCAAGTAGTAAAAACATGAGAAGAAAAGAAGATGTAACAATGCAAACATCATAGAAGTTTATCTAAAGGTTAAAAAAGAAAAGCCTAGGACTAGTTTAGAATACATAGCGGAAATACAAAAGCTCTCAAGCATGTATCTACTTACCAAGTTCATAAGAACGTAGAGTACAGTGATGATGTACAAGATGAAGAATAGGGCATACCATTTCGATTTGGCATAAGAAGGCATCATGACGTCAGGGAAACTGAAATTAAACCATAAACCAAAATAAATAGAAAAACTTATGAACATGACGCTAAGCAAGTAGTGAGAATTGAATAAAACTTACTTGGCAGTCGTCAATAGAACGAACATGCTCACGAAGGAATCACTGATCGTCTTGAAGTGCCCATTATCCACGTGCTCAGAGAACAAATAGTATCCTAGCAGGGAGTATGTAGCCACGAAGAACATGAGTAAACCTGAAATTTTAATTAAACAATACAATACAATATTATATTACAACAAGATATTATAATACATCCTACTAATATGATAAAAGAGCACTGGTGGTCTAGTGGTAGTGACCCCGCCTTCCGATCCTAAGGTCGTGGGTTCGAATCCGGTCGTGCACCAATGGATTTTTCTGTTCGAAAAATTTATGTGCGCAATGCCAGTGCTCTCATACGGTGAAGGAAAACATCGTGAGGAAACCGGCATGTCCAAGAACTAAAAATTCGAAAGACATGTGCCATCCACCAATCCGCATTGGGTCCGCGTGGTGGATTAAGACCCAATCACTCTCGCCTGAGAGTAGGCCAGTGTCCCAGCAGTGGGAATATTAGAAGGCTGTCATGATGATTATATAATAAATGTGAAAGTCTGTGTAAATGTTTGTTACCACGTATCTCCGTGACGAACTAACCGATTATGATGAAATTTGGAATGAAGATGGTTTAAGTTCCGGAAGAACACAGGCTACCTTTTATCCTGGAAAACAATACTGATCCTGTGGGACAGCTAAAACACAGAAAAACCGCAGGGCACTAGAAATTTTGAAACAGACCTTAATGATCGTAAAAGGTGTGTTTTGTTGTCAGACTTTTTATGTCAGCAAGTGACAAGACGGTCAAGTCGCCCGCCTGATGTTAAGCACTACACCTGACCTTATCAGCACTGCGCTCATCACCCCGAGACATTGTTGTTAAGTCTCTTTTGCCTAGTAATTTTACTTGCTACAGTGCCCTTCAAAGCTAAACACAGTGCAGCTTGCACACTACTGCTTGGGGTAGAATATCTGCGGTGGTACCCACCAAGACGGACTCTTGCTGAAGAGTCCTACCACCTGGTACCACCAGACTCACCTAGCATATCAATAATCGGCGGCAGAGACTGTAGTATCTGTCGTATAAACCTTCGCACGCCGCCGCAGTGCCGTGTGTCTACTAGGAAGATAGGTCGCAGCGCGCGCGTCACGCGGAAGTGCGACGACTGACGGCAGAGTACCACCACCGCCTCTAGCACCATTATTAGTAAAGTTATACCCTGGAACAGAAGACAGACTTCAAGACTTCACACTTCAAGGTCGTCCATGTAGGTAGGAGTTAGAAGCCGACTGAAGACTCGAAAGGGGGGGAGGGCGGAAAGAGATTAGAGAGAAGAGTCAATGTCAAAAATGATTTATTACAATAAAATCACAAGGATCACTTTGAAACGTCTTACAAGCTAGGAAAATTTATATTTATTTATAAATCATAATGGGAGGGAATGAGATGTATTTTTTTTTTTGGCGCGCGATTTTTGATCCGAAAAGCGGCGCAGGACCTTGACAACCTGCAATCTTAACTTCTGCCTGGACATCATATCCGCTATTATGTGCTTATTTAAGGCATATTAGTGTCCATAGATATTATGTGACCTTGTAAAGACTTACTAAAGACTTCTCGTCTTCATGAAGGCATATTAGGGTCCGTCCGTAGTAGATCTCTATGTAACCTTGTAAAGAGGTCAATATTAGGGCAGACACCATCGAAGCTGCTAGAACATTGCTGCCATCTCCATCCACGCCGCGCCATCATCGTTTCAAAATGATCCTTGTGATTTTATTGAAATGAATCATTTTTGACTTTTGACTTTGCCATCAATCTAAAGTCCTTCTCCGTTATTTCAAGATGTTGGGCTGGCTAGGGTCAGGTTAGCAGGGGGTCAATGCACAATACACCCCAATGCGGGAGGTCAGTGCAGATCTTATACCCCCATTTAGAATTAGAATTAGATAAAGCAGACATGTCTGAATCATCTTCATCTTTATCGGTCGGTCACGGACAGAGGCCTTCGGGCGGCCTAGAAACTCTGTCACCAGAGTTGGCCACTGACTCATACGAACGAAAGAACGAACCTTTATCATAGTCCGCTTGTGTTTGAGTATTGTGCTCCAACCGATCCACTTGAGTTTGAGGTGAAGCTCTACTCCTATCACTGTTAGCGCCATCAGCTCCACGGAACCGTGCGCCCAAACCGGAAGCTGGAACAACATGAGGTAAAATCAATTTCATATTTCTGTAAGGTATTCTTAAAAAAAAGCTTAGAGTTATTTGGTTAGCTTAAAAGCTAACCAAACTCTAAGCAGTCTCTGGACCTATTTTTAGGCTAACTAAATAAGTTTAACAAACTTAGCAGTATCAGAATTACCAGTAATAATTCGTGAGAACCTTTAATTGGCTCTTATTCTAATTATCTATGCTATCAATAAAAACAGGAAACATTAAAATTTACATATTTTTGTTTGTAACGAATAAACTCAATATTAATTACTGGTCAGGGGGCTTATTCGCTATGACCTAGGATATTCCGTACCAATAACGTGTACCTTACTAACGTGTTCTATACGTGCCATGGTGTGAAATTGTTTTCCGTATCTGTGTTGTTTCAATAGTGATAGTTTCGCTATCGATATGTTGACTTTGATAAACAGTCAGACGAGCCCCAAAACGTGGCTCGTCGACAACGATTCCTCGCAGATATCGTAACCAGCCCGCGTTTGGTCATAGCGAATAAGGCTCCTGGTTTCAAAAAATTATTTCACCATAGCATGCCACATTATCACTGAGTAACATAAGCTATATTTTATATCCACTAGTGCGAAGCTGGGACGAACGGCTGATAATTACTACAGCGATGTCTAGTTTATGGAAACAAACCCTGTCGGTTCTCCAATAAACTAATAAATAGGTAAACAGTCAGAAGACCACCGGTGGTCTAGTGGAAGTGACCCCGCCTTCAGATCTCGTATTAGGTTACCTGGTCGTCGTATTCCGATCGTAAGGTTCAAACCCGGTCGTGCACCAATGGATTTTTCTGTTTAAGTTTAAATTTAAGTGCGCAATTGCAGTGCTCTCATACGGTGAAGGAAAACATCGGGAGAAAACCGGCATGTCCAAGAACTAAAAATTCGAGAAAAAAAAACATGTGCCATCCACCAATCAGCATTGGGTCCGCGTGGTTAAGACCCAATCACTCTCGCCCGAGAGTAGGCCAGTGTCCCAACAGTGGGAACATTAGAAGGCTGTCATGATGATTATGAAACAGTCAGAATCCGCAATCGCCTCGATTTCAATTTCAAAGACGTAGGTTAATTTATAAACTTGTAATCTTGTAGTTAGGAGCTTACCTCAAAAGTAGGCACCGCAGGATCCTCAGTGAATGCCAGCAGGATCAGCAATAAGGAAGCTACCAGATCCAAGCCGTGGTACCACGGGTTATGTACCCTGAGGTATGCCGGCAGCTCTTCCGGACTCGACGGGTGTGAGTCAAACTTCTCGTTGTTTAGACCTTCCTGGAAACACGGAGATAAGTCATTGATGTTTGAAAAGCCATTTACCTCTACACAAACGTGACAAACAGTTCGAAGCAGGGAGACATTTTACCTGGTGGACTCTTCAGCAAGAGTCCATCTTGGTGGGTACTGGGTACCACCGCAGTGCCAGATATTCTACCTGCAAGCAGTAGTGTGCAAGCTGCACTGTGTTTACGTTTGAAGTGCACTGTAGCAAGTGAAATTACTGGGCGAAAGAGAAAACAAAGTCTCGGGGTGCCACGCAGACTTTAAAAACTTTAAGCTTTGGGTGGCACTGCATCTGTTATGGTCAGGCGTGGTGCCTAACATCAGGTGGGCGACTTGATCGTCTTGTCACTTGCTGACGTAATAGCACAGAATGCAAAAACTCGGCAGAAAGTCGGTGGATGGTGGAAGAGAAAATGGAGGAAGAGGAAGCCTATGTCCATCAGTGGACGTCTATCGGCTGATACGATAAATGCAAAAGCTGTGGATCGAGCGAACGAAAAAATCTCAGAGAAACTCGGTGGAAGATCTTTTCATTTTTCTTCTTCTTTCGTGCTGCTGTTAGAACATTTTTTTTGTTAAAGCCATTTTGACCAGTAGTTGGCTACGCCCACGGCAGCAGGTCTGAGCTGCCTGAGCAGGCCATGAGGTCATTCATGGAGCAGGAGTGTGGGCAGGATGGACACACGAGAACGTGTGGTATGAACTTTGGCACCACAGTGGCAATGTGTGTTATTTTTGTCGATCATGCCCCATTTGCTAAGATTACTCCTGCATCAACTTGTGTGCTTAGCCTGTTGAGGGTCTTATAGATCATCATTTTTCGTTTTAATGGTGGATCTAAACATACGAACCGGACAAAAACTCTTCAATTAGTATAATATTATAGTAATTAGGTAGTATAGTTAGAAGTAGAATTCAGAATTGCAAAAGCTCAATTGTCACAAGATCACCAGAAGTTGTTACCTCTAAATAAATAGCTGCTTCATGGTAGTTCATCTCCCAATGCTCGTCCTCTGACATGTGTAGTCCGGTGTGGAGCGACGATCTGCTGCCCATGTCGAGCGTGCCGTCGCCGCCCGCCGCGCCATCTGAATCCGTTCTCGAGTCTGGTAACAAGTCACAACTCACAAATTATACCATCGCGTTGTGCTGATTTCATTTTTTTTTTCATTTATTTAATCCTTTGACAAAATACAAGTACTTGGATATGTCAAAAATACAATATTACACTTTAATTTTACACTGATGCTTATCTGGTGTTCAATAATCTGAAATGAACTGAAGTAATGTCTTTTTCGTCCTACGTTTTGATAACGTTCAGCCGAGAATTCCTCTTGTGCCTGTGTCACAGAGTAAGTTTTTTAACTAGGAAAAGGATTGTATGAGTCAGTAGCCAACTCTGGTGACAGAGTTTTTAGGTCGCCTGAAAGCCTCTGTCAAAAAGTCCTTGGCCATGTCCTAACAACTTGAAAAATCCCGGACCAACAGCTTAACGAGCCCTCCGAAGCACGGATGCGCTTAGTTAAAATTGCCAATGACTGTTACCCATCCAAATGGTGACTACGCAGAACAGAGCCTTATCTTCGTTGATCTTAAAAGAACATAGCCAGCTCAGCCAGCTCAAGAGGCAGCATAAATGATGACCTACTTAAGGCAGGAAGTAGTACTAAACCATAATAAAGTTATACCTTACTCAGACAAGTTTTACATAAGAGTGGTGTGGAAACCGCATGGTGCGAGGACTGCATGGCGAAAGGGTGGAAACGGCCCTTAAACGTTCAAGCCACATCACATATTGAGTAAGATGTGGAGTTTGTGAAGATAAGGCTTTAAGAGTTAGGGCGTGTAGAGTTAGAAGCTTGGCTCTACAAGAGATCTGATAACGTTTTAACAGTGCGTTCTTGGAAACATTTTACATTAATATGTTTTTGGTAGCTACCATTTACCCTTACGTTAACCTACCCTACGTACTTAGGTAGGTACCAAAGTTTTAGCGAACTCGATCACGAAATAATTTAAAAAAGGTAAGCAACACGTTAGTTGACAAAGAGGGGACGAAGTAGGTCAGACGCCTTTTAATTAACAATGTGGTTTTGTTTACTAAGTTTTATGACGCGGTCACTTGAACACTTCGTCTGTTTAGTTACCGTCACACCAGACACATACACCTGGCTGAAACCAGACAAGCGTGAGTTGTGAAACAAAAAAGAAAAAGAAAACAGAAGTTTTGTATGAAACCGAATGTAGCAGTAATTACGCGACCGAATATCAGAATCACACACAAGTTCAAAATAATAAATAAATAAATAAATAAATAATGCTGGACGATCCACACAGCATCATCTAGCCCCAAGGTAAGCTGCTGTTAAACAGAGCTGTATTATGGGTACTAGCTGACTGATATATATTTAATACAATACAATACATAGATAGATATTTTTTTATTATACATAGAAAACACCCAGAACACCCGGAACAAATATTTGAAAATCCTACAAACATTTGTCCCAAGGCGGGAATCGAACCCGCAACCTCTGCGTCGCAGGCGGACCTTCGCCCACCGCGCCACATTGGTCGGTCAAAATTATCAAAGCTCGTCTGTTTTCACTTTTGCTCTCTCTTTTTTTTTTATGTGTGGAACCTACCCCTTAAGTTTGTCAGGTTGATAATGAATGACCTTATATAAAGGTTTTGAAGGTCGATGATGGCATATCGGACTTCGCTACCCTTCGCGGCAACGAATAAATTGCTCATAATAAATGGTATAGGCCTAAACCAACCCTTTTTAAAAGCTTCTATTTATATAAAAGGGAATGAACCCCCACAATGTCAGCCCAGGGGCCCAACCATGAACTCATAGCGATTCAAATGAAGACCTAAACTAAATTGTCAAAAAAATGTACAATTTTTTGTTGTTGAAAATGTACAAAATATCATATTTATGTGAGTAGGTTAGATAAGGTAGGTATAGCAATTTGTTGACTCTAAGAAATAGTGCCCCGGAAATCTAAACACTACCTATTCTGATAATATCATAAAATATTTAATTAGTCAGACTAAGTAGATAAGAATCGAAATAAATCTTTAATTTTTTACATTTCATAAAACAACGACTGTACATGTACAAGTTTAGCTTAGCTTGGTACTAGATGGCACTGTGTAAAATATCTATATTTATTCATCATTATCATCATCAACCTATTGCAGTCTACTGCTGGACGTAGGGCTCTTCTAAAGCGCGCCAGTGTGCCATTTTCTGCTTTCCTCAACCACTTTGCCAGCTACTTTATTAGTTAATTTAATTATTAATTTTGCCTTATTAATTTTAATTTAATTTAAAATCAGGGGCAACCTCATAAGTAATAACTAACATTTACACATTACCTTTGTTTAGTTCCATAGAAATCTTGTCTATTGTAACACAAACCCACTGACCGACACAATGCCAGTACTCACACTGCAACGGACGAGTAAAGAGTTAGTACCTACATACACCACATCATTAATATTAACCAGCTTTTCACGTTGTTTCACTCGCATAACAATGCCAATGACTTTTTTTTTATACAACTGAAGTGGCAACCAAGCGTACGGCCCACAAGATGGTAAGCGGTTACCTCAGCCTATGAACGCTCGCAATACAAGAGTTATTACTCGCGGGTTGCCACCTTGAGGCTAAGATCGAAAGCCTCATGTGCCAGTAATTTCACCGGAAACCATACCCTTCACACCGGAACACAGCATGCGAGCATTACTGCTTTGCAGCAAAATTAGGTATGTTGGTAGTCCTTCCCCGGACGAGCTCTATCACAGAGAACTCTACTACTCTTTTAACAGACTAGACACAAGGCAATGCTAAAAGTACCTCTTACCCAAACGGATCTTTATGAAGCCTTTGTATTTTATTATGTATAGGTCTCACAACGGATCTCGTCCGTAGTGAAATTAGCCGTTTCGATGCGCAATGGAGCTTTTTCAAACTAAATTGTCTTTGCGCATCACAAACGGCTAACTTCACGGAAGCCTAGATCCGCTGTGCGAACTTTACTAGGTACTACAGATTTTCTTACTGGTGGCAAGGCACTGCAGCATTCGATCTCAATAAACTTAATGGTGTGTGGCTAATAGATAAACCTATATTAAATTTATATAAGCTAATTTCTACCTATTATGTGAAACAAGAATCGAATAAACCATTGTATCGGCCGCCACGCCATAAATACTTCAATAAAATTAGATAACATTATTAATGCTAAGCGCTAGCAGAACTAAATACTATGCTGACATTATGTAAGCATTTTAAGAGTCGTTCTACAACTGGTATCGAAATAACAATCGTTATTTGTCTTCTGAAACATGATAATTAGTTAAGTTTTTCTCCTATTACGGACCGAGCGGGTGAAGCGCATTCTAATTTTAACTTTAATTTAACAAGGTTACGTTTGAAATCGGAAAGAGCAAGCAAATTGAGGTGCCAATCCAATGTTTGCCTACCGAGGTGACACAGTGGATCAGGGGTAATTCTATGTATAAATATATTAAGAGCAAAACAGTAGGTTTGCTATCATTATAACAGTAGAACAGCTCCTTGAATCTTACGAACTTCAACAAACTAGCAAAAAGAGATGACTAAGCTTCTGACCTTAGCAAAAAATGGGCAAAAAGAACAACTGAGTGCACCCCAGGTAGCGCAAGGCGGTGACGTGGAAGATCCAGGATTAGATGGCGGGACGAACTTGCTCACGGCCTGTCACGGCCTTAGATCGCGAAGAGTGGAAGAAGGGAAGAGAGGCCTTTGCCCTGCAGTGGGATAGTCACAGCTAAACAATAAAATAAGCTTCTGACATAATGTAAATTGATTTGTAGTCAGTGAAGTGTCTGCCCCCCTACCATGAACTCTTAGAGCGATTCAAATTAAGACCTAAACTGAATTGTCAATACTGAAATATCAATAATTATTGATGTCATGGTACAAAATGTTTTGACAATTCAGTTTAGGTTTTAATTTGAATCGCTCTAAGAGTTCATGGTAGGGGGGCAGGTCAGTACTGACTTCAATATTCCCCCTTTGTAAACAGAGCAAGTCAGTTCTCGAAGTCAGCACTGACTCCATTTGAAGTCAGTCACTGAACCAATGTAAATCATACTTTAGCTCAAAAATTCTTAGAAAACATTTCATCTTGTCAAGATAACATTGTTGATTGTGCACTATTTATTTTCACGACAACCTAATTTAAATAAACATAGGTAGGTAAGTACCTAGCTTCAAACGAAATATTCCAAAAATTTGCTAATGTTATCTGTGTTGTCATACGTAATATAGACCCTATATCAGAAATAACCAGAGTATAAATAACCAGAAGAGTAGTAGAGTTCATTGTGATAGAGCTCGCCCGGGGAAGGACTACCACCATACCTATTTCTGCCGCCAAGCAGTAATGCTCGCATTGCTGTGTTCCGGTTCGAAGGGTATGGTTTCCGGTGAAATTACAGGCACATGAGACTTTCCATCTAACGTCTCAGGGTGGTAACACGCAAGTGATATCTATGATGTTGCATGTGTACATAGGCTACGGTAACCGCTGACCATCAAGTGGGCCGTACGCTTGGTTACCACTTTAGTAGTATAAAAAAAAAAAAAAAAACCAACACGATGTTAACTCCAAACTTATATATTAACTACCGATAACTTCAACACAAAACCATTAACCGTTAGCCAAGACAAATTAACCTATTCGCACTGTCCGTACAGATCCAGCGCCAAAAAAGTATGCCAGTCCTTCGCTCACCCGCCCGTTCTTTCCGATCAACCCGACCTACTCCCGCCACTCTGCCGCCAATGTTGCCACAGCTCGAATTTAAAGACAGTTTCCATTTATCAAAATTAATTAAACCTTACAGTAACATAGGCTATATATTTTTATGTCTACTGAAATAGGTATGGTGGTAGTCGAGAGGGGGCTACTTAGCACTGGACTCGCCAAAAAAATAGGACCGCGATCTATTCAACTCAACTTAGTCAACAACTTACTACTTAACTTGCTTTTGCCGTTCAAACAACATTAACAACTTAACTCGCCGATGACGCAAGTAAACTCGCTATCGCTACTGTACTTATTAAACTGTAAATCGGCCTTAACGTAAAGTTGCATTTACATGGCTCTTTGAGTCTGAAATGGGGATACACTGATTCCACTCTAACCCGAAGATTTGTTTTCACTGAGCTCTCACCTTATCTATCGAATAACAATGCTGCTGTATTACGTAGATAAGTTAATACCTGAAAGAACATAATGCGGTGTGGATACCTAAAGCTATTGTTATTTAGAAAGGGGACAAGCGAGGTCACAGCCATGAGTCAGTAACGCTAAAAGTAGGTTGTAGTTTTTTTTGTCCGTTTTCCAACTTTAGTAAAGGTTTAGGTAGGTAGATTCAATATTTTTAAGCCGATTTAGATGGGATATGACCTGGGTACCTTCAGGTTCAGTGACACAGTTCCAACAAGCAGAGAAGCCAGCAGAAATCATCTCAGCGTTAGCTGGCCCGCGAAGTTCTTATTTTTTATTTTAGTTTCGTGTTACAAAAAAAACCGCGAACTAAGGAACGGAAAGGGATAACGGAGGTTATAAATGAGGTGTTATATCAATGAAAACCCGCATACCTCACAGAATATAAATTACTGGTTAGTTGACTTACCTACTGTCTCTGCTACTTACTAACGTCACACCGTTATACTACCCAAGGTGACAGTGGAATATTGATCTACTACACATGTATTATACGGCTACTATCCGTCGAGGGTTTCACTACTACAGATCTATTTACGGAACAAAAGAGTGAACGTAAAACCTACGTGTATTCGTAGGTAGTATAATGGTAAAACTGTTACCAACTTATTACGGTCGTCGGTTGCTAGCGATTCGTTGGACCACTGACACTGAGTAAGTTAGTAAGGTAGTCAGTCAACCTACTTGCTTGAATAAAAATTAGAATCCTACCAAAATAATGTATTCCACATCCGCCAGATATATGACGTAAGTACAACTAAGCTATTTAGTGTCAGTGACTCATAGTAAAAAATGATTTTATGAATGAAAGGTCGTCAAACTCACATGATTTCAGCCTGTACCATTGATATCTTAGTGAATAGTACAATTTGTCAGTCATCCTTACAACTTTAGACATTTTCTAAGATCACTTTGTTACAAAAACAATAGATTTATCAACGTAGTAGGAAATAATGTTCAGCACTCACGTAAATGTAGCGCGGCATTGAGAAGAAATTGGTAGGCAGAGATCCTCAACATTTTAATCAGATAAAATATGATTATTTAACAAAAAAAATTCTCTCACAATTAGGTCTTAAAATAGGGTAATAGTTTGATGAATTAATTCTAATATCTCTTCTTAATATCTAGACAAAAGTCCAGTAAACCGTTACAGTTATTTAACATCCGCCTGCGGCTTCGCTCGCGTGGTTTAAAATTAGATTGGAGATTAAATAGAGCGGAATATACGAACACAAGTATACTTTTACTTCAAAGAAGGTCCCAATCACATGTAAAAAACGTTATATTAATGGCCACACTACATTAAAAGGTTAAGTTTACTAAAATTTCTCATTAAAATTGGTTACGTATAGCTGTTACTACGCCATTGAGTAACAAACAACCAAACTTTTGCATTTATAATAGGTGTGTACCTACATACCTTAGGTACCTACTTACTTGACTACTGCAGAAGCTTATAGGTAGGTATTTCGTTACATCGCAGTTTCAAAGCTGCTCAGAGCAGGTTGTTTATTCTTAAGTTGACCCAATATTTTGATCCAAAAGTTGAGTACCTCTGACTGATAGCAAATCTGTCAAGATTGCTAATAAGATAACACCTTTATCTAAAAGTAGGTAGTTGCTTCAACCTACCTAGGCAGTCCCTATATTGCACAACCAAGTTTTAAAATTACAAAAATTAAATTAAAAATAAAAAGGTTTTTGCCCTTTTGGGTAGGTAGGTAGGTGTTATGATCGTATTGTCTCGTCTTAGACATGTGTATTAAAATTTTAATTTGCCATGGTATTTTTTCTTTTGTTAAAAAAATATCTGTTGTTTGAATAAAGTTTCAAAGCTTAAATCACATAGTAGGTAGGTACCTACCTAGGTAGTATATCTTCGAGGATACTATGAGCGTTCTTACACTATTATTTTAAATAATTGTTAATACACTGGCTAAGCTGATGCGTGGTATATCTTAACAGTTCACTAAGTCATGATGTTTATCAAGTCTGTTTTTATTAAAACTACTAATTCTATTAGGATAAGGAAACAATATACCTACTAGGAGCCTGTAGCCCTGTTGAAATGATATTCAATTAATTAATTAGTATTGTATTGCAGCCATTTTATTAAAGTAGGTAAGTAGCTCGATCTTGGCAAACATTATACTAATTGATCATTAAACAGATATGCAAGTAGGTATATTTTGTTTTATGTCATTCAGATTACTTTTTGTTTTTTTAAGTACATCTGCCTAGTATAGTAGGCAAGTAGGCATAGTCACTATTTGGATGGGTGATCGCCAGTGGCACTTTCAACTGAGCGCTCCCGTGCTTCGGAGGGCATGTTAAGCAGTTGGTCCCGGTTTTTTCAAAATTGTTAGGCCATCACAGAGGCCTTCGGCGGCCGAAAAACTGTCACCAGAGTTGGCCACCAACTCATACGAACTTACTTAGTAGGCAAGTGCCTGCATTAGGTTACCTACTTTCCTATCAGAAACCTTGAACCATCTATAATCTTAGAAATTTATATCCCGGCTGCTTGATTACTGACATTCATACATAGTGTGTCCAATATAAACTAGACCACACTAGTTAGAAGACTTAGAAGTCAAGAACTCATTCCTAACGCGTCCTTACACAGAGAATCACCTTGTAGTAGGTACCCCATAAGATTTCTACATAAATTTATAGTAGTTCTCACAACGGATCTCGGCCGTCGTGAAATTAGCCGTTTCGATGCGCAATGGAGCTTTTTCAAACTAAATTGTCTTTGCGCATCACAAACGCCTAACTTCACGGAAGCCTAGATCCGCTGTGCGAACTATTACCTAGGTAGTTAGATAATAAATCTGTGCTATTTATTGGTTACCATGCAAGCAGTTGACATGCAAAACATTTTCTAGTGTCTACTAAAGCTTCTGACTAAGTACTACTTTATCGGCCTCAATAATTTATATACAATAGGTAGGCGGTTATGTTTATTAGTTTTGAGCATTATGTAGGTCTGTATGACTCATAGCCTGCGTCATTCCGCCAAATTATAAAATACGAAGACAATTAAATCGAGCCTCCAGCTCACTAAACGAGAAAAGAATAATAGCATTAACAGATGAAAAATTAAAACAAAATGTTAAATGGAACAAAAAATGTAATGTTATTACAACATAAGCGTACAGAAAATATTGCGGCTACTGTGCATTAAAAAATGATAGCTTTTTCGTTTACTTGTGACGTTTGAGCCGTAATTGTTGATGCTGGTGTTCGCGAAATCATCACTGAACCTTTTATAGCCGTCGGACGGCGAAGACGGGCTCCTCAGAGAAGCCATTTTTCAATACTGAATTTTTTGACTTTTTGACGTAATAATTTGTGACATGCATGACTGACATCATATCATGACATGTCTTTTTTTTTTAATTGACTTTTTCGTTCAGAAACCATGGAATGAGTGCGTGCAACTATTATAATAAGTACAGACGGAAGTTACCGGTTTTTTAATCAAAAATTCAAACGATTTGAATAACAAACCAACATTTCAAACACTCTAAAAGTCACCTGTGCCAAGACGAGTTCTAGTAAACATAGAAACACAACAAAACTCATTAAATGGCTGAAAAAAACTTGCTTGCTAAACGCTTTTTAGCACTCGTCCAAATAAAATTTGATTGAATCCTGGAAAACCGATAAAGCTACACACCAGTTTTTAAAGCCGCCTAGCCGGTCTGTTTCATACTGGTAAACATCACTAACTTTCAGACCACAGACAAAAACTTCTTCTAAAAATTCTTTTCTTGAACCCGGTTCAAATGTGAGTGGAAAGTTGTGTTTTTGTTTTAAATAAATCCAAAATAATACCAGAAAACTCGCAATATTTCTACAATATTCTGTATGACCACAAATATACAATCTGTTAACAAGTGATTCAGTGCAATATTTCAGTATGCTTCAGCCTCAAAAACATTGTTTTGTCGGGATAAAGTTTGACGTTCGTCACAGTCAGTGGTAGTATATTTGCAGTGTTTATTCAAAACTATCTGTGAGAAATTTGTTTATGTGCATATCTGTAATGAAGCCGTGGTATACTGAAGCGCCTGGATCACTTGTCGGAAAGAGTTAGATTGCCAATCAAATGAGACCTAACCTCGCAAGTCAGGTGGAAGAATGTTTTTGAGGTTGTTGTGATGATTGCAGATCGTGATGGCGCCTCCACAACCCAAGGTGGCGGCCAAGCCCGCTGCAGCACCCGCTGGCGGCGTCGCTAAAGCCAAAAAGGTTGGCAAACCAAGGAATTATGATTTGGGAAATGGTGTTGTTCGTTTCTCAAAATCCAAGATGTTCCACAAGAAGGTGAGATAATCTAATGATCAAATACAAATTACTTAATGATCCCTTTTTCCAACATGTAAACAGCCTGGTGAAAGTATAAGTTTTTACGTACTTGTGAATGAATTACCAAAATACTTCCAGAAATAGTTCCAAAATTAACCATTTGGAATCGGATACAATGTTTATATAAATGAATTAAAACATCTGACTCATTAATTGTTTCTGAAGTATCAAAATAAAGTTTACAAATTGAATTCAGTTTTGATTATTTGCATTTGTGTTGAAAGTAATTCACCAACTTAACTCCATATTTCTTCTTTCTCTTCTTTCTTTAACTAAGTAAAAGAATTTGTGTTGATAATAGCTCTGATCTAATAGTATAATTGAACTAAGTAACATACTGCCTATTATACCATGATTATATTATTTATAATCATGGTATAATAGGCAGTATAATAGGCAGTGTAATAAATAAAAATTATTTATTACAGAACAAGTATTCATATTTTTCACAACTTAACTAGGTAATAATAAAAGTAATTGTATTGGACAAAAGCACACTCAGCGGCAAGTGTAAGTTGCCAGAACTGAGTGCACCCCTGTCCAATGGCGTATAAAGCGGCCGTCCAACCGGTCGGCCACCACGGACATATTATTATATTATATATATTATAGATATAGTATCTCATAAATCATTACCATATTCCAGGCTTTGTACAAGTTTGTGGGTAAGAAGAACCCCAAGGCTGAGAAGCCCAAACAGCCCACAGTCGTAGTGAAGACCATCAGAGGAGAGAAGAATGGAGGAACCCGTAAAGTTCTTTTAAACCGCAGAAAATCCTTCTACCCCACTCAGGACAAGTAAGTCCTACAACTATTTCATTAATGACTAGCCGATCTGCCCCAGCTTCGCGCGGGTGCAATGAAACCGCACCCGTGCATAGCCGGGGCGGATTGCTAGTAATAAATATACCCTATGTTACTCAGGGATAATGTAGCATTATAATGGTGAAAGAATTTTTGAAATCGCATTAGTAGTTTTATTCGTTACAAACAAAAATACAAATTTTCTCTCTTTAATATTATTATAGAGTATAGATATCGGCCAATAGATGTCCACGGCTGGACAAAAGCCGGTATTTAAGAACCATATGCGAAAGAATTGTGACTCAAGCATCGGTTTTTGACAGTTCTTCATAGAAAAATTATGTCAAATCGATCATCATCATTATGACAGCCTTCTAATGTTCCCACTGCTGGGACACTGGCCTACTCTCCAGCGAGAGTGATTGGGTCTTAATACACCACGCGGACCCAATGCGGATTGGTGGATGGCACATGTCTTTCGAATGTTTAGTTCTTGGACATGCCGGTTTCCTCACGATGTTTTCCTTCACCGTATGAGAGCACTGGCATTGCGCACATAAATTTTTCGTAGCGAAAAATCCATTGGTGCACGACCGGATTCGAACCCACGACCTTAGGATCGGAAGGCGGGGTCACTACAAAACAATGCACAAGCAAAATTGTAATTAATATGTAAATTACCTAATTAAAACTCATAATAGAAGAAAAGTGTTTCATTTCAAAACAAGTACCACTAAAATCAGCAGTTCTTCTACTAAAGAAGAAACACTCTTGAATCCAATGACAATTCCGATCCAATCTCAATTTCAATTTACTGCTGTCAAAAGTATGTAATGTCATATTCCAATACTTGTCCAATACCGATCGTGTTCAAGAGTAAGGCCCCCAGAATGGATGGTGGAAGTCTCCATTGACCTTCTGCATCCGCTTTATTGTCATTGGTCCATCATGTAAAGGGTTTTCTTATAATAATGTTTTCCAGTTCGATTATCAGATCGGTATAGACTTCTCAAACCAATATGACCATTTTTGAATGATCATAGAATCATGGCTTCTAGTTTCATTTCAAAAATAATTATGTACTGGTACAGTATTTGAATCTGAACCACAGAGTATAGACCAATTCTAATTCTAAATGGGGGTATAAGATCTGTACTGACTGTCATGCGTTGGGGTGTATTGTGCATTGACGCCCTGCTAACCTGACCCTAGCCAGCTCAAGTTCTTGAAATAACAGAGAGTCCTCTGTTATTTCAAGAAGTTGGGCTGGCTTGATGTCAGCAATGTAGAGTATAGATTGATTTGTATATTTTTATTGAGAGATAGAGAGAGGGAATGGTGTAAGACTGAGAGACATAATCCCTGTTTGTTCAAGCTCTTTGTTACCACAGCTTTTACTGTAGATTTTTGATGGTATAAATATTAAGGCTGCATTCAGAGCAATGCTGACATTGGTCAAACATATTTACATTATCTAGTACCTATAAACACAGCTCTGTTTAACAGCAGCTTACCTTGGGGCTAGATGATGCTGTGTGGATTGTCCAGAATTATTTATTTTTATTTATTGTATTGTATTGTATGCTCTCATAAAAAAACTGTCATTTTGCAGCTTGCCAAGTATTGTCTTAACTTAAGATTATAATATCCCAAAAATTATTTTGCCTCAAGCGGGATTTGAACCCGCAACCACCGCTTGATACGCGGGCGCTCTAGGCAAAATAATTTTTGGGATATTATAATCTTTAGTATTCCCTTAGTGTGATGGTTAACACTATAAAAACAAAAATAACCAATTGAATAAGCAATGCGATACCTCTCGTCAATGAACTAAATTAACTTTAGTCATTGAACAGGCTTGGATAACTGCAACGTTTCCCCTGTAGGTGGAGCTATCGGCGCTTCGAGCCGAAGACATCCCAATGATTATTTCGTCCAAGCGAGATATGTCTCGATAGCTCAATTGGTAGAGCGCCCGCGTATCAAGCGGTGGTTCAAATCCCGCTTGAGGCAAAATAATTTTTGGGATATTATAATCTTTAGTATTCCCTTAGTGTGATGGTTAACACTATAAAAACAAAAATAACCAATTGTCTTAACTTGTTATGAAAAACAACAATGATAGATTTGAAAGACACCATAGCTAACAGATCTAAAATACCCATAAGGTCTTAAAATTTTATATTATTATTATTATTTAGAGCCCTTAGTATTCTCTAGCTCTTAGTAGACTGTTTCTTTAATTCCAGGATCCGTCAAGTACCACACCACAAAACGTTCAGCAAACACGTGCGCAGGATCAGGCCGACCCTGACTCCTGGTACCGTACTGATCCTCCTCGCTGGCAGACACGCTGGCAAGCGTGTTGTGCTCGTCGGTATTCTGCCCAGCGGTCTTCTGCTTGTTACTGGACCTTTTGCTGTGAGTATATGCTGTTGCAACATGCTTTACTAAACATAATAGTCTTATTTACAGGGAGTGAAGCCATAAATTTATAAACAGGTCGGCAGGCTTGCGCATGCGATAGCTTCTACAATGCTAGTGATCCCTGGATCAAATACTGTGTATTATTCAAATACTACAATAATATTTTGTGATTTGAATTGATTTTAAAAATAATTATGTTATTCTTTTAATCTATTATTACCAATGTTATAATTTATCTGACGACCGATGTGGCGCGGTAGGTGAAGGTCCGCCTGCGACGCAGGAGGTTGCAGGTTCAATTCCCGCCTTGGAACAAATGTTGTATGATCTGCAAATATTTGTTCCGGGTGTTCTGGGTATTTTCTATGTCCAGCATAATTTATCAAATTCTGCTATGACAAGTATTTATTACTTAAATGGAGATTTTATTACTGTTAACATTGTTATATCTTTTGGAAGCACAATAAAACATTTGTATTTAATTAAAAAAACAGTGAAATTGATAGATTCAGGCGTTACTTTGCGGAAATCCATTAAAAGATAAAAAACAGACGAAAAATCTCTAGTACTACTCCGCTTAACCTTTAATTGTGTGACCTCAATAGTTAAAAGGTTAAGCGGAGTCTTACTAGAGATTTTACGTCTGTTTTTTAACTGAGTGAATGTGAATTATTCTTATGTAATCCTTTACCAATGTAAATAATTGATCTGGTTTGCAGTTCAACTCGTGCCCGCTCCGACGCGTGCCGCAGCGCTACGTGATCGGCACCTCCACGAAGGTGGACCTGGGAGATTTCAAGCTACCCGAGACCCTCAACGACGAATACTTCAAGAAGAACAAGAAGAGCACCAAGAGGTCTGTCAAGCGCAAGGCAGGCGAAGACATCTTTGCTAAGAAAAAAGAGGTATGTTTGAAGGCACTGGAGCAAGTAATGTTATAGTTCGCACAGCGGATCTAGGCTTCCGTGAAGTTAGCCGTTTGTGATGCGCAAAGACAATTTAGTTTGAAAAAGCTCCATTGCGCATCGAAACGGCTAATTTTACGACGGCCGAGATCCGCTGTGAGAACTATACTTGGCTAATGGAAAAGGCCCGAGCCTCGTTTACTATGGATTTGACTGTTTTAAATCGAAGTCTGTTTATTTGAAATATTGCAGATATAATTAACCTAATCTAAGAACCATTGCTAGAAACCTGCTTTCAATTAACTAAAAAACTGCATTTAAATCAGTTCATGCATTTAGAACTTTTAACACCTCTCTTATTGCGTCGGGGGGTTAAAAAACCCGATTTACTAGTTGCTAGTGGGTCTGGTAAAACAAATTACGATTACGATTAGCATGTGTCCCAAAATGAAATGAAATGAAATACATTTATATGATACAAACAAACACAGAACGATTGAAACACAATACTCATACAAATAATAAACTTAATCTTAGGTACATAGACATAGATAATGATACTAGATAAGTAAAATAAGCAACTAACATAATTATAATACACATATTATTAAATATACTAAGCACCTAAGAAACAAAAAAACGCTCTGTGATGTGTGCTCAAAATGGCCTAGTCTCAGCTTGATGCTGCCTTGTACAAGACAGGGCAACGCTGGTTTTCCCACTGCTGGCTTGGTAAAACAAATATTAGCCAATATTATAGGTGTAGTTTAAAATTATTTGAATATGATCGCCTGATATTTGTCATTTTTACAGGACTTGCTAGTGCCTTGTACAAATTGATTAGGTACTAGCAGTTCTCCTACCAGTAGACCTTACAAGCACAAATTTGGGAAACTGAGCCACATACTGCATTTTGAGGAACTATTTTGCTCATCACGCTGAAGATCCTCATCAGATCTTCACCAAATATCAGACATACTTACCTTTCAAATAAAATAAAAATATTCGAAATCAAATCACATTAGGCGGAGATATTCAGCAGCCCCCTTTTTACCCTTTTTTAGAGAAAGTATGGACAGTGGGAAGTCAAAAAATAACGCTTTATCTTCAATGGGGACAATGACACGTTACTGTTAACTGTGCCACTGTCCCAATGACATTTATTTTAATTTGAACAGATTTAATTTCGCATAAAAATAAAATTGAATACATACTATTTTTTAGTCTGAATCAGTATTAAAAAAATGTCTTTGTTTCCAGAAATATGTGCCCTCAGAACAGCGCAAGTCTGACCAGAAGCTAGTAGACGAGGCGGTTATTAAGGCGATCGGCAAGCGAGCGGACAAGAAAGTGCTTCGCGGATACCTCAAGTCTGCCTTCGGACTGAGGTCTAGCCAGTTCCCGCATAGAATGGCCTTCTAACGTAGCTCTAAGTCAATAAACATCTATGACTAAATGAACTCTTTTATTTGAGGTGATGTCGAAATAGTGCAGTGAAGGTCCATGTAATTCTAAGTAGTAGTTTTGTAGGTCCATGTGCATGACCAAAAAAAACTCGTGGACGAGGCGGTGAACAAGGCGAGCTGAAAGAAAGTCTAGATATAAACATGACTAAACAGACTGTTTGAAGGTATGTGTGCAGTTTGAAGGTCCATGTTACGTAGGAAGGGAGATTTGTTGGTCCATGTAATTCTAAGTAGGGGGGATTTATAGGTCTATGTAATTCTAAATAAGGCGATTTGTAGGTCCATGTAATTCTAAGTAGGTGGGATTTGTAGGTCCATGTAATTCTAAGAAGGGGGGGGGTTTGTAGGTCCATGTCATTCTAAGTAGGAGGGATTTGTAGGTCCATGTAATTCTATGTAGGGGGGATTTGTAGGTCCATGTAATTCTAAGTAGAGGGGATTTGTAGGTCCATGTCATTCTAAGTAGGGGGAATATGTAGATCCATGTAATTCTAATGGTAAGGGAGATTTGTTGAACATTTTCAGATAATGCAAACATTTTGTTCCGCAGCGGGTATCGAACTCGCAACCTCTCCCTTGTCAACCGGGCGAGTTGCCCACCGCGCCACCGAGGTGGTCAGTTAACAGTTAACAGTAGAGGTACCTAAAACACAGTAATATTTCTCTGTGCCTAAAGTAAGTGATTTACACGTCCTGAGTCTTCGTATTGTAGAACGACAACCCAACCGGCGCGGGCGCACCACGACAGCGCGCTAAGCTTATTGGCAATTGCCATACTAACTAGTCTAGCTTTTGGAAGTCGTCGATGAAAGTCTGGTATGAAATAAAACTCGTGTGTGATGCAAGTAGGTAATGTATTTATTGCACAGGCTTGTATTTAGCAGGAGGCGCGCGCGGGCGCGGGGCCGCGGCGGAGCGTGCTCGCGCCCCCCCGGCCGCGCCCCCTCCCCCTCCCCCCGACACGTGCCGCTCGCGCCACTCCGCCTCCAGCCGCGCGTACACACCACCTACAATACACATTAAACACAATATATCATTATGGAAGGTAAGGTAGGGTAAAAGCACCAGTTATTGGCTACCTAAGCACCTTGGTCAATTTAAATTGCTATAGTTTCTTTAGGCGTCATCCAAATGATGTTTTTATGGTGTTAGTGGAGACGGAAAAAGTTCTAATATCATTTTAATAACAATAAAAATAATTAACATTGATTGTAAAGTTTTTATATTCATTCAAATAAAAATTGTGTTACTGGCACCCCAGAATTAGTTACTGGCATGTTTGGTTTAGTTATTGGCTGTAGCATTTTTTACGAAACACAGCAGATTATAGTATTTTTTTTTTTAAGAAATACAAGGAACATAATTATCGAGTTCTTAGCTCTAGTATAAACGAACTTTTCGAAGCCCTTGTATAAATAATTACAGTATAAAGTTCACCAGACAAAATGAATTAGTATCGGTTTCGGCACAAGTTTATTTCAGGCCATCGGATCTTATTATTATTTATTTACTTTAATTAAAACGGACAGAAGTTCCAATTACATTAATTAAAGATATAATGTAGGTAATTTACAATAATAATAAGCAGTAGATACATAATATAAATAATGTCAAGATACAATTAAATTATTGCATAAAAAAGCTAAAAAAGAAACAGAAAAAATAAATTACAAGTCAAAAAATAATAATTATAGTCATTACAAAAATACATAGAAAGAGATATAAATAAATTAAACACAATCAATGAATAGTAGAGCACACATATGCGTCTTGCTCACAGAACCTAAGACACACTGATAATATCCTCGACCACTCATCCGCAAACAAATCTAATTCCGGATTAGCATCCAAGAGAGCGTTGAGCGAGGCGAGGATGCGCGGCACTGGCGAGTAAGTTCGCGCGACTGTACGCGATGATGGCACAGCAAAAAGCTTGTGCTTTCGAGCCCTACTATAACTATTAGGCACATAGAGCCGACACAGCTCGTCACTCAAATTTGAAGCGTCTATTTTACCACGGAAAACTTTACAGGCCATTGTTAGCTGGTCGTTAGCCCGCCTAACCCTAAGAGAGTTGTATCCCAGGCTACCCAAAAGAAAGTTGGTGGGATACAAATAGGGATAATATCCATAGCATCGCCCGTAAAGATATCTGAGGTAGGCTTTTTGTACTTTTTCCAAGAGGAGTGCGTATGTACTCTCGTATGGATTCCAAACTGAGGCACTGGCTTCGAGTTTACTTCGAACCAGTGCACTAAAAATTAGGCGAACCACATTAACGTTCTGGAGATCTCTGGCATTTCGGAGTACAAACCCCAGGCGCCTGTACGACTCTTTTGACAGAGCAATTATATGGTCACGGAATGTAAGTTTTTGATCGAATGTGACTCCCAAATCTTTGATTGTGTTCATTTTAGCTATGTTTTGTTTATTTATTTTGTAGTCAAAACAGATTGGATGCCGCATTCGACCGAAAGTCATGGAAAAACATTTTTTTGGATTAAACTCCATCTTATTAATAACACTCCATTCAAAAATTGCATCAATATCCTTCTGCAACGCTAAGGAATCAGCTTCTGACTTAATCTCAAGGAAGAGCTTCAAATTGTCTGCGTAGAGTAGGCTTTTTGCGTGGGTAACGACAGCAGGGAGGTCATTTATCATCAGCAAGAATAACAATGGGCCGAGTATAGATCCTTGACTTACACCAGAACGCGTATGATAGGGCCGAGACTCGTACAGACCGAGCTTGACAAACTGCTGGCGATCGCGGAGATAGTCCGCAAGAAGCCGGAGGAGACCCGGGGCAAAGCCTATGGTAGAGAGTTTAAGCAGCAGAATGTCATTATTAACCCTATCAAACGCCTTCTTGAAACTCTTGAACTTCTTGAAAATCTTGAACTGATCTCTGCATGCGGTGGTTACTCAACTGGCCATCTATGCTGTGCTCTTCAGCAAACGTCAGATTGGCGGAAGAAGGCCATTTTCGCCAAATTTGACAAAATATAAATTGAATTCGTAGGTGACTGGCGGTGATGTACATGTATGGTCAGTAACTTAAAACTTAGCTTTTTTCGTTTCTGTTATTGGCTATACCATAATTTAATGTTTTAAAGTAAAAAAATAATAAAGTACATTTAAATAAAGATAAAATAACTTAAATAGTAACGAAATATGGATCAACTACAGAGATATGAGGTATGAGACAAGTTTCATTCGAATTGTAGTCAAACGCAATCCTTACCGTTTTCACAACAAAACCCCACCATAGTAGCCGGAATGCCGATTGTCAATAATTTATGATTTTTTTTATACGAAATTATTCGAAAGGTGGTACAAATCGGCACAAATTTTAAAGCTAAATGTGTAAACTATTCTCTAGAATGAAGGGAGATATTGTACTTAGCATCAGTAGCCTTTAAGAAGTGTTTGAGTATGAAGTAGCCAATAACTACTGCCAGCCAATAACTCATTCATTTACCCTACTCATAAGCCGATACCACACATTACACTACACACTCAATTTCATTGGGCTTGTAGGATTCAGTTAGGCCGCCCAAAGGCCTCTGTCATGGCCTAACAACTTTAAAAAGGCGGGAGCGCTCAGTTGAAATTGACACTGGCAGTCATTTGTCCAAATAGTGACTTTTTTTATACCACCAAGGTGGCAAACTAGCATACGACCCACCTGATGTTAAGTAGTTACCGTAGCCTATGGACGCTTGCAATACTAGAGGTATCACTCGCCATAGCCGACCCTTTAAAAATCTTAAAACTATTTTTATTTAATAGACGCCCAATGACCTCCATCATCATGGCCTAAAAACTTCGAAAATGTCGGGTACAGAGCTCTGGTATATTACAATGACTTCTAAAAGGTTGGAACAGTTACCGGGTGGAGTCTTAGACTTGGGCTGATGCAGATTGGCGCGGCGCGCGAGTGCCGCACGCATCTGTCGCGCGGCGCGCTCCTCGAAGCGGCGCTGCTGGTCCTGGTTGGAGCGCGCGGACACGCACGCTGCCCACTGCCGCCCCACTACGCGGCTGCGCCTGTAAACATTCATCATCACAGCCTTCATGATGATGAACTCTCCATGTGAAAATGATTGGGACATAAACCCAACACACATCTCTCAGCTTATAGAGCGAATAGAAGCTGGGCTGTTGGCTGAGACTCCAGTGCTCTCCAACCACTTACGTAGGTACTTGTTGAGGGTCGAGTTCTGTCTCTTCAGTCGCTGTCTCCTCGGTACGACGTCCTCATCTCTCCTGGCGCTGTCTGAAGAGCTTGGACTGTTGGCCAACTCACCAGATGCTCTCCATCCACTTACTTGTTGAGGGTTGAGCTCTGTCGCTGCTGGCGCTGCAGCCTCCTCCGCGGCGCGGTATCCTCATCGCTGCGGGCGCTGGCGGAGCTCCTCTCGCTGTCTGAGGAGCTGGACTGCTCGCCGCAGTCGTCAGCCGAGTCGCCAGCTCCCGGCACGCCTTTCTTTGTACACCAGCCGGGTGTGATTAACATTGAATTAAGCGCTCGTGACGTAGCTGGCTAAGTTGTTCCTAACAGGTTAATGTTCCGCGTAGTCACCATGTGGATGGGTGAACGCCAGTGGCAATTTCAACTGAGCGCTCCCGTGCTTTGGAGGGCAGGTCAAGCAGTCGGTCCCGGCTTTTTCAAAGTTGTTAGGCCATGACAGAGGCCTTCGGGCGGCCTCAAAACTATGTCACCAGAGTTGGCCACTGACTCATACGAACTTACTTAACACTGAATGTGTCGAGAACCAGCGAAGTCAAGTACAAGATAACAAGTATTTGCAGTTCACGCAAACAATTGTCTAATAGGACAGAATTATTGAATTTAGAATTGAATTTTTCGTAATAATAAATAAGAAATTTGATAGAGTTGGGTCAGATAATCACCATAAATTTGGGCGGCTGCCTATCTGTTAATACGTTTTACCTACCTACTGACTGCTGTCGCCCATTGAGCAGTATTCGTGCACAAGCTACCTAAGTACATATATTAGTAGCGCAAGGCAAAGAAATTATAAGTGTAAATATATTAGTGCTTGAAAAACGAAGCCAATCAATCGGTTAGAATCCTACATCCGTAGGTACAGTCAGCAAAAAATGTGGTCTACCCTACCACCCTAAGGTAGAGATTCATTTGAATGTCATAGGATTTCACAGAAACTTTTGCCTAAAGTGATAGACCACTTTCTTTGCTGACTGTTCCTACGCATAAGTGAAGTTAATAAATCTAACAGAATAACTAACATGGTGTGTTGAAATATAAAAATAACTATCTAAGTGTCTAAATCCTTAGTTACTCTAAATTATATGTAAGATATTTAGAAATATATAACTATATATGTATAGTCGCTAGCGAGTCCGGTAAAAATGACAAAAACAGCCAAACAAATTCAAAGAATTACGATTATTTTATACGTAATTCTTTGAATTTGTTTCTACTAATTATTGTAGAATACGCGCTATTACTGACGAGGTAATAATGGTCACTTTGACTAACTATTTTTTTAATTAGCTCTGCGGCCATGTTGTACTATTTGTGTTTACCACTTTTGACTCGCTATGATAAGAATTTATGTCCTGGTTTTAAAAGTTGTTTGCCCATAACGCAGCGCAGCCTTCAAGCAGCCTATTGACTCCGTCACCAGAGAGTCACTATTGTATACGAACTTACTTACTTTTTAAGATACACTAGCGATTGTAGTAAGTAAACTCATGGTACGACTAGATCTAAAAAATCAACGCGTCTCTACTAGTTAAACAACGTTAGGTACATGATGACAAATAGTTGCATGTGACATTACTGGCACTAAAGAGCATTACAGCTGTGAACTTACTATTCGGTGGCTTGCTATCTTAGTGGTATTAAAAACCTTCACAAAGGTTGCCAAAATAAGTACATAGAAAGCTAAATACTTCATTATTAGTAAAATAACGGTAGATTATATGAAACTAAATATCAGTGTGGGAACCGAACTCATTTTATGAGTCTTCTTCAGGGTGAGTGAAACGTAGGCGCAGTCTCTTTTGCGCTGTGTTTTGACTGACTAGTGCAAAACGCCCTGAAGATGACTCCTGAAATTGAGTTTACACTGTCGGTGTCTGTCTACAATGACTTATAGGTGTATAATTGGCATTAAGGCCTTTGTCCACCGCAGCAGAGCGGAGCCGAGTCAACCAAAAAAACATATCATAATCAAAACTGCTCGAAACTGATGTCACGCAGTTACGGCGCAGTTTTGTCAAGATTCCACTGGTTGACGTCATCGCAGCTCGCTATAGGTAGGTCCGCTAGTCTCCTTACCTTCAGCTTAGGCTCCTTCTCCCTCTCCTTGAGCGGTTTCTTCTCTCTCTCCGGCGAGGAGGCGGCGGGGGCGGCGGGCGCGGGGGACGCGGGCCGCACGCTCGCTGTATCGTGTGCAATGGCCGATATGGAGTGCCCAGATGAACAAAACCGATCTCAAAATGGAAATTGCAAGTGATCCGAGCTCACACACAAATTCCCACAACTGGCACAAAAATGCCCATCATCCGATCAGTGATATTAACTCACACAGAAATACCCACCTAATTGACCTACACTAACATAGAAATGTCCCTAAACTGATCAATGTTATGATTACCCACCCAGTGATGACTCACACAGAAATGTCCCTTCAGTGATTTTAACTCACATAGCCTATCCAGCAATCTTAAGATACACACACACAAGAGGCCCCCAATCGATTATCTTGCACAGGAGTACACCGAGTGGTATTGAGGTAACTCACACAAAAATGCTTCTACAGTGATTTTAACTTACACGGAAATACCCACTCAGTAATCTTAACTCACACAGAACAAACCACCAATGTGATCACACTTGCGGTATTTTGAAATCGGTTTGAGAACAGTGTATTTACATTAAAATCTAAGTTGCCAATTGTGTCAAAGCTGATGACATGGATGCTACATGTATTGCCAATTATGTAGCTATGTACAGCGTTCAGCTATTTTTGTATGATACCCTTTTTTTTTGAACACTCCAGATGAAATTTTGTTTGTGATGTAAAGTCATAAAACACTTATAACTTAAAATTTTTATTAATAAAAGTTTTTTTTCCAAATCTCTTCTAAGCATTACTAATAGTTCCAGACCCTATTATTTCATTTTATTAATATTGTAGATTACACCTTGACCAGAAAGAGACGAAATCAGAAGATTTTGCAATATTGGGTGAATTTTGCGAATCATAGACGTATGGTTCTATCTTGGAGCGTACGAAGATTAGGTACCTAGCAAGAATATTCGCAGTTCACAATGAATTCGTACCCTCTGGACAAGAAAGGCTAGTGGTGCAGTGACAGATCTGACAAACCCCCGTACGTATGCCTGGTTCGATTCTTCACTAGGCTAATTTTAGTTTTGCATTATTTTCTCATTTTGTTGTCATCGCACCACAAGACTATACAAATATCTCACGGTTGAACTTGTTGTTGCTGGTGTACAGTTTGCCGAGGAGGCCTAGAGGCGGCCTTGGTGGTGCTAGCTGGATCCCTTCCCACCAGAACACCTCCTTGCACTGCAGCCGGCCGACCTCCTCACCAGCCTCTGAAGAGTGACCATTAAAACACTATAAAGTATTAGTTTTCAAGTGAGCAATTTACTGCATTAAGAGGAGCTCATTACGCCGAATATAGAATCATCGAAATATATCATAATGCGGAGATACCCAGTAGCCTCATTTTTGCCCTATTTTAGAGGAAGGTAATCCAATCAAAAATTTCCAACGATAAAAAAATCTGCAAAGTTGTAAAACCAAACCTGCCAGGATTCGTCCAGATCTGTTGTAAAATACTAGTAGAGGAGTATACCAAACTGACAGACAAGAACAAATTTTCCCAGACCATGACAAGGAAAGACCTATTAGCAAGTTGCTGAATTAACAGTTTTTTTTTTATTTATTTATTTATTTTACATATAAGTAGATAAAACATGACAGTTTACACCAAGGAGTTATATTTAATTACATTTACAGAAATACAATCAACAATTATGTACATAAAATTCTTACAATACTAAAATGAAATAAAACACATGAAAAGAAATATAAATTAAAATAAAACAAAACAAAACAAATTATAGTTCGCACAGCGGATCTAGGCTTCCGTGAAGTTAGCCGTTTGTGATGCGAAAAGACAATTTAGTTTGAAAAAGCTCCATTGCGCATCGAAACGGCTAATTTCACGACGGCCGAGATCCGTTGTGAGAACTCTAAACGTATTGCCAACAAACAATTAACGGATGTAACTAATGTAACAAGTGCCCGTAATCTATGTAGGTACCTATTTAAAGGATTATGGGCAGTCTAGTTTCATTCCATACTGCATTTTATCCCGTGGTGAATAAAACCACCAATTTTATTTATATTTTCAATCGTTATTACTCACCTCGCCCCACCAACTTAGTCAGTCGCTCTGGAAACATCAACTGAGGCGGACGCATTGCGATGATATCCCTGAAGTTATTGTAAACTTCCAGCACAGCGCCATCTGTCGGCATCCTCTCGTCCGGCGCGTGCTCACGGAACTGGCAACCCTGGCCAACATACAAAATCAAATTAGCCAAAGGCATCAGTCATGGCCCAAAAGCGTTATACTTAGTACCAACATCAACAGTCTGATGGCTTAACATTTACTTTTCAGCTACGAGCACTAGTAACAGTGACTGTTGTTTGACACGTACCGTCTCCTCTGTGACAGGTAGCTCCTAACCATTTTCATAGCGACGGAAGGCGATTTTTGTGCCATAGATAAATGGTCACATGTGCAAAACTGTCAAAATTTCTATACATTTTTGACAGTTTTGACGATATATATCACATGTGACCATTTATCTACGGTACGAGAATCGCCCTCCTGGTAGTTACCGCATCACTAGCGATGGTATTGTGCTCTAGTTACTGTCCTGGTTTCCCAGTAACTAAAACCATGCTCCTAGTGACAGTATGTTCCTAGTGAATAACCGTGTTCTTAGTGACGGTCTGTGTTCCTAAGTTACTAACCGTGTAGTTCCTAGTTACTAACCGTGTAGTTCCTAGTTACTAACCATGTTCCTAGCGACTAACCGTGTTCCTAATGACGGTCTGTGTTCCTAATGAAGGTCTTTGTTCCTAATGACGGTCTGTGTTCCTAGTTACTAACCGTTTAGTTAATAGTTACAAACCATGTTCCTAGTTACTAACCGTGTTCCTGATGACTATCTGTGTTCCTAGTTACTAACCGTGTAGTTCCTAGTTACTAACCGTGTTCCTAGTTACTAACCGTGTTCCTAATGACTATCTGTGTTCCTAGTTACTAACCGTGTAGTTCCTAGTTACTAACCGTATTCCTAGTTACTAACCGTGTTCCTAGTGACGGTCTCGAAGCGGTACGCGCGCTCGCCGCAGCACGGGTACCGGCCGGCCGCCAGCGGAGCCCGGCCCTCTACGCACAGCATGTGAGGGGGCTGCTCGTGATGCGAGCACCACTCCATCTGATAAGACACCAGATAAACCAAGAAAATTAATGCAGATTACAATGCCGTAGTTCACCCCTTGGCCGCGTAGCCAGGGCCTACGTGACCGCTACGATGCTTTTACAAATAGCTACGAAATGGCTGAGTGCGCAAGGCTGTAAAAAAGCAACGAAATAATAGCATGTTCAGTTATTATCAGATAACCAATGCAAAGGCTACGATACGAGACGCTGCCAACTAATATCTTCTGTTCTGTGACGCGGCTATGAAGTAGCTACAAGGGCTACGATTCGTCTACGACACTGCTACGGTACAGCAACGATGCAGCTAGGATGTGGCTACGATGTGTCTACGATGCATCTACGAGACAGCTACAGACCTACGGAGTTGCTACAGTGCAGAAAGAGATGGTTACGTACGACCGACGCGACGACGACGTAGCTATGATGTGGCTACGACGCCGACGGCTACGAGATAGCTACAGAGATACATAGTTGAGTGCGATTGCGTTGCGACAGAACCACAGACTGTGACAGTACAGAGCAGAGTGCTATAGTATGTATGCGGCTATAATCTGGCTACGACGCGACTACTACACGGCTACGATGCGTGCGGCTGCGAGACAGCTACAGAGCTAGCTCGCTACAGAGCTATGTACCTGGTAAGCAGGGAAGTAAGTGTCGCAGAGCTGGCAGCGCAGGAAGTGGCAGTCGGCCCACAGGCGCCAGTACACGCGCCGCCACGAGCGCAGCTCCCCGTACAGCCAGGTTATGTACTCGTTGAGACTCCACGACAGCTCTCTGGATTTACCACGTCAGCGAGTTAAAGCGCAACACACACAGAACGCGGGCGCGGCCGCGCCGCGGCAGATCCGCCGCGGGTGTTTTTTGTTTTTTATGTGTTTTTTGTAGTGACGTCAAGGATGACAACACACTGGACGCGGGCGCGGGTCGGGTGCGCGCGCGGCAGCCGCTCCCGCGCTCAGTGTGTTGTCATCCTTGTCGTCCATACTAATTAAAATAAAAAACACCCGCGGCGGATCTGACCCGACCCGCGCCCGCCCGCTGTGTGTGTTGCGCGTTATCGCGTGTTGATTTTCTGATTAGTATAGGATGTAGTGCCTGCTGCTAGTAGCCTATTACCATTGCTATTCATCATGACAGCCTTCTAATGTTCCCACTGCTGGGACACTGGCCTACTCTCAGGCGAGAGTGATAGGGTCTTAATCCACCACGCGGACCTAATGCGGATTGGTGGATGGCACATGTCTTTCGAATTTTTAGTTCTTGGACATGCCGGTTTCCTCACGATGTTTTCCTTCACCGTATGAGAGCACTGGCATTGCTCACATAAATTTTTCGAACAGAAAAATCCATTGGTGCACGACCGGGTTTGAACCCACGACCTTAGAATTGGAAGGCGGGGTCACTACCACTAGACCACCGGTGCTCTTTACCATTGCTATTACTGAAGCTGTACCTACCTAAAACCCGCATCTAGATATATTTAATTCTAAGGATGAGTTTATATAAACTAGTTAGTAAGGTTCAATGTACCTATTTGACATGCCAATGTTATGCAATGTAACGCTATGGTAAATAAATGAATATCTGATATCAGCCCCTCGATTGCGTAATTCGGTTGCAATCGATTTCACTTGATTTAAATAAAAAACTGACGTATTTTGTATGAATGTGATAGTTGACAGTTCGCTGATTGAAATCGGATTGAAACCGAGTTACGCAATCGGATTGAAACTCGCTCTCTGTGTGTGTTGCGCTTTAGATGTTAAACTACGCAACGTATTTGTAAAGAGGAAGGCGCTAAGCCTTGGCGGGTCCGCTAGTAGTGTAGGTAGTGTGTTACTTGGTGTGCGCGGAGACGACCTAGTAGTGTAGGTAGTGTGTTACTTGGTGTGCGCGGAGACGACCTAGTAGTGTAGGTAGTATGTTACTTGGTGTGCGCGGAGACGACCTAGTAGTGTAGGTAGTGTGTTACTTGGTGTGCGCGGAGACGACCTAGTAGTGTAGGTAGTGTGTTACTTGGTGTGCGCGGAGACGACCTAGTAGTGTAGGTAGTGTGTTACTTGGTGTGCGCGGAGACGACCTAGTAGTGTAGGTAGTGTGTTACTTGGTGTGCGCGGAGACGACCTATTAGTGTAGGTAGTGTGTTACTTGGTGTGCGCGGAGACGACCTAGTAGTGTAGGTAGTGTGTTACTTGGTGTGCGCGGAGACGACCTAGTAGTGTAGGTAGTGTGTTACTTGGTGTGCGCGGAGACGACCTAGTAGTGTAGGTAGTGTGTTACTTGGTGTGCGCGGAGACGACCTAGTAGTGTAGGTAGTGTGTTACTTGGTGTGCGCGGAGACGATCTAGTAGTGTAGGTAGTGTGTTACTTGGTGTGCGCGGAGACGACCTAGTAGTGTAGGTAGTGTGTTACTTGGTGTGCGCGGAGACGACCTAGTAGTGTAGGTAGTGTGTTACTTGATGTGCGCGGAGACGACCTAGTAGTGTAGGTAGTGTGTTACTTGGTGTGCGCGGAGACGACGTTCCCGCGCCTATCCACGCGCATGCACGCCGGCTGGCACGGCACGCCCTCCGCCACGTGCCGGCCCAGGAGCTTGTTGCATCTGCATTATACCGAAATAAATAGAAAAGAAAGAGAGAAAAAAAAAAATATTTGTCAAAAACATAAATGAGCTTAAAGAGTTATTAAATCTATAGTGGTTAGAAATCATATTAAATTATTAACGACCGCATTCGACGAGCTCAACGAACGCGGTCACCGGCGGTGCTCATGAAGAAGAGCTTCTAAATAGCTTCGAAACGTCAGCATAAATTACAAATTCAAGAGGTAAATAGCCGTTAATAATTTTATATAAATGAGCTTCTAAAGGTTGCTATAACTGAATATTACTTGCTGCATTTGAAGAGTGTTGCCAGCGTCGAGTAGTGTCCCCGTAGCGTCTCTGGCACTGGCTCGGCTAGAGACAGGATCATCTTGCAGTAGAGGCGAGACTGGATCTTGTCCTTGCGGTCACGGATTGACTCTAGTTCAGCATTCGTGTACATAGCCGATAACCTGTGAAATAGGAATAATAAAATAATTTACCGAGCAAGAAAGCTGAGTCAAGTCTCGGCAAAATTTCCTTTCGCCTCTCAGTTTGTTGGTACTCCTCTACATTAAAAAAATACAATTTAATTTTAATTTACACTGAAAACCAGCGCTACAGATACATTAGGTCTGTAGCACATGCTGAGTAGCTGCCTTTTTTCGTCACAATAGTTTAGTTTTAATTTGTATTGTTTTAAGCACAGAACTATATTTAAGTAGATCTGTGGTTATATGTTAATTGTATGGTGCAAAATAAATATTTTGTATTCTATTTTAGAACCTGTTTTACGATTTAATAAAGTTTTTTGTCGTCGGAGTTTTTGTTTGGAGGAGGAACGGGCTCGCCTACAATCCCCTACAAGCCCACTAACACTAATATTAGGTGTCTACTAACTGACCTGGTCAAGAGAGCGTCGCTGAGGCAGGCAAGATTAGTGGATGTCTTCACAATCTCGCTCATGTGCGCGTGGCAGTAGATCAGGCAATCGTGCAGCAATGGCTCCATCTGCATAAATCTTCAAAGTTCAAAGAGTAGTTCTTTGTGATAAAGCTCGTTCGGGGAAGAACTACCACCATACCTATTTCTACCGCCAACCAGTAATATTGCATTGCTGTGTTTCCGTTCAAAGGGTATGGTTTCCGGTGAAATTACAGGCATCTTCATGAGACTCAGTCTCAGAAATAAAATATAGTCTATGTTACTCATGTATAATGTAGCATTCTAATGGAGAAACAATTTTTGAAAACGAACCAGTAGTTTTTAAGTTTATTCTCAAAAATACAAAAATATTATGCAAAAATACAAACAAACAAATCTTCTCTCTTTATAATATTAGTATAGATATAGATATAGATTAGAGACTAAGAGAATATACATTGCTGCTTGCGACTATAGGTTAGGCCTATGGAATGCGCTATGGAAGACCAGCGCTAAAGTAGTGTGTATGCTGCTTTAACAAATGCTGAATGGCAACCATTTTCAAAGACTTATTATTTACAGGTATAGTTCGCACGGCGGATCTAGGCTTCCGTGTAGTTAGCCGTTTGTGAGGCGCAAAGACAATTTAGTTTGAAAAAGCTCCATTGCATCCAAAGCATCGAAACGGCTAATTTCACTACGGCCGAGATCCGTTGTGAGAACTATACTCGTACATGCTTGACTGCTTAGATATACACTTTTAATATGATTACCACCTACTATGTACCAATTGTCTCGAAATAAACTTTTTTACTTTACCTACTTTACTATCGAACACAGATAAAACGCTAGAGTGCGAAGCGAGCTATGGTGTAAGTAAGTAAGTAAGTTCGTATGAGTCAGTGGCCAACTCTGGTGACAGAGTTTCTAGGCCGCCCGAAGGCCTCTGTCATGGCCTAACAACTTTGAAAAAGCCGGGACCGACTGCAATGGTGTAAAAGAACTCAATTAGAATGATAGATTTGAAAACGTAAATGAAGTTTCTGACCCGACACCTTACCAAATGTTTCAAAATACGTCCGCAGTTACCCTTGGTTGCCACTGGCACTCACATAAAATGGCACCGCTTACGTAGACACACCCATGCACCAGTTATTTAAATTACCTGTAGAAAAGATGCAGACACGAGAATGGGCACGACATTGTGCGGGTCGAGGAGTGGCCACTCCGCGACCAGGATGCTGTCTCTCTTCACCCAGCGCATCAGCCAGTCGAAGATCTGATTTACAAATGCATAAAGGTTTTTTTTTTTTTTATACAACTGAAGTGGCAACCAAGCGTTCGGCTTACAAGATGGTAAGCGGTTACCGCAGCCTATGGACGCTTGCAATACCAGAGGTATCACTCGCGGGTTGCCACCTTGAGGCTAAGATCGAAAGCCTCATGTGCCAGTAATTTCACCAGAAACCATACCCTTCACACCGGAACACAGCAATGCGAGCATTACTGCTTGGCGGCAGAAATAGGTATGGTGGTAGTCCTTCCCCGGACGAGCTCTATCACAAAGAACTCTACTACTCCTAAAAGGTGATTTGATTTGATTGGAGCACCGGTGGTCAAGTGGTAGTGACCCCGCCTTCCGATCCTAAGGTCGTGGGTTCAAACCGGGTCGTGCACCAATGGATTTTTCTGTTCGAAAAATGTATGTGCGCAATGCCAGTGCTCTCATACGGTGAAGGAAAACATCGTGAGGAAACCGGCATGTCCAAGAACTAAAAATTCGAAAGACATGTGCCATCCACCGATCCGCATTGGGTCCGCGTGGTGGATTTAAGACCCAATCACTCTCGCCTGAGAGTAGGCCAGTGTCCCTGCAGTGGGAACATTAGAAGGCTGTCATGATGATGATGATGAAAGGTGATTTACGGACTATTTAGGTGTACATAAAAGTGGTCCTCAGGCTAGACGATTTAGCCAGGTTAAACCAACTACGAAACCTGACTGCGTTTCCACCAGAGATGTGCGAGGGTGTGTAGCGAGGGATGTGTTTGTCAGGAACCAATAGAATCACTTCATTTAAATGGCGTTTGATTATCCTTGTGAATTTTTTTAAAATATTTTAAATTATTTTCGAACCCCTGTAATAGGTACACTCCGTACACCGAGACGCACTGAACTGCAGTTGCATTGCAATTATTTTTCTCAAATCCTTTCACGCGCGACCGGTTTCGAGCCTCCGTGGGCAACGGTGCTTGCTTACGACAATTTGCTCGTTAGTAATATTTTCTAAAAACCTGAATATCGCAGTGAACTGATATATCCATATCTTCCAGTCTCTGGCCCGCGGTCACGTCAGCAAAGTAACCCATTTTCGACACCAATAGCTTCTGCGGACACCTAAAATCCTTCTTCATACCCTTCACTTCGTCACAAACGTGAATTTCGACGTCGCCGCTGAAAAAAAATGCAAAAAGATATTCCGATACCGGGAATCGAACCCGAGCCTCCTGGGTGAGAGCCAGGTATCCTAGCCACTAGACCATATCGGAGAATATTATTCTTGTTGAAATTATAATACGCTATTTTAAAATAAAAATACTCACTCCTGTTTTTGATTACTTCTTTCTTGAATAGCTATTACAGAAGATTTACGCCTTCCTAATCGATCTCTCGACTCTTTTTCGTTTACAAATCCTTTAAAAATAAATAAGACGCATTTTTTAAAACAATTTTATAATTTACTATGCCTCTTTGAAAGAGTTTTTACCTCCAAAACTAGCAGGTTTTTTAATATCAGCTGAAGTGGCCGATGGAACTTTCTTAATTATTGGCGTGTAAACGCTACTAGTTTTTGATGGTTTCTTGTACCCCACTAAATACGGCAAAATTGAATCCAAAATGCCTTCATTTATCACCTGAAAATCATAATGTAGTTAAAGCGCCATCCATGATCATGTTTAGGCTAAATTGGCAGGAGCCTCTAGAGTTCTATGTGGGTAGGGAAGAGTTATTTAATTAGAGTTCCGTACTAATAATATTAGTGCAGTGTTCTGTGGTTTTAATATAATGCGGCGCTACGTCATAGTACTTTCAGTATATTGACGTGGGAAATGAAATATTCGATAGGGTGTCACTCACATCGTTTAATTTGCAATTTAAATTGGCTTCAGTCCAAACACCAAGCATTTCAACTCTTGCTTCAGGCGGTAGAGATTTCCTACGGCCTTTTCCTGAAACGACACCACTTTGTTTACAACCTTAACAATAGATGGCGCTGTCACACAATATTCTTTTTTCATAAATCATAAATCATTTATTCTTCTACTTTCTCACCTTCAAGTTCACTGCAACTGTACCTCTTCACAGTACGTTCTTCTGGAGTAATATTCTTTTCTAATGCCGTGTCGCTTTTGCTCGTAATAGGCTTAGGTTCAGCAAACACGGTTTGATACAAAAGGTCTCTTTCTTGTTGTTCTATCACGTGGTTGATTACAGTTAATTTGGTCAGTTCTTCCCAATTAATTTTAGATCCTTCTTCTTCGTCGCCTTCTAAATGCTCGTAGACCTGATAGGCAGTCTTCATAAAGTCGAAAAAGTCTTTAACAGTGATAACTTCTGCAGGCATGTTGGTTTTCACAACAGAATTTCGTCTTGATGGCGAAGATTCTTTGGTGGGACTTCTGTTTCGGTTTCCATCGCCTTTTTGCATGAACATTGACGAAGATTCATAATCTGGGTTAGGGCTTGCCATTTTACACACGAGATTTCAGACTAAATAACCTTCAACATCATCATTGATCAAACAACCACCTGGAAACCTAGTCGTTTCTGGTTATTGTCTTTCAAAACCTTATAACAGTTTCCACGGATACCATTATATGCCTGAAAGTTTTGCTATGAAAGTTTGCCGGTGCTTGCAGAAATAAAAAAAAAGTTTTACAAAATAAAAAACCCTCTTACCGAATTATAAAAAAGTATAAGTATTTTGACTTTAGCTTGACAAAACAAGAAGGAAAATAAGGCCCAAGAAACATTACCTAACCCTAAAGTCCGTCATGTTTTGGTCGGGTAGATAAAGGAATAAAAGTCACATTTTGTAATAGAAAACAGTTTTAATTTTGTAATACAGAACAGACTTTCGTCTACGCAATAATCCCATGATCACTCAAACTCATTGTTTCTTCAACATTTTACGTTCCGAAATAAGTAATGCTAAATCCTCTCTAGAAATATTATTGTTTAAGCCGTTTTAATAATAGGGTATCTTACCTATGTAAATAATAGACTTAAAAAATTAGGAAAATATTTCTGTACTGTGTATTAGCTAATTAATCAATATGAGTTTAATATATCACTGGATTTTTGTAAAGGAACGTAAAATTAAAAAAAGTTTCAATGTCAAAATAATTATTTAGTCTATGACTGGTTGACTGGTGATATGTCATATCATTTTTACTGTATTATTTTGTTGTTCAACAAAGTTATTTAGAATGTTCCCAACAATATATTATTATGGAAAGTATTCAGCCCGAACATGACAAGGGCGCTTTATTACCTGAAACCTTCTGGAAGTCACAGCAGCGCGCTATCCCGGGCAGGCCTTGCCAAAGGGTCGGGAGTAAGGAGGTTATGTCTGGGTCTTCGTATCAACAGTTTCAGGCGTCAGTGAACGATGCTTGGGACTTGGGAGACGACGATATCGTGTCCGGTATCGCGGAGACTAGAATATCAAAGACAATATCGCAAACAGTGGCTTTGAATGTTATAAATTCGCATAGAAAAAAGACTGTAAACAAAGGTGACGTAAACACAGATATCGTCAAAAAAGAGGATGTTCCGAAGAAGGTGGAGGTCAGAAAGGCAGGGCTCGGAAGTTCCGTGCCCATGCGGCACTATCCCGGGCGGCCTAGGCCGGTGAAGCTGTCTGCTTTGGCCTCGAGAGAGGAAAGCAGTGAGTCTAAGTTGGAGCGCTTTCAACAGCTCCATGAGAGTGCTGTGGTAGACTTGAATGAGCTGAAGCAGCACAGCTGGTCTGGGATACCAGTTAAGGTGAGTTTGCATTACTATTTACATTTATAGTAAGTAAATACTTTACTTCTCATTATTGTAGGTACTTGTACTGACTCAAGTGCCTTAATCTCAGTAAATTCCCCTTATGAGTGGATTAATCATAAAAGTGTTGACGACCAATGTAGAGCAGCGGGCGCAGGTCCGCCTGCGACGCGGAGGTTGAGGGTTCAATTCCCGCCTCGGGTCAAATGTTTGTACGATCTACAAATATTTGTTCCAGGTGTTCTGGGTATTTTCTATATATAATAAAAATATCTTTCTATGTATTGTATTGCATTAAGTATATATCAGTCCTCTAGTACCCATAACACAGCACTGTTTAACAGCAGCTTACCTTGGAGCTAGATAATGCTATGTGGATTGTACAGCATTTTTTTTTTTTTTTTTTTTTTAAGTATAAAATAACAAATAGACAATTGTTATCCGAGGGCAACAGATATTAGGACTACAGAATATATCTTGCAGAGCCAACCATAGAGAATTAAGGTTCTTCAATTGCGAACTGGAAAACAAAGTGTATCATGGCCCCTTACCGGAAAACCGATGACATTAATGCAGTAGCAGGGTGTTGTGCGCAGACGTTAAGATATTTAAAACTTACTTAATTGGTCTAGTGGTAGTGCTTTCCGATCATAAGGTCGTGGGTTTGAATCTGGCTGTGCACCAATGGATTTGTCTATTTGAAAAATTTATGTGCGCAATGCTAGTGCTCTCATATGGTGGAAAAGAAAAACAACGTAAGGAAACCGGCATGTCCAAAAGCTAACAATTCAAAAGACATGTGCCATCTACCAATCTGCATTGGGTCCGCGTGGTGGATTAAGGCCCAATCACTCTTGCTTGAGAGTAGGCCATTGTCCTAGCAGTGGGAAAATAAGAAGGCTGTCATGATGCACAATTGGTCATGGGTTAGAAACCGGTCATGAGCCAAATTATATAACTTCTGTGCAATAACCTAATGGTGAAGAAAAATATTTTGAATATGTAAAGAAACCGCTATGTTGAAGAACTGAAACTCAAATTACAAACAATCCACCAATCCCCATTAGATCTGCATGGTGGATTATAATCTATAACCGAATCATTCTCGTTCAAACTGAAACTGTTCATAAGTAGTGACGTAAAAAACCTACTGAATTGAACACCAAAGTTTCTTATCATGTACATTACACTTGATAATTTATCATTGTGTTTACATAACTTTTACATTTACCTAGTTTAATTCAATGCCAATCAAGTCGCGATAATACCTTTCTGTAACAGGTTTTTGATCTAAGGGTTAGATTACCTGGTGGTCAGACTCTTCATCAAGAGTCCGTCTTGGTGGGTGCCACCTAGGGCATCGGAACCGGTTTTTCCCGGTTCCAAAAGAACCGGGAATTCCCGGTTCTTGGGGGCTACAAAAAGAACCGGTTCTCAAAATCAAAGAACCGGGTTTTCGGTTCTTTCGGTTCTTTTAAAAATGTGTGAATATCGAAGATCAATGCAAAATTAACAATCACTTTTCAAACTGTTTTGCTTTCGTTGATTCTATTCTTTGTGATAGAATCAACAAAGGCGAGTGGAGAGGTGTCCTACACTACGTTTTTCAGTTCGTGGTCGCCATTCGAGAACCTTTATACTGTCCTTTGTGCAGTCTGATTCTTCTACGGATATTTTCGTAACGGATTCTATTGCGTCGTGAAACTCCTAGCATAGCTCGTTGAGCGACTTTGAGCTTCTGACTAAGACCAATAGTTAGCGACCACGTATCAGTGCCTTATAGACTTCTATCTTAAAGCTCTGTGGTATCTGTGATGAGAAAATATGCCGTAATGTAACTACCCGAACGCTGTTCATCTGAGTTAAATTCGACCGACACGGCCGACTTCTTCATCGAAGTTGGACCTACTCGTACCTAGTGGAATCACCTGACCCACATAAACATAGTGGTCAACAACAGTGGTACGACAGCGACATGAGCATTTGACATGATAATTGTCATGCCTATGTTTATTTTGAGACCCACCTGTTAAGATACGGCATTAAGGTCTCTGAACATAGTGCCAAGGTCTTCCAGCGAGTCCGCCATGATGACGGACGACCTATATCATCGGCTAAATTCAAATCAAAGATGAGTGATGTTGATGTCATACCCGTTCCAGTGCAGAAGCTTACAAACATCTTCCAATGCAGAGGTGAACAGTTTCGGAGAAATAACGTCGCTCTGTCTCACCCCCTTTTGAAATTGGATAAAGTTCGTGCTCTGATCCTGAAGACGGATAGACTAGTGGCCTTACTATACAGACACTTCAACACTTTGATAAACTTATAGACACTTTGGCTTTGCTTTAAAGACCGCAACACACAGGTATCGAATGCTATTTTGTAGTTCACATAAGCTAGACATAGCGGCTGAATATACTCCTCGGTTTACTGTATAATCTACTGGCGTATGGGTGTGGTTTTTTACCTACCTTTACCTTTTCGGAACCTATTTGTTGGGGAGGCTGGAAGTCTTCAAACTTACGAGCGAGATGATTGGCTATAGGCTGTTTTCCAGAAAATAAAGTTCTAGAAAACAGCTTATAGACGTGGCTGAGAATCGAAATGGGTCTATAATTCTTTAAGAGGGTACTGACTGTCCCCTTTCTAAAAGAACAGTACCACTACTACTCTGTTACACGCCTCTGGCGTTGTACCACTGTACTCTCAAGGGTAACGGAATTAAAGACCTTCAGTACCGGTGTTCCATCCGATTTCAGAAGCTTAGTCGTTATTTCGTCTCCCGGTGCATTGTTGTTCTTATGCCGTTTTAATGCAGTCGAAATCTCGTACAGGCTGACGCCCGAAACATTATTTTGGGTGTAGTGTCGAGTCAAACGAGCTCTGGCATCGCTAATTATGAATAATATGTTGTAACAAATTCCTATCTCAACGAATTATAAGCGAAAAAATCATTGATTGATACGAAAACATGTTTTTTCGATTACAAATAGGAGTTATAAGCGAAAAAAAAACATGTTTTATTGATTGAAAATTGGGAACCGAAAAGAACCGAAAGAACCGGGTACCCGGTTCCGTATTGGAACACGAACCGAAAGAACCGGTTCTTAGAAAATGGCCGGTTCTCTTTGCCCTAGTGCCACCGCAGCGTCAGGTATTCTACCTCCAAGCAGTTACCTGCAAGCATTACTGTGTTTAGGTTTGAAGGGCACTGTAGTGAAATTACTGGGCGAAAGAGATTTTTTTTATACAACTGAAGTGGCAACCAAGCGTACGGCCCACAAGATGGTAAGCGGTTACCGCAGCCTGCAGACGCTTGCAATACCAGAGGTATCACTCGCGGGTTGCCACCTTGAGGCTAAGATCGAAAGCCTCATGTGCCAGTAATTTCACCGGAAACCATACCCTTCACACCGGAACATAGCAATGCGAGCATTACTGCTTTGCGGCAGAAATAGGTATGGTGGTTGTCCTTCCCCGGACGAGCTCTTGACAGAGAACTCTACTACTCTTAAGCTCCAACTCTTCTTTCTACAAAGTCCTGAAAGGTAGTGATGTCTACATGGTGGCATGGCATGGCAAGGCGGTGCAAGCTAATATTCTGCGTAGCTGCCTACCTACTTTGAACTATATAAGTTTACACTCATGTCTAACCTACAGTCACTAACCTAATATAACCTGCACACAGTCCTAACCTTTTTAGAAATTAAAATGTAATACCTAAGAGACCACAGCTAAGAGGGGGCTCTTCTCACACAGCTCATTAAAACTTAACTGAAGAGCCCCAAACCCTGTAATATTTAAAACGTGTAATTTAAATAAAAAAATAAAAAAAATTGAATTTTTGAATTTTTGAAGCTACATGCAGCACCATCTGTCTCCAAAACTAAGCAAACTCTGGTTATTCTTGTTTTTATAGTAATATATATCATACTAAGTAAGTAAGTAATAGCCATTTATTTCAGACCATTATTATAAAGTATAAAATAAATAAATAAATAAATAAATAATGCTGGATAATCCACACAGCATCATCTAGCCCAAGGTAAGCAGCTGTTAAACAGAGCTGTATTATGGGTACTAGATGACTGATATATATTTAATACAATACAATACATAGATAGATATTTTTTTATTATACATAGAAAACACCCAGAACACCCGGAACAAATATTTGCAGATCCTACAAACATTTGTCCCAAGGCGGGAATCGATCCCGCAACCTCCGCGTCGCAGGCGGACCTTCGCCCACCGCGCCACATTGGTCGTCAAAAGTAAAGTAAAAGTACTATTAAAATTTAAAACGAATCTATCATGCAACTATTAAGTTTTTTTTTTCCACTTAAGTTAGGTACTCAGTAACTATTATTATTTATGTATAAACTAGACTAGAACTAGAACTAGACCATCATACTAAGGGAATACTAAAGTTTATAATATACCAAAAAATATTTCCACTCATGCAGGATTACTCATAAGTAGTAGCTTAGTCGGTCGTGTATAGTTCGCACAGCGGATCTAGGCTTCCGTGAAGTTAGCCGTTTGTGATGCGCAAAGACAATTTAGTTTGAAAAAGCTCCATTGCGCATCGAAACGGCTAATTTCACGACGGCCGAGATCCGTTGTGAGAACTATACCAATGAATTTTTCTGTTCAAAAAATGTATGTGCGCAATGCTGCTCTCATCCGATGAAGGAAAACATCGTGAGGAAACCGGCATGTCCAAGAACTAGAAAATTCGAAAGACATGTGCCATCCACCAATCCGCATTGGGTCCTCGTGGTGGATAAGGACCCAATCACTCTCGCCCGAGAATAAGCCAGTGTCCCAACAGTGGGAACATTAGTAGGCTGTCATGATTAATAAAGTATTAAATAAATAAACTTGAATTTATAGCACATTCTTAAAACTATTTCAAAGACTACTCAAAACTATTTCAATGGTAAAACACATTTCAGTCAAAACATGTATTGATTTTCTTACAAAATAAAAACATTCACGTAAACTAACAAGCCAAGCTAAAAACGAGCTAAAATACTAAATACCTTAACAAATCTTATTTAAACCAAGAAGATTAGCAAGTTCATAAATAAAACTAATTTTGTGTTTCTTAATGAGCCATGTATTGCAAAATGAATTATCGAAGTGTTAGTAACTTATTCTACAATAAGTACAGTGAAGTAAACTAGATTAATCACAAAAATTAAAATGCACGATAAACTGCGCAGTTAAAACAACTTCTTTTATCTAGATGAGCTCGAAATCAAAAGGTAATAATGAAAATCATGAAAGATCCACGTCTTCTAGACTCGTTCGTCCAAAAGCTAGGAACCCAGCCGTGTTTGTTGCCAGATTTGTCTAGGCGTGTGGAACTGGCGTAAATTCACCTAGCTTTAAGACGTTTCAAAATGATTCTTGTGATATGATTGAATAAAGATATTTTTTACTTTACATAAAATAACATAACATAGTAATGTAAATGATAATATTTTTACGTATTTTAGACTCTTTTATCTAAATAACATGGTACAGTGATGTAAATGATGATTAATTCCACGTCTTCTAAACTCGTTCATCCAAATTATATGGTATGGTGATGAAAAGATTGTATCTACGTGTTTTAGACTCGCTCCACCAACACGCGGACAATGTTGTTCTGCCATCTCATGGCAACCTTCCCCGATTTCCTCTTGACCACCTTGGCCTTCTTCAGGGTCTTCGCGGCTTTCACCCTTTCGATCCTGGAAACACCTTGGGACTTCATTTTTATAGCGGAAACCTAACTGATCAAAAATCTGGCGTCGCACTGACAGTTGGGATGGGTAGGACGCTGTATTTATTGACAATGATAATTACGCAATAATTATTTTACTAATGTAAAGTTATTGGAAATAACATTATTTCCTCGGCACGTTTAAAGGGAAAATGTTTATCGTTTCTGTTGTTCGCCCTAAATGTGTCACCGTTTTAATTAGCGTAATGTTGACAATAACAAAGCTCAGAAAGGTAGTATATGTTTGGTTACATTTATTTATTTAATCCTTTATTGCACAAATATAAGTACAAAAGGTAGGCTTTATGCTAACAGCATTTTCTACCTGCCAACCTCAAAGGTAGGTAGAGAAAAAAGGCGTGCTTAAAACTTAATTATTAGGTGCCAATAAACATTATTAACTTAAGAACGAACTAAAATACTTAAACCTAAAACAAACTCCTATTAAAAATAATAACATAATTTTGATCAACAACTGCTCATATAAATATGAGTAGTAATAGTAACATAATTTTGAACACGGCCAAGTTGTTATAAATATCTTACTAGGTACTCATTGTTAGAGGTACTCATATGCTAATTAGCAGAATCTAGAGATTCATACTTTTTACAACACCTTATTGTAACTCTTACAATACCTGGATTCACAAACATAAAATGATTTATGATATATGATTACAACAATATGATGATTCGAACTGCGTATATCAAATTGCCTCTATGTTTTTCGAATCATTTTAACTACTCTCGACGCTCATATCAATTTGTCGCTGACTGTACAATTCAGGGAATTTAACCACCAACCACAAAAGAGACTTAACAACAGTGTCTCGGGGTGATAAGCGGCAGTGCAGTGCCACGCAAACACTTAAAAACTTTAAGCTTTGGGTGGCACTGCATCTGTAATAGTCAGGCGTGATGCTTAATATCAGGCGGGCGTCTTGATTGTTTTGTCACTTTCTGATATAAAAAAAACCAACAAAGGGGTCTTTTTTTGTTTTTATAGTGTTAACCATCACACTAGGGGAATACTAAAGATTATAATATCCCAAAAATTATTGGGCGCTTCGAGCCGAAGACATCCCAATGATTATTTCGTCCAAGCGAGATATGTCTCGATAGCTCAATTGGTAGAGCGCCCGCGTATCAAGCGGTGGTTGCGGGTTCAAATCCCGCTTGAGGCAAAATAATTTTTGGGATATTATAATCTTTAACAAAGGTATCTTCTACCTAACTGAGAGGCATTTCTTTACTGTGTCGTATTGTAATTAAGTACTGCTGGTCTATTGGTAGTGAACCCGCCTTCCGATCCTAAGGTCGTGGGTTCGAATACAGTCGTGCATCAATGGATTTTCTACTCGAAAAGGTTATTTGCGCAATGCCAAATGCCAGTGCTCTCAAACAGTAAAGGAAAACATTGTGAGGTAACCGACATGTCAAAGATCTGAATTCAAAAGACAATACCAATCAGCATTGGGTCCGCGTGGATTAAGACCCAATCACTCTCGGTAGATAGTAAGCCAGTGTCCCAGCAGTGGGAAACATAAGAAGGCTGTCATGATGATTATAGTACAAGCTAAGAGTAGTAGAGTTCTCTGTGATAGAGCTCGTCCGGGGAAGGACTACCACCATACCTATTTCTGCCGCCAAGCAGTAATGCTCGCATTGCTGTGTTCCGGTGTGAAGGGTATGGTTTCCGGTGAAATTACTGGCACATGAGGCTTTCGATCTTAGCCTCAAGGTGGCAACCCGCGAGTGATACCTCTGGTATTGCAAGCGTCCATAGGCTGCGGTAACCGCTTACCATCTTGTGGGCCGTACGCTTGGTTGCCACTTCCAACCTTAGCCTACGTACAATGTCAACAACAGAGATATCTGATATCTGAGACGAAGATCTAAAGTCTTATGTGCCTGTAATTTCACCGGACATACCTTTTGAACTGGAACACAGCAATGCGAGCATAAGGCTGCGTTTCCACCAGAGATGTGCGAGGATGTGTAGCGAGGGATAGCGATAAATGACCGCCAATTTTTCACCAGCTAAAGATGACTGGTAGAAAATGCTACATAGCATTAAGTCCTCCCTTTGTACAATCTTGTTTTTTGTGCAATAAAGAATTACTTAAATAATAATTAATAATACTTATTGACGACTTTACTTATTACTTTTGACGACCGATGTGGCGCAGCGGGCGCAGGTCCGCCTGCGACGCAGAGGTTGCGGGTTCGATTCCCGCCTCGGGTCAAATGTTTGTACGATCTACAAATATTTGTTCCGGGTGTTCTGGGTATTTTCTATATATAATAAAAAAAAAAATATCTATGTATTGTATTGTATTAAGTATATATCAGTCATCTAGTACCCATAACACAGCTCTGTTTAACAGCAGCTTATCTTGGGGCTAGATGATGCTGTGTCCAGCATTATTTATTATTTATTTATTGCATCTGTTCATCCCTAGGCTCGTGCAATAACATGGCGCTTACTAGCCGGCTACCTTCCCGCCAACTCTGAGCGGAGGGCGGAGACGCTGGAGAGAAAGAGAGCGGACTACAGGCACCTAGTGCGGCAGTACTACGATGCGGAGCGAGACGACGATACATACAGGCAGATACATATAGACATACCGCGGATGAGTCCGCTGGTGGCGCTGTTCCAGCAGCTCACTGTGCAGGTACTGAGTAACTGGGTGACAGAATGACTGAGTGACTAACTGACTGACTGAGTGACTGACTGACTGTTCCAGCAGCTCACTGTGCAGGTACTGAGTAACTGGATGACAGAATGACTGAGTGACTAACTGACTGACTGACTGAGTGACTGACTGAGTAGATAACTGACTAAGTGACTGGCCAACTGATTGAGATCAAACTGTCAAACTGACCGACTTAATGACTGACTGACAGCCCGACTGACTGGCTGACTGAGTATCTGACTTAGTGGACTAACCGAGTGACTGACTGTGAGTAACTGACTGACTGACCGAGTTAATAACAAACTGACTGACGTCGTCAGTCATCCCAATATGTTTGCATTATCTGCAAATATCTGCGACGACCGATGTGGCGCAGCGGGCGCAGGTCCGCCTGCGACGCGGAGGTTGCTGGTTCGATTCTCGCCTCGGGTCAAATCATCCACAATCAGTCATCTAATACCTATAACACAACTTTGTTTAACAGCAGCTTAGCTTGGGGCTAGATGATGCTGTGTGGATTGTCCAGCATTATTTATTTATTTTATTTTAAGATGGAGCACGCTTGTCTAGAAGAGTAGTAGAGTTCTCTGTGATAGAGCTCGTCCGGGGAAGGACTACCACCATACCTATTTCTGCCGCCAAGCAGTAATGATCGCATTGCTGTGTTCCGGTGTGAAGGGTATGGTTTCCCGTGAAATTACTGGCACATGAAGTTTTCGGTCTTAGCCTCAAGGTGGCAACTCGCGAGTGATACCTCTGGTATTGCAAGCGTCCATAGGCTGCGGTAACCGTAATACTATAAATTAGCACTAAGTTGTATTTAGCACTAAGAAACACTACAACTCTCTCTATCTACTAGAACAGCAGTGCTCCGTAGCCTATGTACGCTTGCAACTATGTATGACTGGTGTGTAATATGTTCCAGGTGATGTTCGAGCGGATCCTGTACATCTGGGCGATAAGACACCCCGCCTCCGGCTACGTGCAGGGGATCAATGACCTTGTCACGCCCTTCTTCATGGTCTTCTTGCAGGTACCATGGAAAAACATGGCAGGATGGCAACGCGATATCTGTGATGTTGCAAGCGTACATAGGCCGCGGTAATCGCTTACCATCGGGCCGCACGCTTGTTTGCCACTTTAGTGGTATAAAAAAAAACTTAAGTTACTATACAGGGTCTTTCGTTATTAGTGCGTGCTTCGGAGGGCACGTGATGACGTGAAGCAGTCGGTCCCTGCTTTTGTTAGACCATGACAGAGGCCTTCGGGCGGCCTAAAAGCTATGTCACCAGAGTTGCCACTGACTCATTCAAACTTACTTTTTTTATCCCTGCTAACACAGAACTTCTTGTTCTAGGAATCGGCTCCGGGCCAGGAGTTAGACAACTTTCCATTGGACAAGCTGTCTGAGGGACAGCGGGACGTGATCGAGGCTGACTCCTTCTGGTGCCTCTCCAAGTTCCTCGACAGCATCCAGGACAACTACATCTTCGCTCAGCTCGGGATACAGTACAAGGTGCGTTCGTTGTTTTATACAGGGTGGAAAACAAATAAACACTGAAGGAAAACCTTCAAATCCTTAGATAGATTAATAAGTAATATTCCAATTCACTGGGAAGTGTGATGGTAAACACTATACAGGTTAAAAAATAAAAAACAGACGAAAAACGCCTGAATCTATCAATTACTATACAGGTTGGAAAAAATGTATGGGCTCTGAATGGAAATCACTTTAAATCCTTAAGAAAACTAAAGATTATAATATCATTTATATATAAGAAAAACGTTAGCAAAGTTGAACAATCTATTTGAACTTTTCGTCTTGAATTTTTAGCTAGTTCAATTCTCGGGTGAGGAAAGTGAATTTTAGAAAATCTTTAATTGCAGTTTTGTTTCTTTTTAAAATAATTGAATGTTTCCTATAGGGAAAATGATGTAACTTGTATTTGCAATTATATTTATCAATTAAAATAATGTACAATTTTCTTCTTTTGATATCCGTAAAAGTGATTTTTCGAATGGTCTAAACACGCCAAAACGCTACTTTGACTCCCATTTCATCTTAAGAATAGTATTGTGGTTTCCATACAGGGCTCATTGATTTTTCCACCCTGTATATTGTGATACCTAATGCGTGTCAACTTGTCACATCTATAAATATATCAATAAATTTTCCACATTGTTAGCTAGCAGGAAATATTCCTGTTTTATCCCTGTATCCACACCAGGAAAAAAATATTATCGCCTCCCTCACCACAAAATAACGGTTTATTAGAAATAGAATATTATAAATTAAGTACCTAATGATAATACATTTTAACGCGCAATTACATTGTTGACTGGATAATAATATACTAGCGATCCGCCCCGGCTTCGCACGGGTGCGAGCTTTTCGCCAGTGTTATTACACAAGCAACCTATGGGTACATTACACTCAAAGATCGATCAGCGCGTTACGAGTTTTTTTTTTTTATACAACTGAAGTGGCAACCAAGCGTACGGCCTACAAGATGGTAAGCGGTTACCGCAGCCTATGGACGCTTGCAATACCAGAGGTATCACTCGCGGGTTGCCACCTTGAGGCTAAGATCGAAAGCCTCATGTGCCAGTAATTTCACCGGAAACCATACCCTTCACACCGGAACACAGCAATGCGAGCATATAATAACATTTTTAGGATGTTGTTAGGGTTACCGCGATATTGCAGCGCATCTGGAATGTTCGCTGACGCAAGAACAGACGATATCCATCCTATTATTCGTAAAAGAATAATTTCATTACTGGGGGCTTATTTTGCAATGACCTAGAAGATTCCGTACCAATAACGTGTAACTTAGTAACGTGTTCTATACGTGCCATGGTGTGAAATTGCAAAATTGTTATCCGTATCTGTGTTGTTTCAATAGCGGTAGTTTCGTTACCAAACACGGGCTGGTTACGATATCTGCGAGGAATCGTTGTCGACGAGCCATGTTTTGGGGCTCGTCTGACTGTTTTTTAAAGTCAACCTATCGATAGCGAAACTATCGCTATTGAAACAACACAGATACGAAAAACAATTTTACAATTTCACACCATGGCACGTTTAGAACACGTTAGTAAGTTACACGTTATTGGTACGGAATCTCCTAGGTCATAGCGAATAAGCCCCCTGGGTAGGGTGAGGAATAGTCCTAACAACATTCTAAAAACAATGGCTGACAAATATGACAGCCCTATTTTACAGTACTGGATAAGAATGATTATACCATGCTGCAATAAAAAGTAGGTCGTTAATTTTTAATATAACATGGTTATGATGGAATTCTTTATGTTTTGAGACTAGACGTCTTGTTTGTTTTTGATGTTTTGCTTTTGATTTCTCATTTAAATATGTAACTCTTACTGTATGGACTTCATAATTGTCTGAAATAAAGATTTATATATTATTTATTTATTTATTTAAACTGTATAAACCTCTTAAATCTGTATCTATTTATGAAAACCGCATTAACTCGGCGTTCGTCACTACCGTGTAAAAAACACCAGTAAAATACAGTGGGCAAATAGATCTTAACATTGTACACAGTAACTTTTTTTTATACAACTAAAGTTGCAGCCAAGCGTACGGCCCACTTGATGGTCAGCGGTTACCGCAGCCTATGTACGCATGCAACGTCATAGATATCACTTGCGTGTTACACGACGTTAGATGGAAAGTCTCATGTGCCTGTAATTTCCCCGGAAACCATACCCTTCGAGCCGGAAGATAGCAATGCGAGCATTACTGCTTGGCGGCAGAAATAGGTATGGTGGTAGTCGTTCCCCGGACGAGCTCTATCAGAAAGAACTCTACTACCCGTACTAGGAGTTTCTGTCAGTTTGCGCAACGCGTTTTGCCACAGCGGATCTACAAGTGAGTTCGGGTGTAAACCCGGTAGCGATTAGTGGCTGTGTGGATTGTCCAGCATTTTTTTTTTTTTACTATACATAGTAAAAAAAAAAAATGAGTAAGATTTGAGAATCTTACAAGAATCTTACAAGATTCTCAAATCTAATTCAAGATTTCAAGATTTCAAGATATTTATTTGCATAAATAAGTGTTACAGAAGGTCTTAAAAGTAATATGGCACCTAGAACTAATTTGCCCTTTTCAGGCATTGCAAATTATATGTCTTTCCTGTCTGTTCTGTCCTGTTTCTATAACAGAATCTCTTTGCAGGTAAACCAGCTAAAGGAGCTGATCCGCCGTATCGACCTGCCTCTCCACTCGCACCTACAAACCCACGGGGTAGACTACCTACAGTTCTCATTCCGCTGGATGAATAACCTCCTCACTCGGGAAATCCCCCTCGCCTGCACCATACGCCTGTGGGACACATATCTAGCAGAATCCGACGGGTTCGCTACCTTTCAGCTGTACGTCTGCGCAGCATTCCTCCTGCACTGGAGAGAGAGACTGATGCTGGAGAGGGATTTCCAGGGTCTCATGATCCTGCTGCAGAATGTGCCCACACATAACTGGACGGATTCTAACATTAGTTTGTTGGTTGCGGAAGCTTATAGGTTGAAGTTTGCGTTTGCTGATGCACCGAACCATCTTAACGCTGGCAAATCTGATAGATGATGATCATGAAACTAGGTAGATTTGTACTAAAGACCCTTATTATTCATAATTTAACCTGATGAGCACTGATTTAACCTGATAAGCACTGATTTATTCTGATGAGCACTGATTTAACCTGATGAGCACTGGTGATCTAGTGGTAGTGACCTGCCGATCTTATTCTTCTATGTGCGAAACCAATCATGCAAGGCGTTTTAGTTTCGTCTGCGCAGCATTCCTCCTGCACTGGAGAGAGAGACTGATGCTGGAGAGGGAGTTCCAGGGTCTCATGATCCTGCTGCAGAATGTGCCGACACAAAACTGGACGGATTCTAACATTAGTTTATTGGTTGCGGAAGCTTATAGGTTGAAGTTTGCGTTTGCTGATGCACCGAACCATCTTAACGCTGGCAAATCTGATAGATGACTATCATGAAACTAGGTAGATTTGTAGATTGGTACTAAAGACCCTTATTAATCATAATTTAACCTGATGAGCACTGAGTTAACCTGATGAGCACTTATTTAACCTGATGAGTACTGATTTAATCTGATTATCACTGATTTAACCTGATGAGAACTTATTAAACCTGATGTGCACTTGTGATCTAGTGGTAGTGACCTTCCGATCGGTCGTGGGTTCGAAACGAATCGTGCACCAATGAATTTGACGATTCGAAAAAGGTTTGCTCGAAACCCTTATTCATAATCATAAACCCCTTTGACTACTGGTGGTGTAGTGAAGCCGATCGGTCGTGGGTTCAAAATCGTGCATCAATGGATTTTTCTATAATTTGCCGTGAAGACTCTTAATCATAATCCCTCTTGGCTACTGGTGGCGTAGCGGTAGTGATCTTCCGATGCTAAGGTCGTGGGTTCGAAACCAGTCGTGCACTATTTTTTTAAATAAAGCTACTGCTCTTCTGTCCGTACACAACCATAATATATGAACAACATATACTTAAATACAATTATTTTGTGCCAGTGCAACTTATTATATTATTATAAACAAGTTAATGCCCGTATTCATAAAAGAAACTGTCAATTTAGCAGCTTGTTAATTGTTTTTTTTTTTTTTTTTTTTTTATATACAACTGAAGTGGCAACCAAGCGTACGGCCCACAAGATGGTAAGCGGTAAAGCTTGCAATACCAGAGGTATCACTCGCGGGTTGCCACCTTGAGGCTAAGATCGAAAGCCTCATGTGCCAGTAATTTCACCGGAAACCATACCCTTCACACCGGAACACAGCAATGCGAGCATTACTGCTTGGCGGCAGAAATAGGTATGGTGGTAGTCCTTCCCCGGACGAGCTCTATCACAGAGAACTCTACTACTCTTAAAAAATGTATTTATAAATCATTGTTACGTCAATGAAACAAGATAAAGATAGATTGAAAAGACACATAAGTTAACAGAGGTTTGTAGTTCGATTATGAATAAAGCCTTAAAACTTAAATAATCGGGATTCATCATTTCTGTGAAAACACCTTCCATTGGTTAATAACATAAGCACTTATTAATAGTATTTTATATCGCAAATTTACTATTGTTATTAAATGAATGATGGTGGCTTATGTCCGTTTTATTGGTATCGCCGTTTTAAGTTATCGGCACTGCGCCTGAGCCATCGCGGTAGTTATAAAGTACTGAACGGATTTTGATACGGTTCGCACCATAGATAGGTTAGAAATAAATATATAACCGCGGAAGAATACATTTCATGAAGTCACGTTGCCCAGCGAGAAAGTTGAGAGGCCTGTTTCACAAAATATACAATTTATTTGTAAATAAAATTAGTGTTATGTTATCTAGCACATAACTTCTTATTTTTACTCGTGGTTATGTGCTCGATGTCTTAAAAAAACAATCACGGCAACCACAGATCTGTAAGGAGTATTAATTACCCTCTTATTCATAATCAGTTGTCATTTTAAAACACATTTTATAGTACAGAATTATCTATGTCATTGTTAAGTCATATTATTTAATGGAGGCTGTCTGAGTAAAATGCGATCACTCAATGATTTAACGCTATTTTAGCTAATGTGTGGTTTGTAAATTAATTATGAATAAGTTAATTATAAGGGGTTAAATTATTCAGATAATGTGTAATTTATGTGTAGTACCAACATGTTATAACCGTTCTTTGCTAATGTCAAAATAATGTTTTAATGAAATTAGATTTTGCCGTCTCTTTGAAGGCATTGCTCAAAGTTTTATTAGCACTAGTGGTCTAGTGGTAGTGACCCAGCCTTCCGATCCTATGGTCGTGGGTTCGAACCCGGTCGTGCATCAATGGATTTCGAAAAATGTATGTACGCAATGCTCTCATACGGTGAAGGAAAACATCGTGATGAAACCGGCATGTCCAAGAACTGAAGAATCGAAAGACATTCGCCATCCACCAATCCGCATTGAGTCGTTGGGAATTTTCATTCATTCATTTATTCATTAATTCATTCATTCAAGACCCCAATCACTCTCGCGGGCGAGTAGGCCAGTGTCCCAGCAGTGGAAACATTAAAAGGCTGTCATGATGATGATTGCTCAAAATTGACATGCTTTTTATCTAGTGATTCCAAAACGGTCTCCTATTTTTTGGGTGACGCCACAGATAACATAATGGTGATGCCATATTTGTAATGTTTTGTTAGCTACGTGAAACAGGCCCCCTAACTTCTGATATTAATATAAGAAGACAATTTATGTTTCAACTTTCAACGTTGCTTATGGGTAGCTGGGTAAATGTATCCCATAATGCAATTTTGAGTTTTATTCTGTATATGTTAGGATTGTTTTTAGTTTAGTATGCAAATCAAATGCTATGTATATAGCCTATGTATTAGATATGTTGTGGGTAAGGCAGCTTTTTTTGTGGTTATATCTTCGAAAAATATGTAACAAAAAATAAAAAATTACAATTATATTGCTAACAATAATATTGTAAGTATGTACCACAGAACTATATTTAAGTAGAATGAGTGAGTGGGCTAAGTAAGGGCTGAGTAACCTCTTTACTCGCCGCGAAACTCAGTCTGCTCCCAACCGGGGGCGGTGTGACAGTGCCTAGAATCGGTTTGCAGCGTGCTTATCGATGCTTATAAATCATTCATTTTCGCGCGGCTTATATTTCCCATCACTAAAATACATTGAGGTGTACAATACAAATACGCAATTTTTTTTTTATACAAGTGAAGTGGCAACCAAGCGTACGGCCCACAAGATGGTAAGCGGTTACCGCAGCCTATGGACGCTTGCAATACCAGAGGTATCACTCGCGGGTTGCCGCCTTGAGGCTAAGATCTCTAGATCTAAGATCTTGTGGGCCGTACGCTTGGTTGCCATTTCAGTTGTATATAAAAAAAGTAAAAAAAAACGAAAGTCGTGTGCCAGTAATTTCGCCGGAAACCATACCCTTCACACCGGAACACAAGCAATGCGAGCATTACTGTTTGGCGGCAGAAATAAGTATGGTGGTAGTCCTTCCCCGGGCGAGCTCTATCACAGAGAACTCAATTACTCTTAAACACACGCTCGGTTTCCATACAAATCAACGAACTCTTTTATTCTACTTAAATATAGTTCTGTGGTATGTACCAAGTTGGATATTCCTTTTTTTTTATACAACTGAAGTGGCAACCAAGCGTACGGCCCACAAGATGGTAAGCGGTTACCGCAGCCTATGGACGCAATACCAGAGGTATCACTCGCGGGTTGCCACCTTGAGGCTAAGATCGAAAGCCTCATGTGCCAGTAATTTCACCGGAAACCATACCCTTCACACCGGAACACAGCAATGTGAGCATTACTGCTCGGCGGCAGAAATACCTACAGTATTATTGTTAGCACCAGTTTTGGATTGAACCATGTTCTATATATATTACTAGCAGTCCGTCTCAGCTTCGCGCGGATGCAATGAAACCACAACCGTGCGGAGCCGGGGCGGGCTCGCTAGTAATAAATATAGCCTATGTTACCCAGGGATAATGTAGTATTCTAATGGTGAAAGAATTTTGGAAATCGGACCAGTAGTTTTTGAGTTAATTCGTAACAAACAAAAATATTTTTTTTCCTTTTTATAATATTAGTATACATATCATATTATGATGTTTATAAGAATAAATACTTATTATTTCGTCATGTCTATAAGTCGGTTCCTATAAATGATGGTTTTCCCATCACCACTGGGGAAAACTAATAGGTATAGTTCGCACAGCGGATCTAGGCTTCCATGAAGTTAGCCATTTGTGATGCGCAAAGACAATTTAGTTTGAAAAAGCTCCATTGCGCATCGAAACGGCTAATTTCACGACGGCCGAGATCCGTTGTGAGAACTATACATATCTACACGACTTTTTTTAATCTTTCGTAAATGTAGTACTCACTAAAAACGGGATATTTACCTTCAATGCTATATGAGTTCATTGTTCTCCCGTGACCATGGTGCATATGCGCCGAAATTGGAATTACGAAAGTGAAATTACTGGGCGAAAGAGACTTAACAACAATGTCTCGGGGTGATAAGCGCAGTGCAGTGCCACGCAAACACTTAAAATCTTTAAGCTTTGGGTGGCACTGCATCTGTAATAGTCAGGCGTGGTGCTTAACATCAGGTGGGCGCCTTGATTGTCTTGTCACTTGCTGACATAAAAAAAAAAAAAAAAAAAAAATGGGGAATCATAAAACTCCCGAATCATAGTAAATACTTATCCCGTTTTATTGAAAATGACGACCAATGTGGCGCGGTGGGCGAAGGTCCGCCTGCGACGCGGAGGTTGCGGGTTCGATTCCCGCCTTGGGACAAATATTTGTAGGATCTGCAAATATTTGTTCTGGGTGTTTTCTATGTATAATAAAAAATATCTTGTTGTATTGTATTGTAATAAATATATATCAGTCATCTAGTACCCATAATACAGCTCTGTTTAACAGCAGCTTACCTTGGGGCTAGATGATGCTTTAACTAAAAAAAAAAACAAAAACAAAAAAAAAACAAAAAAAACTATAATAATATTTTATTGAGAGATTTGTATTTTGTATTTAAGTAATTGTAATTGTTTTAAGAGTAGTAGAGTTCTCTGTGATAGAGCTCGTCCGGGGAAGGACTACCGCCATACCTATTTCTGCCGCCAAGCAGTTATGCTCGCATAGCTGTGTTCCGGTGCGAAGGGTATGGTTTCCGGTGAAATTACTGGCACATGAGGCTTTCGATCTTAGCCTCAAGGTGGCAACCCGCGAGTGATACCTCTGGTATTGCAAGCGTCCATAGGCTGCGGTAACCGCTTACCATCTTGTGGGCTGTACGCTTCGTTGCCACTTCAGTTGTTTAAAAAAAAAAAAGCTCAAAAACTACTGGTCCAATTTCAAAAATTGTTTCACCATTAGAGTGCTACGTTATCCCCGAGTAACATGGCTATATTTATCACTAGCAATCCGCCCCGGCTTCGCACGGGTGCGATGAAACCGCTGCTAACCGCTAAGCTGGACCGACCTGCTAGTCACTAATAAATGCCTTGCTAAATAAACAGTTTACATGTACAGTAGAAGATATTACCACGCCATGAATTTATATTGTTTTTATAGGACCTCCGTTTTATGTTGTAATATTTGTAATTGATTTTATTTGTATGTTAATTAAAATAAATAGCATTATTATATTGTATATTGATTATAATGTGTTTTGTTTACCTTCTACATATTGTGTCATCTTGCGGAAAATTTTGAATATAATTTTTCCGCCCAAAGTGTGTTGGAATAACTTTATTAGGTCATTTGTTTACAGACAATACCTACATAGTTACATTAGGTATTAGGTACTATACAGGGTCATTCATTATCAACCTGACAAACTTAAGGGATAGGTTCCACACCTAAATTAAAAAATATATGTACCTATAATTTTTTTTTTTAATGTATGTTTTGTCTTAAAAATCACAAGTAAACAAAAAAAATCGATTACGTTTTTTTTCATTATTTATCATTGTTGGGAATCGAGTTAAGCGACGTAATAATGAAATATTCCAGTGTGCGCGCCCCGTAGCGGGTCAAGGACACGCGCAGGTCAAGGACGCGCGGGTTAGTGACCCGCAGTTCAATGACGCGCGGGTCACTGACACGTGCCGAGCGCTGCCTTTTCGATTCCTAACAAGGATAACTAATTATGAGCAGAATTACGTAATTTTTTTTTTTTTTTATAAAAAAAAACGTACAAGAATTTTTTTTTTATGTGTGGAACCTACCCCTTAAGTTTGTCAGGTTGATAATGAATGACCTTATATACATATTATGAAACAGTTCCACAATATCACCTTATTTTTTTATACCTTTGTAGGTAATAAATAGTAAAAAAAAAATAGTTAGCCATCATTTGAACGTGGATAAAATAGCTTCATTCAAATGTATCTTCGTGTATGTATTTTTTTTTCAGTCCACTACAATAGGGCACCTTAATTATTAAGAATTGATTTTGTAATGACTTATATTACCCCTTTCTTTGTAACAGTCGCTAGATTATCTGGTACCTATCTAAAATAATAATTAGGTATTTAGAAAAAAAAACAATTTCTTACAAAAAAAAGTTACTATAGTTGTGGTTACCACCTACTTACGTTGAATGGATGTATATTGATTTATTTACCAACACAATGTACCATTTGGGCATGTAAAGAGGATGGATGAAAGAACGAATGAATCAGAATCATAAGGCGAGTGTGAATGGTACAGTTGGAAGGGGAAGACCTCGGCGCACGTATTTTGAAGACGTGCTAAAGAAAGGCCAGGTCAGCAGTACCCTAAACCGACGAGCGTGTATGAAGAATGTGATGAGAGTAAATGAAGCAAAACAGGTGTGTCAGGATCGTAGCAAGTGGAAATCCGTGGTCTCTGCCTACCCCTACGGGATAGAGGCGTGATTTTATGTATGTATGTATAGTTCGCACAACGGATCTCGGCTGTCGTGAAATTAGCCGTTTCGATGCGCAATGGAGCTTTTTCAAACTAAATTGTCTTTGCGCATCACAAACGGCTAACTTCACGGAAGCCTAGATCCGCTGTGCGAACTATACACCACTAAAATTATATAGGAAACATTTCAAGTAAAACGTATAAAGGTACAAGCAGCATGCAGGTTTTATAGCAATAAGCAGAAAGAAAGACTTGCACATCTTGCGTGCCAACGGAATAATTCAGGAAACCGATTCTACTAATTGAGAAAGTTTTTTTTAATTTTTTTTTATGTCAGCAAGTGACAGGACAATCAAGGCGCCCACCTGATGTTAAGCACCACGCCTGATTATTTACAGATGCAGTGCCACCCAAAGCTTGCAGTTTCTAAGTGTTTGCGTGGCACTGCACTGCGCTTATCACCCCGAGACATTGTTGTTAAGTCTCTTTCGCCCAGTAATTTCACTTGCTACAGTGCCTTTCAAAGCTAAACACAGTGCAGCTTGCACACTAATGCTTGGGGGTAGAATATCTGACACTGCGGTGGCACCCACCAAGATGGACTCTTGCTGAAGAGTCCTACCACCAGGTGTCTACAGACAACGTTCGTTTCCGATCGATCGAACTATGAAGTAGGTAGCTGAAGTTACTGCAACGAAACTTCTGTTAAATTTTTTTTTTATTTATTTTATAAATTTTAGGAAAACTAACAGCTAAACAGATACAATAGATAAATTATATACAGGGCGTCCCAAACTTATGGGACATGAAGGGGAAGTACCTTAAATATCATAGATAGTGTATTTTGCTTAAAGAAGACTTTATGTTATTTTTAAAACTTAGTAATTCCGCATTCATAGATTTTCTAAAAATTACTTGCTTCGTCTGGGAATCGAACCGACTCAAATGTCAAAAAAAAATCACCATAAATTAAACAAACTAATTCATAAGATTTTTTTTTAAACGAAATAATATTTTTAAATGTCGTTCTTAAATTTGAAAATGGAACAGTCTGTGCGAGCGTTTGTTTTTCGGATATTGATCTGTTTAGTCTTAATTTACTTACACAAGTGTTAATGTGTTAATTTGTTGCGAACATGGCATATCAAGTAAGTTTTGATCTAATGGAAGCATATTTTTTGAACGATAAAGATATCTCTAGAAGTTTGCGGTGGTACAGCGTAAAATATCCTGATAGACAAATACCGTCTCGTAAAGTTTTGAAAAGGCTTGTGAACAATTTGAGAACTCTGGGACGTTTCGATAAACGCCCAAGAGAACCACATCAAGAAAACCATACGATCAACGACGAAGAACTTGATATTTTAATTTACTTTTCGGCTTTTCCGAAAACATCGGTGAGAGAAGGAGAACATGAAATTGGAGTTTCGAAAAGTAAAATACACCGTGTATTAAAAAAACACGGTTTTAAGAGTTATGTTGAAGGACGATTGGTTCAAAAATTACTTCCGGGCGATACAGAAAGGAGAAAATATTTCTGTCTTGATATCCAGGCACGCTTGCTCGAAGATCCAAATATTTTGGATAATATTATTTGGACAGACGAATCTAACTTTAATAATAACGGTAAGTATAACCGCAACAATAATCGTATTTGGTCTAAAGAAAATCCCCTACGAGTCACTGAAACGAATAACCAAGTGCGTTTTTCACTCAACTGTTGGTGTGGACTTTTAAAAAACCGGGTTTTCTTAATCCATTTTTACCAAGGAACCTTAAACACAGAAAAGTATTTAGGAATACTTCAAATTTTAAGGGATGAGATAAGAAATCTTTCCGCGGCGGAGCAAGAAAACTTAATTTTCCAACAAGATGGAGCTCCGGCTCATAATAGTCGGAGAGCAGCAGATTTTCTAAATGAATGTTTTCCTACATGGATTTGTAAAAATACACCGATTAGATGGCCGGCCAGATCCCCGGACCTTACACCATTAGATTTCTTCTTTTGGGGATACGTGAAAGATATGCTATACAAAAAGCGATACGAGAACGTGGGCGAGTTGCAAACTGAATTGTGCCATATCACATCGAGTGTTCACCATAAAATGATAAGAAAATCAACAGGTAGCGGACTCATTAAAAGATTGGCGATTTGCGTAAGACAAGAGGGATCACATTTTGAGCATTTAATTAATTAATTTACAAAAAAATACCCACTTAATTGACTACGGCAGTTACATGTATGTTTTTATGTTGATTAAAATGATTAATTTTACGTTGTTCCTTTCTTTTAAAATCACTTCCGCTTGCGCTTCGGCAGTGCGTAGTCGCGTTCACCGGTTGACATTTTTTATTTACGTGCCTTGTTAAACTCGTCTAGTTTCTTGTGTGCAAGAAAATAGTATTGCAAGTTTTATACCTACTAGAAGCGCTTATTCTATTCTATTAATTTTTTAACTGGATTGTGGTAAATATCTACCTACCTATCGCTGATCAGTTGCGTGTTCTTCCCATTATCCTGCTGGTTCTGAAATTTTTTTGTAAGATTACCTACCACATCAAGTACTAAGATATTATGTCGAACACTCCTCCAAAAAAAGCATCCGTCCAGGTGGAAGAAATGCCATCTGATTCCGACTCAACAACGCGTAGTGAAGCGGGTAAGGCTGACCGACCGAATACTATGACACGGTACAAAAGAAGAAGGGCCCAGATGGATGACACCACAAACGACTCACTGAGTACACACAGGAACGAATTGATTGAACTGATTAATGAAAAGTTTAATATGTTGCACGCAGACATGATTGAGTTAAAAAATCATAACGCGGAAGTATGCAAGAACCTTGAGTTTATGTCCCAAAAATATGAAGAGATGAAGAAGAAGTACGAAGTGCTTGACAGAGAGGGGATGGAAAATAAAAAGTACATTCAAGAGTTAGAAGAAAAAGTTGAACATTTTGAAATGAATATACGCAGCACGTCTATTGAAATTAAAAATGTTCCCAAAAAGCAAGGAGAAACAAAATCAGACTTACCGGAACTGACGAAATGCCTCGCGAAGGCGATCGATCTCGATATTCATAAATCAGAGATACAAGATGCTTACAGGGTAAACCTGAAGTCGAACGCAAATCCTCCAATAGTTGTAAAATTTACAACTGTCTTTCGCAAAGAAGAGTTCATTAGAAAATCGAAGAAAATCATGAAGGAAAACCACACAAAACTTGGTAATCAAATTCGTAGTCTTGGCTATCCTTCGACTCAGGTGTATGTAGCCGAGCATTTAACTGCTAAGACCAGAAGGCTCTTCATGATGGCGAGAGAATTTGCTAAAAGCAATGATTTTCAATTTTGTTGGTGCTCGTTCGGAAGAATTTTTCTTCGCAAAAGAGAAGGAACTGCGCACATCTGGATTAAGGACGAAAAACAGATGGAAAACCTCAGGATCCCTAAATAGGGTCTCAACCTCTAGGCACCATGAAGTTCTCAGCAAAGAAGTCGTAATGCTTGGTATAAGTCGTGATTTAATTTTGGTTTTGCTTAAACTATTCTTACTGTGTATCTATGTTATGTTATGTTATGTCTTAGACTACGTTTTCTGTGTATCCATGTTATGCTGCATACTCGTGTCTGTTAAATTTACCTTAGCTACAATTTTTTATCGTGATACCAAAAATTCTTTATCACATAACATATCAATCTATCTCAGGTGTAATACTAAGTTTTTGTTGGTCTACGTTCGCAATTTAGGTTTTGATGCTAATAGATTGTGTGAATGTCTTTTTACTGCTGGCAAACTTTTCGCACGTCCGAATTCAGGCATTGATGCCTGTGTCTGTATAATTATAGAAATAGTTTCTTTCCGCAGCAATCATTATGGATAGTTACGACTTAGCGAATGAATTGGACAAGTATACGGTATCTCAATCTTTTCAGTGTGATGCTGATAATGCTCATGAATTCTTTGATATCTCTAACAAAAAACTAACGATTGTATGCCAGAACATTCGAAGTATTTGTCGTAATTTGATGCAGATAGAAATTCTTTTAGCGAGATTGCAAATGGATGTTGACATCATAATTTTGACTGAGTGCTGGCTCACCAAAGCAGTTTCAGTACCAAAACTTGTCAATTTTACTGAATTCGGTTCCACACACAACCGATCGCAAAATGAAGGTGTCGTTGTTTACGTCAGAAATGATATTGCACCCGTAGTTACAGAACCACTTACACTCGAATGCAACTGTCTCATAGTTACCATAGGCAAAACCACCGCAATCATTGCTGTTTATCGACCCCCATCATACCACTCTACAGATTCTTTTATGAACTCTATGAACGACGTTATGAACTATTTAAAGGATTACCAAAACATTGTTTTTACAGGTGATATAAATATTAACATTAATGACACCAATACAAGAGTGGACTTCGAAGATTACTTAAACTTAATGGCTCATCATGGGCTGCTAGTGGCTCATACTTTCCCAACAAGGGAAAACAGCGTACTTGATCACGTTTTCTTAAAAACTAGATGTCCTGCTACTACTCTTGTTCTATCTACTAGTATAACCGATCATCTCACAATTCTTATTGGCCTTAGTAATCTTATAACACCTAAGAACACTTTTAACAGTTATCGTGTTATAAATTATGATAAAATCGTATTAGACCTGGCGGAAGCTGATTTCAATGCAATCTTGGCCACTGAAAATGTTAATGAAGCAACAGGTCTATTTATAGATTTAATAAATAAAGTTCTTGATAAAAATACTACGATTAAATCAGTTTCATGCCGCAAACGTCTGTTAGAACCTTGGCTGACTCCAGGGCTACTTAGATGCATAAAACACCGTGATAAACTTCACAGGGATCTTAGAAAAGACCCAAAAAACGAAGTACTAAATACGACCTTTAAGCGCTATAGAAACCATTGCTGTGATCTGTTGAGGAAAGTAAAAACTGAGTTTGACAGGTCTGAAATAAATAAGGCTGGTAAAGACAATAAAAGAACTTGGAAAGTAATCAAAAATATAGCAAAAATTTATTCAAAAAAAGATAGTGATCATGAGAAGGAACTATTGAAAATCAGACCTAATCCTGTTGAGTCTATTAACCATGTTAATCATTTTTTTGCCAATATTGGAAAATCATTAGCTGATACAATAATTGAAATTGAAAATGATACGACCACTACATCAAAGTCAAATAAAGTTTTACAATCTTTTGGCTTACTAGACACAGACTTTACTGAAGTCGAAACCATCATTATGAATCTAAAAAACTGTGCTATCGGATACGATGGTATTTCTTCGCAAATTCTTAAATTAACAAGACGCTCAATTATTCCTGCCATAGTTCATATTTGTAATTTAAGCTTTAGGTTTGGGGTGTTTCCAACCCAATTTAAAACAGCACTAATAAAGCCAATTTATAAGAGTGGATGCAGAGACAGTATCACGAATTACCGTCCAATTTCAATTCTTTCATCATTATCTAAAATATTGGAGCGCCTCCTGAATAAAAGATTGAGAAATTACCTAAATAGATTTAAGTTGATTTCAGAAAACCAGTTTGGATTTGTAGCTGGGAAATCCACAGAACATGCGGTTTTATCACTCACAGATTTCATAGTACGCGAAGTTGATAAAAATAATAAATGCCTGGGTATCTTCCTTGATCTATCAAAGGCTTTTGATACTGTCTCTGTACCCATCCTACTTGGCAAAATTGAAAACCTGGGCATTCGGGGTACCGTACTAGAACTTTTCAAGAGTTATCTCTCAAATAGAACACAGTGTGTGAAAATTGGAGATTTGGTGAGTGAAATGACTCCGATGAGCTATGGTGTACCTCAGGGTAGTATTCTGGGCCCAACCTTATTCTTAATATACGTCAATGATCTTTGTGATCTTGAGGTTGGCAGCGGAAAACTTGTTGCGTACGCTGATGACACTGCCTTGATTTTTAGTGGTCCCGATTGGAACAAGACCTCGTTGCTCGCTGAGATTGGTCTTAAAGAGGTTATGTCCTGGCTCAGAAAAAATTTGCTCACTCTAAATATTAGTAAAACGAAGTTTCTGCCATTTGCTAAAACATCTTACAGTAAGCCTAAAGCGAATGCATTAAATATTAAAGCTCATACTTGTAACTCGACAGTAACTTGTTCTTGTACGTCACTAGAAAGAGTATCTTCAATTAAATATCTCGGTGTAATCGTTGACGAATTGTTAAACTGGCAAGAGCACACCAAAGCCCTTACAAGCCGAATACGTAAATTGATTCCCATCTTTAAAAGGCTAAGGCACCTCTCGACTGAACTACTTAAGACAATCTATTATGCCCTGTGTAATTCCCTTTTGACATACTGTGTGACCGTATGGGGAGGGACTTATAAGTCGTATCTATTGCGTACAGAGAGATCTCAACGAGCAATACTAAAAGTGATGCTTTCCAAGCCCTTTCGGTTTCCAACCTCACAGTTATTTGCAGAAATAAAGGTTTTGACGGTGCGCCAGTCATTTATTCAAAACGTTGTTTTGAAAACCCACATCTTGTCGAAGTATGACAGCGACCTTTTTGGTGACCTCAGACGGAAAGATCGTATTATACCTCAATCTAAATTCTCATCCGCTTATGCTCATAGACACATCTGCTTCCTCGGACCATACCTATACAATACAATCAGTAAAATTATAACAATTTACCCTCTTACCGCATTTGAGACAAAAAAAGCAATTAATTCTGTATTGACTACCATGACTTACGAGGACACCGAGAAACTTCTGCTAGTGAACACGTGAAAAAAAAAAAAAAAACCCGAGATAAATAAAAGATGTACCTACTATGATAATAACGAAACTTCTTAGTAATTCATAGATTAACTGTTCCTACCACTTTCGAAACTTTGACCCTAGTTGTTCCCACAGTTACCTACATATTCCCACTTCCTCGCCAAATACATACAGGTACTACCTACTACCAAACTTAATTAAAATTATTTGTACTAGAATTGTGATTAAGTGCCTAAATATTTTTATTTTATTTTTTTGACTTCTTTTTTGATGTTCAAGAAAGTGGTCACCTCAGCTATTGTACCGTGTCATACAGCCGCGGCAGTAGTAAACTTGTAACTCCGGGTTCAAAGTCCAAGACGGGAACTTACTCGGCCAGCTGATCGTGCGAGCGATCGCTACCCGCAGCGCTGTATTGTTTGAATTGTAGGTACCTATTGCATAGTAAAATAATACCCTAGCATATACTACTTTTATCCTGTTTTTGTGTAATTTGTTTAACTTAATTTTTTGATTATGTACCCACTAAGTAAGTACTTTTTGGAATGTTTTCTATAGTTATATAATTACCTACCTTGTGCAAAACTTATATTTATGTGAATAGTGTGAACTGAGAACGGGAGTTATTTAATTATTTGGACATAGGAAGTGTAGCAGCTGTAATACAGGTTTTACCCAGCACAGCTGCTAAAATACTTTAAATCGCTCCTTATTTAATTTAAAATGTATATGTGTGTTACTTGTTTTTGGGTGTTTTAATAATAAATTTAATAATAAATAATAAAAAAAAAAAAAAAAAAATGTTACCTAAGCAGAGTTATTATTTTTTAGCTATTCTTTCGATTGGCATCATAAAAGTAGGGTGATTTTTTTTTGACATTTGAGTCGGTTCGATTCCCAGACGAAGCAAGTAATTTTTAGAAAATCTATGAATGCGGAATTACTAAGTTTTAAAAATAACATAAAGTCTTCTTTAAGCAAAATACACTATCTACGATATTTAAGGTACTTCCTCTTCATGTCCCATAAGTTTGGGACGCCCTGTAGATAAATGTAACTAGAGCTACACTTATGGGAAGGCCAATTATAAATTATAAATCATTGTTCTTAATCAATAAAGCGGTCGTAGGAAGTGTAGATGGTGAAGGCTGGTAAATCAGCCATCTTGCATGACGCTCTTTGGGAGAGGCCTTTGTCCAGCAGTGGACCTCTATCAGCTGATATGATTGTTCAATAGTAGAATAAGGAAACCACAACTATTTCCGCCGCCAAGCAGAATGCTCGCATTGCTGTGTTCTGGTTCGAGGGTATGGTTTCCGGTGAAATTACAGGCACATGAGACTACTACGTCTCAAGGTGGCAACGCGCGAGTGATATCTCTGATGTTGCAAGCGTACGCTACGGTAACCGCTTACCATCAAATGGGCTGTACGCTTGGTTGCCAGAAAAAAATAAAAATAATAGAAATACCTACTTTAAAAATTTGCAATTGCAAATTGCAAACGATTGAAAAGATAGAGTTACTTAGGTACCTACCTCTATACGTCGCTAAAGGTAACATAGCAAAAGGGCTAACGGTATGGTAAAAAACTCACAATTATCACTCAGGTCTTGCTAATGCCTGTTTAAAAACAAAGAAGCCGAAGTGGCAATTTTCAGAACTTTTAATTTTGCTAAAGTAGGTAGTTTTCCAAAACCATTAAAGTTGAGAGCTGTGTTGCCATCAGACAAAAGTTTTTCTCCGTTGTTTCAAGGAGTCGAGCTGATTTGGGTCAAGTTAGCAGGACAATGTACTATACCTACTTACGTACATCACAACGCGGGACGTCAGAAAAACCGTAACCTGATCTGCGTAATTATATCTTACCGTATTAAAGTAAAGTAAAAAATATATTTATTCAATCATATCACAAGGATCATTTTAAAAAATCATAAAGCTAGGTGAATTTACGCCAGTTCTACGCGCCCCAGCTTAGAAGGTAGGTACCTACTTCCAACCCGGGAAGGGCGGTAGCACAGGGGTGGCCCTGTGCTGCCGCAGCACTGCGAGGTGCTGGGGCTGACTTTTGTTAGTCCCGGGAAGTGCTTTGAGCGCGATGCGAGAGGGGCACCACTGATAGCCCTAGGGGACCGTGGACCGTGGACAACAAGTGGACTCTAAAACAATGAAAATCTGAACACGCATGAGAGAAATAGATAGGTAGGACATAAAATATATTGTTTTCTAGTTAACCATTAGGTATGTGTCTATCAGTGGAGACCTTTATATGTCTTCATAGAATCTATCTAATAGCCTAAAATGGTATTCCTAAAATAAATTAATAAATTAAAATCAGGCAAAAAGTGCGCTTCGTAAGGCAACATTGTCCTTCACCGATGGGCCGTACCGCGCAGGGTCAGACAATGACCTTGACCTAGAACCTGACATCGGCATTGTGGCCTCGAAATCTTTATTTCCTACAACGTTATCACGGACGAAAAATGTGAAAATTACACTGTGCATTTAATAGTGCTTCCAATAATAATTTGTGAGTAAAAAGAGGTTATAAACGCGTTACGCACAAGTCTATCTTTTCTTTCGAGTTCAAAATAAAAACTAAACTGTTCCATCTTTGACATATAGAAATCTTTGTGTTCCATATTCAAAGGCGTAGATAAATAACACATTCAAAGGTATGTTTTTTTTAATGTAAATAATGTTTTAATTTAATGGTTAGGTATACTTAATTAATAAATTATTATAAACCTATCTCTGGAACTGCCAAATCAATGTAAATAAAGAATTTATTGTGAAAAGCGACGTAATAGATTTCGCGTGGCTGATTATTACCGAATGGATTTCATGGACAGGTGAGTTGACATGTAGGTCTGTATAGTTCGCACAGCGGATCTAGGCTTCCGTGAAGTTAGCCGTTTGTGATGCGCAAAGACAATTTAGTTTGAAAAAGCTCCATTGCGCATCGAAACGGCTAATTTCACTACGGCCGAGATCTGTTGTGAGACCTATACTTACCTAGGGTAGTTAGGTGAGATTTTTTTTTATTGCTTTTAGGTTAGAGGTATTGAAATGATTGGCAGGTAGCGCCATCTGTCAAAGAAATCGGAACTATTTCTTTTTTTAAATCACGGATAAATAGCTCCTCATAAGTGCTAGAGAAAAAAATATTATAACTGGTAACTAATAATTTTCTAATGAATCTGCCTCATTAGAAAATTATTAGTAGCTATTTTATGCACCTTAAAGAAATCGCGGACATTCAGACAATTTGTCAAGAGTCAATAATTTGTTACAAAACGGTGGTAAGTATAGTTTAGGGCCCTACCAGTTGCCAAAATCAATTCGAATTTATACGCGAACGAAGTCGCGGGCAACAACTGAACCGATTCGGATTAAATTTGGCACGGAGATAGTTAAAAGTCTGAAGAAGGATATATTCAATTTTTTATGTAAGTAGGTATTTATGTACCATGCGAGCAAAGCTACGGGCTAGTAGATATGTATTAGGTACACTTAGTTAGGATAACTTAAACATGTCGAATATTCCAGTAAACAACTCCTAGGATGTAGGTACATAATAAAATAAATGGCCCTATTTCGGTTTAGTTGCGGTTTTCCTTCCTATTATCCTATTGAAAATTCCTATTTTTTTTACCTAAATTCTTTATTATGGAAGTTAATAGTACCTTTTTTTTATACAACTGAAGTGGCAACCAAGCGTACGGCCCACAAGATGGTAAGCGGTTACCGCAGCCTATGGACGCAATACCAGAGGTATCACGCGGGTTGCCACCTTGAGGCTAAGATCGAAAGCCTCATCATGACAGCCTTTTAATGTTCCCACTGCTGGGACACTGGCCTACTCTCAGGCGAGAGTGATTGGGTCTTAATCCACCACGCGGACCCAATGCGGATTGGTGGATGGCACATGTCTTTCGAATTTTTAGTTCTTGGACATGCCGGTTTCCTCACGATGTTTTCCTTCACCGTATGAGAGCACTGGCATTGCGCACATAAATTTTCGAACAGAAAAATCCATTGGTGCACGACCGGGTTTGAACCCACGACCTTAGGATCGGAAGCCGAAAGATCGAAAGCCTCATGTGCCAGTAATTGCACCGGAAACCATACCCTTCACACCGGATTAGAGCAATGCGAGCATTACTGCTTGGCGGCAGAAATACCTACCTATCCGAAAGTATATTTGTATGGTAGATAGGTATCTATATCTTATTTAAGATGGCATCACCATATCCATTGATCAATGGGTGGTACTTAGTAAAAGGACCATGCCTTACGATCCTCCAGTCCGAGCTTCAAGCTCCAAAGAGGAATTTGACACTAAAATTCCCAAAATCCCCTTATAGGCGGTTTGACCATCTAGCCCTAAAATAAGCAAAGCTTGTTTGTATAGTTCTCTCGGCGGACTAGGCTTCCGTGAAGTTCCGTTTCGATGCGCAATGGAGATTTTTCTAACTAAATTGTCTTTCCGCATCACAAACGGCAACTTCACGGAAGCCCAGATCCGCCAAGAGAACTATACTACGGAAACCAGTCATGTCATATTATATATTAAAAAAAAAGTTTTAAAATTCTTCTCGTCACCCAGAGACGTAGGTACTTAGTTATTAGAGGTATTTTTGGCTTAGTGATTTCACTGGCACAAAAATCTGTTCCGCAACGGAATCGAACCGCAACCTCTCGTTCCTTCACCAAGCACCCGTCCACTACGCCACCGAGGTTGTACTAATATTTAATTAATATAAACAGTAAATTGAGACTGGTATCGGCTGCAGCTCTCCAGGTTCCTGTGCCGTTTCCTGTTACACTGTGATAACGAATTTATTTTGTGTTTAATACACTAGTGATGGGAAAAGCAGGCCCGGGAATCCCGGGGTTTTCGCGGGTGACGTGACCGACGGTATTTGAAACGAAAATAGCAGCGACACGCAAAATACGCGCATCTTTTAATTAATTTATTATAAATGTAACTATATTTCTTAATAGGTAATAATAATAATAATATAAGCCTTTATTCAAGTACAGATTAATAACAGTTCTTTTAGTTAGTTAAGTTTACACTTAAACGTCGCCAACCGTAACTGTTTGTCCAAGTTCGACAAAGTCCTCTTCCAACATCTTCCAATCCTGTCTGTTTCTATCTGTTCTTGACCATTTTTGTCCCGTTAGCGCTTTTATTTCGTCTTTCCATCTTTTAAATTGTCTTCCACACAAATAGGTTATATATATAATATACTAAATAATAAGAGAGTAGGTAATTTTATTCAATTAATTGGAAAAATAAACATGAATTGGTGTTAATAGTTGATGATGATTTTTCATTAAAAAGAAAATCATGGTTGATCAACAAGGTTATTTTTAATATAAATCACTTTTTATGTCAAATAATTAAAAGTTGCTCACGGTAGCGGTAACATTATCATCATCATCATCATCTCATCGAGAAATTTGGTGTTGTTCATACAAAATTGATTATTTTATTATTGTTATGTTAACGTGTCTCCATCAGTTTTTTTATTACTATTACGATAACCTGTTGTGTCCCACTGCTGGGCAAAGGCCGCCCCTTGCTCCTCCAGTCATCTCGGTTTTGAGCCAGTTAGACCCAAGCTCTATTAAAGTTGTCGAGATCATCTCGCCATCTCTTTTTAGGTCTACCACGACGCCGATTTGCTGTCTCAGGGCTCCACTGAGTGGTGGTTTTGGCCCACAGCTCATCCGGCATGCTTTTTAATAAATATTATTATTTAACTTCCTTTGTTAACACTCCAACCAGCGTTATGGTCAGTCTTTTGCTGACATCTTCTTCAAAGATGAATTGCTGAATTAAAAAAATCTTTCATAAGGGAAGGTTTAAGCGGAAAAATAACGCGGATGAAACCGCGCGGGTCAGCCAGTTAAATGAAAAAAGCCCCTCGCCTAATCCCGTCCTTATCCCGCGGTCGACAGCTGCCTGTCCCACCACTACTCCCTATCACCACAGTAAAAAAATCCAGCGACCACCAGTCCCTAATTAGCAGCAGTGGCTTTCCTTATGATAAGTCGTATCGTATTTAATAACAGCTCGCTCCGTCAGGATGTCAGTGGAATTAGTACTTCAGAACAGTGCGTGTTTAGTCCTCTCTTGGCAGGTAAGTATGGATTAATGTTTATCTATTGCCCGTGGTCCCGAGGGCACGTGAGGTAGTCGGTCCCGGCTTTTTTTGTTGGAACTCCTTTTTCCGCTTTTGAACTCGTAATGGACCAACTTACGCGTCGTATGCGTGGGCCTGGGGTCTGGCTACGCGTGTAGCCAGCCTCTCCCAGAAGCACAGTCGGTGCCGACTTTTTGAAAGTTTAGCAGTTATGATGCAGGGCTTATAACATTTAGTTTCTAGGTTTTAGAGTGCATGGTCAATTAGCCCTAATGTTCCTTCAGTTAGGATATTGCCCTTAGTAGGTTGTTAGTTAAAAAGTAAATTAGTATGAGTCAGTAGCCTGCTCTGGTTAGGCCCCCCGAAGGACTCTGTCATGGCATAACTTTGAAAAAGCCGACAGCTTGACGTGTGAATGGAACTCGTTAACTCGTTGCCAGCGTCTAGTGAAGTTCCCAGTGTATAGTTCTCACGGCGGATCTCGGCCGTCAAGAAGTTAGCCGTTTCGATGCGCAATGGAGCTTTTTCAAACTAAATTGTCTTTGCGCATCACAAACGGCTAACTTCACGGAAGCCTAGATCCGCTGTGCGAACTATACCTAGGTCCGTCGCATCGCAGTCCTACACTAGCAAACATTGCACAGGCCTACTGTAACTGTCTGCAGACTTGTCCTCGGGCATGTCGTCAGGTGAATTCCCCGCTTTACAAGTAAGTAAGTAAGTTCGTATGAGTCAGTGGCCAACTTTACTAAGAAGAGAACAAAACAAACAAAGAAGAGGAAAAAACTCGCTCATTTTAACTTTAATTCTAATTTTAATTTTAATTAAACTCATAACAATCAGTCTTCACCAATATTTGTTGTGGCATTGAGCTAACTAGTTGAATTTTTATTTTATAAATTGTTATAGTGTAACGTTGGTGATCAAATAAATAAAAAAAAAGAAGATAGCAGAAGAAAGAACACAAGGAGCATAGAAGTAAACAGAAGTGGCTCTTGTCGGTTGCGGCTCATCGTATGGCAGTTTGCTGTGTACATATGCCAGCTGCCTAGCGAAGGGCAACAAATGACTGAGTTGATCAACAGATAAATCTTCTATAGAACATATGAAAACGGAAAATAAGAATCTAGAAGATGATCAGTGTTTTTAAGTGTGATTAAGATGCAAATGTTAAAGAGTCGAAACTATAGTGGTTAGAAATCATTTTAAATATTATATTATCGGCTATTTACCATTAGTTTTAGTCATTTATATGGCGAATAGTTATTCAGTTGAGCTACGTTTGTAACGGTCTTTAGATGGCTCAACTGTTTCATATGTATTTTGTAATGTAATGTAATTATGTACGTACATATTTTATTTTTGGTAGTAAACGATCTATATACCTTTATTAAACAAAATAAAATATGTACATAATTACATTACATTACAAAATATACAAAATACATATGAAACAGTTGAGCCATCTAAAGACCGTTACAAACGACCTATAGATAGCTCAACTGGTAGTAAAGTATTATATTTATAGAAAATAGAAGATGATTAGTGTTATAAGTGTGATTAAGATGCAAATGTTAAGGAGTCGAAACTATAGTGGTTAGAAATCGTTTTAAATATTATATTATCGGCTATTTACCATTTGTTTTAGTCATTTATATGGCGAATAGTTAGTCAGTTGAGCTACGTTTGTAACGTTCTTTAGATGGCTCGACTGTTTCATATGTATTTTGTATATTTTGTAATGTAATGTAATTATGTAGGTACCTACATATTTTATTTTTAGTAATAAAGTATTATATTTTATAGAAACTAGGGATGATCAGTGTTTTTAAGTGAGATTAAGATGCAAACGTTAATGAGTCGAAACTATAGTGGTTAAAATCGTTTTAAATATTATATTATCGGCTATTTACCATTTGTTTTAGACATTTACCTATATGGCGAATAGTTTGTCAGTTGAGCTACGTTTGTAACGGTCTTTACATGGCTCAACTGTTTTATATTATGTATATTTTGTAGGTAGGTAATGTCATTGTGTGCATATTTTAATTTGTTAATAACATTTGTTAATTTAGACTATATATTTATTAGGTAAGTATTTGATATATATTTACCCGTTTCGTTTAAAGACTTTTCGCATGTAAAAGTCAAAATCAAGGTATATTTATTGCTTGCTTCACCCGCGTTTTTTACAGTTTTCATGCCGTTTTTACAGTATCCCACAGAAACAGTACATTTTTCCGGAATAAAAAGTAGCTTAATGTGTTATTCCAAGACATCTAGGAACATTCCAAATTTCATCACAAATGGTAAAGTCGTCACGGAGATACGTGCCAACAAACATTCACACACACACACACACACACACACATATCTACACACCCATCTAAAATATTAGTAGTATAGAATAGGCAAGGTACTAGCAAAGCAAGTAGAGTAAAGTTACCAAGTAGTACCTGCTCGTCTGGGTAGTAATTTCCTATGGTCATTGACCACAGATAAGTTATGGCTGCCACGGCCTTGCTGTATGTTCAGCAAAAAGACGACGGTTTACGAGCAAAGATGCGCTAAAAATAATAAAAAAATGAGCACGTATGCTGTCTTGCTTTATTTAATTCCAGACTCCAAAGTAGGTTATTGGTTTTATAGGTAAACTAGCGGTTGCCGGCGACTTCACTCGCGTATTATTCTAAAACGTTCCACTTGAAACACTATCTATTGATAAAAACAACAATAAAATCCGTTGTGTTGTAAAAATCTAAGCGTACAAACTTTCAGAGGGGCAGACGCGACGAATCGACGTGACGTTATCTATCTATGGTAGATGTAAATAATTAAGTAGGTATTCATTGTGTTACCAGGTAACTTTTATATTGTTACGCAGTATAAATATTCCTTGGTTTTTAATTAGCTTTGGATTTAATTTGTCTGTGTATAATGTGTCTGTGTATTATCTTATCTATACCCACCGTAGTACCTACTGTCCTGTGTCTCTAAGTACTATAACTACCAACTAATAATAACGCTACAGCTCGCTACAGTGTCTCTAAGCACCGAGACAAATCTTAGAAGGTTTTACAGTGCTTATACAGGGTCATTCATTATCAACCTGACAAACTTAAGGGGTAGGTTCCACACCTAAAAAAAAACAAATATGTACCTATATTTTTTTTTTTTTATGTATGTTTTGTCTTAAAAATCACTTGTAAACAAAAAAAAATCGATTACGTTTTACGGCTCAATTATTATTTATCATTGTTGGGAATCGAGTTAAGCGACGTAATAATGAAATATTCGAGTGCGCGCGCCCCGTAGCGGGTCAAGGACACGCGCAGGTCAAGGACGCGCGGGTTAGTGACCCGCAGTTCATTGACGCGCGGGTCACTAACACGTGCCGAGCGCTGCCTTTTCGATTTCTAACAAGGATAACTAATTATAAAGCAGAATTACGTAATTTTTTTTTTGTTTTACAAAAAAAAAACGTTTAGAAAAAAAAAAAAAAGTACAAGTATTTTTTTTTTTTATGTGTGGAACCTACCCCTTAAGTTTGTCAGGTTGATAATGAATGACCTTATATAAGAAATAATGTAACACACATGTTTGAATAAATAAATATAAATAAAATGTATTTGTAAGTTACTTTTTTTTTTTTTTTATACAACTGATGTGGCAACCAAGCGTACGGCCCACAAGATGGTAAGCGGTTACCGCAGCCTATGGACGCTTGCAATACCAGAAGTATCACTCACGGGTTGCCACCCTGAGACGTAGATGGTAAGTCTCATGTGCCTGTAATTTCACCGGAAACCATACCCTTCGGACCAGAACACAGCAATGCAAACATTACTGCTTTGCGGCGGAAATAGGTATGGTGGTAGTCCTTCCCCGGACGAGCTCTATCACAAAGAACTCTACTACTCTTACTAAAACAACAACGGAACATTCATTTCCAAGATCCGACTCACACCACAAGGCGATTTCATTTTTGTTTTCGTAGGCAACCTTCTAACGGGATCCGCTATGTCCTGGTCCCTTATTCGCTACAACCAAACGCGGGCTCGTTACGATATCTGCGTGGAATCGTCGTCGACTTGCCACGTTTTAGGGCTCGTCTGACTGTTTTTTTCAAGGTTAACTATCTATAGCGAAACTATCGCTTTTGAAACAACACAGATACCGAAAACCATTTTACAATTTCACACCACGACACGTATAGGACACGTTACTAAGTTACACGTTATTGGTAAGGAATCTTCTATGTCATAGCGAATAAGCCCCCTGGCGAGGTTTGTGTTTCACTATGTCTGGACCTTGTCCAATATGCACTGCTTTACAGAATAACTTTCTCGAGAAACCGTTTGGATTTACTAAAACGTAAGCTTCCAAGACGACCGATGTGGCGTCCGCCTGCGACGCAGGAGGTTGCGGGTTCGATTCCCGCCTTGGGACAAATGTTTGTACGATCTGCAAATATTTGTTCCGGGTGTTCAGAGTATTTTCTATGTATCCAGTACCCACAAGCTCTGCTAAGTTTGAGGCTAGATCCATTATTTATTTAAAAAAAAACTTTAAATCATCACTACATTATAAAACAGAGTAGCTTCCCGCTGTCTGTCTGTCCCTATGTATGCTTAGATCTTTAAAACTACGCAACGAATTTTGATGCGGGTGGTTTTTTTAATAGCTTGCTTATGAGAAAGGTTTGTAGCACCCGTGTGAAGCCAGGGCTAGTCCGCTAGTTTAATAAGTAATAAAACTGACTTGGTTACTAATTTAGTTCTGTGTGTAATACATAATTGTATAAAAATATTATAATATGCTTTTATAATTTGTCATTATTATTACTCACCGGAAATTGTAAGAATTTATGGAATTTTGTGATGCATGCGATGATATAAGTTGGTTGCCTACTTGCTTCCCTATAATTATTTATTAAATACCTATGGTTTATGTAAATAATATAATATTATGAATTATTTAATCTTGGAATTTGTACCTGTCATAAAGTAAGAATAAATATATTATCTTATAAGTAAGCAATACCATTTTTGTGTGATCAAGGAACAAGTTTTTTTTTCAGTACAAAAGACATCAACGCACTCATACTTTTTGTAGAGTTGATTTTTACGTAAATAATATTTAAAATATTTAATTATGAGCCTAATTGATTAATTAATTTTAATTCCTAAGGTAGTGGTTCGAATCCGGTCGTGCACCAATGGATTTCTCTATTCTAAAAATGTATGTGCGCAATGCCAGTGCTCTCGTAGTAGGAAAACATCAAGAAACCGGCATGTCCAAGAACTAAAAATTTGAAAGATTTATCAATCCGCATTATGTCCGCGTGGTGGATTAAGATCCAATCACTCTCGCTTGAGAGCATGCCAGTGTCCCAGCAGTGGGAACATTATAAGGCTGTTGTCATGATGATGATCATGATGAACTAATTTTAATTAAGTTAAGTAAATGATTAAAATTTTAATTAATTAATTATATTTTAATCTATAATTACAATAGTGAAATGTGGTGAAATGTCAAAGAAAACAAGTAGGTAGGTACCTACTACGACGTAAGGTTTATTTGAATTAGCTGCGAATCACAAGGTAAGTACTTTTTTGTAATAGGTAATATCTAATAATTAAATGCGCAAGCTAACCTAAGAATTTCAGCCTCAATTGTTCATTCCGGTATTATTTAATCATAATTTACTTAAATTTTAACATTCCCACATATTACTTGTTATGGGAAATATAAATTCAAGTTCAACAGAGGAACAATAAAAGTCACACGCCCCTCCATTTCGGCGTTGGTTGTATGTGACTAGAATCAGTTGCCATCAGTTTGGCGCGAAAAAAACATACGATCAGCGTGGAAACGGTGAAAATAATGGTGTTTATGCGTTGTTGAACAAGGGTTAATTTTTTTATGTGGGCTTAAGGAAAAAAAAGCTAGCTTAATAATTTTTTTATTATGAAATATGAGTTTCTAATGTAATATTAGGTACAAAAATATGCGTCTGCCATCAAAATACATGAAATCTGATCTAATATTTAGGTTCTCCTAATGAGTAGGTACATGGATTTAATTTTAAGTAAGTTTATGCATAGTTCTTAACATTAGGAATCTGTCTCTAATTAAAAAAAAAACAATTTTACTGTCATGGCAGGAATTAATTATTTTATGGAGGTAAATGCGACTTGAATCTAGTTTTAGTTCTAAAATACCAAGAATACCTCTAAATTATTAGTTTTTTTTTAAACTATGCTATATTAACAAGTTTAACCCTTGTTCAACGTAGCAACTGATGTTCCAAATCGTCGTTTTGTTTAAAAAGGCACTATAAAGTAGTGAATGCGATCTCCCGTGGCTGTTTCCTGAGAAACCCCGTGCACGCATCATGTACCGGTTAGTGAGCATTTTAATCTATAAAAAATATCGCGATTGGCTGTATGGAAGTTCCTTTAGTGGCTAGTTTTTGTGGTTATTTATTAAAAAGTTTGTATAACCTACTTGGTAGAGTTGTGGTATGAATATTGAATAATGGATGTGCACTGCATTAGTGTAGTGAAATTTTCTTTTAAGTTTAATTGTAGTAATAAAATTGTAATTGGTATTGGGGATATCCAACTGAGCAGGTAAATTCATACTTTCCATTGGTGTTGCTCTGACTGAAAAAAGACAATCTTTTGTAAGATGACAGTAACGAGAGCTAAACTTTTTAGCAGAAGCCATTTATATAAAAGAAGAAGAGAGCTAAGCAAATTAGGGATGAACGTAAATTAATAGGAAAAATTTAAGACTACATAGAACAAAAATTAGTAGATATTTTACAAAATAGATTCTCTCGTCTCGCTTCATGCTCACTGATGAAGCTGATGAAGCGACGAAATAATAGAATATCTACAATTATTTTGAATTATCGTTTAACTGTTAAAAATATATTTTCCCTCCGTTTCAGTAGCAGTCATTTTATAACTAAGTACCTACATTACCGTCATATATTATTACGATTCAAGAAGCCTGGGTTCCTGAAACTGTTTTTAATAATTCAGGAACCTAGAAAATCTAAAAAATAGGCAATTAAATAATATATTTTTAATGGTTCGTAAAACAAGCTAATTTTAGAAAATATTTTTATTTATTTATTTATTTATTTAATGCAATTATGTTTCTTTGTAAAAATAAAGGAATCTTTCCTAAATAAAATAGGATCTAAAGTGATTTCCCTTCAGGGCACATTATTTTTTGCCTCGCGAAACTTTCGTCGTAGTGATGACACTATAGTTGACGAGACGAATAGTTTATCGGTCCCACCCGTCAATAAATAAACTGGTCAAGATCATGTTGTCGTGTTGTTGACCCACACTAAAGGTATTATTAGTAGCTAGTTTTTACCCTCGGTTTTGCTAGCGTGGTATCTAGTTGGCCTATAATGCTATTCTAGAGAAGCGATTATACTTATGATTTTTAACTTTAGAAGGATTTACGAAAAAAACGTTCGTGAAGGAGCTCGGTATACGTAAATAATAATATAGATAGGTTCTGATTATGAGAATAAAGTTGAAAGTTTTAGTTTTTTAATTTACCTATGTAAAATGAAATGTATCAGGTCGCCAAAAACCATTAGGTAGATAGATAGATAGATAGAAAATACTTTATTGAACACCACATTATAACAAATTTGACAAAAACAATCTTAATTACTAACAGGTATTACAATGGGCGGCCTATTCTACTCCTACTATTCCAACAGTTTCACCCAAATTGGTTGAGCCGTTACAGTAGGTTTCAAATTTTCAATCAACAATTTCATCATAGACGGTTAAGCTGTTACGTGATTGAGTGACAACCATCCAAACATCTAAACTTTTGCTTACCTATTAATGTTTTTTTTTGTGAATAACAATCGTAACAGAAACACACCCAAAATAAAAACTGGTTTAAATGCGTCTTTCCAAATAGCAAATATTTGTCTCTAAGTTTTCCACTAGTGCCTGTCACAAAAAAATAATAATTAAAAAACTGACAATTTTGTATAAATACTAGCTGCCGCGCGGTTTCACTCGCGTTATCTTTCTTGCAATTTTTCCATATTTTCGCACCGTTTAAACCTTCCCCGGACACCTACAAACATTTTCAAGACCAAAATTAGTCAAATCGGTCCAGCCGTTGTCGAGTTTTAGTGTGAATAACACACAGCAATTAATTATTATACAGAGTAATTTTTTTAAATGGGACAGTATGGGGAAATCCGAATCTAAAGGAGACAGAGGAAAAGTGTCTAAGGAGACATTAGGTGTTTTTTTATGTAAACAAATTTGGCTCGTTCAAATTTGTGGTCAAGCGTGAGTTGTTCTTAAAAAATTATAAAGTTGCTCAATTTTTTTTTTGACGCGGATCGACTCCGTTTCATGCAAGGATTATTTCATTGTTTGGAAAGAAAAAAATCTGAACAGCAGAAGTTGGTCAAATTTAATGAAAACTAATCTTCATACAGTTGGTTTATTACTTGAGTAAATGTTCGATGTGGCCGCCGTCTTGTCTTATGCAGGTACGAGCACGCTTCAAGACACTTCTAGTTGCATTTAACAGAGACTTATGGTGAATTGTGTTTAAAGTGTTGTAAACAGCATCTTTTAATTCTTGTACGGAGTTGTATCGGGATACATAAATTCGACCCTTAAGGTAACCCCATAAGAAAAAATCTAATGGCGTTAAGTCGGGCGATCGTGGGGGCCACTTTATCGGCCCATATGTACCCATCCAACGGTTTGGAAACTGCTCGTCCAAACATAGTTTACTTGCCCTACTGTTGTGGGCTGGTGCACCATCTTGTTGGTAGATTATCTTACCAAAGTTCCTTAAGCTAATAGTCTCATCCACTAAATCTGCAGCCATGTTCAATATTTCCTGATATTTTTCACTATTTAGCGTTCCTTGGTAAATTTTGATAGCAAAAATTCTGTTATGTAATATCGCACACCAACAATTAAAAGAAAATCGGATTTGGTTGTGGGTTTCTGTAGTTCTTAGCGGATTTATTTTTGACCAGTAATGGTTATTTCTCCTGTTGTACATGCCATTGTTCGAAAAGTTGCATTCATCAGTCCAAATAATAAAATTAGGAAAACATCTATTTCTAATAGTCTGAGCCACATACCAATTACAGAAATGTAACCTGCGGTCTTTATCTCCAGGTAGTAACGCTTGTACAAGTCGACCTTCTATGTAACACTTGTATTTATGAGCCTTCAATATCTTCCTTACAGTTGATTTATGAATACCGATAGTTTCAGCTGCTTCCCGTAACGAAGCTTTTGGGTATGCTTCAAAATATCCCAATACGGCAATAGTTATAAACTCACTATTGACTATTGTCGGCCTTTTACTCTTAGGCTTGAAACAGCCTTCCTGTCTTAGGTTCTTTATTAAACTATCAAATATCTTGCGATTCGGTACTACACGGTCAGGATAGCGTTCTTGATACCACTTAAGTGCATTATCTCTACTGCGATAATTAAGAAAATACGCCTCAATCAAATCAACTTTATGTGAATTAGTTAACGCCATGATGAATAAAATTACAAGCATGAACTGATTGGAAACAAAATCACAGCTGCAGAAATAACTTACGTTCCAAATTTGAATTCTTTTTTTTATAATTTCAAGACTATCGGTTGCCATGATGTTTACGAAGATTAAAAAAAATGTTCTTCTCTTGAATCATCTGGAGCTCTTATCGATTATCAAAATTTAAAAATGGAATAATTTTAAATATTTTTTTACACGCCTAGGCACTTGTAACAATATTAAAAGGCGAATACTGCAACTGTATGAAGATTAGTTTTCAGTAAATTTGACCAACTTCTGCTGTTCAGTTTTTTTTCTTTCCAAACAATGAAATAATCCTTACATGAAACAGAGTCGATCCGCGTCAAAAAAAAAATTGACCAACTTTTTCATTTTTTAAGAACAACTCACGCTTGACCACAAATTTGAACGAGCCAAATTTGTTTACATAAAAAAACACCTAATGTCTCCTTAGACACTTTTCCTCTATCTCCTTTAGATTCGGATTTCCCCATACTGTCCCATTTAAAAAAATCACTCTGTATAATCAATCAAAATATCAAAATATGTTTTATTTAAATTACAGTTAAGTTTTGATAACCTAAGTGAGAAGAGCCCCATCTTATCCTCATATCCCCGATTGCGTTACTCGGTTTCAATCCGAGAACTGTCAATAAACTGTCACATCCATACAAAATACGCTAACTCGGTTTCAATCCGATTTCAATCAGCGAACAGTCAATAAGCTGTCACATCCATACAAAATACTTTAGTTTTTGATTGAAACCAAGTAAAATCGATTGCAACCGAATTACGCAATCTACGCAATATACGAGAGCTGTGGTCTCTCAGGTACATATTAATTACTAAAAAGGTTAGGACTTATGTCTAACTAATGAATGTAGGTAAAACTAAAGTTAACCGTGCGTTTATAAAAGAAGAAGAAAGAAGATGACAGCAAAAGAAAGATTGATTGAAATCGGATTGCAACCGAGTTGCATAGTAGCCAGATCTTGCAAACATTTGCAACTTACCTTGATAAATGCATTCAAGAATAACCCGATACCTGGTTGCGATTCAATAAACTGATAACAATAAAAAACAATCAAGTTTTATAGAATCAGTGCTTATAAGTTAACTAAGAGTAGCAGAGTTCTTTGTGATAGAACACGTCCGGGGAAGTACTACCACCATACCTATTTCTGCAAAGCAGTAATGCTCGCATTGCTGTGTTCCGGTGTGAAGGGTATGGTTTCCGGTGAAATTACTGGCACATGAGGCTTACGATCTATGCCTCAATGTTGCAACCCGCGAGTGATACCTCTGGTATTGCAAGCGTCCATAGGCTGCGGTAACCGCTTACCATATTGTGGGCCGTACGCCTGGTTGCTACTTCAGTTGCATAAAAAAAAAACTCTTTTCGCCTGAAATACAGGATTACTTAGTTCAGACTGAAGTGTTATGTATACCTACCTACGTCTAGTTTTGGCATTTTTTATCATATTGTACCTTGTTATTATTAATAAACTATTTATTGAACGAGCCATCGAAGCGTCTCAGTTTCGAGATTGGCCAAAAATGCTTTTGGTTGTCAGTTTGTCCGATCAGTTTGTGTTCTTTCCTACAGGTCGCATTTTTCAACCAATCTGGTTGAAACTTGGTGTACAGGTTCTATGACTTTATAGAAGTTGATTGTCGTCGGGGATTTTTGATAGGGGGCGTACTTTTTCTAAAAAAGGGTAAAAAAGGGGCTACTAAATATCTCCGTATAATATGATTTGATTTCGATAATTTTTTTTTGACAGGACAGTGGCACAGTTAACAGTAACGTGTCATTGTCCCCATTGAAGATAAAGCGTTATTTTTTGACTTCCCACTGTCCATACATTCTCTAAAAAAGGGTAAAAAGGGGGCTGCTGAATATCTCCGCGTAATGTGATTTGATTTCGGTGATTTTTATTTTATTTGAAAGGTAAGTATTAACTTTAAGTATGTCTGATATTTGGTGAAGATCTGATGAGGATCTTCAGCGTGATAAGCAAAATAGTTGCATATAATGCAGAATATTTTGCTCACTTTCAAAGCTCACTTTACAAGTTTGTGCTTGCGAGGTCTACTGTTCGGAGAACTGCTAGTTTATTTATTTAACGTCTCCACAAGGTCCTATACCGGCTTCCACATAAATTAAATAATGTTACAACTAAACTAGACAATACACAATAGTATTACCACAGTATAGGAAGAAGTATTACGCAGCGCACTTATTTCGCGTTTAATTGGCCCATGTGTCACAAATGCCGCGTTATGGTACGCGAGCCTTGCATTGTCAAAGCTTGTAGATTACGTAGTATAAAAATTCCTTGATTACAAGAGATATTACCTACTTAGTCAGATGATCTTGAGTAACATAGTACACGCATTTTTATAAACCTACTTCAAAGAAGTTATCAATTTTAGCGTACCTACTTATGTTTTTTTTTGTATGTTTTTTACGCGTTTTCTCAGCCTAATAAGAATTAATTTTAATGTAATACTTCAGAAATTTAAATTTAATAAACCGACTTCAAAGAAGTAATCAATTAGAAGGAAAGTAAGAAATAAAATACGTTTATTCATGGATACAAAGATATAGGTAGTACAAAAAGCAGTGAGCAGGTACATTTTGATCAAAAGGTTACCACATTGAGCACCATATTCATTGCAAGCATCAATTCTATTATGTTTTTTTTTTATTTGTTACGCGATTTCTCCACCTATTATGATGGTTCTTTTTTTGTTTCATATAGCTTCAGAATAGAACCCATTTGTATTTTATCAAAATCGGTTAAGTACTTATAATGTTGTTTCTATTGTTGCTTGACAAATTAAACAATGTGTTGTTCTGTTTAGTTCCCGTAATACAAATTAGCACTTTACATCAACACCTAGGTAGGTACCTACCTGTAAAAAACAAAGAAACGACATTTAACTTTATTTGTCAATTCTTTTAGTTATTTATCCTGTTTAATATATTTTTCCTTGCGGCCATGTATTGTAAAAGTTTTCACGACGGTCCGCCATCTTGCGTGTAGTTTTTTTTTATGAAAGCGCAGAACGCGGCAAAATTCAAAATTAAAATAATACATTTCTTTTTACATACTTTATAAATAAGTCATAAAAAAACGTGTCAAAACCTACGTTGTCGCGTACAATCACAATCTACCGAAACATTTTTTTAGGTTGAAGTCAGTTTTTTTTTTTTTTCTAAAAATTAATTATAAGCTAACTAGTGGAACGCTCCGCGATTATGTCCACGTTGAGTTTTTATACAAACCTTCATCTTTCCGCTGCGTTCTATATAAATAAATAAATAATGCTGGACAATCCACACAGCATCATCTAGCCCTAAGGTAAGCTGCTGTTAAACAGAGCTGTGTTATGGGTACTAGATGACTGATATATATTTAATACAATACAATACATAGATAGAATTGTTTTATTATATATAGAAAAAACCCAGAACACCCGGAGCAAATATTTGTAGATCGTACAAACATTTGTCCCAAGGCGGGAATCGAACCCGCAACCTCTGCATCGCAGGACCTGCGCCCGCTGCGCCACATTGGTCGTCTACGGTCTACGTCTACGTCTACGTATATAGAAGTTGAATTACGGGATTTTTTTCGTAGTGCCCCTTCATCTTAGGAGCATGTAGGTTCCCTCCAAATATTTTTAGGACTTATGGTTTAGGTTAGACTGTGCGTTGTGATGTGTCAGTCAGTCCCGAAGATTCTGAATAACTCACGACGAATCTCTGTCAAAGCAAGGGCGTTAAATTAGGTAATTTAAAGATTTAAAGATTTATTTATTTAGTTCTTAGAGTAATTTGGTACAACAGTCTCTTATTACTATCAGTTTACAGTAAGTGATCAATGATAATAGTTATGGTACAGTAGTGTTGAATAAGTACCTACCTACTTATTGTTGAGTCAGATTGTTGCTGTAATTTTGACTTAAGTACCTGACGTAGCTCTGTCCCCCACACTAGGTCTCTAAATGAGCCTGAATTGTAGGGTTACAGTGATTCGTTTCGGACTCTCATCACAATAAAAACATCAATTAACTTTTATTTTTTTATGTTTATTATAATTAGGTGAAGAAACGATAGAGCTCGTTCGCACGAGCGAAATTTACCCGTTGCGGTAAAACCCGGCGTTGGTTGACGTATCTACTCTCGATGTAAGAGAAGAGAAAATCCAAACTATCGCGTCGCAACGCCCAACGCTGAAAATAGAGCTCTGCGCGAAAAATATCAAAAATATCAATAGCTTGTAATCAAAAGTTTTGAGTTTTCAGGTGTTAGGAAGGGTTTCTTCTGATAGGTTTTTAGTTGTTGCTTTGGCTTTCTTAGCAAATCTTTATAAAATGTACCTAAGTAAATTGTTAGATAGTGAGAGACTCGTGTCGCAGCTAATTGCTGCTACTACTACTCGTAGGATACACTGAAAACCAGCGCTGCAGACACATTATGTCTGCAGCACATGCTGAGTGGCTGCCTTTTTTTCGTCACAATAGTTAAGTTTTAATTTTTATTGTTATTTTTATTTTTATGTTAATTTTGTGGCGTTAAATAAATATTTTTCTATTCTATTCTATTCTATAAATACGTCGCGTTTTAGAATCAAGCTGTTCGAACAGCTTGGAAATACATTGTTCTATTTGAGCGAATTTTAAACGCACTATAAAAATACGATCGAGCGAACGAGGCCAGAGCCTATGGGAATATAGGTTCTCGAATAACGATTGGGAACTATCTAGTTCCTGCCAGATCTACTGATGACCAATAAGATCAGTCTGTCTTCTATTCAATTTGATATCGCACTGCGGTTCTTTATCAAAAACATTGGTTTTTATGGTTTATGTGTAAGAAACCTCTTATTTTATCAATGTTATGCATTTTCTGAAGGGTCAACACTCTACAAAAACTCCAGAAGTAGCACCGTATCTACTAATCAGTAATTGCCGCTGTCTGTATAATTGTAACTAATTAGGTTCCCGTACTATTGTTCGGCACAATGCACGGTTTTTGTGGCTGCATTGTTTGGAAGTCGACGTTTTGGAAACACTTGTAAAGTTCGTTTATTTCGAGAATGTAGGGAGGCCTATACCCAGCAGTGGGTGAAGTCAGGCTGTGGATGATGAGAATGATGATGATGTACCTAATGTAAGCCCTACAGGCTTCGATAAAGATGCATGCTAGAATTGTTTTGTCTAATTGCCGTTGTAGGTACATATTAATTCAATGCTAATGAGGTGTTTTCGATTCGAGATTTAAAAAAAAAGTAGTTCCGATTGCTTTGACAGATGGCGCTATCTGCCCTACTGCCATACTGGGAAAGGTTATTAAAACAAGAAAAAAGTTGGTAACTCCGTTTTTCGTGTCAAGCGGAAGGTTGTGGGTTCATGTCCTGCTTGAGGCCAAATAATTTAACTCCAGTACGACCAAAGTTAATGTACTACGTAGTACGTACTATGACTTTGACACCAGCCAGAGGTATGACAGACAGTGACAGCAGGAGCAACCAATGTTGAATTCCCTACACATACACCATAGCTCGCCAAACGTAGTGCTTACATTCTCTTGGGCTCGCCAGTTGAGCTACCGCCATCTAAATAGACAGCTTTTTTTTTTAAACCTGAGAAGAAAAGGCCTCATTCTTGCATGCATGCAATTATTGAACCGTGTAAATTGGCCAGAAGAAAGGGTGTCAATGAAAATAAAGACTACAAAATACATTCACCATTCACGGTCGGTAGTGACAAAGTTCATAGGCCTGATCGCAGTAGAAAAAAAACTGACAGTTGGACCACGGATAATTTTACTTACCCGTGGTACAACATGTTGGACAAAGCTGTTGGACCACGGGTCGGTAGCGCCTGTCGAAGACATTTTCCACGGCCAGGGGCCCAATCATAAACTCTAGATTCAAATGAATACCTAAACTAAATTGACAAAAAATTTTGTACCATGACATCAGTTAGACAATCTTCTTCTTCTTTTCTTTTATGGCCTCTGTGGCTAGTTTGCCACAATTTTGCCAGTGTCAAGTGTAATATTATGTCATGGTATAAATTTTTATATAGTTTAGGTCTTCATTTGAATCGCTATAAGAGTTTAAGGTTGGGCCCCTGGTGTGATCTATCTTAGCTTTAAAAATAATGAGATGAAGCTTTGGAGACCACGTTTAAAACTCTTTCGGCTATATATACAACGTAGGCACAACGGAATAATTATTAGTATAAGCACTTAGTATAATATTATACTTGCTACCTAAATTTTTGAAATGTTATAATTTATTAATTTTTAGTTAACATGTAACAATTATCCGTTATTAATAAATATACTATGACTATGACTATAATAAGGCATCTAGTAGTCACCCATCGAAATGATAGTCCTACTGAACGTTGCCTAAGTAAGCCAACCTCGCATTGATGTAATTGCGCGGGAACGTGTCGGTTGGACATCGTTGAGTAATACCATGTTTGCTTAGAATTGATATTTATTTTATTTTATTCTTTATTGCACAAAAAACAAGAGATTGTACTAAGGGAGGACTTAATGTTATGCAGCATTTTCTACCAGTCATCCTTAGCTGATGAAAAGAGGTTGTAAAACTGAAAATACGTACTCAAACACTTAAACCTACTTTTACAAGAACTTAGAACTTTATAACATCCCCATTTTATGGTATTCCTAGGATCAAAGTCTAATAAATCAAAAAATGGTAAGTATATCATAAATCACGGGTCATTCCTCTTAAATTACCATCGCATTAGCGAAGATAAACGGAAATTGAGATATTTACATAACATTTAAAACATCAATAAACTAAAAACCGGTTACAGAATAAATTAATGGACTGGATGTTGTGAATTTAATTTTTTATTTTGGACTTTTAAACTATGTTTACGAGGCTTCCATCGCTGTAGCAGTTTCCTCGGTATAGGTACTTGCCCTCGTCTTTTCCGAGGGCTGCGAGTCTGCCTTTAGCTCTGCGGTCAAGTATCGATTTACGGCCCTTGTTCATTTTTAACTTCACTATCACGCACTTTGAGGGGTGGGTGGTGGATGAATTAAAAATAAGTTGTACCTATGCCGAGGAATTTTATAGACAAATTTATCAAGAGAGGTGATCGGTAAACAAGTTGGAATGAACGAACCAAAAAGATCAACAGAAAATTCATACAGGTTCTTTCAATATTTGTGCATAAAATACAACTAATAGGTTTCTACACACACAAAAAAATACATGTATCTAGGTAACTTTTTTTGTTTTTGTCTTATAAATCTCGAGTAAATCGATAAAGTTTATTTGATAAATTTTTAATTATCCTTGTTGGAAATCGAAAGGGCAGCGCGCGGAGCGTGTCAATGAACTGCGCATCAATAACCCGCGCGTCAATGACCTGCGCGTGTCAAGGACCCCCCGTAACCGCTAAGGGTCCAATAACCAAGGGACTAAGACCCCAATCACTCTCTTAACAGTGGGAACTTTATAGGCCTAAGGAAACAAATTCTAATTAATTCCTCTCAAACTTCCAGCCATCTGCTCCTGTTACTGCTCTGCCAAGCAGTTGCCCCGGCGCCGCAATCCATGGGCGACAGCGACATTACATACGTAATGCTACAACCGCCGGCCGAAGCCCCGGCAGCCCCCACCCACTACAGAGAGTCCCGGATAGAGAATCTACCACTTACCATACCAGGAACCGTCCTGGATCAAGTAAATACGAATCTAACAGACCAAGATCCAACACCAACTGAGATAGATGGTGAAGCAACATCAGCTAAGAAGGCCGAATATGATCTGAAAGAAGCTAATTTGCATAAGGATATAGAAAATGAAGCAACATTAGATAAGAAAGATAAAGCGCAGTCTGATCCGGATGCTAATTTGCCAGAGAGTAGTAATCTGTCAGAAGTAACTGTATTGCCAGATAGCGCTCCTTTACCAGATATCAACGAGGAAACAATTGTGCCATCAGGCGAGAAAGAGATAACTGGCTTACAACAAACTGATATCAGAGAAGAATCTGATACGTTTACTCCAGAAAAATCAGTTTTACCAGAAAAAACAAAACCAGATGATAAGCCAGAAATTATTGATTTGGCAGATAAAGACGAACTTCTAGTGGCTCACGGTTCGGACCTATCAGATACCATCCCGTCAGAGAGCTACCAATCAGAACGGCGAGGTCGAACTTACGATTCGAGTGAAACAACGGATATTTTCGAAGAAGCCACTGTGAGATACGAGGACGCAACACAAGTACCAGTAATCGTAGAGCCTAGAACCAGAGAAACGCCAAAATTCGTCCCGAAACTCAGCTACTTCCAAAAGCCGCAAGTATTCGTCAGTTTTCCAACGAACTCTATAGAAAAGTCGGCGAAGAGGCGGTTTCGCTCTAATTGTAGGTGCGAGAAAATATGGAATTGTCCCAAGCTTCAGATAAGCGTGCCTAGATGTCCGAATGAATATTTTCTGTGCTGTTTTTGAGGATTTCTTATTTTAGTGAAAATGTGCATAAACATGAGGGATGCACTTGTGCTATGAAAATGCATAGAGCCTAAGTGTTTTTAAAAATAACATTATGAATGAGGTGTGTTTTATCCCGGAGAGTTAGGAGACATTTATTTTCTGCCTCAAGTATTTAGCTTGAGTTTAAGCATTAATGATGTAGGTAAGTAGGCTATATTATTTATTTTATAAAATCATTTTTTTACACGTAGTATAGTTCTCACAGCGGATCTCGGCCGTCGTGAAATTAGCCGTTTCGATGCGCAATGGAGCTTTTTCAAACTAAATTGTCTTTGCGCATCACAAACAGCTAACTTCACGGAAACCTAGATCCGCTGTGCGAACTATACATAAGCCCATAAATAATTATAATGTAGGCAGCTATGATTAGATTTAAGTAAGTAATAAATAATTTAAAAGTTATTTGTATTTATTTGCAAAAAAAAACCCCTAAAAATGATAATTAGATTTATGTAATAATTTTAAATAATTAGTTTTTATTATATGTAAAAATACCCTAAAAGAGTTAAGTATAACAAAATTCCACTAAAACTGGGCAATCTGTTTATTCAATCAATTTTACCGACTAAGAATTCTGACACGATTCTAAATGTTTGATTTCACACATCCTTTCTCCGCTCCGCTTCGATCGATACTTTCCTTAAATATATTATTATCTTTTAATATCAAAGTTAAATAAAAAACATGAAACAAGTTGAAACGAATATATTTGTCATGAAATAAATAAAAATAACGTAAAATAATTAATCTGAACATTCTAATAATAAGGTCCCATACACTGAGCGTTTTTATACGCTTGATTATACATCATTATAATAAATACGTATTAACTATAACTACATATTGATTGATACTTGCCCTAATTCTTTGGAATAATATTTATACATTAAGGGCCTTAGTCATATTCGTACTTTAAACCTCTGTCAGCTAAGTGTCTTCCAAATCTGTTATAGTCTTTGTCCTTTGCCATAAATGACGACAATACTTAGAAAAGCCGCTAAAATTACAATTTCTTTTATGAATAAGGCCTTTAAAGTTTTAATAAGTTGATAACAACGATAAAAAAATATTAATAATCACATAGCATAATAGGAAACATCAAATAATGTACATACAATAATAAATATTAAAATACCCCAAAAAATATTTTGCCTCGAGCATCAACCTTCCGATTGAAGCGCGGGTGCTCTACCAATTGAGCTATCGAGACATATCTTGCTTGTTCGAATTAATTCTTGGGATGTTAGATTCGTTGTGAATATTTTTTGGGATTAACTTTAGTGTGATGGTTAACACTACAAAAAACTCTCAGACTCTTGGTGAAGAGTCATACTACCAGAGAACTAATTAAAAGTAACTTCGTACGAGTCAGTGGCCAACCCTGGTGACGCAAAATAGGCCGTCTGAAGGCCTCCGTCATGGCCCAACATAAAAAAAAACTGAAAAAGTATTATCATAGGTAGGTACTTAATATTAAAGTTAAAAACATTGGCACATACATAAACTTAAATCTAAACTTAAGTAACTTTAAGTCAAAAAATGACGAGCTGATCAAGTCGTTCGCCTTATGTTAAGCGCCACGTCTGACCAGTTGCAGTGGCTTCTAAAAGTCATTTAGCTAATGATTATAATATCCCAAAAATTATTTTGCCTCAAGCGGGATGAACTCTCGTCAATGAACTAAATTAACTTTAGTCATTGAACAGGCTTGGATAACTGCAACGTTTCCCCTGTAGGTGGAGCTATCGGCGCTTCGAGCCGAAGACATCCCAATGATTATTTCGTCCAAGCGAGATATGTCTCGATAGCTCAATTGGTAGAGCGCCCGCGTATCAAGCGGTGGTTGCGGGTTCATATCCCGCTTGAGGCAAAATATTTTTTGGGATATTATAATCTTTAGTATTCCCCTAGTGTGATGGTTAACACTATAAAAACAAAAATAGTCAGCTAATGTTCCATATTATTATGTAGAATGACCCCTCTATATTAATATGCGGCGTATAATATAGTATTGTATAAGATCTAATCATATATAAGCGAATACTGACTGGGTACCACTAAGTTAAAAAAAAACTTAAAACTTAAAAAACTTTTTTTAATTTCGATTTTTTGATCTTAATAAAATAAAATTTTCATTCTTTCTAAGTTTCACGAAACCATGACAGATTTTTCGCAGCTCACAGCGGCGGCACGCGGCAGTACCGCTTATATCTGAATAGATGCAGATGTAGGAAACCATTCACGTCCAAATACTGAAACGCTACTCAACTTATTAAATCATAATTTATTGACCATTATTATGTTAAGCTCTTATTATTTGATATATTTGTGGATTTATTTGAAATTGTATTAAGTATGTTCACTCTCGCCTGAGAGTAGGCCAGTGTCCCAGCAGTGGGAACATTAGAAGGCTGTCATGATGATGATGATTGTTTAATATATTTTTTTAATATCAGCAAGTGACAAGACAATCAAGGCGCCCACCTGATGTTAAGCATCACATACTATTACAGATGCAGATTGCCACCCAAAGCTTAAAGTTTTAAGTGTTTGCGTGGCACTGCACTGCGCTTATCACCCCGAGACATTGTTGTCAAGTCTCTTTCGCCCAGTAATTTCACTTGCTACAGTGCCCTTCAAAGCTAAACACAGTGCAGCTTGCACACTACTGCTTGGAGGTAGAATATCTGACACTGCGGTGGTACCCACCGAGACGGACTCTTGCTGAAGAGTCCTACCACCAGGTAATGTACTTATCAATTTTATAATAAATACCTAAGCTTTACCTATTGTATATTTTATAATTTATGTAATTTTATTGGTGTAAACCGTATTAATTATTATTATAAACAAGCTGACTCGCGCGGCTTCGCTCGCCGTTTTTGCAGTTTTTTATGCTATCCCGCTGAAACGTAGATTTTATAGTAATTTTATGATTTTAGAGTAGTAGAGTTATCTGTGATAGAGCTCGTCCGGGGAAGGACTACCGCCATACCTATTTCTGCCGCCAAGCAGTAATGCTCGCATTGCTGTGTTCCGGTGTGAAGGGTATGGTTTCCGGTGAAATTACTGGCACGAGTCTTTCGATCTTAGCCTCAAGGTGGCAACCCGCGAGTGATACCTCTGGTATAGCAAGCGTCCATAGGCTGCGGTAACCGCTTACCATCTTGTGGGCCGTACGCTTGGTTGACACTTCAGTTGTATAAAAAGATAAGATAGTAAAATTAAAAATACAAAAATAGTTCAACAGTTTGCCTTTTTCGGACGTACTATATGCATAAAGTTTGTTCACACACAATAATACAATGTAGGTACCTACTAGCACAGACAAATAATATTAGTAGATAAATAAATAATGCTAGACAAATAAATATAAATAATGCTGGACAATCCACACAGCATCATCTAGCCCCAGATAAGCTGCTGTTAAACAGAGCTGTGTTATGGGTAACTAGATGACTGATATATATTTAATACAATACAATATATAGATAGATATTTTTTATTATATATAGAAATACCCAGAACACCCGGAACAAATATTTGTAGATCGTACAAACATTTGTCCCGAGGCGGGAATCGAACCCGCAACCTCTGCGTCGCAGGCGGACCTGCGCCCGCTGCGCCACATCGGTCGTCAAAATAAATAAGTGTATTTACTATCGACGTTTTTCCATTGGATTTTAAAAGCCCCATAGACAGTTAGCACGATTTTAAATGTTGAAATAGCGTTTGAGTATTCGGGACAAACTATTCTTAACCTACATTTTACAAACGGGTGTTTTCACGTACCGGTTTATCGGTGAAGAGGTACCGACACTGTTTCGACTCAATTTCGAGAGTCTTCATCAGTGCATATCGAGACGCGTAGGAGGACGCTCGCCGGGACGCTCGCCGTGTCACTAAACCCTGATGAAGACTCTCGAAATTGAGTCGAAACAGTGTCGGTACCTCTTCACCGATAAACCGGTACGTGAAAACACCCGTTTGTAAAATGTATGATATAGTTCATGATAGTTTTATGAGTAAAATATTCTTAACCTATTAATATTATCTTATCACTATCATATCGTTCCACAATTATCAACAAATAATACCATTTGCGCGAGACAGATTAGCCCTATAGCCTGTGCCTGAGCGCGGGATATCGCGTATAGTTCTCACGTTATCTCGGCCGTCGTGAAGTTAGCCGTTTCGATGCGCAATGGAGCTTTTTCAAACTAAATTGTCTTTGCGCATCACAAACGGCTAACTTCACGGAAGCCTAGATCCGCCGTGCGAACATCATATTCGGGCAAAAAAACTGTAAGCAAAAATCAAAAATCGCCGATTTTAGGGTTCCGTAGATCAACAAGAAGAACTGAAACCGCACCCGTGCGAAGCCGGTGCAGTTCGCTAGTAATATATAGCATATGTTACTCAGGGATATTTTAGCATTCCTAATGGAGAATTTTTGAAGAAAGATAAGTAGGATAAGTTTTTTGAGAAATTTTGAAATCGGATAAGTAGTTTTTGAGTTGATTCGTAACATACAAAAGTACATATCTTTCCTTTTTATAATATTAGTATAGATAAATGAAGCATTTTTAAAATCTCTATCATCTTTTATTGAAATCCGCTTTTTATGTTCCGATTCTTGTACTAGATGGTAAAACGAGCGAACGAACGAGAACGGGAATGACTCAAAGGGAAGTCTTAAAGTTAATGAATTTTGACTTTTTACACTTAAAAAAACAAGATCTTATGAGTCAGTGGCTAACTCTGGGGACTTCATCATGACAACCTTCTAATGTTCCCACTGCTGGGACACTGGCCTACTCTCAGGCGAGAGTGATTGGTTCTTAATCCACCACGCCGACCCAATGCGGATTGGTGGATGGCACATGTCTTTCGAATTATTAATTCTTGGACATGCCGGTTTCCTCGCGATGTTTTCCTTCACCGTATGAGAGCACTGGCATTGCGCACATCCATTTTTCGAACAGAAAAATTCATTGGTGCACGACCGGGTTTGAACCCACGACCTTAGGATCGGAAGGCGGAGTCACTACCACTAGACCACCGGTGCTCTTTACTCTGCGGACTTAAGCCGGGTTTACATTATACTGTCGCGTTATATGTATATCGTGTCCATACATTAACAGAACGCGTCCCGACACACTGCGCTTTTTAGTAATTAAATAATACATACATACATACATAAAATCACGCCTGTATCCCGTAGGGGTAGGCAGAGACCACGGATTTCCACTTGCTACGATCCTGACACACCTGTTTTGCTTCATGTACTCTCATCACATTCTTCATACACGCTCGTCGGTTTAGGGTACTGCTGACCTGGCCTTTCTTTAGCACGTCTTCAATTTGATCGTAATACGTGCGTCGTTAATAATATAAATAAATAAATAAATAAATAATGCTGGACAATCCACACAGCATCATCTAGCCACAAGGTAAGCTGCTGTTAAACAGAGCTGTGTTATGGGTACTAGATGACTGATATATACTTAATACAATACAATACATAGATAGATATTTTTTATTATACATAGAAAACACCCGGAACAAATATTTGCAGATCCTACAAACATTTGTCCCAAGGCGGGAATCGAACCCGCAACCTCTGCGTCGCAGGCGGACCTTCGCCCACCGCGTCACATTGGTCGTCTATATATCATTCTAGCCATACAATATGTATGGATACGATATGCTTATGACGCGTCACGACACGCCACTACATAATAATGTAAACCCGGCTTTACTCTTGAACGCGATCAATATTGATCAAGTATTGGAATATGACATTTCGTACTTTTGACAGCAAACCTAGCGCCAAATTCAACCTTGCTACGGTAAACGCTGACCATCAAGTGGGCCGTACGCTTGGTTACCACTTTAGTAGTATAAAAAAAAAAAAAAAGAGTACAAAAATTTTACAGCAGTAAATAGAAATTGGGATTGGTTCGGAATTGTCATTGGATTCAAGAGTAAGACACATGCCCCTCGATTGCGTAAATCGATTGCAATCGATTTCACTTGGTTTCAATCAAAAACTGATGTATTTTGTATGAATGTGACAGCTTATGATGATGATGACGTGATGTCACCCACTAGAGGCCCTGGCAGAATACCAGTGTTGCATCGTTCCCTACTCAAGTGCGATGCAGCTTATGCTGAGTCAGGACCATTGACCCACAATCACTTTTTTGTTTAAAAAAATAGATATTTATATAAGTAGTTTTAGGTATTAGGTACATAAACCTACATACTATATCTTTTATATTTCATTTTTATTTTTACTTTGTCTTTGTACCTACTTGCCTACTTTTTTTTTTATCTTTGTATTTCTTCTATGTGTGTGTCAATAAATAATTTTTCTTTCTTTCTTATTGACAGTTCGCTGAATGAAATCGGATTGAAACCGAGTTACGCAATCGGGGGGCTGGTGAACCCTAAAATGGGTTGGTGTAAACATTAAAAGAAAAAAGTTACTGAAACTAGAAAAGGACTGGAAACTATTTCGAAATGATTTAGAGTTAGGAAGTTTTTACGGTGAAGAAATCCTTTTATAGAACGGAACCCTTAGAGAGCGAGTCTATCTCGCACTTGTTAATTTTATTTATTAATTAAACTTCTATTTACAAAATCATTTAACATTTCAATGCTTTACATAAAAAATGCATACAGTAATTCATAAATAGTAATAACTTAGGAGTAACATTTGTGTGATATAAAACATTTCATTATTTAACCCCTAGACTGCTGGAACTCTTGTTTTTAGAATATTTAATTATGAAAAAACTAGAAAAAATATAACAAAATTAATTATGAATTTGAATTTGTTCAAGCAGACGAGGGGTTAACTGTTAACTGCCTTTTTCACCGGTGGTATATTAGTGATGGTATTGCTTCATCCCCTCTCAAAGGCTTCGAGATCAAACCATTTAGTGCCGGTTATTTCATCCGTAGTTAAGTTAACCATTAGTTAAAAAATTCTCGCTCATTCAAGGAAATTATACTGAAATTTGCTTGTTAGTTCAACCATTTGTTGCCTTGAATATAGAGGCAACCATTAGTCAAAATAACTTTCGCTTCAAGGAAAGGATACTGAAATTTCCTTGTAAGTTTTAACCATTTGTTGCCTTGACTACCGATAAAAAACCAGCTTTAAAAAAGGTTTCTTTGGTTATAAGGACTACAAGAATAAAAAAAAAATTACAGTTACTATGACACGGTATTATTAGTTCTATAGAACAAATAGGACAGTTTTTGTATCAACAGTTCTATCATAGAACTACTGGGACAAAAAAGTTTAGCAGTTCTATAACGTCACAGTCCTATAGAACTAACGAGATATACCCATAACTTGTAATGTCATGAGTTTGATTGTGCGATAACTTTTTGCAGTTTGCTTTTTAAACTGGCAAGTTATCTTGAATACATTGTTCCTGTAACAAAAAAATACATTTAAAATTTAATTATAAATAAATAAATAAATAAAATAAACAAATAATGCTGGACAATCCACACAGCATCACGTAGCCCCAAGGTAAGCTGCTGTTAAACAGAGCTGTGTTATGGGTACTAGATGACTGATATATACTTAATACAAATAAATAAATAAATAAAATAAACAAATAATGCTGGACAATTAACACAGCATCATCTAGCCCCAAGGTAAGCTGCTGTTAATCAGAGCTGTATTATGGGTACTAGATGACTGATATATATTTAATACAATACAATACATAGATAGATATTTTTTATTATATATAGAAAATACCCAGAACACCAGGAATAAATATTCGTAGATCGTACAAACATTTGTCCCGAGGCGGGAATCGAACCCGCAACCTCTGCCTGCCTCTGTCAAATGTTTGTACGATCTACAAATATTTGTTTGACAATCAAGACGCCCGCCGATGTTAAGCACCACGCCTGACTATTACAGATGCAGTGCCACAAGCTTAAAGTTTTTAAGTGTTTGCGTGGCACTGCACTGCGCTTATCACCCCGAGACATTGTTGTTATGTCTCTTTCGCCCAGTAATTTCACTTGCTACAGTGCCCTAGCTATCTATAGATAGTTTGTAAAGGTCTTTAGATGGCTTAACTGTTACATATGTATTATGTATATTTTGTAATGCAATTTAATTATTTACATTTTTCATAGTAGTGTTTACTTTAATTATATTTTTATTTATTGTAGTAAGTAAGTAAGTAAGTTCGTATGAGTCAGTGGCCAACTCTGGTGACAGAGTTTCTAGGCCGCCCGAAGGCCTCTGTCATGGCCTAACAACTTTGAAAAAGCCGGGACCGACTGCTTAACGTGCCCTCCGAAGCACGGGAGCGCTCAGTTGAAATATTTGTATATAAATATTTTATTGTAGTGACCATTGCCTTAATTTTATTTTTCAAAGTTTGTCTCGATTAAGTTTCTCCATGGTAAATTTATTTTGTTATCCTATATCCGGGTACCCGGGCAATAGGCATGATGACAGTAACCAATAATCATTAAAATCTTCATCTTATGAAAAAGAATTCAAAGAATTCAAAAACCATATTTCTTTTTACATTAGATGCGAGATTGATAATATTTTTAATATAATAAAACTACAAAATACAGCAATCCGCCATAAAAGGTTGAACACTGATCAGGAGCATCTTCAATCAGGGTTCTCTGATTGGTGGTATCAAAAATATTGCAGAATTTTGAACCTTATTGCTAAAATTTTATATTGAACACTGACATAATGACGTCACCGCAATTATAAAATTCAAATTTCAATCGCATTTTTTTACTACTAAATCATTAATTTCTGGAATCATAGGTTATTTTTTGCCTAAGTTCAATACTTCTGAATACAATAGAACAGTTTTTCAAAATCAGTCATCATCATGCCTATTCAGGCCATTGCCTAGTGCGGAGCCCATTATGTTACTTGAGTTGAAATTTAAATTTATTGAATAACATACCACCACCGGCACCGGTGGTCTAGTGGTAGTGACCCCGCCTTCCGATCCTAAGGTCGTGGGTTCAAACCCGGTCGTGCACCAATGGATTTTTCTGTTCGAAAAATTTATGTGCGCAATGCCAGTGCTCTCATACGGTGAAGGAAAACATCGTGAGGAAACCGGCATGTCCAAGAACTAAAAATTCGAAAGACATGTGCCATCCACCAGTCCGCATTGGGTCCGCGTGGTGGATTAAGACCCAATCACTCTCGCCCGAGAGTAGGCCAGTGTCCCAGCAGTGGGAACATTAGAAGGCTGTCATGATGAATAACATGCATTACAATATACTCATAGGTTGTACAATCTTACTTTTTAAGGTTTGATTAAAGATGTATGTTTCCTTGATGGATAACATTGGTACCCAAATTAGGATTATGGTCCTGGAGCCTTATTCGCTATGACCAAACGCGGGCTGGTTACGGTATCTGCGTGGAATCGTTGTTGACGAGCCACGTTTTAGGGCTCGTCTGAATGTTTTTTAAAGTCAACCTTTCGATAGTGAAACTATCGCTATTGAAACAACACAGATACGGATAACAATATTACAATTTCACACCATGGCACGTATAGAACACGTTACTAAGTTACACGTTATTGGTAAGGAATCTTCTAGGTCATAGCGAATAAGCCCTATTGGTTTTCGCGTACCAATGTAGTTGTGTGAGTTGTAACGTTTTTGGAAAATTAAATATTTCGTTTTTTTTTTGTACATATTTTATTAACTAATTCTTTAATAAATATCTCACCTGGTGTTCAGTGATAAGGTAGACAGGAAGAGACTGCATACAGAACTCGCAGGGGATCACGGGGTCGGCGGGGGAGCGCGGGGAGGGGGGCGCCGCGCGCGGGGAGGGGGGCGAGGCGCCGGGGGAGGGGGCGCCGTGCACTAGCTGCGCTAAGTCCGGACGACATCCCGTCTGAAACATTAACATATTACAGTGCTGGCTAGTTATAGTGCAGGCTGGCTTACAGTGCAGGCTAGCTTACAGTGCAGGCTAGTTACAGTGCAGGCTAGCTTACAGTGCAGGCTAGCTTACAGTGCTGGCTAGTTACAGTGCAGGCTGGCTTACAGTGATGGCTAGCTTACAGTGCTGGCTAGTTACAGTGCTGGCTAGCTTACAGTGCTGGCTAGTTACAGTGTTGGCTAGCTTTCAGTGCTGGCTAGTTATAGTGCAGGCTGTCTTACATTGCTGGCTAGCTTAGTGTGTAGGTAAGCTTACAGTGCAAGATAGCTTTTAGTTCTGGCTAGCTTACTGTACTGGCTGATTTACAGTGCCCGTGGTGGCTAGTAAGTGCGCTGGGCGTGAGGTAGTACCTGATGCTGCACCAGGTCGTCTGCGGGCACCAGCATGTTGCAGAACTCGCAGGGGAGCTGGACCTCCTCGTTCTGCATGGGGAGTGAGGGACTGGGCGTTCGAGCTCTATCACTGACAAGAATATAATGACAATAACAATAATAATAATAATAATGCTGGACAATCCACACAGCATCATCTAGCTCCAAGGTAAGCTGCTGTTAAACAGAGCTGTGTTATGGGTACTAGATGACTGATATATACTTAATACAATACAATACATAGATAGATATTTTTTTTTATATACAGGGTCATTCATTATCAACCTGACAAACTTAAGGGGTAGGTTCCACACATAAAAAAAAAATTATGTATATATATTTTTTATTATGTTTGGAACCTAGGGGTAGGGAACCTACCCCTTAAGTTTGTCAGGTTGATAATGAATGACCTTTTATAGAAAATACCCAGAACACCCGAATCAAATATTTGTAGATCGTACAAACATTTGACCCGAGGCGGGAATCGAATGGCCTGCTCAGACAATGCCGTGGGCGTAGCCAACTACTGCTCAAAATGGCTTTAACAATACAAAACAGTTGTAACAGCGACACGAAAGAAAAAGAAAAAATACTCAATTTATTTATTTATGTTTATATATTTTAGGAAAACCATCGGCACAAAATACATATTAGACTCTTAAATAGTTAACTATGAGGCCATTTAAAGGTCTCCACTGATAGACACATAATGGCTAACTAGAAAACGACATAAAATTAGAAAAACAATAAGTAACTAGACTTAGAGTAGTAGTGTTCTTGTGATAGAGCTCGTCCGGGGAAGGACTACCACCATACCTATTTCTTCCGCCAAGCAGTAATGCTCGCATTGTTGTGTTCCGGTTCGAAGGGTATGGTCTCCGGTGAAATTACAGGCACATAAGACTTTCCATCTAATGTCTCAGGGTGGTAGCACGCAAGTGATATCTATGATGTTGCATGCGTACATAGGCTACGGTAACCGCTGACCATCAAGTGGGCCGTACGCTTGGTTGCCACTTTAGTTGTATAAAAACAAAAAAAAAAAAACGACTCTGTTATAAGTGTCATTGTGAAGAACATGTAAGAGACTTAGAATAGTACTAATAGTACACTTACTTGTTGTTGCTGACTGCACTATTGTTGTTGGCGTTGTACGGCGCCGTCACCTGCAAATAATACACATGTTCTGTTATATCCCTACATTAATATACGAATAGGGCATACGTAAAGCATTGTCAGCATTTCTTAAGCTCTAAACAGTATAACGATTGGCCTGAAGTACCTCAGTCTGGATCTAGCCTCTACCCTGAACACTTGTTTTTTACCTGGTAGTAAGACTCTTCAGCAAGAGTCCGTCTCGGTGGGTACCACCGCAGTGTCACATATTCTACCTCCAAGCAGTAGTGTGCAAACTGCACTGTGTTTAGCTTTGAAGGGCACTGTAGTAAATGAAGTTACTGAGCGAAAGAGACTTAAGAACAATGTCTCGGGGTGATAAGCGCAGTGCAGTGGCACGCAAACACTTGAAAACTTTAATCTTTGGGTGGCACTGCGTCTGTTATAGTCAGGCGAGGTGCTTAACATCAGGTGGGCGTCTTTAAAAAATATATATATGTAGAGGAGGTAAGAAGATGCCTCGTTGAGTCCCCGCCTCAGCTCCTGTAGCGAGGACTTGATCTCATGCGTCGGTTTAGCTCGCTTAAGGTGCCTCCGCCGAGCGGTCGCAGCGCCCGCTCGGCGGAGACACCTGCAGCCAGATGAACCGGCGCGGCGACGCATGAAATGCCTCGGCGACATCGGCTTTAGGTTCTAATAGAATATTTTGTAAGACGAAGTGAGCAGGTACCTCATTGTTTCCCCGCCTTAGCTCCTGTAGCGAGGACTTGATCTCCGGGAAGCGGTCGCAGCGCCCGCTCGGCGGAGACACCTGCAGCCAGATGAACCGGCGCGGCGACGCATGAACTGGCTCGGCGACATCGGCTTTAGGTTCTAATAGAATATTTTGTAAGACGAAGTGAGCAGGTACCTCGTTGAGTCCCCGCCTTAGCTCCTGTAGCGAGGATTTGATCTCCGGGAAGCGGTCGCAGCGCCCGCTCGGAGGAGACACCTGCAGCGAGCTGAACCGACGCATGAACTGACTCGGCGACATCGGCTTTAGGTTCTGGAATGTACAACCGTTTGAAAATAACTAAATTTTACTACACTACTGGAACTGGAAAACAAAGTATAGAACGGCCCTTAGCCATGAACCTGTATTTTTATCAATGGCGTATATCTAAACTTCTACTCTATATTGAATTTAAAAAAAAAAATATTCTAATTAAAATTCTTAATTTATTAAATAAAATCACAAGGATCATTTTGAAATGACTCAAAGCTACGAATATACACCAATTCCACGCGCCTTAGCCTAGAAGAATCTTGCAACAAACTCGGCTGGGTTCCTAGCTTTTTTTTTGATGATCCCTCTCCATCATAAAGCTTCAGTGTGGTGCCAAACGAACTAGGTGAGGCTCGTGCTAGGAATGAATTAAAAGCACAAGTTCTACCGCAGCCTATGGACGCTTGCAATACCAGAGGTATAACTCGCGGGTTGCCAGCTTGAAGCTAAGATCGAAAGCCTCATGTGCCTGTAATTTCACCGGAAACCATACCCTTCAAACCGGAACACAGCAATGCGAGCATTAGACCACTACTGCTTGGCGGCAGAAATAGGTATGGTGGTAGTACTTCCCCGGACGAGCTCTATCACAAAGAACTTTACTACTCTTAAATATATTCTTAAAGCTGAAATATTAACTTGTAGCGCCCTTACAGGGTCCATGTACTCCAGCAATACTATGTAAGACCTAATCTGAATGTACATTGAGCATGAATAAATGAAATATGAAATACCTTGAACTCCTGCCTGGTGGCCTCGTCCATATCCTGGTACGCTCCGAGCCTGTGCCCGGAGTCAAACTCCTCGTTCTGCTGTTCCGGCGAGGGTCTGCGCTGGCGGCTCCGGTAATCCTCCTCGTAGTCCCGGTTCTGGAGAGCGTCCAGCTTCCGAAGCTTCTCCAGCTTCTGAGCGGCGTTCAGTACTGGAGGCAGACCTGGAAATGTAAGGAGCAAATATTTAAAGAATAGTAGAGAGAATAGAAAGAGTAGTAGAGTTCTCTGTAATAGAGCTGTGATATTAGTATGACCTTAATTGGAAATGTAAGGAGCAAATATTTAAAGAATAGTAGAGAGAATAGAAAGAGTAGTAGAGTTCTCTGTGATAGAGCTGTGATATTAGTATGACCTTAATGTGAATAAATGATGCTAGTATTAAATATTGAAATTATAATCTTATCTTATATAATATGTTGTAGCGCCCTTCAGGGTTCATGTACCTACCATTATATAAAAATGTTTTAATTAACCTTATGCAACCAAATGTACATGTGAGCAATCTATTATTCATTATTCAATATATGTATGTAACTGTATTTAGGTTTTAGTATGATAGGATAGATAGTAGCTATAAGTAGGCATTTGGTATCCATATTTGTTTTTTTTTATTCTCTGTTACTTTGTGGTGGTTGAATAAATAGTTTTCTTTCTTTCTTTCTTTTCTTTCAATGAATAAATGAAATATGAAAAATAACTTAAAAATCATTGAAACAAACAAAATATTTTTTTATCAGTTTCAAACGTTCCGACCAAACATTCTTAAAAAAACATAAAATAATATAACTCGAAAAATGCGAATAATCGGGGAACATACATGGGTTATTTTCGGATACTCCTGGATCTAAGGAATTAATTTTTTTCTTATTGACATCTAAGTTTGGACCACCCTGTATAGAAATTGTATGGCTTGCCTTTTTGCACTTTAAAATATAAGTAAGTAAGTTAAGCAGTCGGTCCCGGCTTTTTAGAAGTTGTCAAGCCATGACAGAGGCCTTCGGGCGGCCTAGAAACTCTCACCAGAGTTGGCCACTGACTCATACGAACTTAAGAAAATGTAAGTGTGTTTTGAAGATACAAATAAATGTTTTATCCATGTATCTATCATAATAATAATAATAATAAATAATGCTGGACAATCCATACAGCATCATCTAGCCCCAAGGTAAGCTGCTGTTAAACAGAGCTGTATTATGTGTACTAGATGACTGATATATATTTAATACAATACAATACATAGATAGATATTTTTATTATACATAGAAAACCCCCAGAACACCCGGAACAAATATTTGCAGATCCTACAAACATTTGTCCCAAGGCGGGAATCGAACCCGCAACCTCCGCGTCGCAAGCATGTATCTATCATCAATGTTGCAAAGCATGGTTCTCGTTATCAAGCGGTTAGGCTATTCAACTCACTGCCTACTGAAATGAAAATGAAATGAAGTTCGGATTATTTGACAAACACACAGAAAAAAAAAACAAAAAAAAAAACAAGAGACTTAAGTACCTATTACTTGTCTTTGGCTATCTTGTCAAAACGACATGGGTCTTCCCATTTTAATTATTTTTCTCGTGTTATTTTAAGTTTTGTTGCGTAAATTTGGTGGCAGTTTATCCAATTTAACTTGTTTACTTAGCACAAGTGTAAGTAATTGAAATGGAGGGGTGATGTTGGTTGGTAATTTAATCAAAGACTTTCCAAGAGAATTTTGAAAGAAAAGTCATCGTTTCTTTCTAAATTTCGTTTGTTTACGTTGCTAAGCGACAATCAAACTAATACACTTGACACTGGCAATATTGTGGCAAACTAGCCACAGAGGCCATAAAAGAAAAGAAGAAGAAGACTTAAGTAATAAAAGGAAAGGAAAGTAATAAAAACTGACATGAAGCTCATCGAAAGTCCAAACATATTTAAATCACGACTTAAAAAGCATTTGTTGAAAGGGTGTTTTTATTCAATCACGGAATTTTAGACATGTGATAATAATGTTGTGTGAATAATGAGTAGTAGAGTTCTTTGTGATACTTAGAGCTCGTCCGGGGAAGGACTACCACCATACCTATTTCTGCCGCCAAGCAGTAATGCTCGCATCGCTGTGTTTCGGTTTGAAGGGTATGGTTTCCGGTGAAATTACTGGCACATGAGGCTTTCCATCTTAGCCTCAATGTGGTAACCCGCGAGTGATACCTCTGGTATTGCAAGCGTCCATAGGCTGCGGTAATCGCTTACGATCTTGTGGGCCGTACGCTTGGTTGCCACTTCAGTTGTATAAAAAAAAAATGTTTTTTTTTTTATACTTAATATACTATGACATTTTTTTTTTCTCACTTTGACATTTTATCTAAGGGTGACTGCAATATGACAATGGTTTTAAATATTTTATTAATTTTTTGTTAGGTACCTACTTGCTAAGTTCTGTGTTTTAATTATTTGTATTATTGTTAGCTGTTTAGTTTTAATTTTAATTTAAAACACGATTATAAAAAATTGTTATTGGATTGAATAAATGAAAAATGAAATGAATATCAATCTAATAATGTTTGTACTCGTAGAAGTCTCACCGTGTGCCAAGTTGTAGTCGTTAAGTTGAGTCCTGTCGCGCTCCTCTAGTTGTTGCCGCTGGAGGGCGCTGTAGTAGGGCAGGTCGCGGCGCGCGCGCGGCGCCGGCGGCGCGGGCGCAGGTCGCTTCTTCACCGCGCCGCGGGACACCCCCCTACACCAACATAAAGCGCTCCTCACGTAGCTGGCTAAGTTGTTCTTAACAGATCAACGAAGTTAAGCACTGTTCCGCGTACTCACTCACTCATTTGGATGGGTGACTACGTGCGCTGAGCGTAGTCACCCATCCAAATGGTGAGCGCTCCCGTGCTGCGGAGGGCACGTTAAGCAGTCGGTCTCGGCTTTTTCAAAGTTGTTAGGCCATCACAGAGGCCTTCGGCGTAGAAACTCTCGTCACCAGAGTTGGCCACTGACTCTACTTTTTACGAACATAAAAAATAAAATGATATGAAATCTGTTTATTTGACAAACACACAGAGAGAAAACCAAAAAGAAAAAAAAACAACATACGTAATAAAAAAGAAAAAATAGATAGGTAAGTACATACTAGGATAAACCACTTACTTAATGTGAGATATAATCAAAATTACCTACTAACTAATGGAATGTGCAGTATTGTGTTAATTAGTTTTCTGCTGTGTGTGGGTCAAACAGACTCTGACTCAACATAGCCATACTAATCATTATAAAAGCTATTAAATTACCCCCGAATAGAAATATGAATCGAGCAGGGGGCTTATACGCTATGACCTAGGAGATTCCTTACCAATAACGTGTAACTTAGTAACGTGTTCTATACGTGCCATGGTGTGAAATTGTAATATTGTTTTCCGTATCTGTGTTGTTTCAATAGCGATAGTTTCGCTATCGATAGGTTGACTTTGAAAAACAGTCAGACGAGCCCCAAAACGTGACTCGTCGACAACGATTCCACGCAGATATCGTAACCAGCCCGCGTTTGGTCATAGCGAATAAGGCTCCAGGATAGTATTAACCAAGGTACTTACAAATCCTTATCCACAGTCTTAATAGCCGAGGTGTCCATATTGATTTGTGGTTGATCATTGGTCCTTTTCTTAACCCCACAAGCTCGCACTGCAATGGGCGCTTCTTGCGGGCTGATGTTGAAAGCTCCACCGCTTTTATTGAAACACCCTTGATTCTTAACGTCAGGTTTCTTAATGTTCCGGATATTGTTGCTATTAGCTATCTTGCAATGGCCTGCAATGTCGAAGTTGGATGGCCTTGTGTTAGACAAACCCGGTCTGGCGTTAGACGAACCCGGAATGGCGTTAGACAAACTTGCTCCGGAATCCGACGAATCCGATCTAGGCGAAGTAGCTCCGGTATTGGACGAATCCGGCCTTATGTTAGACGAACCTGCCCTCGAGTTCGGTGAACTCGATTCAGAATTAGACGGCATCGGCAGTGGGTAGGCGAAAATCAGACCTAGTCTATCGTTAAACGAGTTAGGTCTTGGATTTACAGATCCAGAATTCCTTGGAGCTGATCCTGAGTTCGAAATCAGTCCATCATTAGACGAATCCGGTCTCGGATTAGAGAAACTTTGCCTTGGATTAGATAAACTTTGTCCGGGTTCAGACAATTCCTGTCTCGTATTAGACAAACTTTGTCTAGGATTAGACGAATCCGGTATCGGATTAGACAAACTTTGTCTGGGATTAGACGAATCCGGTCTCGGATTAGACAAACTTTGCCTTGGATTAGATACATTTTGTCCGGGATCAGACAATTCCTGTCTCGGATTAGACAAACTTTGTCTGGGATTCGACGAATCCGGTCTCGAATTAGAGATACTTTGCCTCGGATTCGATATACTTTGTCCGTTATCAGACAATTCCTGTCTCGGATTAGACAAACTTTGTCTGGGATTAGACGAATCCGGTCTCGGATTAGAGATACTTTGCCTCGGATTAGACATACTTTGTCCGTTATCAGACAACTCCTGTCTCGTATTAGACAAAGTTTGTCTGGGATTAGACGAACCCGGTCTCGGATTAGAGAAATTTTGCCTCGGATTAGACAAACTTTGTCTGGGATCAGACAATTCCTGTCTCGGATTAGACAAACTTTGTCTGGGATCAGACGAACCTGATCCGGAATTGATCGGAGATTGCCCTAAGTTGGATGTGGAAGATCGGGGATTACAGCGGGGATTCCCAAATGTCGACGGAGTCAGTTTGGAACTAGGAGACGGTTTATTTTTGACATTGTGGATATAATTTGGGCTAGTTATGACAGGATTAGACGAACTAGGTTTATGGTCTGGAAGTCTCGGAAACTCGTTGAATATAGAGGTGGGTCTTTGAGCGATATTTTTGAGTTTAGCATTATTTGGTTTGTTGAAGTTAGCATTTGCAACTGGTTTATACAAATTGAGCTTTGGCGGTTCCTTTTTAGGCGGCGCCGGATCTGAAAGTTATAGATCATTCAGTATTGTGCTCTGGGCAGCTTTAAGAATAATGGGGCTTAAAATGTAGAGCACAAGATCGCAATTGCTATGGCAACTCATGCAAAGTTATACATTGCGCCGAAGTAAGCTTTTGTGATTGGGGAAGTTATGGTTTGCGAGGAATGGGGTTAATTACCTAGTGTATAAGGTCGCAATTGCTAAGACAACTCATGCAAAGTTAACATAGCCTGAAAGTAAGTAGTAGGCAAATATGGTGCAGATAAACTAAGCAGATGATAGAAGCGAGTAAGGGCAATGCTATTTAGAACAACAAAATACAATTGCACGATTGAATGTTACAATTATATTGCATACTAGCAATCCGTCTCAGCTTCGCGCGGCCGAGGGCGGGTCGCTAGTAATCAATATAGCCTATGTTCCTCAGGAATAATGTAGCATTCTTATGGTGAAAAAAAAATTAAAATCGGACCATACACAATACACATACAGACCAACAAACATACAAGTAAACAAATCTTCTCTTTTTATAATCCCTCTATTATTAGTATAGAATTATAGACTAGCTGTTCCCGCGACTTCGTTACCGTGGTTCACGAGAAGCGTACTTTTTTCAGGATAAAAATTCTTATTCCCGGTCATTATCAACATTATAATCTATATATGACGACCGATGTGGCGCAGCGGGCGCAGGTCCGCCTGCGACGCGCAGGTTGCGGGTTCGTTTCCCGCTTCGGGTCAAATGTTTGTACGATCTACAAATATTTGTTCCGGGTGTTCTGGGTATTTTTTATATATAATAAAAAATATCTATCTATGTATTGTATTGTATTAAGTATATATCAGTCATCTAGTACACATAACACAGCTCTGTTTAACAGCAGCTTACCTTGGGGCTAGATGATGCTGTGTGGATTGTCCAGCATTATTTATTTATTTATAATCTCTATTTATGTTTTTATGTTTTAAATTTCAGCCAAATCGGTTAAGTCAGTGGTTATCGAGTTATAGAGAAGCAAACATTCAAACAAACATACAGACTATCGCATCTATAATATTAGTGTGATAGTATGATGTGATATATCAGTGTCGTACCCGTGACGTAGCTGGCTAAGTTGTTCTTAACAGATCAACGAAGTTAAGCACTGTTCCGCGGGGTCATCATTTGTATGGGTGACCGCCAGTGGCAATTTCAACTGAGCGCTCCCGTGCTTCGGAGGGCACGTTAAGCAGTCGGTCCCGGCTCTTTCAAAGTTGTTAGGCCATGACAGAGGCTTTCGGGCGTCCTAGAAACTCTGTCACCAGAGTTGGCCACTGACTCATACGAACGCACGAACGAACGAGTGTCGTACCTATTTTACATCATCTATTTTAAGATATGTATTTCAAGCAATAAATAATACTTTGAATTTATACATACCATCATCAAGCCTGATGAAGCCATGGTTGGTGTCCAGATGCAGCTGGTGGTACTTGATCATGATATACTCCTTGCAGTCAGGACACTGCTCCGTGCGCACCCCGCAGTAACCCTCGTGGGTCGGCAGCTCGCGACGGGGCAGTTCCAACTCGCAGAACCTGTGGATATCCCCTTTTGCCACCATGTTCGCATAATCACAACGATACGAGGACCTCATCCTAAATTACCACCATCATCATGACAGCCTTCTTATGTTCCCACTGTTGGGACACTAGCCTACTTACTCCGAGAGAGGATCCACCACGCGGACCCAACGCGGATTGGTGGATGGCGCATGTCTTTCGAACTTTTAGTTCTTGGACATGCCGGTTTCCTCACGATGTTTTCCTTCACCGTATTAGAGCACTGGCGTTGCGCACATAATTTTTTCGAACAGAAAAAATCCATTTTTGCACGACCGGGTTTGAACCCATGACCTTAGGATCGGAAGGCGGGGTCACTGCCACTAGACCATCGGTCAATTACCACCATACCTAGGTATTTCTGCCGCAAAGCAGTAATGCTTGCATTGCTGTGTTCATATGCCAATGGTATAGGTTTCCAGTGAAATTACTGGCACATGAGAGTTTCTATCTACGTTTCAGTGTGGCAACGCACGGGTGATACCTCTGTATTTCAAGTGTACATAGACTATGGTAACCGCTTACCATCATTGGTGGGTTAAGCTTGGTTGCCATTTTAGTTGTATTAAAAAAATGTGCATAAAATCGTATAAAACACGACACACTGACCTCCTTTCCCTTTCTTTATTTAATTTTGCCTATTCATAGATTGCCTAGCAGAGATCGTTATTAGCGAATAATTTATATTTTCAACAATAATTTGGAATTAGATATTTTCAACTCGAAATTAAACAAATTTATTAAAATACTCAAAAACATCCTCCACTCTAGCGGGAGATTGGGTGCTAATAGTAGCGTCTTGATCTCCAAATAAAATTAACTAGCTAAGTAGATAGATTTTAGGTTTTTTTGTTTCTTTTTCTTTATTTCATGTGTAATTTGGTGTTCAAACAAGCTATTATCATATTGTCTTTTGTTATAGTCTTTTTTAAACTTTCGCGATCAGAACTCATAGTTTTTTATAATATATTTTATTGTCTTTTGTTTTCTCAACACTATTCATTTTGATTTTCTGTGCACTCAAAAGTTATGGTATAAACCAGATCAAAACTGCATTTTAGCTATAATTATGATTTTTGTTGTATGTATCGTGTATTGTGTGCCTAAAATAAAAAAAAATAAAAAAAAAAAGACTAGCCGATCTGCCCCAGCTTCGCACGGCTCATAAGAACATCAGTGTTGCTAGTTTACCTGCAAGTTTTGACAGTGTTGCCGCAAGAGTCTCTGATGTGGTCTTCAAGGTCTGTCCCGCAGACGCTCTCGCCACATTGCCTGCATGGCACTGTTGGTAAATATTCAAGGGGGATATTTCAATTATCAATTAATATCAATTATTTTTGGATAACAGATAATTTAATATTGTCGAGCAGGTAGACTACCTATTTCGGCCGCCAAGCAGTAGGTATTGCTCGCATTGCTGTATTCTGGTTCAAAGAGTATGGTTTCCGGTGAAATTACTGGCACATGAGGCTTTCGATCTTAGCCTCAAGGTGGCAACCCGCGAGTGATACCTCTGGTATTGCAAGCGTCCATAAGCTGCGGTAACCACTTACCATCTTGTGGGCTGTACGCTTGGTTGCCACTTAGGTAGTATAAAAAAGGTATAGTGTAAGTGTAAGTGGAATTTTGGAAGTGGAGGCTTTCGGGAGGCCTAAAAAGTACAAACTCCAAAACCAAACACTGTCCATACTATTGGATTGCTCCATTCTAAAAGTCAATAAGTCCATTTTACAGTTTTTTGGTTATAAGCCATTTAGTGAAAAAATATTTGTTTTAAATTATAGTACATAATATAATATAATTTCATAGTACATATAGCCGTGGCACACCCCGGACACTCAATAAAATGTACGAAGCAAAAACATGATATACCTACATGAGTATAATTATTCTGGTTTCATGCTAAATTACCTATGTTGTGGGATAAAGAAATATATTTTTTTTCCTATATCAGGATTCAACTAATCACTAACTTAAATTCTTTTATAATGATAAAATATAGACATCACATAGGAAAAAATTAACAATAATATTCCTTACATAATTTGTGCATCTTCTGATGATGCACATCCAGCTCCGCTCCGGGCACTGGTTCCTTGCACACCGGACATATCTTGATGTTCCTGGCGCAGTGCACCGAGTGGATTGTGAAGTTCACAGCTGGGATCTCTCGCTTGCTGAAATATCTTTAATTTGTTAAATAAAGTAATTTTGTATGAGTCAGTGGCCAACTTGTGTCAGAGTTTTAAGCCAACCGAAGGCCTCTGTTATGGCCTTAAAAATTTAAAAAAGCCGGAACCGCCTGTGCCCTTGGTCCTAAGCAGGGGATTTGTTAAATTGAAATTATATATTGTGTCTTTACCAAGTGAAATTACTGCACGAAAAAGACTCTTTAGCTGTGTTTGCTGGAGTGACAAGCGCAGAGCAGTGCCACACAGAACTTTAAAGTTTGGGAATATTGCAGCTGTAAGGGTAAGGCATTATGTTTACGTTCAGGCAAACAACTTGACTGTCTCGTCATTTGATGACAAAAAATTGTGTGAAAAAACTAAGAAGCCAGAAAGGAAAGCTCAATTTTTTTTACTTTTCTCTTCAACTCACCAACTCGACTCAGAACAAACTTCAAAAGGTTATAGTTATAGTATAGTAAAGTGTTTCCCTGAGTTGGATTTGTTCAACTCAAAGCCATCTACATTTAAGCATGTTCTATTTAACAGTTGGTTTGAGATGGTACAATAACTCATTAGGCTATTTAATTAATAATGTTATCTACAGTAGGTATTTTTGTTGTTTTTCTGTCATACAAGTGTGTCACACTAGACTTTTATATGCGAAAACATATTATTGGTGTTTAGTTATTTAAGTTGTTTAATTTTTAGTTTTTTATACTGTTTGTTTTCCGAACAAAATAAAATTAAAAAATAAATTAAAAATTAAAGGTTATAGTCCCCTAGATCCGCCGAGAGAACTATACTTACTTCCATCAAGTAAATACTTTATACAGCATCCTAAATCATAGATTTTTTAACAAGAATATAGTAAGAATCTGCTAATATAAACATACATAGCATTCTATTTGATGTACAGATAGTAGGTAGAACGTAAATTCCTATAAGATAATGTAATTTTGCCAATATTATGAAGTAAACAACCGAACTGATTTGAACAGCTGATTTTATTCGCAATGTTCTAGTTCTAAAAATAGCCGGCAAACGTGTGTAGCAAAAATAGAACTATTATTGACACAAATCACGCCCAACGCATAGCAAACTTACCAGTTCGGGCAGGACTTCGTTTCTTCTTCATCCATAGTAGAAACCTCACAAAATTCCACTCAAAAAACTGCTAATAATGTTCGCCCACGTAGAATAAATGCAATGTAGAGGGAAGATGGAAGTTTGTTTCGTTTACCATTGAATGTGTGCTGATAATCAGTTGTTATCACGCACGATAATTCTATGAATTTGTATAACTACCTACAAACACTAAGCGAAGAGCGCGAAATGCGGAATTCAGCAGAATTTACATCAAAACCTAAATTACAAACATTTGTCATTTTCGGTGAATCCCAGACTACAGACATGACATTATAACAATGAATGAACGACTCTGAATATTCATTCGCCTCATCGCCTGACTCGATCAAAATTTCTTGATTTCATTCATTCATATAGATTATTAGTAGTACTTAGTTCTCTCGGTGGATCCTAAGCTACCGTGAAGTTAGTCGTTTGTGATGCGCAGACAATTTAGTTAGAAAAAGCTCCATTGCGCATCGAAACGGCTAACTTCACGAAAACCTAGATCCATCCAGAGAACTAGGTGTATAAGGTACGGCTAAAGCTCACACTAATGACTATAACCGGTAAAGCTAGTTCACAATCACAAGGGACTTTTCGTGAGACACATTGACGGAGAAAATACTAACGGTGTTGGTTATTTCCAACGCGACTAAGTGCGATTTGCATTGGGTCAGTGCTGACTTTGAGAACTGACTTTCTCTGTTTACAAAGGTAAGTATTGTACCTACTGATCCGACAGCGTTTACATTAGGTCAGTAACGGGTCAGCACTAACTTTGCTCGAATTTGAAGTCAGCACTGACTTTGCTACAGATACTGACTCAATGTAAATTATACTTTACCCTCTTTCGATTATTTTTGTTAGTTCTTGCCCGTGGCACAGAATATATATTAGTACTACGTGCCCGTGGTCCACCTAAATAGTACACCGCTGTACTATGGACATTTTTTATTTCCGTTGTAACTGGGTGTTCCAGATGTAATTTTTTTCTTTCCATCCACCTTAGTTCATCTGGCTGTTACAGAGATAATTATTGCTTCTGCTTGTCCACCTGTAAACAGTTTATATGGGCTCGGCATACAAACTTTTTACATTACATAACAGGGTCTTTCATTATTAGCGTCTGGAATAGGTTCCACACACAATAAAAAATATATTATGCTTGTGTATCAGATCAGGATGTCTACAAATTCTTATACTGTATAAAAAAAAATGATTGTTTTGTGAAAGTTTTATTTAGCACTAACTATATCACACTATAAACAACCCAACTAGTTTTTACAGTTTTTAGGAAACTTATTACTAAAGCTGTGTACACAATAGGCAATCTAGGCAGGTTATACATCTGATTATTCTATTGTGAACTCAGATTTAACTATAATTAGTGGCTTTAACCCTTGGTTAGGCCAGGTTTACATGGGTCGATTTTCGCCAGGCAGTTACGACCTACAATGTTACCAACTAACTCGTTGAATTGATACTTTATTTACAATCCATTTCAGCGATGATGAAATTAGACCCATGTACACCAGGCATTAGCACTTAGACAATATTTATTGACTATCCGTGACTCGCATCTCACAGATTACTTTAGTAACCAGATCAAAATGACAAGAAAGTGTCTCATTTACATGAAAAAAAAAAAACATAAATCTTACACTATCTTAGCCTAAACAATTGTTAACGTTCTTAACAAAAAAATAATTATATTCAATCAGTCCATTCATTCAATTATTCATTCATTCATTAATTCATTTATTTTTATGAGAATACCTCAATACAATAGTAGATTGATTACCGATATTAGGTTAGGTAGTATATAAATAAAACAAAAATAATGCTGGACTATCCACACAGCATCATCTAGCCCCCAAGCCACAGAATAGATATTAGTACAACGTACAGAATGGCCACTCCCTACCTCCCACCGGTTTTAATTACCTCACCCGGTCGCAAGTTTACCGGCACTGAAGCTAAGGGCTAAGGCACGCGTTTATTTTGACTTTGTATAGGTCCAAGCGCGCGCATGCCAGAGCGAGCGAAAATGTGCTTCTCGCTCTAGCTATAGTTGGGTGGGGACAACCATGACACTCACACATACAACAACACCGTTTACTTACACAAACTATGCGTGTGGTGATTGCGACGTGCTTGCTTCATACATTTTATCAGTATGCTGTACACTCAGCTCACAAAAATAAATCTAGATCTCATAATACATGTAAGAGGCAGCAGTAACAGCATCTTACAGATGATTGTCTCAAGAGCGGATTGCCCAATCTAAACAAAATGGATGCAAATGATGATGGGTTCAGTATAATTGTTATTTTTATTGTTTTCTATTATTATTTTCTTTGACGACCAATGTGGCGCGGTGGGCGAAGGTCCGCCTGCGACGCGGAGGTAGCGGGTTCGATTCCCGCCTTGGGACAAATGTTTGTAGGATCTGCAAATATTTGTTCCGGGTGTTCTGGGTGTTTTCTATGTATAATAAAAAATATCTATCTATGTATTGTACTGTATTAAATATATATCAGTCATCTAGTACCCATAATACAGCTCTGTTTAACAGCAGCTTACCTTGGGCTAGATGATGCTGTGTGGATTGTCCAGCCTTATTTATTTTATTTTATTTCTTTTAATTTTATGACATTTCGTGTGATTTTTGTATGTATTATGGATTTATGAACTGAAATAAATGATTAATAATAATACTACGGCGCGATAATGGACATTGTATTTAAAGCGAGCGCGTGTTAAAGCTTATTTTACATTGCAAGCCGATGGGACTACATCTCATTCTACAATCAATACTGTCCCCGTTGGAAGCCTAGGCCGACTCCTCGCATGGTGTGTGTCGTGGCTCTGGCCACCTCGTACTGTGCTTGCATAGCTTGGAACAGCTCCTCTTGCTTCTTGATAGGATCTGCCGTCTCTGCTACTGGCTCTGGATTAGCTGGCGCTGGGGGGAATGTACAGAAGTTATATTAAAAGTAAGTTCGTACGAGTCAGTGGCCAACTCTGGTGACAGAGTTTCTAGGTTGATCGAATGCCTCTGTCATGGCCTAACCACTTTGGAAAAGCCGGGACCGACTGCTTAACGTGACCTCCGAAGCACTCAGTTGAAATTGCCACTGGTGGTCACCCATCTAAATGATGAGTACGCGGAACAGTGCTTAACTTTGTTGATCTGTTAAGAACAACTTAGCCAGCTGTAAGGTTTCAATCGTATCCTACAGGATAGGGAATGGGGCTTCAATATATCATCATCATCATGACAGCCTTCTAATGTTCCTACTGCTGGGACACTAACTTACTCTCAGACGAGAGTGATCGGGTCTTAATCCACCACGCGGACCCAACGCGGATTGGTGGATGGCACATGTCTTTCGAATTTTTAGTTCTTGGACATGCCGGTTTCCTCACGATGTTTTCCTTCACCGTATGAGAGCACTGGTATTGCGCACATACATTTTTCGAACAGAAAAATCCATTGATGCACGTCCGGGTATGAATCCACGACCTCACTACCACTAGACCATCGCTCTGGTCTGGGATGCTCTTCAATATTGTTATTTTTTTAAACACGTGCCGAGACGACCGTCTGGCTCGCTCACCCCGACAGAATGAATCGCAGGCACGAGCTTAGCAACTCGATGACGCGTCGTATGCATACATTTAATTGGCAAACACCACACCAGCTATGTCACTTTAAACAATGTAAAGTAAAGTAAAAAATATATTTATTCAACAATATCACAAGGATCATTTTGAAACGTCTTAAAGCTAGGTGAATTTACGGCAGTTCCACGCGCCCCAGCCTAGAAGAATCTGGCAACAAACTCGGCTTTTTTTTGATGATCCCTCTTCATCATAAAGCTTCAGTGTGGTGATAATCGAACTAGGTGAGGCTCATGCCAAGAATATAAAGTAGCTATGTGTATGAAGGTATGAAAATGAAGTACCGACCAGGGTCCTTGATGCCCATCAGCCTCATGAACTTGGAGACCTGCTTGCCGTCGTTGTCCTGCGCGAAGCGAGTGCCGCTCCATTTCGCCGCCTCCTCATTCTCGTTCTTCGCTTTGTTGGACCATAGCAACTTGCGCTTCTGCACCTGTCGAGCGGACAATATTTGAGATTAGCGGAACGCATATCATATGTATGATGCCGATGCGTAGCCAATACGTGGTTTTGTGAGTTTGCCCAGTTACAGAGCGCTCGTGAATTAGCTGGCTAAGTTGTTCTTAACAGATCAACGTAGTTAAGCACTGTTCCGCGGGGTCATCATTTTGATGGGTGACCGCCAGTGGCAATTTCAACTGAGCGCTCCCGTGCTTCGGAGGGCACGTTAAGCAGTCGGTCCCGGCTTTTTCAAAGTTGTTAGGCTATGACAGAGGCCTTCGGGCGGCCTATAAACTCTGTCACCAGAGTTGGCCACTGACTCATACGAACGAATGACGAACGAACGAACTGAGTTCTTATTGTGATTGATTAAGGAATATTTCAATAAAAAAATGCCTTTCTGTTAAATCACAAGGCTATGTATATTTACCACCATTACAATGATCGAGGATAGTGGGAGAGGAAACATTGTGTTAGCCAATGGCAGCGCGTCGATATCACGTGATGCATGCGTGTCGCGTTACACAATGACTGATATGTAGATTCGTTCGTACGTTCGTATGAGTCAGTGGCCAACTCTGGTGACAAAGTTTCTTGGCCGCCCGAAGGCCTCTGTCATGGCCTAACAACTTTGAAATATGTAGATTAAGATCTGGTTAACGGGAACGGTTCAAATTAAATCCTTAGCGTAATCGCGAACAAATCCTCACTCCAATCACTAAAATCCACCAATCGCATTGGATTCGCGTGGATTTAGAGACCCAATTACTCTCGCCCCGGAGTAGGCCAGTGTCACAGCAGTGGGATCATTAGAAGGCTGTCATTATCACGAAGCATTTCTTATATCCCCGTATTTTACAACTGAACTGGACAAAATTTAGTATACAGTAGTTACAACGATATAATTTAGTGGTTACGATATAATTTAGTGTACAGTGGTTACAACGATATAATTTATTATACAGTGGTTACAACGATATAATTTAGTATACAGTGGTTACAACGATATAATTTAGTATACAGTGGTTACAACGATATAATTTAGTGGTTACAACGATATAATTTTTTTGTCGTCATTTTTGAGTTTGAATGTTAGTTCCTCTATAACTCGACAACCACTGAGCCGATTATGCTGAAATTTAAAACATAGATAGATAATGACCGGGAATAGGACATTGGCTACCTTATATCTTGGAGAAAAAAATACGGTTCCCGAGTACCACGCGAACTAAATCGCGGGCGACAGCTGGTACACTATAAGTATGTACCTGGTCCAGTATCCTATGCGAGCTCGTAGCTCCGTGGTTGAAGTAATTCCCCCGACCCGGCAGCACGGGGTCCGAGGCCGCGGCGCGCAGCTGCTGCGCCGTCGCCATGGACCCGTCCGGGGTCTTGATCTGCAGACCCATCTTCTCCATCACCTCCAGCTTCTTGTTCACTTTGTACGAGGGACGGTAGTCTGTGGTGGGAGACCGCCGGTCAGTAGAGCTGTGGAGGTTAATATAGGTTAGTAAGTTTGTCCTTGTGTAGTATAAAATATAGTCCTTCTCGACTACCACCATACCTATTTCTGCCGCCAAGCAGTAATGCTCGCATTGCTGTGTTCCGGTTCGATGGGTATGGTTTCCGGTGAAATTACAGGCACATGAGACTTACCATCTAAGGTCTCAGGGTGGTAACACGCAAGTGATATCTATGATGTTGCATGTGTACATAGGCTACGGTAACCGCTGACCATCAAGTGGGCCGTACGCTTGGTTACCACTTTAGTTGTATAAAAAAAAAAAAAAGTAAGAACGAAGAGCACCATTGGTCTAGCGGTAGTGACGCCGCCTTCCAATCTGCGAAAGCGCTCGTGACGTAGCTGGCTAAGTTGTCCTTAACAGATCAACGAAGTTAAGCACTGTTCCGCGTACTCATCACTTGGATGGGTGAACGCCAGTGGAAATTTCAACTGAGCGCTTCCGTGCTTCGAAGGGCACGTTAAGCAGTCGGTCCCGGCTTTTTCAAAGTTGATAAGCCATGACAGAGATGTTTCTAGACAGCCTTTGGGCGGTCTAGAAACTCTATCACCAGAGTTGGCCACTGACTCATACGAACTTACTTTAATCTGCGAATGCGCAATGAGCTGCGCTCGCGCTTTTTTTCGAGCAGAGTGAGAATGAACGAAGTAAACAAATTCAAGTTGAAATAATCATAAGTGTTAATACCCTACATAGGTATTCATTGTGTTTATACTAGGTAATTTTTATATTTAAGAGGCCTTTCCAAGATTTAGCGATATAATTCATGAAGTTCGCGTTAATGTATCTTTATATAGTAGAAGTAATAGCGCGCGCGACGAGGAGCGATACGTTCTCCCTCCATAAGCGCTCAGCGCGGTTTGAGAGTCGCTGCTTCGATCGATATGATTATAAGTGCGCTAAGGTGTGATTTTAAAAAATTCGTATTAAAAAAAGATAATGCTATTAGACTATTTTCTTCGTTGTATTTATTTAATAAAAACTTAAACTTTAATTAAGTAGGTGTATTTTTATTGTAAACTCCTTACTTTAGCAGAAATAACAAGCGTAAAATTGGGAAAAGTACGCGTTTTTTAGACCGTCTTTTTTCAAAAATATTGAACTAACATGGTATATTTTTCTCTATTCACTTAAATTTTAAAACTGTGATTATTATAATTGCATTTTTGGAAATATGTTAGACTTTGTTATTTCATAGAAAAAATGATCGAAAGTTGACTGGAATTGCTCATTTTACGAAACGTGAGTTACTAATTATTTTTTTAATCAGTTATGTCTTGAGTTAATTAATATTTGCTCTGTTGGCTTAAATTTTAAGGGATAAAGCTTTTATTTGTTTTTATTTTCGTTAAAATATCTTCAACACACGAGCCACAATAGTGTTCGAAACTTCACGGGCTACAAGAAAATTCAAGGATTGTCAAGGATAGGGCTCTTAAACAGTTTAAATTTCCTAGGTTTATTGCTTTGGATTTAATTTGTCTGTGTATAATGTGTCTGTGTGTCTTATCTTATCTTATCTATATCTACAAACTATTATTCTTCTTCGGCTTCTTCAAAGTTTTCTTCTTCGGCTTCTTCAAAGTTGTTAGGCCATGACAGAGGCCTTCGGGCGACCTAGAAACCGTCACCAGAGTTGGCCACTGACTCATACGAACGAACGAACGAGGGCTAACTTAGCTTCAGTGACTTCGAAAGGTGCCGCATGGTGCCGGCAAACTCGCTCTCGGGGCGGGGTAAGTTAAACCGATGGGAGGTAGGGAGTGGCCATTCTGTACTTAGTACTAATATCTGTTCTGTGCGCAGAACTATATATAAATAAATAAATAAATAATGTTGGACAATCCACACAGCATCATCTAGCCCCAAGGTAAGCTGCTGTTAAACAGAGCTGTATTATGGGTACTAGATGACTGATATATAATTTAATACAATACAATACATAGATAGATATTTTTTATTATATATAAAAAATACCCAGAACACCCGGAACAAATATTTGTAGATCGTACAAACATTTATTCCGAGGCGGGAATCGAACCCGCAACCTCTGCGTCGCAGGCGGACCTGCGCCCGCTGCGCCACATCGCTCGTCAAAAATATATAGTATATAAATAGAATGAAAGAGTTTTTCGATTTGTATGGAAACCGAGCGTGTAACATTTAGCGTTTTTGTATTTTAGTGATGGGAAACATAAGCCGCGCGAAAATGAATGATTTAAAATAAAAATGAAAATGATAATGAAAAAAGTGTTTATTACTGCATAATACATCATAAATTACAGGCACATGAGACTTTCCATCTAACGTCTCAGGGTGGTATCAAGTGATATCTATGATGTTGCATGCGTACATAGGCTACGGTAACCGCTGACCATCAAGTGGGCCGTACGCTTGGTTGCCACTTTATTGGTTTTTTTTTTTTTTTTTTATACAACTGAATTGGCAACCAAGCGTACGGCCCACAAGATGGTAAGCGGTTACCGCAGCCTATGGACGCTTGCAATACCAGAGGTATCACTCGCGGGTTGCCAACTTGAGGCTAAGATCGAAAGCCTCATGTGCCAGTAATTTCACCGGAAACCATACCCTTCACACCGGAACACAGCAATGCGAGCATTACTGCTTGGCGGCAGAAATAGGTATGGTGGTAGTCCTTCCCCGGACGAGCTCTATCACAGAGAACTCTACTACTCTTAAAAAAAAAAAAAAAAAAACATCTTAAAAGGAACAACATACAACTAGGTAGGTACAACAATGGGATATCCAAAACTGTATTATGTATACATGCAGAAACTGTTATAAAAATAGGGTGATGTCTTATGATCCCCACACTAGGCTAAGCCTGAATCGTGGGAACCTATGTACGATTATTTAGTTTACGGTAAGTATTACCTAGTCTGACATTAGTATAATTTTTATTGAGTTTATCTATTTTATGACTTTATATAATGACAAAAATTTTCTAAAGTAGTAAGTATAAGAGTTTATTTTTGACGACCAATGTGGCGCGGTGGGCGAAGGTCCGCCTGCGACGCAGAGGTTGAAGGTTCGATTCCCGCCTTGGGACAAATGTTTGTAGGATCTGCAAATATTTGTTCCGGGTGTTCTGGGTGTTTTCTATGTATAATAAAAAATATCTATCTATGTATTGTATTAAATATATATCAGTCATCTAGTACCCATAATACAGCTCTGATTAACAGCAGCTTACCTTGGGGCTAGATGATGCTGTGTTAATTGTCCAGCATTATTATTATATTTATATAATGACTAATAGCTGAGTAGATTTAATAAGTTAAAAATTAAGTATGCATCCAACTATCTATATTGGTACTTATATGCCTTTTTCTATAATAAGTTTTTAGTAGGTATCACATTGCACCTCCAAAAAACATGTTTTCTGTTCTATCATAGCTAAGTTAAAAGCATCGATAAGCACGCGGCAAACCGATTCTAGGCACTGGCACACCACCCCACCCCCGGTTGGGAGCAGACTGCGTTTCGCGGAGAGTAAAGAGGTTACTTAGCCCGTCTTTTCGGCACACGTGATACATACACTCATTCATTCTACTTTTTTTATTTTTTTTATTTTATACAACTGAAGTGGCAACCAAGCGTACGGCCCACAAGATGGTAAGCGGTTACCGCAGCCTATGGACGCTTGCAATACCTACCAGAGGTATCACTCGCGAGTTGCCACCTTAAGGCTAAGATCGAAAGCCTCATGTGCCAGTAATTTCACCGGAAACCATACCCTTCACACCGGAACACAGCAATGCGAGCATTACTGCTTGGCGGCAGAAATAGGTATGGTGGTAGTCCTTAAATATAGTTATGCTGTGCTGTTAGTATACCTTGATGCATGTGGCGGGAGAGCGGGGGGCGCGCCGCGCGACCGAGACCTCTCTCGCCGATCCGAGCTGTACTTGTGACCGGATCTACAACTAAATATATTAGCATTACCCGGTGGTAGGACTCTTCAGCACGTCCGTCTTGGTTGGTACCACCGAGATATTTTACCTCCAAGCAGTAGTGTGCAAGCTGCACTGTGTTTAGGTTTGAAGGGCACTGTAGCAAGTGAAATTACTGGGCGAAAGAGACTTAACTACAATGTCTCGGGGTAATGAGCGCAGTGCAGTGCCACGCAAACCATAAAAACTTTAAGCTTTGGGTGGCACTGCATCTGTAATAGTTTTGTCACTTGCTGACATAAAAAATAAAAAGAGTCAGTAGCCAACTCTAGTTTTTAGGCCGCCCAAAGTTTCTATCACGGCTAACTACTTTGAAATAGCCGGGACTGACTATTTAACGTGCCCTCCGAAGAAGCAAAATTCAATCATTTGGAGTGATTCAAAGTGATTTGTGTGATTTTATTGAACAGACGTTTTTAGGATGTTTCAAAAATGATGATATTTTTTACTTATTTTACTTTAAAAAATTCTGTTAGTCAATTGTTAGATGAAAAATATTTTTAGGCCGTCTATAGGCCTAAAAGTTAAGGCCTCTGAAGTTGTCCCATAGATGAATATTAAAATTACCTTTTCTCTTCGGAGTGCCTGCTCGTTCTGTGGTCGCGGTCGCGGTCGCGCTCCCTCTCTCTGTCGCGTCGGTCGCGCTCAGAGAACCTGTTATAACACAGGATTAGTTCAACCAAATACCATTTAAAAGTAGTAGAGTTCTTTGTGATAGAGCTCGTCCGGGGAACTACCACCATACCTATTTCTGACACCAAGCAGTAATGCTCGCATTGCTGTGTTCCGGTTCGAAGGGTTGTTCCGGTGAAATTACAGGCACATGAGACTTTCCATCTAGCGTCTCAGGGTGGTAACACGCAAGTGATATTATGATGTTGCATGCGTACATAGGCTATCACACTAAGGGCATACTATAGATTGTAATATCCCAAAAATTATTTCGCCTCAAACAAAAACTCATTGAACAGGCTTAGATAACTGCAACCTTTCTCCATGTAGGTGGAGCTATCGGCGCTTCGAGCCGAACACGACATCCCAATGATTATTTCGTCCAAGCGAGATATGTCTCGATAGCTCAATTGGTAGAGCACCCGCGTATCTAGCGTTGGTTGCGGGTTCAAATCCCGCTCGAGGCGAAATAATTTTTGGGATATTATAATGTATAGGTACAGTGGATAGTGCATTACCTCGGTGACACGGCGTCTCTCGCGTCGTGAGACTTCCTCGGCTCCAGCGAGGGCGGCAACTCGCCGCCGAACGGCTTCAGGTCCATCAGCGCCGGAGGCTGTTGGTAAAACATGTTGATGTTATATTTTTTTTATTTCTTTATTGGTTATAGACCAACGTTTGACCACTACCTCACCTGCCCCCCGATAGCGTAACTCGGTTTCAATCCGATTTCAATCAGTTCGTTCGTTCGTTCGTTCGTACGAGTCAGTGGCCAACTCTGGTGACAGAGTTTCTAGGCCGCCCGAAGGCCTCTGTCATGGCCTCACAAAAAGCCGGGACCGACTGCTTAACGTGCCCTCCGAAGCACGGGAGCGCTCAGTTGAAATTGCCACTGGCGGTCACCCATCCAAATGATGATCCCCCGGAACAGTGCTTGACTTCGTTGATCTGTTAAGAACAACTTAGCCAGCTTAGTCACGAGCGCTCCATTTCAATTCCATTTCAATCAGTGAACTGTCAATAAGCTGTCAGATTCATACAAAATACGTCACTTTTTGATTGAAACCAAGTGAAATTGATTGCAATCGGGGGGCTGATGGGAAGTGTTGGTGTGGTCGATGATGGAGCACGCTGGTCTAGAAAGAACCTGTTCACTCTACACTTGAAGACCCCCATATTGTAACGTACCGGAAAAACAGAAGCAGGCAACGAGTTCCATTCTGTGCTTGTGCTAACAATAAAGGAAGCGTTTGGTTCGGCATGGCGGAGTGGTCTATAATAAGGCTCCTGGTGGCAGATATCGTAAACGCGAGCTGGTTACGATATCTGCGTGGAATCGTTGTTGACGAGCCACGTTTTAGGGCTCGTCTGACTGTTTTTTAAAATCAACCTTTCGATAGCGAAACTATCACTATTGAAACAACACAGATACGGATAACAATTTTACAATTTCACACCATGGCACGTATAGAACACGTTACTAAGTTACACGTTATTGGTACGGAATCTTCTAGGTCTTTTTTTTTTTTATACTACTAAAGTGGTAACCAAGCGTACGGCCCACTTGATGGTCAGCGGTTACCGTAGCCTATGTACCCATAGATACGCAACATCATAGATATCACTTGCGCGTTACCACCCTGAGACGTTAGATGGTAAGTCTCATGTGCCTGTAATTTCACCGGAAACTATAACCTTCGAACCGGAACACAGCAATGCGAGCGTTACTGCTTGGCGGCAGAAATAGGTATGGTGGAAGTCCTTCCCCGGACGAGCTCTATCACAAGGAACTCTACTACTCTTAATTAAATTTAATAAAAATATGTGTATGTCTAGAATGCTTACCCTCGGGTCAGGCTCGTCAGGGCGGTCACCGAGCAGGCCCCGTCTGGTGCCGTCGCGGCTGCTGCTGCCGCCACGGCTGCGATCCTGTCTCTCCGGTCTGAAGGGAACATAAAAAAGTTATAATTAATTTAAGACGGTATATAATTATTTATTATGAGATGGCGGGACGAACTCGACTCACATTCAAGCTCATGGCCTGTCACGGCGTTAGATCGCGAAGAGTGGAAGAAGGGAAGGGAGGCCTTTGCCCTGCAGTGGGACAATCACGGCTAAATAATAATAATAATAATATAATTATTTAAAATTTTTATTTTTTGATTTATGTATGTCAATAAGCTGTCACATTCATACAAAATATGTCAGTTTTTGATTGAAACCAAGTGAATTCGATTGCAACCGAATTACGCAATCCGAGGGGCAGATATTTGTACTACGTACAGAATGGTCACTCAATTAGATTTACCTAACCACATTAGCGAGTTTTTTTTTTTTTTGTTTTTTTTTATACAACTGAAGCGGCATCCAAGCGTACGGCCCACAAGATGGTAAGCGGTTACCGCAGCCTATGAACGCTTGCAATACCAGAGGTATCACTCGCGGGTTGCCACCTTGAGGCTAAGATCGAAAGCCTCATGTGCCAGAAATTTCACCGGAAACCATACCCTTCACACCGGAACACAGCAATGCGAGCATTACTGCTTGGCGGCAGAAATAATAGAGTTCCTCGAACCCCAGGGAACCTAGGAGTTCGAGGATCATTTTGACTTCAAACGAGGCTCGCAACCAAGGAGGTTTTTTAGTCGGACAACCTCACACACCCCTATTCGCTCGCATCCTCATGCAAAAGCATGTCTGCTTGCAGATTCATCACGACAGCTTTTTAATGTTCCCACAGTTGGGACACTGGCCTACTCTCTACCGAGAGTGATTGGGTCTTAAATCCACTACGCGGACCCAATGCGGATTGGTGGATGGCACATGTCTGTCGAATTAGTTCTTGGACATGCCGGTTCCCTCGCGATGTTTTCCTTCACCGTATGAGAGCACTGGCATTGCGCACATAAACCTTTTCAAATAGAAAAATCCACTAGCGCGGGTTTGAACCCACAACCTTAGGATCGGAGGTCACTACCACTAGACCACCGGTGCGCAGAACACAACTATTGAGGAGTAATCTTCGGTAATGATATAAAAATGAGGTTCTCTGTGATAGAGCTCGTCCGGGGAAGGACTACCACCATACCTATTTCTGCCACCAAGCAGGATTGCTGTATTCCGGTGTGAAGGGTATGGTTTCCGGTGAAATTACTGGCACATGAGGCTTTCGATCTTAGCCTCAAGGTGGCAACCCGCGAGTGATACTTCTGGTATTGCTAGCGTCCATAGGCTGCGGTAACCGCTTACCATCTTGTAGGCCGTACGCTTGGTTGCCACTTCAGTTGTATAAAAAAATAATAATAATAAGGTAACCTGTAGTTGTCTAGTCGCTTGGGCGAGCGCCTCTCCCTCTCTCGCGGGTGTCGCGGCAGCGGGGGGCTCGCGCGCCGCCGCCCATAGCCCTCGCGACTCTCCGCTGGCGAACAACAAAGATACTTATCATTTTATACTATAACTAGGAGGTCTGTCCTAGCTTCGCGCGGGTGCAATGAAACCGCACCCATACAAAGACGAGGCGAGTCGCTAGTAATAAATATAGCCTATCACTCAGGGATAATGTAGCATCTTAATGGAGAAAGAATTTTTGTAATCGCACCAGTAGTTATTATATATATATATATATATTTATTCGTAACAAAAATGTGGCAACCCGCGAGTGATACCTCTGGTATTGCTAGCGTCCATAGGCTGCGGTAACCGCTTACCATCTTGTGGGCCGTACGCTTGGTTGCCACTTCAGTTATAAAAAAAAAATACTTTTTTGGGATAAAATATGCAATTGATGTGGCGCGGCGGGCGAAGGGTTGCGGGTTCGATTCGCGCCTTGGAAAAAATGTATGTATGATCTGCAAATATTTGTTCCGTGTGTTCTAGGTATTTTACGAATATCTATCTATGTATTGTATTGTAATAAGTTTGTCAGTCATCTAGTACCCATAACACAAGCTCTGCTTAGCTTGGGGCTAGATGATGCTGTGTGGATTGTCCAGCATTATTAAAAAAAACACCAGCTTGCTATAATTAGCTAGTATAGTTATTTTTGTCATTCTTAAGTTAATGAGCAAAAATGATGTTTTCAAAGACATTAGCTAACAGAGATTTAAAGTTCTATGAATAAGGCCCATAGTTAGCAATGTAAAGATAAGGAGTTGAAACTATAGTGGTTAGAAATTATTTTAAATTTTTAACAACTTGCTTTTGACATCTAGAAAGAAGAAGAATGAATGACATTTTTTTTTTTTTATACTACTAAAGTGGTAACCAAGCGTACGGCCCACTTGATGGTCAGCGGTTACCGTAGCCTATGTACGCATGCAACCTCATAGATATCACTTGCGTGTTACCACCCTGAGACATTAGATGGTAAGTCTCATGTGCCTGTAATTTCACCGGAAACCATACCCTTCGAACCGGAACACAGCAATGCGAGTATTACTGCTTGGCGGCAGAAATAGGTATGGTGGTAGTCCTTCCCCGGACGAGCTCTATCACAAAGGACTCTACATCATGAAGAAGAGCTTCTAGATAAAAATAAAAAAAAAATTGTATCATCAACACGAAGATTTAAAGATGTGAGTCTCACCTGCGCTCTTTTGGACGTTTCTGTAGCTGTGTTTGGAGGGTGCTGGCTCGGCTTGGGGCAGCTCGGGCTCCGACTCGCCGCCCTGGGAGTCCTGCGAAAAAACGTCATCACTACTACGTCAAAATTATACAAGTGAAAGTGACACTGCTTAACAGGATGACAGGCGTATTTCTAAGGGGCTGGCCATACAGAGATAAGGACGCGTCTCGTGGACGCGGCGCTGTCATAGAAAATGTAGAAGCTTCTTTTTTTTTTTTTAGTATTCAGTTTTATTTATAGCATCATAATTATGAGGGTAATACATGTCACAGGTCTTATGTAATATTAAATAATATCAGAGCAGTTAACACATAGCTATGTACCTAGTAAGGGTGTTGCACTATAAAATTGAGTAGGAGCGGACCGATTTTAGTAATGGATATGCATCTAGTTTGTGATATAATCATTATTTGGGGTAGCAATAAGACCTATCATTCGTTATTTGAGTCACAGAGAAACTGATCAAGTGCGTCGCGACGCAACAGAATAGACGGAGCTCGGAAACGACGCTTACGTCTTATCTCTTATCTGCGTCTTATTGCAAATAATCTTTACATATAAAAACTAAATCACTTTTCTCTGTCTGTCCCCCTGCATGTACGCTTAGATTTATGTACGCAACGGATAATAAGGCGGTTTTTACAAAAATGATATATTGATTCATGAGGAAGGTTTATACGTACGTAAGAAACGTGGGAGATGAAGTACAAGATTTCAAAAAAGGGGGAAAGATCCACAATTTCTACAGATGGCTAGAAATAAAAGATACCAAAAAGGAGGCAAGCGGCGAACAGATCATATTTTTAATTATCCGGGTCGCTAGTATACAATAGAAAGGTCAGAGGCGCGACCGGGGGTACGGATGGGACGCGAGACGCCAGTCTTGCAACCGTTCCCCCGTCTTTTTTATGTATTAAAAAGTCACGTCCACGCCGCGCCGTCTTACGTCTTTTCTGTCTGGCTAGCCCCTTAGGCAGATTGATATACAACCTAATATAAGTCCATTAAACACAATCAGATATCGGATTAACCATAGACACGCATAATCAACCGTTTTAAGTTTTTTTGTTAATATTTTTGTTTGACCCCAATGAGTAGCTGCTATTATTAACCTTGCACTGGCGAGCAGAAAGTGATGAGTGGGTTCCAACTCTTATAATAAGCTTTGCTCGCGAGTACCGCGGGTCCATAAAGAGTAGTAGAGTTCCCTGTGATAGAGCTCGTCCGGGGAAGGACTACCACCATACCTATTTCTGCCGCAAAGCAGTAATGCTCGCATTGCTGTGTTCCGGTGCGAAGGGTATGGTTTCCGGTGAAATTACTGGCACATGAGGCTTTCGATCTTAGCCTCAAGGTGGCAACCCGCGAGTGATACCTCTGGTATTGCAAGCGTCCATAGGCTGCGGTAACCGCTTACCATCTTGTGGGCCGTAAGCTTGGTTGCCACTTCAGTTGTATAAAAAAAAAAAAAAAAAAACTTTACATTTGTTTTAAAATGTAATATAAAAAAAATATGACAAAACATTGAAACATTGAAAACATTGGACATAGAGGATATAAGTATATGAATGATTGTCTAATCACCACATAAACACATAGGTTTAACTATGGTTAAGCTGATGGCTGATCAAGTGTCCAATGGACCTTTTATTAGCTTTATTATATTTTGTAAAGATCATCTCGGTTTTTTTTTGTTAACGAGGAAAGACCCTAATGTGACACTTAAAAACGATCCTTGCAAAATTAATAAAACCGATTTTTAACAAAGATTCTTATGAAAAATGGCGGCGGATCACACGAATTGCATGGAAATATTGTATAAGAATGGCCAGACCCTATTTTCCGATTAAATTTGATGTCCAATAAATTCTATAGCTTCAAATAATTGAAGAGGTTTCCACTTTCCACCGCTCATCAGTATTTCTAATAAAATTTGTGGCATAAAGAGTATTTATGGCCATTTATAAATAAATTTCCACTATCATACATTAAATTTTTAACTGGCTTTATTATAATTTCTAATCAGGTAATCAATTAAGAAATAACATTTATTATTTATTTAAAATTCATAGTTTGTGTTCCAATGAACATTTATAATCTGAACTTAGTGTCTAAGATATATTTTTGTAGTTAGTTACCAATGACAACCATGTTACCATAATTCCATCCTTACAGCTACTACTTACATGTCACGGAAGCCTATGAGCGGGCAGTGTGGAACCTGGACGATCATCTTGAGGAGGCCTCGGCTCGGTCTCGTGGGGTATTTGACTTTTGTTTTGTGTCAATTTATAAATGGGTAACCATATAAAATAAAAGTGTTAATATCATCGTTGAAAACAGCACAACGGATATGGGATCTTTAATTTTGGAATGCTACAAGAAATTTAGATTTGGTGCAATAATGGTAGAATACAGAAAACAGTATTCTAGTTGTTGAAGAATTATTTTAAAGTTATCAAATAGTTCAGAGAGCGAAATATAGTCTTATCGAGTTTCTAAGTAGTAATTACCTCACTCATGTCCATGTTCACATCGTCGTAATTGGTGTCGTCATCGCGGCGACGCGAACCTCCGCCGCCGTGACCACTGTGGCCCCCCGCCCCCTACAATATCATTCTATTGTCAAGCAAGAATGCAGATTAATATCCGTGCTATTTTACAATAAGAAACTTGATCTTAAATCTATCGGGCTATAAATTTTCAATCTCAAGGGCATGCAAACTTACCGATGATTGATGATGGCCAGCATAGCGTTCCTCGCCTTCATCCTCGCTTCCATACCCAACCAGGGAATCCATTGTAAATTGATCTAGTGGTTTATGTTGAGGTAATAGATTTTTTCTACAGGAAAGTCAATTATTATAACAAAATTCACAAAAACAACACGGAAAGTAAGATTTATTTGTAAAATTGGCAATATGGCGGACGAAAGTGTTGCCAACTGTAGCTTATGGTTTGTAGCTACAAAACTAGGAGTATTAAACATCTAATAGTTTACTTACATAATAACTGTTTTGCGATTTGTGTGTGTTGTGAGCTGTGTAAAACTAATTTTGAAACATCGCGAATTTCAGTGTTTAAGTTTTAAATATACAAAACACAAAAAACATTATTAGGTATCATATGACTATTTTAGGTTAGCACTGTTATTCTTCTAATTATTTATAGTGTTTTATCGACCTTAGGCTACTATGCAATTAATTCTTTACAAGTAGGTATCTATATTGCAAAATAATATTCAATGGTTCCTATTAGCTGAAAAACCAATAAAACCACTATTTGATTTCTCTGCTTACTGGCTAAAACGATTTAGCTACTTTTTCTAGCCACTTTTCATCATAGCAACATGACAATATCATCAGCCACTGGCCACTTCCTTTTGAATTTGTGGCTGTTGAGTGTGTAAAAATAGCTAGATCTAGTAGTCTGTGGCTAGATCTAGCTACTTAATAGCTATGTTGGCATTAGTAGCAGACGGACGACAACGAACGAAATATTGACGATGCCTGATCGGCTCGCTAGATGGCGTATTGATCATAGATAAATAGAGGAAAGAATGAACAGCCAGAAAAATGATACCAGTAAAAAGTAAAAATGACTGGTTGTTCGGATACGCTATAAAATTAGCATGTCCAAACACCACTTTGCAAAGCATAATAATTTTTATATAAGTGCTCATCACATCACAAACACCAAAAAGCTTTTATTTTATTTTCAGTTGGCATCTAAAATAGTTTGGATTTAGCTATAATTATTGCATGTCTTCTTGGAGTTTGGACTAATCCATGATTGTGCACGATGGATGTAATGTAGGTAGTGTATCCGAAATGAAAGTTCTTTTCTCTCTGTCTTTTTTTCAATATGGCGGAATCATTGACCGCCGTTCGGACGTCTGCTTTTTTGCTTATCGAAAAATTGTTTCTTTCGCGATAAAAAATCAGTAAAAGTGCTAAAAAAAGTTATTACTGTAGTTTGTTTACCTTACTGTGTGAGAAACTAATTGATTTGAAGAATTTGCAGCCCTCGTAACCAGTGAAAAAATGGTAATGATAGTTTTTTGTTTTGATACTTTTTTAAAAACTTTACTTCTTTTGAATTCGTGTTTTTCATCTATTTCTGAAGATATTTTTAATACTTTATAGTAAAACTTGTAGATATTCGATGTGGGCGTGTCCTTAGGCCTCAAAAACGTTATTTATTCGCTTTTTTTTCTTTGTTTTCAAGTTTTCTAACCAAAAAAAAGTGTCGTAATGTGGTGTCGTTCTCACATGCTAAATTATTGCAATGTTTCATCCCACTAAGCATTATTTCTTTGTGCTACCGATGAGCTAATTATGCAAGCAGGGTGTGGCTGTATTGATTTTCTCGGAAGGTTCTAGGTATAGGTTTAGAATACGTCTTGAACTTGGTGCAGTGTGCCTGCTGTAGACATAGTATTACAATGCGGTTTTTGTCTATCATGCTTGATGTTTGCTCCGAATTATGACCTTAGCCTTTCAAAATCACTTTAATAAACGTTCTTGTGTCTAAAAAAGGCGAATAAAAATTCTAAAATTTACACATTTTATGCCAAAGTGCATTTTGTCAAGACACAACATGAATGGAGGAGGAGGGAGAGTAAAAATGCCATAAAATTCAATATAAAACCATGTTATCGGTTATATAATTTTATGTGCTTTGTGGTGGGTTTGCCAAGTCTAAGAAATGAAATCAGAATTCATGAATTTCATGCCAGAATTTTATATTTTTCATACACCATTGAGTCATCATGATTTATTATCTTGCACAACTTGTTAGGAAACAAACAAAATCACTACATAGTATTAAACAAAGTCTCTTTCAGCTGTCTGTCCCTATGTATGCTTAGATCTTTAAAACTATGCAAACAATTTTTTTTTTGGAGCTTTTGTCCTTTTGGATGATATCAGCTCCATCTTATCATCTGGCTTTTCTATCAAGACACATCTTTTAACAGGCCTGTATGGGTACTATTCTCATCTGTCACCTAGTTTTGGCCCCTTAAGGTGCCAGCTCGCACAAAAAAGTGTGATTATGTCACCCTATCAGTAACAAGAAGAAAAATATGGACCGGTATGCACACTGCATCTGTTATGGTAAAAGGTGTTCGCTTAACATCAGGCAAACGGCTTAACCATCTTGTCATTTGCTGATATAAAAAAACTGAGTAGGTCATCCAGGGTTCTAAAAATTGAGACATTATTTATGAAGGAAGAATTCTGGCCGAAGGGTGTCGTATTTCGGCGATTTCGTGGATGGCTTCCTGACACCCCCCGCACTTCCACCCGCGCGCGGCACGTCGCGTCTCACTGTTCCCACTAAATAGTGTTAATATTATATAAAATATGTAGGTATTCTTAGTTTTAAGATATTTATATAGGCCGTAGAATAAGTTTGTTACATTTGTAACTTTTCTAATGTTGCCTGAATAAAGTTTATTGTATTGTATTGTATTAGAATTAAAATAATAGATCCATTCAGAAGACAGTGTGATTGCGGAGCTCCTGTACAAGATATGCTGTCCGTTATGCACTACCACCTGCACTCTGCAGGATTTATTTAAAGCAACAAATAGAGCTATAGAGGTGGCCACCTATTGGTCGAGAAGAGTTTGAGGAATCTAATTTGACACGAGAAGAAGAAGAGGAATTAAAATGTTTTTTTTTAGGCATATTGCAAGGCTCATCATGTGTTCTATCCACCTTTTGCAGTCTAAAAGAAGGGCGTATGGAGATGATGAAGACAATCCACCATCAGAATCCGGGTCTGACTTCGATGATGATGAGGATCCAGACAATCTAGAAGTACCAGGTAAAAACTTGTTACAGTGTTACATGTTACCTTAAGGGCGAAAATAGACATGCCTGCAGCTTGTACAATATCATGTATAGGTCCTACAAGGCAGGCAACGCTTCAGCAGTACCTCTGGTATTGCTGAGGTCAATAGGCGACGGTAACTGCTTACCATCAGGCAAAGATACTACTTACTGGCATTTTAGCAAATTCTGAGAATATTTTTTCTGGGAATTGGTAATTATATTGAGACTATGATCCTAGTATTATCTTTACACAGTAAAGGCCTATCTATACTGATGTGGCGCAGCAAGCGCAGGGCCGCCTGCGACGCAGAGGTTGCGGGTTTGATTCCCGCCTCCGGACAAATGTTTGTACTATCTACAAATATTTGTTCCGGGTGTTCTGGGTATTTTCTATATATAATAAAAATATCTATCTATCTATGTATTGTATGTATTAAGTATATATCAGTCATCTAGTACCCATAATACAGCTCTGTTTAACAGCAGCTTACCTTGGGGCTAGATGATGCTGTGTGGATTGTCCAGCATTATTATTATTATTATTATCTATATCAAAAACTGCATGCCCATTGTCATAGATTTGAATGTCAAGTTTGGTGTGCACTTTTAGATAGAATGATCTCTCCCAAGAAACTAACAGACGAAAGGAAATTTTGCCAGGCTTGAAACAGAAACACATCAGTCTCTCAATTGTTTTTTGTCTGCACGTAGGTGTACTGAAGGCGTTACGCCTTCAGTACACCTACGCAATCGCATGCGGCAGCGAAACGACGAAAAAACTGTATGTTGTATGGCAACGTTTCGCATGTGTTATGTCTCGCTCTACTATACATATATAGCTAGATGAAATAGTTGCGTCCTTGTCAGTATTGTTTCGCAAGTAACTGCGAAATGGCCGTTACACAGACGCAGCAGTTTCGCTAGTGGAGTTACGCATCGCAAGGCGTCACCACGCGTTCTGTCGGTGAGGACAGAATTTCGCACAATGGAATCCGAAAATATTGAAATATTATTGAATTTGGTTCGAAATTATCCCGAGTTATTTAGTTGGGCATGTTGATTACAAAAATGCATACAAAAAAGAGGTGGCATGGAGGAAAATTCAAGAAAAGACGGGGATAAATGGGGATTTCCTTGCGAAAGAACTGCAGTGTACTAACGTTCCGCAGATGTTTCGCTACCGCAATTATTTCGCAGACTCGCAGCCGCATACGAACGCGTAGGTGTACTAAGGGCGTCTTTAGACTATGAGCAGGTTTGGTGTAGGCAGTTTGGCTTGTCGAAAATTCCAGTGAACATTTCTCCCTCTTTTTTATTATACCACTAAAGTGGCAACCAAGCGTACGGCCCACTTGATGGTAAACGATTACCGTAGCCTATGTATGCTTGCAACATCAGAGATAACACTTGCGTGTCCCCACCCTGAGACGTTGGAAAGTCTCATGTGCCTGTAATTTCACCGGAAACCATACCCTTCAAACGGGAACACAGCAATGCGAGCATCACTGCTTGGCGGCAGAAATGGTGGTGGTAGTCTTTCCCCGGACTAGCTCAATCACAAAGAACTCGACTACTACTCTTTATCATATTCATTATCATGTTTCATCTGAGTCTTTTTTTTTTTATACAACTGAAGTGGCAACCAAGCGTACGGCCCACAAGATGGTAAGCGGTTACCGCAGCCTATGGACGCTTGCAATACCAGAGTCTATGATGTGCTGGTCAATATATATTAATTTGTTGACAGGTGGAGGTAAAACACTGGCTGCAGCAGCTCAGTTGGGAACTCCAAAAGTCACAGTGACATCCAAGCCGCCAGCGCATGTCATAGTCAGACCTACCACAAACCCACTCGCTGGTAAGTATTTTTAAATTTTAGATTCATTGCCAAGCTACATAAAGTTTTATAATTTATTTTTGATGTTTAGTTTAGTTTTGTGACTCTAATAGGACTAGATTGTAAGTATCTTTAGTTAAAAACCTTTTTTTTACTATATCAATATCTAATGTAATGTTTTTGACTTGTCTAAGTGCATGTAGTACTGTGCCAAAAGATAAATAAATAAATTACATTGAATTGTAAGTCTCGCTAAAACTCGAGAACAACTGCCCCCATACCATGAACTCTTAGAGCGATTCAAATTAGGACCTAAACGTAATTGTCAAAAAAATTTTGTACCATAAAAATAATAATTATTGAAGTCATGGTACAAAATTTTTTGACAATTCAGCTTAGGTCCTAATTTGAATCTCTCTAAGAGTTCATGGTATGGGGGCAGGTAAAGTTTTAAATTAAACAGTAAGAAATAACGCGGTTAGTCAGCAAAGGAAGTGGAGTCCAATAATGATGGGTTTGTCATTGTAATGTCGTTTGTAGCAGCATCTGCGCTCGTGACGTAGCTAATTGTTCCTAACAGATCAACGAAGTCAGGCACTGTTCCGCGTACTCACCATTTGGATGGGTGACCAACCGCCAGTGGCAATTTCAACCGATTGCACGAGGCACGTTAAGCAGTCGATCCTGGCTTTTTGAAAGTTGTTTAGCCACCTGGTTGTTCTGGTGGTAGGACTATTCAGCAAGAGTACGTCTTGGTGTGTACCACCGCAGTGTCAGATATTCTACCTCCAAGCAGTAGCAAGCTGCACTGTGTTTAGCTTTGAAGGGCACTGTGGCAAGTGAAATTACTGGGCGAAAGAGACTTAACAACAATGTCTCAGGGTGATAAGCGCAGTGCAGTGCCACGCAAACACTTAAAAACTTTAAGCTTTGGGTGGCACTGCATCTGTAATAGTCAGGCGTGGTGCTTAACATTAGGTGGGCGCGTTGATTGTCCTGTCACTTGCTGACATTAAAAAAGAAAGCCATGACAGAGGCCTTCGGGCGGCCTTAAAACTCTGTCACCAAAGTGGCCACTGACCATAGGAACTTACTTAGCGGCATCGGGTATGGCGTTCGGGCAGGCCAGTAACGTGAAGCCGGTGAAGGTGTCCGCGGGCGCGCTCAGCAAGCCGCTCGGTATCGGCAACTTCGGGAACCTGGCCAACCTCGCTAACCTCGCGGGCCTGGGCCGCGGGGCGCCGATGTCTAGGGGGGGCAAAGGTAAGACTAGATTGTAAGGTAGATATAGACATTCATTTATTTACCACATCAGCACACAATACAGACACATTTGAAAATCATTTGAATTATACAGATACATACATAAAAAGATAACATATCATATGCTTAAAATAAGTTTGTCATCATCATCATCATCATCATAACAGCCTTCTAATGTTCCCACTGCTGGGACACTGGCCTACTCTCAGGCGAGAGTGATTGGGTCTTAATCCACCACGCGGACCCAATGCGGATTGGTGGATGGCACATGTCTTTCGAATTTTTAGTTCTTGGACATGCCGGTTTCCTCACGATGTTTTCCTTCACCGTATGAGAGCACTGGCATAGCGCACATAAATTTTTCGAATAGAAAAATCCATTGGTGTACAACCGTGTTTGAACCCACGACCTTAGGATCGGAAGGCGGGGTCACTACCACTAGACCACCGGTGATCTAGGTGATAAGTTTGTAAAACAGGTCAATCTAGGTATATTGTGTGCTACAGCAGCAAAAGGGCCTCGACTCAGCATAATGTCCACTAAGAATAGTAGACGCTGGTATTCTGCCGAAACCACTTCATTTAGTCATCAGACCCTGTGAGAATAATAAAATCAATTACAATTATAAGAATAAAATAATGTTACTATAAAGCAAAGATAAAAAAAAAAAACAATAATTATTTGATATTAAGATAATATAATATGATTATTTTATTTTGTTTTTATTTTATTGTATATTATTTTTATTTTATATATATTATGATTGTGAGAGAGCAAAAAAGTGTGTATGTAATGCTAGGTACATTTAGAATCATTATTTTTTGTTAAATCAATGTTTATTGTAATGTTTTGACGTGTCTAAGTGCATGTACTGTGACAAAAGAAAAAATAAATTGAATTGAATATGATATTTAAATATAAAAATAAAAAACATAAGTCAGTAAGAAAAGAAAAGAAAACATGTTTATTGACCCCCATAATCATACCATAAGCATACATACCTAACACCTAAAAACACTATGAACTAGGTAGGTACCTATATAGGTATGAAAGTCGCGCATAAGGGTCAAAAGGTCCTGTCTCAGCAAAAGCTGCATCGCGTAGGTACAGTTAGTTATCCTTGTTAGAAATCGAAAAGGCAGCGCTCGGCACGTGTCAGTGACCCGCGCGTCAATGAACCGCGGATCAATAACCCGCGCGTCCTTGACCTGCGCGTGTCAATGACCCGCTACGGGGCGCGCACACTCGAATATTTCATTATTAATGCGCTTGACTCGATTCCCAACAATGATAAATAATAATTGAACAGAAAAACGTAAACGATTTTTTTTTTTAGTCTAGATCCTATCCCTTAAGTTTTTCAGGTTGATAATAAATGATGATTATTATTAATGTCTCTGTTGACAACATTCACACTTAGTTTAGGAGTACTCGTGATTTAGCTGGCTAAGTTGTTCCTAACATATCAACCAAGGTAGCACTGTTCCGCGTTGTCGCCATTTGGATGGGTGACCGCCAGTGGCAATTTCAACTGAGCTCCCGTGCTTTGGAGGGCACGTTAAGTCGGTCCCCGCTTTTTCAAAGTTGTTAAGCCATGACAGAGGCCTTCGGGCGGCCTAAAATAAAAACTGTTACAGAGTTGGCCACTGACTCATACGAACTTATTTACACATAGTTTAAGGTTGTTTGGTCCTAATAAACATATGAGTTTAAATTAAAGTTTTCTCAAGGTTGTCAAGAAAGCGACAAGCTCTCTACTCTAATTCAGAACTCGTACCCAAATACTGTTGTACAAAACTAATTTAGTATATAATATGCATAAGTCTAGATTTAAAATAGATAAATCAAACTTTCTAGTTCACTGTGTGCCTACTCTTAAGTGTTTTATGCTACTAACCTAATAAGAATACATTTATCGTCTGCAATAAAAGTACTGTTATTTATTAGAACTTAAAACGGATGATTCTAGCTTTAAAATAGATATGTTTTATTTCTGCCGCCAAGCAGTAATGCTCGCATTGCTGTGTTCCGGTGTGAAGGGTATGGTTTCCGGTGAAATTACTGGCACATGAGGCTTTCGATCTAGACCTCAAGGTGGCAACCCGCGAGTGATACCTCTGGTATTGCAAGCGTCCATAGGCTGCGGTAACCGCTTACCATCTTGTGGGCCGTAAGCTTAGTTGCCACTTCAGTTGTATAAAAAAAAAATGTTTAGTTATCCTACTAATATTTTAAATGCGAATGTGTGTGTGTGTATGTTTGTTACCACGTATCTCCGTGACGACTTTACCGATTGTGATGAAATTTAGAATGTAGATGGCTTAAGTCCTGGAATAACACTTATGCTACATATTATCCCGAAAAAATGTAATGTTCCTGTGGGATAGCGTAAAAACTGCAATAAACGAGGGTAAAATGCGCGGGTCAGCTCGTAAGTTATAATTATAAGTATAGCTTTAAAATAGTTAACTTTAGAGGCGACCACAGAAAACCAGCGCTGTGGCATGAGTTGTTCTGCCTTAGTAGTTAGCACTCAGAATGATTGGTGGCCATTTTTGCTGCAAATTGTTATTTTTACCCCCGACGCAAAAGGGGTGTTACAAGTTTGACCTCTCTTTCTGTGTCTGTCTGTGGAACTGTAGCTCTTAAACGGATGAATCGATTTGAAAACGTTTTTTACATTTGAAAGCAGGTTTTCTAGCGGAGGTTCGTAGACAATGTTTTATGAAAAATCGGTTCAGCCGTTTCATGGTCATCAGCATAAGAATATCAGGAGTTTCTTTAACTGTGTATACAACGTGTTACTTAGTGTTCTTCACACCTCAAAGAGGGGTTATACTGTCCATGCACGTGAATACTTTGAAGTGTGCAAAAGTTGAAAACATCGTATTTGAAAATCCCATACAAGTTAAAATCTTAGAAATTTGCGACAGTCCTTGCTTCGTTGTTAATTCCATTAACTCAACACTGACTGACTGACGTCACAGAATAAAGTAAAGTGTGCGAACTGCCGCCACTAACCGCACGGTGGCTCTGTCTTTGTCAAAGAAAAAGCTGACAGAAGTGCCCACTGCCTCAAAAAAAATGTCTTTTCAACACACTTGCTTATAAAGTGGCTCTATGGTCATCGCAATTGGGCACAGAATGACACCCATAATCAAACTATGACTTTTTCCTTGCTATAACTCACTAGTGAGTTATAGATTTTTTTTTGTTATTTTATTCACAAGTGTGTTAAAAAACGTCGTATGGTACACGTGTGTATTGAAGATTATCTTAAGACCCTCGCCTACGGCTCGAGTCTCAATGGCGCCTCAGCGGTAATCACCAATGTTACACACTAGTACCATAATGTACGCCTACTGCTTACAAAATTACAGTTAAATAATTTTATTTGTAATCTCGTATCACTTATTCGCCAAGACCTGTAAAATCTTTCTAAAATCCTCTTTGGGATTGTATAGACATTATGTAACACGGTGTATATGATATGTATGTGTGTCATCTTACGTAGTAACAGAATAAACGTTTATTATTATAAATTAGATGTCTAGATAGATATATCTTGACGTGTTATTCTAGCGATGGTCGCCGGGCCGGCTGTGCCGTCGCCGTACGCAGCGGGCTCGTCCGCCGCATTCAGCGCCGCCTCTCTGTTCGCCCAGAGTGAGTCGAGCCCCCCCCCCCCCCCCCAATCCCGTCCTCACTACATCCCCGGAACACGATTTCAAATATCTTTATTTAGTAGAAGGGTCTTAGACAACATTATTTTATATTAAATTAACAAATATTGTGTGTTTTGTAAAAAATGATGTGTGAAAAGACCTTTATGCCAGTTGTTGTGAGTTCCTCGCTCTAAGTAGAGACTTATTCACTCATGATGTAGATGTAAACCAGTAGTGGTTATGCAACTCGGTTGCAACCCGATTTCAATCAGCGAATTGTCGATAAGCTGTCACAAGATACAAAATATGTCAGTTTTTGATTGAAACCAAGTGAAATCGATTGCAACCGAAACATAATCGCCCCTCAGGTGACAGGGGTTGTTGTCGTCCGCGATGTGACGCAGATTTGGAGAAATTTCTGTTTTTGATTGCAACCAAACTATAACCTTGCAAGTCCTTATCGCCTTTAACGCTGAGTGTAGATCTATATTCTTAGCGTGAAAGGCTATTTTTTTAGCGTTTTTCTTGCCACAGGTAAGTCGACTTTGAGTTGCCCCCTTTTTCGCCTCTAGTTGAGCCCCTGTCCTCGCTACATCCCTGGTCCCTATTCCATCTCGCGTTAAAGACACCGATGATATTCCAATTAGAGCCGATTTGACTGAATTTAAGTAAAATTTTAATAAATCATCATTAATTCAAATATTTTGTTGAGTACTTTGAGCGGTTACAATCACGACTTTTTGCATCCAATGCATAAAACAGTATTGATTGGATTGATAACATCGGGCACGTTAAGCAGTCGGTCCCGGCTGTTTCAAAGTTGTTAGGCCATGACAGAGGCCTTTGGGCGGCCTAGAAACTCACCAGAGTTGGCCACAGACTAAGTACTTACTTTATAGAATCGATATTTTATTGTATCGATTAAAAAGCGTAAACTGTATATATGCAGTCTCGTTAAAAACGCGCGTTTGTATCATACAAAAAAACATACAGTCGAATTGATAACCTCCTTAGTGTCGGTTTAAAACCGCCATAGTGCTAACCTTCATCGATGTGTGTAGCGCGAGAATTTCCGTAGTTTATTTGATAGATATATAATTTTAATTTGCAATGTTTTACAATTTTTTAGTGTGCTACCTTTCTTATGCGTATTCCATGGATGTAACGTGTAATCCCGATATCCCCATGATTATGATTAATAATTAAATAATTATGATGCAATAAATGATACTAAATACTGATTTTGACCCCATTAATGGGGAAAGCGGGAAGTCAAAAAATAACTTCCTGTTGCCCCCATTAGGTACGCTTTATCTTCAATGGGGACAGTGACACGTTACTATTAACCGGGCCACTGTCCCCATTGACATTTATTTGAATTGAAACAGATTTCGTCCCAACAGAGGTGACCTTGATTGTTGCCATCCATCTAGACTGCAGATGTAATCCAATTTTTGATGGAATGGATGGAATTAACGCTGATGGAAACTTAGTTATGTTAGTGATGGGACGCTGGATTACATCCGTCTAATGCCGGCAGTACACGCTTGGCCAATGATCGGCCAAGGAGCTGGGTCAACATATTGTTTGTTCTTATAAAATAGTGTCGCGCGTGAGTGAAATTCACAAATGATTTTTTTCGGTGTGGAGTTAAACAAGCAATAAGATAAGATAAGATATATTTCCAAAAGATACACATGTCTAAGGGTACCAGTAAATACAAAATAAAAACGAAGTATAAAATAGCGTAAATGTAGAGTTACCCAGTATGTAGATCGATACCGACGAGCGATGTGGCGCAGCGGGCGCAGGTCCGCCTGCGACGCAGAGGTTACGGGTTCGATTCCCGCCTCGGGAAAAATGTTTCTCTTCTAGTCTTCTAGTACCCATAATACAGCTCTATTTAACAGCAGCTTACATTGGGCTAGATGATGCTGTGTGGATTGTCCAGCATTATTTATTATTATTTATACCTTCCGTGCAAGTAAGTTATGGTTTGACATCATTTATTTTTTTTAATTTTATACAGCTTATCATGGCTGTACTATAAAATTATCATGTCAACTCTATTAACCCATCTTTCGCAAAATTAATAAATGATTTGATTTGAAGTAAACACAGTGTTACGGCAAGGTAACGCCCCCTTGAGGAACATTCTGATCATTTTTATTTGATACTTTATTTCTAAACTTATTAGTAGCAAAGAGGTTCAAAAACAACAGGAAAGGTGCTTAGCCAGCCAGCAAAAATGACGGTTTTTTTTATAAGGACAAACGTATATCGCTTCAAGAGTAAACCTTCAGAAATATTACTTCTAGAGGCTAGCCAGATACAATTCAACTGTAATAGGCATGATGACTGATTTTGAAAAACTTTTCTATTGTATTCAGAAGTATCGACTTTAGGCAATAAATAACCTATTATTCCAGAAATTAATGGTTTAGTAGTTCGTTTTTAGACTTGAATTTTAAAATTCGCGCTAAAACGCGCTAAGTCGCGGAGTGACAGCGGTGACGTCATCATTTCAGTTTTCAATATAAAATTTTAGCAATAAGGTTCAAAATTCTGCAATATTTTTGATACCACCAATCAGAGAGCCTAGATGCTCCTGATCGGTGTTCAACCTTTTATGGCGGATTGCTGTATTTTGTAGTTTTATTTTATTAAAAATATTATCAATCTCGCATCTAATGTAAAAAGAAATATGGTTTTTGAATTCCTTGAATCTATTTTCATAAGATGAAAGCGTGGTTTTAATGATTATTGGTTACTGTCATCATGCCTATTTTGATTATCGTATTTGTAGCACAGGTCCGATTACTATCCCAGTAGTGGTGTTAGTTCTAATGTGCTTTGCCATAGATTTTATTATTTTGGTGTTTTTCTACACTCTTTGTATTTCGATGTCTTAATGCACGGCTCAACCAAATTGAATCACTTGGTTGAATGGAGCAGAAATGTATATGCTGCTGAATTATTCACTTCTAAGTTTACATGGATCAATTTAGTTGCATCATCCAAATTGAAAGGCGGTAGTGAACTGTGTATATGACTTAAGGCTAGCGCTATATAGAACGATTTTCCGTCGCCGATCTTCCGTCCGACAGACACCGACACAAAGAATAATCCGTTCAATGTGGCTGCAGTCTTAAATACTAATATCGTTTTTTTTTCAGTATTCTGTTTTTTGTTTTTCCAGCTTTTGTATATTATATCTCAAAAATTTGGCTCAAGCGAGACTTCAACCCACAACCTTCACGTTTCGGTCGAAATAATTCTTGGATTTTTTCTGAAATTCCATTGTATTCGGCTCCGATCTATTCGGGGAAAACGTTGCAGTTATCCAAGTCTGTTCAATGACTAACGTTAATTCAGTTAATTTAACTTACAACAAAACAATGTTGACTGAACTTTGAACCCTTTGGCTCACTAAGGTCAGTAAATCTTTTAAAGGGCAATGTGTACGCTTCTTTAACAAAGTCCCAAGCGACATACAAAATTTATCAATTGGCAAATTTAAAAACTTAATTAAACAAAAACTGTCTCAAAAAGCTTACTATAAAACAACCGATTACCTAGATGATAAAAAAGCTTGGGACGAATGTGCTCCAACTCTACGTGGCATCCATAACAATAGCAAGGGTCATGCCAAAAAATCGATAGGAACCCAGCCGGTGTTGTTGCCAGTTCTTTTACGGCATGGGCGCGTTGGAACTGGTGTAAATTTTCCTAGCTTGTAAGATGTTTCAAAGTGATCCTTGTGATTCTACTGAAATAAATAATTTTGATTTAGATTTTTTTTATTTTGAAATGTTATGTGTTAATTCGAGGACCATAGAAATAATTTAAAATGAACCGCATTGTATACGCAAAAGTTGTAAAACAAAGATGTATATTTTGTTGGCTTCTTTTATAAACTGTTACGCAGAAGTTACCAACATAATTGCGCAACTTTTGAAATTAGTTACTCTTTTTCGAAACTGTACTAAAAATGCTTATATAAAATTATTGCGTTACGGACTGACTGACGATCAATGAGCATCCAGTACGGTAAGTAATAGAGACTTTTTAAAAATTTATTGAAACAGAAATAGAAAAATATTTATTGGACACAAGCTACAAAAAGATTCAAACAAAGAATCACCATATCTACTTAAGGTACATTTATTTTTGCCTTGTGCCGAATAGGGGTTTTGCTCAGCATGAATAACAGAATAATCATTTTATTGGTAAATTATTAATTTACATGTCACACTATGAATTGGCATACTTAAAATATTAAAAATAACATAATATTAAAATTAATTAAAAATAATTTGTAATTAATACAAAAATCAATCAAATGTCAAAGTTAAAAAATTGATTTTTTGTGATTGAGTGATTTTATGTATGTATGTCAAAGTTAAAAAAATTACTATAATATAAAAATATTATTGCAATTTGCAAATAAAATCATCTACATTATAGAACGCCTTCTCGATGAGCCATAAATTTAATTTATTTTTGAAAAAAGTAATGGTGGTTGCTGTGCTGGGTGGGTTCCACCTAGCGCTGATTTTCAGCCAAAAACCTACAGTAAACAACTTCACGGACTACGGTAATGTAATTCTATACATACTACCATATAATATAAATATGCAATATATATGTACTACATAACAATTTTTGTTTGATTAAGACAAAAAATATATTAAAAAATTAATAACATACATAATTACAATAAATACTAGGGAATCATTACCAGGGAAAAAAAAAACAAACTAATAAAATAATATAAAAAAAAAATACGCAGCAAGGTAATACATTAAAATTATTAGGTATCTAAATAGCAATTTTAACCGAGTATATTAAAAAAGGGCCTTGTCGCTGAGCGACCATAGCGTGCAACCTAAAAGCGGAAAGGAGTTGTTTCTCGATGTATGGAGCCGGGCCTAGGTCCTTTGTAGGGGTCTAGATATTTAGATATTCAATAAAGAAACCATTTTAAGCTGTTTATTTAATTTATTTTAGCTTCTTTCACAATCATATGTAAGTTTATCTTTGTGATGGAGTGCAACACAATGCAAAACAACATGGCGGGTTTAACGAACAACTGGGTTATTAGGTACTGTCAAAGTCAAGATGCGTCACGATCATTGGCTAATAGCTGTCATGGCGGACCTTCAGTGTTCCTGTTTTAGGAAACTCAACACAACAAACATTTTTCATATAGAACTTTGTTTGTCTACATAAAAATAAAATTGTATTATAATGTTAGTTTTATATTTTTTTCCAATTTCTCTATGGTGTTACTAAGACCTAGGCCACTATGAAATTGGTTCTTTAATGGGACCTGAACTTATAGTGTGTTCCAGATATGTGTATGGTATTCAACTCCTAGATGACGCACCGGGAAAAGGTCATTTCAACCAATACTGGTTGCGGGTCATATCCCGCTTGAGGCGAAATCATTTTTTTGGATCGTTCGATTGATGTTAAGCGCCACGCCTGACCTTTGGGTAACTGCAACTGTTTTTATGGTCAGAAGTGGCGCTTATCAAACGAAGAATGACATCACAGTCGCATCATTTGCATACAAAAAACATCTCAATTGATAAATTGATAACGGTGCGTTTTGCGTGAAATCTAGTGATCGGATGAAAATTCAAATTAATCGATTGGCAATACAAATGTTACGCTAGCGAATATTAGTTGATAAATGTTACATAACTTTGCACAAATTAATATTAATATGTTTTTTTAAAATATTAGGTAGTTTAAAATTAAAAAAAGTCTATATTGGATAGACGATACACCGCCGGGGTATCGATTAACTTTTAAGCTGCGTATCCACCATAGATGTGCGAGGATGTGTACAGGATGTGTTGTTTAGGAACCAGTAGAATCACTTCATTTACCTAGCCTCGCTCTGACAAGCTTTATTGAAGTGATTCTATTGGGTCCTAAAAATACATCCTTCGGTACACATCCCTCGCTACACATCCTCGCACATATCTAGTAGAAACGCAGCAAATTAAGAGCTGGACGATACGTTTACGTCTACTATACTATACTATACTATAGTCAAACGAGTTTTCCGTGTTTCACCCTCAGAAAGCATCCAATGATTATGAATGATGATATAACCCTGATGTGGCAGTAGTTATTTAGAAAGCTTTTTACTTTTGTATTAGTCACACTTTTATAATTTGCATTTGATTCCATGAATAGTTCGCACAGCGGATCTAGGCTTCCGTGAAGTTAGCCGTTTGTGATGCGCAAAGACAATTTAGTTTGAATAAGCTCCATTGCGCATGCAAACGGCTAATTTCACTACGGCCGAGATCCGTTGTGAGACCTATACAAAGCAAAGAAAGTGGTCTATCACTTTTGACAAAAGTTTCTGTGAAATCTATGACGTTCAAACGAATCTTAACCTTAGGGTGGTAGACCACATTTTTTGCTGACAGTACCTTTTCTATTCTAATAACCTTTTACTATAATGCCCTTATTCATAATAGAAACTGTAAATTTAGCAGCTTGCTAAGTATTGTCTTTTTTTGTCATTCATATATCAATAAACAAAGTCGGTGACAGATTTGAAAACTAGTAAAAGACAAATTTGCAAAGACGTTTATTTATTTATAGAACGATTATATGAATAAGGGCCGCCCGAATACTGAAATGCTACTTAACTAATCAAAGCTTAATTGATGACGTATTGGACTTTTTCTCCTTACTATTTTGAAATTTAACGACCTCCTAAACAGCTAACACGATCTTAAATATTTAAATAGCGTTAGAGTATTCGAGGTATACCCACGAACGGCACGACTTTTTTTTGCACCCTTTGACTATTCGAGCAAAAGACTGCGTTTCCACCAGAGATGTGCGAGGATGTGTTTGTTAGGAACCAATAGAATCACTTCATTTACCTAATCTCGCTCTGAAAGCTTCAATGAAGTGATTCTATTGGTTCCAACAAACACATCTCTTGCTACAAATCCTCGCTTAGCTCTGGTGAAAATGCAGCCTAAAACTAATTGTCACAGCAATTGTCACTGCATTGATCAATTTCCTTGCAGTGGAAATGGCGGGTATGTCCGGCATGAACTCGTACATAATGCAGAACCTAAACCAGCTGATAGCCAGCGGCATGGGAGGTCCGCTCGCCGGCATGCTGGGAGGACTCAACCTGCCGCCGTGGGGGCAGGCGAAGCCTAACATGTGGCATCAGGACAAGGTAACCCCTGAATCCACTTGCAGTTTCCACTGCAATACATGTCATTTTCATGTAGGGTATTCCCGGCAAGAACTCTTGGCGTGGAGAGGGAGTCAATCTGCCGCTGCGGGGGCAGGCGAAGCCGAACATGTGGCACCAGGACAAGATAACCCCTGAAATCACTTGCAGTGGAAATATAGGTCATTCTCGGCGTGGAGGTAGAGTCAATCTGCCGTCGTGGGGGCAGACCAATTCAATTTTATTTGGTTGGTTGTGAGTATCTAATCGCCCAGAACAGAGAAGGATGGGAAAAGCAAAAGAAGGCCAGCAGTGGGTGATACCAGGCTAAGATGATGATGAATGATGTGAATAACTGCCGCCGTGGCTTCGAATCCCATGTTTCAATCCAGGTGCCTTACTCTTGAATCCAATACCAGTTCCGATCCAATCTCAATTTCTATTTAAAGCTGTCAAAATTTTGTAATTGGCGCTGGGTTTGCTGTCATAAGTACGAAATGTCATATTTCAATACTTGTCCAATACCGTTCGCGTTCAAGAGTAGGGCCCATGAGTGCTCAGCACGAAAAACTCGTTAGACAATCGTAAACGTATCGTCCAGCTGTCAATTTGTATGGAATTTTGGTAGTTTGACAGCTGGACGTTTACATTTTCTATTGTCTAACGAGTTTTTCGTGCTAAGCACTCTGGTCACAATCGTCATTCGCGTCAGTCTACTGCTGGACATAGGTCTCTTCATGCCTGAGGCCTTACTACTGAATCCAATGACGATTCCGATCCAATCATAATATCAATCCAATTCTTATTTACTGCTTTTAAATTTTATTTTTTTGTCCTTCGAAAACAAGGCTGAATTTGGCGCTAGGTTTGTACTCAAAGGTACGAAATTTCATCCAATACATGTCCACTACCGATCAATTGGAAATGCGTTCACGAGTAAGATGGAGTGGTCTTTAACTGTCCCCATCCAGTTTCCAATGATAATCAGGATCTAATACTCTATGTATTGTTTTAGATGCCAGGTGATGAGGAAGAAGTAGACGATGAGGAAATGGGAGTAGCTGAAACTTACGCTGATTATATGCCAGCTAAATGTAAGTTCTAGATATAAGAGTTCTCTGTGATAGAGCTCGTCCGCGGAAGGACTACCACCATACTTATTTCTGCCGCCAAGCAGTGATGCTCGCATTGCTGTGTTCCGGTGTGAAGGGTATGGTTTCCGGTGAAATTACTGGCACATGAGGCTTTCTATCTTAGCTTCAAGGTGGCAACCCGCGAGTGATACCTCTGGTATTGCAAGCGTCCACAGGCTGCGGTAACCGCTTACCATCTTGTGGGCCGTACGCTTGGTTGCCACTTTAGTGGTATAAAAAAACTTATCCATTTTAGTGAAGCTCGGCCGGAAACACCCAGACCCCGTGGTCGAGACAGCATCGCTCTCCTCGGTGGAGCCTATCGACGTGACTTACAAGCTGAGTCTACCTCACGAGACTGTGCAAGGCGGCATGATCTCCGCGCTGCAGCTGGAGGCTGTGGTCTACGCGTGCCAGGCGCACGAGAACATGCTGCCGGACAAGACCAGAGCTGGCTTCCTTATTGGTAAGGGTGTACATACACGGTTTGACTCTACCTCCATCATTCGCACTGCCAAAGAATGAATGAATGAATGAATGAATGAAAATTCTTTATTGTAAATACATGAAACTTAATAACTAAAACTAAAGACTACAAGATAAAACAAAATGTATACGTACAATGGGCGGTCTTATCGCTAGGTAAGCGATCTCTGCCAGACAACCTTTGGATGGAGAGGAGTCTATTTTTATATGGAAGATTGGTCGGGGTGCATCATAACAAAAGTGGAACTCGTTGCCGGCGTCAGTCTTTCCAGGTATATTCCAGTCAAGCGTGCTCCATCTTAGGCCGCATCGACACTTAACATCAGGTGGGGTGGTGGTCAAACGCTTGTCTGTATCCAGTACAAATACAAAATTCATTTATTCAAATAAAAGCATGTTTACAAGTAAATGTGCAGCTCTGCCTTCTGTTAGTTTAACATATAAACTGTATTACAGAAAAACAGTGACTTCCCCATAACTGTGTTCACACACAAGTATTTATTTGGAACAATGTTTTTATGTATGACTTGTGTTTTCAAAGTTAACGACTAAAAATAATGTAAAAATAATTTAGGTAACTAGATACTACAGTCGAAACTAATGGGTATAGTTCGCACAGCGGATCTAGGCTTCCGTGAAGTTAGCCGTTTGTGATGCGCAAAGACAATTTAGTTTGAAAAAGCTCCATTGCGCATCGTAAAGGCTAAATTCACGACGGCTGATATCCGTTGGATCTAGGCTTCCGTGAAGTTAGCCGTTTGTGATGCGCAAAGACAATTTAGTTTGAAAAAGCTCCATTGCGCATCGTAAAGGCTAATTTCACGACGGCCGAGATCCGTTGGATCTAGGCTTCCGTGAAGTTAGCCGTTTGAAAAAGCTCCATTGTGCATCGTAACGGCTGATTTCACGACGGCCGAGATCCGTTGTGAGAACTATACTTAGCTTAATTTAAAAATCTATATCTGTACTAATATTATAAAGAGGAAAGATTTGTATTTTTGTTGGTTACGAGTAAACTCAAAAACTACTGGTCCGATTTAAAAAATTCTTTCACCATTAGTTTTTTTTTTTTTTTTTTTTTATACAACTGAAATGGCAACCAAGCGTACGGCCCACAAGATGGTAAGCGGTTACCGCAGCCTATGGACGCTTGCAATACCAGAGGTATCACTCGCGGGTTGCCACCTTGAGGCTAAGATCGAAAGCCTCATGTGCCAGTAATTTCACCGGAAACCATACCCTTCACACCGGAACACAGCAATGCAAGCATTACTGCTTGGCGGCAGAAATAGGTATGGTGGTAGTCCTTCCCCGGACGAGCTCTATCACAGAGAACTCTACTACTCTTAAAATGAAGAAGAAAGAATGAATAGAATGCTACGTTAACCCTGAGTAACATAGGCTATTTTTATTACTAGCGACCTGCCCCGGCTTCGCACGGGCGCGGTTTCATTGCACCCACGCGAAGCTGGGACGGACTTCTGGTATAAAATGTAATACAAAGCATATCCTACGGTGTGTGTGTAAAAGTGTGGATGTGGGTAAAGAGATAAAAAAAGAGGTAGTTAACCGTGCAATAGAGGTCACAGTCCCCCGGCTACCGTGTGTCCAGGCGACGGCGCCGGCGTGGGCAAGGGGCGCACCATCGCCGGCATCATCTTCGAGAACTGGATGAAGGGCCGCAAGCGCGCCATCTGGGTGTCGGTCTCCAACGACCTCAAGTACGACGCGGAGCGCGACCTGAGGGACATCGGCGCTGATAACATTGAAGTCTACCCGCTTAATAAGGTACGAGATCAGGGGGCTTATTCGCTATGACATAGGAGATTCCACTCCGGGTAATAAACGCCATGATGTCATAATGTGCTAGGAGCCAGATGGGAAGAGTGTCAAAATGTACAAAATCCTCACGACAAAATGGCCAATTGTCACAATGTACACATGATCAAAAACATTGAAGATAAAATGGCCAATACATTAAATGCCATGGAGATGGATGAATGGATGGATGGGATTGAATTTGATGGGATTTTTCCCCCATTAGTTTTGTGACTTAAAAGACTATGCTTTACACCTGACTTTTTTTTTTTTTTTTTTTTAATCTCTACTATTCCCACCTGTTTTGTTGAGTAATCTGATGACAGAACTTCTGGTAATTCCTCCGCATTAGTTCTGTGATTTAAAAACTTTACCAACCTATATTATGTACATATCTATACTAATATTATAAAGAAGTAGCGTTTGTGAGTTTGTGACGTTGTAAGGGGTAATCTCTGGATCTACAGAACTTCTGGCGCTTCGGCGCTACGCTCGCTCGCCTCGCGCGTAGTTTTTCACTAACCTAACATAACCTAACCTACTCATTTCGATCTAAGCGATGTCACTTATTCATTAGATCGAAATCAGCTGTTTAGGTTATGTTAGGTTAGTTTGTACATTTTGACACTCATACGAAATTACATTTATGATTTCTGTCGTCACTGCATTCCTGCATTATATCATTATAATAGTTATTGACATAAGTACATTTTGACACTCTTCCCATCTGGCTCCTAGCACATGGGAGATTCCTTACATAACTTATATAGTAACGTGTTCTATACGTGCCATGGTGTGAAATTATAAAATAGTTTTCCGTATCAGTGTTGTTTCAATAGCGATAGTTTCGCTATCGATAGGTTGACTTTGAAAAACAGTCAGACGAGCCCTAAAACGTGGCTCGTCCACAACGATTCCACGCAGATATCGTAACGAGCTCGCGTTTGATCATAGCGAATAAGGCTCCAGGAAGATTATTGGGAATTCGGTTGCAGTATTTTTCACTTGGTTTGCACAGACAATAATAAACTACACGTCTGTGTAACATGTCGTCCTATAAGCCCCAAGAATACAGGGAGTATTCCACAGGTCTTGGTGAACAATGTTTGTACAACTACTTTTGACATTTCGAAATTTTTCATTCATATAATGCGTCCTAAACTTTCTTACAAAATGTGAATTTACACAAGTAGGTACTATGTAGTTGTTTTTTTTAGTGTGTAATTTTCATAATTTTTGGCGCGCTGTTTGGTGTTGAGTAGATGGAACTATAAGTAAGTAAGTTTGTATGAGTCAGTGGCCAACTCTGGTGACAGAGTTTTTAGGCAGCCCGAAGGTCTCTGTCATGGCCTAACAACTTTGAAAAAGCTGGGACCGACTGCTTAATATACCCTATAAATTATTGTACTATAATATTATGGTAGAGCTTGCTATACAGGGTCTTTGATTATTAGTGCGCGATATTCAAGGAACAGGTTCCACACATCAATAAAAAAAATACTGGACCCATGTTTTTTTTTCTGTATATTTTCTCCTAAAAATCTGGAGTAAACCGATTATGTATATCTGGTCAATTATTATTTATTATTATTGGAAATCGCGTAATAATAAAATATTCGAGCACGCGAGCCCCGTAGCGGTTATAGGGGGGTCATAGACACGCACAGGTCATTGCGTGGATTATTAACCACGGTTCATTAAATAAATAATAATAAATAAATAATGCTGGACAATCCACACAGCATCATCTAGCCCAAGGTAAGCTGCTGTTAAACAGAGCTGTAATTGACGCGCGGGTCATTGACATGCGCCACGCGCTCCCCTTTCGATTTCCAACAAGAATAATTAATAATTGACTAGAACAACGTAATCAATTAACTCGAGATTTTTCAGACAATATAATAAAAACGTATTTTTTTTGTGTGTGGATATCTTTTTTCCTTGAATATCGCGCACTAATAATCAGACTCTATATACTATATACTCTACTGTACTATATGTATATTCCGTCCCCAGTTCAAGTACGCGAAGATATCGTCAGGCGTGAACGGCAACGTGAAGAAGGGTGTCGTGTTCAGCACATACTCCGCGCTCATCGGAGAGACCTCCTCCACCAGCACCAAGTACCGCACCAGGCTGCGGCAGCTGCTGCAGTGGTGCGGAGACGATTTCGATGGATGCGTATCCTTTTAATATGTAATTCGTTTATTTAACAAACACACAGAGATAACACAAAATAGAAAAAAAATCAACAGACATTGTGATTGAACATGAATGTTCATACTCCAGTATAAATATTACCTTTTTTTTACGAACACTAGCTTATCTATTGCACTTTTTTTTAACATTAACAACCAAGCGTACGGCCCACTAGATGGTAAGCGTATACCGTAGCCTATGTACGCATGCAACAAAATGGATATCACTTGTTGCGTGTTACCACCCTGAGACGTAGATCGAAAGTCTCATGTGCCCGTAATTTCAGCGGAAACCATACCCTAGTTCGACTATTTGCAATAAGAACCTGAGCAGTGGTACAGATCGTGTTCGACGAGTGCCACAAGGCTAAGAACCTGTGCCCGGTGGGGTCGGGCAAGGCGACCAAGACGGGTCTGACGGCGCTCGAGCTGCAGACGCGGCTGCCGAACGCGCGAGTCGTCTACGCCTCCGCCACGGGCGCCTCCGAGCCAAGGTAACCCCGCCAAACTTTAATACGCCTGTAAAGTAGCTTTCTATATCAACCTGACAAACTTAAAAAACGCATGTACTTTTATTTTAATCTAAAGTAAATTATTTCGTTTTTCTGGTCAATTATAAGTTATCCTCGTTGGAAATCAAAAAGGCAGCTCGCGGCGCGTGTCAATGAACCCCGCGTCAATGACCTGCGCGTGTCAATGTCGCGTGTACCTATAATCGCTACGGGGCTCGCGTGCTCGAATATTTTATTATTACGCGATTTCCAACAATCTTATATACAAAAATGAATCGCTGTGCGTTAGGCTCGCTAAAACTCGAGAACGGCTGGACCGATTTGGCTAATTATGGTCTTGAAATGTTTGTAAAAGTTCAGGAAAGGTTTAAACAGTGAGAAAATATACAGGATGTAAAAATTAGCTGAATTAAAAGGCGAGTGAAACCGCGCCGGGTCAGCTAGTATAATATAAAAACTCGAGAACGGCTGGACCGATTTGCCTAATTTTGGTCTTGAAATGTTTGTAGAAGTCCAGGGAAGGTTTAAATTAAACGGTGAGAAAATATACAGGGTGTAAAAATTTGCTAAAAAAAAAACGTGAGTGAAACCGCGCCGGGTCTACTAGTAAAAAATAAAGAAAGATCGTGTCAACTGTTTAAGAAGGTCGTTAGTTTTAAAATCTTTTATAGAAACTTCAAAAAAGTCATCACTTAAGATTTAATTGGATTTGATATTTCAGAAATATGGCATACATGGTCCGCCTGGGAATTTGGGGAGAGGGAACACCCTTTCCAACTTTCATGGACTTTATAAATGCTGTAGAAAAGAGGTATGTACTTTTTTTGGGACACTGGCCTACTCTCAAGCGAGAGTGATTGGGTCTAAATACACCACGCGGACCCAATGCGGATTGGTGGATGGCACATATCGAATTTTTAGTTCTTGGATATCCCGTTTTCCTCACGATGTTTTCCTTTCCCGTATACTAGCACGGGCATTGTGCATATAAATTTTGTGAATAGAAAAATCCATTGGTGCACGGCCGGATTCGAACCAACGACCTTAGGATCAGAAGGCGGGGTCACTACCACTAGACCACCAGTGCTCCATAACACTAAAGTGAAGATTAAAGTTTTAACACTTAATTTGCTAATTACGATTATCATTAGCCTGTTGTGACTTGTGTCCCACTGCTGGGCAAATGCCTTGATCTCTCTAGTAATCTCGGCTTTGTGCCAGTTGGACCAAAGCTCTTTGACGAGCGATGTGGCGCAGCGGGCGCAGGTCCGCCTGCGACGCAGAGGTTGCGGGCTTGATTCCCGCCTCGAGACAAATGTTTGTACGATCTACAAATATTTGTTCTGGGTATTTTCTTTATATAATAAAAAATGTCTATCTATGTATTGTATTGTATTAAGTATATATCAGTCATCTAGTACCCATAATACAGCTCTGTTTAACAGCAGCTTACCTTGGGGCTAGATGATGCTGTGTGGATTATCCAGCATTACAGCATTATTATTTATTATTAAAGTTGTCGATATCATCTCACCATCTTTTTTTGGGTCCGCCACGACGATTTTTGCAAATAAATGTTTATTTTTCTCTTATGTATAGTTCGCACGGCGGATCTAGACTTCCGTGAAGTTAGCCGTTTGTTGTGCGCAAAGACAATTTAGTTCGAATGAGCGCGAAGTTAGCTGTTTCGATGCGCAATAAAGGCGCATCGAAACGGCTAACTTCACTACGGCGGAGATCCGCTGTGCTAACTATACATTACAATTTTATAGTAGCCCTAATTACCAAGCTAAGTTATAAACTCATAATTTGGCTCGTAAGTGCCTTCCCTTTTTATTACATACTAGAAGTCCGTCCCAGCTTCGCATGGGTGCAATGAAACCGCACCCGTGCGAAGCCGGGGCAGGTCGCTAGTAATGAATATAGCCTATGTTACTCAGGGTTAACGTAGCATTCTAATGGTGAAAAATTTTTTGAAATCAGACCAGTAGTTTGAGTTTATTCGTAACATACAAAAACACAAAAATAAAAATCTTCTCTCTTTTTAATATTAGTATAGATTCTTTGTACAATTATTGTATTTTCTTGATTAATCAAAATTCTAATTACTAAGTACATAATAAATAATATCAGAATCAAAAACATTTATAGTTTTTTTTTTTTTTCGCAAGAGATTGTGGGTATATTATGTGTGTGTGTGTGTGTGTGGGTGTGTGAGTATGTGTAAGTGTGTGTGTACCTAACGTGTGTGGCGTGTAAGGTGAGATGATTTGTATTATGTAAAAATGAATAATGAATGAATTCGTTGATACAGAGGCGTGGGCGCCATGGAGATAGTAGCCATGGACATGAAGCTGCGAGGCATGTACATCGCGCGGCAGCTCTCCTTCCACGGAGTCACCTTCAAGATCGAGGAGGTGCCGCTCAACGACGCCTTCAAGGAGACCTATGACAAGTCTGTGGCTCTGGTGAGTGCACATACTGTTCGTTCGTTCGTATGAGTCAGTGGCCAACTCTGGTGACAGAGTTTCTAGGCCGCCCGAAGGCCTCTGTCGTGGCCTAACAACTATGAAAAAGCCGGGACTGCTTAACGTGCCCTCCGAAGCACCAAGTTCTATGACTTTATAGAATTTGATTGTCGTCGGGGATTTTTGATAGGAGGCGTACTTCCTCCAAAAAAGGACAAAAAGGGGGCTGCTGGATATCTCCGCCTAATGTGATTTGATTATGATGATTTTTATTATATTTGAAAGGTAAGTATCAACTTTAAGATTGTCTGATATTTGGTGAAGATCTGATGAGGATCTTCAGCGTGATGAGCAAAATAAATCCTCAAAATGCAGTATGTTGCTCACTTTCAAAGCTCACTTTTTTGTAGGCTTTCAATCTTAGCCTCAAGGTGGCAACCCGCGAGTGATACCTCTGTTATTTCAAGCGTCCATAGGCTGCGGTAACCGCTAACCATCTTGTGGGCCGTACGCTTGTTTGCCACTTCAATTGTATAAAAAAAAAAGCTTTACAAGTTTGTCCTTGCGAGGTCGGAGAACTTGTAGTCTAAAGAGGTGTTATTGTTGTCAGTGGGTGGAAGCTATGCAGCGGTTCACGGAGGCGGCGGAGCTGATAGACGCGGAGTCCCGCATGAAGAAGACCATGTGGGGCCAGTTCTGGTCGGGCCACCAGCGGTTCTTCAAGTACCTCTGCATCGCCGCTAAGGTGAGACACACGCGCTCAGGTGAGATATACCGATTATTAAAAAATAATAAATAAATAAATAAATCGGGATCGAGACGTCTGGAGGGAATGGGGGGAGGCCTTTGCCCAGCAGTGGGACACCAACGGCTGATATAATAATAAAAAAAAATAATGCTGGACAATCCACGCAGCATCATCTAGCCCCAAGGTAAGCTGCTGTTAAACAGAGCTGTATTATGCGTACTAGATGATTGATATATATTTAATACAATACAATACATAGATAGATATTTTTTTTAATTATATATAGAAAATACCTAGAATACCCGGAACAAATATTTGTAGATCGTACAAACATTTGTTCCGAGGCGGGATTCGAACCCGCAACCTCTGCATCGCAGGCGGACCTGCGCTCGCTGCGCCACATCGGTCGTCAAAAAAAACTTTATTAACAAAAATAAAATATGTATAGTTCGCACGGCGGATCTCGATTGCAGTGAAGTTAGCCGTTTCGATGCGCTATGGAGCTTAGTCGAACTAAATTGTCTTTGCGCATCACAAACGGCTAACTTCACGGAAGCCTAGTTCCGCGTTTATTTGAATAAAACCATTATACCATTAATAATAAATAAATAAATAAAATGTTTATTTTCTTCTCACAAGTAGGTTTCTTATGTACTAGTCCACGAGTATTTGTACTTTAATTAATATAAAATTAATGTCAATAAACCTGATTTGTGAGAGACTGGTGCCTGAACAATGCGAACTAGGCTTCCGTGAAGTCAGCCGCTTGTGATGCGCAAAGACAATTTAGTTTGAAAAAGCTCCATTGCGCACCGAAACGGCTAATTTCATGACGGCCGAGATCCGTTGTGAGAACTATACGCCTGTATAACAGGTCACCAGTGCTCCACTCCACGGTTATTAGGTACATAGTTGGAACAAGGTGTGTGTAACAATTTCCTTATTGCGAGCTAAACAGTACAAAAAAAAAAAAAAAAAAATTAGATAATTTAAACGATGATAAACTTTAAGAGTAGTAGAGTTCTCTGTGATAGAGCTCGTCCGGGGAAGGACTACCACCATACCTATTTCTGCCGCCAAGCAGTAATGCTTGCATTGCTGTGTTCCGGTGTGAAGGGTATGGTTTCCGGTGAAATTACTGGCACATGAGTCTTTCGATCTTAGCCTCAAGGTGGCAACCCGCGAGTGATACCTCAATTGCAAGCGTCCATTGGCTGCGGTAACCGCTTACCATCTTGTGGGTCGTACGCTTGGTTGCCACTTCAGTTGTATAAAAAAAAAAACTTGAACGATGATAAACTTAAAATACTTTTTAACAATGAGTAGTTTTTAGTAACCATTACTCTATGGTTGTTGCCAGGTGAATCACGCGGTGGTAACAGCTCGCGAGGCGGTCAAGTGCGGCAAGTGCGTCGTGATCGGCCTCCAGAGCACGGGTGAGGCGCGGACCTTAGACCAGCTGGAGAGGGACGATGGGGAGCTCACTGACTTCGTCTCCACTGCTAAGTAAGACTTTCATATATTATACAGGGTCATTCATTATCAGCCTGACAAACTTAATGGATAGGTTCCACACACTAAAAAAAAATATATGTAACCTATAATAATTTTTTTTATGTATATTTTGTCTTAAAAATCCCAAGTAAACAAAAAAAATCGATTACGTTTTTCTGCTCATTATTATTTATCATTGTTTGGAATCGAGATAAGCGGCGTAATAATTAAAAATTTGAGTGTGTGCGCCCCGTAACGGGTCATTGACAACCGCAGGTCAAGGACGCGCGGGTTATTGACCCGCGGTTCCTTGACGCGCGGGTCACTGACACGTGCCGAGCGCTGCCTTTTCGATTTCTAACAAGGATAACTAATTATTAAGCAGATTTACGTATTTTTTTTTTTATTTTTTTTTATGTGTGGAACCTATCCCTTAAGTTTGTCAGGTTGATAATGAATGACCTTATATATAAAAATGAATCGCTGTGCGTCATGCTCGCTATAACTCGAGAACGTAAGTTAAGAGTAATAGAGTTCTCTGTGATAGAGCTCGTCCGGGGAAGGACTACCACCATACCTATTTATGCCGCCAAGCAGTAATGCTCGCATTGCTGTGATCCGGTGTGAAGGGTATGGTTTCCGGTGAAATTACTGGCACATGAGGCTTTCGATCTTAGCCTCAAGGTGGCAACCCGCGAGTGATACCTCTGGTATGCATTATATTTATTGGTATTGCACGATGTCACATTATGCTGATGACATTTCAAAGCATGTAGTATAATTTATGATTTACATTGAGTCAGTAGCAAAGTCTATTATTAGTAGGATAGGATACATAGAAAATACCCAGAACACCCGGAACAAATATTTGCAGATCGTACAATATTCGTATAGATACCGAGGAATCGAGGTCGTCAACTTACGACTTGAACTGTTATTGTGTTTCACAGAGGAGTATTCCAAACGCTTGTAGAAAAGCACTTTCCTGCGCCGGACCGCGGCCGCATCAACCGACTCCTCGGACTCGAAGCCAAGAAGCCAGCTCCAGTGCATCAAGTGCACGCAGTGCACAACGTTATCAACAACGGAAACGGACTAGATGATGATGCTAACACTTCTAAGAGGAAATGTGAGTTATCTTATCATCTCTAAAACAAAAAGTACAAACAGCACACAGTTACAGTGCACAGAGGGTACATAGTGTACACAGTACATACATACAAAATAACACACAACTCACACAAGGTACAGAAGGAACACAGTGTATACAGTGCACACGTGTACATAGTACACACAACACACAGCTCACACATAGCACACAGTGACAGATTACACAGATACAGCATACGATACACACTATTATCAACAACGGCAATAGATTTTGTCACTTCTATTCATTCACTATTCAAGAAAGGCATCAGACTTGACGTTGTCACCTTTGAAAAGAAAGGTGAGTATAGTTCGCACAGCGGATCTAGGCTTCCGTGAAGTTAGCCGTTTGTGATGCGCAAAGACAATTTAGTTTGAAAACAGCTCCATTGCGCATCGAAACGGCTAATTTCACTACGGCCGAGATCCGTTGTGAGACCTATACAAATAGTATTATAGAAGCATCAACCGGCTCCTCGGCCTCAAAGCCATGAAGCCGGCTCCAGTGCATCAAGTGCACGCAGTGCACACTGTTATCAACAACGGGAACGGATTAGATGACGCTAACACTTCTAAGAAGAAACGTCAGTTATCATCAGTTCATAGATCATAGATTTTAAGAGTAGTAGAGTTCTCTGTGATAGAGCTCGCCCGGGGAAGGACTACCACCATACTTATTTCTGCCGCCAAGCAGTAATGCTCGCATTGCTGTGTTCCGGTGTGAAGGGTGTGGTTTCCGGTGAAATTACTGGCACATGAGGCTTTCGATCTCAGCCTCAAGGTGGCAACCCGCGAGTGATACCTCTGGTATTGCAAGCGTCCATAGGCTGCGGTAACCGCTTACCATCTTGTGGGCCGTACGCTTGGTTGCCACTTCAGTTGTATAAAAAAAAAAAAAAAAAAAGATATTCTCAAAAAAGACAATGAGTCACTTACATGAGAACTAAGCTTAACTTAAAAATAAAAGTTAACAATAAAGTTTTATGTGCGTCGCGTCGTCGTCCGAGTAAGTAATAAGATTATGAGTTTGTAGGTTTAGTTAGGTGAGTAGGTATTTACTGCATTGAAATTTACCAATATCTTTAATGCAAAAAGTACACAAAGCACACAGTGACAGTGCACAAAGGGTACATAGTACATACATAAAAAATAACACACAACTCTCACAAGAAACACAGTGTATACAGTGCACACGTGTACATAGTAAACACAACCGCATTAAAATACCTTGCGTAGTTTTAAAGATCTAAGCGTCATCATCATCATGACAGCCTTCTAATGTTCCCACTGCTGGAACACTGGCCTACTCTCAGGCGAGAGTGATTGGGTCTTAATCCACCACGCGGACCCAATGCGGATTGGTGGATGGCACATGTCTTTCGAATTTTTAGTTCTTGGACATGCCGGTTTCCTCACGATGTTTTCCTTCACCGTATGAGAGCACTGGCATTGCCGCACATAAATTTTTCGAACATTAAAATCCATTGGTGCACGACCGGGTTTGAACCCACGACCTTAGGATCGGAAGGCGGGGTCACTACCACTAGACCAGCGGTGCAAGATCTAAGCGTACATACCATAAATACATACATACAAAGGGACAGACGGTGGTGTGTGGGCATGGTTCGGAAATCCCCTTAATAAATCCCCTTCGAAGGGGATTTCCGAACTTTTTGTCCGCAAATCCCCTTGTTTTCAACACATTGTTTTAAATTTTGTTACTAACAACATGATATGAATGTATGTGAGGAAATAAAAACTTTTTCTTGATTGTATAGATGATAGTAAAGTATTGTTACCAGTGACGTCACGGCAGCAAGCGAACGTGGCTGCGAAGCGCGCGCGCGGCGGCTCCTCCTCGGACGAGTTCGTGCGCGGCTCCGAGGACGAGCTCGAGCTCGACTCGGACCGCGACCTGGCGCCCGCCGCCGGCTCCGACTCCGACCTCAGCGACTTCAACCCCTTCAAGGGAGGCAGTGACAGTGAAGACGGTAATTATCAATTAGGTAACAGTCTGGCCGGCAGTGACAGTGACAACGGTAATTATCAATTAGGTAACAGTCTGGGCGGCAGTGTCAGTGACAACGGTAATTATCAATTAGGTAACAGTCTGGGCGGCAGTGACAGTGATAACGGTAATTATCAATTAGGTAACAGTCTGGGCGGCAGTGTCAGTGACAACGGTAATTATCAATTAGGTAACAGTCTGGGCGGCAGTGTCAGTGACAACGGTAATTATCAATTAGGTAACAGTCTGGGCGGCAGTGACAGTGATAACGGTAATTATAATTTAAGTAACAGTCTGGGCGACAGTGACAACGGTAATTATCACTTAGATAGATAGATAGATAGATAAACACTTTATTGTACATAAGGATTACATAATAAATTAAAATGTAGCAAGTAGATATAGTACAGTGGGCGGCCTTATCACTTAAAGCGATTTCTTCCAGGCAACCAGGCAGGATAGCAAGAGCAATGTTATAATGGACGGGGGTGCACAAACTATGATAATAGTTAAAACTGATAAATACATAACAAACAAAATCCTTATACTTAGGTAACAGTCTGGGCGGCAGTGACAGTGACGGCAATCATTACATTAAGATACAGTCTGTGACAACAAAATTAATAAATTTATTTTAAAATTAAGTACAAATTATTTATATTTTGTTTCTATTTACAGATCCATGGATCGGTCGCCAGAAGAAAAAGCCTCTAAAGAAGAAGAAGGCGACCGCGACACCCAAAAAGAGACCTAACACCACACAGGATAAGATCGAAACTATGTTTGAGCGCAAGAACAGTGCGACACCCGCCGCCGCGCCCGTCACTATAACCACGAACACGGGACAAAGTTTGACGGGAACACCTGTTGGCACCAATGGACTCTATTTAGGTAAATCTATACTATTTAGGTAAATCTATACTATTTAGGTAAATCTATACTATTTAGGCAAATCTATACTATTTTTGACGACCGATGTGGCGCAGCGGGCGCAGGTATGCTGCGACGCGGAGGTTGCGGGTTCGATTCCCGCCTCGGGACAAATGTTTGTACGATCTACAAATAATTGTTCCGGGTGTTCTGAGTGTTTTCTTTATATAATAAAATATATCTATCTATGTATTGTATTGTATTAAGTATATATCAGTCATCTAGTACCCATAACACGGCTCTGTTTAACAGCAGCTTACCTTGGGGCTAGATGATGCTGTGTGGATTGTCCAGCATTATTTATTTATTATTTTATTTATTATTTGGGTAAATCTATACTATCTATACCTATACTAATATTATAAAGAGAGAAGATTTGTATTTTTGTTTGTTACGAATAAACTCAAAAACTACTGGTTCGATTACAAAAATTATTTCACCATTAGTATGCTACATTATCCCTGAGTAACATAGGCTATATTTATCACTAGCGACCCGCCCCGGCTTCGCAGGAGTGCGGTTACATTGCACCCGCGCGAAGCTAGGACGGATTGCTAGTCTATACTAATATTATAAAGAGAGAAGATTTGTATTTTTGTTAGTTACGAATAAGCTCAAAAACTACTCACTTCACGATAAAAAAGCTTGAGACGAATGGGCTCCAACTCTACTCGGCATCCATAACAATAGCAAAGGACATGCCAAAAAAGCGATAGGAACCCAGCCGGTGTTGTTGCCAGTTCTATTACGGCATGGGCGCGTTTTAACTGGTGTAAATTTTCCTAGCTTGTAAGACGTTTCAAAGTGATCCTTGTGATTCTATTATTAGTTATTTTATTGTAAGCTTTTGAGACAGTTTTTGTTTAATAATAATATAATAATAAGCACTGTTCCGCGTAGTCATCATTTGGATGGGTGACCGCCAGTGGCAATTTCAATTGAGCGCTCCCGTGCTTTGGCGGGCACGTTAAGCAGTCGGTCCCGGCTTTTTTCAAATTTGGCCATGACAGAGGTCTTCGGGCGGCTCTAAAACTCTGTCACCAGAGTTGGCCACTGACTCATACGTACTTACTTAATTACTAAGTTATTAGGCCGCACGAAGGCCTATGTGGGTCCAGAGAGTACAAGTATATAACAAGTGTGAGCTAGACCGGCGGATTGTGAGTTCCGTACTGTAGAGAATGGACTCCGTTATATTATGTGACCACAAAATTCTCAATCCTCACCCATCTAAATGACTACGCGGAACAGTGCTTAACTTCGTTGATCTGTTAGCAATAACTTAGCAGCTGATTCTGTCAGCTAGATACCTACAAATAAACTGTTTCGTAATTAGGATTTCTCCATTCAGGCTGAGCCTAGTGAGAAATCCAACAGATATTACCACTTTAGTTATTAAGTTACCTGTAAAATACTGTGTAATTCTACCTGTATGCAGCTCGCTTACTTTACTTTTCTGTGTACCGTACCTACATGTATTTTTACAGTAAATAAATGTATTTATATATGTATACCTGGTGGTTGGGCTCTTCGACAAGAGTCCGTCTTGGTGGGTACCACCGCAGTGTCAGATATTCTACCTCCAAGCAGTAGTGTGCAAGCTGCACTGTGTTTAGCTTTGAAGGGCACTGTAGCAAGTGAAATTACTGGGCGAAAGAGACTTGACAACAATGTCTCGGGGTGATAAGCGCAGTGCAGTGCCACGCAAACGCTTAAAAACTTTAAGCTTTGGGTGGAACTGTATCTGTAATAGTCAGGCGTGGTGCTTAATATCAGGTGGGCTCCTTGATTTCCTGTTACTTGCTGACATAAAAAAAAAAAACTATTTTCTACTTTTATTGCTACCATTAACCACTGGCTCATACAAATGAACTTAGGACCCACAAGAAACCAGCCCCCACCCCGGTCGGCCATCGAGCGCGCTTGCAGCATGAAGGAGGAGCTGCTGGCCGCCATCGAGCGGCTCGGCAAGCGGCTGCCTCCCAACACGCTCGACCAGCTCGTCGACGAGCTGGGCGGCACGGATAATGTCGCTGAGGTGACCTACACACTAAGTTACGCTCACACAGCTACACTCACACAGCTACAATCGCACAGCTACATTCACACACTAAGCCATACTCACACAGCTACACACACTAAGCTACACTTACACACCTACACTCAAACAGCTACAATCGCACATATCTACAGTCGTACAGATACTCACGCACAGCATTACTCAATACATCACACACACAAAAAGCTACTTCCACATTACATAGATACACCCACATTGAGTGTAGCTACAGTCACACGCACTGAGGTAAGTACTCACCCACGCACATAGAAAGCTACACTCCCGCAGCAACATCCACACAGCTACACCCACTCAGATATGTTCAGTGTCAATGTCAACATTTACATGCAACAATACTCGCAAAATTACACTCATACACAGATACACATCTACATCTCAGAAAGCTTTACTCACACATAGCCACACACTAACACACACAGAGTAGTAGATCTCTTCGTGATAGAGCTCGTCCGGGGAAGGACTACCACCATACCTATTTCTGCCGCAAAGCAGTAATGCTCGCATTGCTGTGTTCTGGTGTGAAGGGTATGGTTTCCGGTGAAATTACTGGCACATGAGGCTTTCGATCTTAGCCTCAAGGTGGCAACCCGCGAGTGATACCTCTGGTATTGCAAGCGTCCATAGGTTGCGGTAAACGCTTACCATCTTGTGGGCCATGCTGCAAGAGTTGTATCAACAACCCATTCCGATGTGGCGCAGCGGGCGCAGTTCCGCCTGCGACGCAGAGGTTGCTGGTTCGATTCCCGCCTCGGGACAAATGTTTGTACCATCTACAAATATTTGTTCCGGGTGTTCTGGGTATTTTCTATCATCATGACAGCCTTCTTATGTTCCCACTGCTGGGACACTGGCCTACTCTCAGGCGAGAGTGATTGGGTCTTAATCCACCACGCGGACCCAATGCGGATTGGTGGATGGCACATGTCTTTCGAATTTTTTGTTCTTGGACATGCCGGTTTCCTCACGATGTTTGCCTTCACCGTATGAGAGCACTGGCATTGCGCACATAAATTTTTCGAACAGAATATTCTATAATATAATAGTATTTTCTATATATAATAAAAAATATCTATCTGTGTATTGTATTGTATTAAATATATACCAGTCATCTAGTACCCATAACACAGCTCTGTTTAACAGCAGCTTACCTTGGGGCTAGATGATGCTGTGTGGATTGTCCAGCATTATTTATTTATTATTATTCATTCCAGATGACGGGTCGCAAAGGACGCGTGGTGCAAACCGAAGACGGACAGATCCAGTACGAGAGCCGCGCCGAGGGCGACGTGCCGCTGGAGACGCTCAACCTCACCGAGAAGCAGCGCTTCATGGACGGAGAGAAGGACGTCGCTATTATATCCGAGGCGGCGTCTAGCGGTATCTCGCTGCAAAGTGATAGGAGGTTAGTTTGTCTATAAAGTCAAAGTCAATAATGATTTAAAGTTTATTTATTTCGTTGCTTCAAACATGAGGTGGTGGTGACAATAAATGCAAACTAATTACGTTTTGGCTGCCAGAAAGGGTATGAAAACGACCGAAATATATTATTATATGCGATTTAATTAAATTTAATTAAAAACTAATCAACTAAACATTACAATCGCCCGATGTAAGAAACGAAGTAAGTTTTAAGAGTAGTAGAGTTTTTTGTGATAGAGCTCGTCCGGGGAAGGACTACCACCATACCTATTTCTGCCGCCAAGCAGTAATGCTCGCATTGCTGTGTTCCGGTTCGAAGGGTATGGTTTCCGGTGAAATTACAGGCACATGAGACTTACCATCTAACGTCTCAGGGTGGTAACACGCAAGTGATATCTATGATGTTGCATGCGTACATAGGCTACGGTAACCGCTGACCATCAAGTGGGCCGTACGCTTGGTTACCACTTTAGTAGTATTAAAAAAAAAAAAAAAAAAAACGAAAGTGTTTAGTTGAAAATTATGTCTAACTAAAACTACGTGACAATCGCCCGATGTAAGGAACGAAAGTGTTTTATTTAAAGTGCCAAAATTAATGCTAAACAAAAGTGCAACGATGACAGTTTCTTGGTCACACAGCGCGCGGTAGGTTAACTATTGCGAAACGCGGCACAATTCACTGGAAGACATTGCGATCAGCGCCAGGTGCTGGTGGTTACATAACAAACTTAATAATACTTATATTATAAATACAAGAGTAGTACATACTTATGTAACAAAACAGAGAACAAAATAAACATTAAAAAAAAAAAAAAACAGACGAAAAATCTCTAGTACTATTCCGCTTAACCTTTTAACTGATGAGGTCACACAGTTACCACAGTTAAACTCAAAAGAAAAATATCGACACGTGTTTCATCCCTCCACGGGACATCCTCAGGACCATCGACTTGTTCTCCGGCAGACGTGTTGCTCCGTCGAGCGCTGGAGCCAAAGCTGTTGTAACTGTTAACTGTGGTAACTGTGTGACCTCATCAGTTAAAAGGTTAAGCGGAATAGTACTAGAGATTTTTCGTCTGTTTTTTATTTTGTAATGGATTTCCGCAAAGTAACGCCTGAATCTATCAAAATAAACATTATAACAAAGGTACCTACAAATTTGCAAGTGCGCTAGCTCCCACCCTAGGCGAACCTGTGTTGAGGGTAGCTAGCCTCTTTCGAACGTTGTGTCCGCTCAATGCAATACCTCGATGTATGACGTACGTACGCATAGTTCAAGTGCAACAAATTCAACTATTTATTACAATAAAATCACAAGGATAATTTTGAAACGTCTTAAAGCTAGGTGAATTTACGCCAGTTCCACGCGCCCCAGCCTAGAAGAATCTGGCAACAAACTCGGCTGGGTTCCTAGCTTTTTTTTGATGATCCCTCTTCATCATAAAGCTTCAGTGTGGTGATAATCGAACTAGGTGAGGCTCATGCCAAGAATGTAAGTAGGTAAGTAAAAAAAGTAAAAAATTTAACAGCCAAGTTATTTAGCAATACACGCTACACTTGATATATGTACACGACATAATATCTATACAATCCCGAAAGGGGGTATTCCACAGGTCCTGACGAAAATGAACGTGCTTTAAGGTGTTAAATACCTAGGTATAGTTCGCACAGCGGATCTAGGCTTCCGTGAAGTTAGCCGTTTGTGATGCGCAAAGACAATTTAGTTTGAAAAAGCTCCATTGCGCATCGAAACGGCTAATTTCACTACGGCCGAGATCCGCCGTGAGAACTATACATACATAGGTAGGTGCCTAGCTTGTTTTTACGAGGTCAATGTTTAGGGCAAATACATTCCTACCTTTTTTTTTTTTTACTAATAAACACTTAACTATACAAAGTATTAAATCATTTAATCTGATTTAGGTTAGTGTTAAGAAACTGTATGTTTTGCCTTTTTGCACTTTAAAATGTACGTGTGTTTTGAAGATACAAGTAAATGATTTATCTATCTAACTATCTAACAGTGTTTGTTCAACGACTTTTGTTATTTCGATGTTTTTCATTCGTAAATTAACCAAAGCTGTCGGGAAAACCCCCATCAGTCATTGACACACGCCGAGCGCTGCCCTTTCGATTTCCAACAAGGATAACTAATCATTAAGGAGCGCTCGTGACGTAGCTGGCTAAGTTGTTCTTAACAGATCAACGAAGTTAAGCACCGTTCCGCGAGGTCATCATTTGGATGACCGCCAGTGGCAATTTCAAATGAGCGCTCTCGTGCTTCGGAGGGCACGAGTTGGTCCCGGCTTTTTCAAAGTTGTTAGGCCATGACAGAGGCCTTCGGGCGGCCTAGAAACTCTGTCACCAGAGTTGGCCTCTGACTCATACGAACGAACGATTAGGGATCATCATCATCAGCCCACATTAGTCTACTGCTGGACATAGGCCTCCCCCAATACTCAATAATGAACCAGATAAGTAGACATAGACATATTTTTATTTGCTATTAAGACACACATATACAGTACATACAAAAAAAAAAAAGAAGAATATCAGCAGTACTCGTAACAGCAACAAAGGTTTTATTGCTACCCCAAATAATGATTTTATTTTTTATTATTATCACAAACTAGGTACCTATCCATTAATACTAAAATCGGTCCGCTCCTACTCAATTTTATAGTGCAACACCCTTACTGGGTACATAGCTAAAAAAAACAAAAACAAAAAAAAAAAAACAATTGACGCTGTCATGTACTTGTGTGGCACAACAGCAAAAAGGCGTCGACTCAGCATTGTGCCTTGCCACTAGGAAGAAGCTAGGCGCTGATATTCTGTCGATACCTTTAGCCAATAGACCCTGTGAGATAGTGTGTAGTGTTGTGTGTTAAATTAAATAAATAATGTTTTTAACTAAGCAAAATACTAAAATATTACGAAAAGTAATAACAATATCATAATAAACATACTTTGTACTTAGTAAATACTTATATACTTACTTATCAGAACAATCACATATATATTTTAGTAATAAATAGTAAGTTAAGTAGATAGTTGGTATCTATAATGAAATGATCCTTGTGATATGATTGATTGAGTATCGATTTACTCTTGATTTAAAAACTAATATTAAAAAAAAGTTTTTGAAACTTATTCCTTGAATATTATGCAGTAACAATGACAATTGTAATTGAAAAATTGTTGAATGTATTGTGTAACATACATATAGAAGCTCGTAAGTAATGTGAGAGCACCGGTGGTCTAGTGGTAGTGACCCCGCCTTCCGATCCGAAGGTCGTGGGTTCAAACCCGGTCGTGCACCAATGGATTTTTCTGTTCGAAAAATTTATGTGCGCAATGCCAGTGCTCTCATACGGTGAAGGAAAACATCGTGAGGAAACCGGCATGTCCAAGAACTAAAAATTCGAAATACATGTGCCATCCGCCAATCCGCATTGGGTCCGCGTGGTGGATTAAGACCCAATCACTCTCGCCTGAGAGTAGGCCAGTGTCCCAGCAGTGGGAACATTAGAAGGCTGTCATGATAGAAGTAATGTTTGTTGTTTGTTACAGAGCGAGAAACCAAAGGCGGCGGGTGCACATAACACTGGAACTGCCGTGGTCAGCCGACAGAGCTGTGCAGCAGTTTGGTAAGACAAACTGCTGCACTTAAGAGTAGTAGAGTTCTTTGTGATTGAGCTTGCCGGGGAAGGACTACCACCATACCTATTTCTGCCGCCAAGCAGTAATGCTCGCATTGCTGTGTTCCGGTGTGAAGGGTATGGTTTCCGGTGAAATTACTGGCACATGAGGCTTTCGATCTTAGCCTCAAGGTGGCAACCCGCGAGTGATACTTCTGGTATTGCAAGCGTCCATAGGCTGCGGTAACCGCTTACCATCCTGTGGGCCGTACGCTTGGTTGCCACTTCAGTTGTATAAAAAAAAAAAAAAACGAAGAGAGAAGGATTCTAAGCATTTAAGACAAACTCCTTAGGGTTCTTTAAATGTTTATAATTATATATTAGACGACCAATGTGGCGCGGTGGGCGCATGTCCGCCTGCGACGCGGAGGTTGCGGGTTCGATTCCCGCCTCGGGACAAATGTTTGTACGATCTACAAATAATTGGTCCGGTTGTTCTGAGTGTTTTCTTTATATAATAAAATATATCTATCTATGTATTGTATTGTATTAAGTATATATCAGTCATCTAGTACCCATAATACAGCTCTGTTTAACAGCAGCTTTCCTAGGGGCTAGATGATGCTGTGTGGATTGTCCAGCATTATTTATTTATTTGTGTCCCAGGTCGCACCCACCGTTCCAATCAAGTGAACGCTCCCGAATACATATTCCTGATCTCCGACCTGGCGGGTGAGAGGCGCTTCGCCTCCACGGTGGCGAAGCGCCTCGAGTCCCTCGGAGCCCTGACGCACGGGGACCGCCGCGCCACAGAAACGAGGGACCTCAGCCAGTTCAATATAGACAATAAGTATGGTGAGTGTCAACTGTTCAACATATTAACTAATGAGGTCACACAGTTGTTAGGCCATGACAGAGGCCTTCGGGCGGCCTAGAAACTCTGTCACCAGAGTTTACCACTGACTCATACGCACTTACTTACTTTTACAGTTTACACAGTTAAAGCACAGAGTGCTAGAGATTTTTCGTCTGTTTTTTATCTTGTAATGGATTTCCGCAAAGTAACGCCTGAATCTATCAATTAACATAAATCATAAATCTTTATTTGCATGAATGTAGGTAAGTGCATAAACAGGGGCCTATTGCATAATAAAGTACAAGCTCATAATATTAGTGTTTTTACTAATAACTTGTACAATTTCGTTGCAATATTAATTACAAGTCATGAAAATACTAATTTAAAAGTACGAGCTCATAGTATGACTATCGCAACTTGTAACTTGTGTATTTACGTTGCAAGTGCTTGTAATTTTTTTTTTTTTTATACCACTAAAGTGGCAACCAAGCGTACGGCCCACTTGATGGTCAGCGGTTACCGTAGCCTATGTACGCGTGCAACATTATAGATATCACTTGCGTGTTACCACCCTGAGACGTTAGATGGAAAGTCTCATGTGCCTGTAATTTCACCGGAAACCATACCCTTCGAACCGGAACACAGCAATGCGAGCATTGCTGCTTGGCGGCAGAAATGGGTATGGTGGTAGTCCTTCCCCGGACGAGCTCTATCACAAAGAACTCTACTACTCTTAAATATATTATTTTCTAGTATTATGAGTAACATTATGCAATAGGCCCCAGGTGTTACAATTTTTAAGTCCTTTACGTTTTACCATCAAACTGGTGTGCAAATATCATGTTACAAGTTATATAAGTATGTCAAGTTATTATTAGTTTATATTATTAGTTATTAGTATCACATAGTATTGGAATGGTTCATAAATTCATTAATGTCATAAAAACAGTGTTCACCTAGCCACTTAGTCAACTTATTCTTAAACACATTGAATGGCAAATCCTTAAATGTATTAGGCAATTTATTGTACACTTTTATAGCGTTCACATACACATTTCTTATAAATAAGGTCATTCATTATCAACCTGACAAACTTAAGGGGTAGGTTCCACACATAAAAAAAATATTACTTGTACTTTTTCTAAACGTAATTCTGCTTAATAAATAGTTATCCTTGTTAGAAATCGAGAAGGCAGCGCTCGGCACGTGTTAGTGACCCGCGCGTCAATGAACTGCGGGTCACTAACCCGCGCGTCCTTGACCTGCGCGTGTCCTTGACCCGCTACGGAGCGCGCATACTCGAATGTTTCATTATTACGTCTCTTAACTCGATTCCCAAAAATGATAAATTATAAATGAGCGGAAAAACGTAATCGATTTTTTTTTGTTTATTTGCGATTTTTAAGACAAAATATACATAAAAAAAAAATATATAGGTACATATTTTTTTTTTATGTGTGGAACCAATCCCTTAAGTTTGTCAGGTTGATAGGAATGACCCTGTATATGTATAGTTCTAAATTGTATACTATTTTAACCAACATAAGTGATCCTAGAGCTGGGGGCTTATTCGCTATGATCTAGAAGATTCCTTACCAATAACGTGTAACTTAGTAACGTGTTCTATACGTGCCATGGTGTGATGTTGTAATATTGTTATCCGTATCTGTGTTGTTTCAATAGCGATAGTTTCACTATCGAAAGGTTGACTTTAAAAAACATTCCGACGAGCCCTAAAACGTTTTTTTTTTATACAACTGAAGTGGCAACCAAGCGTACGGCCCACAAGATGGTAAGCGGTTACCGCAGCCTATGGACGCTAGCAATACCAGAGGTATCACTGGCGGGTTGCCACCTTGAGGCTAAGATCGAAAGCTTCATGTGCCAGTAATTTCACCGGAAACCATACCCTTCGAACCGGAACACAGCAATGCGAGCATTACTGCTTGGCGGCAGAAATAGGTATGGTGGTAGTCCTTCCCCGGACGAGCTCTATCACAGAGAACTCTACTACTCTTAACGTGTGTAAGTGGCTCGTCAACGACGATTCCACGCAGATATCGTAACCGGGCCGCGTTTGGTCGTAGCGAATAAGGGTCCTGTTGTTAGTGCGTGGTGTTGTTACGGAATAGGTCGCACGGCGCTGGAGGCGGTGATGCGCGCCATAATGAAGTACGAGCCCGCGCTGGTGGCGCCGCCGCGCGACTACCCGGGGGACTTCTTCCAGGACGTAGCCTCCGCGCTCGTCGGCGTAGGACTCATCGTCAACAGCGAGGCCGCGCCCGGCCTGCTCTCGCTTGACAAGGTACCCACTACCTACCTCACCTTCCATGCTGAGTTCCTAAACTAACATTTTTTTTTTTATATACAACTGAAGTGGCAACCAAGCGTACGGCCCACAAGATGGTGAGCGCTTACCGCAGCCTATGGACGCTTGCAATACCAGAGGTATCACTCGCGGGTTGCCACCTTGAGGCTAAGATCGAAAGCCTCATGTGCCAGTAATTTCACCGGAAACCATACCCTTCACACAGCAATGCGAGCATTACTGCTTGGCGGCAGAAATAGGTATGGTGGTAGTCCTTCCTTGGACGAGCTCTATCACATAGAACTCTACTACTCTTAAATATGTCATTTCTTTTAAGGTTGTTGTGTATATTATTACTGTTTGTACAATAAAGAATAATAATAATAATAAAACCGAAACTAAAAACTCGAATGACATGTGCCATCCACCAATCCGCATTGGGTCCGCGTGGCGGATCTAAAACCTAATCACTCTCGCTTGAGAGTAGGCTAGTGTCCAGTGGAAACATTAGAAGGCTGTCATGATGAAATGTCTGTTTGCAGGATTACAACAACATGTCCAAGTTCCTGAACAGGATATTGGGCATGCCGGTGGAACTGCAGAACAGACTCTTCAAGTACTTCACGGACACGCTCACAGCGGTCATGGAACAAGGTATCTCTACCACTACAATCCTCGTGACGTAGCTGGCTAAGCTGTTCTTAACAGATCAACGAAGTTAAGCACTGCTCCGCGTAGTCATTTGGACGGGTGACCGCCAGTGGAAATTTCAACTGAGCGCTCCCGTGCTTCGGTGGGCACGTCAAGCAGTCGGTCCTGACTTTTTCAAAGTTCTTCCGAGTGCACGTCAAGCAGTCTGCTTTTACAAAGAGGCCATGAGAAAATCTTTCGGGCGACTTGAAAACTCTGTCGCCAGAGTTGGCCACGGACTCATACGAACTTACTTACTTTACATTTAATATGGTGCCTTTGATTCCTGGCTTAGTGCCAAGATATCAGATTTATAAAGAAAATACATTTATTCTGGACACACAGAAACAGCGGCTATAAAATAATTTTCTTATTTGTTTCTCTGGTGATGAAGACTTAGAATTCATAAATAGTCTGTGAGACCCCCAAGATACTGAGCTACAGTGTTCGCCAAACTCTTTATAAACACCGTAAATAAAAAACCACCAATCTGCATTGGGTACGCGTGGATTATGACCTAATCACTTTCTCTAGTAAGGCTAGTGTCCTAGCAGTGGGAACATTAAAAGGTTGTCATGATGATGATAAAATAAAATACAGTATGCTTATATTAATTTTACATCATCAGTGAATAGATACCAACAGATTTTAGTTATACTAGATAATTTAAAGATTTTTTTGTATATTCCAGCAAAACGCAGCGGTCGCTTCGATCTGGGTATCCTGGACCTGGGCAGCGCGGGCGACTGCGTGCGGCGCGTGCGTTGCGTGCGCTTCCAGCGCAAGCACGCAACCGGCACTGCGCCTGTCGAGCTGCACACTGTGCATTCCGAGGTACCGTCTCACAGACACCTTGCAGTACCGCAGCTGTCTCCTAGACACCTTGTTGTACCGCAGCTGTCTCCTAGAATCCTTGTAGTACCGCTGTTGAAGTGTATGGTTTATTCTTGGTATTTTATTTATTTAAGTATTTGAATACCTTATTGCACAGACAGTGCAAAAGTGCTTTATGCTAACGCCATTAATCCTGGACCCCATGCCCAGCTCCTATTTCTGACAATTGTTTGTTACAGCGAGGCATGGACTGGTCTGAAGCGCTGGAGAAATACTCTGAGCTGACCGGCCCCAAGGAAGGTTTCTACCTGTCTCTGCAGCCGAGAAATAACAAGTACACAGCAGTGTTGTGTGTCGCTATCGTCACTAACATCAAGAAGGACAAACTTACTAAGAAGGAGATCATGTTCCAGATATACAGGTATCTATATTATATAGATTTATTCAACAATATAAACTTCTGAGCTGTCCGGCTCAAGGAAGGTTTCTACCTGTCTCTGCAGCCGAGGAACAACAAGTACACAGCAGTGTTGAGTGTCGCTATCGTCACTAACATCAAGAAGGACAAACTTACTAAGAAGGAGATCATGTTCCAGATATACAGGTATCTATATTAGATAGTTTTGTTCATAAACATTGGAGTAATGCAGAATTTATTATCGTCTCCTAATTCTAGTGAAGCCAAACTTATCTATAGTTTGGTTCAAGCGGCTAGGTAGGCAGTTAATTCCTTATAATTATAAGTAGGTACCTACCTAGATAGTTTAATTATTATGTATTTATGTTAATGTTGAAATTGTTCTATTTAAGTTGTTATTATTTTGTTACCTTACAGGGCTGACATAAACATGTTGTTCAAAAGTCCTTTTAAATTATTGAATAAAAAAATAAATAAAAAAAACAATATAAACATCTGAGCTGTCCGGCTCAAAGAAGGTTTCTACCTGACTTTGCAGCCGAGGAACAACAAGTACACAGCAGTGTTATGTGTCGCTATCATCACTAACATCAAGAAGGACTAACTTACTAAGTAGGAGATCATGTACCAAATATACAGGTATCTATATTAGATAGATTTGTTCAACAATATCAACTTTAAGTGTTTGCGTGGCACTGCACTGCGCTTATCACCCCGAGACATTGTTGTTAAGTCTCTATCGCCCAGCAATTTCACTTGCTACAGTGCCCTTCATACCGAAACAGTGCAGCTTGCACACCACTGCTTGGAGGTAGAATATCTGACACTGCGGTGGTACCCACCAAGACGGACTTGCTGAAGAGTCCTACCACCAGGTAAAACTTCTGAGCTGTCCAGCTCTAAGAATGTTTCTACCTGTCTCTGCAGCCGAGGAACAACAAAACACCGCTGTGTTATGTGTTGCTATCGTCACTAACACCAAGAAGGACAAACTTACTAAGGAGATATACAGGTATCATCATGACAGCCTTCTAGTGTTCCCACACTGTTGGTACAGTGGCCTACTCTCGGGCGAGAGTGATTGGGTCTTAATACACGACGTGGATCTAATGCGGATTGGTGGATAACACATGTCTTTCAAATTTTTAGTTCTTGGATATGCCGGTTTCTTATTCATTTTTTTTGACGACCGATGTGGCGCAGCGTGTGAAGATCCGCCTGCGACGCAGAGGTTGCGGGTTCGATTTCCGCCTCGGAACAAATGTTTGTACGATCTACAAATATTTGTTCCGGGTGTTCTGGGTATTTCCTATATATAATAAAAAATATCTATCTATGTATTGTATTGTATTAAATATATATCAGTCATTTAGTACCCATAACATAAGCTTTGCTTAGCTTGGGGCTAGATGATGGTGTGTGGATTGTCCAGCATTATTGGAAGCAAGGCGGTAGTTATAAGGTAATGTGGGTGTTGCAGGCCGAACACTGGTCTCCAGATGCGCACGGAGTCTCTCCTGGAGCTGGAGCGCAAGTACAAGCGTGTCGGCAGCGAGGAGGCTATGGGGGCGTGGCGCGCGCACCACGCTGCCGCCGCACGCGTCTGCTCGCACGCCTACTGGCGCGCCTCCTGCAGGAACGCTAACGACTGCGAGGTATACACCTACACACCTACCTTACTACCTTGCCGAGGGGCAAGGGGACTTATATTACCTAAAAAGTCAATTCTAAGGTCAATTTTAAGGTCAAAGGTTAAGGGTAAAGGTCAATTTTAGGGCAAAAGGTCAATTTTAAGATTAATTAATATTAATAAATAATTTTGTGAAAGTCAATGGCTAAAAGTTGCGATCTAATAACTTAAAATCAGTCATAAAGTCAGTTAACCGTTAAAAGTTCATATTTAATTTATGGTAAAGAATATCTATTGAGTATATCTATATACAGATTACATAAAGTGTTGGAATCCAGCAAAAATGAATCCACTATTTCTCTTTTATGCGTGTTACACAAAACTAGCCCTTAATGCTACACATTTCTATTAGAGCTCTAGAATAGCATGCTGTTGCTAGCAGACCGTTCTCGAAACACCACCTAAGTAAATAACGATGGTATACATGAATAATGTTGTAGGTGGGTCTGCGCGTGCGCAGCTGGCACGTGCTGGCCGGGTCGCTGCTGGCGGTGTGGGCGCGCGTGGAGAGCGTGCTCGCGCAGCGCTCCATGCTCAACAAGATGCAGGTGGTGCGCCTCAAGACGGACAACGGACTCAAGATCGTCGGTCAGTACTAAACTGGCCCGCAATATAAAATCGACAACCCAAAGGACCGATTCCATACTGGCCTAGGTCTTTGTAACACCATACAAAAATTGAAAAAAAAATATGAATAACAGTAACAAACAATTTTATTTTTAAGTAGACAAACAAAATTTAAAAGATTTTTTTTATTGTGTTGAGTTTTCTAGAACGGGAACACATGACATGACAGTTATTAGCAATGATCACGTGACGCATCTTGAATTTGACAGTTTGAATAACCCAGTTGTTCGTTAAACCCGCCATGTTGTTTTGCATTGTGTTGCACTCCTTCACAAAGATAAACTTACTTTAGATTATGAAAGAAGCCAAAATAAAATAAATAAACAGTGTTAAACGGTTTCTATAATGTTTATCTAATTATGTAGACCTCTACAAAGGACCCAGGCCCGGCCCCATACTGCGTGAAACTCCTTTTTGGGGTTGTCAACCTACTTAAAGTTTGAGGGAAAATCGACCCGCTCTAACCAAATAAGAATATGAATAATTTATTTGTCGTAATGGTGTGCATCGGTACATAACATTACTAACAGTAACAAACATGAGTCAGGTGTAAAAAATTGTACAACAGGTTAGGCTCTGTTCTCCTCACTAGGCTTTTTTTTTTTGTTAACCTGTTTCGTCCCACTGCTGGGCAAAGGTCTCCCCCAAATCTCTCCAATCATCTCTCTCCTTCGCAATGTCCCACCATCCTCTTTCGAAGGAGTCGAGATCGTTACGCCAACGTCTTCTTGGCCGACCACGACGGCGCCTTCCAGCAAGTTGCCATGATGTTGATATATGTGCCCATTTGACTGAAAGCATCCGGCTCACATGACCTGCCCAGTCCCACTTTAGCTTGGCCGTTTTTGTACCCACATATATAGAGATATTATATATCCCAAAAAATATTTTGCCTCGAGCGGGATACTAAAATATTTTTTGGGATATTATAATCTTTAGTATGATGGTTAACACTATAAAAACAAAAGTAACTAAAAAAATCTGTTATGAGGGGTCACAGGGATAACTAGAAATTGGGGTGGGACGTTTTTTTTTTGCAGGCCAGTGTAGATTATAAGTTGGTGCTCAACTCTGTCTGTCTGTCTGTCTGTCTGTTTTATTAATATCCGTTGCGTATTTAAAAAGGTCTAATACATACATAAGGACAAACGGGGCGGGGAGCGACTTTATTTTATACTAGCGGATCTGCTCCAGCTTCGTACGGGTGCAATGAAACAGCACCCGTGCGAAGCCGCGGCGGGTAACTAGTAATAAATATAGCCTATGTTACTCAAGGATAATGTAGCATTGCAATGGTGAAAGGATTTTTGAAATCGGTCTAGTAGTTTTTCGAGTTAATCTGTTACAAAAACAATAAAAATCTTTTCTTTTTATAATATTGGTTTAGATAACACAAAAATATGTTTTCAACAGGTACTGTGATTCCAAAGAACTGCGTAGAACCACTCAAAGAAGCTCTATCCTACGACGCGGTGTCTGTCAACGAGCAGACGTTCGAAACCGACGCCCTGAAGTGAACCCTACCGCCTTAGAATTTAAGTCTAGATTAGCGCGGACCCATAGTTCCTCTATCTCTCTTTAATTTCGGTTCGGGACCATTGCTGAGGGCTATGGAATGTGACGCCTTACGGCTGGTAACGGGTCTCGGACTTAGTCAATTGCGGACAGGTGACCCTCGGTGACCTTGCGTGGTGACCTTGCGTGGTGACCTTGCAAAGATCTAGGTGACCTTTGTTAGTTTAGGAGTCAAGCGACGTAGAATAAAAATAAGGACAGGTGGCCTTTGGGACGTTCTAAGGTCAACCCGTAATGGTGACCTTATGGGGACCCTGTAAAAATATAGTGGTGACATTTGGAGGAGAAAGTGACGGAGTAAAAATATGTTTATAAGGGCATGTGACCTTTTGGCGTTCTAGAGGTCACACCATAATGACCTTTGGTGAGCTGATATTAAAGGCGATAGTATTCGATAAGAAACGAGTGATCTTAAATGTACTTTGCGTACGTTTTTATTCTTGTGATGTCATAACTTCGATTCTTTGTGCTTTTTCTAATTTCGGTAGATTGAATCGTTGTTTACGAACTGTCAATTTACGTTAATTGTACAAAGTGTTAGGTTATTTTATGTTGTTTTTTATTATGCTTAAAATTATTTAGCTAACTTGCTGTCTTATCGATTTATTGTAATAACTATTAATTTTATAGTTTAAAGCAAGTAAGTAGGGTCAACTTTCGTGACGGAGATACTAGACCGCCCGAAGTCCGCTATGGTCTAACGAATTCGGAAGCGCCTTAACGTGCCCTCTATAGCACGGAAGCGAAGTAGAAATTGCCACTGGCGATCCAAATGGTGACTACGCGGAACAGTGCTTAACTTGGTTGATCTGTTATAACTAAGCCAACTTAGATTCTATCAGAAAATCAAAAGAGGACATTTTGAGTGCAATTTCTTTATCTTAAATAATCAGTCTATGCACTTATACATAATATAATGTACTTACAACAGGGGGCCTTACTCTTGAATCAATCGGTATTGATAAGTATTGGAATTTGATGTTTCATACTTCTTGATTGCAAATCTAGCGACAAATTCAACCTTGTTTTCGAGAGTGCAAAAACTTACAGCAGTAGATCAGAATTGGATTGAAATTGGATTTTTGGATTGGATCGGAATTGTCATGAGATTCAAGAGTAAATGCTCAGGGGCCCAACCATGAACTCTTATAGCGATTCAAATGAAGACTTAAACTAAATGAGAGTTTTCGTCTAAAGTTATTAAAAAAAAACTGTATGTAGATGGCGGTAGTTCAACTGGCGAGCCCAAGAGAATGTAAGCACTACGTTTGGCGAGCTATGGTGAATGTGTTGGGAATTCAACATTGGTTGCTCCTGCTGTCACTGTCTGTCATACCTCTGGCTGGTGTCAAAGTCATAGTACGTACTACGTAGTACATTAACTTTGGTCGTACTGGAGTTAAATTATTTTGCCTCAAGCAGGACATGAACCCACATCTTTCCGCTTGACACGAGACGAAACAAAAATGGAGTTACCAACTTCTCATTGTCAAAAAAATTTTGTACCATGACATCAATTAGACAATGTTTAGGTCTTCATTTGAATCTCTGTAAGAGTTCATGGTTTGGCCCCTGGTCTTGATTCAGACCAAAAATGTATTTTAATAGTAAAGTTGACACTGCGAATGACAAAAATATAAAATTGAAAAAAAAAATCCTACGCTTAGCTTAAATGAATTCGTTTTGGGACGAACAGGGAAGGGCAATTCTATTAATAAACGTTGGACGTTCTACTTAGTTCCTATCGAGTTTCGGTTACCTAAAAAGCGATTTAAACAGCGGCAAATTAAAGTAAACACTCGATTGTTGGTTTTACATGAAACGTAGCCGCAGCTGTTGTTCAATAGTGGAATACGAAAACGCCCAACATGAAAATTCGTTTCATTGTTATTAGAATTGATCTAGATCGACGATTGACACTAGATTTAGTCCGGCCGCACACCAGACATACTAGATAGAGATAAACCCAAAAAAAATGCTATTATAGTTTAAATACAAATGTATGTCTGGTGTGCGGGCGAATTTGGTTTTTGCCTTCGGCTTCAAAGTAATTGAAGATCAAAAAAATATTTATGCTATTCCAAATTATTATCTAGATCCATGTAAGAATAACTCACTATCTCACTAATATTATAAATCAGATTTTGATATTTGTATGTTTGTTTCAATCACGCTTTTTGAATCACAGTTGAATCTATTTAGATAAAGCTTGGAATAGTAATTGTTTTGAATCTGGAATAGGCTACGTTCTATTCACGCGAGCCAAGTCGCGGGCAGAAGTTGGTGTATTATAAGGGTGTGGCCAAACGTAGCGTGGTAAACGCGCCGCATCACCACGCGGCGATTATTTAATTGACAAAAAAATAAGTTTCTTAAGCAATTAATAAAAAAAAAACCGAAAATTCCAACGGAGTCTCACACAAGGTTTTTTTGTATTTTTTTATGTCAGCAAGACGAAGTGAAAACCGCTGCAGTTGTGTACTATTGCCGCGCTCGTTTGAACACACCCTTAAGTGACTGTTGGTATTGACAACACTTTCTTGATTTGCATACATTTTAGCATTTTAATGATTATTAATTAAAAACAGTTCGACGTTTTATGTAAATCACCGTCATATATTCTAAAAAGTAAAAATACTATAGTATATTGTGTCAAATGTATCTCAAATATAATGGTATTCGAATTTGTAAAAAATATTAAATGACAGAAATAAAACAATTTTAAATTAATCTGCTTGTTACTGAATACGAATAACAACGATTTTTTCCCAGTATAGTGCCTTAGTTGAAAATAAATATTTAATGTTTTTTTTTTTTTTTACAACTGAAGTGGCAACCAAGCGTACGGCCCACAAGATGGTAAGCGGTTACCGCAGCCTATGGACGCTTGCAATACCAGAGGTATCACTCGCGGGTTGCCACCTTGAGGCTAAGATCGAAAGCCTCACTAGCCTACCTACCTTTTTTTTATACCACTAGATTGGCAACCAAGCGTACGGCCCACTTGATACTACCTACTTACATATTGTTAATACATGCATGTATATAAATTGAGGGAACTAATAAGTAGGTATTAGATTCCAGTCTTGGTTATTAAATGTTGTAAAATAATCCAGATTTATTAATCACCAGGGTTCTGTCTGATGTCAATCATATCTAGTTAATACCTACATTAATTCAAATTCGAAATATTTTCATTCAATAATATTACAATTCATTATAAAACGTCATAAAGCTAGGTGAATTTACGCCAGTTCCACGCGCCCCAACAACGCAAAAAAACGTACTAATATTGTTAAACTTAAGTTGCTTTTTCCATTCATTCTGGATGGTACACTTTATTATGTACTTTTAAGTTACTGGTATTGGCGAATGACTTGTCACACTGAACGCAGGAGTATGGCTTCAGACCTGTGTGGATAGTCATGTGTACTGTCAAATTGCCATAATATGAAAATTTCTTATCACACACATTGCAGATGTGATAAGTTTCACTGTGTATTCTTAAGTGTTGGTTTAGTCTCGCTTGAGTAGAGTAAGTTTTATAACAATTGTTGCAAGAAAATTTATTTTCTCCAGGGTGAACTAGCACGTGTTTTAACTGCATTTTCAGCATGTGCTTATTTAGGATGTGAGTTTTTAACTTGTGCTTTTTATGGTATGACTTGTTGCAGAAGTCACATACAAATGTTTTTTCTCCTAAATGCTTTCGCAAACATGATTTTAAATATGTTGTGGAAGTCTTGTTACACGTGTTTTCATCATATGCCTTTTCTTCCGAGTGTTTCCTCATGTGCACTCTTAAAGATTTTGAAAGCAAAAATGCTGTATCACATATTTTACACACAAATGGCTTTTCTCCAGTGTGAATTCTCTTGTGCGCAATTAAACCTGATTTAGTAACAAACGTCCTAATGCAGTAATTGCAAGAGTATCCTCTTTCTCCCGCGTGAATTCTTATGTGAACTTTCATTTCACCAGTTGTTTTAAATGCTTTACCACATAAATGACAAACATGCTCCTTTTTTGTTGTACGCGGAGTTTTTTTTGTATTTGCATGAAATGACTCATTGCAAATGTCACCTACATACTGCTTCGAATTTTCTTGAGTGCTGTTCATTGTCTTTAAAAATTGTTTATGATTTTGTTTGTATTTTAAACATGAAATTTTCTTGTGTCTTTTTAAGATAAAGCTCTGAGAAAATACCATATGGCATTGGTTGCACGCATAAGGTTTTTCCCCAGAGTGAACTCTCATATGTCTTTGAAAAGAGCTGCTTCGTGAGAAAACTCTGCCACAGACGTTGCATATCTTTGGTGTTTCATGTATTTCCTTGTGTTTTTTTAATTGATATGAACTATATGAAATATTGCATATTTTGCAAGATTTGATCCTGTAATGTGCTTTCAAGTGATTTCTAATTGATACTTTCTTTGTGAATTCTTTGTTGCAGTGGTCACAGACAAAAAGTCTTTGTGTGTTGACATCCTCATGTATGTCAGGACTTGAGTTTGTACAAAGTGTTTTGTCTTCAGTATGTTGAGACTTTTTCTCAGCGTGGCTTTGAAAATGTGCAATCATACTATATTTTGATGTAAATGCCTCACTGCACAGATCACAAATATAACTAGACCTATTACAGTCAATCACAGAGCTCTTCTTTGTTTCTAATGGTTCAATATCCAACATTTCACCCATTTCTAAGTCGTCAAGATCACTTTCCTCAGCTTCATTGAATTCTTCCTTAACATTTTCTGAAGTATTTTCATTTTTTGAAACTGAATCAATGGATATTAATGTTGTAGTAGCTGTCATGGCTAAATTTGGTATTTTTGATAAGGTCTGCTGCTTTATCTGAAAGATATCAGAATAGATGTGAGACGAAGAATGTCAGAATAGAAGTAAGGTATCTGGATAATAGTGTCAAATCAAATCAAAAGTGCTTTATTCAGTCAAATCACAAAGATCACTTTGAAACATCTTACAAGCTAGAAAAAATTACGCCAATTCCAACGCGCCCATGCCGTAAAAGCACTGGCAACAACACCGGCTGCACCGGCATGATCCTTGCTATTGTTATGGATGCAGAGTAGAGTTGGAGCACATTTTGTCATGTCACATTCGTTGTAATAGTAAGTACTCACTTACTTATTAAAAAATTTAGAAAAAAGTTCAACAATACCCACCTCTAAGCCATTGCCGACTAGTTCAGTCAACACTTTTTCAGCTCTTCGGGACATCTCAGCAAATATATTACATTTTTGTAATTGTGAGCAACAGATGTAGCATATTGTTACAGGCCTCATATCGTTAGTGTATAGCTATAACAAAAACCGAATCGAAAGTAAATAAAGTAAAATTAGTAAATATAATTGTTGTAAGTATGGTTGAACCCTAAGAATAATAACATGGTTGAACCTTTTTAAGTACACTAAAATACTAGAAAACGGGACGCACCTTTGCACTCGTGACTTTTTCATATATGTCTTGCAGTCCGAGGTCTCCTCCAATGCAATGCATTCTGACATCACCAGCAAGACACACTCTGCAGAGCAGAGAAATCATCTTACAGGCAGACGGATTTTCTGCCTGAACCTATACACTTTTGACTAAAATCTTTGCGTAAACCTACTTTATCTTGAATGGTCCTGAACCACACCACACCCACACACGCAGAAAGAAACAACTGTCTAGTAAAACTTTACTTGCTCTGACACACTTAACCAAGGAACATAACTATTAAACTCTGAATGAAACTGAAACGGAATGAAATAGTGTCGGTTGCCGCGTTGCCGGCAGGCGGCCAAGAGAATGTAAGCACTACGTTTAGCAGGCGGCAGCAGAGCAGCGCCATCGATCGCCATGTCGGTCGTACCGGCAAAATGTTTCAATTGTCAATTTTGTCAATGTCATGTCAGCTGCTCACTTAGCTCAGTCAGTCATGCATGTCATGTCATCAGGCAGGTCGTCAGTTAATCACAGTAAGGTGTTCAAAGAGTAAAATATATATGGGAAAAAGGAGTTTCTTCGGTCATTTTGCCGATACGACATGTTCCTCCCATTTTAATTGTTTTTCTCGAGTTATTTTGAGTTTTATTGTGTAAATTTGATGGCAGTTTAACCAATACGACTCGTAGTCTTGACACACGTGTAAGTGATTGAAATGGAAGGGTGATGATGGTTTGTAATTTGGTCGAAGATTCTCCTAGATTTTGAAAGGACGCCATCATTTCTTTCAAAATGTTGTTCGTTAAATTCAAAATTCGAACTTGTTCGTCTTTGATGTATACGTCGACACTACTTGACACTGGCAATATTGTTTAAAAGACAGACTACCATGCCATGCCAAAAGGAAAAAAACAAACACAGTAATTTTTGTACGAAGTTGGTTGGGTTTCGTTCGCTCGATTTTTATTTAGCAGCGAATTATTATCTAATTCTGAATAAAAATCACCAAGTTTTATCTAAACATGACTGACAAAGACGTCACCATAGAAGAACTGGAAGAGAGTGTGAGTAGACAAGTTTTCTCTGCTGAAATATCACCACTAAATAGGAGGCTGATGCGGGTCTTCAAAATAGGTCAGGTAGCCGCTTCCGCTTGTACTATAAATATTCTGCTGTTTTCGAATAGAAATGTAAGCTGAGCTAGAGCTAAGCTGAAAGCTGCGCTTGCCGTAGAAGTCAGAGTTCAACGTTTTCGACAATCTACATTAATTATTTAGCAGTTCTGAATGGCCTACCTGTGTGTGTTTGCTGATCTAATATTAGCTGAACTAAACAAACAAAGAATACCTAAGTGAGAGTACACAAATGCGGAAGGTATAGAGGTTGAACAACTGAGTTTAATGTTTAATAAAATAATTTAAATTTACGTCTCTAGTAGGTACCTTTAGGGTAGTACAGTTTATAGGTCATCATATTTCATATTACTCTTATTGAATATTCATAGGCAAGTACAAGTACCTATTACTTTTATTATCATTAAAAGTATGGGAAGGCTGTTGCTAAATACTAATGAACTGGTATGTTTTGATAATATTTTTAGTTCAAAAACTCACCCCTCAATAGACCAATTAATTATAAATAAATTATTTTTATCCAGAGCTCTCATATGGTGAAGAAAAACATAGTGAGAAACCATGTCCAAGATAAGATGGAAAGTCTCATGTGCCTGTAATTTTACTGCTTGGCGGCAGAAATAGGTATGGTGGTAGTTTTTTCCCGGACGAGCTCTATCACAAAGAACTCTACTACTTGCTTGAGAGTAGGCCAATGTCCCAGCAGTGGAAACATTAGAAAGGTCTTCATCAGACAGCCTAAGTTGTCATGATGATAACCTATCTTCTGAAAACTAGTTAACTGGTTAATACCTATCTTGTTCACAGGCAAAGCAAACAGATGCACAGCTAGATTTGCTAGAGTGGAAGATGGACAGCAAGGAGCTGGTTCAGCCAATCAGCAGCCAGGAGGTCTGCGTCATGAACCTGCTGCAATCTGTGTCTGAGGTACGCTTATTACCTGTGTTATACTAATATTAAAGAAGAAAGATTTGCATTTTTGTTTGTAACTACTAAACTTCAAAACAACTGGTTCAATTTCAGAAATCCTTTCACAATTAGAATGCTACATTATTTCTAACTACATTTATTATTAACAACTCGCTCGACGTCGTACAAAGTGCACTTGTGTGAAGCCGGGGCAAGTCACTAGTTATATTACAATGGAGCTAGCAAGATACAACAAGGTTATGAAACAGAGACAATGCACAATATAACCTGGCATAATCTAATAATAAAAGAACATGAATTTTAATAATTTTCTAAATTGCAGTTCTATTGTAGATTTCATATATTTTTCGCCATACTTACTAAAAGTGTAAAAATTCGATTGCTGTTATTTTAAAAGTAGTAGCCCCCCGCAGTCTATATTTTGTCAGTCTGTCCTTGTCACACAAACAACAATGAAAAGAGATGGCAACAGATTACTCATTTAATTATAAGAAAAAGCTTTACTGCACTTTAATAACGTGCCCAAGTGGTATTTGAAAACGCTATTAAAAAAAAAACAATACTTATTAGTTCACAAATTCCTTAGAAATGTAATCAACATTTGCTAGGTGACTAAGAATATCAGTACAAGGAAACAATATATGAGTGTGTCATACATACATACTATGTAACATAGGTAGTACTAATTAAAATGTATACTAAATATTCTAACTGATGTCATCTAGCCAGTGTTAATTCAATTCTATTGTTTAGTACTATGGTCCAACAAGCATGTTGGGCCGAAATATCGGCCAACATTGGCCTAACATAACATCAAGTATTGACCAACATAGTCTCCACCCAATGGGTACAGCCAGCATAAGATCCAAAAATTAAATTTTAAAGAATTCCCGATAAATTCATTCATTGTTCTCTATATTATAATGATAATGTAGCCCCAGCATTAGAAAATACATACACATACAATACTAGACAATCAAAAAGTTTCTTTTTTCTTATTCAGAGCGAGTCACTGTGACCCCACTGAACAGGCTCAATAGAGACCTAGTGCGGGGGACAGAGCTCATCTGGGTACTGTATTCATGTATTAGATATAAGTCAACCGGCAATAACATCCACCTACCTACATGTATCAGACCACTGTTTTAGTACCAATAAACATAATATAATACAATACAATTTAAACTTGTTTTTTTATTTAAAGGCAATTAAACAAGGCAAAGGTCTCCCCCAAATCTTTACCTGTCTCGATCTTTAGCAATCTCTCACCACCACCTAACTTATAATAAAAATGTATATTGTTTTCAGCAGTTGCATAGTAGTGTTGACGACAGGTGAATAACAATCAGTACTAACCGTGCTATGTATCTACGTTACAGCTTGTCATTTTATCTATAATGTAATATAAATAAATATTGCTGGATATAAATTTGTTTATACGAAATAAAAATATAAAAACTTTCGTTTAATATTTCAATAAATTTCCTTCCAAATGTAATTTAACTGTATTAAACATTAACGTTAGAACTTTGGAGTGCGGAGGAATTCCTGAAATATAAAAACGGTTTCTACTGACTGACTGACTGACTAATTTGATTTTTAAATGGCAAGCTGTACCGTCACGCTTTGAAATAGCTCAGGAAAGGCTTAACATGGTACTGAGTTTAAGTCGTTCTTCTCCAAAGCCCTATGAACCGGGCCCAGTCCGCTTTTAGGGCTTACCATGTCGCCAGAGTTGCCAGTGTCAAAAATACCATGAAAACGTTATAATATACCCCATTGTAAATATTGTATAGCCATAAAATTCATAATCGAACACTCGTATCAACAATGTTATGTGCTACAGAGATGACCGACAGACAGTTATATTGGCTAACTGGCAATTAGCCTAATTGACTAACTTGTTCATATGGCAACAATAATGCTCAAAAGAGACTTGGTCACTTACTCTAAGACTGTAAAATAGCTCCTAAGTAATTATGACTAATATTAACTAACTGGCAATTGACTAACTCGTTTATATAGCAACAATAATGCTCAAAAGAGACTTACTCTAAAACTGTAAAATAGGTCCTAAGTAGTTATGGCTATCCAATGTTTAAACAGGGCTCATGTATATCGCGTAAAATGCTTTTAATTCTTCTCTGTGTTATTTTGTTCTAAGAATATTGTTAGTATTTTGATCTCATCAGGCACTTGAATACTTCAAAATATGGTGCTGCCATTCATAATAGATGGTGTTTTTCTCATGTGGTAGAAATTCAATCGAAGCCTTAAGATATGAAGCGAGAATGTTATGTTCAAATAAGACAAAGTGCTCTCAAATGGTGTTCGTTCGTTCGTCGTATGAGTCAGTGGCCAACTCTGAAAAACTGGTGAGGACACCGACATTCCCAGCAACCAATAAAATAAATCTTTTGAAATACATGTGCCATCCACCAATCTACTTTGAGTCTGCGTGATTGGAGTTATCTAATTACTCTTGCTACTGGAATGGAAATTAATTACCTGCTCCCGTTCGAGAGTATGCCACTGTTCTAGTAAAATAGCTATCGAAAAGCAATTTTTCGCTACAACTCATCGCATCGTATCTTATGGCTTTATCAAATACCTACAAGTAAACATGATGTCAACTCTGTCATTGTTTTTGGGAGTGTTTACGGCGATTACATTATCTCTCAAAAACATTCCACCCGGAGTTCCGATGAATAAAGTGCTTTCTGTGTAGAAATAATGACGATTACTCTATTTTCAAACTCAAATTAGTATATTTTTATTCAATAAAATACATGTCATCTATAACCCGTCTTTCAAGCTAAGTGGTTCGTCCCAAGCATTTTCGTCATTCAATACTCATTTATTAACCCTAACAGTTTTTTTTAGAGACTAACTAACTAACCTATCTGGTGTCACAATTTCCTGACCATTATACTGTCAAGATTACGTGAATTCTAGGTGTTTTTATTATTTTAATTGGAATAAAATAAAAATAAACCCTTTATTGTAAAGGTCGTTAGTTTAATTTTTTTCTTAGTAGTTCGCGAATAGCCCCCCTATAAGACACTGTATGCTAAACTTCAGTCTCCCTGTGAAGTAACAGGGTCGTGGCTTAAAACGCGTGCCAATATCTCCCTGTAAAACTCGCATGTTTTTAAGAGTAGTAGAGTTCTTTGTGATAGAGCTCGTCCGGGGAAGGACTATCACCATACCTATTTCTGCCGCCAAGCAGTAATGCTCGCATTGCTGTGTTCCGGTGTGAAGGGTATGGTTTCTGGTGAAATTACTGGCACATGAGGCTTTCGATCTTAGTCTCAAAGGCAACCCGCGAGTGATACCTCTGGTATTGCAAGCGTCCATAGGCTGCGGTAACCGCTTACCATCTTGTGGGCCGTACGCCTGGTTGCCACTTCAGTTGTATAAAAAATGTAGTCTGTGGGCTATATGTTGTTGGGCTATCTACTCCGTAAAAAAACAGAAAGTACTTTACCCGGGGGCAGAGTTGGCATCTTCCACTCCATCTCACTGACTCCCTGAACAGGTGCGCTCGGATTACCAGCAGCTGCGCCGCGAGCTGGTGGAGGTCCAGGAGTTGCAGCGGGAACTGTCCTCCCGGCTCAGGGCTCAGCTCCGGCTGGTTCACGGCAAGTTTGCGAGGCTCAGGCAAAGGATCGCCGCGGTTCCGCCGCCGCGCTAGAATCTTACAAAGTTCTCTCATGTCTGTTAGAGGTTAAACTTTTATGAAAAAAAAAGTCTTGATGATAAAATTATAAAAATTTTACAGCCTTGATTATAAACGCTATTTATACTTACGCATCTAAAATTACCTGAGTCTCGGTTTGTCATTAGGGAATAGCAAGAGAGTGCTAATATTAAACAATGTGTGTTTTTAATAGCATTTTTAAGTAAGGCCGTTAATTTATAAATGAAATGAAAGTTTATGAACCAGTTATTAGGTTTATATGTTTATGAGAAATCTTCTTTTTTGTTGTGTAATTATTTATATTGTAAGAACGAAACTAGTTATGCTTAAAGTTGGCTAAATTTAAGATCTGTGCTATCGTTTTAATAAAAAATTATCTCAAAGACATGAGAGGCTTACAATAACGATAAATATTACATAAACTGCATAACTAGTGTCCCAATCAATTAGTAAACATAAATCGAATAATGTGCCAATGTAACTTTCTAAATTAGATAATAATTAGACAAATTATTAACCCTTAACTTATCACGTTACTCGGCACAAAGTTTTATAATTAAGTTTAGTAATTAATATAAATTATTAAATTTATAGTTCTTAGTTAAATTGAGTAGAATTTGATCTCACATGTTTTAGAAGTGCTGGGGTGATATTCTAAATACTTAAATCATTATTATTTTTTACAGTAATTTTAACCTATCTACATAAACAGTGAAACTAAATTTTTGTATACAGTAGATAATGTTATTGTCGGATGATGATTGCCTAAGCACACATCATACTGGCGCCGCCGGTGCTGGTGAAAGAAGCCCTAAAAATCACGCCAGCATTTCTCAACTAGTCTTCATAGTGACTGTTTTTTTGTTTAGAAGTTAAGTATTTCGGTGAAATCGTAAGATTGGTGCTACCTGGGTGATGTATGGAAACATGGGATTTATCAGTTGGCTGTTTGCTTCGGAGATGTGCTAATAGTATACAGACCAAGAGAACACGTGTAGGTAAATATTAAACTCCGTTTCTCAAACGATACGCAGATATTTCTACTGTAATGTTATAGTGAATGTCGCACTGTGTACAGGTGTCCCATAATATTTATATTCCCGAAATGGTTCGCACATAATAAGAATATTGGTTATAAGTCGTTTGTAAATTTTGATTCGTAAAGCCGTTTGCGGTAAATTATAATGATTACAGCTGTTTTATGTACTAATATTGAAACTACTTGTAGTACTGGTTATAAATAATAACTTAAATTATATCAAAAAACAACTGATTTATATGGATGTTTGCACATTTTTAGTTGGGATTTTTTGTTAACTACAGTTTTTTTACAAATCATTGATAAGTTTACATACCTGTTTTGGGACACCGTATAGATACATTATAAGCCTAATTTGACTGTATAGTATCAGCTGTTAGCAACATCGGGGTCGAATTTACAAGAAAACATTGATAATAAATATATATTTCTTTGTATGTTACTGTTTTAGGTGGATTTTATATAATAATATTTGTTTTAAATTTTTTTTCGTTGGTGTAGTTTAGTTACTGTTGCATTTATAGTTGCATTTTTAGAGTTAGTAAAAAGGTAGTCGATATTAGTCGTAGAAATTGTTATTACATCGCACATTTAGCCACTCCAACATCACCTCACAGCGCCAGAGAGACAAGCAGTAGTTTGCAAGATTACCGTGTTTAGGTTTGAAGGGCACTGTAGCAAATTAAATAACTTTGAAAGAAACTTAAAAACTAAGTCTAGAGATGACTAGCGCAGTGCAGTTTTAAATTTGGCGCAGGCTTGACTGTCTGACCATATGAGTTGCAGTGTCAATAAACTCTTTTAAAGTTCTAAGTACGTAGCACTGCACTGCCTCTTTACCCTGACACTAGTTGTTCAGCCTCAATACCACAGTCATTTCACTTGCTACAGTACCCTTAAAACCTAAACACAGTAATGCCTTTAGAAATAAATGACGCTCAATTTAAGCATTATCCTTGTCTCTGTCTTACAACATGTAAAACATAGAAGCGAAAGAGACAGAAAGAGTGCAAAGTAGGGGGAAATGGCGAAGCGATGCGATTGAGCTATTCGCTGTTGGTGACTAAGCGGCTACAAGTGGCTAAGTGGGCAGTGAGGGGTTATAAAAAAATATAGAATTTCAAAGAATGTATCAATTTGATATTTTCCTTGAAAAATTGTCATTTGTTTAACAGCAATTTCGGTTCAAAACTTATTAGTTGCGCCTAAATTATAAAAAAAAATAGTTTTTCAAAGAGTGTATAAATTTGTACAGTGAGTGTATAAATAAATTACTTGAAATTTTAAATTTTACTATAGATCAAGGTTTGATCATTATTGATGATTTTTTTAGTTTTAGAGTAATGTGGGTAATGATGAAACCTTGGCCTGTAAATAATATTACACATTTTAGTATGGCACATATCACGCACTGCATGTTTTGAATTACATATTTTATTAGTATTTAGCAGTTACGCATTGGCTGCATAGAGTTAGTAGGAAAGTTATTTCAAAATTAGATTAAGAGTGCTGTCGTTAAGTGGCACGAGAGTTGAGCGCTAGCGCGCTAGCTAGCTCACCACGTAGTCTCCGCGTTCCATAGCGCTATGCTATTATAAATGGCGAATTGTAACTTCAGCCTAATTTTGAAATAGAAAAGCCTCTAATGTTAGCTTTGACAATTTATCCTTTGGACACGAAATTACACCAATCAAACATTGATTGGTGCACGATCTGCAAATATTTCTTCAGACTCTGGATCAATTGTTGTATTGAGTTTCTTCGTATTACATTCAAAATTCATATCAGAAATAACTTTGTGTCCAAAAGATAAATTATCTATATAAGGTCATTCATTATCAACCTGACAAACTTAAGGAATAGGTTCCACACATAAAAAAAAAATACATGAACTTTTTTTCAAAAAAAAAAATTATTAAAAAAAAAATACGTTATTCTGCTTAATAACTAGTTATCTTGTTAGAAATCGAAAAGGCAGCACGAGTCAGTGACCCGCGCGTCAATGAACCGCGAGTCAATACCCGCGCGTCCTTGACTTGCGCGTGTCAATGACCGGCTACGGGGCGCGCACACTCGAATATTTCATTATTACGCCGCTTATCTCGATTCCCAACAATAATAAATAATAATTGAGCAGAAAAACGTAATCGATTTTTTTTTGTTTTGATTTTTAAGACAAAATATACATAAAAAAAAAATATATATAGGTACCTACATTTTTTTTTTTACGTGTGGAACCTATCCCTTAAGTTTGTCAGGTTGATAATGAATGACCCTGTATGTTAGTTATAAGGAAATACATGTCTGAACTATGTCTAAGTCGTTCTAAATTACTCGTATACCTGATTCTGTAGAGTAGGTAGCGATAGGTCCACGTTTTTGATAGTATTTTACAATTGGGTTCTCAAGGGGTTATTTATTTTTAATAATCGTTACTGTCTATTATAGCACAATGTGAGCGTTCTTGTCACAAATATTTTAGTCTTGTTAAAATTTAACAATCTTTTATAGTGCTAACCTAGTCAAGATTATATTTTTGTGTCCATGCGGGTTTATACTTTGCGCTCACGTTATGGTTAAAGTTTAATTACGATTTTATTTCAAACTATCGAATCTAGAGTAAAAATTCTTTATCGAAAGGCGTGAATTTTGCGTTGTGAACATATACCTCATACAAATGACCTAACAACATGCCACAAAACTGCTAGGTACCCAAAATTTTTGTATGTAAGTAATTGTGAAAAATGTAATGTAAACTTCTAACTACCCCCATAGAGCCGGGATGTTCACTGAGTATGTTAAATGAGTAACCAATTTGGCTGAACATGTTGGTAATATTTTTGTGTTGCTTCAAATGCTTGTGAAATCAAAAAAATATTTTTGCTTATCAGTACAAAGAATCTTGGCCGTTCTCTGAATCGTCTAAGGGCGCTCCGCACATTCGCCAAGACTTACAGAGTTTTCTTTGACTTAGGTTGGATTCGACCAAACTCGAATAGGCAATAATCTCCGAATAAATCGTAGTTATTCGCGAGTAAACTGACAGTTTACTTGTACTTGACGACCAATGTGGCGCGGTGGGCGAAGGTCCGCCTGCGACGCGGAGGTTGCGGGTTCGATTCCCGCCTTGGGACAAATGTTTGTAGGATCTGCAAATATTTGTTCCGGGTGTTCTGGGTGTTTTATATGTATAATAAAAAATATCTATCTATGTATTGTATTGTAATAAATATATATCAGTCATCTAGTACCCATAATACAGCTCTGTTTAACAGCAGCTTACCTTGGGCTAGATGATGCTGTGTGGATTGTCCAGCATTATTTATTTATTTATTTCTTCTTATTACGCAGAACACTTATTACAGATGTTGTTCGAAACCACCCGTAGAAGATAATGGTAAACTGAGTGAAATTAACCGACTGAAAAGTGCTTGAAGATGAGTTATTTCGTTCATCTAGCGCATTACTTTTTACCTTGTCTTATCTCGCTTCAGGTACGAGCAGAAACTCGAGAATAAAATTCAATCTGAACGTGTGGAGCGCGCTTAAATAAAATAGCACAAAAGGAGTTGTTTCACGCACTATGGAGCCGGGCCTTGGTCCTTTGTAGGGGTCTAGATGATTAGATAATCATTAAAGAAACCGTTTATCATTGTTTATTTATTTTATTTTGGCTTCTTTCATAACTTAAAGTAAGTTTATCTTTGTGAAGGAGTGCAATACAATGCAAAACAACATGGCGCTGGCGGGTTTAACGAACAACTGGGTTGTTAGGTACTGTCAAAGTCAAGATGCTTCACGCTTATTGGCTAATAGCTGTCATGGCCTCTACTGTTCCCGTTTTAGAAAACTTAACACAATAAACAATTTTCCTTTAGAACATTTTTGTCTACTTAAAAATAAAATTGTTTGTTACTGTTAGTCTTATATTTTTTTCAAATTTTTCTATGGTGTTACAAAGACCTAGGCCACTATGAAATTGATCCTTTATATACTCTACATTGCACATTATTTTTGCTATGAATTATATTATATTACTTGTCGGTCATAACTATTTCGTAGTAATCAATATTTTGATCAAGTGATTGTGTCCTATTTTTAAACCGTGTTGTGATTTTAGATATTTGTCTACCCTTGTCCTACCTAGTAACGGGTGGACAGTCGAATAAGGGTCTGGTTACACAGAAAAGACGTAAGACAAGGACGCGTCGCAGACGCAAACCTTCTTAATAAAAAATGTATAAACGGCGCGAGGACGCTACACTTAGGTAGGTACTCGTCTGCATCTTATTATTAGGTATTATTATTTTTACACAATTAAAGTGGCAACCAAGCGTACGCCCACAAGATGGTAAGCGGTCACCGCAGCCTATGGGCCATTACCAGAGGTATCACTCACGGGTTGCCACCCTGAGACGTAGATCGTAAGTCTCATGTGCCTGTAATTTTACCGGAAACCAAACCCTTCGGACAGGAACACAGCAATGCAAACATTACTGCTTGACGGCAGAAATAGGTATGGTGGTAGTCCTCCTCCGGACGAGCTCTATCACAAAGAACTCTTACGAATGCCGATAGCACTCGCGACACCGCAGTCGTTTCTAAGATGTTTTAAAAAGTCACGAGACGCGTTCTTGCCTTACGTCTTCTCTGTGTGGCCAGCTCCTAAGGCGAGCATATTTCTATGAATATATTAATTTTACTGGTCCTACGCACAGTAGTTTGTACGCTTCAGTTAATAGCCTCTAATAATAATTATTCTTGTTTAGATACTTAACTATATTTTTTTAATTGTAAGTTTCGCTTGTATCGAGGTCGAATCACGAAACAAACAGTAATTTGACAGTCACAAATGTAAACGTATCGTCCAGCTGACAATTTGGATGTTTTTATAATTAATTTTACACAACGAGATCTTACGACGATTGTCAAATCACTTTTTCGTGATTAGCCCTCCGATTCGCGACCATTCGATTCAGCTGGACTTGCCTAAGACACAAAATGGCACTTTTTTCAACGATGTGTAGCTAACCTATTCACATCCGTCATGTGTTATCAGATAATTAAGCCGAATCGAGGGATCCAGAATCTAGGGTCGCCTTATTATAAACTGTAAAGTGTCCAAACTTGACAATATTTAACGCACTATTCCTATTATAGGTACATCTGTATTTTTTTCTCGGCGAATCTAGGCATCCGTGAAGTTAACCGTTTGTGATGCGCAAATACAATTTAGTTAGAAAAACCTCCATTGCGCATCGAAACGGCAAACTTCGCGGATGCGAACAGCCTATACGTAAAAATACGTTGTTTCAAAATAATTATTTAAAATTAACTGTATTTAGTTATACTAACATTTATCAGCGCAGTGCATATTGAAGTCAAATTATTTTACGATAGTTTGACTGTCAGTCAGTTACTTAAACTGAAATTAATGCCCTTATTCATAAAACAGACTAATTTCGGCGGCTTGCTAAGTACCGTCTTAGTTATGCTTATGTCAATGAACAAAAACGATTATTAGTAGATTTAAAAGACACGTTAGCTAAGAAGTTTATAGTACGTTATGAATAAGGCTCTAAGACTGCGCTGTACTTTGACCATCAAATACCAAAATAGGATCGAACGGCATTTTACTGTAGCTTCAAATATGCAGTTGACATAATTTAATAGTTATAGTAAATGAAGCTTACCATAGAATAACCACTAGGTTACACTTAAGTGCAAACCCACGAGCCGTGCTTGTAAGATTTAGGGCGTTAATAATAACGCTAATAAATACCCACATGAATAATCATGTGGGTATTTATTTTAGGAAAACCATCGCCACAAAATTCATATAAGGCTTAATATATGTAGCTAACTATGAAGCCATTTAAAGGTCTCCAATGAAGACAGTGGTTAATTAAAAAACGACAAAAAATTAGCAAATAATTAATGTTATTAATTCTTAGGTTACATTCATAGTCGTACTATAAACTACTGTTAGCTAATGTTTGTTTTAGATCTATCATCGTAAAAATAATTATTTCGTCGCATGAGCTTAGCTTTGTAGCTTTGAGTTGGTTTTACATATCTCCGCTATTGCGAGCTCTTAGTCCTGCCACTTAAAACGCAATTTTATGGGTTAGTCCCAGAAAATACACGCTGGCAACACAGAGAGCTAATCACAAAGAACTCGTTTGACAATCGTAAATGTAAACTTTTCGTCCAGCTGTCAATTTGTAAAGGATTTTTAACAGCGCCTCTTTAGTGCGTTAAATGAACTACCAAAATTCCATACAAATTGACAGCTGGACGATAAGTTTACGTTTACGATTGTCAAAAGAGTTTTTCGTGTTAAGCACTCTGCAAAAATGTCTGTAAAAACGTGTAGTGTGCGTAGCGTGCGTAGCAACGGAATCTCCATAATTCTACGTGTACTAGTCGAGCAATATTTTCTTAATAAATAGAATTACTAATATCTAATGTGTAGGTACTTCAATAGATATTGTGCTGACATAGGTTACTGAACGTTTGTACTGTCTAGATTTTGTAGAATTTAACATACCTTTTATCGGTACCCCGTTTCGAATTTGTTTTGTAATAAAGAATATTTTAAAGATTTTAATTTTTAGTTTTATTTCTTGACATCAGAATCCTGGGACCTGTGATGAATAAATCTGGATTGTATGCCAACATTTTAGTAGTGTCATTTTGTAGTTCCCGAAAACACTATCTATTATTTCAATTTGTAGTTCCATAGTTCAAAAGATATGTGCATTTATCTGGGTCCTCACATCCTAAATATCATTTTTTTTTCTTATTTCATTTATTCATGCTCAATGTACATTCAGCTTAGGTGTAACATAGTATGCTGCAGGTGAGTACATAATTAATAATAATAATTATAATAATATACATCATTGATACGATCATAACGATCAACGAAGTTCCACCTACGAAGAACCCAGGCACTGTTTCAATCACCAATAGTTAGGCCATGAGGAAAAAGCCCCATTCGGATAGGTGACCGCCAGGGGCGTTTCAACTGAACGCTTCTGTACTTCAGAGGGCATGTTATGCAGTGGGTCCCGGCTTTTTCAAAGCTCATGACGGAGGCCATCGGGCGGCCTAACCTTACCAGAGTTGGCCACAGACTCATACGAACTTACTTTTAGTCTCCCTCAGGAAACAACATTACGTTATTTATGACAGACTATCAGTCCGTCTCAGCTTCGCACGGGTGCGGTTTCATTGCACCCGTGCGAAGCCAGGGCGGGTCGCTAGTAATAAATATAGCCTATGTTACACAGGGATAATGTAGAATTCCAATAGTGAAATAATTTTTGAAATCGGACTAGTAGTTTTTGAGTTTATTCGTAACAAAAAAAAATACAAGTCTTCTCTTTTAATAAATTAAGTATAGATATAGATGGATGAGAAAAAAAAGACAAAATTAATTGAATAGACATTTTATTTAATTTTGTACTTACAAACAATACAGTACAGTACAAAATGGAATGCCACAGACGGAATGTTCGTTGTTACAAGTAGGTTAATTTGTTATCGTACATTTCTATCATAATAAATTCAGGGCCCCAAGCACACTATATAATTCTACATTTCAAAACACGAAATCTAGAAGATTCAATATAAAACTCCAAATAATTTTTTCCCGATGTATGCAAGGGATTCAACCAACATCTAGAATAACTATTCTGCGAAATAAGAAATGTCGAACACAATTAAACTGTCAGTTAACTCGCGAATAACTAGGACTTATTCAGAGAATAGTGCCTATTCCAGTTTGGTAGAATCCAACCCTATTTGAACACAGATAATGGAAACAACGGTAATCCGTTTATACAAAGTTATAGTTCTCACAACGGATCTCGGCCGTCGTGAAATTAGCCGTTTCAATGCGCAATGGAGCTTTTTCAAACTAAATTGTCTTCGCGCATCACAAACGGCTAACTTCACGGAAGCCTAGATCCGCTGTGCGAATTAAAAACATCTAAATGAAAACCATCGCAGGCGAAGTTACTGAACACACATTAAAAACATACTTTTTCAGCAATTATATGACCCTGATATAAGAAGTAACTATATACAAGGTCTTTATTAATACATCGTCGTATAATATTCAAGAACCTATTCCAAGAATATTACGCGGTAATAGTTACGAGACCCTGTATAGACCCCAAAAATACAAAGTTGATACTAACAGGCACCTATATTATTATTTATTAATACTTTATTAAAATTATTGCAGCATTGCAAACTTAACGTATCACAGATAAACGAAAACAATGTACAACATAGGCCGTATAGAAAAATGTTTTTAATTAACAATCGTAGACTCCAACTCTACTCGGCATCCATAACAATAGAAAGGGCATGCCCAAAAAGAGCTAGAAACCCAGCCAGTGTTGCTAGTTCGCTTACTGCATGGTCGCGTTGGAACTGGCGTAAATTCACCTAAACTATGCCGAAACAATGTATTTTTAATAGTTTTACAAGTCTTGGCTAGAATAAAAAATTATCACTCATTATGTTAGCGTAAAATAGTTTCCTATCGAAAAGAAAGTATTTTTTTTCTATGGTATAACCATTGTTTACCTTTTCCTACTTGAATTACAAACCTATAGCTTGTAAGACGTTTCAAAGTGATCCTTGTTATTTTTTAAATAAAACCCTTTTGACTTTGAAGCGTTAACGTAACGTGTAACTGTCAATTTTAATTAAATTAAAAAAATTGTAGTCCATTTTACTCACTAGAAGCGCTGTTAAAAATTCCTTTAAAAAGCATGACGATAAGTTTACGTTTACGATTGTCAAACTAGTTTCTCGTGATTCGCCCTCCGGACGATTATGTTAACGTTTACGACTGTCAAAAGCATTATTCCGAAAGAACCTTATCGACGACCGATGTAGCGCAGCGGGCGCAGGTCCGCCTGCGACGCAGAGGTTGCGGGTTCGATTCCCGCCTCGGGTCAAATGTTTGTACGATCTACAAATATTTGTTCCGCGTGTTCTGGGTATTTTCTATATAATAATAAAAAAAAAATATCTATCTATGTATTGTATTGTATTAAGTATATATCAGTCATCTAGTACCCATAACACAGCTCTGTTTAACAGCAGCTTACCTTGGGGCTAGATGATGCTGTGTGGATTGTCCAGCATTATTTATTTATTTATCGTAGTGCCCTGCTTATTATATTTATTTATTTGAGCATCATAGATGATACTAAAAGTGTGCAGTTGGTAGTCTCACGGTGGAATTTGGCGATTTTATTTATGCCAAAATTTAGTGCTAATTAGTGCTCAAACACAGAATTAGTGCCGCTATATCTTAGGAGATATTTAGGTAATACACTGAGACTTCCAACTTGACGTATTAGTTCTGGCGAAAAGGCAGCTTCTTAGGAAACATGAGTTATGGCCAAAATTTTGTGCTGAATTACAAAAAAAGAACCACATTAATTCATCGTATATTATAATCAGATACTTAATCAATGCAAAACTTCATTGATTAAGTACATTTAATTAAGTCAGTGTGAACGCCACTAGATGGCGTTTGGACTCACCGGTACGGAAATGAAATGTATGTAGGTTATTTTTGTTTTTATAGTGTTAACCATCACACTAAGGGAATACTAAAGATTATAATATCCCAAAAATTATTTTGCTCCCGCTTGAGGCAAAATAATTTTTGGGATATTATAATCTTTTGAAATGTATGTAGAAGATTACATTGATTTTTTTGGCTCAAATATACGATGAATCAATGTGGTTCTCTTTTTGTATATCAGGCACTAATTCAGCACTAAATTTTGGCCATAACTCATGTTTCATAGGAAGTTCTTTATCATTATGTTAAAATAATAAAAATAAACCCAAAAGAAATTATAAAATGGCACCCTGTGTTCGTTAAACTCAAACTTATAAATAAACTTTATAAAATAATTTTAAACGTTAATAATTAATTAAGTTAAATTATTAAAAAATATCATAAAAACTAAATTAAAATAATATTGCGAGAAACATTGTAATCTGCTAAGAAATCACTAAAAGTAATTTTATTTTAAAATAATAACTATTTACATAATACTATTATTACCAAAATATTAAGTTACTTCAGATCTATACCGTTTTAGAGGATACTAAATTAGTACTAAGCTATGTAGTAGCGTATAGGTTAAGCTCCTTATTCATAATGATACTATAAACCTCTGTCATCGAATTTGTTTGTTTGAACGACAATACTTAGCAACAGCTATAATGACAGTTTCTTATGACTAAGGGGTAACCACGTTATCCACGTTTAGGCTGCGTTTCCACCAAACATGTGCGAGGTTTTTTTTTTTTTTATACCACTGAAGTGGCAACCAAGCATACGGCCCACTTGATGGTCAGCGGTTACCGTAGCCTATGTACGCATGCAACATCATAGATATCACTTGCGTGTTACCACCCTGAGACGTTAGATGGGAAGTCTCATGTGCCTGTAATTTCACCGGAAACCATACCCTTCGAACCGGAACACAGCAATGCGAGCATTGCTGCTTGGCGGCAGAAATAGGTATGGTGGTAGTCCTTCCCCGGACGAGCTCTATCACAAAGAACTCTACTACTCTTATATGATGATGTGTAGCGAGGGATGCGTTTGTTAGGAACCAATAGAATCACTTCATTTACCTAGCCTCGCTCTGACAGCTATAATGAAGTGATTCTATTAGTTGCTAAAAAGGCTTTTACTGGCTACACATCCTCGCACATCTCTAGTGTTTTGAGTTAGTAGTGTAAATTAATAGTGTACCTAGCGTAGTGAAAGTGTAAAACTACTTATAAAGAACACATGAACATAGTGACTTCCCCTTAAAGAGACATTAAGAAAAGTGCCAGTGGACACATTCTTAGCAAATAATTTTATTCTATAAAACTAGGTCAACATTAAATTACTCATTAGCCTTAACATAAGGCTAGATCGTAATATTATTAAATACATTGCTAAACTGTATTTAAGAAAAAAAAAAAAAATTACCTAGCCTCGCTCTGACAGCTTTAATGGAGTGATTCTATTGGTTGCTAAAAACACTTTCCTCGCTACACATCCTCGCACATATCTAGTGGAAACGCAGCCTTACCCTCCTCCCATTAAATTCACGGAGACACAGTTATATGGTTTACCGTTACAATACTTTGTTTTTAATTTTTAATTTTCTTTGTTTTTAATTTTCTTTGTTATTAATTTTTAATTTTCTTTGTTTTCAATTTTTAATTTTCTTTGTTTTTAATTTTTAATTTTGAACTTTCTTCGGTAATATACTGTCCTTTTCTTTCTAACCTACATTGTCCCACTGCTGGGCAAAGGACTCCCCCAAGGATTTCCATACGTATCTATCCTGTACTTTCTCCCACCATCTCTTATCGAAAGAGTCGAGATCGTCCCGCCAACGCTTTTTCGCTTTTTAATCTTTTAAAATATTATTATACAAAAATTGTTTGCAACATGAAACATTATTAAAAGTTTTGTAACATTTTCTATACACAACAAAACAGTTCTTACGCTACTTAACATTGAATACTATGGCTTTCATTTTAAAAACGGGTGTTTTCACGTACCGGTATATCGGTGAAGAGGTACCGACACTTAAGTGCATATCGCGACGCGGAGGAGGCAGCGTGTCACTCAACCCTGATGAAGACTCGAAATTGTGTCGAAACAGTGTCGGTACCTCTTCACCGATAATACCGGTACGTGAAAACACCCGTTTTTAATATGAATGAAAAACTACCCGATAGTTTTATTAGTAGAATATTATGACTTTTCCAAATGAATTAAACAAATATTCATTTAAATTAACCAATTCTACAAATAATTGTTTTTTTGGAATGAATGCATTGATTTTTTTGCAAATGTATTGAGATTTCGTTCCAAAATATTCGGTACTACATTAAAATCTTGAAATACCCCTCCATTCTACGTACTATTTAGCAATAATAAATAAATAAATAACAATCCACACGGCATCATCTAGCCCCAAGGTAAGCTAAGCTTGTGTTATGGGTACTAGATCACTTATACTTAATACAATACAATACATAGATAGACATTTTTTATTATACATAGAAAATACCTAGAACACCCGGAACAAATATTTGTAGATTGTACAAACGTTTGTTCCAAAGCGGGAATAGAACCCGCAACCTCCGCGACGCAGGCGAACCTTCGCCCGCCGCGCCACATCGGTCATCAAAAGTAATGAGAGCAAAATTATGGTATCTCTTCTTCTGTATTGGTTCTGGGTATTTTCTAAATATAATAAAAAATATCTATCTGTGTATTGTATTGTATTAAATATATATCAGTCATCTAGTACCCATAACACAGCTCTGTTTAACAGCAGCTTACCTTGGGGCTAGATGATGCTGTGTGGATTGTCCAGCATTATTTATTTATTTATTTATTTATGTAAAATGGCGAATTGACTACATAGTAGTCTCGTACCAAAAAAAGGCATGTAGAGTTAGCTAAAAACCGATAATGTGAGTGTAAAATTTTATCAATTACTTATAATGATATATGATGATAATTCTATCATATTAATGAATATTTGATTTGTTCATTCTCTGATTTGCAAACATAGCAGGTACCTACACTAATTGTAATGTTAGAATAAGAACTTAAAAATGTACAATTTGACTTGCCTATGTTATGCTTATAACGAAAAAAGGCTTAATAATAGAAATGAAATGATTTTCCTGACCGATCACGCGCATCGGATCACGTCCTAACCGATTACGTGTAACAATCCGAATGCGATCATATATTTTTCGGTGACTACGGCACTAATTTCATATTACACAAAGCGATTTTAACAATTGCTAGAATTCATTTTATTTCATAAATAATTTTGCTAGAAGCGCACACCTATTAGTGTTTCTGATCACGTGATCGGTTAGGAAAAATATTTTTTCTACATTATTACATGTTTTACATGGCAAGAGTATACAAAAGTATATGATTAATAAAATTACATTAATCTGTACATAAAATTATTATAATTACTTTGATCGATAAGGTTCTTTATAATAAACCAGTTTTTACAACCACATCATCACCATAATAAAATGATATGATGTAAAAAAAAAACAATAAAAAAAATTGTTTTGTCTTTCGGGACGAGATTCTTGTTAAGTATTATTTAAATATTTTAATTAATTTTCATATAACGGAATGTCAACGACTGTTACTTCTCTTGGCGTAGCTGCTTTCTTAACAGATCAATATACTTAAGCAACATTCAGCATGGTTTAGATGGGTGACCGCTAGTGGCATTCGCACATGAGCTTATGTTAAAGATTCTCGAAATTTTGTCGTTTCACATAACAGTGTGTCAAAGGAGTTGTTTCTCGATGTATGGAGCCGGGCCTAGGTCCTTTGTAGGGGTCTAGATATTTAGATAATCAATAAAGAAACCATTATAAGCTGTTTATTTAATTTATTTTAGCTTCTTTCACAATCTTATGTAAGTTTATCTTTGTGAAGGAGTGCAACACAATGCAAAACAACATGGCGGGTTTAACGAACAACTGGGTTATTAGGTACTGTCAAAGTCAAAATGCGTCACGATCATTGGCTAATAGCTGTAATGGCGGACCTCCAGTGTTCCCGTTTTATGAAACTCAACACAACAAACATTTTTCATATAGAACTTTGTTTGTCTACATAAAAATAAAATCGTATTATAACGTTAGTTTTATATTTTTTTGCAATTGCTCGATGGTGTTACTAAGACCTAGGCCACTATGAAATTGGTTCTTTCCTTAATTTCCATAAAAAGCATTACAATTAACAATTAGTGCAAGAAAAAATTATAAAGTTTAATTTAAATAACTCTTTCAATAAGCGGTAGCTCTGTTTTGTCATTCAAATCTTTTTTACTGTTAATTTTGAGGTTAGCAAGACTAACATAGTTACTCCTAGAAATTCCCTCCCGTTTCTTTCCCTCCTTAGGTCCCTCTTTAGAATAAGGTGTTTTTGGAGTGTGGGATGTAGGAATATGTTGTTTTAAGCTTTCATGATCGTTGTTTTGTGATTTTATTCTTTTTTCTATAGGTAAAGGAGTTTTGATTCTATTGCGGCCTACGTCAACGAATTTCGGTTCGGTTTTCGGCTCAAATTTGGATCTACTTGCCCGATAGCTGTACCTACTATCCGCGAAATCGGGTCTTTCGTTATTTAAGTGCCTCCTAAACGTTGGTGTCATAGGTTTGCCCATACTAGCGAGCTTTAAATCACTTTTAAGTACATCGTTTTGAGTTTTCTTGTCAGTGTTCAAACGTTTTCTGTCTATGTCGTCGACAGGTCGGACTCTATACGACGATCGGACTATATTACTCTGCGATATCGGTCTCTGTATAAAGAACTTACTTCTAGATTTATCCTTATCATCATTATCAACCTTATTCCTGACAACTTCAGTCGAGTTCGGTTTGAACAATCTGCTAAGTTTAGGCGAGAGTAGGTTCTTAGTGAAGAAATTTGTCTTTTCCTTGTCTTTCATCTCAGTTTTCGGAATGTGTTTCAGTCCCTCGGCTAATAAAGGACTTTTTCTTAAATAATCTATGTTGTATCTCCTTTGGTCTTCCTCTGGTATTTTTCTCTCGTTACTGACACATTCATTTCTTAACATAACATCTGCTACGTCGTAGCTAGCTTTCTTCGGTAATATACTGTCTTTAAGGTTCAGTTTCGCGTCAACGTCCATTTTCCTCGAGCTGCTGACGTTTTTGTACCAGCAGTCTATGTATTCGTCGTCAGATGAGTCTGAGGTTTCGCACGCTTGCGACATACTTACGGGGCGACTTATTGGGGAAGTGTCGATATCGTGTTTGTACTTACTCTCCAGTCCTTCGACGGATTGGTTGCGGAGGAAAGCAGGTAGATCCGTCTCGTCCACTTTCCCTGTTTTGGTCTCTTGGAGCTTGTTGAGTTGCGAGTCGGGACTGGTTCGTTTGAGAGGAGGAGGCGTGTCCAGCCATTCTGTTATATCATCCACCTGAAATAAATGTTATAATTTGAAGTGATTTTATTGCAATCTAACTAAAGTAAGCAAGATTTCATACCTAGTTTAGTACATATTTTACAATTTTTTTATTTATTTATAACTATAAAAATATTTTACATTTAATTAATATTGTATAATAAAAAATATATCTTATCATATAAAAGTTTGGTGGCACAATAAAATTAAGAGAGTAATAAGATTACATAATTCATAGTTAGTTAATTATAATAATTAATGATATATCTCACCTAAATGAAGAGGTCACAGAGTGAAATATCTCGCACATATCTCACCAGATGAGTGATGACGAGATGAGTGATGAGTATGACGTAGCATCTCAGCTGAGTGATGACATTATCTCAGTTGGGTGATAAAGTAGGAGGTCAGGTAAGTGATGAGGTAGGAGGTCAGGTAAGTGATGTAGTATCTGACCTGGGTGATGTTGATGCTGGTGCCGACACAGCTGAGGATGTACCCGGGGCTGGCGAGTGCGTTGTGGCTGCGGCTGAGAGGCGCGAGGCGCACGTCTCGACCCTCCAGCTGGCTGGCGGACACGCACTTGCCGAGCGCGCGCCCACCACCACCACCACCACCACCACCACCCGACTCCACGCGGGATATCCTGAAGTCTATGGTCACGTTCGACTTCGACTGGAATAGAGGTGATGCTTTACAATGATGTCGACTCTGTAGTAGCAGTAACATACTGACATATTAATAATATTGTAAATGCGTAAGTCTGTGTGTGTGAATAATAATAATTAACTGCTACTTTAAAGGCTCGCAAAGTTTTGTTTTCGTAATTTTGAATAACACAACTAAGAGAGGTTTAAAGTACGTTTAGTGAAAAAGCGAACTTAAATCAATCAATCTTTGAAATGTAGCAGGTGCGTTGCACATGCCAAAAGACATAACCATGAAATGGTAGACCCCTAGTGGACAGATAAAAGTACACTTTTTCTTTCTTTGTATTCATCGCAAAGCAAATCGCGGGCAACGTAAAGATTTGTTTGTTTGTCTGTTTGTACCGGATAGGCTCCGAAACTACCGGACCGATTTGGCTGAAATTTAAAACATAGATAATACCCGGGAATAGGAAATAAATGCTACCTTTCATCCCGGAAAAAAATACGCGAAATCGCGGGCAACAGATAGTAACTAATATTTATCATGTTTTGTAAGACTGGTTTTGGTTTATAAAAAAAACCTCACCTTCAAAACTCCAGCATCCGGTACCATATCCTCACTGCCAGCGTTACTGGGCATTCTGCGGACCCTGCACCCACAGCTCCCCACCACAGCCCCCCCGCAGACATTACACCACTTGCCCTGACTGTACCCATTCACGCACCGACAAGTCTGACTGTACGCGTGCACGCAGCACCGCTCCTTCTGACTGTAAGTCGTTTGACAGTGACAGCAGCTGTCTTCCTGGCAGCAGGTCTTGTTCTTCCTCTGGCAGGGGATGTTTTCTTGCGTTTGACAGCTGGTTTGACAGCTGTGACAGCAGGTGTCGTGCTGACAGTCCGGGGTGTTCGGCCCGCAGTGGGGGGAGTGCGCGTACTGTAGGATGTCTGTTAGTAGTGTGGGGGGGAGTGGGTTCGGACTGGATAGATGCATTACTAGGGTTTCTAGCCATATCTCTATCACTTCGAATGGCGGCCTGAAAAATAAGAGAACTATTATTATACAGGGTCATTCATTATTAACCTGACAAACTTAAGGAATAGGTTCCACACATAAAAAAAGCACATGTACAAGTTTTATTGTTACTTTTTTTTTAATCTCATGTAAATCCTGGTGGTAGGACTCTTCAGCAAGAGTCCGTCTCGGTGGGTACCACCGCAGTGTCAGATTCTACCTCCAAGCAGTAGTGTGCAAGCTGCACTGTGTTTAGCTTTGAAGGGCACTGTAGCAAGTGAAATTACTGGGCGAAAGAGACTTAACAACAATATCTCGGGGTGATTAGCGCAATGCAGTGCCACGCAAACACTTGAAAATTTTAAGCTTTGGGTGGCACTGCATCTGTAATAGTCAGGCGTGGTGCTTAACATCAGGTGGGCCTTTATTGTCTTGTCACTTGCTGACATTAAAAAAACGATTACGTTTTTCTGGTCAGTTATAAGTTATTCTTGTCGGTCTTAGCCAGCTACGTCACGAGTGTCACTTGCAGATATAAATAAATGTGTAATTCCCCCGACCTCTTAAGATTTTTTAAGAGTAGTAGAGATCTTTGTGATAGAGCTCGCTCGGGGAAGGACTACCACCATACCTATTTCTGCCGCCAAGCAGTAATGTTCTCATAGGTGGTTTCCGGTTCGAAGGGTATGGTTTCCGGTGAAATTACAGGCACATGAGACTTACCATCTAACGTCTCAGGGTGGTAACACGCAAGTGATATCTATGATGTTGCATGCGTACATAGGCTGCGGTAACCGCTTATCATCTTGTGGGCCGTACGCTTGGTTGCCACTTCAGTTGTATAAATAGATGTGTAATTCCCCCGACCTGGCGTCAGGGTCGAGCTGGCAGGCGCGGAAGGCGACCCGGTAGAAGGGCTCGGGGCAGGCGGCGCGGCGACAGAACTTCTCCACGAACAGAGCCTCGTTCAGGCCGAAGTCCGACCGACGCGGGAGGAAATCCGGGTCCGCGGAGACACGACCTATTATCTGCAATAATAGATAAATAGATAGATAGATAAATTAATAAATAATAAATAAATAACTCTGGACAATCCACACAGCATCATCTAGCCCCAAGGTCAGCTGCTGTTAAACAGAGCTGTATAATGGGTACTAAATGACTGATATATATTTAATACAATACAATACATAGATTTTTTTTTATATATATAGAAAATACCCAGAACACCCGGAACAAATATTTGTAGATCGTACAAACATTTGCCCCGTGGCGGGAATCGAACCCGCAACCTCTGCGTCGCAGGCGGACCTGCGCCCGCTGCGCCACATCGCTCGTCCATCACCATCGGATAGATAGATTATATCTTTATTGTACACCTTATGACAAAGGGCGGTCTTAACACTAAAAGCGATCTCTTCCATTTTAAACATAACATGACCTCCGTCTCCAGCCTATGTACTGTTTTATTTACTAGGTACCTCTATTACTTCCATGTTGTTTTATAAATTGTAACCTGTGTTGAGAGAAAATAAATCTTTATCTTATCTTATCTTGTCTTCCAGACAACCTTTGGATGGACAGGACTTGTTGAACGATATGTGGACGGTGGCGTACATTACACGAATAGAAACTGTAATTTTTTTATTAAAAACTACATATATAGTTATATACTTAAATAATATTACAAGACTAAATACATACATAACATTACATAAATAAATACAATATTTGATACATTTAATAATCACACATTTTCATATATTGGTAAGCGGTTACCGCAGCCTATGGACGCTTGCAATACCAGAGCTATCACTCGCGGGTTGCCACCTTGAGGCTAAGATCGAAAGCCTCATGTGCCAGTAATTTCACCTGAAACCATACCCTTCACACCGGAACACAGCAATGCGAGCATTACTGCTTGGCGGCAGGAATAGGTATGGTGGTAGTCCTACCCCGGACGAGCTCTATCACAAAGAACTCTACTACTCTTGCAAACCCCTGTTTGTGTAAGTTTTGTACACATTGCCCTTTAAAAGATTTACTGACCTTAGTGAGCCTAACTGTAGGAAAAGCGAGTTTATTTCTATTTCTAGTATTAACATTATGATTATCACAATTTTACTTAAACAGATTAATCTTTTTGCGAACATACATAAGATTTTCATAAATATATTGACAGTGTACTGTCATAATATTGATTTATTTGAACTTATCTCTAAGAATATATGCTAATAGCTTATTCTATATCATTCTATTTCATTATAGGTAACCGCTGACCATCAAGTGGGCCGTACGCTTGGTTACCACTTTAGTTGTATAAAAAAAAAAAAAAAAAAAAACTCACCTCACAGAGTATGATGCCGAAAGAGAACACATCAACTTTTTCATCGTAAACATTCCCATTCATCATTTCCGGCGCCATCCAGTACGGATTTCCCACGACCTGTTAAGATTATAATAAGTTATGGAAACGGTAGCTGCGAGTTTTTTTTTTTTTTTTGTTTGGTTCACAAATTGAAATTTACATAATGAGCTTACATAAGAATGTCAAAACACAGTGTAATTTCTTAAACAGTGAACACAGCATGCATTGTGTGGACATGATAATAATACCTACCTAAAAAAAACATGACATAGGAGATGAGATAGAGAGATTCGCTATGACATAGGAGATCCCTTACCAATAACGTGTAACTCAGTAACGTGTCTATACGTGCCACGTCTATAGGTTTTAATGTCCCTTGGTATTGTAATGGATGTCGAGTAGAGGTAGAGGTAGAGGTAGAGGTAGAGGTAGAGGTAGAGGTAGAGGTAGAGGTAGAGGTAGAGGTAGAGTAGGGTGTACATTACCGTGTACCGCTTGCGACGCAGCGAGGCGGGTCCGGTGCGCGCGGTGCGTTGCAGCGTGGAGCTGGCGGTGCGCTGCACGATGCGCGCAAGGCCGAAGTCCGCCACTATCACCGTCTTATCCTGCCGGTGCCGGGACGAACGTTACTTCCTAACGACGACTCAGTGCCAAACTCTGCTGAGGATAGGCCGCCCGTAGGCCTCTAGTTTGACAAAACCAGGACCGATTGCTTAACGTGCCCTCCGAAGCACGGGAGCGCTCAGTTGAAATTGCAACTGGCGTTTTAGTTTTTTTTTTATACTACTAAAGTGGTAACCAAGCGTACGGTCCACTTGATAGTCAGCGGTTACCGTAGCCTATGTACGCATGCAACATCATAGATATTGAATATGGCGGCGAATAGTCGTACAAAATGGCGGCTCGAGCGGCCATATTGGAAAATGGCGCCCAATACCAGCGAATTAGTTAATTTAAATTAATGTAATTATTATTATCAATAAATACTATTAAGACTATTGTTATTTATTACCTCCCTGACGAGACAGTTGTGGGAGTTGAGGTCGCGGTGTATGACGTTCCGGCGATGCAGGTACCCCACGCCCGCGGACACGTCGCGAGCTAGTCGCGCTCTCTCACTCCACGAGAGGGAGATACTCGTGTCCTGCTCGCACAAGACATAGACATATGTAGATATATTTTTATTTGCAGTTAAGACACACACATGCGCGAAGGAGAAAAAAATATACGCCGAGATACAGTTTAGAGCTAGTTCGGCGGAAAGGGTGAATCCTATCCTACCATTTGTCAATATTATAAACATACTTTGTACTTAATAAATACTTATATACTTACTTAACTTGGCGACCGATGTGGCGCAGCGGGCGCAGGTCCGCCTGCGACGCGGAGGTTGCGGGTTCGATTCCCGCCTCGGGTTAAATGTTTGTACGATCTACAAATATTTGTTCCGGGTGTTCTGGGTATTTTCTATATATAAAGTCATTCATTATCAACCTGACAAACTTAAGGGGTAGGTTCCGCACATAAAAAAAAAAGTTGTACTTTTTTTTCTAAACGTTTTTGTTTTATATTTGAACTCTTTTTATAATAGTTAAACGTTTTATTTTTTATATTTGAAAAAAAAAATATTACGTAATTCTGCTTAATAATTAGTTATCATTGTTAGAAATCGAAAAGGCAGCGCTCGGCACGTGTCAGTGACCCGCGCGTCCTTGACCTGCGCGTGTCCTTGACCCGCTACGGGGCGTGCACACTCGAATATTTCATTATTACGTCGCTTAACTCTATTCCCAACAATGATAAATAATAATTGAGCGGAAAAACGTAATCGATTTTTTTTTGTTTACCTGGGATTTTTAAGACAAAATATACAAAAAAAAAAAATATAGGTGCATATATATATTTTTTTTGTGTGGAACCTATCCCTTAAGTTTGTCAGGTTGATAATGAATGACCCTGTATAATAAAAAATATCTGTATTGTATTGTATTGTATTAAGTATATATCAGTCATATAATACCCATAACAGCAGCTTACCTTGGGGCTAGATGATGACAGCATGGGCATGATGATGACAGACAGCGTGGATTGTCCAGCATTATTTATTTATTTATTTAATACCTGTATCAGTTGATGCAATGTCCCCCCAGCGACGTACTCCGTGACGAGATGCAGCCTCTTGTCCTTGTACACCACGCCGACGAACCTGAGCACGTTCGGGTGCGAGAGGGACCGCAACACTGCCACCTGACAAACATATACAGGGTCTTTCATTAGTGCGCAATATTCAAGGAATATGTTCACACATTTCAAGCGAGATTTGTCTCGATAGCTCAATTGGTAGAGCACCCGCGTATCAAGCGGTGGTTGCGGGTTCAAATCACGCTTGAGGCGAAATAATTTTTGGGATATTATAATATTTAGTATATAGATAGATAGATAATACTTTATTGAACACCACATTATAACAAATTTGACAAGAACAATCTTAATTACTAACAGGTATTACAATGGGCGGCCATATCGCTATATAGCGATCTCTACCAGACAACCTTTGGATGGATAGGATTGAATGGTAGTTGACAAGGGTTTTTAGCGATGTTCTATATTTATTAAAAAACAATTCTAAAATAATGCAAAACACTTACTTACATATCAAAAATACTTATTATGTAAGAGTAGTAGAGTTCTTTGTGATAGAGCTCGTCCGGGGAAGGACTACCACCATACCTATTTCTGCCGCCAAGCAGTAATGCTCGCATTGCTGTGTTCCGGTGTGTAGGGTATGGTTACCGGTGAAATTACAGGCACATGAGATGTGCCATGTGCCAGTAATTTCACCGGTAACCATACCCTACACACCGGAACACAGCAATGCGAGCATTACTGCTTGGCGGCAGAAATAGGTATGGTGGTAGTCCTTCCCCGGACGAGCTCTATCACAAAGAACTCTACTACTCTTAAAATCAAATTATTTAACATGCAAAATACTGAAACATAATAACAATAAAAAAACCAAGTAAAACAATAATGTCAATTATTATTATTATTATTATTATTATGAGCCTGTAGTGTCCCACTGCAGGGCAAAGGCCTCCCTTCCTTCTCTCCTCTCCAATCATCACGGTTTTGGGCTACTGTGGACCAGTCCTTCAGGTAAGAGTCAATTTCGTCCCTCCATCTTCGCCGTGGTCTGCCGCGAGGTCGTTTTCCATTTAGTAAAGTAAAACAATTATGTCAATAGATAATAATATTAGATACCTACATACAATACAGTTTTATTCATATCAATGTCACTTTTACGCATAAAATTATCAATTGAGTAGAAACACTCTTTTAGCAAATAGTTTTTTAATTTATTTTGAAATCTTTTTTTTTTTTTTATACAACTGAAGTGGCAACCAAGCATACGGCCCACAAGATGGTAAGCGGTTACCGCAGCCTATGGACGCTTGCAATACCAGAGGTATCACTCGCGGGTTGCCACTTGAGGCTAAGATCGAAAGCCTCATGTGCCAGTAATTTCACCGGAAACCATACCCTTCACACCGGAACACAGCAATGCGAGCATTACTGCTTGGCGGCAGAAATAGGTATGGTGGTATCTAGTCAGGTCATCTATAACTTTAATATTTACGGGCAATGCGTTAAATAAATAAATAAGCTTGATATCTGCAACGGTGTCTTGCAAAATTAAGCTTTGGACAAAAGCGCATCTCTAGATCCTTTCTTCTAGTTGATAAACGTATCTTTCGCTTCGCTTCGATAGCTCAATTGGTAGAACACCTGCATCTGCATCGCAGCACATTTTGTGTTAAAAATCGTGAGTAAATCTATAAAGTTTATCTGGTAAAGGATATTTTATTATTAGTGCATAATATTCAAGGAAAAGGTTCCCACGCACCAAAAATACATGTACCTTTAAAAAAAAAGATTAAGTTTTTCTGGTCAATTATTAGTTGTGCTTGCTGGAAATTGAAAGGGCAGCGCGCTTGAATATTATGCACATACATTGAAAGACCCTGTATAAAGGTCGCTGTCAGCTATACCAGCTCACCTCTTTGAGGAAGTTCTTCTGTGCTGTGTCGTCGACCCTGTACAGTTGCTTCAGAACCATCACCTCGTTGGTGGCGCGGTGGGTCACCTTGTACACTTCGCCGAAGAAACCGGAACCTAGTAGTTCACCCTGTACCAGACAATAAAAATAATTAACCATATTAAATATTAAGTATTAAAAAATCTGAATTATTTTTGGGATATTATGAAAGCTTATAATATTATAATAATTATATATCATTTATTTCACACATCAAATAATTGAAAAATTACAAAAATATTACCAAAATATTGGCTCATAAAATATATAACAAGAATTTGTTTATTTTACACACACAATTAGGAGAATTAACCTTAAACTAACATACATACACACATAAGAGTAGTAGAGTTCTCTGTGATAGAGCTCGTCCGGGGAAGGACTACCACCATACCTATTTCTGCCGCCAAGCAGTAATGCTCGCATTGCTGTGTTCCGGTGTGAAGGGTATGGTTTCCGGTGAAATTACTGGCACATGAGGCTTTCGATCTTAGCCTCAAGTTGGCAACCCGCGAGTGATACCTCTGGTATTACAAGCGTCCATAGGCTGTGGTAACCGCTTACCATCTTGTGGGCCGTACGCTTGGTTGCCAATTCAGTTGTATAAAAAAACAAAAAAAAAAAAAAACACATCAACATTGTCTAGGGATATTCAACATTTTGTTGATTTTTACAAAAACTGAAAATACTTAAGTAACTTTTGATTAATAGTTTAAATTTCTTTTATTATTAATAGGCTTTTATTATTATTAATAAAAAACACAAAATAAAGATTCTTGCCATACCTAGTTTTTTAAAGATTATATTTTCAGTTTTTTGTAAAAATCAACAAAATGTTGAATATCCCTAGACAATGTTGATGTGTGTATATAAAAACAGTGAAATAAGTGTATTGTCACGTGTTCTCTACGACGTGAGGCGTAAATGAGCGGTGCCTAATTTATAATAATAATTATATAAACATTTATTCTGTTACATAAATTTTTTTGATAAAAGTAGTTAATAATATTACAGTTGGTAACAAAAATAACCACCACTCAGCATATGCTACGGCAGAACAACTTATGTCGCAGCGCTGGTTTTCTGCGGTTGCCTAAAAAGTATGTGAGCGTATAGCGGCACTGCAGTACACGCTTATTTAAACTTAACAATTTCAATAGCATGAGTTTGATATTATGCAGATGACAAACTGTTGTAATCTAAAAAACTTAATTGATATACGACGACGACCAATGTGGCGCGGTGGGCGAAGATCCGCCTGCGACGCAGAGGTTGCGGGTTCGATTCCCGCCTCGGGACAAATGTTTGTAGGATCTGCAAATATTTGTTCCGGGTGTTTTCTATGTATAATAAAAAATATCTATCTATGTATTGTATTGTATTAAATATATATCAGTCATCTAGAACCCATAATACAGCTCTGTTTAACAGCAGCTTACCTTGGGGCTAGATGATGCTGTGTGGATTGTCCAGCATTATTTATTTATTTATATAATTATAATTTCAGGCGTCCGATGAACTTTCTGAATTTGACACCCTTCGGCCAGCGAGAGCCCAGTTTCTTAACTGTCATGGTGAGGCTTAGAGTCCTTGAAAGTTTTCAATAACTGGATGGATTATGGTTTTTTGATTTAATGTTGAAAATTCAAATTTGACTCGTTCAAACACAAATTTGTCACTTTTCATCAAAACTTTGAACTTTGAACCAACAAAACTTGCACTAATGCTAGGAAGTTGAATTGATTGAAGGAAAGAAAACCTCCATTTTTTTTTCCAGATTCAAACGCTCTGACGAACTCGAAAAATACGAAAAATCGGGGAACATGGGGTATTTTCGGATACCCCCGGATCAATTTTGACTGATTGACTTATTGATTATATGTTTGGACCACCCTGTATAGTTACTCAGGTCAATGTATCATTCTAATGGTGAAGGAATTTTTGAAATGGAACCAATAGTTTTTGAGTTTATTCGTAACAAACAAATATACCAATAACCTCTTTTTTTTTTTTTTTTATACAACTGAAGTGGCAACCAAGCGTACGGCCCACAAGATGGTAAGCGGTTACCGCAGCCTATGGACGCTTGCAATACCAGAGGTATCACTTGCGGGTTGCCACCTTGAGGCTAAGATCGAAAGCTTCATGTGCCAGTAATTTCACCGGAAGCCATACTTCACACCGGAACACAGCAATGCGAGCATTACTGCTTGGCGGCAGAAATAGGTATGGTAGTAGTCCTTATGGTAGTAGTGGACGTAGTTTCCGGACGAGCTCTGTCACAGAGAACTCTACTACTCTTGGTATGGTGGTAGTCCTTGATGTCTGTTCTGTGCCTATTATATAGCCTATGGACGCTTGCAATACCAGAGGTATCACTCGCGAGTTGCCACCTAGTTTACTTGTTTACTAGTTTTTATAATACATAGTATAGGTAAACTCGACAACGGGTGGACCGGTTTGGTTAATTTTGAAATAAAATGAAATTCTTTTATAAGTAGGTAAGTAGGTACATAGGATAAACAACATTTTTTTTTTTATACCACCAAGGTGGCAAACAAGCATACGGCCCACCTGATGTTAAGTGGTTACCGTAGCCTATGGACGCTTGTAATACCAGAGGAATCACTCGCGCGTTGCCGACCCTTTAAAAATTTTAAAACTCCTTTTTACAAAAACCCCATACCAACATGACATTTTTTTAAGCAAGTTTACCTACTGACTAGTGGACTGTGCCATACTGTGCCAATTAGTTTTCTGCTGTGTGTGAGACAAAGAGGCTCTGTCTCAGTTTAAGCTGCGACAGATACACGAGTGTGATGTGAAGCTGCGCTGGTTTTCAGACGTTTTTCAATTTTTGGTCTTGTAATGTTTGTATGGGTCCAGGGTTGGTTTAAACGATGAGTTTTTTTTTAATTTATTGAATAAAAAAGGGCTATGTCGCTGAGCGACCACACCGCCTAATCGGTATTATTTCATCATCATTATCATGATACCCTTCTAATATTCCCACTGCTGGAACACTGGCGTACTCTCAGGCGAAAGTGTTTGGGTCTTAATCCACCACGCGGACCCAATGCGGATTGGTGGATGGCACATGTCTTTCGAATTTGTAGTTCTTGGACATGCCGGTTTCCTCGCGATGTTTTCCTTCACCGTATGAGAGCACTGGCATTGCGCACATAAATTTTTCAAACAGAAAAATCCATTCGTGCACGACCGGATTCGAACCCACGACCTTAGGATCGGAAGGCGGGGTCACTACCACTAGACCACCGGTGCTCCGGTATTATTTACAAAGTTATTAATAATAAGAGAGAATATAGAAAAATGACAGTTAGTATTAGTGTAAATTGTACCTGCAGTAGGTCGCAGGCTCGGAACACTTTCTGTCCGGGGTCGGATTCGACCCGGAACGACCTCGCGCGGCTCAGGTCGCACAGCACACCGCTGAGCTCATCGCAATCTTCACTCCTGGAACACAGATGCAGATACATCATCATCATCATCATCATCATCATCATGACAGCCTTCTAATGTTCCCACTGCTGGGACACTGGCCTACTCTCCAGCGAGAGTGCTTGGGTCTTGTTCCACCACGCGGACCCAATGCGGATTGGTGGAAGATCATTATCATCACAGCCTTCTAATGTACTGCTGGGACACTGGCCAACTCTCGAACGAGAGTGATGCAAGAGACAAATAGCTGTTTTTTATACAACGAAAGTGGCAACCAACGGCCACACGATGGTAAGCGGTTACCGCAGCCGACGGGCGCTTGCAATACTAGAGGTATCACTCACGGGTTGCCACCCTGAGACGTAGTTCGTCTCATGTGCCTGTAATTTCAACGGAAACCATACCCTTCGGACCGGAACACAGCTACTAAAGAACTCTACTACTCTTATTAGTTTGAATGAACCTTGACTTAAAAGATAACAAATTCTAGCGATGTGCGAGCAAAATTGCATTTTATAGCGTCGTACCGTGAGTATCTATTTGATTGTCTTCAGTTATCCTTCTATTGTACCTGTGATTCTGTGACGCCATAGGGATTTCCAAATGAGGTCAGACCAAAATATATTACAACATTGTTGTTTGAAATATTGATTTAATGACTAGTTGCGACCAGTGTTACCCGCGGTTAAACAGTTTTTAGAAAGCACATGGTCTAGTGGTAGTGACCCCGCCTTCCGATCCTAAGGTCGTGGGTTCGAATCCGGTCGCGCACCAATGGATTTTTCTGTTCGAAAAATTTACGTGCGCAATGCCAGTGCTCTCATACGGTGAAGGAAAATATCGCGAGGAAACCGACATGTCCAAGAACTAAAAATTCGAAAGACATGTGCCATCCACCAATCCGCATTGGGTCCGCGTGGTGGATTAAGACCCAATCACTCTCGCCTGAGAGTGGGCCAGTGTCGCAGCAGTGGGAACATTAGAAGGCTGTCATGATGAAACAGTTTTTAACCCACGTGAACCCGGAATACAAAGTTGCCTATATGCTATTCGAGACCATGATTTCTGCGCCTTCAAGTCGTACTGTCACTCGCGCTAACTCCCCGCTAGCTAGCACTCTTAATGAAATGAAATGAAATGAAATGACACACACACTCTAGAGCCAGGTTGGTCGCGCACCGTAAGGCTTCAGAGGAACTTCCTCCCGCGAACACTTAGGCTGTGGAATGATCTCCCTGCTGAGGTTCTCCCTGGAGACTACAGTATGGGGTCCTTCAAAAAGGGTGTTATAAAATTTTTAAAGGGTCCGCAACGCGCGAGTGATACCTCTAGTATTGCAAGCGTCCATAGGCTACGGTAACTACTTAACATCAGGTGGGCCGTATGCTTGTTTGCCACCTTGGTGGTATAAAAAAAAAAAAAAAAAAATGAAATGATTTATTTGCTTGAAGTGCTGTTGTTTAGATGTTCTTAAAACGATTGTCTCCCACACTCACTGTAGACACAGCATGCAAAAATTAAAAATAAATTAAAACGAATAACAAATTTATATTACTACCACCATACCTATTTCTGCCGCCAAGCGGTAATGCTCGCATTGCTGTGTTCCGGTTCGAAGGGTATGGTTTCCGGTGAAATTACTGGCACATGAGGCTTTCGATCTTAGCCTCAAGGTGGCAACCCGCAAGTGATACCTCTGGTATTGCAAGCGTCCATAGGCTGCGGTAACCGCTTACCATCTTGTGGGCCGTACGCTTGGTTGCCACTTCAGTTGTTTAAAAAAAAAAAATATATATATATATACTTAAATGTCAAAATCATGGCAGCTTGATGGAAGGCGCCGTCGTGGTCGGCCAAGAAGACGTTGGCGTAACGATCTCGACTCCTTCGAAAGAGGATGGTGGGACATTTCGAAGGAGAGAGATGATTGGAGAGATTTGGGGGAGACCTTTGCCCAGCAGTGGGACGAAACAGATTAACAAAAAAAAAATGTCAAAAGGTGAATCATAAAATAATAATAAAAATAGTAGTCAATTTTATAAACTTTTCGAAAATAACCCGGATTGTGACCTTTTTGCAAAACAATTTTATGGAAGAATATTATATTGAAATGTCTTAGGTATTGTGAGGACGAAGACTAAACTTATTGGTATTACTATCTAGCTAGTCTTTACGTCTCAGGCGGCAACACGTAAGTGATATCTCTAATGTTGCAAGCGTACATAGGCTATGGTGACCGCTTACCATTAACTGGACCGGGTATATATGAACTAATTTAATTTTAAGACCATTCATATGACATGTGTTCGTGCAAATAAATATAATTTATCATATCATTGAGAATGGGAGCGCTCGTGACGTAGCTGGCTAAGTTGTTCTTCAACAGATCTACGAAGTTAAGCACTGTTCCGCGGGTTCATCATTTGGATGGATGACCGCCAGTGGCGATTTCAACTGAGCGCTCCCGTGCTTCGGAGGGCACGTTAAGCGGTCGGTCCCGGCTTTTTCAAAGTTGTTAGGCCATGACACCTCTGTCATGGCCATTCACCTTCGGGCGGCCTAGAAACTCTGTGACCAGAGTTGGCCACTGACTCATACGAACGAACGAACGACCGTTATAACTATAATTATTAATATTAATATTTTTACTAAAGACTGATTTATGCTTATGTTCATGTTGTGGAAATATTTTATTCGTAATCGTGTTTTTTGTTTGTGACTTTTTTATTCCTATTACTTTTTGAATTATTATTGTAATTTTTTTTTTTATCACTAAATTGGCAACCAAGCGTACGACCCACTTGATGGTCAGCGGTTACCGTACCCTATGTACGCATGCAACATCATAGATATCACTTGCGTGTTACCACCCTGAGACGTTAGATGGAAAGTCTCATGTGCCTGTAATTTCACCGGAAACCATACCCTTCGAACCGGAACACAGCAATGCGAGCATTACTGCTTGGCGGCAGAAATAGGTATGGTGGTAGTCCTTCCCCGGACGAGCTCTATCACAAAGAACTCTACTACTCTTTTAATCAAACTTTTAATATTTGCTGACTTTTATTAATTCTTATCGAAATGTTAATTGCTTGTTTTATAATTAATTAGTGTAAGTGCTCTGTGACCGTACTAATTATTAAATTAAATAAATAAATGATCTATGCCTGTGCCAAATTTCATATAGATCCGTTCAGCCGTTCTGGCGTGATACTCCCACAAACGTACAAACATGCAAACTTCCCCTTTTATAATATTACTAGCTGCTGCCTACGGCTTCGTTCGCGTGCAACTTAAGAACCGTATTTTTTTCTAGGATAAAAAGTCTATGTTCTCTTCCCCGGTCATTTTATCTATCTACTCGTATGTTTGAAGTTTCAACCAAACATCTAAACATTCAAACTTTCGCATTTATTATATTAGTGTGATATATGTGATAGTGTGACAGTGTGACAGTGTGATAGTGTGATAAAGATGATAAGAAATTTGAGTTATTAATCTTCTACAGTACAAGCTTTGCTTACTTTGGAGCTAGATAACACTGTGTTAAAATGGCCGCTAACATAAAAAAATATCTAAAAATCTACTTACATACTTAAGCAAAAAACCTACTCACACATCAAGCAGTTTAGACATACTGCTACTCCGTTCCTTATCTCCCAACAACGGTGACGTAGGAGTCTGCCTTCTCTTGATCACCCTGCTCCTCCCTCCGTCTTCCCCTTTCCTCTTGAACAATCTCTCTTTCTTACCCTCTTTCTCATCAACCCCCTTTAGTTCATCTTCTAATGCAGTCTTTCTATCGTTATTTATAAATTCGTCTCTAATTCTCTTGTCTATGGATTTTTCTATATGGTCTTTGTCTTGCTGAACGTTGCACACGATCCTTCTCTTGTTTATATCTGTCTCTGGATTGTGCTCTATGGTTAACTGGAAAAACAATCATTTGTTATTACTATCACATGATCACGTGAAATGGTCACCTGTAAGAGTTTAAAATGTTCATTTGCAAGAGTGTGAAATGTTCATCTGTAAGAGTGTGAAATGTTCATCTGTAAGAATGTGAAATGTTCATCTGTAAGAGTGTATAATGTTAACCTGTAAGAGTATGAAGTGAAATGTTGCACTATAAGTAAGTACAATCTTAAATATGTTCATCTGTAAAAGTGTGAAAAGTTCAACTGTGAGAGTGTGAATGTTCACTTGTATGAGTGTATTATGTTTACCTGTAAGAATGTGTAATGTTCACTTGTGTGAGTGTATTATGTTTACCTGTAAGTGTATAATGTTTACCTGTAAGACTGAAATGTTTACCTGTAAGAGTAAGTAAGTATGTTCGTATAAGTCATTGGCTAACTCTACCTCTAAGAGTGTATAATGTTTACATGTAAGAGTGTATAATGTTTACTTGTAAGAGTGTATAAGTTTACCTGTAAGAGTGTGGGCGGGTGAACCTCTAGCGCGGAGACGCGCGGCGGGGCGCCGTTGATCTCCAGAATGCGGTCCCCGATATGCAGCGACACCACACCACATGAAGAGTCGAACCTAACGAAAAAAGGTATTATAGACAAAGACATGTAGACATAGAAGAGTAGCAGAGTTCTTTGTGATAGAGCTCGTCCGGGGAAGGACTACCACCATACCTATTTCTGCCGCCAAGCAGTAATGTGAGCATTGCTGTGTTCCGGTTCGAAGGGTATGGTTTCCGGTGAAATTACAGGCACATGAGACTTTCCATCTAACGTCCCAGGGTGGTATCACGCAAGTGATATCTGATGTTGCGATAGCTGACCATATGTCTCGATAGCTCAATTGGTAGGGCACCCGCGTATCAAGCGGTGGTTGCGGGTTCAAATCGCGCTTGAGGCGAAATTATTTTTGCGATATTATAATCAACATATAAAAATGTTTTTTTCACGCAAAACAGCTGATCTTTATTGCTAAGGTTTTGCCTGGAGACTGTATGGAGTTTTCCAATACTGATATACAACATTTCGGGTCGGCAACGCGCGAGTCTAAGGACTCCTTTACATGATACAAGTTTCTCGCCTGTTGCATACAATTTAATTGAAGCAATGAATGACAGCATCATTTGCATAATGCCATTTTCTTTTTTATACTATGCAAGTCTTATAGATAGATAGATAAATCATTTATTTGTATCTTCAAAACACACGTACATTTTAAAGTGCAAAATGGCAAACAATACAGTTTTTTAACACTAACCTAAATCAGGTAGGAATGTATTTGCTCTAAACATTGACCTCGTAAAATCGTAAAATCCACCAATCCGCATTGGGTCCGCGTGGTGAATTAAGACCCAATCACTCTCGCCTGAGAGTAGGCCAGTGTCCCAACAGTGGGAACATTAGAAGGCTGTCATGATGATGATTGACCTCGTATGACAAGCTTAACTTCAATTTAACTGTATGCGACATGCAAGAAACTTGTATCATGTAAATGGGCTTTTACTCTACTACTAGGTACATTCGTGGCTTGAAAGTATTTTTATAATTTCGTACTATTAAGGAACTCACTCACAACATTATATCAACACAAACGAAGTAGCCTTTTGCTAATCAAAAGATAATCCACAAGGCACACACTCCACTAAAGCACAAAGCCCACTAAAGTACACATGCCACTAAAAACAACAATATCTAATTAAGTACACTAATTAATACTACGTCACGTGCAAAGTTCGTAGCGTCCGTTTTTTTTTTTTGTAAAAAGTCTCAAAATACTAAAGTCCAGACTCTACTAAACCGAATATATTGATTTACCAGACACAAAAGGTAAACGACCGACGCGCGTAATAGCAAACCAGGACTGAATGATTCACTACAATACAACAGGGGGATGAGTTATACACTATGGCATAGAGAGATTCCTTACCAATAACGTGTAACTTAGTAACGTGTTCTAAACGCGCCATGGTGTGGAATTGTAAAATGGTTTTCGGTATCTGTGTTGTTTTCCATTCTACCATTTGTCAATATAATATTTCATTTTTAATAAACACCTAGGTACCTACTTTTGTACTTACTTTGGATAGGAAATTCCTGTAAAGGACCAATTTCATAGTGTCCTAGGTCTTTGTAACACCATAGAAAAATTTAAAAAAAATATATGACTAACAGTAACAAACAATTCTATTTTTAAGTAGACAAACAAAGTTCTAAAGGAAAAATGTTTATTGTGTTGAGTTTTCTAAAACGGGAACACTAAAGGTCCGCCATGACAGCTATAAGCCAATGAGCGTGACGCATCTTGACTTTGACAGTACCTAATAACCCAGTTGTTCGTTAAACCCGCCATGTTGTTTTGCATTGTGTTGCACTCCTTCACAAAGATAAACTTACTTTAGATTATAAAAAAGCCAAAATAAAATAAATAAACAGTGATAAACGGTTTATTTAATGATTATCTAGACCCCTACAAAGGACCAGGGCCCGGCTCCATTCTGCGTGAAACAACTCCTTTCTGTATGAAATAAAAAATATTTGCATTTTAATAGCGATAGTTTTGCTATCGATAGTTGACCTTGACAAAACCGTCAGACGAGCCATAAAGCTTCGTCGACGACGATTCCACGCAGATATCGCAACGAGCCCGCGTTTGGTCATAGCGAATAAGGCCCCAGTAAGGAAAACCGAAATACTTCTATAAGTGCATTGTAAGTGACGATGGCTATGTCGTTCGTGATTTTAAGCGCCACGCCTGACCACAACCAGTGTCACCAAACACTAAAGTTGACACACTACGCTCTTCACCTCAAAACGTCTCGGGGTGACGAGTTATAAAGTATCACCCAGTAATTTCACTTGCTACAGTGCCCTTCAAACCTAAATACTAATGTTTGTTACTACTAAGGGGCAGAAGTTGTTTTATACAGGGTCATTCATTATCAACCTGACAAACTTAAGAGGCCTTTCCAAGATTTAGCGATATAATTCATGAAGTTCGCCTGAATGTATCTTTATATAGCATAAGTAATAGCGCGCGCGACGAAGAGCGATACGTCATCCCTTCATAAGCGCTCAGCGCGGTTTGAGAGTCGGTGCTTCGATCGATATGATTATAAGTGCGCTAAGGTGTGATATTAAAAAAATCGTATTAAAAAAGTCAATGCTATTAGACTAACTAAAAAACTACTTGTCCGATTTAAACAATTCTTTCACCATTAGAATGCTAAGTTATCCCTGAGTAACATAGGCTATTTTATGTCTACCCGTGGGAAGCCGGGACGAGCATAATATTGAATATCGATAGCTTTATAAGATTAATGGTCTAATGAACTATGTGTAAGCTATCGACCGCATGATACAGTTTAGTTAGTCATACGTCGCGACGCGTCTGACTCACAGGAAACTGTCATTACGAGGAGTGGAGTGAACACGTACTATTAAAAATGATGTATAGTTCTCACATCGGATCTCGGCCGTCGTGAAATTAGCCGTTTCGATGCGCAATGGAGCTTTTTCAAACTAAAGTCTTTGCGCATCACAAACGGCTAACTTCACGGAAGCCTAGATCCGCTGTGCGAACTATACTTAGATATTAGTTTATGTTTAATAGTTTTATTTATGACGACCGATGTGGCGCAGCGGGCGCAGGTCCGCCTGCGACGCGGAGGTTGCGGGTTCGATTCCCGCCTCGGGTCAAATGTTTGTACGATCTGCAAATATTTGTTCCGGGTGTTCTGGGTATTTTCTATATATATAATAAAAATTATCTATCTATGTATTGTATTGTATTAAGTATATATCAGTCATCTAGTACCCATAACACAGCTCTGTTTAACAGCAGCTTACCTTGGGGCTAGATGATGCTGTGTGGATTGTCCAGCGTTATTTATTTATTTATTTATTTTAAACAGACATCCAAAAAGGAGGAGGTTATCAAATCGACTGTATATCGATTTTTTTATGTTTGTTACGCGATTTCTCTGCCAAAAGAATTGATGTTGATGACTCATATATTGTTTGATAGGTGCCATGTGGGAAACTTTAGAGGAGGTCCCATTTAAATCTTTATTAATTTATGGATACCATTTTAATTTATGGAGCGCTCGTGACGTAGCTGGCTAAGTTGTTCTTAACAGATCAAAGAAGTTAAGCACTGTTCCGCGGGGTCATCATTTGGACGGGTGACCGCCAGTGGCAATTTCAACTGAGCGCTCCCGTGCTTCGGAGGGCACGTTAAGCAGTCGGTCCCGGCTTTTTCAAAGTTGTAAGGCCATGACAGAGGCCTTCGGGCGGCCTAGAAACTCTGTCACCAGAGTTGGCCTCTGACTCATACGAACGAACGTTTTAAATTTTATCGGAATTGGTTTAGTACAAAAACGTGTCAATACGAACGAATGTTATATTTTTTTACTCGGGAGTAAGTGAGACAACAGTACTTTGTCTGTACAGTTCAATTTTAAATTAATTATATACCTAGTCTAATCTTATGTATGTACGCTTAGATCTATTAAACTACGCAACGGATTTTAATGCGGTTTTCATCAATAGATAGAGTAATTCAATTCCTATAAATGTAACAATTAGCCTGATACAGAGAAGCGTTGCTACAGTAAACAAATGCAAACATTTCAACAAGTTCTAGCCGAGCGTGTCTTGTGTGAAATACAAGCACAGAGGACAAATCACGAAAAACTTGTTACACGTAAACGTAACGGAAGAGGTAGCAGATTTTCCTGTGATAGAGACATACCCCATGTCAACAGTTTAAACGCATTTACTTATTTTAATTGGTTTATCATTATCAGAGTTTCATTTTTTAAATCTTATAACATACCTAATGTCATAAATGAGTAAGCTTTCCTTAGATTATGTTTGTAAAGGTAATCTTACCCAAAACCAGCTGAAACAGCGATCACTTCGTTTCTACATACAAGTTTATACTTCGTTAGACGGAGGAGCTCAACGTATCCTCCGGTAGCGGGTCATTCCTTACACACAGTAATACATTACTTGTATTGTATAATAATAACTTAACTGCACCTTACCTACCATTGTTAATATGTTTTATTCGTGTACTATGATGACCATTTTGAAATAAACATTTATCTTATCTTATCTTATCTTATTTCAGCCGCCAGTAATGCTCGCATTGCTGTGTTCCGGTTCAAAGGGTACGTATGTTTTTTTTATGACAATCTGTCTGTTCAGACAATATTGACAGTATCAAGTAATTGCCGGTGAAATTACAGGCACACGAGACTCTAGATCCACGTCTCAGGGTAGCAACGCACAAGTGATATCACTGATGTTTCAAGCGTACATAGGCTAAGGTAACCGCTTAACATCGAGTGGGCTTGGTTGCCTGCCCTTGGCTGGTGTAAAAAAACGATTTTGGTAATTTATTACACGCAAAAGCTGTAAGAAATCCCATAGAAATCAACAGCTGGTACCTTACTCTTGAAGTCTTGAATCTAATAACAATTCCGATCCAATCCCAATTTCAAATTACTGCTGTCAAATTATTTTACTCTTCTTCTTCTTCGTTTATGGACTCTGTGGCTTATTTGCCACAATTTTGCCAGTGTCAAGTGTATTAGTTTGATTGTCGCTTAGCAACGTAACGAACGAAATTTGGAAAGAAATGGTGACTTTTCTTTCAAAATTCCCTTGAAAAGTCTTTGACTAAATTACCAACCAACATTTCCCCTCCATTTCAATTACTTACACTTGTGTTAAGTAAACAAGTTAAATTGGTTAAACTGCCACCTTTTCGCAATAAAACTTAAAATAACACGAGAAAAATAATTAAAATGGGATGACCCATGTCGTTTTGTCAAGATAGCCAAAGACAATGATTATTATGTCATATTCCAATACTTGTCCAATATCGATCGCGTTCAAGAGTAAGGTAGATTGTCTTTGGCTATCTTGTCAAAACGACATGGGTCCTCCCATTTAAACTATTTTTCTCGTATTATTTTAAGTTTTATTGCGAAAAGGTGGCAGTTTAACCAATTTAACTTGTTTACTTAACACAAGTGTAAGTAATTGAAATGGAGGGGAAATGTTGGTTGGTAATTTAGTCAGAGACTTTTCAAGGGAATTTTGAAACAAAAGTCACCATTTCTTTCCAAATTTCGTTCGTTACGTTGCTAAGCGACAATCAAACTAACACACTTGACACTGGCAAAATTGTGGCAAATATGCCACAGAGTCCATAAAAGAAGAAGAAGAAGAGTAAGGTAAGGACGATACGTTTACGATTGTCAAAGGAGTTTTTCGTAATTCGTTCTCTGTATTCCGACGGCAGTATTACCCATGCACACAACGCCAAGGAATACCTATGACAAGTCAGTTGAATGCAAGCCGACAGCGCCGCGCGGACCAACGCTCGCGCGGCGCACGAGAACTTGCCGCCGCATTGTGAACTGCACCATACATTAGAAATAGATAAATATATAGATAGATAGAAATATAGATAGATAGATAGATAGATAGATAGATAGATAGATAGATAGATAGATAGATAGATAGATAGATAGATAGATAGATAGATAGATAGATAGATAGATAGATATCTCTTTATAGTACACCTTAAAAATAAATACAGTAAGGATAAAAATGAAGTTTTATGAAAATAAAAGCATTTTCATAAAAGTGTAACAATGGGCGGCCTTATCACTAAAAGCGATCTCTTCCAGGCAACCTCAGGATAGATTGGCATACATTTTATATTATTAACACGCTTTTTATCTATAATGTGTACGTGTAACATAATGTCCGTATAAAAAGAGTATTGGAGTTCTTTGTGATAGAGCTTGTCCGGGGAAGGACTACCATCACACCTATTTCTGCCATCTACTCAACAACAAACGGTGCTGCATAAACCTCATTTACTTATACTAATTATCAGGCCTTATTCAAATAAATGTATGTCTGGTGTGTCGTATTGTACACATGTATATCTAGTGTGCGGTAGTGTACACAGGTATGTCTGGTATACACGGTACTGTTTATAGGTATGTCTGGTATACAGTACGGTGTATAGGTATGTCTGGTATACATACGGTACTGTACACATGTATAACTGATGTTTAGTGTGTGGTACTATAAACTCATGCATGAATGTGTAGTACCTACTGTCTGTATACACATGTATGTCTGATGTGCAGTACTGTACACATGTATGTCTGGTGTGCGGTATTGTACACAGGTATGTCTGATGTGCAGTACTATATATGTATGTCTGAGTCTGGTGTGATGGTCTCCTTCACAAGTAAGTGCTGGTCGTGTAGTAAATGTGTGTGTGTGTGTGTGTGTGTGTGTGTGTGTATACTCACTCGGTGACGGTAAGCGCAGCGCGGCGCGGGTGGGTGCGCGCGCGCACGGCGGCGGAGGGCACGCGCAGCACGCGGATGCAGTGCGCGCCCGACCCACTGTAGCACCCGCCGCTACACAAACACACAAACACAACATATTACTTTTTTTTTATGTGAACTCCCGTTTCCGCATTAGGTCCGTTATGCGTGAGGTTGTAACTGGCTACGCGTGCAGCCAGCCTAACTCCTCCCAAATGCGCAGAAGCTTCCTGGGGTCTTCGCAGGCGAGGAGTGACCTCAGTGTGCTGAACATTTATTACTATTTACATACCTATTTCTGCCGCCAAGCAGTAATGCTCGCATTGCTGTGTTCCGGTTTGAAGGGTATGGTTTCCGGTGAAATTACAGGCACATGAGACTTTCCATCTATCGTCTCAAGGTGGTAACACGCAAGTGATATCTATGATGTTGCATGCGTACATAGGCTACGGTAACCGCTGACCATCAAGTGGGCCGTACGCTTGGTTGCCACATTAGTGGTATAAAAAAAAAAACTATTTCAAAAAAGTACTGGCGTAAATTCACCTAGCTTTAAGACGTTTTAAAATGATGATATGATTCAATAAATATATTTTTTACTTAATTTACTTTACATTTCCTATTCCACGGAATAGTTATTTCAGATTTTGTTGACTCCACCTTTACCGACATAAAAAAAATAGTATCAACCCACCAATACAGGCGCGTTCTTTCGACGAGCGCGTAGGGCTCCGCGTCCTCTATCGGGGCTCCGCAGTCCGCGCACGCGAAGCACTCCGGGTGGAACCGGTGGGAGCCAGCGGACATCACCGGGCCTGTTATCACCTACAAATGAAATTAAATGTAGTTTATTTGCAACAAATGTGGTAGTATTAATTGTTAAAATCAAGACATTACTGACACATATTTCGACTTATACGGCATGCAAATTTATACAAAATAATATTATTTAAATTACAAATTCAATGTCAAACCATATTAAAATAATTAATCACTAAACATTAATTAGGTTACACTTCACACAATAAATACTACTATTTATATTATTTATTGGCAGATTGGTGGATGGCACATGTATGCACTCTTCTTCATAATCACCGCCCACAACCACAAATTGCCACTGGCAGTCACCCATCCAAATGGTGAGTACACAAACAGTGGATAACTTCGTTGATTTGTTATGGAACAACTTAGCCGGCTTCACCACGAGTGCTCCTTAAGAAATACCTATTGCTGACAGACCTGTGTACACTGCTTGCTGACAGACCTGTGTGCATTGCTTGCTAATAAACCTGTGTGCATTGCTTGCTAACAGACCTGTGTGCATTGCTTGCTAACAGACCTGTGTGCATTGCTTGCTGACAGACCTGTGTGCATTGCTTGCTAACAGACCTGTGTGCATTGTTGGCAGTTCTCTCCGTATCGTGCCCAGTAGTCCGGCTGGCAGAACAGTAGCCCATTCTTTTCGAAGTACCATGAGGACAGCAACGAGTCACATACTGAGCACCTGCAAGCAGTAACTGGGTTTTTGCATTTGTATAGTTCTCTCGGCGGATCTAGGCATCCGTGAAGTTAGCTGTTTCGATGCGCAATAGAGCTTTTCCTAACTAAATTGTCTTTGCGCATCACAAATGATTACTGGGGCGCGTGGAACTGCCGTATATTCGCCTAGCTTTCAAAAATTTCAAACTTTAATTTTGATTGAATATTAATAGTTTTTAAATTGAATTTGTATGGCAGGATGACGTAAAAATGTCTGTCAATATTTTTTCAAATTTTATATCATCGAATGTGATCCAATAGTTTTTGTAGTAAAATAGTACTGATTGCTTACCTAAAGCAGTCTTTATGCCAGTCTTGTCCGAGAGCTGATACATTATCATCATCACCAATGATATTTAGGCACCCTGCACATTTAGTGGACTCTGGAAAATGTTTTAAATACTCACTTTCCTGTTACGCAAATTTTAATACAATTTGGTGGAAATTAAAACAGACTAATTAATTTTATATAATATTACTAAGTATAGTTCGCACGGCGTATCTCGGCCGTAGTGAATTGGCCGTTTTGATGCGCAATGGAGCTTATTCGGACTAAATTGTCTTTGCTCATCACAAACGGCTAACTTCACCGAAGCCTAGATCCACTGTGCGAACTATACTTTATTGAATATAAATTTAGTTTTAAGTTGTAAGTACCTAAATATTTTATATTACAGGTTGAGGATATCTACTACAATACAGGTAAGTATACAATGGTGGAGTAGGTACACCACAGTTATATGGAAAATGTATTTGAATCTAACTAGACTTACCTACTACATTATTAATTTATTTGAGAATTAAGTAGTTAAAATCCTTCATTTTTAAATTTATAGGTAAACGCGGAAGTACTTAAATTTCTTACACCTAAAACAATAGCTAAGTAAGTAGGTACTCCTACAACTTCTGTTTACTATAGAGGAAAAAAACTTTGGCCAGTTTTAGAGAAAATACAAGCATGGTGTAATGGGACATTCTCGAATTTTTAATACAACTTATACCAAGAAATTAGTGAAGTACGCACAAAGATAATCTTACAAGAAACATCCATCTATCGCCCACACAACATTCGATGACAAATAGTAAAGAAAACTAAGAGAATAATTAGGTAAATCAATATTATTTAGGTATGACACAGTTTAAAACACTGACCTTTATCGTTTGATCCTTCCATTTCATTTCAAAACCCAAGAGTTTTATTTATTTTATTGAAAAATCACAGAAAAACATGATAGCACAGCGCAGTGATTTGCTAACAACTAGTGTTGTGAAATTTTAATGAGTCTTCTTTATCGAAGAAACGTGCATACAATACAATACAGGCTTGCCTTATTGAACATCGATAACTTTTGTAATAGGTAAGCAAAGACATTGAGCATAAAATAATTTGTTTTTAGATGCTCGCATTAGAATAGAATAGAATAGAAAAATATTTATTTACTTAACGTAAAAATAAATTACGTAAGTAGGTACTTAGTTTAATTTGTTTTAGATACCTCATCATCATCCTCATGACAGTCTTCTAATGTTCCCTACTGCTGCTGGGACACTGGCCTACTCTCAGGCGAGAGTAGATCTATGAATAATAAAATAACAGATTCAAAATTCAATCATCATAGTTTATTTGTGTAGCAAACGCAATAGTTCTATTACATAATTTTATGACCGAGTGAAGCGAGCGAAATGTTTTATTTTCAAGATTGGGCAAAATACTTCTATCCGTCAGTCAGCTGGTCCGGCTAATCTCGTCGCATTTTTCAACTGATTTGGTTGAAACTTGCTATACAGGTTCTATGAATATTGTATACATGTCGGGGATTTTAGATTGATGGCGTACTTTCTCAAAAAGGGGCAAAAAGAGAGCTACTAGATAAATAAACCATCCAAATCGAATCTCATAAAACGGATATAGATATTAAATTTGGTGAATATCTGATGAGGATTTTCCACGTGATGAGTAGAATAGCTCCTAGTCATAAATCTATTAAAGTTTCTTGTCAATACTACACCACCGTAGGTAGTTACATTCCAACAAAACTTTCAAAAAACTATATCATTGTTCGTTTTTTTTTTAATAATTCGAATATTGTTTTCAGTTGACAGGCAATTTAATAAACAGTTACCAATATTATTTTAATGATTAAAATATAGACTAGACCACAATATCGATAATTTTGTTATTGAACATTGATTAACATAGCATCACATCACTGTGTACTTGATAAATTACGTCATGCCAGATTGACGTTGACTTTTGTGATGTATTAGTGTAGTGTTGCCAATAAATATTAAACAAGCCATTTAATATTACTATGTCGTCATTATGATGCGCTGCGCGCCAGTTAACTTTGCGCGTGACTGAAAGGCGTTTGATCTTTAGAATAATATCCCTGCCAGCACTTTTAAAGCCCCAGCTAAAGTGATGAGTCGTAAATGACGCTGGCGGCGAATACTTTTATAAAAAAAAAATTGGAATACAGCACTCTCTCTTGACAACTCACATGAAGGGGCAAAATAAAAAACACAAATAATCTTTGATTAATAGAAATCTTTGACAAATCATCAACTGAAATTACAAATTCTTTTTTCTGTAGGAAATAGATGCTTAATTAGGTGTCTATGTAGTTGGTAGGTATATTGTAGGTACCTAGAAGTAGGTAACTACAAAAAATGAACTTAAACTTAATACTATCTAAGAGAGAAATTCTTAGATTTTAGTACCAAACACATTTAATCCACTTCGACTTCGACTTCGTCTTTCTTAGGCTTGTTGTTAACGTTGACCTTGACCTTGACTTTGACTTGCACGATCACTTTAGTGCCTTTTTCCTCTTCACTTGCACCGTCTTCTTCACTCTCCCCTTCTGGTTCTGGGGTGGTTGGTGGTTTAGGGGGTTGGGCGGTAGTTGGGACATCAGTCTGTGTAGTCTCGGGTGCTTCAGTTTCCAAAGATGGTGGTCCAGTAGCTAAGGGCGTAGTCGCTGGCTCAGTAGTTGGTTGAAGAGTCGTATACTCGTTCAAGCTCTCGAAATCAATGCCTGTTACTTCTTCCAACCAGGGAAGAAAAGGTCCGGGACGGATGAAACCTGTGAATGTTTATAGAATAGAACAGAATAGAATAGAAAAATATTTATTTAACGCCACACAATTAACATAAAAATAAAAATAACAATACAAATTAAAACTTAACTATTGTGACGAAAAAAAGGCAGCCACTCAGCATGTGCTGCAGACATAATGTGTCTGTAGCGCTGGTTTTCAGTGTAGCCTACGAGTAGTAGTAGCAGCAATTAGCTCTCACTATCTAACAATTTACTTAGGTATATTTTATAAACATTTGCTAAGAAAGCCAAAGCAACAACTAAAAACTTATAAGAAGAAACCCTTCCTAACACATTTAATGTTGCTTTATAATTTAATGTTGCTGGCCAAATACTCCTCCAATTCAGAGGAAATAAACAGAGTAGGTATTCTCAATGAATTTGCATAACATTTAAGAGTAGTAGAGTTCTTAGTGATAGAGCTCGTCCAGAAGGACTACCACCATACCTATTTTTGCCGCCAAGCAGTAATGCTTGCATTGCTGTATTCCGGTTCGAAGGGTATGGCTTTCGGTGAAATTACAGGCACATGAGACTTTCCATCTAACGCCTCAGGGTGGTAACACGCAAGTGATTATAATGTTGCATGCGTACATAGGCTACGGTAATCGCTGACCATCAAGTGGGCCGTACGCTGGGTTGCCACTTTAATGGTAAAAAAAAAATGTTTCTTACCACTCGGGAGACCAGCCCAGCAACCTGGTGTATCGACGGTTACGAAGGAGGCGATCCCTATTAGAGTTTCCACACCTTCACTGTTTACATGTACAAGAGGACCACCGTCGTCATCCTGATGAAATAAAAAATAATATTAGATAGGTTACCTACCGTTCTAAAGATTGGTTTCGTGCTTTTAGTCTTGCCTCTTTCTTTTGAAGACCTCTGCGGCTGGTAAGTGCAAGAATGTGAAGCGAGAGTTTGCGGGTGATTCCTGCAGAAGCTCAAACTCAATATAAAATTAGTAATTACTTGTAAGAGTAATTACTTGTTCTTATTTGAGTGCTCTGCTACTCTTAAAATACTAATTATGTAGGTACTATTTACTTGGGTCTGGCAACAAGACTGTAGTAGCTTTCTATGGAGTTTATAAGAGTCTCATGTGCCAGTAATTTCACCGTAAACCAAACAAGAGCACAACAAGCAAGATATTCCGCTTGGCGGTAGAAATTGGTATGGTGGTGTGCTTCCCCGTATGATCTTTACCAGAAAATAAATTCACTGCAAAGATATTATACTAGGCAGTAGATTAGGTAGGAATATGTAGAACTAATACGAACAAAGCAAATATTCTGTGAGGTGACGTTGTAGTATGTAGCACAGATGGTGTTGTCGTTGATGTAAACAGAGCTGTAGGATTGTCTGCAGGTCGGGTTCGAGATAGCGCGGAGGTAGACCCATCGGAGCCACTCGGAGTTCGGACCTGATTAAGGAAGGAAGTGTTTGTAGAGATTGCCGCAAGCATTATTGCTGCGGCAATTAGAGTAAGTAAGTAAGTTTGTATGAGTCAGTGCAGTGGCCAACTCTGGTGACAGAGTTTCTAAGCAGCCGGAAGGCCTCTGTCATGGCCTAACAACTTTGAAAAAGCTGGAACCGACCGAAGCACGGGAACGCTCAGCTGAAATTACCATTGGCGGTCACCTATCCAAATGATTACTACGCGGAAAAGTGCTTAACTTCGTTGATCTCTATGAACAACTTAGCCTGCTATGTCATGAGCGCTCAATTAGAGTGGGTCGATTATTGTTTCAATCAAAAACTGACGTATTTTTCATGAGTAAGTATAATGACAGCAACAGTTCTGTAGGTTATCAGAGGTCTAAGAAGTGTTGCAACGTGGTTGCCACCCTGAGACGTAGATCGAAGGCTCATTGCCAGTAACTTCACCGGAAGCCATACCCTTCAAACCGAAACAGTACCCACTACCTACTGATGATGATGTCATCCAGGCCGATTTCGACCACGGCGACTAGACTTCTGCATTTCCATAAACTCATTTAAAGTTGTTCCTTAATTTACTTACCTATAATCATTTATTACTTGTATTCCTTTACCAACTTATTTGTTTACAGTACCTACTGCAGTACGAGTAAGTATATGGAGTTTATAAAAGATCGCACCATTCGTCCAGGTCCTGCCAAAGCCGCTGGCGACGACGCGCTCGCCCTCGTAGTTGCGGAAGGCATCAGCTCTCGACTGCAAGCGGATTGGCTGCAGGAGTCCTGAAACACATGATGATAACCTGTTGAAATTCTGGTAGGCAGGGAATATAGTAGTTAACTCTTCAAATGGGTCATTGCTGAAACAAAAAAATTGAGTTAACCTGTAACCTGGTTTCTAAGAGAGGATTTTTTTTATACAACTGAAGTGGCAACCAAGCGCACGGGCCACAAGATGGTAAGCGGTTACCGCAGCCTATGGACGCCTGCATGTCCTATGAAATACCAAAGATATCACACGTGGGTTGCCACTATAAGGCTTAAAGTTGGCTTAAAGTAAGTAAGTTCGGCCGCCCGTAGTAGATAATTAGTAGGTACTAAATAAATAAATAAATAAAAGTTCAACTGGTAGCTGTCAAACAAACTGGATCTTTTACATTGTCCTGCATGACAGAACAGTGTGTTGTGGACGACGTAAGGCTCTCGTTCCAGCTTGTAAAAACATTAGATACACGCAAGCAAGACTTAGCACTATAAATAAACAGTACCTATAGTCTGGTTTTTAATTCAAGTCTAAAAATGTAAACAATGGTGATACCATAGAAAAAAAATACTTACTTTTTGATAGGGAACTATGTTACGCAAAATTAATGAGTAAGAATTTTTTATTTTAGCCAAGACTTGTATAACTAATTAAAATAGATGATTTAGGCATAGTTTTGTTCAGATATTCATATTTGTTATGCAAATACCTACTTATAAAAACAATTTTTTTTTTGGGTAAATATTTTATGGTAGGTATACTTGTCACATTCTGCGGTACGGTAAGGTTTTGCAGTGCTATTACACATTTGGTTAATTTTCATTCGTTTATCGAATGTGCTTGTCGGAAGGTTTCTCGTTGTGTTTTCTTGTTCTGTTCACGTTTTGTCCAGTTTGTTCTATGGGGTTGGAATAGGTAGAAATAGATTTATACTTTTGCAAGTTATTTATTGAGATGCAGATGAAAATATTTTAGACAAAAATCATTAAATAAAATATATTTTTATATCAAGTTTTTAGTTCCGAGCCAAGTGACAGTTTTTGTCATTTTTCTTTCTTCCGGTAACCATGGTGATGATTACGCGATAAAGAAGTTTCGTTAGGTTGATGAAATGAGTCGCTACCAAGTCGATAGATAGAGGGGCCTTGTGTTGTTTCTGTTGATCTTTGTTGGTAGACAAGTAGTAGGTCTATCTGATTAGTACGCGGGTAGAAGTATTTTCGATCCAAAGGGTTTGGCTTTTCTGAGATACACAAAACTGACATTTGACAATGACATTTGTTTTTTACCTTTTTGGACTTGAATAAAAACCAGACTATAGTTATATAAATAAGTGTAGCCTAAGGGGTTGGTATGTGGCTTAGATACTACAATACAGGGAATCCTAGTGTGGGGTCACGGTTATATGCCTGCCGCATGGACACTACTTTTTACCCCTTTGCTAAACTAACCTACTTTAACAAACTTGTGCTTACAAACCTACTTTGTATTAGTGTAAGACATCGCATTTTGGGAAAATAAATAAACTTATTAGAAAAAAAAAGACTGAGCAAGCTAATAGCAAATATAAAAGAATGGCAGTAACTCTTGAGCGTCTAAATATCACAGGGCCACTCGAATGAATGTTCACTCGAGTGAATTCTTAATTTTTCTTGGCCAAATTCTTTCATTTTGTGTTCAAACGTTTCATTTCGAGTGAAAGGTGCCAATTTGCTGAAGGCTACTCACTGCTGTAGGTTAATGATCTCTGCAACTTTACAACAGAGATGTCGTTTGGCTGGACCACGCTCTCAGGCAGTCCCACCTGATACGAGGGGTGGATGTAGAACTCCCGCGTTTCGGAAAGGTACTCCGGTAGTGGGTTGTTGAACCTGGTCAGTCCGGCAAAGACCACGGCCAATGTCCGACTGTGGTATAAAATATAAATTTGTAAGCATGAGTAAAGTTTGGGTCTTAATCCACCACGCGGACCCAATGCGGATTGGCGGATGGCACATGTCTTTCGAATTTTTAGTTCTTGGACATGCCGGTTTCCTCACGATGTTTTCCTTCACCGTATGAGAGCACTGGCATTGCGCACATAAATTTTTCGAACAGAAAAATCCATTGGTGCACGACCGGGTTTGAACCCACGACCTTCGGATCGGAAGGCGGGGTCTACTACCACTAGACCACCGGTGCTCTCTCACTCATCATCACTCTCGCCCGAGAGTAGGCCAGTGTCCCAGCAGTGGGAACATTAGAAGGCTGTCATGATGAGTAAAGTTTTGAAAATGTGGTCATGTTTGGAGCGCACTTAGCAAGTGAAATGGGTAGGTATAGGTCTCACAACGGATCTCGGCCGTAGTGAAATTAGCCGTTTCGATGCGCACTATACTGATGCGATGGAGCTTTTTCAAACTAAATTGTCTTTGCGCATCACAAACGGCTAACTTCACGGAAGCCTAGATCCGCTGTGCGAACTATACTGGGCTGCGTTTCCAGCAGAGATGTGCGAGGGTGTGTAGCAAGGGATATGTTTGTTAGGAACCAATAGTATCACTTCATTTACCTAATCTCGCTCTGACAGCTTCAATGAAGTGATTCTATTGTGGAATCTCTGGTGGAAACGCAGCTAGTGAAACCGGCATGTCCAAGAACTAAAAAAACTTTCTAAACACATGGATGCACTCCACAATAATTATTGTGTCCGCGTTGTGAACCCGATAACTCTCGCTTGAGGTGTAGCCAGTGACCTGGGGATCTACTGACCGAGCGGCACAGTGAGCGGCAGTGATGATCCAGTCCCGGGACACGATAGAGCCACTGCAATTGCGGACTCCATCAATTGGCTCCGAAAACCGAAGGAAGGCGAAGTAAGGAATCTGGCCGGGAGTAGCTTCCCATCCGGTCACTATGCGCTCGCCGGCTTTTGAAGCAAAAATATGAAATTAGTTTTGAAAGCAAATCTCTTTACAACGTAAGGTGGCTTCCCGCCGTTTTTTGATCCTCTGTAGGTCAAGGAAGTCTATACTTCCTTGATGTAGATACAGTTGTACTATTTTTTATTATACTATATAAAGCTTAATTACCACTCACTCACTCACTCACTGACATGTGAGTTGAGGCACTTGCGCTAGGGGTGGGGTAAAACCGATTACGGATTCGTATAGAGGGTGTTTTGAAACTTTCTAGAAAAATCCCAAAATCCCCATTTTCCCCTCCCTTGAGGGGGTCTTTGTGGGGATTTTCTACTTGCCGTTGGAAAAGTCGCGTTTTTTTTTGAGATTCGTATAGAAGGTGTCCTGATTGGTAGAAATAAATTTTTGAATCCCCCCTAAATCCCCCCGTTTTTTTTTTTTCGTATTATCTCCGAAACTATTGAGGGGATTGGAAATTTTTTTCAAGATTCGTGTAGGTTTTTGTCCATGGAAGTACAACTGAATGTCGAATATACCCCAGACCAACTTCGAATCGACCATATTTTTTTTTTTTTTTTTTTTTTTTGGGATTTTTTTATCGGAATGAAAAATTTTTTTTATTTTTTTTTATATTATTGCCCCTGTTATGGAGAGCACTTTTTACCTTCGCGAGCTGCTTGCAGCGAGCGCACCACGCTACCTCTACAGGAGCACACCCCGTTCGCGAGCTGCTTGCAGCGAGCGCACCACGCAACCTCTACAGGAGCACACCCCGTTCGCGAGCTGCTTGCAGCGAGCGCACCACGCAACCTCTACAGGAGCACACACCGTTCGCGAGCTGCTTGCAGCGAGCGCACCACGCAACCTCTACAGGAGCACACCCCGTTCGCGAGCTGCTTGCAGCGAGCGCACCACGCAACCTCTACAGGAGCACACCCCGTTCGCGAGCTGCTTGCAGCGAGCGCACCACGCAACCTCTACAGGAGCACACCCCGTTCGCGAGCTGCTTGCAGCGAGCGCACCACGCAACCTCTACAGGAGCACACCCCGTTCGCGAGCTGCTTGCAGCGAGCGCACCACGCTACCTCTACAGGAGCACACCCCGTTCGCGAGCTGCTTGCAGCGAGCGCACCACGCAACCTCTACAGAAACTCAACCCCTCGCGAGCTGCTTGCAGCGAGCGCACCAGGCGACCTATATTATTTATCCATGCAATTAATTACGAACTTTAAAATCTTTTTAATTGTTTTAATAACGTTTTTCTTATATCTTTTGTAGGAGTCCAAATGTAAACATTTTATACCCTTTTTTCAATTTGAAAATATTTCATGTCCATGTCCAAGACTCGTATCCACACGCGAGCTGCCTGCAGCTCGCGCACCACAAAAAACTAGTTATACTATATAAAGCTAAACTACCACTGACTCACTCACTGATTCACTCATTGACATGTGAGTTGAGGCACTTGCGCTAGGGGTGGGGTAAAACCGATTACGGATTCGTATAGAGGGTGTTTTAAAACTTTCTAGAAAAATCCCAAAATCCCCATTTTCCCCTCTCTTGAGGGGGTCTTTGTGGGGATTTTCTACTTGCCGTTGGAAAAGTCGCGTTTTTTTTTGAGATTCGTGTAGAGGGTGTCCTGATTGGTAGAAATCAATTTTTAAATCCCCCCTAAATCCCCCCGTTTTTTTTTTTTTCGTATTATCTCCGAATCTACTGAGGGGATTTGAAATATTTTTCAAGATTTGTATAGGATTTGTTCATGGAAGTACAACTGAATGTCGAATATACCCCAGACCAACTTCGAATCGACCATGACCAATTTTTTTTTTTTTTTTTTTTAGGATTTTTTTTTCGGAATGAAAAAATTTTTTTTTTTTACAATTTTTTTATATTATTGCCCCTGTTATGGAGAGCACTTTTTACCTTCGCGAGCTGCTTGCAGCGAGCGCACCACGCAACCTCTACAGGAGCACACTCCGTTCGCGAGCTGCTTGCAGCGAGCGCACCACGCAACCTCTACAGGAGCACACCTCGTTCGCGAGCTGCTTGCAGCGAGCGCACCACGCAACCTCTACAGGAGCACACCCCGTTCGCGAGCTGCTTGCAGCGAGCGCACCACGCAACCTCTACAGGAGCACACCCCGTTCGCGAGCTGCTTGCAGCGAGCGCACCGCGCAACCTCTACAGGAGCACACCCCGTTCGCGAGCTGCTTGCAGCGAGCGCACCACGCAACCTCTACAGGAGCACACTCCGTTCGCGAGCTGCTTGCAGCGAGCGCACCACGCAACCTCTACAGGAGCACACCTCGTTCGCGAGCTGCTTGCAGCGAGCGCACCACGCAACCTCTACAGGAGCACACCCCGTTCGCGAGCTGCTTGCAGCGAGCGCACCACGCAACCTCTACAGGAGCACACCCCGTTCGCGAGCTGCTTGCAGCGAGCGCACCACGCAACCTCTACAGGAGCACACCCCGTTCGCGAGCTGCTTGCAGCGAGCGCACCACGCTACCTCGACAGAAACTTAACTCTCTCGCGAGCTGCTTGCAGCGAGCGCACCACGCTACCTCTATAGAAACTTTAACCCCTCGCGAGCTGCTTGCAGCGAGCGCACCACGCGACCTATATTTTTTATCCGTACAAGTAATACCCAACTTTTAAACCTTTTACTACTTTTTTTTACTTTGTTTTACTTATATCTTTTGTAGGAGTCCATATGTAAACATTTTATACCTTTTTTCAATTTGAAAATATTTAATGTCCAAGTCCCAGCCTCAAACCCACACGCGAGCTGCCTGCAGCTCGCGCACCACAAAAAACTAGTTATATTATATAAAGCTAAACTACCACTCACTCATTGACATGTGAGTTGAGGCACTTGCGCTAGGGGTGGGGTAAAACCGATTACGGATTCGTATAGAGGGTGTTTTGAAACTTTCTAGAAAAATCCCAAAATCCCCATTTTCCCCTCCCTTGAGGGGGTCTTTGTGGGGATTTTCTACTTGCCGTTGGAAAAGTCGCGTTTTTTTTTGAGATTCGTGTAGAGGGTGTCCTGATTGGTAGAAATCAATTTTTGAATCCCCCCTAAATCCCCCCGTTTTTTTTTTTTTCGTATTATCTCTGAAACTATTGAGGGGATTGGAAATTTTTTTCAAGATTCGTGTAGGTTTTGTCCATGGAAGTACAACTGAATGTCGAATATACCCCAGACTAACTTTGAATCGACCATGAAAAATTTTTTTTTTTTTTTTGGGATTTTTTTTTCGGAATGAATTTTTTTTTTTTTTTTTTCAATTTTTTTATATTTTTGCCCCTGTTATGGAAAGCACTTTTTACCCTCGCGAGCTGCTTGCAGCGAGCGCACCACGCAACCTCTACAGGAGTTAACCCCCTCGCGAGCTGCTTGCAGCGAGCGCACCACGCAACCTCTACAGGAGCACACCCCGTTCGCGAGCTGCTTGCAGCGAGCGCACCGCGCAACCTCTACAGGAGCACACCCCGTTCGCGAGCTGCTTGCAGCGAGCGCACCGCGCAACCTCTACAGGAGCACACCCCGTTCGCGAGCTGCTTGCAGCGAGCGCACCGCGCAACCTCTACAGGAGCACACCCCGTTCGCGAGCTGCTTGCAGCGAGCGCACCGCGCAACCTCTACAGGAGCACACTCCGTTCGCGAGCTGCTTGCAGCGAGCGCACCACGCAACCTCTACAGGAGCACACCTCGTTCGCGAGCTGCTTGCAGCGAGCGCACCACGCAACCTCTACAGGAGTACACCCCGTTCGCGAGCTGCTTGCAGCGAGCGCACCACGCAACCTCTACAGGAGCACACTCCGTTCGCGAGCTGCTTGCAGCGAGCGCACCGCGCAACCTCTATAGGAGAACACCGTACGCGAGCTGCTTGCAGCGAGCGCGCCGCCCAACCTCTACAGGAGCACACCCCGTTCGCGAGCTGCTTGCAGCGAGCGCACCGCGCAACCTCTATAGGAGCACACACCGTTCGCGAGCTGCTTGCAGCGAGCGCACCGCGCAACCTCTGCAGGAGCTCACTCCGTTCGCGAGCTGCTTGCAGCGAGCGCACCACGCAACCTCTACAGGAGCACACCCCGTTCGCGAGCTGCTTGCAGCGAGCGCACCACGCAACCTCTACAGGAGCACACCCCGTTCGCGAGCTGCTTGCAGCGAGCGCACCACGCAACCTCTACAGGAGCACACCCCGTTCGCGAGCTGCTTGCAGCGAGCGCACCACGCAACCTCTACAGGAGCACACCCCGTTCGCGAGCTGCTTGCAGCGAGCGCACCACGCAACCTCTACAGAAGCACACCCCGTTCGCGAGCTGCTTGCAGCGAGCGCACCACGCAACCTCTATAGAAACTTTAACCCCTCGCGAGCTGCTTGCAGCGAGTGCACCACGCTACCTCTACAGGAGCACACCCCGTTCGCGAGCTGCTTGCAGCGAGCGCACCGCGCAACCTCTACAGGAGCACATCCCGTTCGCGAGCTGCTTGCAGCGAGCGCACCACGCTACCTCTACAGGAGCACACCCCGTTCGCGAGCTGCTTGCAGCGAGCGCATCAGGCGACCTATATTTTTTATCCGTGCAAGTAATAACCAACTTTTAATTCTTTTTAATTGTATTTTACTTTTTTTTTCTTACATCTTTTGTAGGAGTCCAAATGTAAACATTTTATACCCTTTTTTCAATTTGAAAATATTTTATGTCAATGTCCAGGACCCAAACCCACACGCGAGCTGCCTGCAGCTCGCGCACCACAAAAAACTAGTTATACTATATAAAGCTAAACTACCACTGACTCACTCACTGACTCACTGACATGTGAGTTGAGGCACTTGCGCTAGGGGTGGGGTAAAACCGATTACGGATTCGTATAGAGGGTGTTTTGAAACTTTCTAGAAAAATCCCAAAATCCCCATTTTCCCCTCCCTTGAGGGGGTCTTTGTGGGGATTTTCTACTTGCCGTTGGAAAAGTCGCGTTTTTTTTTTAGATTCGTGTAGAGGGTGTCCTGATTGGTAGAAATCAATTTTTGAATCCCCCCTAAATCCCCCCGTTTTTTTTTTTTTCGTATTATCTCTGAAACTATTGAGGGGATTGGAAATTTTTTTCAAGATTTGTATAGGATTTGTTCATGGAAGTACAACTGAATGTCGAATATACCCCAGACCAACTTCGAATCGACCATGACCAATTTTTTTTTTTTTTTTTTTGGGTTTTTTTTTTCGGAATGAAAATATTTTTTTTTTTTTTTATTTTTTTTATATTATTGCCCCTGTTATGGAGAGCACTTTTTACCTTCGCGAGCTGCTTGCAGCGAGCGCACCACGCAACCTCTAAAGGAGCACACCCCGTTCGCGAGCTGCTTGCAGCGAGCGCACCACGCGACCTCTACAGGAGCACAGCCCGTTCGCGAGCTGCTTGCAGCGAGCGCACCGCACAACCTCTACAGGAGCACACTCCGTTCGCGAGCTGCTTGCAGCGAGCGCACCGCGCAACCTCTATAGGAGAACATCGTTCGCGAGCTGCTTGCAGCGAGCGTGCCGCCCAACCTCTACAGCAGCACACCCCGTTCGCGAGCTGCTTGCAGCGAGCGCACCACGCAACCTCTACAGAAACTTAATCCTCTCGCGAGCTGCTTGCAGCGAGCGCACCACGCGGCCTCTATAGAAACTTAACCCCTCGCGAGCTGCTTGCAGCGAGCGCACCACGCTACCTCTACAGAAACTTAACCCTCTCGCGAGCTGCTTGCAGCGAGCGCACCACGCAACCTCTACAGGAGCACTCCCCGTTCGCGAGCTGCTTGCAGCGAGCGCACCACGCTACCTCTACAGAAACTTAACTCTCTCGCGAGCTGCTTGCAGCGAGCGCACCACGCTACCTCTATAGAAACTTTAACCCCTCGCGAGCTGCTTGCAGCGAGCGCACCACGCGACCTATATTTTTTATCCGTACAAGTAATACCCAACTTTTAAACCTTTTACTACTTTTTTTTACTTTATTTTACTTATATGTTTTGTAGGAGTCCAAAAGTAAACATTTTATACCTTTTTTCAATTTGAAAATATTTAATGTCCAAGTCCCAGCCTCAAACCCACACGCGAGCTGCCTGCAGCTCGCGCACCACAAAAAACTAGTTATACTATATATAGCTAAACTACCACTCACTCATTGACATGTGAGTTGAGGCACTTGCGCTAGGGGTGGGGTAAAACCGATTACGGATTCGTATAGAGGGTGTTTTGAAACTTTCTAGAAAAATCCCAAAATCCCCATTTTCCCCTCCCTTGAGGGGGTCTTTGTGGGGATTTTCTACTTGCCGTTGGAAAAGTCGCGTTTTTTTTTGAGATTCGTGTAGAGGGTGTCCTGATTGGTAGAAATCAATTTTTGAATCCCCCCTAAATCCCCCCGTTTTTTTTTTTTTCGTATTATCTCTGAAACTATTGAGGGGATTGGAAATTTTTTTCAAGATTCGTGTAGGTTTTGTCCATGGAAGTACAACTGAATGTCGAATATACCCCAGACTAACTTCGAATCGACCATGAACATTTTTTTTTTTTTTGGGTTTTTTTTTTTCGGAATGAAAGTTTTTTTTTTTTTTTTCAATTTTTTTATATTATTGCCCCTGTTATGGAGAGCACTTTTTACCCTCGCGAGCTGCTTGCAGCGAGCGCACCACGCAACCTCTACAGCAACCAATCTTCTCGCGAAGCTGCTTGCAGCGAGCGCACCGCGCAACCTCTACAGGAGCACACTCCGTTCGCGAGCTGCTTGCAGCGAGCGCACCACGCAACCTCTACAGGAGCACACCCCGGTCGCGAGCTGCTTGCAGCGAGCGCACCACGCAACCTCTACAGGAGCACACCCCGTTCGCGAGCTGCTTGCAGCGAGCGCACCGCGCAACCTCTATAGGAGAACACCGTTCGCGAGCTGCTTGCAGCGAGCGCGCCGCCCAACCTCTACAGGAGCACACCCCGTTCGCGAGCTGCTTGCAGCGAGCGCACCGCGCAACCTCTACAGGAGCACACCCCGTTCGCGAGCTGCTTGCAGCGAGCGCACCACGCAACCTCTACAGGAGCACACCCCGTTCGCGAGCTGCTTGCAGCGAGCGCACCACGCAACCTCTACAGGAGCACACCCCGTTCGCGAGCTGCTTGCAGCGAGCGCACCACGCAACCTCTACAGGTGCACACTCCGTTCGCGAGCTGCTTGCAGCGAGCGCACCGCGCAACCTCTATAGGAGAACACCGTTCGTGAGCTGCTTGCAGCGAGCGCGCCGCCCAACCTCTACAGGAGCACACCCCGTTCGCGAGCTGCTTGCAGCGAGCGCACCGCGCAACTTTTGCAGGAGCTCACTCCGTTCGCGAGCTGCTTGCAGCGAGCGCACCGCGCAACCTCTATAGGAGAACACCGTTCGCGAGCTGCTTGCAGCGAGCGCACCGCGCAACCTCTATAGGAGAACACCGTTCGCGAGCTGCTTGCAGCGAGCGCACCGGGCGACCTATATTTTTTATCCGTGCAAGTAATAACCAACTTTTAATTCTTTTTATTTCTATTTTAACTTTGTTTTACTTATATCTTTTGTAAGAGTCAAACTGGTAATATTTTATACCTTTTTTCAATTTGAAAATATTTAATGTCCAAGTCCCAGCCTCAAACCCACACGCGAGCTGCCTGCAGCTCGCGCACCACAAAAAACTAGTTTTTTTTATACAACTGAAGTGACAACCAAGCGTACGGCCCACAAGATGGTGAGCGCTTACCGCAGCCTATGGACGCTTGCAATACCAGAGGTATCACTCGCGGGTTGCCACCTTGAGGCTAAGATCGAAAGTCTCATTTGCCAGTAATTTCACCGGAAACCATACCCTTCACACCGGAACACAGCAATGCGAGCATCACTGCTTGGCGGCAGAAATAGGTATGGTGGTAGTACTTCCCCGGACGTGTTCTATCACAAAGAACTCTGCTACTCTTACTTGATGTAGATACATGATAGAGACTGCCAAAGGATCTCGGCTGTCGTGAAGTTTGCCGTTTCGGTGCGCAATGGAGCTTTTTCGAACTAAATTCTTCTTTCCTCTATGCAGTCCCCAACGGAAGACGCGCTGGGTAGCTATCGACCCAGCAAAGGCTGAGTTGGAGCCTTTTTGTGGCGACCTCATTTCTGTGTAGTTAGGTACAGCTAATACATACGACCTATGTGTTACGATTTACTTAGTTTTTTAATTTTAATCTATGTTTTCTGATTGTTTGAATAATCATTATGATTGTAGTCAGTTTATGTGCTACTTCTGTAAGCTCGTCACAAATAAAATTAATGTCTTTCTTTCTTTCTTAAATTGTCTCTGCGCATGCCCATATTTTTGAAACACAAATCATAAATCATTTATTGTTTGTGAATCCATGTATGGTAATGGTTACATTAGGGTGTTGTAAAAAGTATGTATCTCTAGATTCTGCTATTTAACACAGTGAGCGGGTTACGACGTTGCTAGTCAAGCAAGTTAAAATCAATTTTGGAATCTCTACACAAAGACATTAATATGTTCGATGTCTCTACATTATAAATTACCTGCGCCAGCCACATTTTCAATATATTCTGGCTTCACCAACTCAGCAGGGACCTGTAAAGCAGTTCGAAAGGTGGTAACGTTAACGTTTACGATTAAAAGCTTTAACTGTCATCACATCACATCACGATAAATTGTCAAAAGCGTTAATAATTTTAAATAATTTGTACATAAGTAATTTTATAGGTTTTTTACTACGCCTCTTTTGTGCTTAAAAATTAATTATAAAAATCTCATAAAATTTTACAGCTGCATTTACGGCTGTAAAAAATATATAATTAATATTTAGAAAAAAAAACAAAAACCAACTTTAAACTAAAAAAAATGTTTCAGCATATTGTGGTGATGATACGAGGCGATGTAATTATTGACACGTTTTTTCACAATTATTCAAAAAGCACTGAATCGTTTTCGATAAAATTTACCTGTAAGGGACCTATTGTTAATTAAGGATCATTAAAATCAAAATTTACCTGTAAGGGACCTATTCTTAAGTATCATTAAAATCAATTAATAATTAGAGGAGAAATCGCTTAGCAAATACAAAAAAAAACATACATTCAATTTGATAACCTACTTTTTTTAAGTCGATTAATTTAAAAACGTAAATCAGAAAGCCGTCCATCCCAGAATTGTCTCTTCATATAAATAAACAATTTGTGTCCTTTACATTAGTTTTACTAATTCTGAATTTTACTAAAAATCTTATTTCCAAATTGTTTTGTAACAAAGTGGCATATTTCCTATTTGTTTTAAACAAAAGGCCTTATTTTTTTTTTTTTGAAGCAAAAGGTCATATTTCCAAAATATATTATCAAATAAAAAGACTGTGAGTAGGTTTTATTTACTTTTTTAATGCCTTATGTTCAGAAATACTAATGCTCACTGATCTTGACCTCTTTCAAAAGTAATAATACAACATTTCATAATCTCTCACAGAAAAGCTTTACAGAAAATTTGGCCTTGGAAATAAGGCTTTTTGAAAAATCACTCCTCAGTTATTCATATGTCTTAAGTGAGACAGTTGAGTGAGATAGATGTTTTCACTCGGGCACACAAACTCTTACCTGACTTAAAGCCAGGACCAGTATCAAGCCGCTCTTCAGGAACATGCTTGCCACCACGGTACACTTTCAGTTCTGACCAGCAAGTAGGAAGGTACTAGGTAGGTGTATCAACTCACAAAATGACGTGTATATAATAATAGATTGAACTACCTACTATGCAAGGTGTCCTAAAAATACTTATTAAAAAAAATGTACGGATATACCTAAGGTCGAAAATTTTTTTAGCCCATAAAACTAGTGCTACCTAAGTAATAATGTTGCACTATAAAAAAATAAGAAGATTTGCATAATGATTTTTCAACCACACATCTGACACATGAGACAGCCTGTATATGAATACTTAGGTATTGATAACGGTACATATCTTTGGAAAAATCAAAATAAACGAACTCTAATCCCTAATGATTAATTTGTTATGTAGATTATAACAGGATTTCATTTAATTAGTACATTGATTTAATAACAAATCGATGGGTAGGTACCTAAATATCTTTTAACCTTGGTAGGTATGATGGGCACAGAAAAGATTACCTATCTTTTTTGAAAATAAAACATATTATATATAGGTTATTTTTGTTTTTATAGTGTTAACCATCACACTAAGGGAATACTAAAGATTATAATATCCCAAAAATTATTTTGGGATATTATAATCTTATTATATTATAATTATTATCCCGCTTGAGGCAAAATAATTTTTGGGATATTATAATCTTTAATATTATATATATCTACTACCGCAGTGTTTTTATATTACAAAAATACAAAATACAAAAATATTGATTAACTGACGCAATAACATGGAATTAGGTTACCATTGGTTCCCGCACAAGGCTGAGCCTGAATCGCGGGAAGCCGGATTACAATTCCAGATAACCGTATAACTGAAGAGATGACACAGTAACAGGGAGAGCAAACATTATATAAAAATAAATAATAATAATAATAAAAAGTATCTATTAAATTAAAAATAATTAATCAAAAACAAAAAACCAAATAAACCAAACAAAACTCATAATTCTCAAAATATTTTACAATGTTGTTAAAAAGAGTGTGTGTGGGTGTGTGTGGTTAATGTGGGTATGTGTGTAGTATTATGAGGTTGTGTGAAGGTGGGGTGTGTATATGTAGGTGTATGCAAAAAGGGTGTGTGAGAGTATGTAGGAGGAAATGTTTTGGATATGAGGGTAAAAATTTGAGGTTTCCATGTTTTAGGTCTCATGAGAACCAAGCATTTACATTGGTACCTAGTAATAGCAACATTAAATATTACGAGGGAAAGACTAGACTAGAAACCGTAATAAAACTGGAAAAATATTATTTAAGATTGAATTACCAGGAGATCTTCGGTTTCATCATAATCAAGCGTGAGAAGTCATTTCCTAATTCTTTCCTTTACACCGTATAATGAACACGAAAGATTACAATGTTTGAGGGCACGACGATATATGAAAGGGAAGGAAAATTTCCGGAAACGTCTAGCAAAAGAGGTGCTAACTGGTGGTACTTTTATTTTGATTCTTCTGCATTTAGAAGGAAATTCAAGGTCCGATATTTGTTTACCTGAGGTCTTATGGAATGAGGATATTACTTTGTGGATATAAAGTTGTCTAACTGTCAAGGTTTGAGTTTCTGAATGAAGATCCACTGTAGGGAATCTAAAGTGCTTACGGAACATCACTTTTAGTACCGATCTATGGGCTCTTTCTAATTTAATTAAAGATGTCTTGGCAGCACCACCCCAAACTGCAACACAATAGCTCAAAATTGACTTACATAGCGCTGAGTACACGATCATTAAAGTTTCTCTATCAGCGCCTTCGCGGAGAAGTTTCATAATATGAATCAGTTTCCGTACACGACCAGCAAGAGTGAAAATTTGTTGCCTAAATGAAAGATTTTCGTCTAGCAAAACTCCCAAATACCTAATACAAACAGACCGCTCAATGACAGGGCATGAACAGTCGCTATTCGAAAAATGAACCGAACTACAGTTATGAATTCTCAAAGACAATGTGCTAGGGGGGGCTGACGCTTTAGTTTTATGGAAACATAAATATTTTGTTTTGCAAGCGTTCAAAGTCAACAAGTTGGCATCAAGCCATGCAGCCACGCGAGCCAAGCCCTCTTCAGCAAGTCTACAGACTTCTTCCCAAGAGTCACCAGTAAAAATAATAGCTGTATCATCAGCATAACATACTATTTTAGTGTGATCAGTATGGTTAAACAGAGAGATAATGTCGTTTATATACAATGTAAACAAGGTTGGACCCAATATGCTACCCTGTGGCACACCAAAAGAAACGTTACTTATCTCACTAGAATGTCCACTTACTGAGACACATTGACCTCTGTTTGTCAGGTAGCTGTCGAACCATTTCGAGGGCAATCCTCTAATTCCTAGACGTTCAAGTTTTGTAAGAAGAATTTTTGGCGAGACCGTGTCAAACGCCTTCGCCAAATCCAAGAAAACGCCAATACATTTCTTGCCACTGTCAAGTGCTGAAACGGAAGCATCAAGTAACAGTTGCACAGCATCTTCAGTACACCTACCATGTCTGAAATCGAATTGGAATGGCGATAAGATGTTGTTACATTCCAGAAATTTAGATAGTCTTTTATTTGCAATTTTTTCTAATATTTTAGAGAAGATGGGAAGAAGTGAAATTGGACGAAAGTTAGACGGAGATGATTTGATGCCATCTTTGTGAATGGGAATGACCGAAGCAATCTTCCAGCAATCGGGAAATATACCAGAAGACAGACTTAAGTTCAATACATGTGTCAAAGGTTCTAGAATTAGATGACAGTTTTTCTTAATAATAACATTAGTTAAGCCGTCTTTACCAGGTGCACAACTAGTTTTTAAAGAATTTATAATACTCGAGACTTCAAAGCAGTCTGTCGGGGAAAAAAAGAATGAATGTGGAGATTTACTAGAAACCTTAACTTCTGCAGCGAGATCTTCCTGTGTTTTATTTAATCTAATCAATATAGAGCTAGCCAGGTCTTTACCAGCATTCACAAAAAAGTCGTTACATAAGTTTAATGACTCTATAGGATTAGACTTGATTCTTAAAAGATCAGAGGAGCACTCGTTCTTTTTAGGAAGATCACAAATATTTTAATGGATTTCCACAATTTGAATGGGTTATCTTTATTTTCTAAGAAAATATTTTTGTTATATATATTGTTAGTTTTGTATTTTTTTTTTTTTATCTTTATTTTTCAATTAGTTTTTTTTACACCACTTTCTTTCTGTTCACTAGCTTATTATTGTTTATTTAATTGAGGAAACTTCACTGGTTTATATAAAATGCTAAGTTGTTAAAATAACTGTGTAATAGTAGGTACTGTTTGTTTTCCATATAAAATAAAAGAAAAATGTTTTAAAGAGAAAAAACTGATTATTGCACGACCGGTTTCGAACCCACGACATTAAGGTTGAAAGGTGGAGTCACTACACCACCAGTGGTACCTGTAGAGTTAAATCGGTGTTCCAACAAACTTTATTATTACGCTATCTATTTCTAAAGATAAATTATATATATTACTAGTTTTATTCGTTTGAGGCTAGAAGGCGCTGTCATAAAACTGGGTACCTACAGTGTTATTTCCACAGAACTATATTTGAGTAGAATGAGTGAGTGTATGTACCTCTGAAAAAAACGCTGCTGAAAAAAACGGGCTAAGTAAGGGCTGAGAACCTCTTTACTCGCCGCGAAACTCAGTCTGCTCCCAACCGGGGGCGGTGTGGTGTGCCAGTGCCTACAATAGGTTTGCCGCGTGCTTATCGATGCTTTTAAATCATTTATTTTCGCGAGGCTTATGTTTCCCATCACTAAAATACATTTGTGTGTAAAATACAAATACGCTAAATGTTACACGCTCGGTTTCCATACAAATCGTCGAACTCTTTCATTCTACTTAAATATATTTCTGTGGTTATTTCAAAGTAACAATATTTAATTACCTAGTAATTTAGTTTATCAGTCCGATACAGGCGACTGAAGATAAAGCTCCCAGCACTGGGAAACAAGTTTATCGTTATCGGTCCATCTAAAGCACTGACACGTCACACATGCAAACCCAAAGACTAACCCATAACTAAATAAAATCAAAGTAGATAGGTACCTTAGTAGGCGATACTACTTATTATCTACGGTTGGTTTTCGAAAGCATAAGTTAATATAATTTAGTCGACAGAAGTTTTTTTTTTTTTTTAAATTAATAATCTTTTAACTATAACAAATTATTATATATTGTACCTTAAAAACCTAGGTAGGTACTCACACTCGTAATTTTATTACATTTATCACTTTAAATCCTAAACATACATAACTACACAAGAATAGGTTGCAATACAAAGTTCGATTATAATGAAACAGCTGATCTGCGCTAATTAGGTATACATTTATAAGAAAATAATACAAGCGATAGACTAGATTGTTTATATATATTGATATTAGATTGTTCTATAGTTTTATGAGGTTAGATCGCAGAAAAAAATCGATCTGTCACCCTTTTTGCAATTGGATCGCACTATTGCTTTGATTGCTCTTTTTTTTTTTTCTTTTTCTTCTTGGCTTCGCGCATTTTGCGCATTTGCCATTTTTTTTTTTTTTTTTATATCGTTTTTTTATAATTTTTAGTACAAAAATTAGGGAAACATTAAAAGAAAAGGAACCGCGAACTAAGGAAATGGAAAGGATCAGGAGAGTTAAAAATGTTTGATTATATTTAAAAAAAAAATTATATATTAAGTAAAGATTAAACAATTGATTGCTCTTACAGCATCAATCAAATTGACTAGAATTGACATGTCAAATTCATTTTGTTTTTTTTTTTCCAAATCAATTTGACAAGACAATTCTTGCATGCAATTATTGTAAGGTGTAAATGGGGCTGTTACTGTTAATAGAGTGTTAGTTGATCAGCGATTTGATCAAGAATTTGAAAACGGGCTGTTATATCCAACTGATCATCTAATGATTGCAGTAATTTTGATTTTATTAACAACTAGGTATCTAGAATCTTTCGTATCTGATAGATCTATACAATTATCATACTGATAGTACTTGCCAGTAAGAACTAAAAATGCTCAGTGGTGACTAAAATGTTCTGGAGCACGGGTTTGGTACTGCTCCTGGCTTTAGGTCAGGTAAGAGTTAAAATATTTCAATATGCATACTTTGGAGCGCGCACTGTTCCGCGTAGTCATAATTTGGATGGGTGACCGCCAGTGGCAATTTCAACTGAGCGCTCCCGTGATTCGGAGGGCAAAAGCAGTCGGTCCCGGCTCTTTCAAAGTTGTTAGACCATGACACAGGCCTTCGGGCAGCCTAGAAACTCTGTCACCAGTATTCAGTATTCAGTAGGTTTATTCACAAAAGACATGGTACATTTTACATTAGGTGGAAAATATAAATTTTAGAGCTGCATATCTCGCCCGAGTACAGGCACGTGAACATCATAATTATTAAGTACTTACACATTATATTGAAGTTATTAATTAAATTAAAAAAAATTTACACATAAATATTAAGTTACAATAAATGAATTACCAAAATCTGAATTAAATGTCATTCACAATACCTACCTATTTGAAATTTGATGTCACTTGATTCATACATTTGTCAACTAATTTAGATTGCTAAGTATAAATGCACAGATTACTTTTATTAGAAAATGTCAAAAGTTAAATTAATAATGTCAAAATTTAAAATTAAGATAGTCGTCAACAGAATAAAAACAATGATCAATTAAAAAATGGAATAACTTTCTGTTGAATAAAGGACCGTTCAGTTCTTTAAAAACACTTGGCAATTTGTTGTAAATTTTGATAGCCATGGTATAACAGTTACGACTATACAAACTAGTTTTCATTACAGGAATTGCTAACTGATCTTTATGTCTAGAGCTTAATTTGTATACCTGTTCAAAAGTTTCAAATAATTCCATATGTGATTTTACAAATTTACACTTTTCTTGAATATACATGCACGGTAAAGTCAGAATCTTATATTTTTTAAATAATGGTGTACAAGGTTCCCAAGGTGGTCGGTTAAATATTGCACGCAGGCACTTTTTTTGCGCAATAAATAAAGAACTAACATTTACTGCGTTTCCCCATATAATAACATTATACCTAAGAAGAGACGCTATATAACCATGATAGGCTAGTAGAGCAGCTTTGTGATCGGTAATGTTTGAAATATTCCATAAAGCGTAATTAAAACTGTTGACTCTTGATTTAATATGTTCGATGTGCGGTATCCATGAGCATACATTGTCAAGTTTCAGACCGAGGAATACCACATTATCACTTTCTTGTATTACTTCATTTTGATAAGTCACGTCAAGCCAGAGTTGGTCACTGACTCATACAAACTTACTTACTTAATGTATTCAGAAACTTCTTATTTTGCAGGTCCCAGCTGAGTTAGTGAAGCCAGACTTCATTGAAAATGTAGTTAACCAAGGTAAATACCAAGGTAATTTTTTTTTAACCACTAAAGTGGCAATTACGGCCCACTTGATGGTAAGGGCACAGAACAGATATTAGTACTACGTAAGGGGTTAAGTGATATCTTACCTAGCCTATAAACGCTTGCAACATAAGATATCACTTGCGTGTCACTCTGAGACGTAGTTTGAAAGTTTCATGTGCTTGTGATTTCACCAGAAACCATCCTTTAACCAGAACACCAGCAATGAGAATTACTGTTTGGCGGGTGACATACGGACAATAAACGCAGAGCTTAAACCACTGTACCTAGAAAAAAACATGAAAATAGAATTTCCGAAATTCAATTCCTAGAGGACGTAGCTGAAGTTTTTTTTTTAAAACTGAACGCGGACCAAGGGCTTGGTTCTGAAATCCCCTGCAAGGGGATTTTGAAACTTTGATTATTGAGAGCGCTGGTGGTCTAGTGGTTGTGACCCCGCCTTCCGATCCTAAGGTCGTGGGTTGCACCAATGGATTTTTCGCTACGAAAATTTATGTGCACAATGCCACCATTTTTTTTACTCGGACTCAGGATCTGGCCAGCGCATCCTATCAGGATGGGAGGCGAAGCCCGGTGAGATCCCGTACCAGACGTCCCTGCGGCTGGTGAACCCGACGGGCGGAGTCTCCGGCTGCGGCGGGTCCATCATCTCCCGCGACTGGCTCATCACTGCTGCTCACTGCACTGCTCCGTTAGTATCTTATTATTCACAAAGTATAAAACGAAATAGCTTCTCATCCTCTGTCCCTTTGTATGTAGGTACTGTAATACATGCTTAGATCTTTAAGACTACACAACCGGTCATTAGCATTAGATGATTCTTTTTTTTTTATATACAACTGAAGTGGCAACCAAGCGGCCAACAAGATGGTAAGCGGTTACCGCAGCCTATGGACTTGCAATACCAGAGGTATCAATCACCTTGAAGCTAAGATCGAAAGCCTCATGTGCCAGTAATTTCATCGGAAACCATACCCTTCGCACCGGAACACAGCAATGCAAGCATTACTGCTTGGCGGCAGAAATGGTAATGGTTTTGTTTTTAAAAGTTCTTTATTTGTCATTAAAAATACAAGTATTATAATCTAAACACAGTTTAGTATAACACAACAGTTAATTAATATAAATTATAACTTTGCAGGCTGCAGCGCCTATATAAGTTGTTTTAATAAAATTATTATTTATATTAGGTTAAACTTTGTAAATCTTAATATACTTACAGCTAAACATAGTTACTACCTATTATAGCATTATGATTATAAAATAATATGTGCACTTTGTGTAGCGCGCATTTTTAAAGTTGACTATGAATCAAGCTTAAACTATGACCTTAACATTTTATGAATGTAGGTTCATCTGATTTATTACTTTGTCACACACAACTAGGTACAATCTGATACTAGTAACAAACAAGGTAGCGTAAAAATGGTTTCAATGCGGACGAGCATACTTGTTTACGATCTACCCGCGGAGAAATGGTAATGGTGGTAGTCCTTCCCCGGACGAGTTCTATCACAGAGAACTCTACTACAAGAGTATAATGGTTTTTTGTTACGTATACCTACATATAGGTAGGTACTTACGCTTAGATACGTAGTACTAATATCTATTTTATGGCTTAGATATTTTTAAACTAAATGATTAGAGAGGAAGGTTTCTAAGAGTTAATGCACCCGTGCGAAGCCAGAGCAGGTCGCTAGTTCTTACTAAAATAAACAAAAGAATAAGTTAACAGGAGGCCTTTCCAAGATTTAGCGATATAATTCATGAAGTTCGCGTTAATGTATCTTTATATAGTAGAAGTAATAGCGCGCGCGACGAGGAGCGATACGTCCTCCCTCCATAAGCGCTCAGCGCGGTTTGAGAGTCGCTGCTTCGATCGATATGATTATAAGTGCGCTAAGGTGTGATTTTAAAAAAATCGTATTAAAAAAAGTCAATGCTATTAGACTATTTTCTTCGTTGTATTTATTTAATAAAAACTTAAACTTTAATTAAGTAGGTGTATTTTTATTGTAAACTCCTTACTTTAGCAGAAATAACAAGCGTAAAATTGGGAAAAGTACGCGTTTTTTAGACCGTCTTTTTTCAAAAATATTGAACTAACATGCTGTATTTTTCTCTATTCACTTAAATTTTAAAACTGTGATTATTATAATTGCATTTTTGGAAATATGTTAGATTTTGTTATTTCATAGAAAAAATGATCGAAAGTTGACTGGAATTGCTCATTTTACGAAACGTGCGTTACTAATTATTTTTTTAATCAGTTATGTCTTGAGTTAATTAATATTTGCTCTGTTGGCTTAAATTTTAAGGGATAAAGCTTTTATTTGTTTCTATTTTCGTTAAAATATCTTCAACACACGAGCCACAATAGTGTTCGAAACTTCACGGGCTACAAGAAAATTCAAGGATTGTCAAGGATAGGGCTCTTAAATTATAACTAAGCACTAAGATAGTTGCAAATAAATGATGATTACGATTATGATATGGTTCCACAGAGCAGTGACCGCTGTGGTCCGCGCGGGTGTGACTAGTCTCACCACCCCGGTGTACTTCTCCGAGACGCAGGAGTTCTACAACCACCCCACGTATAACACTAACAACCCTACCGTGGTCCAGCCCAATGACATCTCTATAGTGAAGCTGCAGTGGCCAGTGACCTACAGCGGTAAGTTATATTAAAAAAATGTTCCCTAGAATGATGTACTTTGCGTGCCGAAAAGACGGGCTAAGTAAGGGCTGAGTAACCTCTTTACTCGCCGCGAAACTCAGTCTGCTTCCAACCGGGGGGCGGTGTGGTGGTGTGACAGTGCCTAGAATCGGTTTGCCGCGTGCTTATCAATGCTTTTAAATCATTCATTTTCGCGCGGCTTATGTTTCCCATCACCAAACTTTATGCATATTGTACGTCCAAAAAGGGCAAACTGTTGGACTATTTTTTATTTTTTATTTTACCATCTTACATTTATAACAGTTTTACAATAAAAATATTCTTATTCTTATAAAATACATTTGTGTTTAAAATACATATACACAAAATGTTATACGCTCAGTTTCCATACAAATCAACGAACTCTTACATTCTACTTAAATATAGTTCTGTGGTTCCGGGTCTGGGGTATTCCATATTAAAATAACTATTTAAAAAATAATATATAAATAACTTATCTGGTTTCCATTGTTCGAGCTTTGCGTAGTAAAGCTAGATAACGCTGTTTAAAAAAATAACCTAATTGTATTCTAGATCTCTTGCAGCCAATCCGCTTGCAATCGAGAGCTGATGCCTTCCGCAACTACGAGGGCGAGCGCGTCGTCGCCAGCGGCTTCGGCAGGACCTGGACTAATGGTGCGTAGACGATACATGCGCATAGAGCACTTGCGTGGGTTCATGCATCGTTGAAATGACCTTGTAAACAAACAAGGAGTTCGAACAAACTCGAATAGGCGCTATTCTCAGAGTAAATCGTTTGATCGCGAGTAAACTGACAGTTTCCTGGTATTTTCTTCCATTTCTTATTCCGCAGAATAATAGTTCATGGTCAAATCCGACCTTAAAGTAACATATTTTTATATATTTTTGTTTAGAACGCGCGGACAACATTCTTTAATTGTTTCACGATTTGACAGTTCACACACATTTAATAATTTATAGATTCAGGCGTTACTTTACGGAAATCCATTACAAGATAAAAAACAGACGAAAAATCTCTAGTTTCTAGTATTAGTTCACTAATGTCAAAACACGTAAAGGCGACATTACACTCCCAATCGAGAGCACTCGCCCAAAAGGTCGAGACAAGGACCATGTAGGTACACTCTCGCGAGAGATCCTTTGACTCGGTTCAAAAAACCAACCGGGGACGGAGAGCTTGCGAGGAAACCGAGACAGGCCGAGGCGGGAGAGCGCTGCCAGTACACTCTCGCGCTCGCCTTGTCTCGGTCTGCCTCAGTGAGAGTTTATTACATTACATTTATTACATTTCATTCTTTACAGACCAGATCAGTAATAAACTGTAAACTAAGCTCCTCATAGGTCAATAATTTAGTTATTTTCCGCAATATTCATTAAAAAATACATAAGCTCGAATTGTAATGCTTGCTCTACACCGTAGCTTTCCGTTTTCTTTTCGTTTCGAATCGTAGTTTTTGTACACTTTTTACACTTTTTACGGTTCATTACGATGTTGATCGGTATCAGATCGTACAAACATTTGTTCCAAGGCGGTAAACGAACCCGCAACTTACAGCGTCGCAAGCGGATCTTCGCCCGCTGCGCCACATCGGTCGTCGAAATCAATTTGACTCGGCAATTCCGTGCAATTTTGTTGTAAATTAAATCTATTTAAAAGAATTATTTCTCGATATGGTATGATGATAGTATAAAATCAAAGTGCTCATTCAGGTGCGACCTCTGAAGTACTTAACTGGGTGTATCTCCGCGCGCTGTCGAACCCGACCTGCGCGCAGACCTTCGGCTCCGCTCTCATCAACGCCAACGCCATCTGCGCCAGATACTACAACGTCACCTCGCAGTCTGTGTGCCAGGTTCGTACAACGTCACGTTACCAGGTTCGTGAAACGTCACGTCACCAGGTTCGTACAACGCCATCTGCACCAGATACTACAACGTCACCTCGCAGTCTGTGTGCCAGGTTTGTACAACGTCACCTTGCAGTCTGTGTGCCAGGTACATACAACGTCATTTGCACCAGATACTACAACGTCACCTCGCAGTCTGTGTGCCAGGTTCGTACAACGTCACGTCACCAGGTTCGCGTACAACGTCACCTCGCAGTCTGTGTGCGAGGTTAGTACAACGTCACATCAACAGGTTCCTACTACAAAGTAACCTCGCAGTCCGTGTGCCAGGTTCATACAACGTCATCTGCGCCAGATACTACAACGTCAGCTCGCAGTCTGTCTGCCAGGTTCGTACAACGTCACGTAAACAATGTAACATCACCAGGTTTTTACTACATTGTCACGTCACCAGGTTCGTTACTGTAAGAACTAAAAATACATTTTTCAACTTACGCCCATGTAAATGTGGCGAAATGGATTATTAGGAGCCACATATTATTTGTTTGTGAAGTTAGGGCTTGTAGAGTTAGGGCGTGTAGAGTTAGAAGCTTGGCTCTAACTTATGGACTGATATCTAATAACTTAGAGACCATAGCACTAAGAAACAGGGTAACTCTAAAGTGGATAAAGGGGCATAACGGATCTTTGGGTAATGACGCCGCGGATGAGCTAGCCAGAAGGGGCTCAGAAACAACAACAGAGGGACCGAATCCGTTCCTTCCCCTGCCTTTCTCCCAAATACGCTATTGGATGCGGCTGCATACCCAAACCCTGCACAACGAACGTTGGACAAGGACTACGGACTGCAGACAGTCAAGGACAGCGATACCGACTGCCTCTAAACGACTGACACGTCGTCTGCTCCAACTACCTAGGATAGATAATTTTATTGATGTTTTATATTGACATGTAATTAATATTTAAAGTGTAATATTGTATTTTTGACATATCCAAGTACTTGTAATTTGTCAAAGGATGAAAATAAATGGAATGAAAAAAAATGAAATGAAATGAAATAGAACTCAAAACCATCGTGGGAACCTTGACAGGTCACTGTCCCCTGAATAAACATCTCTTTAACATAGGTGCCACAGACAGCCCACTCTGCAGAGGCTGTCTAGCCGAAGAAGAATCAGCTGCCCACGTAGTCCTGGAATGCGTGGAAGTAGCCACTCAACGCACACAAACCCTTGGAACACCAAGGTCACTCCTCGAAGCCTGCGAAGACCCCAGGAAACTTCTGAGCTTTTGGGAGGATTTAGGCTGGCTTTACGCATAGCCAGCTCCCCACGCATAACGGACCAAATGCGCGTCCAAATGCGGAAAAGGGGGTCACATAAATAAATAAATAAATATAATTATCTAATAACTTTTTGATAGCGCCGTTCATATAAAATGGTCTCGTCTTGGCAATATTTTACATGAAAATGTTTTTGGTTCAGGGTGACAGTGGCGGGCCGCTTGTGTATGTGAATGAAGATGGTGTGCCTGTTCAAATTGGCATCGCTTCCTTCGTCGCCGGCGGCACGTACGGCTGCCACTCCGGTCTGCCGGGCGGTGAGTTACTTATATATATTTGTGATTGTTACAGCCGTGTTGGCTATGTGACTTCCGATCCGGATGTCACGAGTTCGAATCTCGGCCGGACTGTTTTTAAGGTGGTCATTTCCAACCAGCGGCGGATTTCATATGATATACTTTTCAAAATATCTCCGAAATAGCACGGATTTAAATTACTGACATTTGGCTGCATCGTAAAAAAATCGCAAAGAAAGTTCTAAATTATTATTGTTACCAGTTTTATTTAAGCTTTAGCAGGTTTTGTACAATATAAATATAATTTGTTTTGTTTTTTTGTATTATTATTAAAATATATAAATACTTTAATAATAATATAATTTACACCGTATAAACCTTATCGAAAATGTAACGGAAAACAGCCGTCATAATGTAAGTTTTCAAAAATTCACGTGTGTTCAAATAAACGTGTTTACACGAATCAAGACACTTTGTTTTTTAAAAAATTGACCAAGCTTTCCAATGTCTACTGCTGGGACACCATCCAGCATCCTACTCTCGAGTGAATGTGTGAGTGAATATTTCACATAATAATTTTTCTATTCGAAAAAAATATGTGCCCGTTACACAAGCTTAAAGTGCAGGAAAACATCATGATGAAACCCGTGGCTGGCAAAGCTCCGCATGCATTTATCTTTCGGATAGGCTGGCTGTCGAAAGCATGATTATTATTATCTATCTATTATTTATTATCTCGTCTCGTGATACATTGATCTATAATATAGTTGCTTTCAAAAGCAACATTTTATCACTAGAAAAAACTGCACGGTTTTAGTAGGTACATTTTCACTGTACACCGTTATTCTAAATCTGAGACTTTTTGGAGTGGTGGCTAAAGAAATTAATAATTGTAACCGTTCCCAGGTTTCATCCGGACCGGACCTTTCCTCCCCTGGTTGGAACAAGTCACAGACATTGATTTCGAGAACTTGGACGAGTCTACAACTCTTCAACCGACTACTGAGCCAGCGACTACTCCTTCTACATCGGAAACTATTTTACCAACTTCCCCAGAATTGTCAACTACTCAAGAACCGTTCACTATCCCAGAACCGTCAACTACCCCAGAAACGTCAACTACCCCGCAACAGTCAACTACTCCAGGACCGTCAACTACTCTAGGACCTTTAACTACCCCTGAATCGTCAACAACACAAGAACCGTTCACTATCCCAGAACCGTCAACTACCCTAGAACCGTCAACTACCTTAGAACCGTCATCTACACCTGAACCGTCAACTACCTCAGAATCGTCAACTACACTAGAACCTTTCACTATCACAGAACCGTCAACTAACTTAGAACCGTCAAGTACTCCAGAACCGTCTACTAGTTCAGAACCGTCTACTACCCCAGAACCATCAGCTACTCCTTCAACTCCGGAAACCACAGAACCCGAGGTTGTTACTATTTTACCAACTTCCCCAAGACCGTCAACTTCAACATCAGAACCGTCAACCACCCCAGAACCGTCAACCACTCCAGAACCGTCAACCACCACAGAATCATCAACCACCCTAGAACCCTCAACCACTCCAGAACCCTCAACCACCCCAGACCCATCAACTACTCCAGAACCGTCAACTACCTTAGAACCGTCATCTACACCAGAACCGTCAACTACCTTAGAATCGTCAACTACCTTAGAATCGTCAACTACACTAGAACCTTTCACTATCACAGAACCGTCAACTACCTTAGAACCGTCAAGTACCCCAGAACCGTCTACTAACTCAGAACCGTCTACTAGCTCAGAACTGTCTACTACCCCTGAACCGTCAACTACTCCGTCAACTCCGGAAACCACAGAACCCGATGTTGTTACTATTTTACCAACTTCCCCAAGACCGTCAACTACATCAGAACCGTCAACCACCCCAGAACCGTCAACCACTCCAGAACCGTCAACCACCACAGAATCATCAACCACCCTAGAATCCTCAACCACTCCAGAACCCTCAACCACCCCAGACCCATCAACTACTCCAGAACCGTCAACTACCTTAGAACCGTTATCTACACCAGAACCGTCAACTACCTTAGAATCGTCAACTACACTAGAACCTTTCACTATCACAGAACCGTCAACTACCTTAGAACCGTCAAGTACCCCAGAACCGTCTACTAGCTCAGAACCGTCTACTAGCTCAGAACTGTCTTCTACCCCAGAACTGTCAACTACTCCGTCAACTCCGGAAACCACAGAACCCGAGCTTGTTACTATTTTACCAACTTCTCCAAGACCGTCAACTACCCCAGAATCGTCAACTACACCAGAACCATCAACCACCCCAGAACCGTCAACCACCACAGAGTCATCAACTACCCTAGAACCTTCAACCACTCCAGAACCCCCAACCACCCCAGACCCGTCAACTACCCCAGTACCTTCAACTACCGCAGAACCGTCAACTACTACAAGACCGTCAATCACCCCAGAACCGTCAACTACCCCAGAATCGTCAACTACAACAAGACCGTTAACCACCCCAGAACCATCAACCCCTCCAGAACCGTCAACTACCCCGAAACCATCAACTACCCCAGAACCGTCAACTACAACAAGACCGTCAACTACCCCAGAATCAGAAGAAGACAGTTCCAGTGAAGAAGACAGCAGTTCAAGCGAGGAAGACAGCAGTTCAAGCGAGGAAGACAGCAGTTCAAGTGAGGAAGACAGCAGTTCAAGCGAGGAAGACAGCAGTTCAAGCGAGGAAGACAGCAGTTCAAGCGAGGAAGACAGCAGTTCAAGCGAGGAAGACAGTTCCAGTGAAGAAGACAGGTCTAGCAAAGTATACCCTGTAATTTCTGATCTGTTAAAAAAGCTACTGGTGAAGTTTAACGATGTTAAATAAGTTGATAAATTGTAAAATTATGTACTTAACTTTACATGTCTTTACGGTTTAAGATGTGCTGAGACATTGTAAAATTAAGTAGATAATGTAACTAAGCCAAGTCTTAACGATTAAGCTAAAGATAATACAAGATGTAAAATTATACTTACCTAATATGACTGAGTTTTACAGAATAAGTATTTTATTTTCTTCATCCCTGCCCTTAAGACTGATTGCGAGAGCCAACTCTTAGGGCTTGGCCCCAACACCACATAACACAAACCATAAATTGAGTGTAAATAATAATAAGTAGTTAACAATTATTTTTTTTTAAAGTCAACGAGTAGTTTCCGTCTCAAGTTATAAAAAAAAAAGATGGCGGTAGCTCAGCTGGCTAGCCCAAGAGAATGTAAGCACTACGTTTGGCGAGCTATGGTGAATGTGTAGGGAATTCAACATTGGTTGCTCCTGCTGTCACTGTCTGTCATACCTCTGGCTGGTGTCAAAGTCATAGTACGTACTACGTAGTACATTATCTTTTGTCGTACTGGAGTTAAATTATTTTGCCTCAAGCAGGACATGAACGCACAACTTTCTGCTTGACACGAGATGAAACAAAAACGGAGTTACCAACTTTTATCTTATTTTGATAACCTTTCCCAGTATGGCAGTAGGGCAGATAGCACCATCTGTCAAATCAATCAGAACTACTTTTTTTTTAAATCTCGAATAGAAAACTCCTCATTGAGTCTGGGATGAGTAGGTATATCCTGAGATATAGCCGTTTGAAGTTTGACAGCTGTCATCAAAAACGAAGGTCTTACCGGTAGGTAGGTACCTTTAATTTAAGTTAGATGCGGCTAGTCTCAGATGAGTAATTACCGATTTTACTTTATTGTAGTTGTTCTACAGCTATTGTTAGCGCCATCTACAATATTTATTGCTATCTGTATCCTCGACCATAACCTTCATTCCCAATGGAATCGAAGACAGCAATAAAAATTAAGGAATAGGAATAATAAGCAATAGGAACGAACCCTGGATACAAGAACTCATTCAAGACTTACTCTCAGCGTCTCAGTTTCGAGATTGGCCAAAAATGCTTTTGTCTTTCAGTCAGTCAGTCAGGCTGTTCGGTTCTCGCCCACAGGTCGCATTTATGAACCAATTTGGTATAAAATTGGTATAGGTTCTATGATTTTATAGAATTTGATTGTCTTCGGGGATTTTTGATAGGGAGCGTAAAAAGGGGCTACTGGATATCTCCGCCTAATGTGATTTGATTTCGATGGTTTTTATTTTATTTGAAAGGTAAGTATTAGCTTTAAGTAGTTCATATTTGGTGAGGATAAAATGCGGATTTTTAGCGTGATGAGCAATTTTGTGCTTGCGAGGTCTACTGTTCGGGGAACTGCTAATATAAATAGTTTCAACTTTATTAGTACATTATGGTCCTAGTGTGTAACATTGGTGATTATCGCTGAGGCGCCATTGATACCCGAGCCGTAGGCGAGGGTCTTAAGATAGCCGAGGACGGTAATCATCAATACTCACGTGTATCATACGACGTTTTTCAACACACTTGTGAATAAAATAACAAAAAAAACTCATAATAAAATAACAAAAAAAATCTATAACTCACTAGTGAGTTATAGCAATGAAAAAGACATAGTTTGAATTTAGGTGTCATTCTGTGCCTAATTGCGATGACCATAGAGCCACTTTATAAGCAAGTGTGTTGAAAATATTATTATCTGGCAGCGCCACTATTATTTTGTTAATTTTGAGGTCGATAGGTCTCTATTTTCCTATTTATATCAAAGTATTCACACATGACGACCGATGTGGCGCAGCGGGCGCAGGTCCGCCTGCGACGCGGAGGTTGCGGGTTCGATTCCCGCCTCGGGTCAAATATTTGTACGATCTACAAATATTTGTTTCGGGTGTTCTAGGTATTTTCTATATATAATAAAAAATATCTATCTATGTATTGTATTGTATAATTAAGTATACATATATCAGTCATCTAGTACCCATTATACAGCTCTGTTTAACAGCAGCTTACCTTGGGGCAAGATGATGCTGTGTGGATTGTCCAGCATTATTTATTATTTATTCTCTTGGGACGGCGAGCGCCGTGTTGTTGGGTCTAATTTGCTCGGAAATATAAAAATATGCTGCACCCCGCTGTTTTACAAGTTTTATACTGGAAATATATTTGGAACGCTTCCTACTGGTAGTGATTTGGATCAGTTGAGCTATCTATAGGTCGTTTGTAACGGTCTTTAGATGGCTCAACTGTTTCATATGTATTTTGTATATTTTGTAATGTAATATAATAATGTACATATTAAAAATAAAAAGTTTTATACTTATATAATTTTTTGTAAGTATTTTTTTTTAAACTCTAATATTGCATGGTCGGAATTGAAACTCATCAAGCTCCGTAATCAATTTTATTCCTTTCAGTGGTGCTTGGTATTATACATTTTATGTATTTTTAAATATATGAACGGTTATTTACCACTTCTTTTTGCAATTTATACTGACGTTTCGAAGCTATTTATATGCCAAGCAACTGTCGAACGCGGTGCCGGGTGGTGCTCATAACGAAGAGCTTTTAAATATCGTCGAAAATGACAAAAACAAGTGGTAAATAGCTACGAACAAACAATGTAGTTTGATGGTAAATAGCCGTTTATATAGAACACGCATAACGATTTTAACTTAAATTCTAGGTAAGTAAGTATAATGTATATAACTTGTAAAACTTAGTTATCAATCCAATCATTTAACCTTTTTCTTATGGGTAGTGTTGACATTAACCTTAACTTTGACCTTCACTATCAGCTTCTTCAACAAATCGGAACTTCCAGGGTCTTCTTCTTCACTTGAACCGTCTTCTTCACTCTCCCCTTCTGGTTCCGGGGTGGTTGGTGGTTTAGGGGGTCGGGTGGTAGTTGGGACATCGGTTTGTGTAGTCTCAGGTGCTTCAGTGGTTTCCGAAGGTTCCGGTTCAGTTGTTGAAGGTACAAATTCAGTGGTTTCTGAAGGTTCCGGTTCAGTAGTCGAAGGTACAAATTCCGTGGTTTCCGAAGGTTCCGGTTCAGTAGTTGAAGGTACAAATTCAGTGGTTTCTGAAGGTGCCGGTTCAGTAGTCGAAGGTACAAATTCCGTGGTTTCCGAAGGTTCCGGTTCAGTAGTTAGAGGCGTAGTCGCTAGCTCAGTAGTTGGTTGTAGAGTTGTAGACTCGTCCAAGTTCTCGAAATCAATGCCTGTGACTTCCTCCAACCAGGAGTGGAAAGGGCCGGGACGGATGAAACCTAGGAATGTAAATACTTGTGATGATATATATATATATTAGATGACTGTGTGAAGATGTTTGCCAAATAAAAATCATTTCATTTCATTTCAAAATGTCCTCCAATATTTATTGACCGAGCGAGCGAAGCGAGCGAAGCGTCTCAATCTTTCGAGATTGGCCAAAAATGCTTTTGGCTGTCAGCCAGTTTGTCCGGCTGTTCTTGCCTACAGGTCGCATTTATCAACCAATCTGGTTGCAACTTGGTATACACGTTCTATGACTTTATAGAATTTGATTGTCGTCGGGGATTTTTGATGGGAGACGTACTTTCTCCAAAAAGGGACAAAAAGGGGGCTGCTGAATATTATTATTTTTTCAATTTCAATCATTTATTATTCTCTCGACAATATCTCCGCCTAATGTGATTTGATTTCGATGATATTGATTTTATTTGAAATGTAAGTATTAACTTTAAACTTGTGTGATATTTGGTGAAGATCTGATGAGGATCTTCAGCGTGATGAGCAAAATAGTTCCTCAAAATGCAGTAGGTATGTTGCTCACTTTCAAAGCTCACTTTTACACGTTTGCGCTTGCGAGGTCTACTATTCGGAGAACTGCTAGTTTATTTATCTACCAATGGGTGTTACTTACTGTAGTGTTAATATTCGCTTCTCTATGGTACTGGGCTAGCGACGAAGCGCATGTTAGCACTACGTTTGGCTAGCTACGGCAACTGTAACGCTTTTATAGAATAAACCCGATTAATAAATTCATGGTGTTTCTTTATATATCACACTTACCATTGGGGCGGGTAGAATCGCAGCCACTCGTACTATGAAAGAAGGAGGTGATGCCTATCAGAGTGTCGACTCCATCACTGTCCACATGCACAAGCGGTCCACCGTTGTCACCCTGATGAATTCATCATCATCATCATCATTCAATTCAATTCATTTATTTCATGCTCCATGTACAATGTATTCAGCTTAGGTGTAACTTAATGATAATGCTGTAGGTGAGTACATGGACCCTGTAAGGGCGTTGCAAGTTAGTTATAGGTAATACGAGGTATTTGTCTAAATTGTCATGGTTAGGATTATAAACATTTACTCCGAAATACTCAAACGCTTTGAGTCATCATGACAGCTTCTAATGTTCCCACAGCTGGGACACTGGCCTACTCTCGAGCAAGAGTGATTGGGTCATAATCCACCACTTTTGAATTTTTAGTTCTTGGACATGCCGGTTTCTTCACGATGTTTTTCCTTTATCTTATTTAAAGAGCACTGGCATTGCGCACAAAAACTTTTCGAATAGAAAAATCCATTGGTGTACGACTGGGCTCGAACACACGACCTTAGAACTGGAAGGCGGAGTCACTACCACTAGACTACCAGTGCTCAGTTATTTATTAATACTAAGTACTTATTATTACTAATTTCTAAAACACAATTCATGCATAAAAACATTGTTCATAATAATTACTTGTGTGTGAACACAGTTCTTCTTCTTCTTTTGTTTTATGGCCTCTGTGGCTAGTTTGCCACAATTTTGCCAGTGTCAAGTGTATTAGTTTGATTGTCGCTTAGCAACGTAAACAAACGAAATTTGGAAAGAAACGATGACTTTTCTTTCAAAATTCTCCTGGAAAGTCTTTGAGTAAATTACCAACCAACATTACCCCTCCATTTCAATTACTTACACTTGTGCTAAGTAAACAAGTTAAATTGTATAAACTGCCACCAAATTTACGCAATAAAACTTAAAATAACACGAGAAAAAAAATTAAAATGGAAAGACCCATGTCGTTTTGACAAGATAGCCAAAGACAATCGTGAACACAGTTATGGGGAAGTCAATGTTTTTTTTTTTTATGTCAGGAAGTGACAAGACAATCAAGGCGCCCACCTGATGTTAGGCACCACGTCTGACTATTACAGATACAGTGCCACCCAAAGCTTAATACAGTTTTTCTGTAATACAGTTTATATGTTAAACTAACACAGAAGGCATAGCTGTATATTTACTTTTATACATGCTTTTATTTGAATAAATGAAATTTCTATTTTGTATTTGTAATACGTACGTTGCATGTATTTTGGTTTGTGACGTTATAATATCTAGCACAGATAGTGTTTTCAGTGACCGTAGAGTACGTTTGTGTACATTCCCGGTTCGAGACCGCGGTGAGGTATACCCATCTGAGAACCTCGGAGCGAGGACCTGTGAAAAGAAAATACATTGTAATTTCACTGTAAAAGGGGTGGATTTCCAATGGTAGTCACCCACGACCTTTTAGTAGAATGGCAGGGTTAGAAGTGGTAGGGTGTAAAGTCACTTTGGTTTTAGGATGAATAAATATATTTTAGGTAATTATAATCACACTGTAACTGTTCTGAATGATAAAATTATGGTGAATGTTTTACGGTGAAAAATGGTATTTTAATTGATAATTGAGCCCGCGGGGTCTAAATTGGTAAGAGGACGCGAACTGACGTATAATCGCCAGCTTGGGCAAAACGCTCGGAAACTGCACTACGATGCAGAAAAGCATAAAGTAAACGCTCATGTGTTCGATTTACTCCGAATACATACCCTTACCACAGATAACATAGTACTCCCTTACATACCTGTTTGACGAGAAGCCGGGTTGCGTATTCGCTTGGTTATTTCACATATAAATATTGTAAAAACTTTGAGCTGCGATAATTGAAAGAAAGAAAGAAAGAAAGAAAGAAAGATTGTTTATTTGAAATTGAATTTGAATTATTAAATGAACTGGTATTAAATTTCCATACAAACGCTGGATGGGTTATTCGTGAGCTGGGTCTCCACTGATGGGCTCGCGCGGCTGCCTCGCTCGCGAGACCAATGCTCGGTCTGTGTGGACCTGACCAGACCTGCCTCAGGTGTGCCTCGGGGCAGTTTTGGCGCACGTTGCCTCGGCTGTCAGTAAACGAGACGCGCTCAAAAGAGCCTCAGTGTGTGCTATTTGTTCGATGTGGACTGTGGTCTCGGCTCGCTGTCCATTTTGGACTTGTGGCTCGGCCTGCGTCGCGAGGCTCGCGGCTCGCCTAATGTTTCCGGGCAAACTGAGACCGCGAGCCGCACATCGAAGCTCCCACGCGAGCCCAAAGCTCGGTGGAGACCCAGTTATTCACCCTCTAAATCGGGTTTTTGTGACCATCGCACCATAAACTCGAGTAGCGCCGAAGCCGCTGGCGACGACGCGCTCGCCCTCGTAGTTGCGGAAGGCATCCGCTCTCGACTGCAAGCGGATTGGCTGCAAGAACCCTGGAAGGAATATTCATACTATATAAAGATTAGCAACCTGCCTCGGCTACGCACGGGATTTCAAAAGCAGTCGGTCCCGGCTTTTATCAAAGGCCATGATGGAGACTCAGTGATACGAACTTTACTTGCTTAATTTTTTCGGACATTTATGAACAAATTGTCGCCATATTTCAACAAAATTAACCCAAAATTTCTTGAATCACCTGGTTTTTTATGCTATCCCCATGAACAGACAATGTTATAATCTGACATAAAAAGTAGCCAGATATGGTGCTTTTAAAGACTATAAACTATCTCTATGCCTTATAATGCTGGTATCTACCTACTGCACGCAGCATCTGCTGAATTTGCTATGTAACTTTATCCATGTTGGGGCATTTTTTTTTTATAATTTCATCCAGATCCGTTCAGCAGTTCTGGCGTGATTGAGTACCTATTAGACATCCCATTCAAAGAAATTCATTCATTGAAAGATTAGTATTAAAAATGTGATATTTGCTAATAATCAATAGGTATGTACATGTCTACTTACTGGTATAAGTGAGTGGTTTCTGCAACTTTATAATTGAGATGTCGAATCTCAGTGATGGGTTGCTCACAAATGAGGGGTGGATGTAGATCTCCCGTGTCTCGGAGATGTACTCCGGCAATGGGTTGGTAAAACTGATCAGCCCAGCGTAGACTACTGCTGATACTTGACTGTAATAAACGATTTCACATGTCTTTCGAATTTTTAATTCTTGGACATGCCGATTTCCTCACGATGTTTTCTTTCACCGTATGAGAGCACTAGCGCACATAAATTTTCGAACAGAAAAATCCATTAGTGCTTGACCGGGTTTGAACCCACGACCATAGGATCGAAAGGCGTGGTCACTTCCACTAGACCACCGGTGCTCTTAATGAAGATACGTTTATGATAATGAATATCAAGCGACAAGTTCCTGGTAAAAATACAGAGCCGCTCGAGTTGAAATGGCGATGATTGGACGTCAATACTTCAGTTTCAACCCCAAAACTATGAACTAAGCGAGGAAATCGATAGACCTATTCGATATATCTATCCTTGACTTAGACTTCCTTGGGACTAAGTAAGTATTTAAAAAATATACTGACTGATTACTGCATTGAGCGGTAGTGATGACCCATTCCCGGGATATGACAGAGCCACTGCAGTTTCGGACCGCTCCAGTTGAGCTCATCAACCGCAAAGCTGCATGGTAAGGAATCTGACCGGGTAAGGCCTCCCATCCTGATATAATGCGCTCGCCGGCCTCTGAAGCTAAGAGCAATATAACTCACTCAACTCATCAGTAAACCATGTTCACTAACAACATGGTTTACTGATGAGTCTAATCACACAATAACCTTTTGGCTGAAAAGCGGGATCAAAACAAGATTTGCCATCTCACTAATTCATCATCATCAATAAGATAACAAGCCTGCGTTTCCACCAGAGATATGCGAGGATGTGTAGCGAGAAATATGTTTGTAGGAACCAAAATTTTCCTAGCCTCGCTCTGACAGCTTTAATGAAGTGATTCTATTGGTTCAAAACACTTTCCTCGCTACAAATCCTCGCACATCTCTGGTGGAAACGTAGCCTAAATGTCCACTGCTAGACATAGCTCACTCAAAGAGTGCCATGAAGATTGAAGACTGATGTTGAGTGTTCACTTCCTGCCACCGCTCATCGGATCTATCGAGTGGGGGGCCGTCCTACACGTTATCGGTTTTGCGAACTAGGTATTTAGATCAGACCGAATTTCGCAATGAATAGGAATCGTGGTAGAAAACTTGCGAAATTTCGATCGAAAATTCGTTTTTCGTTGAATTGTAGTAGACCTGTCCACTCCTGTCCACTACCACTGTTCTAAGAGCTATGTTGGTGACATAAATTGGTTCAGATTTTCTCATAACGGAATAACTAGTTCCGACGCATAACTCGGTTTTCCACAACATTTCTAAACAAATCAAGTTTAATAACCACCTTCGATCACATTTTCAATAAATTCTGGCTTCACTAACGCAGCGGGAACCTGTAAAATAAGTCTACATTAATTTATTGATACAATTAAATTCTCAACCAAAATCATGGCGCGTCTAAAAATATTGAAATATTGTAATCTCTCACCTGACTTATAGCCAGGAGCAGTACCAAACCCGTGCTCCAGAACATGCTTCCCACTTACCACTGAGGCAATACTAACCGGGTTTGACCTGTAACATTTACATCTATATCTACATCTATATCTACATCTATATCTACATCTACATCTACATCTGATTCTACACCATGTATAAAACAAAGTTGTTTTCCTCCGTTTGTCACTCTGTACCTACTTATGTGTGTCGACATATAGAAAAAAGAAGTAGAAAAACATTTATTCGGCACAAGCTACAAAAAGAAAACATTTGCATTGTTCCAAATAAAAGTAGGGTAGGTAGGGTGAAGGAGGCAACAGTGGCTCGTATTTTTTCAAAAGGCTAAAAATTCTGAAAATTGTTATTGGATTTATTTGAAACATGCATAGATCGTTAGTTAGGTTTTCTAGTTTAATACTGCATTATTATAATAACGCTAAATATTACTAAATTAAAATGAGAGGGCAAAAACTAAACATCGAGAATTGAGCCACTGTGTACACCTAGGTGTATACAGTGACTCAACCCCTGTAATACACAGTGACTCTAATATTACACTAACTATATTTTTTGAACTAAGAGATGCATTAAACGACGTAGTCCTAAAATTTTACAAATAGAACAATTAAAATAATTGATTTTTGCCTTCTGCCGAAAAGGGGTTTAGTTCAGCATATACTGGGTAGGTTCCACTAGCGCTGATTTTCATACATAGCCAGCATTCTAGCACCCTAAGGGTGAGATTCATTTACATGCCATAGGATTTTACAGAAACTTTTGTCAAAAGTGATAACAAAGTGTTCTTTGCTGCCTGTACGCTACAAAAAGGAAGATTTAATATAGCACAGAACAGATATCAAGGACTACCACCATACCAAGAGTAGTAGAGTTCTCTGTGACAGAGCTCGTCCGGAAACTACGTCCACTACTACCATAAGGACTACTACCATACCTATTTCTGCCGCCAAGCAGTAATGCTCGCATTGCTGTGTTCCGGTGTGAAGGGTATGGTATCCGGTGAAATTACTGGCACATGAGGCTTTCGATCTTAGCCTCAAGGTGGCAACCCGCAAGTGATACCTCTGGTATTGCAAGCGTCCATAGGCTGCGGTAACCGCTTACCATCTTGTGGGCCGTACGCTTGGTTGCCACTTCAGTTGTATAAAAAAAAACAGTACTACGAAGTATAAGCACCCTTGCCAAGCCTGGGCAGGTCATTTGATCTATAGAGAGATGTTTTTATGTATGTTTGTTCGAGCATGTAACTTCCGAAGCCTTAATCCGATCGGCTGCATTGAATTTGATAGATAGATAGCATTTATTTAGTGAGTCAATGATTGTATATATCTTATGCAGGTATATTGTATACTATTTAATTATATATATATTTTTTTATAATTGTTTGATTAATATTTCTTATCTTTTTTTCTCGTTTTAGTTGTAAGTTGTAAGTATTTTTAATTTTTAGCTGTTGTCTGTAATTTTATGGAAAATGCTGTGCATGCCTGTAATTGGCACACATTTCATAGTATTTAAGCTGTAATGTTGTATATTTAATGTTTGCTAAGTGTACTGTTGGCGTTGCCTATTAAATAAAAATAAAATAAAATAAATAAATTGTAGGTACTTGGGAAATTTGCTTGTGTTGTTAAGTAGTTATTTTATTGATAGGTGAGATAGGTAGTTATCTGAAGTAAAAATCAGATATTAACAAATACTAAGTATTTACCTACATATGGAACCAATCACGTATCTAACTACCTAAAGTAATTACTATACCTACCTACTTACAATAAGGGAAATAACCGAATTATCAATTCGATAATGATAATCAACATGCTTAATAGATAATTAAGATTATAAAAAAATAACTTTCAGTTTAATGTTTGACTTTAGTAAACGACAAAATCATATAGTAGGTAAAATAAAATAGAATTATATCTAATTGTTAGGTCTCACAACGGATCTCGGCCGTAGTGAAATTTGCCATTTCGATGCGCAATGGAGCTTTTTCAAACTAAATTGTCTTTGCGCATCACAAACGGCTAACTTCACGGAAGCCTAGATCCGCTGTGCGAACTATACACCAATGCACATGTTTGTAGCCCCTACATTATAAAGAGATATTTTATAGAGAAGATTTGTATTTTTTATTTTTGTTTGTTACGAATAAACTCAAAAACTACTGGTTCGATTTCAAAAATTCTTTCACCATTAGAATGCTACATTATCCTTGAGTAACATAGGCTATATTTTAGTTTAGGAAATAATAAGGATCTCTACTAAAACTTCAATAATGTAACCCAAGGTGCAAAAAAATTTGCCATAAAATGTCTTTCATCGCATGCGCTGCGGAAACTATTGATGATAGAACAAAAAAATGTTCTACAATATTAAAGAACATATTGATATCTACAAAAAAGTCAGGGATACCATATGTCCAACTATTGTAGTTATGTAACCATAACTACTTTTTTACATTTTAAAAGTTGATAGAAATGCCGACCAAAATCAGATCATGTATTCCATACCTTTATATTAATCCTTATCCAAATAAATCGTTTCATATTCAAGACTGTTTTAATACCTGTAGATAACTGTTTGAATTATTGAAATCAGACATTCCATTCAAAAGTTATGACGAATTATAAAAATGTTAAGCTATCCAAAATACTATGCGCACCCGCGCGCCCGCCGTGGCCAGAGAGGGGCGTGTACATGAACTATGAAATAGGTAGCCGCGCGGCTAAAACGTGCGGTCAGCTCCTACCTTATGAATGACTAGCGACCCGCCCCGCCTTCGCACGGGTGCTTAAGTTTTTATTGCACCCGTGCGAAGCCAGGACGAGCCGCTAGTTATCTATAAAGAAATATTATTATTCAACACAATTGCTTATAAAGTAGCTCTATGGTCATCGCAATTAGGCACAGAATGACACCCATAATCAAACTATGATTTTTTCGTTGCTATAACTCACTAGTGAGTTATAGTGGCTCTATGGTCATCGCAATTAGGCACAGAATGACACCCATAATCAAACTATGACTTTTTCATTGCTATAACTCACTAGTGAGTTATAGTGGCTCTATGGTCATCGCAATTAGGCACAGAATGACACCCATAATCAAACTATGACTTTTTCATTGCTATAACTCACTAGTGAGTTATAGTGGCTCTATGGTCATCGCAATTAGGCACAGAATGACACCTATAATCAAACTATGACTTTTTCATTGCTATAACTCACTCGTGAGTTATAGTCGCTCTATGGTCATCGCAATTAGGCACAGAATGACACCCATAATCAAACTATGGCTTTTTCATTGCTAGTGAGTTATAGATTTTTTTTTGTTATTTTATTCACAAGTGTGTTGAAAAACGTCGTATGATACACGTGTGTATTGATGATTACCGTCTTCGGCTATCTTAAGAGCCTTGCCTACGGCTCGGGTCTTAATGGCGCCTCAGCGGTAATCACCAATGTTACACACTAGTACCGTAATGTACTATTATTCTATTTTTCTTTATTAATTCTGTTGTATAATACTTTTTTAGGATTACAATCAATCTTGTAAAACCTACTATACACCATAATTTGAAGATTGATCTCAACTCTAACTCCAGGCAATTCATCGAAGACCAAAAAGAGTAGTGGTCCGAGAATTGATCCTTGCCTTACTCCAAACCCTATCACACGCATAGGGCTGAGATTCTCAGTGACACTGCTGGCAATTCCGGAAGATTTCGAGAAACGAGACAGTTTTGTTTATCTAGAATTTTATATATAGAATTGTATATATAGAATATCAACGGAGTGTTTGGTGGCAAATAAATGTTTGTCTGTTCTAAGGAAGGGAAGCAAAAGCTAAATAAACCTAAACCGCTAGACCTAGCGACTTGAAACTTGAAGGGTATATATCTCTTAAAAAGTAAGGGGTACACCTTATAAATACTTATAAATACCTATAGTTCTGTGGGGTACACTAGTCAAAGGGGTTCGTAGGTACACTAGTCAAAGGCGTTCGTACGTACACTAGTCAAAGGGGTACACTAAGAAAATAATTTCCGAAATTCAACTCGTGGATACACAGGGAAGATTAAATTCTATAAAACTCAATGTGGACAAAGTCGCGGGGTGCCTTTCTATGATACTACTTATTATTATGTCAGAATAACAAAATTAATCGACAAAAATTCCAGAGTAATATGTTTGTATGTATTATTTATTGACAAGGCACTTATCACGTTACTGTCATAACAAATAAATGAATTTTCAATTAGTAGTTACACTTATTTAACTTCAACAACTTTTTTAATAATATTGTTGACCTTGACCTTGACTTTCACTAGCACGATCACCTTAGTGCCGTCTTCTTCGCTTGAACCGTCTTCCTCACTCTCCCCTTCTGGTTCGGGGGTGGTTGGTGGTAAAGGAGGTTCGGCGGTAGTTGGGACATCAGTTTGTGAAGTCTCCGGTTCCGGTTCAGTAGTTAGTGGCGTAGTCGTAGGCTCAGTAGTTGGTTGTAGAGTTGTAGACTCGTCCAAGTTCTCGAAATCAATGCCTGTGACTTCCTCCAACCAGGAGTGGAAAGGGCCGGGACGGAGAAAACCTAGGAATATAAAGAATTATTATTATACCCTATAGCGGCTGCCAATACAGTCTACAATTAATAATAATTATGTAAAAAGTTCCGCCAATATTGTATTTATTTAATTATATTGTAAGTTCAATACCTAAACTATACCTACATGTCATTATAAATGAGGCCTTTACTCTTCTTCTTCTTTTAAAGGCCTTTACTCTTGAACGTTATCGGTATTGAACAAGTATTGGAATAAGACATTTCTTACTTTTGACAGCAAACCAAGCGCCAAAGTCAAGCTTGTTTTCAAGATTCAAACTTCAAAATTTGACAGCAGAAAATATAAATTAGGATTGGATCGGAATTGTCATTGGATTCATGAGTAAGGCACCTGAACTGGCTTTTACGTGTGAAGCTTTCCTTGTGATATAAGTATAGTTCTCACAACGGATCTCGGCCGTCGTGAAATTAGCCGTTTCGATGCGCAATGGAGCTTTTTCAAACTAAATTGTCTTTGCGCATCACAAACGGCTAACTTCACGGAAGCCTAGATCCGCAGTGCGAACTATAACCAGCGTGAATCCCATTTGTTGACTGTGCGATAATATTTCGCACAGCGCGATCTAGCACCCAAATAAGAAAAGCATGTAAAATGATAAGATAACTGATAAAATATAAAATCTTTTTTTTTGTAATATGTAATTCAAATGATTATAATAATAGCTTTTGATTTCTTATTTAAATATGTAACTCTTACTATATGGACTTCATAATTGTCTGAAATAAAGATTTATTTAATTTAATTTCATTTCATCGTCCGGGGAAGGACTACCACCATACCAATTTCTGCCGCCAAGCAGTAATGCTCGCATTGCTGTGTTCCGGTGTGAAGGGTATGGTTTCCGGTGAAATTACTGGCACATGAGACTTTCGATCTTAGCCTCAAGGTGGCAACCCGCGAGTGATACCTCTGGTATTGCAATCGTCCATAGGCTACGGCCGCTTACCATCTTGTGGGCGGTACGCTTGGTTGCCACTTCAGTTGTATATAAAAAAAAAATTACAGTTTCTTACCATTAGGGCGAGTAGAATCACATTTTTCATAAAAGAAGGAGGTGATGCCTATCAGCGTGTCGACTCCATCACTGTCCACATGCACGAGAGGTCCACCGTTGTCACCCTGATGAATTATAAATACATACTTTGTATAGAAGTAGACATGGCTGGCATACATTTATTCGCTACTACCACAGATAACATTAATAGACTTTTAAAAACAAAAGTATGAGGCCGTATCAAATCCTTTTGATAATCATTTCGTCTTTAACTGTCAATAATATGCATGGGTTCATTTCACGCACTAATGAGGCTGAACTATTTTTATGATTTTGGGTATTTTCCTATTCTATTATTAATCAGCAATCCAGATGCGGTTACTTTTTAGTTAGGTACAGCCAACATTCGATCTAATTAATGCCCTTTTTTGGGTAAAAATATAAACTCAATTAAAACTATAATTAAAAATATTAAACGGTTTTTTGTTTTTAGAGTGTTACACTAAGGGAATAATAAAGATTATAATATCCCAAAAATCATTTCGCCTCAAGAGGGATTTGGACCCGCAACCACCGCTCGATACACGGGTGCTCTACCAATTGAGCTATCGAGACATCTCGCTTGGACGAAATAATCATTGGGATGTCTTCCACCTACAGGGGAAACAATGCAGTTATCCAAGCCTGTTCAATGACTAAAGTTAATTTAGTTCATTGAAGAGAGGTGTCGCATTGCTTATTCAATTGGTTATTTTTGTTTTTAGAGTGTTAACCATCACACTAGGGGAATACTAAAGATTATAATATCCCAAAAATTATTTCGCTTCAAGCGGGATTTGAACCCGCAACCACCGCTTGATACGCGGGTGCTTATAAGCTCATAAAGATTCTTATGCTATTTATAAATATTAATACGTACGGTGCATGTATTTTGGTTGGTGACGGTGTAATATCTAGCACAGATAGTATTATCAAAGACTGTATTGGAGTCGTACGATTGTCTACAATCCCGGTTCGAGACTGCGATAAGATGCACCCATCTGAGAACCTCGGAGCGAGGACCTGCGTAATCAAAATACACCATCAGAATATTTTAGGCATTCGTGACTGACAGATCAACAAACAGCCTAAAATATGAGTCCTAGTTAGAAACTAGCCACAGTCTTGCGCTCTAGAAGAGAGCAAGACTGTGGCAAGACGAAGACGCAGTAGGTAACTAGCAGAGGTTGAAAGTATGTTATGAGTCCTAGTTAGAAACTAGCCACAGTCTTGCGCTCTAGAAGAGAGCAAGACTGTGGCAAGACGAAGACGCAGTAGGTAACTAGCAGAGGTTGAAAGTATGTTTATGAATAAGGCCTTTCTGTATCTACTACATAATATATAATTATTGTGCGCTGTTTGTTGTATGTGAATGAATGAATGAATGAATGAAAAATCTTTATTGTACAATGTATAGTTCGCACAGCGGATCTAGGCTTCCGTGAAGTTACCCGTTTGTGATGCGCAAAGACAATTTGGTTTGAAAAAGCTCCATTGCGCATCGAAACGGCTAATTTCACGACGGCCGAGATCCGTTGTGGGAACTATACACCTTACAACTAGATTAACAATAAGAATGAAAGATTACAAAAAACAAAGACAATTTACAATGGGCGGTCTTATCGCTAAGTAAGCGATCTCTTCCAGACAACCTTAATAATAAGTTAAAAAGTTTTGTGTGTCCAGAATAAGTATTTTCTTTCCTTCCTTCTTTCTAGAACATCCTGCTGTTGTAAATGCGAAAGACTGTGTTATGTTTGTTACCATATCTCCGATTTTGATGATATTTGGAATGTAGATGGTATGTAGTTCTAAAATAACACATAGGTCACCTTTTTGACCACTTTTTGAAAAATGTTAAAAAATACATTTTTATAAACGGGTGTTTTCACGTACCGGTATATCGGTGAAGAGGTACCGACACTGTTTCGACTCGAAGAGTCTTCATCAGGGTTGAGTGACACGGCGAGCGTCTTCCTCCGCGTCGCGATATGCACTGCGGGCTGCGGCTTTAGCAGCGCGGCTCGACAGGCGACAGAAAACACCCGTTTGTAAAAATGTATGATATAGTTCACGATAGTTTTATGATGTTAAAAAATGTCGGAAAAATGTACTGTTCCTGTGGTATAGCATAAAAACTGGCTAAGTAAGTTAAAAATAACTATCTAGTTATTCGTTTAAAGTTTTTCATGATTAGCACTATGTATTTATGGGGTTTTTATGACAATTATACCATTAACTCGAGTAGCGCCGAAGCCGCTGGCAATGACGACCTCTTTATCGTAGTTGCGAAAGGCGTCCGCTCTCGTCTGCAAACGGATTGGCTGCAAGAGGTCTGGAAGGAATATATTCATGGTGGTAGGACTCTTCAGCAAGAGTCCGTCTTGGTGGGTACCACCGCAGTGTCAGATATTCTACCTCCAAGCAGTAGTGAGCAAGCTGCACTGTGTTTACGTTTGAAGGGCACTGTAGCAAGTGAAATTACTGGGCGAAAGAGACTTAACAACAATGTCTCGGGGTGATAGTGGGTGGGGTCTTAAAAACCTTAAGCTTTAGGTGGCACTGTATCTGTAATAGTCAGGCGTGGTGCTTAACATCAGGTGGGTGCCTTGATTGTCTTGTCACTTACTGACATAAAAAAAAATAAAAAAAATTTAACAATGAACGAGAATCATTAATTCACAGAATGGTTAGGCAAATATTCATTTGACTACCGCTCCAAAAATTCTGTCGTATGCATTCAATCGTCTGGCGTGTTTGAATAAACATCCATCCATTCATCAACTTTCATATACGACACACTTCGTATGCGTGTACACTTTACATAATAATAATAATTTAATTACAGCCAAAAAATAATGCACTTGACTATTTCCCTTTCAAGCGTATTACAAGAAACCAGCAATAAGCTACACATATCTTTTAGACCTCTTGAACAGCTCTATGCTGTTGCAAACAGTCCGTAGGAACACCTTCCAAGTAAATAACAATCATCATAAGAGCCTTCTAATGTTCCCACTGCTGGGACACTGGCCTACTCTCAGGCGAGAGTGATTGGGTCTTAATCCACCACGCGGACCCAATGCGGATTGGTGGATGGCACATGTCTTTCGAATTTTTAGTTCTTGGACATGCCGGTTTCCTCACGATGTTTTCCTTCACCGTATGAGAGCACTGGCATTGCGCACATAAATTTTTCGAACAGAAAAATCCATTTGTGCACGACCGGGTTTGAACCCACGACCTTAGGATCGGAAGGCGGGGTCATTACCACTAGACCACCGGTGCTCTCAAGTAAATAACAATGGAATGATTTAATCATATTTTAGTCTTTTATTGGTTACCCAATGCTGTGTGATTATGTAAAACAAGGACTTTTTCATGATGACAAAATTTGAATTGATAATATCAATATGACTACTTACTGGTATACGTGACTGGTCTCTGCAACTTTATAACTGAGATGTCGAATCTCAACGATGGGTAGACATAGGAGGGGTGGATGTAGATCTCCCGTGTCTCGGAGATGTACTCCGGCAATGGGTTGGTGAAGCTGATCAGCCCGGCGTAGACTACTGCTGTTACTCGACTGTGATAAATTATGTACGTTTTAAATTCTGGAATTATATACTACTTTGTAAAGCAATCATATATCGGGTCGTTGATTTAATAATCAAAGTAAATAATAAAAATATCGCGCATCATTAATGCGCACGATATTTTATTATTATTGGAAATCGCGTAATAATAAAATATTCGAGCACGCGAGCCCAGTAGCGGTTATAGGGGGTCATTGACACGCGCAGGTCATTGACGCGCGGGTTATTAACACGCGGTTCATTTAAGCGCGGGTCATTGACATGCGCCACGCGCTCCCCTTTCGATTTCCAACAAGGATAATTCATAATTGACCAGAAAAACGTAATAGATTTACTCGAGATTTTTCTGACAAAATGTTTTAAAAAAAAATGCACATTTTTTTTGTGTGTGGAACATGTTCCTTGAATATCGCGCACTAATAATCAAAGACCCTATATATAGTAGTGACGTATATTAATGAGGCACGTTTGTGGAGACGTTATTTCTACCTCTCCTCTGCATTTGATTATGTTTTTATGCAGAGGTTATCTACCAGTTTCTCTTGTCGAAGTTCATCTCTTCGCAAACAACATGCAAACAACATGCAAACAACATGCAAACAACATGCAAACAACATGCAAACAACATGCAAACAAACGAGCACAAACAAAATCGGACGTGTTTGCTTTCAGCAAAGTCTCTCGCCATTATAGAAAGCCCTGCGGTTTTAGGAGTAAGATGCTCCGGCACAAAAGTACCTGAGTAAGTGGATGGATAGCTAAAATTACGTGTGTTATTACCAAGTTGGTGTGGATGTCCTTTATAACCATTGATTTTTTGAAGAGTGTTTTCTTTCATAGTCAATGGTAAATACAGTTTATTGGTGAATTTTCGTTCGACTTCAGATTTACCATAAATGCGTCCTGGATTAATAAGCAACTTTATTAAGCACATTGATTTGAACGTACTTAGTTCAAATCAATGGTTTTATTAATAATAATAATGTTGGACAATCCATACAGTTTATTAATAATAACAATAATAATGCTGGACAATCCACACAGTATCAACTAGCCCCAAGGTAAGCTGCTGTTAAACAGAGCTGTGTTAGGGGTACTAGATGACTGATATATACATAATACAATACAATACTTATATAGATATTTTTTATTATATATAGAAAATACCAAGAACACCCGGAATAAATATTTGTAGATCGTACAAACATATGGCCCGAGGCGGGAACCCGCAACCTCCGCGACGCAGGCGGACCTGCGCCCGCTGCGCCACATCGGTCGTCAATTAATACTGACCTAGTGGTGCATTGTGCGGTAGTGATGACCCATTCCCGGGATATGATAGAGCCACTGCAATAGATGACTCTCTCAGCTGCGCTTATCAACTCCAAACCAGCATGGTAAGGAATCTGACCGGGAGTGGCCTCCCATCCTGATATAATGCGCTCGCCGACTTTTGAAGCTGGGAATCAAAATGTTTTTTTTTTATAGGACTACTAAAGTGGCAACCAAGCGTACGGCCCACAAGATGGTAAGCGGTTACCGCAGCCTATGGGCGCTTGCAATACCAGAGGTATCACTCACGGGTTGCCTAAAAGTCTATTTAGATGGCGGTAGCTCAACTGGCGAGCCCAAGAGAATGTAAGCACTTCGTTTGGCGAACTATGGTGAATGTGTAGGGAATTCAACATTGGTTGCTCGTGCTGTCACTGTCTGTCATACCTCTGGCTGGTGTAAAAGTCATAGTACGTACTACGTAGTACATTAACTTTGGTCGTACTGGAGTTAAATTATTTTGCCTCAAGCAGGACATGAACCCACAACCTTCCACTTGACACGAGACGAAACAAAAACGGAGTTACCAATTTTTTTCTCGTTTTAATAACCTTTCCCAGTATGGCAGTAGGGCAGATAGCGCCATCTGTCAAAGCAATAGGAACTACTTTTTTTTTAATCTCGAATCGAAAACTCCTCATTAGTGTGGACGACAAGGATTATTTAATTCTTTATTGCACAATAGAAAACAAAATTGTACAAAGGGAGGACTTAATGCTATGCAGCATTTTCTACCAGTCATCCTTATCTGGTGAAAAAGTAGAGCTTGGCGTGCTTAAAACTAAATAAATAAATAAATAAATAAATAAATAATGTTGGACAATCCACACAGCATCATCTAGCCCCAAGATAAGCTACTGTTAAACAGAGCTGTGTTAGGGGTACTAGATGACTGATATATACTTAATACAATACAATACATAGATAGATATTTTTTATTATATATAGAGAATACCCAGAACACCCGGAACAAATATTTGTAGATCGTACAAACATTTGACCCGAGGCGGGAATCGAACCCGCAACCTCCGCGTCGCAGGCGGACCTGCGCCCGCTGCGCCACATCGGTCGTCCTAAGTTACTAAGTTACTAAGTTACATAAAAACTAACATGGAAAACTAAAAATACTCAAATACCTCACACACACTGACATCACACATAAACGCGGGAGCGGCTGCCGCGCTTCACCCGACCCGCGCCCGCGTCCAGTGTGTTGTCATCCTTGACGTCACTACAAATACAACAAAAAACACCGCGCCCTCGTTTTTCTTCTTCTTCTTTTCTTTTATGGCCTCTGTGGCTAGTTTGCCACAATTTTGCCAGTGTCAAGTGTATTAGTTTGATTGTCGCTTAGCAACGTAAACAAACGAAATTTGGAAAGAAACGATGACTTTTCTTTCAAAATTCTCTTGGAAAGTCTTTGACTAAATTACCAACCAACATCACCCCTCCATTTCAATTACTTACACTTGTGCTAAGTAAACAAGTTAAATTGGATAAACTGCCACCAAATTTACGCAACAAAACTTAAAATAACACGAGAAAAATAATTAAAATGGGAAGACCCATGTCGTTTTGACAAGATAGCCAAAGACAATCGCGCCCTCGTTCTGTTGCGCGTAAACGTATCATCCAGCTGTCAATTTGTATAGGACAGCTGGACGATACGTTTACGTTTACGAATGTCAAACGAGTTTTTCGAGTTTATGTCGGTGACTTGGTTCTTTTATGGATTTCCTTATTTCGAAATCTCTAACTAAATATAATTTGTTTTCTACAACAGCACTCTTCGTCTGTTTTTTATCTTGTAATGGATTTCCGCAAAGTAACGCCTGAATCTATCAATTATTCTACAACAGCATAAACAAATCAAGCTTATCCACCTTCGTTAATCACATTTTCAATGAATTTTGGCTTCACTAGCTCAGCGGGGACCTGTAAATTAATTCATAATATTAACTTATTGATACGAAGTTATTTGTAAAGTCATAATCCAACTCTTGGGGTAGTCAGAGGCGCGTCTAAACGTTTTAAAAGTGAGTAAGTTCGAGTCTGTGGCCAACTCTAGTGACAGAGTTATTAGGCTGCCGCCTGAAGGAAGGTGTCATGGCTTGACAACTATTCAAATACTGTAAACTCTTACCTGACTTATAGCCAGGAGCAGTACCAAACCCGTGCTCCAGAACATGCTTCCCACTTACCACTGAGGCAATACTAATCGGGTTTGGCCTGTAGCATTTATATCTACATACAGTTATGTCTATGTTATGTCCGTTTGTTCGAGCTTAATTAAATGTTTGATCATTCCTATCTGCATGAAAGGCAGGTCATTGAATTGTAGTAGGTACTTGGAAAATTTACTGGTTATATTATAATGGTAAAAAAAATATAGCGCAAAAATACAAATATTCACATAGTTTTCTGTGTAAACAATAATTGTCCGTAGCACTACTAAATTATTTGGAGGTGATCAGAGCAGAGGTAATTTCAACCAAAGTCGGTTCAATTACAAGTAATTGAATTACTTACGACTGTTTATAAAACTTGGAATAACGATAGTTCTTTTGGTAACTGCAAGCAAAACCGCGGCCAGAAGCTGTTTATTTATGAGAAAAGATTAATTTTTTTGTATGTGTGTAAGAGATTAACTCAAACTACTTACTAAACCGATTTAAAAATATCCACACAGATTACTTCGATAACAATAATCCTATTATGTACGAAATTATAAGTATATCTGTGTACCTACTTCCTTGTTTAGCTCCAACAGCATTCTGAGGATGTTTGCTGCTAGGTTTCATTGTCACTATTTGAACCATTGCTGTATGGTGCATTTAGTGACGGTCAAATCTAGGTTAGAAAATTAATAAATTGTGCCTAGCCTAATATTAAGATGATCCTAATGATGATTGAATAAATGAATAATTTATTAATAATAATATAATAATAATAAAAAACGTTTATTTCGTTACCAACTAAAAACATTACATCAGCTATTACTAAAAATATAGAGTAACAAAAATGGCCACCACTCAGCATGTGCTATGGCAGAACAACTCATGCCATAGCGCTGGTTTTCTGTGGTTGCCGTAAAATTATGTGAGAGTGCATAATAGTATTATATATTATTATTTCAAAATTATAGGTTCTGACTCGGAGGCATTCGAGCAATTTTCCGCAAAAGTGTTTTTAGGAACCAATAGAATCACTTACCGTCTTGGTGGGTACCTACGATAGTTATGTTCCTTGGTACCACCGCAGTGTCAGATATTCTACCTCCAAGCAGTAGCGTGCAAGCTGCACTGTGTTTAGGTTTGAAGGGCACTGTAGCAAGTGAAATTACTGGGCGAAAGGGACCAACAATGTCTCGGGGTGATAAGCGCTGTGCAGTGCCACGCAAACACTTAAAAACTTAAGCTTTGGGTGGCACTGCATCTGTTATAGTCAAGCGTGGTGCTTAACATCAGGCGGGCGTCTTGATTGTCTTGTCACTTGCTGAGATAAAAAAAAAACTAAAGATGTCAGAGCGAGGTACTGTATCTACTTACTATCTCGCCAAGAGCACAGTATACTCTGTGCCAAGAGTGACCACTTCCATGCAGTCGATACGAAGTTACTTTACTATTAAGTAGCCCGAATTGGGAAATACATAATTAAAATGCTTCCTGTCCTTATGAACTCAATCCCAAAATGTCTGATATCGGTACGACTTAATCTCACAATGACTTATACCAACAAGCCTATATTTCAAAACGAATTTGACCCGAATCGCCTGAAATTTAAATGTGGGCGCCGAGAGCACCGGTGGTCTAGTGGTAGTGACCCCGCCTTCCGATCCTAAGGTCGTGGGTTCAAACCCGGTCGTGCACCAATGGATTTTTTCTGTTCGAAAAATGTATGTGCGCAATGCCACAGTGCTCTCATACGGTGAAGAAAACCGGCATGTCCAAGAACTAAAAATTCAATCTGCAAATATTTGTTTCGAGTGTTCTGGATATTTTGTATGTAAGTATAATAAAAATATATCTATGTATTGTATTGTATTAAGTATATATCAGTCATCTAGTACCCATAATACAGCTCTGTTTAACAGCAGCTTACCTTGGGGCTAGATGATGCTGTGTGGATTGTCCAGCATTATTTATTTATTTTATTTTTAATTTTGTGTCAGTTAATAATTGCGGAACTAGGGCCTAATTCTACTAATACAATACATATTACAGTTGCAATGTCGATTTTATTTTGACACTTTATGCAATGTAATTTGAGTGTCATTGGATTAGTCAATACAATACAATAGATAGATATTTTTATTATACATAGAAAATACCCAGAATAACCCGGAACAAATGTTTGCAGATTGTACAAAGATAATAAAACACTGAATTTATTATGCAATAACTCTTTATTTGATGACTTAGATAATTTAAGGACTTGGGTAGGTAAAAATATAGTTTTCCAATTTCTCAGCACTTACATAAGTTTACAATTTATCAACACATGTAACCACGATGTGGGTAAATTATATAAGTTTACAATTGCTCAGTATATTTACTCGTAAGGTAAGAATTGGGTAAGTTACATAAGTTTACAATTTATCAACACATTAAACCGTAACGATGTGGGTAAATTATATAAGTTTACAATTACTCAGTATATTTACTCGTAAGGTAGGACTTGGGTAAGTTACATAAGTTTACAATTTCTCAACTTACTAGCTGTGCCTCGCGGTGTTACCCGCGGTTAAACGGTTTTTTTATCCCACGGGAACCTGGGTTAAAAAGTAGGCTATATATTCCAGGGTGTTATCTACAGTTGTACTAAATTTCATTAGAATCCGTTCAGTCGTTAAGGCGTAATGCCCACAAACATACAATTATCAAATTTTTTTCTTTATAATATTATCAAGATAAGAATTATGATTTAACCTTAACTTTTTTCTTTAGGACATTGTTAACATTAACCTTTACTTTGACCTTTACTACCAGCTTTTTCAACAGCTCTGAAATTTCAGGGTCTTCTTCACTAGAACTGTCTTCTTCACTGGAACTGTCTTCTTCACTAGAACTGTCTTCTTCACTAGAACTGTCTTCTTCTGATCCTGGGGTGGTTGACGGTCTTAGGGTAGTTGACGGTTCTGGGGTAGTTGACGGTTCTGGGGTAGTTGACAGTTCTGGGGTAGTTGACGGTTCTGGGGTAGTTGACGGCCTTGAGGTAGTTGGTAAAACAGTTACAGTAGTTGGAGCCTCGGGTACAGTGGTTTCTGGAGAAGAAGGAGTAGTTGCTGGCTCAGTAGTCGGTTGAAGAGTTGTAGACTCGTCCAAGTTCTCGAAATCGATGCCTGTGACTTGTTCCATCCAGGGGAGGAAAGGTCCGGTCCGGATAAAACCTGGGAATGGTTACAATTAATTTATATTACGACCAATCAAAACGACTCCGAAATAACTGTGTAATTACTAAATCAATGGTGTACAGTGAAAATTGCCCGCCCTACCCACATAATTATGTTTTTTACCTGCATGTTAAAATTGTTTATATATTGTATATATAGTGTTGTAATCTCATGAAGTGAAATGTAAATTTATTTTGAGCATAAATATCTTTTGCCTGGAAAATGTACTAAAACCGTGCAGTTTTGACTAAAGCAATCTGTCAACATTTTACAAGTTCTTAATTCGACGCTAGATATCACTAAAAACTCAATAAAAGTTAATTCTGACGAGCGATGTGGTGCAGCGGGCGCAGGTCCGATTCCCGCCTCGGGTCAAATGTTTGTACGATCTACAAATATTTGTTCCGGGTGCCCTGGGTATTTTCTATATATAATAAAAATATCTATCTATGTATTCTAGTACCCATAATACAGCTCTGTTTAACAGCAGCTTACTTTGGGGCTAGATGATGCTGTGTGGATTGTCCAGCATTATTTATTTTGGACGCATTTTATGAATGAAAACTTCGAAATTTCAAGTCGTTCGTTCGTTCGTTCGTATAAGTCAGTGGCCAACTCTGGTGACAGAGTTTCTAGGCCGGCCGAAGGCCGTTGTCAAAGTTTTTGAATACACATTGTTCGTCAAGACTTGTGAAATACCTCCTATTCTGGCATAAAGGGACATTATGTTACATCGTATATAGGGTCATTCATTATCAACCTAACAAACTTAAGGAATAGGTTCCACACACAAAAAAAGACAGATACCTTTTTTTTTTGTTAGGTACTTTTAGAAAAAAAAACATAGGTACATTTTGTTTTAATGTGTAGTACCTGGAATTGGTTCTACACATCAAAAAATTATTAAGTTTGTCAGGTTGGTAATGAATGTGCCTGTATAAAAATATAAATAAGTGACTCACCGCCCGGCAGACCGGAGTGGCAGCCGTACGAGCCGCCGGCGACGAAGGAAGCGATACCAACTTGAACAGGCACACCATTTTCATTCACATGCACAAGTGGCCCGCCGCTGTCACCCTGTTAATCAATAAATATTGTCAATCAATTTGAGAGCGCTCGTGACGTAGCTGGCCAAGTTGTTCTTAACAGATCAACGAAGTTAAGCACGGTTCCGCGTAGTCACAATTTGGATGGGTGACCGCTAGTGACAATTTCCACTGAGCGCTCCCTCGCTTCGGAGGGCATGCTATGCAGTCGGTCCCGGCTTTTTCAAAGTTGTTAAGCTATGACAGAGGCCTTCGGGCGGCCAAAAACTCTGTCAACAGAGTTGGCCACTGACTTTTACTCTTACTTACTTTTTATCAATAAATATGATATAAATACAAGAGGACACTTTTACACAGAGCCAAACCACAGAAGAAATATTAATACTATGTTTGGTATGGCCACTCCCCACCTCCCACCGGTTATACTAACCTCACCCTGATCGTGAGTTCGAAGGCATTTGCGGGGGCGATGAAGCTGAAGGCTATTACGTGACGTTGTAGTACGAACCTGGCACACAGACTGCGAGGTGACGTAGTATCTGGCGCAGATGGCGTTGTACGAACCTGGTGACGTGACGTTGTAAGAACCTGGCACACAGACTGCGAGGTGACGTAGTATCTGGCGCAGATGACGTTGTACGAACCTGGTGACGTGACGTTGTAAGAACCTGGCACACAGACTGCGTGGTGACGTAGTATCTGGCGCAGATGACGTTGTACGTACCTGGCACACAGACTGCGAGGTGACGAAGTATCTGGCGCAGATGGCGTTGTACTAATCTGGTGACGTGACGTTGTACGAACCTGGCACACAGACTGCGAGGTGACGTTGTAGTATCTGGTGCAGATGACGTTGTACGAACCTGGCACACAGACTGCGAGATGACGTTGTAGTATCTGGCGCAGATGGCGTTGTACAAACCTGGTGACGTGACGTTGTACGAATCTGGTGACGTGACGTTGTACGAAACTGGCACACAGACTGCGAGGTGACGTTGTAGTATCTGGTGCAGATGGCGTTATACAAACCTGGTGACGCGACGTTTCACGAATCTGGTAACGTGACGTTGTACGAACCTGGCACACAGACTGCGAGGTGACGTTGTAGTATCTGGTGCAGATGGCGTTGTACAAACCTGGTGACGTGACGTTGTACGAATCTGGTGACGTGACGTTGTACGAAACTGGCACACAGACTGCGAGGTGACGTTGTAGTATCTGGTGCAGATGGCGTTATACGAACCTAGTGACGTGACGTTGTACGAACCTGGCACACAGACTGCGAGGTGACGTTGTAGTATCTGGTGCAGATAGCGTTTTACGAACCTGGTGACGTGACGTTTCACGAACCTGGTAACGTGACGTTGTACGAACCTGGCACACAGACTGCGAGGTGACGTTGTAGTATCTGGTGCAGATGGCGTTATACAAACCTGGTGACGCGACGTTTCACGAATCTGGTAACGTGACGTTGTACGAACCTGGCACACAGACTGCGAGGTGACGTTGTAGTATCTGGCGCAGATGGCGTTGGCGTTGATGAGAGCGGAGCCGAAGGTCTGCGCGCAGGTCGGGTTCGACAGCGCGCGGAGATACACCCAGTTAAGTACTTGAGAGGTCGCACCTGAAACCAAAGTCAAAGTCAAGTCAAGTCAAAAGAGCTTTATTCATTTAAAATCACAAGGACTACCACCATACCTATTTCTGCCGCCAAGCAGTAATGCTCGCATTGCTGTGTTCCGGTTCAAAGGGTATTGTTTCCGGTGAAATTACAGGCACATGAGACTTTCCATCTAACGTCTCTGGGTAACACGCAAGTGATATCTATGATGTTGCATGCGTACATAGGCTACGGTAACCGCTTACCATCTAGTGGGCCGTACGCTTGGTTGCCACTTTAGTGGTATAAAAAAAAAACAAGGATAATCACATTGAAACGTCGTCTTTCCGCCAAGCCAGGAATGCTCGCATTGCTGTGTTCCGGCTCGAAGGGTATGGTTTTTTTTTTTTTTATACAACTGAAGTGGCAACCAAGCGTACGGCCCACAAGGTGGTAAGCGGTTACCGCAGCCTATGGACGCTTGCAATACCAGAGGTATCCCTTGCGGGTTGCCACCTTCAGGCTAAGATCGAAAGCCTCATGTGCCAGCAATTTCACCGGAAACCATACCCTTCACACCGGAACACAGCAATGCGAGCATTACTGCTTTGCGGCAGAAATAGGTATGGTGGTAGTCCTTCCCCGGACGAGCTCTATCACAGAGAACTCTACTACTCTTCCGAAATCAGGATATGATGATGAAGAAACTATATTACCATTAGTCCAGGTCCTGCCGAAGCCGCTGGCGACGACGAGCTCATTGTCGTAGTTGCGGAAGGCTTCAGCTCTTGACTGCAAGCGGATCGGCTGCAAGAGATCTGAAATAGATAGATAGATAGATAGAAAATACTTTATTGAACACCACATTATAACAAATTTGACAAGAACAATCTTAATTACTAACAGGTATTACAATGGGCGGCCTTATCGCTAAATAGCGATCTCTACCAGACAACCTTTGGATGGATAGGATTGAATGGTAGTTGACAAGGGTTTTTAGCGATGTTCTATATTTATTACTAAAACAATTATAAAATAATGCAAAACACATACTTACATATCAAAAATACTTATTATGCTAGACCTATTTCAAATACCTATACTTGTATATTAATGTAGTAATGCTATAAATATATAAAAATACATAGTATAATATATCATAACTGGAATACCATAACTGGAATACAATACCTGGTGGTAGGACTCTTCAGCAAGAGTCTGTCTTGGTCGGTACCACCGCAGTGTCAGATATTTTACCTCCAAGCAGTAGTGTGCAAGCTGCACTGTGTTTAGGTTTGAAGGGCACTGTAGCAAGTGAAATTACTGGGCGAAAGAGACTTAGCAACAATGTCTCGGGGTGATAAGCGCAGTGCAGTGCCACGCAAACACTTAAAAACTTTATGCTTGAGGTGGCACTGCATCTGTTATAGTCAGGCGTGGTGCTTAACATCAGGCGGGCGTCTTGATTGTCTTGTCACTTGCTGACATAAAAAAAAAAAAAAAATTAAAAAATCGCCATCTAACTTCAAACTACGTATAAATCAAATAAGTTTACTTATTTAAACCTCGGCTTCCCGCGATTCAGGCTTAGCCTTGTGCTATTGGTCCCCAATAGTAACTTATTCCCATGTTATTTCGTCAGTTAATCAATATTTTAAAGGACAAATTTCATAGTGGCCTAGGTCTTTGTAACACCATAGAAAAATTGGAAAAAAAATATAAGACTAACAATTTATTTTTTTATTTTAAATGCCTTTTTACATATTATAAATAATAAATAAATAAATAATGCTGGACAATCCACACAGCATCATCTAGCCCAAGGTAAGCTGCTGTTAAACAGAGCTGTATTATTGGTACTAGATCACTGATATATATTTAATACAATACAATACATGATATTTTTTTGTTACTAACAGTAACAAACAATACAGCAAACAAAGTTCTAAAGGAAAAATGTTTATTGTGTTGAGTTTCCTAAAACGGGAACACTAGAGGTCCGCCATGACAGCTTAGCCAATGATCGTGACCTCTTGACTTTGACAGTACCTAATAACCCAGTTGATCGTTAAATCCGCCATGTTGGTTTTGCATTGTGTTGCACTCTTTCACAGAGATAAACTTACTTTAGATTATGAAAGAAGCCAAAATAAAATAAATAAACAGTGATAAATGGTTTCTTTAATGATTATCTAATTATCTAGACCCCTACAAAAGACCAGTGCCCGGCTCCATACTGCGTAAAACAACTTCTTCGTAAAAAAAAATAGTATTTATATTTGTTGACTTAGAATAACAACACGGAGAAACGAAGTACGCGCACGCAAATTGTGATCATTTTAGTGAGACTTATTAGTCTTACTTAGTCAAGCGGCTCGTCATTCATCAATGTGAAGTCATCGTGCGCACGTCTCTCACAATTATAATTTCAAAATGGTGTATTGTGTGGTGAAAGGCTGTTGTATATAATCATTAATCACGTATAATACATAGGCCGCTCACGCAAACATCAATTGTTTTGTGAACACACTTTTGGAAATAATTTTGAATGAAACTATTATTCTACGTGTTGTTATTCTAAGTTTGTTGACATAAACTCACTGCTATAGACCACTGGTAGTTGCAGCTTCAATAACGAGATGTCGTTAGGCTGGACCACACCGGGATTGTTAGTGTTATACGTGGGGTGGTTGTAGAACTCCTGCGTCTCGGAGAAGTACACCGGGGTGGTGAGACTAGTCACACCCGCGCGGACCACAGCGGTCACTACTCTGTGGAACCATAATATCATAAGCTAGCTGTTCGCCCGCGACTTGGTTCGCGTGGAACTCGGTAACAGTACTTATTTCCGGGATAAACGGTATCTATGTTTTAAATTTCAGCCAAATCGGTCGAGTTATAGAGTTACAGCGGTTGTCGAGTTGTAGACGAACAAACATTCAAAGTTTAGCACCACACTTCACACTAATATTATAAAAATAAATAAATAATAAATAATGCTGGACAATCCACACAGCATCATCTAGCCCCAAGGTAAGCAGGTTATGGGTACTAGATGACTGATATATACTTAATACAATACAATACATAGATATATATTTTTTTATTATACTAGAGAATACCCAGAACACCCGGAACAAATATTTGTAGATCGTACAAACATTTGACCCGAGGCGGGAGTCGAACCCGCAACCTCTGCGTCGTCGCAGGCGGACCTGCGCCCGCTGCGCCACATCGGTCATCAGTCTCAATATTAATAAGAGATGGTTCGAATCCGGTCGTGCACCAATGGACTATTAAAAAAAAATGTCTGCAATGCCAGTGCTCTCATATGGTGAAGGAAAACAAAGAGGAAACCGGCATGTCCGTGAAATAAAAATTCAAAAAAGGCATGTGCAGCGTCAATGGTTGCTGTTATGAGTACTGCTGATTTTCTTCTTTTTTTTTTGTATGTATAGTTCGCACGGCGGATCTAGGCTTCTGTGAAGTTAGCCGTTTGTGATGCGCAAAGACAATTTAGTTTGAAAAAGCTCCATTGCGTATCGAAACGGCTAATTTCACGACGGCCGAGATCCGTTGTGAGAACTATACTGTATAAGTGTGTCTTAATAGCAAATAAAAATATGTCTATGTCTATGTCTATGTGCCATGCACCAAACCGCATTGGGACGTGGTGGATTAAAACCCATCACTCACATTCGAGAGTATACCATTGTCCCAGCAGTGGGAACATTAGAAGGCTGTCATGATGATGATAGGAAAATATGAAATGTTATACACGGTCAAAGACATTGAGAATAATCTGCATTTCGGTAAGTCAGTGTGAACGCCACTAGATGGCGTTTGGACTCACCGTTACGGAAATGAAATGTATGTAGAAGTTTTATAGTTCGCACAGCGGATCTAGGCTTCCGTAAAGTTAGCCGTTTGTGATGCGCAAAGACAATTTAGTTTGAAAAAGCTCCATTGCGCATCTAAACGGCTAACTTCACGGAAGTCTAGATCCGCTGTGCGAACTATACATTGATTTTTTGGCTCAAATGTACGATGAATCAATTCTTTTACAAAAAAAGAAACAGATTACTAAATTTTGTTTAAGTGTTTTTAACAAAATTTAGTGCTGAATTAGTGCTCGAAGCACAGAATTAGTGCCACTATTACCTAAGAGATATTTAGGTAATTCACTGAGGCTTCTTCTTCTTTTATGGACTCTGTGGTTTATTTGCCACAATTTTGCCAGTGTCAAGTGTATTATTTTGATTGTCGCTTAGCAACGTAAACAAACGAAATTTGGAAAGAAATGGTGACTTTTCTTTCAAAATTCCCTTGGAAAGTCTTTGACTAAATTACGAACTAACATTACCCCTCCATTTAAATTAAGTACTTACACTTGTGCTAAGTGAACACGTTAAATTGGATAAACTGCCACCAAATTACGCAATAAAACTTAAAATAACACGAGAAAAATAGTTAAAATGGGAGGACCCATGTCGTTTTGACAAAATAGCCAAAGACAATCCCACTGAGGCTTCTAACTTGACGCACACGTTATTTTAGTAATTCTTGGCTATGTACTGTCATCATACCTATTAATGACATGACAATGACATGAATGACAACTAAGCTAACCTTAAATAGTTTCAGGCATAGATTTAGAAGTACCTTCATTGGCAAAATAGTGAAAAACTCAGCACCTTCGTCTTTTTATACAACTGAAGTGGCAACCAAGCGTACGGCTCACAAGATGGTAAGCGGTTACCGCAGCCTATGGACGCTTGCAATACCAGAGGTATCACTCGTGGGTTGCCACCTTGAGGCTAAGATCGAAAGCCTCATGTGCCAGTAATTTCACCGGAAACCATACCCTACACACCGGACAGAGCATTACTGCTTGGCGGCAGAAATAAGTATGGTGGTCGTCCTGTATACTAACGCGGCAGTGCAGTGAGCAGCGCTGATGAGCCATTCGCGGGAGATGATGGACCCGCCGCAGCCGGAGACTCCGCCCGTCGGGTTCACCAGCCGCAGGGACGTCTGGTACGGGATCTCACCGGGCTTCGCCTCCCATCCTGATAGGATGCGCTGGCCAGATCCTGAAGCTACGAGCAATAATATATTTATACTGGCGTACATTTTTACACAACACGCTAGAGCTCCGAACTAAAACTGTACGGAAACCAGATGACTGATCGAATATTAACTAATATTATATAATTGTATGAACCAAGGAGAATGCATTGCCGAGTCACGTGACCTGTGTGATTAAGGGCCGGCGCCCATTATCGGCATCGGCAAGGAAAAGGATCCTTCGGCATTCTACATGCAAGCGCACACTATCGGCAATTATGCTTTGGCATGCTGCAACGTTCTTAGGGATGACGAGGTGTCCTTAAGGATGCCGCACCGTCCTGTAGCTTGCCGAAGCGTCTCAATATCGTATTTCTCATCATAACAGTCTCAGAGTTGTTACAAGCTAGTTGTCTGAATTGTATTTAATATGGTGGACTGGGATCTAGTGTTCATAGCAACTCTTGCTGCTGGGGGATAGTTTGCCCTCGCCCCGCAGGGCAAACTATCCCCCGAGTGTTGCCTCGGCGCCGGCGGCGGCGTACCGAAGGTTGCCGAAGGATGCCGAAGGATGCCGAAGCATCCCGAAGCATTCTCAAGGCTGCCGATACAGCAGCCTCAAGCATACCGAAGCGGTATTTTTGTTACTACGACCACATATCACGGAAATTTCTACTTTATTGCCATTATGTTATAGTATTATTGCTATTGCCACCTAAAATCCTTTTCCTTGCCGATGCCGATAATGGGCGCCGGCCCTAATGGTGGATTAAAGTTTGTTTATTTGCCGCATCTTTAAAATTTGCAAAAATTAGAAAGCTTTCGATTAGAATAGATCTGAGGTTAGATACAAATATCACAAATATTTTCTAAAGTTTTTAGAAAGTAGCTAAAAACTTTAGAAAATATTTGTGATTAAGTTTTGTCTTGACTCGATTTAGATAATATTTCTAATCATTGTTTTATCTAAAATCGTAATTATAAGTAATCTAAAATCGCGCTATCACTTCTAACAATTCACCTAAATTACTGCGTCATGCTTCAAGTGTAGGTGATTAGATAGATTAATAACTTTACATTTAATTTTAATATAACTTAGTTCAAACTAACTGCAAAACTTTCATTGACTAAGGTTGGATTCATCCAATCTCGTATAAGCACTTTTCACAGAATAAATACTATATATATTCGCACGGCGGATCTAGGCTTCCGTGAAGTTAGCCGTTTGCGCAAAGACAATTTAGTTTGAAAAAGCTCAATTGCGCATCGAAACGGCTAACTTCACGACGGCCGAGATCCGCCGTGAGAACTATACCTTCTAACTTTGTTAAAATATAACTAGTGTAATGCCCCGCGACTTTAACCGCGTTGATTTTTTTAAACAAACTTTGTCTTCCCGCTACATCCATACAACACACACAGCGGGCGGGCGCGGGCCGGGTCAGATCCGCCGCGGGTGTTTTTTGTTTTAATTAGTATGGACGACAGGGATGACATCACACTGAACGCGGGAGCGGCTGCCGCGCGCGCACCCGACCCGCGCCCGCGTCCAGTGTGTTGTCATCCTTGACGTCACTACAAATACAACAAAAAACACTGGACTAAGCACTATTCGCAGAGTAAATCGTAGCTAATCGCGAGTAAACTGACAGTTTACTTGTATTCCACATTTCTTATTACGCAGAATGGTTATGGTGGTTTGGTCCAAAAGTTAGTCGAACCCACCCTAAAAAATGGCATGCATTGCATTTTTACATACATTTTTGTAAACAAATAAAGCTTATTTACCTTGGTTAATCACATTTTCAATGAATTCTGGCTTCACTAACTCAGCTGGGACCTGTAAAAATTTTTAAACAATAATTAAAAACCTTTTTAAACATTAATAAATAAATAGGTTAATAAATATTAGCACTTTTTACACAGCCATCTAGCCACAAACTAATTTGTTACACAAATAAAGTCTCATCTTAATCCAACTTATTTTGTTCGTAAATAACTAATCTAAATTCATAATTAATCATTAATTAGCTACATAATAATGATATATTTAATCTGATTTGAGACCATTCGTCTATCAAAATAACTTTTTCATGTAATTCTTACCTTGTAAGTCCTGTAACATCAAACCTGTGGCTTGGAATTCACCTTAAAAGCTAGTAGTCAGGCGTATCTAAACCTAATAAAATATTGTATACTTACCTGACTTATAGCCAGGAGCAGTACCAAACCCGTGCTCCAGAACATGCTTATTACCACTGAGCATTTTCAGTTCTAACTCGCAAGTATATCCTGTGATAGATCTATTCGATACGAGATTCTAGATAAAGTTGCTAATAAAATCAAAATCACTGCAATCATTAGATGATCAATTTGATTATAGATAAGTTTGATTGCATTTAGATAAGGGTTTACCCGTGACTTTGCTTTGATAAGCTTGTTTCCCACTGTTGGGCAAAGACCCTTTGTCACCCACCTGTATCGAACTGATAAAGTTTTACTAATTAAATAATATTATTGTGAAATAATACTGTACCTACCTAGACATGATGGGAATTCTTAAATCAATGTATCTATTAACTATTAGATATTATTATCGGCTTATTAAATAATTCTTACTTAGTTCGGAGAAGTCCATGATATAGAAAAATATTATATTAATATTTTTATGTAGGTAGGAAAGTTATTGGGCCACATTCTTTAAGATCTTCAAATCAAAACCTCATTCAAAAGCGAACACGTATGTACAGTATAAAGAGTTTTGTAGAAAAGTTTAGGACGCATTTTATAAATGAAAAACTTTGAATATCAAAAAGTCGTAGTATAAATATCGTTCGTCTGTGTGAAATACCTTCGGGCTTGTAGGGACATTATCTGACACCTTGTATAAAAAAAACAATCACTTAATTGCATTCCACATTGTTCATCCAGGTTGTGCACATTGTTCACCCAGGTTGTTGCAAATTGTTCATCCGTGTTGTTACACATTGTTCACCCAGGTTGTTGCACATTGTTCACCCAGGTTGTTGCACATTGTTCACCCGGGTTGTTGCACATTGTTCAGCCAGGTTGTTGCAAATTGTTCACCCAGGTTGTTGCACATTGTTCAGCCAGGTTGTTGCAATTGTTCACCCAGGTTGTTGCACATTGTTCACCCAGGTTGTTGCACATTGTTCAGCCAGGTTGTGCACATTGTTCACCCGGGTTGTTGCACATTGTTCAGCCAGGTTGTTGCAATTGTTCACCCAGGTTGTTGCACATTGTTCACCCAGGTTGTGCACATTGTTCACCTGGGTTGTGCACATTGTTCACCCAGGTCGACATCGATAGACTTACATAAAAAGGGGGCCCGGTTGTTGCACTTGTTCATCCAGATGAACCAAGTGAATAAACTAAACTGCTTACTAGTCTTACAACCATTGGACCAATGCTGTCTCTTATTTTTATACTAAATGGTCACCCGCTTGACAATCACGAGATAATAAAGTAATATCAGTGAAGCACTGAAGTACATAAATTAGGTACTTTTTCTGAGATTACCGCTTTAATATCGATTAAAGGTAAATAAAAAAGCTGTTGGTCCCGGTTTTTGAAAGTTGTTAGGTCATGTAGGAGGCCATGACTCATACGAACTTACTTACTTTTAGGGTAATAACGAGAACATTAGGTTAATTGATAGATTCAGGCGTTACTCTGCGGAAATCCATCACAAGATAAAAAACAGACGAAAAATCTCTAGTACCTACTACTATTCCGCTTAACCTTTTAACTAATGAGGTCACACAGTTAACACAGTTAACCTCAAAAGAAAAATATCGACACGTGTTTCATCCCTCCACGGGACATCATCAGGACCATCGACTTGTTCTCATATCTACTTGAGAACATTAGGCTATATATATTACCCTTAGAACTTTCTTCTTGAATGTTTATTGCAAGAACCTTATACATATATTTTAAATCTCTGTTAGCTAATGAGTCTTTGCGAGAATTATTGGGTCTTAATCACGCGGACCAAATGAGGATTGGTGTATGCTCTTCGAGTTTTTAGTTCTTATACATGCCGGTTTCCTTAATCTTTTCAATCAATCAATACATTTATTGCTGTCATATGGTACAATAAGTAGTTGTTACAGAATAAGTAGTATCACACATGAACCCTGTTATTAGGGTATTGCAACATGGAGAAAGGCCGAGGTTTATGCATTCGGTATTTATATTAAAAAAGTAAAGTTTTGGGAGTCATAATAAAATAAAACATTTAAATATTTAAGACACATTTATATTTCAACACCCAGTGCAAATGCGCGGCAACCGCGATCTAATGACAAGTTCACACATATCACAACTATTTACCGTTACGGCTTGTCTGTTAGGCTAATGGCAACACAATTCTGATGTTTTATAAAAACCCGACATAAAACAAAAAAAAAATTAGAGGAATTGTGATACGTTTTTTATGATTAATTCAAAAACTACTGAATCAATTTCGTTAAAATTTATACGGGACCATCTCTGAAGTATTATCTATCAAACAAAAAAAGAATAGCGTAACAAACATACAAAAAAACATACATTCGAAATATTATTGATAATGTTGCATGCGTACATAGGCCACGGTAACCGCTGACCATCAAGTGGGCCGTACGCTTGGTTACCACTTTAGTAGTAACCAAGTGTACAGCCGTAAAAACGGTCAAATATCGATAAAATTTACATCTCACAAAATAAATCGTGGACATCCCGTTTTAGTACAAAAAAAATTATAGACATTTTTTTTATTGGTTATATTATACAAGCGTTGTTACTATTGTAAAGATAAGTTTTCTGGGTACAAGCTTTGCTTAGTTTAGAGGTAGATGGAGCTAAGTGAAAATGTCTGCCAGTATTTATTTATCATCATGACAGCCTAATGTTCCCACTGCTGGGACACTGGCCTACTCTCAAGAAAGAGTGATTGGGTCTTGATCCACCACGCGGACCCAATGCGGATTGGTGGATGTCACATGTCTTTCGAATTTTTAGCTCTTGGACATGCCGGTTTCCTCACGATGTTTTCCTTCACCGTATTAGAGAACTGGCATTGCGCACATAAATTTTCCGTAGCGAAAAATCCATTGGTGCACGACCGTATTCGAACCCACGACCTTAGGATCGGAAGGCGGGGTCACTACCACTAGACCACCAGTGCTCTTAATAATATACTAATATTAATCTATACTAATATTATCAAGAGAGAAATTTTTTTTTGTTTGTTACGAATAAACTCTAAAACTACTTAATATAAGAGTAGTAGAGTTCTCTGTGATAGAGCTCGTCTGGGGAAGGACTACCACCATACCTATTTCTGCCGCCAAGCAGTAATGCTCGCACTGCTGTGTTCCGGTGTGAAGGGTATGGTTTCCGGGGAAATTACTGGCACATGAGGCTTTCGATCTTAGCCTCAAGGTGGCAACCCGCGAGTGATACCTCTGGTATTGCAAGCGTCCATAGGCTGCGGTAACCGCTTACCATCTTGTGGGCCGTACGCTTGGTTGCCACTTCAGTTGTATAAAAAAAAAAAAAAAAAAAAACTTGTCCGATTTAAAAACATCTTTCACCATTACAATGCTACATTATTCCCGAGTAACATAGGCTTTATTTACTAGAAGCGACCTGCCCCGGCTTTGCACGGGTACGGTTTCATTGCATCCGCGCGAAGCTGGGACGGACTGCTAGTAACATTTTATAGAGGAAAGATTTGTATTTTTTTTTGTTACGAATAAACTCAAAAACTACTGGTCCGATTTCGAAATTTCTTATACCATTAGAATGCTACATTATCCCTGAGTAACATAGGCTATAATTATAGCTAGCAACCCGCCCCGGCTTCGCACGGGTGCTTAAGTTTTCATTGCATCACAGATCGGCTAATTATTTATAATTTCAATAACAAAAGGACGCCTTACGTCTTACTTATTATTGATTATTGATTGATCCTTATCTTTTGTTATCAGATTTTTATCAAACTATAAGATAATGTATTTTTCGCACAGTCTGTGAGATCAATAATGGATAATATAATCGTGGACATTTCAAAGAGTGCCATCTAGAATCAAACCACACCCAGGACACACAATAAAATGTATCAAGCAAACGCTCGCATCGAATGCATCGAATGCGTCGCAATCACCACACGCATGGTTTGTGTACGTAAACGGTGCCGTTGTATGTGTGAGTGTCATGGTTGGCCCCGCCCAATTATAGCTAGAGCGAGATAGCACACTTTCGATCGCGCTGGCACTGGTTCTTGGACCTACACAAAATTAAAATAAACGCGTGCCTTAGCCCTTACCGACCGGCGAAAGATGCCGGCAAACTCGCGACCGGGTGAAGTAAAACCGGTGGGAGGTAGGGAGTGGCCATTCTGTATCGAAGCACTAATATCCGTTCTGCGCTCGAACTAAGCAAAGCTATGGGAACCAGTTAACAGCTGATAAATTATCGCTAAGCAATTATTTTTAACAGTTAAAAAAACTGAGCAATAATCAAGCAACTATCGTTTTATTGCTTTAAAAACTAAACTGTTCCAAATTCTGTCGTATCGTGATCTGAGGGGCGATTATGTAATTCGATTGCAATCGATTTCATTTGATTTCAATTAATAACTGACGTATAACGTAAAAATATGAATGAATATGATAAGTTATTGACAGTTCGATGATTGAAATTGGATTGGAACAGAGTTTCGTAATCGCCCAGTAACTAACTAACAGTTCTGTTTTTTTAATACACCTATAAGTACTAATATTAGAAAGAGGGAAGATTTGTATTTTTGTTTCTTGTTAAATAACTAATCCTATTTTTTTTCATCCATTAGTAACCATTACAATGCTACATTATCCCTGAGTAACACAGGTTAACTGATAAAAAATAATCTACAATACATGCCACGATCCCAACAGACAAGCCTTTAATACATACTACACAAATATTACATAATATTTCCGACAATATATTCCACACTGGTAACACCTCAGTACTAACTGTACTACAACACTGCTCAGAGTAATATGAAGCAAGGTATAGAGCGCATGTATGAACCAAGACACCTTCGAGCTAAATGTCAAATTACATGTATAGCAAGAACTTAGATATAATAAATAATTTTAAGAAAAAAACATAAAACCTACTTCAGACTAAAAAAAAATGTTTTGCCAGATTGTGGTGATACGACGCGATGTATTGACATGTTTTTTTATGATTTATTTAAAAAGTACTAAACCGTTCTGATAAATTATATAGGACCTTTGAAATGGTGGACCTTTTACCTGGTGGTAGAACTCTTCAGCAAGAGTCCGTCTTGGTGGGTACCACCGCAGTGTCAGATATTCTACCTCCAAACAGTAGACTGCAAGCATACATAAAGTGCAATAAATGATTTGAACTTGAATTTACGATATTTGCTGACGCATTAATAATCTCATTCAGTTCGCGCTCTATAAGCTTAGTTACAATTACTCTGCTATTTTATTATAAAAATACACTATAAAAGCATTAAGAAAAATAAAGAGCATAAGAGGTAGCTATTATATAACTGAATTATTATTATTACAAGTATTTATATAAAATTATTGAAAAAATAAATTATTATACCCTGAGCAATGATAAGATACATTTATGGAAAACAAATTTATCACAATACCTAATGTATTCCTAAAATATATTGCAACAACAATATATTACAACTCTAAAATATAAAATAAACAGTAATATAATAAGGGTGTGACTACATAAATGCATTTCCACGACTGTATTTTAGCTAAATATTTATCTTAATTATTAACCAATTCTGAAAAAAAACTTGTGGGTATAAATATTTTCGTAACTCTAAAACTATTCGTCAGACTGAAAATATTTCGCTGTAAATTTTAACAATTACCTTGACTAGCGTTGAAAACTAGACTTAAAAGTTTTTAGTAATAGGTACAGTAATATAATTTGCAGTCGGGTCAAACAGTTTACTTTGAAGTCTTAATATTAATAGCGAATATAGGAATACCCTAACAGTTAACAGGTCACAATAGCTTAGAAATCGGAACTATTTGTGTATTTATTGTATTATATAAAAATATACCTCGTCAGCTATACAATAATGTAATAGTTTCCTATATTATAGCCCCTTATAATATTAAAGGAGTTAGGAACAAGATGTTATAAATTGTAAGTAATATAAGGCTACTTACACACGCGTATACTAGACGACGAATCTGGCAGAAAATTCGCCGATTTTAAAGAAACCAATTAAAATGAAAATCAAATGTCCGATAAGGACAGGTTGGCGATAGATTTAGAATATATAAACGAGTTACACAACTTGGTTTCTAAAAACAAATGTTAAATAGCTTATTTTATAATTGAAAATGCTATGGCTTTGATTCTGTGATAGATTAAGGACCTTATTCATAAAATAAACTGTCACTATAGCGGCTCGATAAGTATTGTCTATTTTTTGTATTATGTCAATGAACAAACACGACAGATTTGAGAGACACATTATTTGACAAGTATTTTACCTTTGACATTTATATTGGGCTACAGAGAGCCGGCTCTACTTCAAGTCGGCAATCAGATTGTAACGTGTGTAATAGGTTTTAGACATTTACCTGTTTTTATAGTAAATATTGTATATTTAAATGCACAAGTACATTGTGCTATGATTTCAGACACTACCAACTAAAATTCGTTGATAAAATACACATTATAAAGTTTAATAATTTAAGTATTGGTTATTGTTTAATAATTAAAGTACCAAGACAAAGTCAATCAAACAGCGCACATCAAGATATTTTTTGTCATAAGTATTCAAACTTCTGTAGGTTTTCGTACATTTTGGCAGACAATGGAAGTCAAAATACCGCTTTGCTGGAAGATAGTTTTGGGGCAGACACAATTCTAACATTTATATTTAACAAACCAACAAAAACAACGAAATGGATATATCTTTGCAAGGATTATATTTATATGTTACATATAACATTCCTTAGTAAAGCTTTGGTCAGATCTATGCGGATATCACGTACCAGAAATAAAATCGTGTTACATTTATTCTTTGGCCTTATTTTGAATGATATACTACATTGGTACGCGAAATATTAACATTATTTTTTCTTATTATTATAATTGATTATATTATTCTCACAGGGTCTGATGACTAATTGAAGTGGTTTCGGCAGAATACCAGCGTCTACTATTCTCAGTGGACATAATGCTGAGTCGAGGCCCTTTTGCTGCTATAGCACACAATATACCTAAATTGTCTTACAAACTTATTTTTAAGTAGGTATATAAAATGTTTCCTTTTATTATTTTTCTCTTTCATTTTATCTATCTGTATAATTCAAATAATTTTCAAATGTGTCTGTATTGTGTGTTAATGTGGTAAATAGATTAATGTCTATGTCTAAATACCGGACTAGTACTGGTACGCGATATACCGGGCTGGTACGCAAAGTACAGGAGTGGTACGCGATATACCGGACTAGTACGCGATATACCGGGCTAGTACGCGATATACCGGGATAGTACGTGAAATGCCGGGCTAGGACGCGATATACCGGGCTAGTACGCGATATACCGAAGTGGTACATGATATACCGGACATATCTGAACAGAGTATACTAAAAATAATGTAAAGTTTAATTGCTTATTTATCAAATGTTCATATAAAAAGTTACCTTTTAAAAAAAACCTGAAACTTGAAAACAACTTGTGCGAAAGAAATTCCAAAAACTTGGTTAAGTTAGACTCATATCACACAAAAGCATTATTATAAATATACATTTCGTCCTAACAATAAACACCCTTATTAAAAAACATCATAAGATCCAAATTTCAAGTCAACCGAGTGCGAATTCAAAAACGTGCCTGCACCATTATAGTTTGTGCTTTATTTTTAATAACGCACATAACAAACCACACTTAAGTTACGTGTCTCGCCAAAAGATGGCGTTGTACAAAATTTTCACATATAGGTTCTTACAATTACTTTTTGATTTTGAGATACCAAAGAACAAGATTTTAGACATTTATTTGAATGAACGTGAATATTAAAATACAATAACGTAGCAAATATGATATTACTTTTGTTTAGACGACCAATCCCGATACGGCGCGGCGGGCGAAGGTCCACCTGCGACGCAGGAGGTTGCGGGTTCGATTCCCACCTTGGGACAAATGTTTGTACGGTCTGCAAAATATTTGTTTCGGGTGTTCTGAGTATTTTCTATGTATAATAAAAAATATATATCTATGCATTGTATTGTATATCAGTCATCTAGTACTCATAACACAAGCTCTGCTTAGCTTGGGGATAGATGATGCTGTGTAGATTGTCCAGACTAACCATTGGTTAAGTTGTCAGTTAATGCATGAAAAAATCAATACAAAATTAATTATGTTGGGTCATGAGTTTATTATTTAGGTGCAATTTACTTCTTTATGTATATTATTTTACTGTTTTTAAATCACCGGTTATGTGTTTAAAACAGCATTAGTGCCAAAGAATGATTTTTATTTTAGAATAAATGCAGAAAAATAAATGTAAAGAATGATAAATTATTTATATTATTATTTGTAATGGAAAAAACGGCAATTTTCACGTACGCCAGTGTAGACTGAGGAAATATTCATTTGTTTTTCTTAAACACTGCATTGTACATGAAAAAATTCTTGAAATATATCATTAATAACGTTTCTAATGAATTATATAATTCAGTCATAATTAAATATATCATTCATTTTTCCATATTAAATTATCCAAATTATATAATTCATTTATAATGAAATATTCATTATTTATTCCTTAGTTCATCCTATTTTTTCCATAATAAATGATATAATTCATCCATAATATACCGATACCGATAGATATACCGGTATCCATATACAGGGTCATTCATTATCAACCTGACAAACTTAAGGTATAGGTCCCACACATAAAAAAAAAATATCTACCTATAATTATTTTTTTATGTATATTTTGTCTTAAAAATCACAAGTAAACAAAAAAAATCGATTACGTTTTTCCGCTCAATTATTATTTATCATTGTTGGGAATCGAGTTAAACGACGTAATAATGAAATATTCGAGTGTGCGCGCCCCGTAGCGGGTCAAGGACGCGCGGGTTATTGACCCGCGGTTCATTGACGCGCGGGTCACTGACACGTGCCGAGCGCTGCCTTTTCGATATCTAACAAGGATAACTAATCAAGCAGAATTACGTTACTTTTTTTTTAAATATAAAAAAAAACGTTTAGAAAAAAAAAGTACAAGTATTTTTTTTTATGTGTGGAACCTACCCCTTAAGTTTGTCAGGTTGATAATGAATGACCTTAAATATGATAGATTCCAAAATCACAATTTAGAGCATTTTAAATAAAAATGATCTTCTATTCGAGGTTTAAAATGGTATGAACTTAAATATAATAATATTTATATTATATTTTTTTATATTTATATATTTGTTATAATATGTTGTCAGACAAATGCGCGTATTGGTCTTCTGACTGTACAAGCGTTTTAATATAAGAAATAATTATAAATAAAAATATTTGTTGTATCATCATCATCATCATCATGACAGCCTTCTTATGTTCCCACTGCTGGGACACTGGCCTACTCTCAGGCGAGAGTGATTGGGTCTTAATCCACCACGCGGACCCAATGCGGATTGGTGGATGGCACATGTCTTTCGAATTTTTAGTTCTTGGACATGCCGGTTTCCTCACGATGTTTTCCTTCACCGTATAACATCTAAATTTACAGATTTATAATATAACTAATTGCGTCACGCTATTGTTTAACAATTAAGCAATTATTCATCTCACGGAAAAAGTTTCAGAGATAAAAATTAGCCTATGTGTTAATCCAGGGTATAAGCTGTCTTTATGTCAAGTTTCATTCGAATCCGTCCAGCCGTTCTGGCGTGATTGTGCAACAAACATCCTCCCATGCATCCAAATTTTCGTATCTATGATATTAGTATGAATTTATTCGCAATTATTACAGTAGGTCAATAACTTAACTGAAAATGTTGATGCAGTTTCTTATATAACAGAATCAAAGAAAAGTTTGTTCGTTACATTCGAGTAGGGCTTCTTTCACCATCGTTGACTAACTGTCAAGTTGGTTAATTTCCGGTTAGACAATATCTGTCTCTGTCATCGTTCGCGACAGCATTCTGGCTAACCGAAATTAGTAAGATCGTGAAATAGGCCCTCAAAGTTGACTATAATTTCATAATGAAACGTCTTAGGTTGTTTCCCAATTGTAGTGGGAAATCGCCTTATATAATTTTACCAGCTATATCTATACTAACATGAATATATTCCTGCAAGCATTTATACATCAATTTATACATTAACAACAATAAGGCCGGTTTTAGACAGACAGTATAATATAGTACACCACCATATCTATTTCTGCCGCCAAGCAGTAATGCTCGCATTGCTGTGTTCCGGTGAAAGGTATGGTTTCCGGTGAAATTACAGGCACATGAGACTTACCATCGAACGTCTCAGGGTGGTAACACGCAAGTGATATTATGATGTTGCTCGCGTATATAGGCTGCGGTAACCGCTGACCATCAAGTGGGCCGTACGCTTGGTTGCCACTTCAGTTGTATAAAAAAAAAAAAAGTTGTGTTCTTTTTTAATTTGTTTTTTTGCATGCCGAGTGAAACGGTGAAGTGTGTTGACACTTATACTTAAGTAAACAATAAGAACTTATGTAACCGTATTTCTAGCAAAATAAATCATTTCATTTCAAAATCATTACATTTCATTTCATTTCATTATTCGAGTTTAGTCGAATCCAGCCTAAGGCAAACAAACTAACCAAATTCGACCAACAAATTGTTCTAGAAACATAAAATTTGAAGGGTACATTGACCTTATAGTGTAGGGGTGCAAAAATAAATTACTCTTAGAGTTCGCAGTGAGAATATGAAGTTTGTATAAAAAACTCGACGCGAACAAAGACGCGGGTTACACTAGTACATAATTACACTGTCCATCTAATATCGGCATAATACAACATCAACATACAATATCTAGACAACAACGAGGGCGGGCGAGCGTTCCAGCAGCGCGCCGCGGAAAGTCCCGCGCGGGGGCCTGTGGACAGGTCTGAGTAGCCTGTGGACAGTGCTAAGTAGCCTGTGGACAGTCCCGCGCGTGGGTTTGTAGACAGTCCCAAATGCGGGCCGGTAGACAGTCCCAAGTGCAAATCTGTGGACAGTCCTACGCGAGGTCTTGTGGGTCTTGTGAGTTCTAAATGCGGGTCCGTCCGTAGACAGGTCTGCGCGTGGGTCTGTAGACAGTCCTAAACGAGGGCCCGTGGACAGTCCCACGCGATAGCCTGTAGATTTTGGACAGTCCTGCGTGTGGGTCCGTGGACAGTTTTAAATGCGGGTCTGTGAACAGTCCTATGCGAGTGCCTGTGGACAGTCCCACGCGTGGGCCCGTGTGTTTCCGTTGCGATGCGACTACGACTTTGGTATGTACTTGCCGGTTCGGCGTCGGCGTCAACTGCGCTTGTCCGTGTCGCCCGACGACAGCTTGCTGGACGACCTGAGGTACAAAATACTGTAGTAAGTAAGTAAGTAAGTAAGTAAGTATGAGTCAGTGGCCAACTCTGGTGACAGAGTTTTTAGGCTATTGTTGTGGAACATAAAACACAATTTAAGAGTAGTAGAGTTCTCTGTGATACAAGCTCGTCCGGGGAAGGACTATAAATAAATAAATAAATAAATAATTAATGCTGGACAATCCACACAGCATCATCTAGCCCCAAGGTAAGCTGCTGTTAAACAGAGCTGTATTATGGATACTAGATGACTGATATATACTTAATACAATACAATACATAGATAGATGTTTTTATTATATATAGAAAATAGCCAGAACACCCGGAACAAATATTTGTAGATCGTACAAACATTTGTCACGAGGCGGGAATCGAACCGCGTCGCAGGCGGACCTGCGCCCGCTGCGCCACATCGCTCGTCAAATAGAATAAAGAGCATTAATTTACTGCAACAAAAATATACAATGAAAAACACAGGTTTTTTTTGTTTTTATACAACTAAAGTGACAACCAAGCGTACGGCCCACAAGATGGTAAGCGGTTACCGCAGCCTATGGACGCTTGCAATACCAGAGGTATCACTCACGGGTTGCCACCTTGAGACGTAGACCGAAAGTCTCATGTGCCTGTAATTTCACCGGAAACCATACCCTTCAGACAGGAATACAGCAATGCAAACATTACTGCTTGGCGGCATAAATAGGTATGGTGGTAGTCCTCCCCCGGACGAGCTCTATCACAAAGAACTCTACTACTCTTAGGTAGGCCAAGCAGTAATGTTTGCATTGCTGTGTTCCGGTTTGAAGGGTATGGTTTCCGGTGAAATTACAGGCACATGAGACTTACCATCTAACGTCTCAGGATGGTAACACGCAAGTGATATCTGTGATGTTGCATGCGTACATAGGCTACGGTAACCGCTGACCATCAAGTGGGCCGTACGCTTGGTTGCCACTTCAGTGGTATAAAAAAAACTCTTAGCTAGTTGAAGCCAGACCTGTTGGCGGACAGGTTGGCGGACTTGTTGGCGTTCTTGTCCGGCTTGCTGAAGAAGATCTTGAGCGCGCCCGATGACATCAGGTAGAACCAGTACAGCTGCGGCAGCAGGAGAATCAGGATCGATATCTTGCAGCCGGTCGGCAGGGACTGTATCGCCTGGAACATTCATCATGACAGCCTTCTAATGTGTCCACTGCTGGGACACTGGCCAATTTATGTGCGCAATGCCAGTGCTCTCATACGGTGAAGGAATACATCGTAAGGAAACCGGCATGTCCAAGAACTAAAAATTCGAAAGACATGTGCCGTCCACCAATCCGCATTGGGTCCGCGCGGTGGATTAAGACCCAATCACTCTCGCTTGAGAGTAGGCCAAGAGTAGTAGTTCTCTGTGATAGAGCTCGTCCGGGGAAGGACTACCATCATACCTATTTCTGCCGCCAAGCAGTAATGCTCGCATTGCTGTGTTCCGGTGTGAAGGGTATGGTTTCCGGTGAAATTACTGGCACATGAGGCTTTCGATCTTAGCCTCAAGGTGGCAACGCGCGAGTGATACCTCTGGTATTGCAAACGTCCATAGGCTACGGTAACCGCTTACCATCTAGTGGGCCGTACGCTTGGTTGCCACTTTAGTGGTTTAAAAAAAAAAAAGTTTGTGCTCGCGAAGAATCTGTTCACCAGACTATTATTTCAATAATAGACCTTACGCACATTAAAAAAAAATTACAGGCACATGTGACTTTCCATCAACCGTCAGGGCGGTAACACGCAAGTGATATCTATGTTGCATGCGTACATAGGCTACGGTAACCGCTTACCATCAAGCGGGCCGTACGCTTGGTTGCCACTTTAGTGGTATAAAAAAAAACAAAAAAAAAACCACAGGATAAAAAGTTTCCGCTCGCGAAGTTTTCTGTTCACCAAACGTCTAGTTCAATAATAGACCTTACTTACATCTAAATAAGAGAGTCCCAGCTCCCGGCTGTAGATGAGACAGACGTACGGCAGGCTCGCGACGCGGCAGAAGAAGAAGGTCGCCAGCATCGCCAGTCCGTTGAATATGTACGCCTTGGACGCCTGGAACAAACACACAGTTATGTATGACAGCGTTTTGTACGACAGCGGTGAGCGGGGCGGGCGTACAGGGTGGTTCAAACGTCCAAAGAAAACAGAAATATATATAAATAATAAATGATATGAAATAAATCTTCAGATTAAAAAATACCCCAAATATTTTTCGAGTCATGATTATTTTAATGTTTATTTTTGAGAATGTCTGGTAGAATAGGTTAAAAATAATAATAATGCTGGACAATCCACACAGCATCATCTAGCCCCAAAGTAAGCTGCTGTTAAACAGAGCTGTATTATGGGTACTAGATGACTGATATATATTTAATACAATACAATACATAGATAGATATATTTTTTTTATTATACATAGAAAACTCCCAGAACACCCGGAACAAATAATTGCAGATCCTACAAACATTTGTCCCAAGGCGGGAATCGAACCCGCAACCTCTGCGTCGCAGGCGGACCTTCGCCCACCGCGCCACATTGGTCGTCAAAAAAATAATTCAAAAAAGTTTATTAAACATAATGTTCTCAATTGATTGTGTTGTCATGTATAAAATAATATGGTTTTAGAGATACTATTTTTTTTATATAAAAATTACATTGCTAAGCTTAAATCTATTTATCTAATAAATTATGATAAAGTTTCCAAAACTGGTTTTTTTTTTCGGCGAGTTTGCCGGCACTACACGGCACCTTTCGCCGGCACTGAAGCTAAGGGCTATTAGGCACGCGTTTATATTTATTGTGTAGGTCAGTTATAGTGCTAACCATGACACTCACACATACAACGGCACCGTTTACGTACACAAACCATGCGTGTGGTGATTACGACGCGTTATCTTCATACATTTATTTTTCAGCTTACCTTGGCGCTAGATGATGCTGTGTGGATCGCCAGCATTATTTATTTATTTTTATTTATTTTATTGATTGTCCGGGGTGTGGCTTGGCGCTAGATGATGCTGTGTGGATCACCAGCATTGTTTATTTATTTTTATTTATTTTATTGATTGTCCGGGGTGTGGCTTGGCGCTAGATGATGCTGTGTGGATCACCAGCATTGTTTATTTATTTTTATTTATTTTATTGATTGTCCGGGGTGTGGCTTGGCGCTAGATGATGCTGTGTGGATCACCAGCATTGTTTATTTATTTTTATTTATTTTATTGATTGTCCGGGGTGTGGCTTGGCGCTAGATGATGCTGTGTGGATCACCAGCATTATTTATTTATTTTATTTATTTATTTGCGCCAGTATATAGCAAGGTGGCTGGTTTTAAGTGAATAATTTGTTTGAGAGAGTAATTCTAATGAATACCTTAAGCTTCAACCTGGACAGGATACCGCGAAGAGACACAAACGGAGTGGACAACTCCATCAGATACACGAAGCCGAATGTGCAATCTCCAAGGTTACCTCGCAAATACTGAAAAATGAGCATAAAGCCGGAATTATTTACTTACATTTTTACAAACGGGTGTTTTCACGTACCGGTATATCGGTGAAGAGGTACCGACACTGCATACCGCGACAGTGCATATCGCGACGCGGAGGAGGACGCTCGCCGTGTCCCTCAACCCTGATGAAGACTCTCGAAATTGAGTCGAAACAGTGTCGGTACCTCTTCACCGATATACCGGTACGTGAAAACACCCGTTTGTAAAAATGTATGATATAGTTCACGATAGTTTTATGAGTAAAATTATATACTTGTTTAGAGAAAGAAAGAAAGAAACAAAAATTTTTTATTGATACACATAGAAGAAATTATAAGAGTAGTAGAGTTCTCTGTGATAGAGCTCGTCCGGGGAAGGACTACCACCATACCTATTTCTGCCGCAAAGCAGTAATGCTCGCATTGCTGTGTTCCGGTGTGAAGGGTATGGTTTCCGGTACAATTACTGGCACATGAGGCTTTCGATCTTAGCCTCAAGGTGGCAACCCGCGAGTGATACCTCTGGTATTGCAAGCGTCCATAGGCTGCGGTAACCGCTTACCATCTTGTGGGCCGTACGCTTGGTTGCCACTTCAGTGGTATATAAAAAAAAATACAGAGATAAAAAGTAGGTAGGTAGTACAAAGTAAATATTAAAAATAAAATAAAGAAGATATCTACAGTATGTAGGTATAGTTCGCACAGCGGATCTAGGCTTCCGTGAAGTTAGCCGTTTGTGATGCGCAAAGACAATTTAGTTTGAAAAAGCTCCATTGCGCATCGAAACGGCTAACTTCACGACGGCCGAGATCCGCTGTGAGAACTATAAGTACCTAATACCTAAAACTACCTAAACTATTTATTTTTTAAATAAAAATGTGAGTGTGGGTCACTGATGGTCCTGGCTCAGCATAAGTATTTGTTTATTTGAAACACACAATTAGGAGAGCAGTACAGTAAAAAGGCAAGAAAAAAAGGTCAAAAACAAATAAAAATAAAGAACCAATTTCATAGTGGCCTAGGCCTTAGTAACACCATACAGAAATTGGATAAAAATATAAAACTAACATTATAATACAATTTTATTTTTATGTAGACAAACAAAGTTCTATATGAAAAATGTTTATTGTGTTGAGTTTCCTAAAACGGGAACACTGGAGGTCCGCCATTACAGCTATTAGCCAATGATCGTGACGCATCTTGACTTTGACAGTACCTAATAACCCAGTTGTTCGTTAAACCCGCCATGTTGTTTTGCATTGTGTTGCACTCCTTCACAAAGATAAATTTACATAAGATTGTGAAAGAAGCTAAAATAAATTAAATAAACAGCTTAAAATGGTTTCTTTATTGAATATCTAAATATCTAGACCCCTACAAAGGACCTAGGCCCGGCTCCATACATCGAGAAACAACTCCTTTATACACAAAAATGAAAGAAAGACATAGCGTATTAGTCACATAGTCTCTCGTTGTGAGTGCGGCCAAACAGGTCCACAAGCTGCATCGCACTTGTGTTGAGTATAAAACTGGGATTATAATATTCTATCGTGGAGTGTCGTGACGCGTCATACAGAATAGAATAGAACAGAATAATTGTTTATTTAGCACAGACATACACAAAGCCAAAAAAAGGTTGAAATAGTAATAAAAACACCCCAAAAAGAGAAAAATAATAAAATATATGTTACGCAAGGCTAATGTATGGGGATCGCTGCGTTAGCTCGACCGGTACAATACATCGCGGTCACACGAGGAGCCTCGTCAGCGGGAACGTGGCCGCCTGACGTCAATCGCATGTTTCATGGAAACTGCATTTCGTTTAAGCCGGCATTCTTGGTTCACACTTCGAACTAGATTCATTTTATTAGACTAATTAATTGTAATTCTTTTTACCAAATTAAATTTTAGATTTAAATAAAATCTTTTTTTAAAAGATACCCTAGGCAGCGGCCTACGTATTTTATAAGTAAACAAAAACAACATTTTAAATGAAAAACACAATACCTAAACAACTGTTATTTATTAGTTTATTGTATGGCACCGTCCATATAATGTTCTAACCTATCCGGTCCATCCAAAGGTTGCCTGGAAGAGATCGCTTTTTAGCGATAAGGCCGCCCATTGTAACACATTTTTTTTTTTTTTTTTAGTATCATAAGGTGTGCAATAAAGATATAATCTATCTATCTATCTATCTAAATTAAAATATCAAACTACAAAAACAAAGGTTCAACTAAAAATAGTGATAATAATTGATATTTAAAACTGTAAATGTATATCGTATCCATACATTTACACACGCGTCCCGATACACCGCGCTTAAGTGATATAATTCTAACCATACAATATGTATGGAACGATATGCTTATGACGCGTCACGACACGCCACGACAGAATAATGTAAACGCGGCTTTATAACACATAGAGACATTTTTAAATCAAGACGTAACGAATACATCCCAAGTGACATTTCTTTTTTAGGGTTACATATTATGAAAAATTTCTCTTTTGTGAGACATCTCTTTCGTGAGACATAATATATCTTTTATGCGACATAATCTCTTTTACAAGACACATTATTTTTAAGCTCTCTTTGTCTAGACACAATTATTCTCTTACTTCTGCGATCATATTACTATTCGCTCACTACAATAACGAATCCGAAGCCGCCACTGAACAGATGATGGAGATCACCGATCATAAGAACAGTAAGATAGGAGCGGCAAAGCGCGTCGCCTTGGGATCGCCGTAGCTTGCGGCTCACTTATTTTATGGGACATAATCTCTTTTAGAAGCCACATTATTTTGAATAACTCTCGTTTATGATACACTAGCTGTCGCTCGCGACTTCGTTCGCGTGGAATTCGGGAACCGTACTTTTTTCTGGGATAAAAAGTAGCTTATGTCCTATTCCCGGTCATATCTATCTAAGTTTTAAATTTCAGCCGAATCGGTTCTGTGGTTGTCGAGTTATAGAGTAACAAACCTCCAAACTTTCGCATTTTTTATATTTGTGTGATGTGATTAGTGTGATATCCCTTTTATGAGACAAATATTATCTCTTTTATGAGACAAATATTATCTTTTTTATAAGATATAATCTCTTTTATGAGACATATTATCTCTTTTGTGAGACAAATTATCTCTTTTATTAGACACACACACATGTATTCTCACCACAATAACGAGGAATCCGAAGCCGCCGATAAAGAGATGATGGAACAGTATCACTGGTTCATGAGTACAGTAGGAGAGGAACGAGGTGCCGGGGCGGCGGAGCGCCTCGCTCTGCGGCCGCCGCAGCTTGCGGCTCAAGTAGTCTACTGAACTGTTCATCTGGATGTGGACCTGGAACAAGATGGAATCAATAATAGTAGGTAATAGGAGTAGTAGAGTTCTCTGTGATAGAGCTCGTACGGGGAAGGACTACCACCATACCTATTTCAGCCGCCAAGGTCGTGCACCAATGAATTTTTTTGGTTGAAAAATGTATGTGCGCAATGCCAGTGCTCTTATACGGTGAAGGAAAACGTCGTGAGGAAACCGGCATGTCCAAGAACTAAAAATTCGAAAGACATGTGCATCCACCAATCCGCCTTGGGTCCGCGTGGTGGATTAAGACCCTGAGAGTAGGCCAGTGTCCCAGCATTGGGAACATTAGAAGGCTGTCATGATGATGATGATGAAATTTATCAATTGTCAAATTTAAAAACTTAATTAAACAAAATCTGTCTCAAAAAGCTTACTATAAAACAACCGATTACCTAGATGATAAAAAAGCTTGGGACGAATGTGCTCCAACTCTACTTGGAATCCATAACAATAGCAAGGGGCATGCCAAAAAAGCGATAGGAACCCAGCCGGTGTTGTTGCCAGTTCTTTTACGGCATGGGCGCGTTGGAACTGGTGTAAATTTTCCTAGCTTGTAAGACGTTTCAAAGTGATCCTTGTGATTCTACTGAATAAATATTTTTTTATTTTGATTTTGATTTTTGATTTTTGATGATGATGATGACGCAATAACATGGAAATACGTTACCATTGCACCAACTCACCATATACATAGACCAGATGTCATAGAAGAAGTACGCAGCGCCGAACCACGCGTAAGCCTCGGACATGTAGTGCGAAGCGCGCATAAAGTCGCGCGTACACGACCAGGCGCACACTATCACGCCGGTTATACAGCAGAAGGCCGCTTGAACGGCTGACACCACCCTGTAAAAGAAAGTATGTGTAAGTCAGAGGCCTATACTTATTAAAAAAGTGAGTTCGTATGAGTCAGTGGGTAACACTGGAGGCAGAGTTTACAAATACAATGTTTTTATTGCGATTCCAAAAGGTATAAAATCTCTTTATAGGTAAGAAATGCTATTTTGATGATTAATACGACTTATGATGATTTAAACGACCTATAATGTTTGAAACAACTCCATAACGATTTATACGACTTATGATGATTTAAACTATTTATGATGATTTAAACGCCATAAGATGATTTAAACTGAGTACTTATGATGATTTAAACGACTTATGATGATTTACACGACTTATTATGATTTAAACGGCCTATGATGTATCAAACGACTCATGATGATTTTAACAACTTCTGATGGTTTAAACGTAATGGTTTAAATCTTTATATTATGATGATTTATACGACTTATGATGATTTAAACGACTTATGCTGATTTACACGACTTATTATGATTTAAACGGCCTATGATGTATTAAACGACTCATGATGATTTTAACAACTTCTGATGGTTTGAACGTAATGGTTTAAATCTTTATATTATGATGATTTAAACGACTATTTAAGACAATATTAGTTATTAAACCTACTTGTTGGTGATGTCCAGCACATCTCCGCGGCTAAGGCTGTACTTGTGGCGGAAGGCGCCGGACACCACGTTGATGAGCTCAAACAGCGTCATGAAGTACACGAAGCTTAATGTACGCTAATGAATATACCCTTATTGTTACTTGTTGCTGATGTCGAGCACGTCCCCGCAGCTCAGGCTGTACCTAATTTATATGGTGATTTAAACAACTTATGATAATTTATATGACTTATGATGATTTAAACGACCTATGATGATTTAAACGACTTATGATGATTTATACGACTTGATGATGTTATTAAACCTACTTGTTGGTGATGTCCAGCACGTCCCCGCAGCTCAGGCTGTACTTGTGGCGGAAGGCGGCGCCGGCGCCCGTGTAGAGACACACCACGTTGAGGAGCTCAAACAGCGTCATGAAGTACACGAAGCCAAGCGCCGTGAGCGCACTGCCGCGCTTCGCCGACATTCTGCACAGATTAATCATTAGCATTATATCATTATATGTTATACCTGGTTATTATATATCTATTAAATTTCAGCCACATCGGTTCAGTGGTTGTCGAGTTTTTTTTTTATGTCAGCAAGTGACAAGACAATCAAGGCGCCCACCTGATGTTAAGCACCACGCCTAACTATTACAGATGCAGTGCCACCAAAAGCTTAAAGTTTTTAAGTGTTTGCGTGGCACTGCACTGCGCTTATCACCCCGAGACATTGTTGTTAAGTCTCTTTCGCCCAGTAATTTCACTTGCTACAACCGTGCCCTTCAAATCTAAACACAGTAACGCTTGCACACTATTGCTTGGAGGTAAAATATATGACACTGCGGTGGTACCCAATCAAACATACGGCCCACCTGATGGTAAGCAGTTACCGCACCCTACGAACGGTGCAATACCAGAGGTATCACTCGCGCGTTGAGATCGAAAGTCTCATGTAAAATTTGCTGCTTGGTGGCAGAAATGGTGGTAGTAGCCGATCCCCAGCTTAAGTTGCTTAAGTTTTCATTGCACCCGTGCAAGCCGGGGCGGGTCGCTGGTAATAAATATAGCCTATGTTACTCGGGGATAATGTAGCATTTTAATGGTGTAAGAATTTTTGCAATCGGACCAGTAGTTTTTGGGTTAATTCGTAACAAACAAATATACGTAGATTTAAGAGTAGTAGAGTTCTCTGTGATAGAGCTCGTCTGGGGAAGGACTACCACCATACCTATTTCTGCCGCCAAGCAGTAATGCTCGCATTGCTGTGTTCCGGTGTGAAGGGTATGGTTTCCGGTGAAATTACTAGCACATGAGGCTTTCGATCTTAGCCTCAAGGTGGCAACCCGCGAGTGATACCTCTGGTATTGCAAGCGTCCATAGGCTGCGGTAACCGCTTACCATCTTGTGGGCCGTACGCGTGGTTGCCACTTCAGTTGTATAAAAAAATATATATATATATACAAATCTTCTCTCTTTATAATATTAGGTCGTGTTCTTGACCTTGAGATGTAAGATGTAAGATCTAAATAAGCTTGCAGTTTCACTGAGATAAGATAAATAAATATTTTACGCATCTTCATCAGATAAACTCACTTCCTTACTATGTTACTATGTTAATAAATCATTCCTTTCTTCATTCATTAGGAATGGATCTGGACTACTGGAGCGCTCGTGACGTAGCTGGCTAAATTGTTCTTAACAGATCAACGAAGTTAAGCACTGTTCCGCGGGGTCATCATTTGGATGGGTGATCGCCAGTGGCAATTTCAACTGAGCGCTCCCGTGCTTCGGAGGGCACGTTAAACAGTCGGTCCCGGCTTTTTCAAAGTTGTTAAGACATGACAGAGGCCTTCGGGCGGCCTAGAAACTCTGTCACCAGAGTTGGCCACTGACTCATACGAACGAACGAACGAACGATCTTCATTCATTCATTTATTAATTCGGGAGTGGCAAGTAACAGCAAGTAGTTCTCCAAACAAAAGACCTCGCAAGCACAAACTTTTAAAAAGTGAGCAATTTACTGCATATTGAGGAGCCATTTTGCTCATCACGCTGAAGATCCTCATCAGATTTATGACTAACTTAATGTTACTGCCTTTCAAGTTAAAAAAAAACGCATCCATCCATGGATCTCCTAAGGCAGGTGTCCGACGTCGGCGAGTGAGCGTTAAGCGATAAAATATTGAAGCAAAATCACTCGCCGACTGCGTTTTGTTTACGTGTATTTGTTTACCGGCGACAACTCGTTCATCGCCCCTCGCCCGCGGTGAGAGATATCCAATAGCCCCCCTTTTGCCCCTTTTTGAGGATGTTTTTGTATTTTAAGTGCTTATTAGAATACACTGAGCTCATCAGTGTTCATTTATGATGTATCACAGATAGCGAGGTCATTAAGCCAAAGACGAACTGAGCCCACGCATGCAACGCGTGCAACGCATTATAACATCTAACCACTTGAATTTGCGTTACATACGCGGGCTTAGGCTGCGTTTCCACCAGAGATGTGCGAGGCTGTGTAGCGAGGGATGTGTTTGTCAGGAACCAATAGAATCACTTCATTAAAACTGTCAGAGCGAGGCTAGGTAAATGAAGTGATTCTATTGGTTCCTAACAAACGCATCCTTCGCTACACATGCTTGCACATCTCTGGTGGAAACGCAGTCTTAGTGTGCACACCAACTATCGCATCGCATACGTGGCGTACGTGTGTCCAGTTTGTCCCTTTATTGTTTGGATCCGTTGTGGCTGAGGTATCGTTTAGGCACAGAATATAGAATAGCTACTACAGAACAGACCATAAATGAGGCTGAAAATCTATACTATTATTAAAAAAAAGAGAATATTTGTATTTATGTATATTTGTTTGTTACGAATAAACTCTAAAACCACTGATCCGATTTCAAAAATTCTTTCACCATTAGAATGCTACATTATCCCTGAGTAACATAGGCCATATTTATTACTAGCGACTCGCTCCGGCTTCGCACGGATGCGGTGTCATTGCACCCGCGCGAAGCTGGGACAGACTGCTAGTAAATGATAAGTTAATGACGACTTCGTCGGGGCGGTGGGTTATTGCCCGGTTTTGAAAAGAGAATTTTTCGACGAGCGATTTGGCGCAGCGGGCGCAGGTCCGTCTGCGACGCGGAGGCTGCGGGTTCGATTCCCGCCTCGGGTCAAATGTTTGTACGATCTACAAATTCAGTAGTCAAACCGGTCGGTGGGAGGTAGGGAGTGGCCATTCTGTACGTAGTACTAATATCTGTCCTGTGATATAGGTGCGGTTACCGCAGCCTATGGACGCTTGCAATACCAGAGGTATCATTCGCGGGTTGCCACCTTGAGGCATAGAACGAAATCCTCATGTGCCAGAATTCACCGGAAACCATACCCTCCACACAGCAATGCGAGCATTACTGCTTTGCGGCAGAAATAGGTATGGTGGTAGTACTTCCCCGGACGTGTTCTATCACAGAGAACTATACTACTCTTCAAAATATCATGTGACCTTTCCAGTTTTAAATAACAAAGAATAGATAGCTGAACAGGAACAATAGACTAGCGGCCCCAGACTCCGCACAATATGTCCTTGTAAGGGGTACTTTCGTGCTCCCGTGACCAAGTCCATGTTAAAAAGGCAGTAAGAAGGGTTGACTGCGCCGGGATCGAACCCGCTACGGTCTAGTGGCTCTGAAGAGAAAACTCTGCTACTCTTATTCCCGGGTTCCTGTGGGATAGAAATCTGTTTGACCGCTGGTAACACGGTGCGCTGCTAGTAATGTTACCTGTCTTCTGGGTTCAGTACAATCACCAGATTGATAGCGGCCATCAAGGATAAGATGTTGATTGTGATGAGAATGCATATTCCTGCTCTGTGGTGTTTTTGCTGAAACAACAAACATTATAATTCTTTTTTTTTTTTTTTTATCAAAAATGTATAGACATTTTATGGCATTTTTTTTACACCTTGGGTTACATTATTGAAGTTTTAGTAGGGATCCTTATTATTTTCTAAAATAAAATATAGCCTATGTTACTCAGGGATAATGTAGCATTCTAATGGTGAAAGAATTTTTGAAATCGAACCAGTAGTTTATGAGTTTATTCGTAACAAACAAAAATACAAACATACAAATCTTCTCTCTTTATAATATTAGTATAGATATATTATTATTGGTTATAGGCAAGCATTTGACCACCACCTCTCCTGATGGTAAGTGATGGTGTGGTCGATGTGGAGCACGCTTGCCTAGAAAAAACCTGTTCACTCTAGCTTTGAAGACTCCTAAATTGTATTGGTCCGGAAAAACAGACCCCGGCAACGAGTTCCATTCTTTAATTACCCAATTACTTCTTGTATGACTTATCTAAGTACATGGTACTATGTCTATGGATAAATAAATAAATTACGAGGTAAAGTATTTTTGTTTGTTCCAAATAAACTCAAAAACCACTGGTCCAATTTCAAAAATCTTTCACCATTAGAATGCTACATTATCCCTGACTAACATTTTTTTTTTTCTTATTTATCTGCAATCGGCTCCTTAGCCATAATCAGATTTGTTCCGGGATTGTGGTTTGGGGTGCAATTCCATCGAATATGTCACCATAAAGTCTAGTAGAAGTCAGTTTCTTTGGTCAAGGTTAAGTATTTGCCATCTCTTCAGGCGTTTAACATTCTGTTTAGTATCTAATAGGTTCTTGGCTAGTTCATTTGTATGATTTTTGAGTCTATCCTTGCTATTTTTGCTAACTTCCTCCTTAACGGTTGTCATCTCAAGGTGTTCATGTATTTCTGTGTTTCTCACAAACCAGTATGCACTTGAGACAGTTCTCAGAGCGATGTTTTGAAATCTCTGGAGAATCTCGATATTAGAGTTGCTAGCAGAGCCCCAGAGTTCTATTCCGTATGTCCATATCGGTTTTACAATGGCTTTGTAGACAAGCAGTTTATTACTGAGTGATAGCTGGGATTGGCGTCCTAGCAACCAATGTAACCCATTGAATTGCAGGGTGGCTTCTGTTTTAACCGAAGCCACCCTCAGCATAAGCTATATTTATTACTAGCGACCCGCCCCGGCTTTGCACGGGTGCGGTGTCATTGCACTCGCGCGAAACTGGGACGTCCTGCTGGTATAAGTATCATAATGGTGGACATTTTAAAACGCCTTCTAGCCTCAAACAAAACAAAGCTTGTACTATGGGAACCAGATAGCTGATACCATACATAATTATACATTTTTATTGTAAATACATAATTGTATTAGTTGTAATACATAAAAAAGATATATAAAAAACCGAGACCCAGAACAAATACTTGCAGATCATACAAACATGTAGCAGGGATTGAACTCGCAACCACTCGCTTCTCAACCGGGCACTCGGCCACTGCGCCACCAAGGTCGTTATATTAAATAGGCGTGGTTAGTGATAGAGAGTAAGAACATTGTAAACAAAAATTATATAAATAACATGTAATAAAAGTCAAAAGTCATAGGTTAAGATAAAGGGCTATTATTGGTTACGATAAAAGGGCTATTATTAACTCCATAGCGCTCATGATGTAGCTGGCTAAGTTGTTCTTAACAGATCAACGAAGTTAAGCACTGTTCCGCATAGTCACTATTTGGATGGGTGACCGCCAGTGGCAATTTTAACTGAGTGCTCCCGTGCTTCGGAGAGCACATTAAGCAGAACTCATATAAACTTACTTTATGGGAAACAGTAACTTAACTTTGATGATATTAAAAACTCTAGATGCTCTTGGTTGTACTTTTGTTGCATAATTTCTGTGAGAACATAATGAGTACATTTGTGTGTGTACTAAGTGTGTTTGTATGAGTCAGTGGCCTGCTCTGATGATAGAATTCTATGCCATCCGAAGGCCTCTGTGTGAGCACTAATAATGGTCATGATAGTTTGTCACATCTTTTAAAGAAAGCAATTATTTAATCCACTCACTGCCACTCACCATTTTAATAATACATTCAATGTGGATGTCATTAGCTCAATTATGTATTTAATCAAAATCAGTTTACAGAATGAACTCTGCAAATTAATTTCAGTGTTTAATTAGCTGGTATGTAGGTACCTAAAGCAAGTGAGTATGGAAAAGTCAGCTTTTCCTTACTTTGATACTTCATGTATGCTGTGTTCTTAGAAACCTTGTCTTAATTAAAAGCCGTGTAGAGTTTCATAAGTTTCGATGTTCGTTCACAGGAAGCAAAGACATTGAGGGACAGGAAGAGAATGTAAGTATACCTACAGTTGTGTTGTTTTTAAGTGCTTGGTTACCAAATACCTACTTTAAATGGATTAAATGGAATGGAATAGTTATCTAGTATTAATTGCATAGGAGTTATAGATACTATTAGGTAAACTAAAGAGAACACGGAGATAAAACAGGACATAATCTTACCGTAAAAAAAGTAGGCTCTACAGAACCAAACAGCATTTTGGTGGTCATTCGAGCAGAAATTTATTTAACATTATTATCGTGAAAACCAATAATAAATCACTGTTTGTTCGACACTTAATCTGTTTATTTTTCTATAATAAAATTAATAAATTTTTGGATTGCGAGCCGATTAGACTCCACTTTTTTTCTCTAGACTTTCTGACTGTCACTCACTGGAGCATATGAGTAAATGAGTGTGAGTGAGTGACTGACTGACTGACTGAAGACACTGAATGCTTGCTTGTGACATGCTTGTCATGTGTCACGGTCGGTAGGTCAAAGTCAAAATCAAAACTAAGCAAATTGTGGCAAACTCGGCCACAGACGCCACAAATAAAAAGAAGAAGTAAAGTGAATGAAGCACACCATAGTTTTATCCAAATACCCTCTCATTTTGAAAAATGCATATTGTGTGATTTTCCTAGTTCTTTCGTCATCTTCAAATGCAATCTTATAAAAGTGTCTTACATAAAAAAGAAATAGAATACCTATCTACTTACATAAATAAATATTTAATACAAGTCGTACTCCAAAAAAATATCAACAATGGAAGTGGACGGGGTATGTTCATCTGCTTAATTATTATATATAACATTACCGATTATTCACTTTTTCAGTAGGTACATCAATGGATCCTTGCAACGAATCGATAATAAACGAGCACAAAGTTTTCATAGCTTAGCGTTATCACATCACACTTTTTGCTTTGAAACGTGTGAATGTATTGTTACAGGAAATCAAGAGACATAACAGTTTTACAAGTCCAAACACCAAAAGAGCCCCGATATCTAAACGTTTGGGACGTGAGCGTTGTCATAGCTATAACGCACCCAACCCTCAAAAATTACAACTTACCATACCAATTCCTAGAGTAAGATTACCTACATTTTTATTATGATCCCGTACCCAAAACGGCAAAGGTGTTATGTACTTAATTAATCTACGCCTCTGCCGTTTTGGCATCTAGGACGAATCCTTTGAAAGCTGCCAAACCGTACCCAAAACGCTCGCGCTTTTCAAGATTTTGTAAGGGATGGCAGCCTACCCGATGGTAAGCGGTTACTATAGGAAAAGTCAGGTACTATTATTTCTCCAAACAGAAGATCTTATCATCCTCGCAAGAACAAACTTATTAGTGTGCAATTTAGGTAGGTGCCGGTTTTAACTGTAGAGGTCAAAGGCAGCAGTCAACCCAAAGCGGATAAGGGTTTTCTTCTTCTTCTTGCACTTTGAGGAACTATGTTCTAATTTGTCTGAGACTATATTCTGCTCATCACGCTGAAGGTCCTCATCAGTAAAAAATAAATAAAAATGGTCCACTTAGTGGCAGAAAAAAAAGGTAGTTAATTTTGAATGCAGCCAATATATGACAGCTCATTGACGTTTGTTTGACAACTTTGACATTTGTAAGCTGCGTTCAGGTTTTTGTAAATTGTAATTTTACCGAAAAGGAAACTTGTTTTTGCCATTTCTGTTGAGAAATAAAAATCAGTAAATTTAATTTAGATACGTTACACAAAGAGCAATCTCTTCCATTTTCTATTTGTGTACAATTTGAACTATATCCCAAGATATCAACAAGGTTTTGTAGGCACTGCAGGCATTACCAAATATGGAGTTTGCTCGTTTTCCCAACCGTCCTCCCTTCGGTCCCTAGTAGCTCTCGGATAATATTTTCTAAAACACAAAATAATCAATGTTTTCATTGAATTTACTAGTTTAATAAATAATAAATTATCTCTAATTTAAAACGTGAGTCACTATGGTACTTTTTATCCAGTGTCAAAATATAGGTCAAAGTGACTTCGTTTAGGTTATGTCGTAAAGTGAAATTGTAATAAATATTTGTTTTGTTTGTATTATTGTTGAAGTGTGTGTTCTCTCGCGTTGCAGATGTCGTTTAGAGTGGTTCGTAGTTCAAAGTTCCGCCACGTTTACGGGCAGGCCCTGAAACGGGAACAATGTTATGATAATATCAGAGTGTCCAAGAGTTCATGGGATTCAACGTTTTGTGCGGTGAACCCCAAGTTTTTGGCGATTATCGTTGAATCTGCTGGTGGAGGCGCCTTCATAGTACTGCCCCACAATAAGGTAAGTGTATTATTATTTTAGAAAATCAGTTTAATTTAACATTTTCTATCGTCAAGAAAAATGTTGACCCCAATAACTATATCAAATGACATAGGTACCTATTCCTGTTTTATTATAAAGACTGGCTTTGCCATTCTTAACATAGACCAACTAAATGTTTCCTTAAATTCTGCAATACAAAAAGGAGCTTTAAATATCTACATAATTGTTTTGCCACTCAAGATTAAAGATTAATTTAATCTAGAAATGGCTGAGCAGCATCTGTTATTCCACCCACCAACTACTCTATCCCATATTCCTGGTCATTGAACTCAGGTAATTATAGGTATTAAGAAGGAAATGAGTGAGAAAGAGACAGACTTTGTTATTCTTTTTTCATAGCTGCATTACAATAGGTTATTTGATAATTATTTATTGTAATAAACTTCCTTTCAGTTCTAAATCTAAACTAATATTATAAAGAGAGAAGATTTGTTTTTTTGTATATTTGTTTGTTACGAATAAACTCAAAAACTACTGGTCCGATTAAAAAAATTCTTTTACTCTTTTTAACGGGGTAAGTGAACAGAGAACACAATTATTATTCCAAATTTTAGCTCTCTAGGACCTAATGTTTTAGCTGTGTGTGTGCCTTGATTATCACTTAGACAGTAGCTCAAACAATTTGATTATCAATTTAATTTACTCCTCTAATTATATTAATTTCTAGAAGTCCGTCCCAGCTTTGCACGGGTGCTCGTGCGAAGCTGGGGCGGGTTGCTAGTATAAAATATAGCCTATGTTACTCAGGGATAATGTAGCATTCTAATAGTAAAATTTTTTGGAAATCGGACCAGTCCATTTTGAGTTTATTCGTAACAATCGAAAATACAAATATTGTCTCTCTAAAATATTAGTATAGATGACAGGATTTCATATTCACAACATAACTCAATATACTCGATGACATAAGCTACTAACTCATAACATCAAGGTCTAAATACCTATACCTACTAGTAGTAAAACTATGTACAATGTACGTACATACATTGCTATCATGTTATTTGCATATTTTTCCTGTACACAAACCTAAAGTCCATGTTTACTCACAAACAAATTTGAAATAATGATATGTATAATATAACTAGTGACCCGCCCCGGCTGCACGCGGGTGCTTAAATTATCTCTCGACATTTCTCTTGAATAACTATCTATTGATGAAAAGCTGCATTAATCTTACATTTTACAAACGGGTGTTTTCACGTACCTGTATATCGGTGAAGAGGTACCGACACTGTTTCGACTCAATTTCGAATTGTGATAACACCCGTTTGTAAAATGTATGATATAGTTTACGATAGTTTTATGAGTAAAACTGCATTAACCTGCTGCGTAACTTTTGCTAGCGTCCATAGGCTGCGGTAACTGCTTATGGCCGTGAGCTTGATTACCACAAGTCCTATTAATATTATAAATGCGAAAATCTATGTATGAAGAGTAGTAGAGTTCTCTGTGATAGAGCTTGTCCGGGGAAGGACTACCACCATACCTACAAGCTGTAATGCTCGCATTGCTGTGTTCCGGTGTGAAGGGTATGGTTTCCGGTGAAATTACTGGCACATGAGGCTTTCGATCTTAGCCTCAACCCGCGAGTGATACTTCTGGTATTGCAAGCGTCCATAGGCTGCGTCAACCGCTCACCATCTTGTGGGCCGTACGCTTGGTTGCAAGTGGCAGTTGTATAAAAAACAAAAAAAAAAAGTGATCGTTACCACGTATCACCGTGACGACTTTAACATTACACACATAAAAAATACCCATAACAACCGGAACAAATATTTGCTATCGTACAAACATTTGTTCCAATGCAGGTATCGAACCCGCAACCTCCTGCGTCGCAGGCGGACCTTCGCCCGCCGCGCCTCATCGGTCGTCAAAGATTTCAAGATATTTATTTGCACAAATAAGTGTTACAAAAGGTCTTAAAAGTAATATGGCACCTAGAACTTATTTAACTTATTTTTAAAAGCGTTGCGTGTCGTGTGTAAGTGTTAAACAATGAACAAGAACGCGGGTTATCGATGTCATTGTGCCGTATCGGTTGCACAATGCGATAGGTCGGTGCATTGTTCTGTTAAGCACTTCCACAGAATATCGGATTATTCCCATCTGTCACCTAGTTTTGCCCCTTAGGGGACTGTCACCCTATCATTAACAAGAGTTAATAAAACTCCTGTCGCTCCGTCACTAACAGAAACACTGACATATTTAGTCCTCAGAGCGCTTCTTCTTCTTTTAATTTGTGGCGTCTGTGTGTGGTTTGCCACAATTTTGCCAATGTCAATGTCGACAGGGTTGAAACAGTAAGACAATGGAGGATCTGAGACTTAAGATGGTCGGTATAAAGGAGACCATAATTTTGTAACACTTATCACGAAAAACTCCTTTGACAATCGTAAAAGTAAACGTATCGTCCAGCTGTCAATTTGTATGGAATTTTGGTAGTTCATTTAACGCACTAAAGAGGCGCTTTTAAAAATCCTATACAAATTGACAGCTGGACGATATGTTTACATTTACGATTGTCAAACTAGTTTTTCGTGCTAAGCGCTCTGCTAACAATAACAGTTTTTATCTATGGAAATATGTCAAGAAACTGACATTGGTGGATTCTGTTGTAGCATTTTCTAAACTTAGCTAAAAAAGAAAAAAGTTTATTACTGTGAGGATAAGGATTAAAAGTACTTATGAAACTATAATAAAGGTAGTCACTTATTTTAAAGAGAGATTTTTACAGTAAAAATAATATCTGTCAGTTTCCTCACTAGGCGCAGCCTGAATCGAGGAAACTTTACCACTTTTAGATAAGTAACTAAAATTATCGCGGTCCTTTGTATTTTAATTCATTAGAAAAGGACGGCAACAATTTTAGTTAGTTTAGTTTAGAAAATGTTGCAACAGAATCCGTTTTTTTTATAAAAGTACGAGCTGACCCTTTGCATTAGCAGTTTATATGCTATCCCACTGGAACAGTAAATTTTTACGGGGTAAAAAGTTGCCTATCTATTATTTCAAGAATTAAGCCATCTGCATTCCAAAAGAGTTGTTTCACTCAGTATGGAGCCGGGCCTAGGTCATTTGTAGGGGTCTAGATAAATAAATAATCATTAAAGAAACCATTTATCACTGTTTATTATACTGTAAGTTTATCTTTGTGAAGGAGTGCAACACAATGCAAAACAACATGGCGGGTTTAACGAACAACTGGGTTATTAGGTACTGTCAAAGTCAAGATGCGTCACGATCATTGGCTAATAGCTGTAATGGCGGACCTCCAGTGTTACCGTTATAGGAAACTCAACACAACAAACATTTTTCATATAGAACTTTGTTTGTCTACATAAAAATAAAATTGTATTATAATGTTAGTTTTATATTTTTTTCCAATTTCTCTATGGTGTTACTAAGACCTAGGCCACTATGAAATTGGTTCTTTTACCACTATCGGTCACGGAGATCGTGGTATCAAACATTCACACACACACACCCACATAGGCTATCGCATTTATATCACTAGCGGACCTGCCCTGGCTTCGCACGGGTGCTATAAACCTTGCAAGAGCAATCACTCTATCTAAATAAACCGCATCAAAATCCGTTGCGTGAAAATGAAATGAAATGAATTGTTTATTTGCACTTTAAAATGTACGTGTGTTTTGAAGATACAAATAAATGATTTATCTATCTATCTATTTGCTTGATGCTTGATGCATGGTGCATTCGTTTTTACAATAATAAATTGGTTTTACATACCTCACCGTCACCGAAAAATCGGCGTGCAAAAAATACTTTTTTTTTTTTAATGTCAGCAAGTGACAAGACAATCAAGGCGCCCACCTGATGTTAAGCACCACGACTGACTATTACAGATGCAGTGCCACCCAAAGCTTTAAGTTTTTAAGTGTTTGCGTGGCATTGCGCTTATCACCCCGAGACATTGTTGTTAAGTCTCTTTCGCCCAGTAATTTCACTTGCTACAGTGCCTTTCAAAGCTAAACACAGTGCAGCTTGCTTGCTGCACACTACTGCTTGGAGGTAGAATATCTGACACTGCGGTGGTACCCACCAAGACGGACTCTTGCTGAAGAGTCCTACCACCAGGTAAACCTATCACAAATTTAATTTAATTTAACAATATTAGCTTAATAAATCTAGGCATACATATGGACAGCGGGAAACGACATTGTTTTATACCATGTAGTGTTAAAGTAGCACAGAACAGATATTACTACGTAGATATTAGATATTATTAGGATTATCACTCATCTCACTCATCCACAGCCTGACTTCACCCACTGCTGGGTATAGGCCTCTCTTAGTTTGTGCCATCTACCGCGATCCTGTGCTAATCTAATCCACTTAATGCCCGCGACTTTCACTATGTCGTCTACCCATCTCGCCAACGGACAACCGACGTTTCTATAGCCACTTCTCGGCCACCACTCAGTTGTCGCCTTACTCCACCTGTCATCACCACGTCCTGCCATGTGTCCTGCCCAGCTCCATTTGAGTTCCATTATCCGATTTCCGACGTCTTTGAACTTGGTATAGTTCGCACAGCGGATCTAGGCTTCCGTGAAGTTAGCCGTTTGTGATGCGCAAAGACAATTTAGTTTGAAAAAGCTCCATTGCGCATCGAAACGGCTAATTTCACGACGGCCGAGATCCGCTGTGAGAAATACGTCTTCGGATTTCTGTGTTTGGAACTCAATCAATAAGTTTGATGCCAAGCACGGCTCGCTCCATGGCTCTCTGTGCAACTCTCATTCTGTACACAGCCTCATGTGTGAGCGTCCATGTCTCAGCACCATAAGTCATGGTGGGCAGTTCGTTCGTTCGTATGAGTCAGTGGCCAACTCTGGTGACAGAGTTTCTAGGCCCGCCCGAAGGCCTCTGTCATGGCCTAACAACTTTGAAAAAGCCGGGACCGACTGTTTAACGTGCCCTCCGAAGCATGGGAGCGCTCAGTTGAATTTGCCACTGGCGGTCACCCATCTAAATGATGACCCCGCAGAACAGTGGTTAACTTCGTTGATCTGTTAAGAACAACTTAGCCAGCTACGTCACGAGCGCTCCGTTGTGAGCAGTACACATTGGTTATATAAACGGGTCTTCAGACACTGTGGAGTATCAACTGATTTACCACCCTTACATTAGGATTATATTAGGATGAATTAGAAATTAGTAAAAAGGGCATTAGAAATTACTTTTGCAATTAGTTAACCAGGGCGAGCAACCTCGTTCCAACGCAGTAAGGCCACGAAGTCAAGTTCGCTGGCCAAACCTGTAAAATATGTCTATAAACAGCGGCAGTTGTAAAATTAGCTTTACGATCGTGGAATACATACAAGGATGCTACGACCCCATTAGGCTGCGTTTCCACCAGAGATGTGCGAGGATGTGTAACGTTTTTTTTTTGTTTTTTTTTTTTAATACAGTTTAGCAATGTATTTAATAATATTACGATCTAGCCTTATGTTTAGGCTAATGAGTTAAATTACTCATTAGCCTAAACATAAGGCTAGATGTTGACCTAGTTTTATAGAATAAAATTATTTGCTAAGAATGTGTCCACTGGCACTTCTCTTAATGTCTGGGGAAGTCACTATGTTCATGTGTTCTTTATAAGTAGTATGTGTAACGTAGCAAAGATGTGTTTGATCTATGTAGTCTCGCTCTCACAGCTTCAATGAAGTGATTAGAATAAAAATATAAAAATATTTATTTTGCGCCACTCAATAAACATAAATAATGATTCTATTATTTGTTGCCTGATATAAACGATTTATTATTATTATTATTATATTGGTTCCAACAAACACATCCTCGCATATCTATGGTGGAAACCGCACCTAAGCAGCCTAAAGACGACCGATGTGGCGCGGCTGGGACAAATGTCTGTACGATCTGCAAATATTTGTTCCCTAATAAAGCTTTCGAATTTGGAGTCAGTCACCTTGCTAAGGACTCAATGTAAATCGACGCTTCGCTCGCTCGGTGAATAAAACGAAGTGTCTCGCGTACAAGAAGCCCATGCTCGAAACGGAAATTTCCAGCACATTCTCTAGGCTCAGCCGGTGAAATTGATATTCCAGTTATAACCTGAAGCGCCATAGTTCTAGCGATTGCACACGCCACCGGGCACCGGGCACTCCGCGTGGGCGGGACCCTGTTTCCTCGCGTTTCCCCGCGAATCCACACTAAAAATAGATTATTTGTCAATAATCGGATCTAATTATAGTGCATGCGTGTTTCGCGATTATAGAAATTATGTATCAATGTTGTCTGATAGCCAAATTGTGAGGGGTGTTTAAATTAAATAATGCTGGACAATCCACATTGAACCCGCAACCTCCGCGTCGCAGGCGGACCTGCGCCCGCTGCGCCACATCAGTCGTCAATATATCAAATGATAAAAATAAAAAAAAAGTCAGTGGCCAACTCTGGTGACAGAGTTTCTAGGCCGCCCGAAGGCCTCTGTCATGGCCTAACAACATTGAAAAAGCCGGGACCGACCGCTTAACGTGCCCTCCGAAGCGCGGGAGCGCTCAGTTGAAATTGCCACTGGCGGTCACCCATCCAAATGATGACCCCGCGGAACAGTGCTTAACTTCGTTGATCTGAAAATATAATAAACTAGTAGTCCGTCCCAGCTTCGCGCGGGTGCAATAAAACCCCATTCGTGTGAAGCCGGGGCGGGTCGCTAGTAAGAAACATAGCCTATGTTATTCAGAGATAATGTAGCATTCTAATGGTGAAAGAATTTTTGAAATCGGATCAGTAGTTTGTGAGTTTATTCATAACAAACAGAAATACAAAAATACAAATTTTCTCTTTTTTTATAATATAGTAGATATAGATATAGATAATACAAAGCATATATACAAGCGGTGTGTGTAAAAAAGTGGATGCGGGTAAAGAGGTGATCATTTGTTATTTGGTCGGTGTCTCATTCAGTCTGTCTACTTTATTTGGCTCTAGGCCATCCGGTTAGGACGCGTCATCGTTCACCAAACTTTGTAACTCAATTCTACAGATTGTTTATTTTATGTCAGCAAGTGACAAAACGATCAAGACGCCTGCCTGATGACACCACGCCTGTCCATAACAGATGCAGTGCCACCCAAAGCTTAAATTGTTTCATTACTGCGCTCATCACCCCGAGAGGTTGTTGTTTTCGCCAAGTAATTTCACTTGCTACAGTGCCCTTCAAACCTAAACACAATGCAGCTTGCAAACTACTGCTTGTAGAATATCTGACACTGCGGTGGTAGCCACCAAGATGGACTCTTGCTTCGTTTGTTCGTTCGTATGAGTCAGTGGCCAACTCTGGTGACTGAGTTTCTATGCCGCCCGTTTTTTTATTTTTTTTTATTTTTTAGACATGCTGAAGAGTCCTACCACCAGGTAAAATGTATTCGCAGTGAATCATTCCTATTGGTTGCAACTTGTAAGGCCTGTGTATTCTACTCTCGTTTCTAAAGAAGACGGCTTACCTAGAGCTCTCACAAGAGGTTTCTCACTCGCGTTTACGACAATAAGGCTGCGTTTCCACCAGAGGCGCTAGGATTAAGAGTAGTAGAGTTCTCTGTAATAGAGCTGGACCGATGACATTAAAGCGGTCGCAGGAAGTCTGTGGATGGTGAAGCCTCAAGATCGGTCATCTGCACAGTTCGGGGAGTCCTATGTCCAGCAGTGGACGTCTATTAGCTGATGAAGTCATGCTTTTTCAGGACCGTCATCTGACAATACAATTCCAATTTCATGCTGTAGTTACGAGTTGCAAAATATCTGAGTAAAATGCGACGCGCTCCAAAAATACTAGAATAGAATGCATTTTCCTTTCGTACATTTCATAGCCCCGCTGTAAGTGCTGTTAATGTCTATTTCTGTGCCAATTTAGAAGCACCTTGGGACCGCATTTTGAACGTATAACTACATACTAACTGTATTTTAGCGTAGCTGGCTAAGTTGTTTCTGATCAACGAATGCCGCCAGTGACAATTTCAACTGAGCGCTCCAGTGCTTCGGAGGGCACGTTAAGCAGTCGATCCCGGCTTTTTCAAAGTTGTTAGGCCCTGACAGAGGCCTTCGGGCGACCTAGAAACTCCGTCCGTCGCATAGCCATGCTAAGAAGGGACAGAAATTATTTCTGATTTGACTGGTTTTAGTTGTTTCTTATCGTCTTGTCGATTTATTTTGATATTGAGATTCCATTTTGAATCAAAAAAGAAGTCAAAAGTCAAAGTTAAAAATGATTTATTTCAATAAAATCACAAGGATCATTTTGAAACGTCTTAAAGCTAGGTGAATTTACGCCAGTTCCACGCGTCCCAGCCTAGGAGGTATGATGTCCGCTGTCTGTCCCTGTGTATGCTTAGATCTTTAAAACTACTCAACGAATTTTGATGCGTTTTTTTAAATAGATAGAGTGATTCAAGAGGAAGGTTTATATGTAGGCTAAGCACCCGTGCGAAGCCGGGGCGGGTCGCTGGTTATAGAAAAATAAAAATGATTGCATTGAAATATCGTACCCGCAACCTTTTGCTTTTTAGCCAAGCACTCGGTTACCACGCCGCCGACGTCGTCGAGAAGCATTATAATAAATAATAAATAATGCTGCACAATCCACACAGCATCATCTAGCCCCAAGGTAAGCTGCTGTTAAACAGAGCTGTATTATGGGTACTAGATGACTGATATATATTTAATACAATACAATACATAGATAGATATTTTTTATTAGAAAATACCCAGAACACCCGGAACAATTATTTGTAGATCGTACAAACATTTGTCCCGAGGCGGGAATCGAACCCGCAACCTCTGCATCGCAGGCGGACCTGCGCCCGCTGCGCCACATCGGTCGTCAAATTATGTACTTGTACCAGTGTTTTCTTCGGCTAATAGCTAGCTATGTAGATAATGACTCGTCAGTGACCTACTTCTCAAATTTATAGAGGAGCGACCTTGTTGGCGCCAACCGTAATTACTTGTCTGTATAATCAACAGTAATTATTACTTTCACTGCAGACGCAGTGTAATGATACACATTGATACGGTGAAAGTATTGCAAGACGTAATTTACAAAATTAACGCTAATAATAAGTAAGTTAGTATCAGTCAGTATTTAAGAGAAAACTAACTCTTTGGTTACAAGAACAATGTTTTAGTAATATTAATGAATTTTGGTATTATAATTAATGATTACGTAAAATGACATAAATTTTGCACGCTTGCATGCAGGAATCACACTCTCGCCTGAGAGTAGGCCAGTGTCCCAGCAGTGGGAACATAAGAAGGCTGTCATGATGATGATGCAGGAATACATTGACTAGCATAGCTTTAAGATCTTAGTATGTAAAATTATTGTATGTATTTTAGGAGTAGTAGAGTTCTTTGTGATAGAGCTCGGCCGGGTAAGGACTACCACCATACCTATTTCTGCCGCCATGCAGTAATGCTCGCATTGCTGTGTTCCAGTGTGAAGGGTATGGTTTCCGGTGAAATTACTGGCACATTAGGCTTTAGATCTTAGCCTCAAGGTGGCAACTCGCGATTGATACCTTGGTATTGCAAGCGTCCATAGGCTGCGGTAACCGCTTACAATCTTGTGGTATGCCGTACGCTTGGTTGCCACTTCAGATGTATAAAAAAAAATGTATTCTGGCAAATAAATGATTGCATCTTGAATCTTGTATCTTGAATCAGTGGCCAACTCAACCAAGTGGTCAGGAGTTTCTAGGCCACAGTCATGGCCTAACATCTTTGAATAAGCCGGGACCGACTGCTTAACATGCCCTTTGAAGCACGGGAGCGCTTAGGTGAAATTGCCAGTGGCAGTCACCCATTCAAATAAATTCGCTGAGTTGCGTTTAACCGACTTCAAAAAGGAGGTTATCAATTCGACTGTTTAGTTTTTTTTGTGTTTGTTGCATGAGTTTTTTGCCAATTATGAAATCCGCAAAGTCATCATTCAGATGGGTGACTGCCAGCGTTTCATCTGAGCACGTCCGTGCTTCAGACGGCACGTTAAGCGATCGGTTCCAGCTATAACAGCTAGACTTCGGGCCTTAGGCTGCGTTCCCACCAGAGATGTAAATAAATAAAAAAAATGATGTGCGAGGATGTGTAGCGAGAGATGTGTTTGTTAGGAACCAATAGAAACACTTCATTTACCTAATTTCGCTCTGACAGCTAATGAACTGATTCTATTGGTTCCTAAAACATTTTATTTGCTACATATCCTCGCACATCTCGGGGAAACGCAGCCTTAGGGCGGCCTATAAACTCCTTCACCAAAGTCTGCTACTGACTCATTAGAACTTACTTTGACTAGTGGCTGACGTTAGATTTGGTAGCCAAGTAGGTAAGAGTAGTAGAGTTCTTGTGATAGAGCTCGTCCGGGGAAGGACTACCACCATACCTATTTCTGCCGCTAAGCAGTAATGCTCGCATTGCTGTGTTCCGGTTCGAAGGGTATGGTTTCCGGTGAAATTACACGCACATGAGACTTTCCATCTAACGTCTCAGGGTAGTAACACGCAAGTGATATCTATGATTTTGCATGCGTACATAGGCTACGGTAACCGTTGACCATCAAGTGAAGTTAAGCATTGTTCCGCGTAGTCATCATTTGCATGGGTGACCGCCAGTGGCAATTTCAACTGAACGCTCCCGTGCTTCGGAGGGCACGTTAAACAAAAGTTAAATTTCTGTCTATCCAAAGGTTGTCTGGAAGAGATCGCTTTTAGCGATAAGACCGCCCATTGTACTTCCGCTATTACGTTACTTTCTGTTGCTATGTTTTTGTATTCATTTTCTGTGCAATAAAGCGTTTTCTATCTATCTATCTAAATAGTTGGTCCTGGCTTTTTCATAGTTGTTAGGCCATGACAGAGGCCTTTGGGCGGCCTAGAAACTCTGTCACAAAAGTTGGCCACTGACTCATACGAACTTACTCCTCGTAAAAATGTTTTCAAGATTGAATACAGCTCCAAATTCGACAATTTTCAGATGTTTTCTCATTATGATCAACTCTCTAATATACGACACTGGAAAATTAGAATCTATCCACCTCGCGGAACCAACTAGATACTAGACTAGAACACACGCTTTTAATACACAGGAACACCCGGACCTTGAACAAATATTTGCAGATCATGCAAACATTTGTAGCGTTTGCATGATCGTAGCGAAATCGAACCGGAGCTTCATCACACTCGGGCACTTAGCCCACCGCGCCACCGAAATCGGCAGATAGTATAGTAATAAATAGGCGATTACAGTCGTTAAGCCATCACTAAGGACTTCGGGTGGCCTAAAAACTCCGTTACCAAAGCCACTGACTCATACGACCTTTTATTTTCCAGGTTGGACGCATACCAGCAGATCACCCACTGGTGGGAGGACACAAAGGGCCTGTACTAGACATAGCGTGGTGCCCTCACAACGACAATGTCATTGCCAGCGGCTCCGAAGATTGTGTCGTCAAGGTATATTCCACTTGCATAAAACTTGGACAGGACTAAGCAAGAGTCTTGGTGAACGGTATACCAACCAAATCCTAGCGCTAAATAGGAATAACCTACGCATTGTGGTCAGGGCCTTAACTGGACATTGTCGCCTTAATAAGCACATGTTTAAGCTGAGGCTGAGTGACACTCAAACCTGCAGACTGTGCAATGAGGCGGACGAAACGCCTGCGCATCTGCTAGGAGAGTGTGGACCACTAATGCAAAAACGTAGCATACATCTGGGTAGGCTCATCCTCAGCCCAGATGAGCTAAGAGACAGAGACATCACCCCCAAGCAAATCCTCCAGTTCTTAGTATCGGCAGGGCTTGGAGGTGAACTGTAAAGGCCCCCAAAGGGCGACAAAGCAAGTGGCGAACACAATAGGCCTGCATGGCCGCAGTGTTATATTAACCGCAGCAATTTAATAAAAAAAAAAAAGTCTTGGTGCGACCCAAATTGCAAAGCACTTGTTAGAGCTTCAGTCTCAAAGCAAAAGTCTCTCTTGTTGCCACCTAACTTGCAAAGTGCTAAGCTTAAGGTATCGAACCGTCTAGTTAAGAAACGAGAGTAGAATGCACAGGGGCTTCCCAACCATCCTTTACTAAGTGGTAAGACTCTTCAGCAAGAGTCTCAGTACCAGATATTCTGCCTCCAAGCAGTGGTGTGTTTAAAAAGCACTACAGCAAGCAAAATCAAAGGAGTTGTTACACACAGTATGAGAGAGCAGAGCCGGGCCCAGGTGCCTTACAAATACAAATTAATACAAATACTCTTGCCTCACTCTTGAATCTAATAACAATTCCGATCTCAATGTCTATTTACTGCTGACAAATTTTTGTACTCTTGGAACCAAGGTTGAATTTGGCGCTAGGTTTGCTATCAAAAGTACCTACGAAATGTTATATTCCAATACTTGTCAATATCGATCGCGATGACATTAAAGCGGTCGCAGGAAGTAGGTGTATGGTGAAGGCTCAAAATCGGTCGTCATGGCGCTCTTTGGGGGAGGCCTATGTCCAGCAGTGGACGTCTTTCGGCTGATATGATGATGATGATGATGATGATGACTGATCGCGTTCAAGAGTAAGGCCCCCCCCTGGTCCTTTGTAGGGATCTAGATAATTAGATAATCATTAAAGAAACCGTTTATCATTGTTTATTTATTTTATGTTGGCTTCTTTCATAATCTAAAGTAAGTTTATCTTTGTGAAGGAGTGCAACACAATGCAAAACAACATGGCGGGTTTAACGAACACCTGGGTTATTAGCTATCAAAGTCAAGATGCGTCACGTGATCATTGCTAATAACTGTCATGGCGGACCTCTAGTGTTCCCGTGTTAGAATTAGAAAACTCAACACAATAAACATTTTTCGTTTAGAACTTTGTTTGTCTACTTAAAAATAAAACTGTTACTGCTAGTCCTATATTTTTTTTGAATTTTTCTATGGTGTTACAAAGACCTAGGCCACTATGAAATTGGTCCTCCAAAACCTTCAAACAGTCAGGATTCGAAACATGTTTTTTGCTTTGAGCCAGTAAACGCCGCAATATGTGACGCCAGCACAATATGTAGGCCAGCGCTCGAATATGTGACTGATGATTACTTATTTGTCCAGGTGTGGCAGGTCCCGGATGGTGGTCTCTCCCGCACGCTCACAGAGCCAGTTGTGGACCTGGTCTTCCATCAGAGGAGGGTTGGTCTGGTGCTCTGGCATCCCACCGCTCAGAACGTTCTCCTCACCGCAGGTTCTGATAACCAGGTATAGTTGTCCAGATATTAGGTCTAGTGGTCCATGATAACCAGGTTAGTTGTATAAGGGGATCATTCAGCTCTAAGGCTGCGATTCCACCAAAGATGTGCGAGGATGTGTAGCGAGGAAAGTGTTTTTAGGAACCAATAGAATCACTTCATGAAAACTGTCAGAGCAAAGCTAAGTAGATGAAGTGACTCTATTGGTTAATAACAATCACATCCCTCGCTACACATCCTCGCATATCTCTGGTGGAAACGCAGCCTTGTTGTCTAATTATAGTTGTTCTAGCGTGGTAGATGAGGTTCTCTTTACCAGGTGTAGCAGATCCTGGTTGAGAGTCTCTTGTTGTAGTGGTCGATTTTGTTGGTGGTATATCTGGTATTTAAGTCTTTATGTATAAGGTCATTCATTATCAACCTGACAAACTTAAGGGGTAAGTTCCAACATAAAAAAAAATACTTGTGCTTTTTTTTATATATTTAAAAAAAAAATACGTAATTCTGTTTAATAATTAGTTATCCTTGTTAGAAATCGAAAAGGCAGCGCTCGGCACGTGTCAGTGACCCGCGCGTCAATGAACCGCAGGTCAATAACCCGCGCGTCATTGACCTGCGCGTGTCCTTGACCCGCTACGGAGCGCGCACACTCGAATGTTTCATTATTACGTCGCTTAACTCGATTCCCAACAATGATAAATAATAATTGAGCGGAAAAACGTAATCGATTTAAAAAAATTGTAGTGACATATATTTTTTTTATATGTGTGGAACCTATCCCTTAAGTTTGTCAGGTTGATAATGAATGACCCTGTATATAGTCCAGCGGTCAAATCACATTACTTTGTTATCGACCAATCTTCATTGATCTCCATCTCAAACTGTCTATTAGGACAGTTTCACCAAAGCTCTGTCTTATTAGACAGTTTGAGCTGGAGATCGCGGTCTATTAGGACAGTTTGTTTATAGCTCTTCTTTAATTGATGTTATTGGTTTATCCGTGTTAATTAAAGTAAATAAATAAATACAAATAGCTCTACTGTCTTATTAGACAGTTTGAAATAGATATAGATAGATAGATAGATAGATAGATAGATAAATCATTTATTTGTATCTTCAAAACACACGTACATTTTAAAGTGCAAAAAGGCAAACCATACAGTTTCTTAACACTAACATAAATCAGGTAGGAATGTATTTGCCCTAAACATTGACCTCGTAAAAACAAGCTAGGCACCTACCTATGTATGTACCTAGGTATTTAAAACTAAAAGCACGTGTGTGTTGCAGTTGACAAATAGGTTATAGCTCAGCGATAATATTGCTCAAGGAGCAAACACTGATTTTCAGCTATCACCTACGAGATGACGAGACGAGAGAGTAAAAGTACCTACAATTTGTGGAGTCTGTAATGTGTAATGTGTAGGTGTGTGGGTGAATGTGTATGTGTGTGTTAGTGAGTGGTGTGCATGTGGAGAGATCAATGCAGATGGTCACTAACAGAGTTATGTGATCAAGGGGCAGGTCTGGCAGAATCTGGTTAGTTTCCTCTCTATATGAAGATATGCATTATGGTCTCCCTACCTGATGCTATATTCCAGATAGCGATATGGAACGTGGGTACTGGCGAGGTACTCCTGACTCTGGACTGCCACCCTGACCTCATCTACTCCGCCTGTTGGAACTGGACAGGATCCAAACTCCTCACCACCTGTCGAGATAAGAAGATCAGGTATTATCATGATTAACCTTTTTATATAATTCGAAAAGAAATTTCAGTAGAAAAAAAACTTTATGTCAACAGTAATGGGTGTTACTGAAGTTTTTACTGAAGACCCGACTGAACACAACGAAAATGGTGTTAATTTACCTACACTATTATGAGTCTTATGCCGTTGATATACAGATGATTCTTTATAGCCTTCTTTCATTCCTTCTTAAAACTGAGTTGATTCCGGCTGACTCTCTCAATGTTCTTTCCAACTGCTGAGACATAAATAAAAAAAAAATGCTGGACGATCCACACAGCATCATCTAGCCCAAGGTAAGCTGCTGTTAAACAGAGCTGTATTATGGATACTAGATGACTGATATATATTTAATACAATACAATACATAGATAGATATTTTTTTTATTATATATAGAAAATACCCAGAACACCCGGAACAAATATTTGTTCCGAGGCGGGAATCGAACCCGCAACCTCTGCGTCACAGGCGGACCTGCGCCCGCTGCGCCACATCGGTAACAGACATGCAGTAAGACATGCCTACTCTTGAAGGAGAGTTAATTAGAACTTAAGACGAGCTCTACCAAAGAACTCTTATTTTGCTTCATCATCATGACAGCTTGCTCCCACTGCTGGGACACTGGCCTACTCTCAAGCGAGAGTGTTTTACTTTAAACATATTTCCAGGATTATAGATCCAAGGAAAGGTGAAGTGGAGTCTGAAGCGATAGCACACGAAGGCAGTAAAGCATCCCGGGCGATATTCCTCAAACATGGACTTGTGTTCACAACTGGGTAAGTTGTATATGAAGACATCACCATTATATCAGCCAATAGACGTCCACTGCAAAGTCGAAGTCAAGTAAAAGTAAAAAATGATTTATATCAATAAAATCGCAAGGATCATTTTGAAACGTCCTAAAGCTAGGTGAATTTACGGCAGTTCCACGCGCCCCAGCCTAGAAGAATCTGGCAACAAACTCGGCTGGGTTCCTAGCTTTTTGATGATACCTCTTCATCATCTTTATGATGAAGAGGTATCATCAAAAAGCTTCAGTGTGGTGATAATCGAACTAGGTGAGACTCATGCCAAGAATATAAGTAGGTAAGTAAAAAAAAGTAAAAAATTTAAGAGCCAAGTTCTGCTGGACATAGGCCTCCCTCAAAGAGTGCCAACACAACCGTTGAGCCTTCACCATCCACATTCTTGTGACCGCTTTAATGTCATCGGTCTATCGAGTGGGGGCCGTCGGCTTGCTGGACATAGGCCTCCCCCAAAGAGTGCACATCTTAAGCCTTCACCGCTCACAGACTTCATCATCATCATTACAGCATATCAAGCGAGCGTGATTGGGTCATAATCCACCACGCGGACCCAATGCGGATTGGTGGTTTGCAAATGTCTTTCGAATTTGTAATTCTTGGACATGCCGCTGTTTCCTTCACCGTTTAAGAGCTGGGATTGCGCACATTTTTCAAACAGAAAAATCTATTAGTACACGACCGGTTTTGAGTCTACGATCTTGGGATCGGAAGGCGGGGTCACTTACAACCACTAGTCCCCCGGAGCCCACAGATAGTAAAGATTGTTTATTTACATATATCATCTGTAATATATGTAAAGGCCAGTGATGATGATGATGAAAATAAATTTAAATTTTCAATTTTCTATAAATGGCCTCACAGTTAACTATTTAAGAGCCTAATATTTATTTTGTGGCGATGGTTTTCCTAAAATATATAAATAAAATAAATAAAATGATGATCGTTCGTTCGTATGAGTCAGTGCCCAACTCTGGTGACAGAGTTTCTAGTCCGCCAGAAGGCCTCTGTCATGGCCTAACAACTTTGAAAAAGCCGGGACCGACTGCATAACGTGCCCTCCGAAGCGCGGGAGCGCTCAGTTGAAATTGCCACTGGCGGTCACCCATCCAAATGATGACCCCGCGGAACAGTGCTGAAACTCGTTGATCTGTTGAGAACTTAGCCAGCTACGCCTACGTCACGAGCGCTCCAAATAATAATAATAATAATAATAATGCTGGACAATCCACACAGCATCATCTAGCCCCAAGGTAAGCTGCTGTTAAACAGAGCTGTATTATGGGTACTAGATGACTGATATATATTTAATACAATACAATACATAGATAGATATTTTTTTATTATATATAGAAAATACCCAGAACACCCGGAACAAATATTTGTAGATCGTACAAACATTTGTCCCGAGGCGGGAATCGAACCCGCAACCTCTGCGTCGCAGGCGGACCTGCGCCCGCTGCGCCACATCGCTCGTCAAAAAATGAAAGATTGTGACGTATATGTGTTTTGACAGGTTCAGCAGGATGTCAGAGCGGCAGTACTCGCTCCGCACGCCGGACGCGCTCAGCGAGCCCATAGTCACCGTCGAGATCGACACCAGCAACGGAGTCATGTTCCCGCTGTACGACCCCGACACCAACATGATCTTCCTCTGCGGCAAGGGCGACTCCGTCATCAGATACTTCGAGGCAAGGACATTAAGAATAATCTGAGTTTAAATAAAATAAGTTTTTTTTAAGATGGCATCGCATCAACCGCGTACCACACAATGGGTACGCGGTTGATGCGAAATAATGCAAATTTTTATGGACTGTATATTATAGTAAGGAAGGTTCTCAAAAACTGCGGAAAAGTTGGGTTAGAGACAGTTTTCGAAAGAGGAAGGGCTGCACGGTACCTTTTGTTTCCAAACTGCAGGGTGTGGAGGGTTTCCCAGTGGTTTCAGCACAGACACAGCACTTGAATTGTTATTTGTAATTAAGCGAGAGTAAAGAGTGGTAGAGTTCTCTGTGATAGAGCTCGTCCGGGGAAGGACTACCACCATACCTATTTCTGCCGCCAAGCAGTAATGCTCGCATTGCTGTGTTCCGGTGTGAAGGGTATGGTTTCCGGTGAAATTACTGGCACATGAGGCTTTCGATCTTAGCCTCAAGGTGGCAATCCGCGAGTGATACCTCTGGTATTGCAAGCGTCCATAGGCTGCGGTAACCGCTTACCATCTTGTGGGCCGTACGCTGGGTTGCCACTTCAGTTGTATAAAAAAAAAAAAAACTACTGAGGAGCAAAGCGAGCAGCGAGAAATCGCTGCAATATATCGTTAAGCTTGCTTTGCTCGCCGCTGTTATGTTAACCTGACTTCTCATACAATTGTAGTTGTCGATTCATTTCAAAATAACAAATCCGATTTATATAAAGTTTGAGGAAAACTTATGTTAACGGTCATGACACAGAGGTTTTCGAATTGAAGTGCCTCTACATAGTTTCACCAGCACTTTTTAGACTGTAATTGATAGCTTGCTTTGCTCGCCTGTAATGGTTTCAATATGATTTCAGGTGACACCCGAACCTCCCTTTGTTCACTACATCAACACCTTCCAAACGCCAGATCCACAGAGGGGTAAGTAATGCCAGTTCCGCTTCTTTAGAAACTTTGACACCCTATATGCACCCCTTGGAGGTAGCAGTTTGGCTTCTTAGAAAACTTTGAAACTTTATACGCATTTCATGGAGACAGGCCTTAGGCTACTTTAAAATCTTTGACATCCTATATGAAGCCCATGGATGAAGCAGTATTTTAAAAACTGTGACACCCTATATGCAACCAATGGAAGTAGCTGTTCAGCTTCTTTAGGAAATTTTTACAGCCTATATACACCTCATAAAGGTAGCATCATATTAAATTATTAACGGCTATTTACTTTACTACACTTGAATTTGTTATTTATGCTGACGTTTTGAAGCTACTTAGAAGCTCTTTTTTTTTTATATACAACTGAAGTGGCAACCAAGCGTGCGGCCCACAAGATGGTAAGCGGTTACCGCAGCCTATGGACGCTTGCAATACCAGAGGTATCACTCGCGGGTTGCCACCTTGAGGCTAAGATCAAAAGCCTCATGTGCCAGTAATTTCACCGGAAACCATACCCTTCACACCGGAACACAGCAATGCGAGCATTACTGCTTGGTGGCAGAAATAGGTATGGTGGTAGTCCTTCCGCAGACGAGCTCTATCACAGAGAACTCTACTACTCTTCTTCATGAGTATTCAAGTGGTAAATAGCCGTTAATAATTTAATATGATTTCTAACCACTATAGTTTTAACTCTTTGAGGTAGCATCAGTTTGGTTAAAAAACTTTGACACCCTATGCATCCCATGAGAACAGCAGTTATCCTTTGACACCCTATGCACCCCATGGGCAGATTTATGGGGTTTAAACATTATTCCAGGCTATTTACTACATACATACCAAATCCATTTACTATGTAATGGATTGCGGGTTCGATTCTTGGGGAGGGGGAGAATCTAGTGTGAGGTGCATGTACTCGTAACTGTTGGGTGTTACAAAATCATCCCAGTCTGTTACGTCATAACTTTTGCAATTATGTTATGCACCAAAGTGTAAGTAATTTGGCGTTTCTCCTAGTTGGTTGTTATTTCATGAAAATTACCGTAACCAATTAGATCAATTATAATTAGAAAGTACCTAATTCAACTGTAATTTGGAGCTAGATTTGGTTACTGACATGTACTTTGACTGACTCATAGCTGCTAGCTTTTTTTCGATGATGTTTCAGTGCGGGACAAAGATTCAGCTGCGAGGCAAATGTTTGTGTGGTTTGCTAATGTTTGCTCCGAGACTTCTTTACAGGTCGTGTTTTATAACCGATCTGCAGCCTTACTCTTGAATCCAATGACAATGAGAGGTTTTCGATTCGAGATTTTAAAAAAAAGTAGTTCCGATAGCTCTGACAGATGGCGCTAGCTGCTCTACTGCCATACTGTGAAAGGTTATCAAAACAAGAAAAAAGCTGGTAACTCCGTTTTTGTTTCGTCATGTACGACCAAAGTTAATGAACTACGTAGTACGTACTATGACTTTGACACCAGCCAGAGGTATGACAGACAGTGACAGCAGGAGCAACCAATGTTGAATTCCCTACACATTCAACATAGCTTGCCAAACGTAGTGCTTACATTCTCTTGGGCTCGCCAGTTGAGCTACCGCCATCTAAATAGACAGCTTTTTTTTTAAATAACCGACGAAACCGACGAAAACCTCTCATTCCGATCCAATCCCGATTTCTATTTACTGCTGTCAAATTTTTGTGCATGAAAACTTGGTTGGTTGAGTTTGGCGCTACGTTTGCTGTCAAATATACGAAATGTCATATTCTAACACTTGTGCAAAGGCGATCGCGTTCAAGGGTTACTTTACAGGTTATATGACTTTGTGTAATTTTTTTGTCGTTTGATTAGCAAAAAAGTTGCTACTAGATATCTCCGCCAAGAGATCCTTGACTTTGTGTAATTTTTTTGTCGTTTGATTAGCAAAAAAGTTGCTACTAGATATCTCCGCCAAGAAATCCGTGACTTTGTGTAATTTTTTTGTCGTTTGATTAGCAAAAAAGCTGCTACTAGATATCTCCGCCAAGAGATCCGTGACTTTGTGTAATTTTTTTGTCGTTTGATTAGCAAAAAAGCTGCTACTAGATATCTCCGCCAAGAGATCCGTGACTTTGTGTAATTTTTTTGTCGTTTGATTAGCAAAAAAGTTGCTACTAGATATCTCCGCCAAGAGATCCGTGACTTTGTGTAATTTTTTTGTCGTTTGATTAGCAAAAAAGCTGCTACTAGATATCTCCGCCAAGAGATCCGTGACTTTGTGTAATTTTTTTGTCGTTTGATTAGCAAAAAAGCTGCTACTAGATATCTCCGCCAAGAGATCCGTGACTTTGTGTAATTTTTTTGTCGTTTGATTAGCAAAAAAGTTGCTACTAGATATCTCCGCCAAGAAATCCGTGACTTTGTGTAATTTTTTTGTCGTTTGATTAGCAAAAAAGTTGCTACTAGATATCTCCGCCAAGAGATCCGTGACTTTGTGTAATTTTTTTGTCGTTTGATTAGCAAAAAAGTTGCTACTAGATATCTCCGCCAAGAGATCCGTGACTTTGTGTTATTTTTTTGTCGTTTGATTAGCAAAAAAGTTGCTACTAGATATCTCCGCCAAGAGATCCGTGACTTTGTGTAATTTTTTTGTCGTTTGATTAGCAAAAAAGTTGCTACTAGATATCTCCGCCAAGAGATCCGTGACTTTGTGTTATTTTTTTGTCGTTTGATTAGCAAAAAAGTTGCTACTAGATATCTCCGCCAAGAGATCCGTGACTTTGTGTAATTTTTTTGTCGTTTGATTAGCAAAAAAGTTGCTACTAGATATCTCCGCCAAGAGATCCGTGACTTTGTGTAATTTTTTTGTCGTCGGGTATTTTTGATTAGCAAAAAAGTTGCTACTAGATATCTCCGCCAAGAGATCCGACTTCAATAGTTTTTTTTATTTGAAAGGGTTGGTCTCATAAAATTTTTGGTAAAGATCTGATGAGGATCTTCTTGATGAGCAGAATAGCTAGATTGCAGTAAACTGGCATGATGACAGTAACCATGAATCACTAAAATCACGTTTTACCATAAGAAAAAGGATTCAAGGTATATAAAAACCATATTTATTTTTACATTAGATGCGAGATTGATAATATTTTTTATAAAATAAAAAAAACTACAAAATACAGCAATCCGCCATAAAAAGTTGAACACCAATCAGAACATCTTGATTCTCTGATTAGTGGTAATAATAATATGCGAGATGATAATATTTTTAAAAAAATAATATTACAAAACGTCATAAAAGGTTGAACACCGATCAGAGCATCTTGGTTCTCTGATTGGTGGCATCAAATAAAATTGCGGAATTTTGAACCTTATTGCAAAAAAATTATATTGAAAACTGACATAATGACGTCACCGCTGTCACTCCGCAACGCGGCGTGTTTTGGCGTCAATGTTAAAATTCTAATCGCATATTTTTTTACTACTTCTGAAATAATAGGTTTTTTTTGCTTAAACTCAAAACTTCTGAGCAAAATAGAACAGTTTTTCAAAATCAGTCATCATGCCTGTATCACACCTATTGCTAACTTTTAAAAGTTTGTGCTCACAAGATGGCCGACATAGCTCAAAGGATTTTTTTTTTTTATACCACTAGAGTGGCAATCAAGCGGACGGCCTACTTGATGGGCAGCGGTTACCGTAGCCTATGTACGCATGCAACATCATAGATATCACTTGCGTGTTACCACCCTGAGACGTTAGATGGACAGTCTCATGTGCCTGTAATTTCACCGGAAACCATACTCTTCGAACCGGAACACAGCAATGCGAGCATTACTACTTGGCGGCAGAAATAGGTATGGTGGTAGTCCTTCCCCGGACGAGCGCTATCACAAGAACTCTACTACTCTTATATAAGATAGGATAAGCTGAAGTGGGTCATATATGCCGTAGAACCGATGGCCGCCTGGGCAAACGTGTTCTAGAGTGGAGACCGCGCTTAGGCAAGCGTAGTGTAGGACGCCCTCCGGCTAGATGGAGCAACCTCCGCGTAGCAGGCGGACCTGCGCCCGCTGCGCCACATCGGTCGTCAATAGGTTGATGATGACGCTCACAAGGTCTTCTGTTTGCAGAACTACTAGTGTCATGTTATTGCAGGTATCGGCATGATGCCGAAGCGAGGATGCGACGTGGCCACCTGCGAGATATCCAAGTTCTACCGGCTCAACAACTCTGGACTGTGTCAGGTTTGTTTCAACGAGCTAAGCGAACTACGCCAACTACGCCTTTAGGAAGCGAGTCAGGTTTGGTGGTCTGTTCGAGCGAGCGAGCGAAGCGAACTACGCCTTTAGGAAGTGAGTCAGGTTTGGTGGTCTGTTCGAGCGAGCGAGAGAAGCGAACGGCTTAATTTCTCTTAATTCAAGAACCATACCCGAATGTGAATCGTTAATCAAGCACCGATTTTTGACAGTCCTTCATAGAAAAATTATGTCAAATCAATGCTTGAGTCATGATTCACAGTCAAGTATGGTTCTTGAATACGGGCCCAAGAAGCGAGTCAGGTTTGGTGGTCTGTTCGAGCGAGCGAAGCGAACTACGCCTCTAAGAAGTGATAGTTGCGGGTTCGATCCCCGCTATGGAACAAATGTTTGTATGATCTGTTAATATTTGTACTGGGTCTGGGTGTTTTTACGTATTACTAGCTTTTAAACAGTTACCTACGTCCTATTTCCGAATATTATCTATATATGTTTTAAATTTCAGCCAAATCGGTTCAGTAGTTTTCAAATACTACAGTACTACCACCATACCTATTTCTGCCGCAAAGCAGTAATGCTCGCATTGCTGTGTTCCAGTGTGAAGGGTATGGTTTCCGGTGAAATTACTGGCACATGAGGCTTTCGATCTTAGCCTCAAGGTGGCAACCCGCGAGTGATACCTCTGGTATTGCAAGCGTCCATAGGCTGCGGTAACCGCTTACCATCTTGTGGGCCGTACGCTTGGTTGCCACTTCAGTTGTATAAAAAAAAAAAAAAAACTCACAAATCATGGTAAACATCCCGTTTTAAGTGAAAATTAAGATGACTTATCGTATGGCAGGTGGTGTCGATGACGGTGCCACGCAAATCGGAGCTGTTCCAAGAGGACCTGTACCCCGACACGCTGTCCGACGAGGCCAGCATGACTGCAGAGGAGTGGCTCGCCGGCGAGGACACCGAGCCCTGCACCATGTCGCTGAAGGTACCACCACCGTGATACCATGTCTCTGATGGTATCACCACCATGGGGACCTGTACCCCGACACGCTGTCCGACGAGGCCAGCATGACAGCCGAGGAGTGGCTCCATATTGATACCATGTCTCTGATGGTACCACCACCATATCCTGAAGAGTATCAGAAAAAGACTACGGATTTGAATATCAAAGAAAGTATAGTATCGAAAGTAGTGCTCGGTTGAGAAGCGAAAAGTTGCAGGTTCGATTCTTGCTTGGGACAAATATTTGCTGGTCTTAGGTAACAACTCAACATGTATGTATCAAAACAATGTTTTTGATTCCACATTTGGCTTTAACATAAGTAATTTGACTACAACAAAATCTTGTAGAATCAAGTCTATGTATGTGACTGTTAGCTACGCCATCGAGTCCCAACAAGGCAGCTCGAAATAAATTTTGGGAGTTTGTAGCTGATGGTAGGACTTCAGCAAGAGTCCGTCTCGGTGGGTACCACTGCAGTGCCAGATATTCTACCTCCAAGCAGTAGTGTGCAAGCTGCACTGTGTTTAGCTTTGAAGGGCACTGGAGCAAGTGAATTTACTGGGCAAAAGAAATTTAACAACAATGTCTCGGGGTGATGAGCGCAGTGCAGTGCCACGCTGAACTTACAAATTTTAAGCTTTCGGTGGCACTGCATCTGTTATGGTCAGGCGTGGTGCTTAACATCAGGCAGGCTACTTGACCGTCTTGTCACTTGCAGAAATGAAAAAAAAATTAACAAAAATCGCAGAACTTTAAAGCTTTGTGTGACACTGCAACCGTTATGGTCAGGCGTGCCGCTTAACATCACACGAATGATTTGATCATATCAAAAATAATTTTGTAATGTTTTTCAAATAAAGCATGGTTTTGATGTTGTTAATAAGAAAGGTAAGGTAATAAGAGCTGCTTTTGGTGTGAATAACATTTTGGTATCAATAATTTTCTGAAACCGGCATGTCCAAGAACTAAAAATTCGAAAGACATGTGCCATCCGCCAATCCGCATTGGGTCCGCGTGGTGGATTAAGACCCAATCACTCTCGCCTGAGAGTAGGCCAGTGTCCCAGCAGTGGGAACATTAGAAGGCTATCATGATGATGATGAATTTTCTGAAGTGATAATGGGTTCGATTCCCAACACTTGCGGTTGCTGAGTTTTATTCTATCACGGCAACATAATAAATGCGAAAGTCGAAAAAATTTTTGGCTGAAATTTTAAATTTTGATAAAGTCAAAGTCCAAAATGATTTATTTCAAATAAATCACAAGGATCATTTTGAAACGTCCTAAAGCTAGGTGAATTTACGGCAGTTCCACGCGCCCAGCCTAGAAGAATCTGGCAACAAACTCGGCTGGGTTCCTAGCTTTTTGATGATCCCTCTTCATCATAAAGCTTCAGTGTGGTGATAATCGAACTAGGATAATACCGGGAATAGAACTACTACCTTTTTATCCCGGAAAAAGTACGGTTCTCTAGTTCCACGCGAACGAAGTCGCAAGCAACAGCTAGTTTATTTAGTTAGCTGTTGCTCACGACTTCGTTTACATTAATTAATTAAGTAAATTCGTATGAGTTAGTGGCCAACTCTGGTGACAGAGTTTCTAGGCCGCCCAAATGCCTCTGTCATGGCCTAACAACTTTGAAAAAGCCGGAACCGGCTGCTTAACGTGCCCTCCGAAGCACCGGAGCGCTCAGTTGGAATTGCCACTGGCGTTTACATTTATAATAATGTTTTGATTATAGTTAAATAGTTAACTAATAGTTGTAAGCATCTTGCTCTGAATGACTTTTGTTGGCTTATCCCTAACCCATTCCAATAATATTATGTGTTGTGTGTGTTTTTACTTTATTTATTATCGAATGTATGTGTTTTATTTGAGTTATTTTGTTTTGATTACTAATATAATTAAAAAAACTCCTTAAAGTATTTTTATATAAATATTGTATCTTTATATATCTGCATTTAATGTCAGTTTATTTATAGTAAGGAATTATAAATGAGGGGTGCCATATACACACAATTTTTCCTATAAAGTTCAAAGTATAGGTCTCACAACGGATCTCGGCCGTAGTGAAATTAGCCGTTTCGATGCGCAATGGAGCTTTTTCAAACTAAATTGTCTTTGCGCATCACAAACGGCTAACTTCACGGAAGCCTAGATCCGCTGTGCGAACTATAAACAAGAATAAACCCTCAAAGAGTCTCTTGAAGCGACGATATTCTACTTATGTCGGTGACTTTAGAGCATGCGCAGACATAAGCTGAACCACGTTGCATCACGATATTTCGCTTTTGTCCGCAAAAGTACATCTTTACGATAGATTTAGCGTCAGTACGTCTATTAGAGGTTAATAAGGACCCAGCTCTCAATTAAAGGTATATTCAAGGTCATTTTAGGTTACCCATCCTCCAAAAGGTCTCTCGGAGGTCACTATAGATTACTCAGCCCTTAATAAAAAAAATCTCAGAGACTATAGGTTACCCATCCGTCAAAAGCTATCTAAGAGGTCACTATAGGTTACTCCGCTTTCAATAAAAGGTCTCTCAGAGATTAGGATACTCATCTCTCTTATAGATGTTTTTTTTTTTCTCAGAGTCTATAAATAATAAATAATGCTGGACAATCCACACAGCATCATCTAGCTCCAAGGTAAATGCTGATAAACAGAGCTGTGTTTATGGGTACTAGATGACTGATATATACTTAATACTATACAATGCATAGATAGATATTTTTATTTATTATATATGGAAAATACCCAGAACACCCGGGAGAAATATTTGTAGATCGTACAAACATTTGACCCGAGGCGGGAATCGAACCCGCAACCTCCGCGTCGCAGGCGGACATGCGCCCGCTGCGCCACATAGGTCATCGTATAGGCCGTCATAAGCTATCTAAGAGGTCAATACAGGTTACTCCGCCTTCAATAAAAGGTCTCAGGGATCAGGATACCCATCTCTCTTATAAAAGGTCTCTCGGAGGTCACTATATTTTACCCATTCCCCAAAAGGTCTCGCAGGTCACTATAGATCAGCCAGTCCACTTATAAAGCCAACAAAAGAATCCCAGACAGATGCTAAGGCTAGGGGATCCCTACCCGACTCCAGGAGCGTGCTCTTGTCGTGCAGGGCGGGTACGTGTCGGGGCGCGCGGCCACACAGCTGCACGTCAGCAAGAAGACGAACGCACTCGCCGCGCCGCGCGACCGCGACCGCTCCCCCACCCCGGCCCTCGCCCACTCAGGGACGCCGGCCTCGGGCACGCCCCCTCCCGCCCACACTGCTGCTATTGTGAGTATTGTAACCTCTTTACCCCTCTGCCTCTTTTCGTCTATATCTCTCCCTTCCTTCCATAAAAAAACTTTACATTTAGTTTAATTTTTTTAATAATAAACACTCAACAAAGTATTAAATATTGTACCTTAGAAACCAATATAGGTCCAGGTACTCAAATTCGTCGTAATTTTATTAATTTAATCACTTTAAATACTTAACATACAAATTTAAACAAGAAATAAGTACCTACATTAGATCTAACATTCAATACATACATACACGGTTGAATTTGTAGGACTAAAAACACTACAATTGAGGACTTAATTTTCAACACCCTTATCCTGCGAATAAATCGTTCATTCATTTATTAATTAAGTTTATCTATTCGTTATCCATTAATTCTAGGAACAATATACAGTTAAAGGACCAATTTCATAGTGGCCTAAAACTTGGTAACACCATAGAAAATTTGGAAAAAATATAAGAATAGTTACAAACAATTTTATTTTTATGTAGACAAACAAAGTTCTAAAGGAAAATGTTGAGTTTTCCAAAACGGGAACACTGGAGGTCCGCCATGACAGCTAGTTAGCCAATGATCGTGACGCATCTTGACTTTGACAGTACCTAATAACCCAGTTGTTCGTTAAACCCGCAATGTTGTTGTGCATTGTGTTGCACTCCTTCACAAAGATAAACTTACTTTAGATTATGAAAGAAGCCAAAATAAAATAAATAAACAGTGATAAATGGTTTCTTTAATGTTTATCTAATTATCTAGACCCCTACAAAAGACCAGGGCCTGGCTTCATACTACGTAAAACAATTTCTTTGTGAGACTGATAGAACTATTGAAAACTTAATTTTGAACACCCCTAGAAACTCTTTCACCAGAGTTGGCCACTGACTCATACGAACTTACTTACTTACTTAAACATCCCCTATCTTACAAATAACTGATTCATTACAGGAAAAGCAGCTGTCCGACTTGGTAGACGAGATCCGCAAGCTCAAATCGGTGATAGTGAAGCAGGAGAACCGCATCCGCTCGCTCGAGGCGACCGTGAAGGCACCCCCCGCCCCCGCCCCTGCCCCCGCCCCCGCCCCCACCCCCTCCCCGCAGCCGCCCGCCTCGCCCGCGCCGCAGAACCACGAGGGGGATGACATGGCGCCCGACGAGGTGTAATCGAACCGGAGCCCTATTCGCTATGACAAAACGCGGGCTCGTTACGATATCTGCGTGAATGGAATGGCCACGTTTTGGGGCTTGTCTGGCTGTTTTTTAAGAATCAAAAATCAAAATCTAAAATTATTTATTTCAATAGAATCACAAGGATCACTTTGAAACGTCTTACAAGCTTGGAAATTACACCAGTTCCAATGCGCGCCCATGCCGTAAAAGAACTGGCAACAACACCTGCTGGGTTTCTATCGCTTTTCTTGCATGATCCTTGCTATTGTTATGGATGCCGAGTCAACTATATTGAAACAACACAGATACCGTAAACCATTTTACAATTGCAGAGTATAACGCGTCCAAAACACGTTACTAAGTTACACGTTATTGGTAAGGTATAGTTCTCACAGCGGATCACGGCCGTCGTGAAATTAGCCGTTTCGATGCGCAATTGAGCTTTTTCAAACTAAATTGTCTTTGCGCATCACAAACGGCTAACTTCACGGAAGCCTAGAGCCGCGGATCTCGGCCGTCGTGAAATTAGCCATTTCGATGCGCAATGGAGCTTTTTCAAACTAAATTGTCTTCGCGCATCACAAACGGCTAACTTCACGGAAGCCTAGATCCGCGGATCTCGGCCGTCGTGAAATTAGCCGTTTCGATGCGCAATGGAGCTTTTTCAAACTAAATTGTCTTTGCGCATCACAAACGGCTAACTTCACGGAAGCCTAGATCCGCTGTGCGAATTATATCTATTCGATTATTTAGAATTACCTAATAATGTGTACTCATCAAGCGTAGCGTGTATTGCTAAATAACTTGGCTCTTAATTTTTTTACTTTTTTTAACATACCTACTTATATTCTTGGCATGAGCCTCACCTAGTTCGATTATCACCACACTGAAGCTTTATGATGAAGAGGTATCATCAAAAAGCTAGGAACCCAGCCGAGCTTGTTGCCAGATTCTTCTAGGCTGGGGCGCGTGGAACTGCCGTAAATTCACCTAGCTTTAGGACGTTTCAAAATGATCCTTGCGATTTTATTGATACAAATCATTTTTGACTTTGACTTTGACTTTGGTGATCTCCTACGTCATAGCGAATAACGCCCCAGGTGGAAATGCTGTTGATCTTTTGCAATAATGCGTGTTTCTTTGTTATTGCGAAGCTCCACTTCTGTTTATAGCGTTGCAAATACGCCATTATTTGTCACAATAGGCATGATGACAGTAACCAATAATCATTAAAATCACGCTTTCACCTTATGAAAAAAGATTCAAGGAATTCAAAAACCATATTTCTTTTTACATTAATAAATAAATAAATAAATAATGCTGGACAATCCACACAGCATCATCTAGCCCCAAGGTTAGCTGCTGTTAAACAGAGCTGTGTTATGGGGATTAGATGACTGATATATATTTTAATACAATACAATACATAGATATTTTTTTTATTATATATACAGGCGGACCTGCGCCCGCTGCGCCACATCGCTCGTCACATTAGATGCGAGATTGATAATATTTTTACTAAAATAAAACTACAAAATACAGCAATCCGCCATTAAAGGTTGAACAACGATCAGGAGCATCTAGGCTCTCTGATTGGTGGCATCGAAAATATTGCAGAATTTTGAACCTTATTGCTAAAATTTTATATTAAAAACTGACATAATGACGTCACCGCTGTCACTCCGCGACTCGGCGCGTTTTAGCGTGAATTTTAAAATTCAAATTTTAATCGGATTTTTTTACTACTAAACCATTAATTTCTGGAATAATAGGTTATTTATTGCATAAAGTCGATACTTCTGAATACAATAAAACAGTTTTTCAAAAACAGTCATCATGCCTATTCTGTCAGTAAAGCTAGTTTAACTAAGACAGGTGGTGAATGGGATTTTTAATACCAAATTATTTTTTCTCACTTACCCCTTCTTTCATAAAAGAAACTGTCTATGTATTGTATCTATGTATTGTATTAAATATATATCAGTCATCTAGTACTCATAATACAGCTCTGTTTAACAGCAGCTTACCTTGGGGCTAGATGATGCTGTGTGGATTGTCCAGCATTATTTATTATAGTTCGCACGGCGGATCTAGGCTTCCGTGAAGTTAGCCGTTTCTGATGCGCAAAGACAATTTAGTTTGAAAAAGCTCCATTGCGCATCGAAACGGCTAATTAAACAGAGCTGTATTATGGGTACTAGATGACTGATACTTAATACAATACAATACATAGATAGATATTTTTTTTCGCCGTGAGGACTATAATTATCTATTTACTTTTTAAATTTTAGTCTGTGGAAAAATATTAACAGCGAACACTTCATTTTCCATAGCGTATCGTTTTGTAATCACTTTGATTATAAAATCAATTAGCACAAATGATATTCTATTGGAAAACATTTGTACTATTGTTTTCATTTGTATCAAACATCTTTCTGCAAAATGTAAATGCAATCTATGGTATTTAGAATATTGTAGTCAATATTCGACCTTAAAATCAGAGTATTGCAACTCAATTTGACTCGCGAAATTCGGTATTTCGATCGGTATCTACGCGTTTGTACTCATCGAAATTTCGATTCTAAAATGAGCGCGATAAAGTTTACTTTACATTAGCTTATTGATAATTATGAAGACAAAGAAAGGTGAAAATAACAGAAGGACAATGAAAAATTTACATTTTAAGCAATAATGTTGACAATAATTATTATAAAGTGGCCAATATTAATTAGCAATGTATTTGTGTGACGTAAAATGTATTGGTATTTTAATAGGGGGTTGCTCAGTTATTATTTGAGGGATATTCAACCTTATACATAAAAGAAATATCGTACTTTTTTCACAACGCCATCTAGCCCCAAACTAAACAACATGAGGGGATAAAAAGGTCAGTCTATTGACGTTCTAAAATAAGTGATTTGGGATTGACCAATTACAGGCGAGAAAGTCACGTGATCTGAGCTCATGAGCCAATAAGGTAAAACCGTATAAATTTTATTATAACATGATCCATCTTTTAAAATCTGTAAGGGAACTTATTGGCAAGCCATATTGAACTTTCACTAATAGAGCATTAAGACAAGTAATAGATGAGCAACCCTACCTAAAACGATAATTTATTTATATTATTGTAAATATTTAATATTAATATTATTGTTAAGTGTACTGTGCCTTATAATCATATAGTGCATTATTGTGAATATCGTGACCTTTATTAATTGCATTTAGTCATTGAGTTATTATTACTAGAATTGACATCTTAAAAAAAACACTAATTATGAAATTGCAATAAGTAAATTCGATGAGCCAGTGGCCAACTCTCGTGACAGAGTTTTTAGGCCTCCCGAAGGCCTCTGTCATGGCCTAACAACTTTGAAAAAGCCGGAACCGACTGCTTAACGTGCCGCACGGGAGCGCTCAGTTGATATTGCCACTGGCGGTCACCCTGCCAAATAGTGACTACGCGGAACAGTGCTTAACTTCGTTGATCTGTTATGAACAACTTAGCCAGCTACGTCTGTGTCTGTGGTCGGCAAACGGCTAACCGTCGGAATATTTAGCTCGCCTGAAAGTCTTGAATACCTAAACATATTTATCGGAAAGACCAGCAGGCCTATTACGTAACTCAGTTGCAATCCGATTTCAATCAGCAACCTTTCAATAAGTTGGCATATTAATAGTGAAATATTTATCTAGCTTTAGGCTAGTTAATAACTATTTATTGTCTTCATTCTCAAGTCTCAAAGTTTTATTAACTCTTATGAACTAAGCAATAAGAGCTATATTCAATCTCCGGCACTTTGTACATAGTCCATAAGTGTTTCTGTAATAACTATTTATTGTAACTGTATTTTTTATAATCAATAAACAATAATTATTGACAAAACAGATAGAAATAAAGACCTATTTACACGATACAAAACGCAATAATTTTCTTGTCAAATAGATTATGTAAATTTCAAGTGTTATAGCAATTTTTGCATGCAGTTATTAAAATGTGTAAATGGGTTTTTATTGAACTGTTATTAGACAGTGTAATCATACCTTGGTGCTTATCTTAACTAATCTACATATTATTGCATTATACGCTTTATTAATCGCTGGCTCAACGCATTATTAATAATACTGCTTTATTATTGTATAATGTTATTGTTAATACAAGCTTTTTATAAATATTTTCTAAAGATGTTCTTATTCAATGGATTCTTAACATTTTTGATACTAAGTGTAATTTACATTGTTATTTGTTGGGAGTTATTGTAAAAATAATAGAAACTTTATAACAAGATGTATTTTTAGCTGTTTATTTGGAGGGAAATAGTGCCTATTAATTAAGATCTATTCATCTGAATCATGTTTTATGTGGTGTAAAACAATCAGACGAGTAACCTAGCCATTAAATAAATTGACAGATGACAGCATTTCTAATTGACAAGTTACATCATCGACAAAACGAGAGACTATCCACATAAATTAAAAAAAATCTGTCAAAAAGAAAACATCTGTCAAAATTGAGAGACGTCATTATAAAAAAAAAACAAACCTTTTGTTATAATAGAAAGAGATGATTGCTAAATTAGTTTCGTTACAAAGATATCAATCTATAGTGCTGTAAAACATTATATAAAAATTTTGTATAAAATTAACAAGATTTATTAAAATTAATGTTTTAGAAAAAAAATGTGTTGAAACAACCTGCCGTGGTTGTATAACAGCTAGTCAAATAACTAATGAAATTTGACATTTGACAGGTTAAAGTTATGTTGCGCGCGCGCGGCAAGTATTATAGTCTAAAAGTTATTAATTAGTATTATTTCTTTATTTTTTCTTGTATTAAGATGGCGTTGTTTTAGATGTTCGTTTGAGATCATGACAAGTTTGGATGGGTTTGTACGAAAATGCTTGTTTTTTACCTTTGAATTTTGTATGTAAATTATTACATTTTTTGTGAAGCTTAATAATTATTATTTAATTGCGTTTTTAACCATTATAGAGCAGTAAGGAGCGATATGGAACCCACTGCATATGACGATAAAGTTGAGTTTCTTTTGACGTTGATAGGTGCTTACGATGCTTCAAGAATTTTGTTAGATATTATGTGATTTTATTGTGACTGGTTTTGACTTTAAGCTTATAAAATCAGATTTAAACGTTGATTTGTCGTAATGTCACAAATTGTCAGTTTTTTTAAACGACGTGCCAAAGTATTTTTTACCTTAAGCGCCATCTCTCGTCTTAAATATTAAACTCCCGTGAAAGTCCGGTCAGTTCACACAAAGTTCACGCTATTGTAAATAAGTATTTAATTTTTGGAAAACTCGACGACACAAAACTGAAAATAGTAAAATAAGTATAGCGCACAATTTGACTTTGACAGGCAGCCATATTGGTGACATTTGTGTAACTAAATGACATTTTACGCTACTTGTTTCCCGCAAGTAAGTATTATGGAACTGTCTCCTTTGACATTAACTTATTTGACATTAGTTTTCAGAGATGTCGTAATGTTATCGTTGAAAAACGTGCTAAAACTATGTATTTAATTATGGTGCTATGAAATGTCAGCGTGCCAAACGCAACCGTTTTGACCAATGAAACGAATTGTCAATTTAGCTAAATATACGTTTGACAAACTTAACTGTGCGGGGATGACTTACTGATAGAAAACAGATCGTATAACCTTCCGACTACGCCAAGATATTTGCATCTCCGGCTGCGCCACGTAAACTCAACAATTTAAGTGCAAATCTTTACAATTATTATAAAGAGAACAATTTGTATTTTTTTTTTTATTACGAACAAACTCAAAAACTACTGGTCCGATTTCAAAAATTCTTTCACCATTAGGATGCTACATTATCCCTGAGTACTATAGGCCATATTTTTTACTAGCGATCCGCCCGGCTTCGCACGGGTGCAATGATAACTGAAGTACCCGTGCGAAGCTGGGGAAGATCGGCTAGTACAAAATACAAAAATATTATTTATTATTATTATTATTATAAACCTGTAGTGTCCCACTGCAGGGCAAAGGCCTCCCTTCTCTCTTTCCATACCTCTCTGTTACCGGCTAGTTGGGACCACTCTTTGAGGTATACATCAAGTTCGTCCCTCCATCTCCTTCTGGGCCTTCCACGCGGCCGTCGCCCGTTTGGAACCCAATAAACAACAAAAATATACTTACAAAATATATTTATTCGGAACAATAACATCATGAAAGAAAACGATAATATCCGCAGGAGTGAAACACTCGCAAATATCCTATCCTATCCTATCGCAAAGCCTACCTTAAGTTTACAGGGTTCCAAAATTAATGATCATTTAGGGTTTGATAAAAATTCAGATTTAAATTTTATGTCAATTTTTTTTTTTTTATACCACCAAGGTGGCAAACAAGCATACGGCCCACCTGATTTTAAGTAGTTACCGTAGCCTATGGACGCTTGCAATACCAGAGGTATCACTCGCGCGTTGCCGACCCTTTAAAAATTTTATAACACCCTTTTTGAAGGACCCCATACTGTAGTAAGGAGATCATTCCACAGCCTAAGTGTTAAATAACTAACGTACCAAAATGTAAGTATAATGAAAAATTACAACTGCGTGGAAAAGGTGTCTAAGTTGTGTTGACGTGGCGTAGATTAGCTATTAGTGATGATGATATAGATAAATAAGTAATTACTTTAACATACAGTCGGGTAAATAAATTCAAGCGTGTACATTTAAGTTTGTCGCCCTGTGCCTTGTTATTTTTAGTGATAACTCAGTGTTGCTATTACGAGTTGAACTGGAATAAAATGTCTATTTTACTATTTTCATTGTTCGTATTATTTATCTCAGCCTTACCTTACATCACACCCGGACACTCAACTCAATAACATGTATATATATGAAGAATATATATAGAATAGAATAGACTATATAGAATAAATATTTATTAAGCGCCATACAATAAACATAAAAATAACAATACAAATTAAAACTAAACTGTAGTGACGAAAAAAAGGCAGCCACTCAGCATGTGCTGCAGACTTAATGTTGCTGTAGCGCGTAAAGATGTATCGCATAAAAATGTGCCGCATGTATGTATAAAGCTAACGCGTCGCAATCACCACATTACCTGGTTGTAGGACTCTTCAGCAAGAGTCCGTCTTGGTGGGTACCACCGCAGTGTCAGATATTCTACCTCCAAGCAGTAGTGTGCACTGCACTGTGTTCAGGTTTGAAGGGCACTAGCAGAAATTACTGGGCGAAAGAGACTTAACAACAATGTCTCGGGGTGATAAGCGCAGTGCAGTGTTACGCAAACACTTTTATTTTATTTTTTATACAACTTAAGAGCCCTATCCTGACAATCCTTGAATTTTCTTGTAGCCCGTGAAGTTTCGAACACTATTGTGGCTCGTGTGTTGAAGATATTTTAACGAAAATAAAAACAAATAAAAGCTTTATCCCTTAAAATTTAAGCCAACAGAGCATAATATTAATTAACTCAAGACATAACTGATTAAAAAATAATTAGTAACGCACGTTTCGTAAAATGAGCAATTCCAGTCAACTTTCGATCATTTTTTCTATGAAATAACAAAGTCTAACATATTTCCAAAAATGCAATTATAATAATCACAGTTTTAAAATTTAAGTGAATAGAGAAAAATACAACATGTTAGTTCAATATTTTAGAAAAAAGACGGTCTAAAAAACGCGTACTTTTCCCAATTTTACGCTTGTTATTTCTGCTAAAGTAAGGAGTTTACAATAAAAATACACCTACTTAATTAAAGTTTAAGTTTTTATTAAATAAATACAACGAAGAAAATAGTCTAATAGCATTGACTTTTTTAATACGAATTTTTTAAAATCACACGTTAGCGCACATAAAATCATATCGATCGAAGCAGCGACTCTCAAACCGCGCTGAGCGCTTATAGAGGGAGGACGTATAGCTCCTCGTCGCGCGCGCTATTACTTATACTATATAAAGATACATTCACGCGAACTTCATGAATTATATCGCTAAATCTTGGAAAGGCCTCTTAAGTGGCAACCAAGCGTACGGCCCACAAGATGGTAAGCGGTTACCGCAGCCTATGGACGCTTGCAATACCAGAGGTATCACTCGTGGGTTGCCACCTTGTGGCATAGATCGAAAGCCTCATGTGCCAGTAATTTCACCGGAAACCATGAATTCGATGGGACAGCAATGCGAACATTACTGTATGAATGCTAGTACTAACCCGCCACGCAACAGCTCTAACACAAAGAACTCTTCTACTTTAGTGTTTTTAGGTCAGTTAGTGAAAATTCAGGATAATACTGTAAAAAATATACATTAAATATTATATATTGCTCTAGATACATACCCACTTCAGTTGTATATATATAGATATATATTATTATTATTTTCTTTCATATTTTCTCAACAAGAAGTATTTTAGATTCAATATGCTTCGAAGGCCGCTTCGCTGAAGTAGAATTGGGCTGGGCATGTCTGTCGTATGCCAAATGAGCTGTGGGCAAAGGTAGCCACCGAGTGGCGCCCTGACCCAGCGAGAAGGCAACGCGGCAGACCAAAACGGAGATGGCGGGACGAACTGGATACATTTTTGGTAGATTGGAGGTTTTTGGCTCGGGATCGAGACGTCTGGAGGGAATGGGGGGAGGCCTTTGCCCAGCAGTGGGACACCAACGGCTGATATAATAATAATAGTTTAGGTATTAGTTTTTAAGTACTGTTTGTTTTCAAATAAACGAAAATAAAAAATATTGGAAGCGTCTAGGCTGCGGTAACCGCTTACTATCAGGTGGGCCGTGAGCTTAAATCAATAAATTAAAACAAACTTTTGTTTTAAAATCTTTAATCAACACCAAACTCCTGATCAAACTGTTCTTTGCTAATCTTCCGTTTCTTCAGCTTGTTAATAAGAGCTACATCCACCGCCAGCTCGTCCAGCTCCTCCTGCGTGACCGCGCGGCGCTTCTTCTTCGGGCCTTGCTTCTGCTTCAGTTCTTTACGCTTCTTCTTCTTTAGCTTCCGCTCTTCTTTGTTCTGCTTCGCTTGCTCCCAGGGTTTCGTTTGAATCTGAAACGAAAGAGAAATGTATGAAAAAGTTTTACAATATGTGGCGATATAAGGCGCGTAGGAATATCTGTTCTGTGGCGTAGGCGAAAGTCCGCCTGCGAAGCAGGAGGTTACGGGTTCGATTTGAACAAATGTTTGTATGTAAGATCTGCAAATATTTGTTCCAGGTGTTCTGGGTGTTATAATATAAAACTAGTTTTTTGTGGTGCGCGAGCTGCAGGCAGCTCGCGTGTGGGTTTGGGTCCTGGACATTGACATAAAATATTTTCAAATTGAAAAAAGGGTATAAAATGTTTACATTTGGATTCCTACAAAAGATATAAGAAAAACGTTATTAAAACAATTATAAAGATTTTAAAGTTGGTTATTAATTGCATGGGTAAATAATATAGGTCGCCTGGTGCGCTCGCTGCAAGCAGCTCGCGAGGGGTTATGTTTCTGTAGAGGTTGCGTGGTGCGCTCGCTGCAAGCAGCTCGCGAGAGGGTTAAGTTTCTGTAGAGGCAGCGTGGTGCGCTCGCTGCAAGCAGCTCGCGAACGGGGTGTGCTCCTGTAGAGGTTGCGCGGTGCGCTCGCTGCAAGCAGCTCGCGAACGGGGTGTGCTCCTGTAGAGGTTGCGTGGTGCGCTCGCTGCAAGCAGCTCGCGAGAAGTTAAATTTCTATAGAGGCCGCGTGGTGCGCTCGCTGCAAGCAGCTCGCGAACGGTGTGTACTCCTGTAGAGGTTGCGTGGTGCGCTCGCTGCAAGCAGCTCGCGAGGGGTTAAAGTTTCTATAGAGGTTGCGTGGTGCGCTCGCTGCAAGCAGCTCGCGAGAGGGTTAAGTTTCTATAGAGGTTGGGCGGAACGCTCGCTGCAAGCAGCTCGCGAACGGTGTTCTCCTATAGAGGTTGCGCGGTGCGCTCGCTGCAAGCAGCTCGCGAACGGGCTGTGCTCCTGTAGAGGTCGCGTGGTGCGCTCGCTGCAAGCAGCTCGCGAACGGGGTGTGTTTCTGTAGAGGTTGCGCGGTGCGCTCGCTGCAAGCAGCTCGCGAACGGGGTGTGCTCCTGTAGAGGTTGCGTGGTGCGCTCGCTGCAAGCAGCTCGCGAACGAGGTGTGCTCCTGTAGAGGTTGCGTGGTGCGCTCGCTGCAAGCAGCTCGCGAACGGAGTGTGCTCCTGTAGAGGTTGCGTGGTGCGCTCGCTGCAAGCAGCTCGCGAACGGGGTGTGCTCCTGTAGAGGTTGCGCGGTGCGCTCGCTGCAAGCAGCTCGCGAGGGTAAAAAGTGCTCTCCATAACAGGGGCAATAATATAAAAAAATTGAAAAAAAAAAAAAAAAAAAAAACATTTCGAAAAAAAAAACAAAAAAAAAAAAAAACATGGTCGATTCAAAGTTAGTCTGGGGTATATTCGACATTCAGTTGTACTTCCATGGACAAAACCTACACGAATCTTGAAAAAAATTTCCAATCCCCAATAGTTTCAGAGATAATACGAAAAAAAAAAAAACGGGGGGATTTAGGGGGGATTCAAAAATTGATTTCTACCAATCAGGACACCCTCTACACGAATCTCAAAAAAAAACGCGACTTTCCCAACGGCAAGTAGAAAATCCCCACAAAGACCCCCTCAAGGGAGGGGAAAATGGGGATTTTGGGATTTTTCTAGAAAGTTTCAAAACACCCTCTATACGAATCCGTAATCGGTTTTACCCCACCCCTAGCGCAAGTGCCTCAACTCACATGTCAATGAGTGAATCAGTGAGTGAGTGAGTGAGTGGTAGTTTAGCTATATATAGTATAACTAGTTTTTTGTGGTGCGCGAGCTGCAGGCAGCTCGCGTGTGGGTTTGAGGCTGGGACTTGGACATTAAATATTTTCAAATTGAAAAAAGGTATAAAATGTTTACATTTGGACTCATACAAAAGATATAAGTAAAACAAATTTAAAATAGAATTAAAAAGAATTAAAAGTTGGTTATTACTTGCACGGATGAAAAATATAGGTCGCCCGGTGCGCTCGCTGCAAGCAGCTCGCGAGGGGTTAAAGTTTCTATAGAGGTTGCTTGGTGCGCTCGCTGCAAGCAGCTCGCGAGAGGGTTAAGTTTCTGTAGAGGCCGCGTGGTGCGCTCGCTGCAAGCAGCTCGCGAACGGGGTGTGCTCCTGTAGAGGTTGCGTGGTGCGCTCGCTGCAAGCAGCTCGCGAACGAGGTGTGCTCCTGTAGAGGTTGCGTGGTGCGCTCGCTGCAAGCAGCTCGCGAACGGGGTGTGCTCCTGTAGAGGTTGCGTGGTGCGCTCGCTGCAAGCAGCTCGCGAACGGGGTGTGCTCCTGTAGAGGTTGCGTGGTGCGCTCGCTGCAAGCAGCTCGCGAACGGGGTGTGCTCCTGTAGAGGTTGCGTGGTGCGCTCGCTGCAAGCAGCTCGCGAACGGGGTGTCCTCCTGTAGAGGTAGCGTGGTGCGCTCGCTGCAAGCAGCTCGCGAGGTGTTAAAGTTTCTGTAGAGGTAGCGTGGTGCGCTCGCTGCAAGCAGCTCGCGAACGGAGTGTGCTCCTGTAGAGGTTGCGTGGTGCGCTCGCTGCAAGCAGCTCGCGAACGGGGTGTGCTCCTGTAGAGGTTGCGTGGTGCGCTCGCTGCAAGCAGCTCGCGAACGGTGTTCTCCTATAGAGGTTGCGCGGTGCGCTCGCTGCAAGCAGCTCGCGAACGGAGTGTGCTCCTGTAGAGGTTGCGTGGTGCGCTCGCTGCAAGCAGCTCGCGAACGGGGTGTCCTCCTGTAGAGGTAGCGTGGTGCGCTCGCTGCAAGCAGCTCGCGAGGTGTTAAAGTTTCTGTAGAGGTAGCGTGGTGCGCTCGCTGCAAGCAGCTCGCGAACGGAGTGTGCTCCTGTAGAGGTTGCGTGGTGCGCTCGCTGCAAGCAGCTCGCGAACGGGGTGTGCTCCTGTAGAGGTTGCGTGGTGCGCTCGCTGCAAGCAGCTCGCGAACGGTGTTCTCCTATAGAGGTTGCGCGGTGCGCTCGCTGCAAGCAGCTCGCGAACGGAGTGTGCTCCTGTAGAGGTTGCGTGGTGCGCTCGCTGCAAGCAGCTCGCGAACGGGGTGTGTTGCTGTAGAGGTTGGGCGGCACGCTCGCTGCAAGCAGCTCGCGAACGGAGTGTGCTCCTGTAGAGGTTGCGCGGTGCGCTCGCTGCAAGCAGCTCGCGAACAGGCTGTGCTCCTGTAGAGGTCGCGTGGTGCGCTCGCTGCAAGCAGCTCGCGAACGGGGTGTGCTTCTGTAGAGGTTGCGCGGTGCGCTCGCTGCAAGCAGCTTCGCGAGAAGATTGGTTGCTGTAGAGGTTGCGTGGTGCGCTCGCTGCAAGCAGCTCGCGAGGGTAAAAAGTGCTCTCCATAACAGGGGCAATAATATAAAAAAAAAAAAAAAAAAAAAAAATCGTTTCGAAAAAAAAAAACCCAAAAAAAAAAAAAATTTTCATGGTCGATTCGAAGTTAGTCTGGGGTATATTCGACATTCAGTTGTACTTCCATGGACAAAACCTACACGAATCTTGAAAAAAATTTCCAATCCCCTCAATAGTTTCAGAGATAATACGAAAAAAAAAAAAAACGGGGGGATTTAGGGGGGATTCAAAAATTGATTTCTACCAATCAGGACACCCTCTACACGAATCTCAAAAAAAAACGCGACTTTTCCAACGGCAAGTAGAAAATCCCCACAACGACCCCCTCAAGGGAGGGGAAAATGGGGATTTTGGGATTTTTCTAGAAAGTTTCAAAACACCCTCTATACGAATCCGTAATCGGTTTTACCCCACCCCTAGCGCAAGTGCCTCAACTCACATGTCAGTGAGTCAGTGAGTGAGTGAGTGGTAGTTTAGCTTTATATAGTATAACTAGTTTTTTGTGGTGCGCGAGCTGCAGGCAGCTCGCGTGTGGGTTTGAGGCTGGGACTTGGACATTAAATATTTTCAAATTGAAAAAAGGTATAAAATATTACCAGTTTGACTCTTACAAAAGATATAAGTAAAACAAAGTTAAAATAGAAATAAAAAGAACTAAAAGTTGGTTATTACTTGCACGGATAAAAAATATAGGTCGCCCGGTGCGCTCGCTGCAAGCAGCTCGCGAACGGTGTTCTCCTATAGAGGTTGCGCGGTGCGCTCGCTGCAAGCAGCTCGCGAACGGTGTGTGCTCCTATAGAAGTTGCGCGGTGCGCTCGCTGCAAGCAGCTCGCGAACGGGGTGTGCTCCTGTAGAGGTTGGGCGGCGCGCTCGCTGCAAGCAGCTCGCGAACGGTGTTCTCCTATAGAGGTTGCGCGGTGCGCTCGCTGCAAGCAGCTCGCGAACGGAGTGTGCTCCTGTAGAGGTTGCGTGGTGCGCTCGCTGCAAGCAGCTCGCGAACGGGGTGTGCTCCTGTAGAGGTTGCGTGGTGCGCTCGCTGCAAGCAGCTCGCGAACGGGGTGTGCTCCTGTAGAGGTTGCGTGGTGCGCTCGCTGCAAGCAGCTCGCGAACGGGGTAAGCTCCTGTAGAGGTTGCGCGGTGCGCTCGCTGCAAGCAGCTCGCGAACGGGGTGTGCTCCTGTAGAGGTTGCGTGGTGCGCTCGCTGCAAGCAGCTTCGCGAGAAGATTGGTTGCTGTAGAGGTTGCGTGGTGCGCTCGCTGCAAGCAGCTCGCGAAGGTAAAAAGTGCTCTCCATAACAGGGGCAATAATATAAAAAATTAAAAAAAAAAAATTTTTGATCCCGTAAAAAAAAAACCCAAAAAAAAAAAAAAAAAATTGGTCATGGTCGATTCGAAGTTGATCTGGGGTATATTCGACTTTCAGTTGTACTTCCATGGACAAAACCTACACGAATCTTGAAAAAATTTTCAAATCCCCTCAGTAGATTCGGAGATATGATGAAAAATAAAAAAACGGGGGTATTTAGGGGGTATCAAAAAATTGATTTCCACCAATCAGGACACCCTCTACACGAATCTCAAAAAAAAACGCGACTTTTACAACGGCAAGTAGAAAATCCCCACAAAGACCCCCTCAAGGGAGGGGAAAATGGGGATTTTGGGATTTTTCTAGAAAGTTTCAAAACAGCCTCTATACGAATCCGTAATCGGTTTTACCCCACCCCTAGCGCAAGTGCCTCAACTCACATGTCAGTGAGTCAGTGAGTGAGTGAGTGGTAGTTTAGCTTTATATAGTATAATATCTATCTTCTGTCTTTAGAATTTCCGGTTCCTGGACATGCTGATTTCCTCAGCTTTCCTTCACCGTATGAGAACATACAAAGTCAATGACAAAAAGAGCTTTATTCAAGTCACAAGGATCACTTTGAAACATCTTACAAGCTAAATAAATTTACACCAGTTCCAACGCGCCCATGCGGTAAAAGAACTGGCAACAACACCGGCTGGGTTCCTACATTTTTCAAAATTTACACCAGTTCCAACGCGCCCATGCGGTAAAAGAACTGGCAACAACACCGGCTGGGTTCCTACATTTTTCGAATCAATAATTTCATTAGTGCACGACCGGTTTTGAACACATCCTTAGGATCACTACCAATTGACCACCAGTGTTTTCTAACAAACGTTAGTTTATCTACGGCCTGTAGACTACGGGTCATACTAACCGGGCTGGTAAGACCTATCTTCTTATATAAAAATGAATCGTTGTGCGTTAGGCTCGCTAAAACTCGAGAACGGCTGGACCGATTTGGCTAATTTTTGTTTTGAAATGTTTGTAAAATTTCAGGGAAGGGTTAAACGGTGAGAAAATATACAGGGTGTAAAAATTTGCTAAAAAAAAATAAATAAATAATGCTGGACAATTAACACAGCATCATCTAGCCCCAAGGTAAGCTGCTGTTAAACAGAGCTGTATTATGGGTACTAGATGACTGATATATATTTAATACAATACAATACATAGATAGATATTTTTCATTATACATAGAAAACACCCAGAACACCCGGAACAAATATTTGCAGATCCTAAAAACATTTGTCCCAAGGCGGGAATCGAACCCGCAACCTCTGCGTCGCAGGCGGACCTTCGCCCACCGCGCCACATCACAACGCGAGTGAAACCGCGCCGGGTCTACTAGTAATAAATAAATAATGCTGGACAATCCACACAGCATCATCTAGCCCCAAGCTAAGCAGAGCTTGTGTTATGGGTACTAGATGACGCGCCACATCTGTTGTCTACTCACCACTTTTTTTTTCTTATTGCTCGGCCAAACCCCAGTCTTTCTATACTCCTTCAGTTTGAGCAGGCGACTGGCCTCTCTCTGCTTCTCCAAATAAGGTATGCTGTTGAAGTCTATCTCCTCTGCTGGGCCGACGAACTGTGCCTTGTGCTCCGGTTTGATTTCAGGCATGAGAGGCAGTTTGAGGAGCCCGTAGCTCGTTGCTATGTGACCTGGAAACGAAAAGTTTTTTTATTATTAACACATTTATTTCAGATAAAATCTATAACACACTACAATTTTTATTTTTTATTTTTAAGTAAAAAATGTTTATTTTCATATACATAAATAAACATTTTTTTACATAAAAAAAAATATATATATAAGGTCATTCATTATCAACCTGACAAACTTAAGGGGTAGGTTCCACACATAAAAAAAAAAAATTACTTGTACTTTTTTTTTTTTTTCTAAACGTTTTTTTTATAAAATTTTAAAAAAATAATTACTTAATTCTGCTTCATAATTAGTTATCACATAAAAAAAAAATTATAGGTACATATATTTTTTTTTTTAGTCGTGGAACCTATCCCTTAAGTTTGTCAGGTTGATAATGAATGACCCTGTATATGTATATATATTAAATAAAAATCAATGGTTTAAAATTACATGTCACTAAGAATAAAAAAAACATAAAAATAAAAGTTATAAATTGTAGTTATCACAATACACAACATTTTATGTCAGTATGTTTTTTTTTATACTAGCGACCCGTCCCGGCTTCGCGCAAGTGCTTGAATTACACTGTTACACTAATGCATTACAAAGCCTACCACCCACCGCCCACTTGGTTACAGAGTTTTTAGGCCGCCCGAAGACCCTCTGTCATGGCTTACTTATTAACTTATTTAAGTTGTTAGGCCATGACAGAAAAAAATTAAATAAAAATCTTTACATAGTATAAACCATTAAAATTAAAATGCAAAGATTTTTGGTTTTTATAAAAATTTGTCTTTACACTTCCATAGAGGAACATTAATTGTTCCCATGCTAGAGCTGACGTCAGTATTACATTACCCAACGGTAACCCATGCTAGAGCTGACGTCAGTATTACATTACACAAGGGTTCCCCATGCTAGAGCTGACGTCAGTATTACATTACACAAGGGTTCCCCATGCTAGAGCTGACGTCAGTATTACATTACCCAACGGTAACCCATGCTAGAGCTGACGTCAGTATTACATTACACAAGGGTTCCCCATGCTAGAGCTGACGTCAGTATTACATTACCCAAGGGTAACCCATGCTAGAGCTGACGTCAATATTACATTACCCAACGGTAACCCATGCTAGAGCTGACGTCAGTATTACATTACGCAAGGGTTTCCCATGCTAGAGCTAACGTCTGTATTACATTACCCAAGGGATCTCCATGCTAGAGCTGACGTCAGTATTACATTACCCAAGGGTGCTAGCATACGTTACCTAGAGGCAGTTCCTTGAGCCGCAGCAGTATGTTGCACTCGTGCTTGGAGTAGGCGCGCATGTGCGACACGAACGCTCGCTGACCCTTGTCCAAGACTGCGCGGTCTCTCTTTTGTAAGTTATGCATTATCGAAAGCACCTGCCGAGAACATTATAACTAAAATAAAAAAAATATAAAAAAAAAACAAAAAAAAAAGTGCTTCATTCAGTAAAATCACAAGGATCACTTTGAAACGTCTTCATCATGACAGCCTTCTAATGTTCCCACAGCTGGAACTGGCCTACTCGAGAGTGATTGGGTCTTAATCCACTACGCCCCAATACGGATTAGTGGATGGCACATGTCTTTAGAATTTCTTGGACATGCCGGTTTCCTCACGATGTTTTCCTTCACCGTATGAGAGCACTGGCATTGCGCACATACATTTTTCACACATACAATAGAAAAAACCATTGATGCTTACATACATGTAACAATTACTTAAAAGTTTTGGACTGTAATTTTTTTTTAAATAAATGAACAAAGGACCAATTTCATAGTGGCCTAGGTCTTTGTAACACCATAGAAAATTTGGAAAATCATATAAGAATAACAGTAACAAACAATTTTATTTTTATGTAGACAAACAAAGTTTTAATGGAAAATGTTGAGTTTTCTAAAACGGTACACTAGAGATCCGCCATGACAGCTAATTAGCCAATGATCGTGACGCATCTTGACTTTGACCACCTAACAACCCAGTTAAGTTCGTTAAACCCGCCATGATGTTTTGCATTGTGTTGCACTCCTTCACAAAGATAAACTTACTTTAATTTATTAAATAAATAAATAGTGAGAAATGGTTTCTTTAATGATTATCTAATAATCTAGACCCCTACAAAGGTGCAGGGCCCAACTCCATACTACGTGAAACAACTCCTTTTAAATTTCAAAAATTTTAAACATTACCTTATCCCGTAGCTTTTGCGTGATCTTGATATCATCTCCGCTGAGCGTCCAGTCCCTTAGGTCCAGCATCTGGTTGGCCCTCACGAAGGGCACGTAGTCCCGCTCGGTGGGCAGCAGCGGCAGCAGCGCGCGCCCCCGCGCCCCCGCCCGCGCCGCGCGCCCCGCTCGGTGCACCAGCGCGGAGGGGGACAGCGGGGGCTCCCACTGTATCACCCACTCCACGGACGGGATGTCAACCCCCCTCAAATGATTGAATTAATGATATTACAATAGATATTAAGCTGAGATTATAGTTACATTGTGGGTATATATACGACCAACTCGTCGTGCAATGCGTGGAATGTACCTCAACACTCACATCAAACTAATCATCATTTTTCATACAATACAATACATAGATAGATATTATTTTATTATACATAGAATATACTTTAAGATAATTTAAGAGTAGTAGAGTTCTCTGTGATAGATCTCGTCCGGGGACCACCATACCTATTTCTGCCGCCAAGCAGTAATGCTCGCATTGCTGTGTTCCGGTGTGAAGGGTATGGTTTCCGATGAAATTACTGGCACATGAGGCTTTCGTTCTTAGCCTCAAGGTGGCAACCCGCGAGTGATACCTCTCTGGTATTGCAAGCGTCCATAGGCTGCGGTAACCGCTTACCATCTTGTGGGCCGTACGCTTGGTTGCCACTTCAGTTGTATAAAAAAAAAAAAAAAAAAACCCAGAACACCCGGAACAAATATTTGCAGATCGTACAAACATTTAACCCAAGGCGGGAATCGGGCCTTTACCCGCCGCGTTACATCGGTCGTCAAATTCGATCGGATCGATTCGATTAATTAGTAAAAAAAACTTTTGTTTAATTTTTTTTTTTTTATCAAGACCTTCGTTTGACCACGATCTCGCCTGGTGGCTTAAATTTACATTCCATCTTTTTTTCATCAATCAATAATGAATAATTTTTTATTTTGAACATTTTACATATGTACTAAATACTAAAAATGAACACTGTAAACTGCAGAAGTATAATTCTGTATCGCAGTTTCCAGTGCCCGACTAAGGATAAGAGGAGGTTGACATTCAAATAATATGGGAACTTACAGACTAACAAAATTGCACAAGAAAATGAAAAATATTTAGGTATGGTAAATTCGGTGTATATTGTTGTGTGAGGGTTTGAGGGTAAATGTGTGAGTGTGTGGGTGTGTGTGAGTATGTGTTTGGGTGTGGGTGTGTGTGTGGGTGTGTGTGTGTGAGTATGTGTTTGGGTGTGGGTGTGTGTGTGTGTGTGAGGGTGTGTGTGTGTAAGGTTCATGTGGATCTTACATACCTAGCAATAAGATCGGTGCAAAGCAATATAGTGTTCTCGTCCTGCCTAAACTGATCAAGCACAGTGGACCGTTTCTGCTTCATCTTGCCGTGCATCGCGTACACCTTCGTGTGGGGCAGGAACATAGGCAGCACGTGCGCCCAGTAGTCCACGCACGCGCACGTCGGCACGAAGAATATACCCTGGATAATCACACTTTATTATCACTATTTACCTGGTGGTAGGACTCTTCAGCAAGAGTCCGTCTAAGGTACCACCGCAGTGTCAGATATTCTACCTCCAAGCAGTAGTGTGCAAGCTGCACTGTGTTTAGGTTTGAAGGGCACTGTAGCAAGTGAAATTACTGGGCGAAAGAGACTTAAAAGCAACGTCTCGGGGTGATGAGCGCAGTGCAGTGCCACGCAGAACTTAAACACTAAGCTTTGGGTGGCACTGCTTTTGTTATGGTTATGCGTGGTTCTTAACATCAAGCAGGCGTCTTGAGATGGGTGACCGCCAGTGGCAATTTCAACTGAGCGCTCCCGTGCTTCGGAGGGCACGTTTAGCAGTAGGTCCCGGAATTTTCAAAGTTAAGCCATGACAGAGGCCTTCGAGCGGCTTAAAAACTCTGTCATCAGATTTGGCCACTGACTCACTCGAACTTACTTACTTTTTACTTTACTCGCTTAAGGCCAGTGTCCCAGCAGTGGGAACATGTCTGTCACGATGATGATGATGATGTATATATCTTCTTATTTATAAAAATGAATTGCTGTGCGTTAGGCTCGCTAAAACTCGACAATGGCTGGACCGATTTGGTTATTTTTGGTCTTGAAATGTTTGTACGAGTCCAGGAAATGTTTAACCGGTGAGAAATTATGGAAGAATTGCGAAAAAAAATACACGAGTGAAACCGCGCCATGTCAGCAAGTAAAATATATAATTTTTTCAACACACTTGCTTATAAAGTGGCTCTATGGTCATCGCAATTAGGCACAGAATGACACCCATAATCAAACTATGACTTTTTCATTGCTATAACTCACTAGTGAGTTATAAATTTTTTTTTGTTATTTTATTGAGTTTTTTTTGTTATTTTATTCACAAGTGTATTGAAAAACGTCGTATGATACACGTGACACGTGACGTGTGTATTGATGATTACCGTCCTCAATGGCGCCTCAGCGGTAATCACCAATGTTACACACTAGTACCATAATGTACTATTAGAGAAAAAAACAAAAACATGCTGACATAAGTACCTTTACAATCTTCCTGTTCCGTATAAAATTAAGGAGAAAAAGAAATTTATCCTCGGGCTCCACTATAACATAGTAATTTTCGAGCAGGATCGGCGTGCTTATACTAGACTTCTCCTTAACACTGACAACCACCGGGTTTCTCAACCCGGCTCGAATTAGATCTTGGAGTTCCTTGGTCTGTGTGGCGGAGAAGAGACCAGTGCGTCGCTGTCGTGGCAGGTACTGCAGGATGGTCGTGAGGGTTGCAGTGAAACCGAGGTCTAGGAGACGATCTGCTTCGTCGAGGACCAGGAATTCCTGAAAGGTGGGTGTTGTTTTAGAGCTTTTGCCGCCTTGGTGGTTTTAATAAAAAAGGTATCACACCTACCATGTCGGTTGTGTCTGATTCCTAACCCGGGAGCCTTATTCGCTATGACCAAACGCGGGCTCGTTACGATATCTGCGTGGAATCGTTATCGACGAGCCACGTTTTAGGGCTCGTCTGACTGTTTTTCAAAGTCAACCTATCGATAGCAAAACTATCGCTATTAAAACAACACAAATATGGAAAACCATTTTACAATTTCGAATTAAAGTTACACGTTATTGGTAATAAGGAATCTCTATGTCATAGCGAATAAGCACCCAGGACAATAAATTGTGTAACAAATGAACCACAGAACAAAAAATAATAGTACAGATAAAAACTAGTCTAAAACTGCATGCCTCTTTACCGCATTTGTCATAGATTTGAATTTAAAAATAGCAATTTTTGTAGTGGGCATGCAGTTATATAATTATCTCTACTTAGAATAACTTCTTTTTTTTATATAATAAATAATGTTGGACAATCCACAGAGCATCATCTAGCCCCAAGGTAAGCTGCTGTTAAACAGAGCTGTATTATGGGTACTAGATGACTGATATATACTTAATACAATACAATACATAGATAGATATTTTTTATTTTATATAGAGAATACCCAGAACACCCGAAACAAATATTTGTAGATCGTGTGATTTGAACCGTGGCGGGAATCGAATCCACAACCTCCGCGTCCCAGGCGGACCTGCGCCCGCTGCGCCACATCGGTCGTCAAACTTAAATGCTACTTCGGTCTATACATGAACTGGATAGAGAAGCAGCAAGTGAATATATGAGCATGAATAATAGAATTATTAAATGAGTTAAATATAAAATAAAAAAAATATTTTTGTCAGTCTGGGTGTCTTTGGAGGTATTCCAAAAATGTATCTTTACTAAGCATAAAATTAAGTAGCTACCCGTCATCTGCCCCTCGGTATGTTTGTCTTAGATCTTTCAAACTACACAACAGATTTATACACTTAACCTGCATAAAAATATTTACCAATTCCTTCAGCCTTCCCGCAAGGTTCAAACTTTTTCTTTCAGCCAGCAAGTCCTCAAACCGGCCAGGAGTGCACACTACTATATGAGCACCCTTCTGTAATGCATGTGCATCGAGGTCTATAGCTCGGCCCCCAACTAGCATTGTCAAGGTGATATGTTTTAGTTCTGGCTGTTGTAGAAATGTTTCTATGACCTGTGAATGTGAGAAATGAGTTTTTCAACACACTTGCTTATAAAGTGGCTCTATGGTCATCGCAATTAGGCACAGAATGACACCCTTAATCAAACTATGACTTTTTCATTGCTCTAAAGTCACTAGTGAGTTATAGATTTTTTTTGTTATTTTATTATGAGTTTTTTTTTGTTATTATATTCACAAGTGTGTTGAAAAACGTCGTATAATACATGTGTGTATTGATGATTACCGTCCTCGGCTATCTTAAGACCCTCGCCTACGGCTCGGGTCTCAATGGCGCCTCAGCGGTAATCACTAATGTAACACACTAGTACCATAATGTACTATTATTATAACTTTATAAGATCTAAGGACATATACGTATTTTATTGTGAGTGGCTTTAAAGTTACAATATTGTCAAAGTGACAATATGTCTTTATTCATAACAATTTTATTATTGACTAGTAGACCCGGCGCGGATTCACTCGCGTATTTTTTTTTCGCAATTTTTACATATTTTCTCACCATTCAAACATTTCAAGACCAAAATTAGCCAAATCGGTTCAGCCGTTCTCAAGTTTTAGTGAACCTAACACACAGTAATTCATTTTTATATATTATATAAGATTTTAGTGTTGACAATGCTTTTGCAGCCTAGATCTTAGATTTAAGTGATTTCTATTTTTGAAATTCTAATGTTGTATTAGATAATTTTATTGCTGTTTTATATTGACATGTAATTAATATTGAAAGTGTAATATTGTGTTTTTGACATATCCAAGTACCTACATGTAATTTGTCAAAGGATGAAAATAAATGAAATGATATGAAAATTTAGGGGTTTTTGGCAAGCCGTTCATATTCTTACCTTAACTAGGGATTCGAAAAATCTGTGTAGCGCAAAATAAGTATTTTTCTATTCTATTCTAATACAATTAATGTTAACAGCTATCACTTAGAATAAATTAGTAAGTAAGCATAAATAACTGTTAGGCAGTTAAGTAGGTACAGTAAAATTTTATACAATATTGTCAGGTTACCTTAAAAATCTGAGTTGCAAGTTCCCTTGTAGGTGAAATAATCACTCCATAAATGAAGTCCTTCCTTAGTGGACTGTCCTTTTCTTTTTTAAGCATCATTTCGAGCATAGGAATCACAAACGCGAGTGTTTTGCCCGATCCAGTCACCGCTTCGGCAACCACATCTTTGCATGTCAGTATAAGTGGGATAACAGCCGCCTGGATAGGCGTCATGGCCTTGAAACCTTGTGTGCTGATGCATCTCAATACGGGCTGCGATAAGGCAGGGTTTACTTTATCCCAGTCCTTGTTCACCATTGTAATCAAAACTATATAATGTTGTCGAAACTCAGTAAAATTTTGCCATGTGGTTTTGACATTTGTTTGTTTACTTTTTTACACTCACAGAGTAAACTGTTTTTTTTTTCGCCCAATGGGCAGGCTTCAGAAGACTGATTCACATTGCTGTTCGATACGTATAGATTCAGAACTTTAAAAAAAACAAAACTCTCCAAAATATTTCTTTCAATCCCGATTTTAAGTTTTTAGCAACAACTCGGTATTCGCTATGACGAGTTATCTATTTTATCAATTTATTGTGAGCAATCACCGTAAATAAACTGGGAGTGCGCGCGTGCGGTAACTTTACCCTATTTTACTTATTCTCTTCGGCTAACATCATTGTTGCTCACGTTTACTCACTCTCTAACTACTAACGAGTGAGTTGCTAAAAAACGGTAGTCTGGTTTCGTTTGACACACAGTTGAGTAAAATAGTACAGTTGATTATTTTGTCTGTTTTTGATATGTGTCGTATAGGTAGTCTGTGCCGTGATAGCATAGACTCAAGAAAGTTTATAAGCAAATCAAAAATGGCGGACGAAGAATGTTGATATTCCAAACAAATTGACAGCTGTGTTTTGGTTTCTCCCTGCGAAGTTGCTATGTTTATTCCTCATCCCCAAGCAAATAATTAAAATTATTCAAAATGACTCGACCTTTCGGCAATAGTGAAAAACGTTTTTCAATCGACGACGCGTTCGAGGAAGAAACTGACGAGGCTATAAAAGTGTACGGTGCAACTGGAGACAGATCGCCTTTACAGAATAAATTTAAGAATGGAGGGGATTATTTGGCTAGGTAAGTTCTTTTTTACATCTATTTACCAAAGGCACCGAAATATAAATCTAGGAAACACATAAAACCCAATGTTATAATATTAACTCTTCTTTGTCACAGTGATCGTGACCTTATCGGCTAGTCTGACGCACGTTTCATAGTGGGGCAAAGGCGTTTGAACCTTACTTTACGCTCCGCATTATACATCTAATTAATTGCTAATATTTGCTAACTAACATAGAACAGTAACCTACTCCAAAAATCCTTGCACCTTTATTAGTTTATAGTATCTTAGTCATTCAATAAGCTTATTAATATTCATTGATGACTCCTTTTTCCTGTTATTATGCCTTATGAATAAATTACTTATGACCAGCTTTATCATTGTCTAAATACTTTTTAACTAACTTTCACCTGATTTTATATAAAAACTTAGGTATTCAGATATCCAACTTTTGAATCTCATAGCTGGATTAACAGATTAAAATGATAAAAACATGCATGTCAATATACAATACAAAAATACAGCTAGTTTAAGCAGATTATCAGGATATTAACACGTTCCCTGTGCAGCTAAGATTATGGAGTCTACCACCTACGTGCAAATGCTTTATGTGGATATTATATTAGGGTAGCATATAAATGACTGTGACAAAACATTATTTTTAATTTTTTTGCCCCCCTTTATTAAAAAAAACAATATTTGTAAATGAGCCATCCGTGGGTCATGCACGTATGAGCTCATTACTCCATGATTCATCCGTGGGTCATGCACTTATGAGCTCTTGTCGCCATGTCCCACATAAACGTCATACGCGTTTGACAGGAAAAAACGTTCAAGATCCAGCCTAAACGAGCCGCCTTCTAGGCTCAGCCACTCCCTCACAAAAATCCCGAGGCGCGACCCAAAAAAAATACAGAGAAAACGTTGCACTGGCTGCTACAAAATGTTGGTAGAAGGAGGCCAAATACCAGTTGAAGCAGCCCGTAAGTCTAAAAAAACGGACATGGAGTGCTTGAAGTGCCGAAAAACTTTTTGCCTCAATTGTTATAACCTTGTTCATTAAATAATACTAAGAATAAATAAATAATATATAATGCATTTTTATTTTATATTTACCCATAATACTTTCACTTTTGATGGTAGGATACTGGCAGCCCTAAATGAAAAGTCCACCGGTTTTCTTGTCAATTTAAATTTTAGTTTATTGGCTACACGTGTATGCGAATAAAAGTGGATAAACTCATACGTGTACATTTTTACGAGCCTTTAAACTTGCAAGGGCTCTTGCCCCATATGTGTGTCATGCACGTACGATCAGAACTTCAATATGCACCACCGATGGGTCATACACAGGGAACGTGTTAATCATATTTATCATTAATACTATTTCATGATATGATATTATCGATAGGCAGTTAAATATTACTTTATTTTATTTTAGACTTATATTTATTTTTCTTATTCAAGTAATGTATAAGTCAGTTTTCAGTTGAATTCACAATAACTTTTATTTTTGTGCATGATGTGGTCACCTCTAATTGAGAGAGCACCTGACCTGAGTACCTCTGTAATTTAAAAATGTGTACCTGTGTATCTCTCGTTGGTGATCCATAATAATAAATAAATTAATTAATTAATTAATTAAATTAATTACCTAGGCTAAAGGTAAAATGACAATGTGAGCCACGAGCCCCAGCCTGGAAGAATCCGCCAACAAATGAGGCCTTATCCCAGCAGTAGGATATGGTTGATTTAATAATAATAATCTGGAGGAACAAAAGGGAGTCTTAGCAACCTTCTCCCTGAAGGTCTTGGGGTGGGTGCTACACCCCAAGACCTTCAGAAATACAGAGCTTGACTCAAGTAGAAAGAAATTTCACAAACATAATAATAATAATAATTCTTAAAAGAAATTAAAACCTTCCTCATTGTGGTTAAATCTAAGGTAGATCCTTAAAGTGCCACGATAATATGAATCTCTAAGTAGGTATGTTAAGTTAAAATTTTCCTAACATGAGTAATTAACCACAACAATATTTTTTGTTACAATACTAAGTAGGTTTGTATGTGTCAGTAACTAAAAATAAATATAAATAACATTACTAATATCACTGAATTAGCATTAGTACTTGCAACTTGTCACATATGGAATACAAAGTAGGTACTTACCATCAATCTGGTAACATAAACATGTGTTACGTTGGAAATAAAACTTATCAAATCTAAAGTCCTCCGTTATTTCAAGGAGTAGGGCTGGCTGGGGTCAGGTTTGCAGAGGGACAATGCACAATATACCACAACATGGGATGTCAGTGCAAATATTCCGCCACATAACCACATAAAATTGAAATATAAAAAGTTAAGGGCTGGTCACACCGCCTGCGTATGCATACCATGATGTTGCAATGTATGAAACTGTATGTGACATGACACACCGCTTGCATGACAGCTTTCAAGGTGAACACGAGCGTGGCTACGTCTACGTGCTGAATACGCATCCAGTGTGCCGTAGCCATTTATGGTAATGAGTACAATAGACTTCCAAAATCAAGACAATACAATAAAGCTTCCTCTCTCTCGGACTTGGTTTTTTGGGGTTTTTTTGTCAGCAAATGACAAGACGGTCAAGTCGCCTTCCTGATGTTAAGCACCACGCCTGACATTAACAGATGCAGTGCCACCTAAAGCTTTAAGTTTTAAGTTCAGCGTGGCACTCCACTGCGCTTATCACCCCGAGACGTTGTTGTTAAGTCTCATTCGCCCAGTAATTTCACTTGCTGTCTACTGAGTATGAGGATGCTGTCGTAAGCAATTTATTTCTAAGAGTTACTTAAAAATTTTCTTCCACAGCAAAACATACAAATGCACAGAGGACACAACTTCACGGGATTCAGACTCACTTATACACGAATACGTAGAAGAAGTCCAGTCAGCTTACTGCTGGAACCACCCAAAAGTCAGAGAGAATTGGAAAACAGTGTGCGCTGCTGTCATATTACTCATAGTTGGCATTGGGCTGATAGGAATGGGAGTTTTTGCAGTTGCTGAACCCGAGAATGGTCTCCAAGGTGCAGTATTCTTTGTAGCTGGTATGATCTGCTTTGTGCCCGGTGCATACCATGTAGTGTACATCTGGCTAGCTGCAAGGGGCCAGCGAGGATATGACTTTTATCATCTACCATTGTTTACTTGATTTGTTTTACGTTGCAGTATAAGTTGTAAAATGAGTTTAAAGTAGATTTGTGAGTGAGGGAGATGGCCACAGTGTTTGACAGCTATTTCTTTTAAAATGGATGAATGAGTCCCTGGTTATAAGCAAACCACAATTAGTAATATGATGAAATTTTATTCTATAGGTTGTATTCATATAGTGACAAAATATCTCAAAAAGTAATAAAACAATTTATTTTTTGATCAATGAAAAAAAGGTCTTTGTCGCTGATGCGATTATGACGCCCTAGTTAATAAAGGTAATAAAACAATGCTGGGATGTTTAGGCAGGTAATGAAAAGAGACAGGTATAATATTAGTTTGTGGCCATCTTGTTGTTTTGCATAATCATGTTTGGAGATAAGGAATGAATGTAAAAAAGCTCTCTAACTGTGAAAGAAATACGCATAATAAAAAAGTGTAAATGAAAAATTGTGAGATGAAATGCAATTATTGGCTTTTAAAGATAAGCTGTAATTATTTCATGCTTAATAAAAAAATAACTATTTGATAACGGAACAAAATGTACTAGAAGAAGTTCAAAAATATAATCCTAACGAATAAAATATTTATTGAAATGAATTTAGAATCTGTCCAACTATTTACTTACTTCAATAAAAAATGTAAATAATATGAAATAAAATCAGTTTAAAGTAAATTATTATACTACTGTTTCAAAATTATTATTAAAAAAATCTAAAATATTTAATAATTATCATCCTATTACTTATATTGAAATTTATTATGGTTTTTATAGATTATAAAAAGTGCCTAGCTGGAATAGGAATAGTTAAATGTAATAAAAAGTGTACTATCGTCTTTTTTTTAACACTGCCTAGTTATCTATTAATTTTTTGTAGTGTTTTTAAAGTCATATGACAGGCAGACCGCAAGCGAAATTCAACTTAGTGGTCATGCAGAGCTGAAGGAAATAGTATATTACTACGTTTAGTTGTCGGCCAAATACGGCCGCTAGTTACGTTACTTGAGTCTCGAAATTCTAAATTAATTACAAGATCCTGTAAGCAGAGGGATGTTAGGATAATGTGATTTGCTGTACAGTTAGCATTATATTTTGCAATAAGAAATCTTATTGGAAGAAAATATGTCTGCAAACCCAAAAATCACGTTGGACTCTGATTCACACTTTTCCCTTTTTTGTGGGCATGGGAAACTATACCTAGATACCTACCTATCACAAGATAGACCTGGGGGGGGGGCTTACTCTTCAACGCAATCTCAAACCCTAATTTACTGCTGTCAAATTATTTTTTCCAAGGAAAGAATGTTTATGTCTGCAGCACATGCTGAGTGGCTGCCTTTTTTCGTCACAATAGTTTAGTTTTAATTTGTATTGTTTTTTATGTTTATTGTGTGGCGTTAAATAAATATTTTTCTATTCTATTCTATTCTATTAAATGTCATATTCCAATATACTTGTCCAATACCGATTCCGTTCAAGAGTAAGGCCCCTGTGCTGTAGTGAAATTAATAATCATGTAATGCTACTTTATTTTGCTTTGTCAATACAAAGACAACTTTGTGAAAGTATTATGCCAAGTTTCGTTTGTTTTGATGAAATAACGTAAATATTTGAGCAAATATACCAAGTGAAGTGCCAGCATAAGCTTATTGTAATCAAGCTGTTCAATAAAATACCCAAAATATGTTATTTTATGATTGAAATCAACTGGAGTGGTTTGCAACGTAGTAACCGTATTGAACTGCAGAACTAGTACATGTGGCCCGAAGTTGTCGAGTCAAGCCCAATACCAACTTATGGATAGCATTTGCTTTGCCTTGCTTGCCATCACTCGGTGACACTCTTCACTCGCATAGTTGGCTGAATCAAGCCAATCGCCAATGTGTACCTAAAGGTTCATAAGTTAAAGTTCGTGTTAAGCCAAGCTTGTTTACATGGAAGTACCTGAATTATAAAACTGGCACCATTTTGATTCGATTATAAGATGCGTGAAACGGAGCGCTAGGTATCTAAATAGAGCTATTTTTAAAATGTATCAAATAAATTGTGTATGTACCTATGTAGTACACTAAATGCACTTGTACACATAGTGGGGCTTCACAACATTTTTTTTAATGGTATTATTAAGAACTGCTAAGTTTTAATGATATCATACACAATGTAGTCAGTCTGTTTATTGAGTATTGGTGGTATCTATAGATATGAAAATTGATGTATTAAAATTATTGGTAGTCATTAATTATTTATTTAGCAGAAATAATTTATACAGCTGTAACATTGTCACTAGTTTTTTGTCTTCAAAATCGAAAGTGAGTTAATAATGGTATTTTATGGCTCTTACACATTATGCCATCAGCTTTGCCGGCGAGTATGCCACTATGCTATGAAGGCAAGCTCTGGCTCGGGCGGGTATTCCGGCATACGCGCGGCAAAAACTGCTGGCGTAGTGTATAACAGCCATTAGATGTGGTGTTATGTTGATCTCTAGAATGAAATGTCATAAATAATATTATCAATTATTATCTTAATATTATTTTAATACAGGTTTTGAGATAATTGGTATTGTACCCTGTTTAAGGGTGTGTGCACTGACACACTGATATAGCTAATCTGTTTTCAAGTCTTATCATTTGGACAAAGCTGTTTACCATCTATGTAGTAAATTACTACAATTACTTTTAGGGTGATGTGCTTTATGCTAGTCCTTTAGGATTGTGAGTTGAATTAATTATTTGGTTTGTATATTTTATATCATTTTGTAGTATGTAGCATTTTTTTTTTATAAATCCATATTTGCTTTTATGATTGTGCGACTGATTTAATGCTACATACCAGATTAATTTAAGCTTAGCAGTATGGTTTACTTATTTCAGCTATAATGTTCTGTATTTGTTTGTATTCAGTGAAAAGTTGTACATACTTGATTAAATTATTAGACTAAAAAGTTGTTTTTAATAATTACCTACTTGTAACATGCAGAAGTTAACTCGGCACCTCGCTGTAATGATGTCATAGTGATAATTCAAGAGCAGTAGGTGGTGGGGTGTGGAAGCACATTCCACACAGGTGCCAAGTTGATTTCTGTGTGTTGAACCTATTATAATATCTACCTAAATAAGAACCTTTTAGGAGCTTTAGGACCACTTATGCATATTGTCCTTGTATTAATATGCATGCAAAGGTGAAGAAAAACTAGTAAGAAACTCGTAACAAGGTATAATCTTAAAAAAATAATTATTTAGAACATAATTTTATTTTACTGTAGGTGTTTTCTAGCAAACCTTTTCAATTTGAACCGCTGTAAAAACCTAAGTTCTCCATCCCATTTCTTTAAAACCTCCATTTGCTGGTGATCTAGAAAGTCTGGGAGTTCTAGCCCGCAGGTTTCAAACTCTTCATGCTCGGTCTTCTTTGTGATATTAATTATATCTTCCCGACTAGCGTGTTGGCGGTTTTTTCTCTGGCCTATGGAGTTCTTCAAAGAAATCTGCTCCAGTTCCTCATCAAATCGTGCCAAATATGTCTCTATTAGCTCAAGTATCTGTTGTTTGTTTAAAATCTGGCTGTCTTCAGGTATCTTCTCTTTGAACCATATGATTTTTTCACCGATGAGATTGTGTTTAATGTGGGTACCTAATTTTTTCTCGCCTTTCTTTTCATGTCTGTTGAGCTTCTTCGCGAGGGTTATAGTTTTTCTGCTGTTGGGATGCTTTAATTTATCGAGGTTTTTCTTTATTTTCGGCATTTTTGTAAAAAGTCACGTGCTATTTTTTTTTTTTTAATGGCAGTCTGTTTAGACAATATTGCCAGTGTCAAGTAGTGTCGACGTATACATCAACGACGAACAAGTTCTAATTTTGAATTTGACGAACAACATTTTGAAGTCACGTGCTAAAAGCGCTTTGTTTTGTTTCGACGACTGACAGTGACAGTACAGACAGTTCAAGGAACATAACTGTACGCCACAAATTAAAAGAAGAAGAAGAAGAAGTACAGTGACACTTGATTGATTGACACGATTACTTCACTCTATCCACAGACAAAAGCTTACTTTTTTGCTGTATTGCCATTTTAAAAATAGAAATTGCATTAAACTACTATTATTTCTGAAAATTAGTACAAGGGTTAGATAGATGGAGAGCGTCTGGCGGCGCGGCGTAGGCTGGTGCATGGTGTAATAATCACGTGCAATGCCAATAAAAAAAAAATTTTAGGTACCTAACAAAACTCTTGGATATACACACAGAATAAATAGTTTTACATTTTTTTTTTTTATTTAAAACATTTTTTTTCTTTTTAAATATTGTTGTCACCTGACACTGGCAATTGTATAAACAAATTGACAGATGCCATAAAAACGAAATAAAAAAAAACTACTTTGTTTATTTCGTGTTTTTGTTTTCAACTTTAATAATTTCGCGTTGGTTTGCCGTTCTGCTTTCTAAGCTAAATCAAACAGGATTTCGCACATTTTCATACGATAACATCATGATCAGACGACCGAAACCAGGCGAAGATGAAGAAGACCTACTCAAAATGCAAGAAGAGTATTTGCAGCAGAAAAGTAAGGACCCTAACTACAAACCATCGGCGGCGGTCACTAATTTACGAAAAACAGAGGCTACAAAGAGGGCTTGCTCGGCAGAAGGTTCAAGAAAACCTTCCAAATATGCACAATCCAAAGGCCTAAAAGGCTTACCTGAAAAACGTTCAAGAACTGAGCTATCCGCTATTTCAGGTGATTCAGTTCTGGGTGATATTTTAGAAAAGAGCTTTGAAGATGCATCAAAACAGGCTATAACGCCAGAAGATGATAATGTTTACTTTCCTGCAGTAAAGTCGTCAGTTCTCGGTAGTATTATTGAAAAAAATCAAGATACTTTTAACAATTTTGACAACAAACCTATGCCATCTCAGGGCTTCCCTCAAGTTACAAAACGTGATATAAGTATTGCTTCTGGTCTTAAAAGTATACACAGACAACATTTAGAAAAGTTGGGGCAGAGCACAAGTGACATGGAAATAGATAAACCTTCGACTCACATCATAAATACAACAATAAAATCAAATGACCCAACAAATCTTCCATCAAAAAGTTACATAATTTCTTCAAAAGAAGCTGATGACATTCACAATGAAAATGTAAAAATGTTAAGCAAAATGTCACAAAACGAGATATTGGAAGAACGACAAAAATTGCTCTCAGATCTTGATCCAAAGATAGTTGAGTTTATTAAGGCAAAGAGACAAAGTAAACCATCCACTAGTAGCTTGACTCAATCATTTGAAAAAACTACTCAAGAGGAAATGGACACTTCAGATTCAGTGTTACCAGATATAAATTTAGAAAGTAGCCTAAAAAATGATAATCAATTGTCATCACCTCAATCATTTGATTCATTGTGGGATAATGATATTCTCACACACCCAGAAGTAAGCAATTGGCTTAATTTTGACTCTTTAGAAAATGACAAGCTAGAATGGACGAAAGGCATTGAAGAAAGCAAGAAGGTTAAACCAGATGAACCATTTGAAGCACGATTTGACTTTAAAGGGTACTTATTACCTTACACCATGGAGTATACTGAGAAAACTAAAACACTGTTCCATCATGGAGATGAGCCACACAGACCAGGTTATTCCATCACAGAGTTGATCGAACTATCCCGTTCTTCAGTTACACAACAAAGAGTCATGGCACTGAATACCTTGGCTGGAATATTAGAATATAACAGTGTTGGAACTTACAAAGATATTATAGAACTACCGTTGAGCAAGATATTTTTTATAATAAGAATAGCTATGGATCAGAACAAAGTGGTAACTCTAGAGCCAGCTCTCAAAGCTATGAGAAACTTACTTTACAACAGGATTGATGAAGCAAGCCTAGATGCTTTGCTTGGATTTGAAGAAGGCATGGTACAGCCTTGCTTAGAGAATGATAAATCAGAAATTGAGGAGCTAGAATCCAAAGAATCAGAACTTAAAGATTATCATCTGGCTGAGATAGATCTCATTGCTGCTATTCTGAGAACTGATATTCTACAGAGAATTTATTATATATTAGAAACTGTAAAGCCTAACTTCAACTGTGTGCAGTACTCCTTACAAATACTGACAAGGCTAGCAAGGGATTCAGTTGATACTGCTTCAAAAATTGCGCTTACTGAGCATCTGATGCAAACGATCCTTAGAAACTTTGTCCCATCTACATCTGTAAACTTTGTTTTTGATCCACAACTTGTATACAACAGAAAACCAGTTTTATCAGCAGTAAGACTTCTCAGAATTCTATCCCTTCAATCTGACGAAATAAGTAAAATTCTCGTTACGAAGCATGAAATTCTGGCGCCGATCTCAGAATACATAAGTTCAGGAGCTGATAGGAGTTACGGTTTGAAGATTCAAATAGAGGCATACTGTTTACTTTCCAATATGCTCTGCTATGGTCAAGGAATAGCCATCTCTCTCTTCCCTGTTGTAATAACAACATTATACAAACATGTTCAAGGAACAGATATTTTTGCTACATCCCCAGTAATACTGGCAACTCATGCTGCTGTAGTTCTTCAATTGGTCAATAGACTATTATCTTGCAACTTTACTGGTACCGACGATTACAAGTCTCAAATATACCCACTACTGAAAGAAGGCGTACAGAAATGGATGCAGCAACTCTCACAGTCTGATGTTTATACTTGCGCTCATCTCCGCCTACTCTGCTCAGCCTTAGATTGCTGCAAAACAGTTCTCCTAATCGAAAATATACCCATCAAGTTTTTAAACGACTCCTTGAAACACTTATCGTCTTCACAAGGATTCAAAGAAATTATAAAGAACCTCGTGCCTAGTTCAAACCTTCTTTCGGGACTTGAAAATAAAGATCTTAATCTAGTGAAAAACTTGACTAGTCTTGGAGGATCCGTCATAGATTCTGGTCAGAAAGTATTGCCGATTCTGAATGTGGTATCTCCGCTACCATTTTTGTCGTCACTATTTAAACTGCTGCTTTACGTCAATGACAACATTATTTCGGAAGGATTTTTGCAGCACCTCACATCTTACCTAAAGAAATTCGCCAAAAAACCGCCAACCCTTGCTGATAACTGGTTTACTAGAATGGAAACAGATTTGATCTTCAACATCCTAAAGCTTTCAATACAGACTGATTTAACAGAACACAACAAGGACTTGCTTTACACCGTTGGCAACAAACTTTGCTACGTATTCAGGATAGACAAAAGGTACGAGCTGGTGTTTCTGTTCGAAAAAATCATCTTCAACAAGAAATGGTTCACTGCCGAAAGATTGTTAAACCTTGTTAATATATCTGATGCGGAAGGTTTCTCAAAAGCATTAGCATCTATTGAAGATATCAAGATCTGTTACAGCAAGGTCATAAACTTAAACTACAGAGATACAGGACCGAATGTCGTATTACTCAAGTGGCAAGAACCTATTCTTCCAAGAGATTGGATTTATCTGCCCATTCTGTCGCTGTATAGCGGAAGCCAAGAGGTAGAAAAAGGACCTAAAGTTATAGGCGAGCACGCAAATAAAGTAGCAGCACAAATTGCTGATGAAAAGGAGTTCATAATAACATGCAGCTTAGAGTGGATTCTCTTCAGCGAACTGTGCTTCCCGGATCTTATGAACGATATCGACGTAACAGACCGCTTTTGTCGGATAATGTGCGTGTTCCTATGCGACCAATCGCTATTCTTGAGTGCAAAAATAAAGGTGCTCCTACAGAAATGCGCGCAACACCTATACAAAAAGAAAGAAGACTTTGATTTCGATAAGCAGTTAATAGGGTTGCATAACTTCCAGGATTTTTACACGCAGTTCTTGGAACAGTTCCAGTCGGTGAGCTACGGAGATAGCACGTTTGCAGCGTGCGTTTTAGTGCCTCTGGCGCAAAAGCACAACGTAAAATGGCGGAAGCTGATTTGGTCGGAATACGCTGGATGCTTGCGAGCACTGGATTGTCCAGAGGAACAGCTGTGCTACGAGTTAAAAGACTATTTATACCCGATAGAAACGGACGAAACTGTGATAAAGTCGTATTTCCAAGCTTTATCAGGGAGTTTGCTAAGACCCAACACGATAGCTCATAAAATTGCTCAGCACCACGTGGAATATTACAAGAAACGTGTAGAATCTGTCAATAGTTTAATTAGTTAATAGAAGATTGTTTCATTTTGTTTTACGAGTAGTAATGTGGTTAAACCTACATAGTAATAAGTAATACTTAGGGTCTTGTTTGTACACATAAAATTAAATAAACTTGTAGAAATACCCATTTGCATGTTTTATAATCTCACCGAATCCTAGATAGCTAGACTTTATATTATGACTTGAGAAAGACGGCATAAGTACCTACGAGTTTTCCGCATCAAATAGAAGTTTGATTGCCGTGGTCGATGGATAAGAAAAATAAGTATGTATTGTAGGTTCCTACCTAATTTTAGTCATCGTCATCACGACGGCCTAATGTTCCCACCGCTAGGACATGGGCCTACTCTCTAACGACAGTGATCCACTACACGGACCAAATACGGATTGGTAGATGGCACATGCCTTTCGAGTTTTTAGATCTTCGACATGCCGGTTTCCTCACGATGTTTTCTTCGATGCGCAATAGAGGTTTTTGGCATAGCGCATCACAAACAACTAAAGAGAACATTATGTATTATACCTACATAACCGACTCGTAGGTACTATTTTAAGCTGCCTTTTGCTGGTATATATATACTAGCTGCTTTGGTAGTGTGTGGCTAAAAAGTATCGTTGCAGCTGTCTGTGCTGTGCTGGCCTGGCTGTGTGTTATCTAATTTTTATTTCTATCATCTATTACATAAATGTTTGTTGAAGTAGCTGTACCTTGTTTAGGTAGGTATTTTAAAAAGAAAGGCTAGGTAGGTACTGTAACATTTAGCATGAACGCATAATTTAATTTTGTTGGCGGGAAAAAGTTGTTGACGTTTTGAATTTGACAGTTGAAAAACAGGTGTTCGGTCGGCTGACGGGCAAACAAAGTTACGGTGTGTACAAAAAATAGAAATAATGCGATGTTCTTGATTAAATAATAAATAGCGCGTCTATGACGTCTTAAAATGTTCGTAGAGGACCTCAGAAATGATTTCTACAACCTTCTCCTAGGAAATGTAAGTAAAAACAAATCATCTTTATCGTGTTTTTAATTGTGTCAAACTTTAATCTCAGTTTTTATATTCCAGAGAGTTTTGTTGCTGGTCCACTACGATGTAGACGCGATATGCACTTGCAAAATTCTCCAGGGGTTGTTCAAAAGCGACAATATATCGTACACCTTAGTTCCAGTAGGCGGAATAGCTGAACTGAAAACTGCTTATGAAGAAAACAATGAGGAGATCAAGTATGTCGTGTTGGTTAACTGTGGTGGAACTATAGACTTGGTGGACATCTTGCAGCCTGAGGAAGACGTTGTGTTCTTTGTGCTTGATGCCCACAAGCCAACAGATGTGTGCAACGTTTACAGTGATGGCCAGGTAAGCTACAAGTTTTTTTTCTATACAAAATCCTTGTGTTATAATAATAATAATAGCCTTAATTCCTAATTATATATAATAAAAAATATCTATCTATGTATTGTATTTTAATAAGTATATATCAGTCATCTAGTACCCATAATACAGCTCTGTTTAACAGCAGCTTACCTTGGGGCTAGATGATGCTGTGTGGATTTACTAGCATAAAAAAAAAACCTGAATTAAATTTTTACATTTCAACTTATAAGTTTTTTTTTTTTTTTTTTTTAATCTCCTTTTTTTCTTGCAATCTGCCTTTCTGGGCATTGAGCTAGAGTTTTGTCTCCTCTTGCATTTTGACATGGATGGAGTAGGCCCAGTGGCGTATCCATATTATGAGTTCGTCTATATTATAAGGTCTTGAGGGGCTCTCCTCTTTATCCTTTTAAAGGTTGTCGTTTTTGTCATGAGGACATTAGCAAGCTCATTCGGATGCATTTCCATTCGTTTGGCGTAGGATTCGAGTTTGTCGGTTATTTCCTTTTTAACTGTTGGCATTTTCAGGTCGCGGTGTAATTGGCAGTTGGTAATGTACCATGGTGCATTCACTATCATCCGTAACATTTTCGATTGGAAGCGTTGAATAATGTCTAGGTTAGAGTTTGCTGCTGTCCCCCAAAGCTCAGCTCCGTAGGACCAGACTGGTTTGACGATAGATTTGTAAAGGAGGAGTTTGTTGTCCAGGGATAGTTTGGACTTTCTTGACAGCAGCCAGTAGAGCTTCCTCAGTTGATGACTGAGAGCCTTTCTCTTGGTAAAGATGTGATTTTTCCACGTGAGGCGTCTATCCAGATGCAGACCTAGATAACGGACATCTTCACATTGAGGTATTTGGATTCCGTTCAGTTCAACTGCGGGGCATGTGCTACGTCTGAGAGTAACCTTTACTCTCAGACGTAGCAACTTATAAGTAAATTGTATTTTTTCTAATTTTTTTCTTCAGACATCAGCTTGTCCGCAGACATAGGCCTCCTCCAAAGATTTCCACTCTGTCCGGTCTTGTGTGAGCCGTCGCCAGGTTGGCCCCGCCACCTGGTGCAAGATAACCTCCCAACGCCTTTGTCTACCTCTCAGTTGTTTAACATCCCGTGGATACCATTCCACCAAATCCTTGTGCGTTCGTCACCCGAACGAGACATAGATTTAAAGTCTTTGTTTTTGATGGCACGTCACAATGCTTTTAAAATTAAAAAACAAAAAAAAAGTTACTGACAATCATTTCATAGCCTAAGCCGTAGGTCCTAGAGAACGTTTTATTTTCTACTTTTAGAATTTGATGATTGTTTACTATCTGTTACAGACTTTTTCATATAAGTGTAGATGTATTTCTACTTAATAGGATATCTTGAAATGGCCTGTCAAGACAGTTAAAGGGCACTGAACTATGGACTCTATGTTTATTTGATTACAGGTGAGAATAGTCTACAAGGACAATGAAGAAAACATTCCCAATTTCGACGATATCTTCAGAGATGATGAGGATGAAGAAGAGGTATAATGCTTGTAAATTCTCTAACCGTATGAACCAAAAAGTATAATTTTAACATAATAAAATTATAGTGTAACCTATTTGGTCCTAGTAACTTATGAACAGACCCTTTGGTAGTATTGAAGCTTTTTTTTTTTTTTTTTTATACAACTGAAGTGGCAACCAAGCATACGGCCCACAAGATGGTAAGCGGTTACCGCAGCCTATGGACGCTTGCAATACCAGAGGTATCACTCGCGGGTTGCCACCTTGAGGCTAAGATCCAAAGCCTCATGTGCCAGTAATTTCACCGGAAACCATACCCTTCACACCGGAACACAGCAATGCGAGCATTACTGCTTGGCGGCAGAAATAGGTATGGTGGTAGTCCTTCCCCGGACGAGCTCTATCACAACGAACTCTACTTCATAGTTGTTATAATGTAAATGGCTATATGCCACTTGTTTTTGTCATTTATCCTGATAATTCGAAGCTATTTAGTTAGAAGCTTCACGATTCATGAGCAACCAACAATCCATCAAACAAGAAACACAAACACATTTAACAATAAGAATATAATAGAATTACAAAGAGTAGTTAAGTTCTCTGTGATAGAGCTCGTCCGGTGAAAGACTACCACCATACCTATTTGTGCCGCCAAGCAGTAATGCTCACATTGCTGTGTTCCGGTGCGAAGGGTATGGTTTCCGGTGAAATTACTGGCACATAAGGCTTTCGATCTTAGCTTCAAGGTGGCAACCCGCGAGTGATATCTCTGGTATTGCAAGCGTCCATAGGCTGCGGTAACCGCTTACCATCTTGCGGCCCGTACGCTTGGTTGCCACTTCAGTTGTATAAAAAAACAAAGAGAAATTATGAGTACCTACTTTAGCAGCTGTTACTAGGTAGTACGACCTGGTAGTAGGACTCTTCAGCAAGAGTCCGTCTTGGTGGGTACCACCGCAGTTTCAAATATTCTACCTCCAAGCAGTAGTGTGCAATCATTACTGTGTTTAGGTTTGAAGGGCACTGTAGCAAGTGAAATTACTGGGCGAAAGAGACTTAACAACGATGTCAAGCGCAGTGCACTGCCACGCAAACACTTAAAAACTTTAAGCTTTGGGTGGCACTGCATCTGTAATAGTCAGGCGTGGTGCTTAACATCAGGTGGGCGCCTTGATTGTCTTGTCACTTGCTGACATAAAAAAAAATGCAAAATGTAATCAAAAGTTTTGAGTTTTCAGGTGTTAGGAAGGGTTTCTTCTTATAGGTTTTTAGTTGTTGCTTTGGCTTTCTTAGCAAATCTTTATAAAATGTACCTAAGTAAATTGTTAGATAGTGAGAGACTCGTGTCGCAGCTAATTGCTGCTACTACTACTCGTAGGCTACACTGAAAACCAGCGCTACAGACACATTATGACACACATTATCTGCAGCACATGCTGAGTGGCTGCCTTGTTTTCGTCACAATAGTGAAGTTTTAATTTTATTGTTATTTTTATTTTTATTTTAATTGTGTGGCGTTAAATAAATATTTTTCTATTCTATTCTATTCTAAAATCAGTTAAACCTACAGCATTAATTTGTTACAGAGTGAAGAGACTGTAAGTGGCCGGGAAGGACTGGAGGCTCTGGTAGAACGGCGACGCGAGCGCCGCGCGTGGGAGGAAAAGCGAAACACACTTATGTTCAACTACACACAGTTCTCTTACTATGGAAAACCTGTAAGTTATGTCAGTTTTTTTTTTTTATTATTATGAATACATTTTAAAATAATGTACTCAATATCATTACAATCTAGCCTTACGTTTAGGCTAATGAGTAATTTTAAGTTGACCTACTCTTAATAATATAAATTAGTTGCTAAGAATTGTGTCCATTGGCACTTTTTTTACTGTCTCTATTCATTAAGGGGAAGCACTTTGTTCATGTGTTCACTATAATATGTTTTACACTTTGTATTAGAGTCACTATTGATTTTACACTACTAGCTCAAAAGGTTTAGTCCTTTTGAGCCTTGTCACTATATCCGTGTTGTCGAGGAGCTGGATTGCCTCGACGTTTACATGATGGTGAAGTCTATGCTCGTGAGCTTCTGCATATTTTTTTATTACGTTGTCTACGAAGTCTATGTTTCTACGAAGTCTATGTTACGAAGTTATGTTAGGATGAAAGTCATTTTTTTTTAACCAAACCTAAACAAAAACCTACTTTAAATTCCAACACTGTGACAGAAACATCAGCGAAAGCTGCTCATCTATAATCATAAAAATAAATAAGAAAAAAATCCTTAATTTTTTTTTCTAATGCTACATTATCCCTGCCCTGAGTAACATAGGCTATATTTATTACTAGCCGCCCCGACTTCGCACTGGTGCGGTTTCATTGCACCCTCGCGAAACTGGGACGGACTGCTAGTACGCTCCCCGTTGTCTATTTCTTTGTATGTAAGCTTAGATATTTTAAATTACGCAACCGATTTTTATACGGTTTTTAGCATTAGATATTACAATTCAAGTTTCAATTTTATATATTTATATGTTAATTATGTTTGCAGAGTGCGTGCGTGGCATTAGAACTAGCGTGGGTCGCGTCACGTTGCACGCGCGGTAGCGTGTGGGCGGCTTGCGTGGCGTGCGCGGCACAAGCAGCGCTGTGTCTGCGAGACCCCGCGCAGTGTCTGCTGGACACCGACGCGCTCGCTACCCACCACATCACCTCGCAGCGCGCAGCTGTTAGTACTGCACTGTTTCTAGCCCTGGCGCTGTGTCTGTTCGACACCGTGTATAATAACGACAAATAAAATTACACGATAGGTCTATTATTGTTTGACATTATGCGTATTTGACCTTCACTATTTACATTTACATTACATTTGATAGAAATCGACACGGGCGGTGTAATAATAAAATATTCGAGTCGCGCGCGCGCCCCGTAGCGGTTATGGTAGCGGTATTAACACGCGCGTGTCATTGACGCGTGGGCCATTGACGCGTGGGTCATTGACGCGTGGGTCACTGATGCGCGGTATATATCGATAAACCTGTACTAAATGTATAAGTGATAGACTTACCTAACAATAAACAATTTATTTCAGTCGTCATCGATAGTACTGGAGAAGGATCTCTCGCTGCCCCTGTACCGGGAGTGGAGCGTGGAGGCGGCGTTGAGGCACTCGCCCACCCTAGCGCCGCAGCTCCACACGCACTCCAGAGCCGGGGAGCACCGGATACGGACGCTACTTGTTGACACGGGGTATTATTTACTAATATAGATTTTTTTTTCTTATTTTTTATGTCAGCTAGTGACAAGACGGTCAAGTCGCCTGCCTGATGCCAAGCTGCACGGCTGACCAAAGCAGATGCAGTGCCACCTAAAGCTTAAAGTTTTTAAGTTAAGCGTGGCACTGCACTGAGCTTATCACATTGAGACATTGTTGTTAAGTCTCTTTCGTCCAGTAATTTCACTTGCTACAGTGCCCTTCAAAGCTAAACACAGTGCAACTTGCACACTACTGCTTGGAGGTAGAATATCTGACACCGCGGTGGGACCCACCAAGACGGACTCTGAAGAGTCCTACTAGGTCAAATGTTAGAGACATTAGAGTTATTTGGTTTGTCCTTTTTTCCCAGAATCCCACTCCAACAAGCCCGGCAAGCTTACCGCTCTATGGACGTGGAGCTGCGCCGGTCCCTCCTCGCGTCCCTAGAGGCGGCCGCGCCCCGGCACGAGCTGACGCCGCCGGTGCACACCACCTTCCTGCTGCAGCGCCCGCACGAGCACACTGTCGCGGCGCTAGATCTGGTCTACGCGATTATGGCTCTTATTGAACATGTAAGTGCGGTTTGGAGTTCAATACCTGCCTGTCTGTTTATGCACTTGCGAAAGTCATTGGATGTTTTCTATTGCTGTAAGAGCACTGGTGGTCTAGTGGTAGTGACCCCGCCTTCCGATCCTAAAGGTCGTGCACCAATGGATTTTTCGCTATGAAAAATTTAGAAAACATCGTGAGGAAATCGGCATGTCCAAGAACTAAAAATTCGAAAGACATGTGCCATCCACTAATCCGCATTGGGTCCGCGTGGTGGATCAAGACCCAATCACTCTTGCTTGAGAGTAGGCCAGTGTCTCAGCATTGGGAACATTAGAAGGCTGTCATGATATTGCTGTAACAGCTTTTTTAGTACTAACAGTGATTTTGCAGTGCCTATGAACCTCGACCCTCGCCTATATCCATCATGTTAACACCTAAAAACTATATAAAACATATATAAAAAAAAAAAAAAAATGAACCGCCTGTATCAAAACCTTTAAACACCTATGAACACTTACAACAACAAACAAACACTAACAAACATCTGTATCCCTGTTAACACCGCAGTGAATATTACCTCCAAGCAGTAGTGTGCAAGCTGCACTGTGTTTAGCTGTGACGGGCACTGTAGCAAGTGAAATTACTGGTCGAAACTTATGAACACACTTATGTGTCAAAAAACGTCTTGTCTTGTCTGTTTTTTAGTTGTTAGGCCATGACAGAGGCCTTCGGGCGGCCTAGAAACTCTGTCACCAGCGTTGGCCACCGACTCATACGAACTTACTTACTTTACTTATTGTACTTTCCTTTTCTTTGTTTGAAACAAATTCTCAAGAATGAGAATAAGAATGTGCACTACGCTCATACTGCCCCTGTCTTTTATAACGCACTTAACTCCAAAATAAAAACAAAAGAAATGACAAAACATAAACTAAAAATAATCGTCAAAGATCAAAATCAAAATCAAAATCAAAAATTATTTATTCAGTAGAATCACAAGGATCACTTTGAAACGTCTTACAAGCTAGGAAAATTTACACCAGTTCCAACGCGCCCATGCCGTAAAAGAACTGGCAACAACACCGGCTGGGTTCCTATCGCTTTTTTGGCATGACCCTTGCTATTGTTATGGATTCCAAGTAGAGTTGGAGCACATTCGTCCCAAGCTTTTTTATCATCTAGGTAATCGGTTGTTTTATAGTAAGCTTTTTGAGACAGATTTTGTTTAATTAAGTTTTTAAATTTGACAATTGATAAATTTTGTATGTCGCTTGGGACTTTGTTAAAGAAGCGTACACATTGCCCTTTAAAAGATTTACTGACCTATCTATTTATCACAGTTATGAAGAAGTAGAAAAGCTCCTAACTAAAGTTGTTTAAAACACGATCATTTATCACATTCAAACATACAAACACACACTCTTAAGTCACCCATATTCATACACAACACACTTTACACATTATACACACTCAACACTCATACACTAAACCTCCATTAAAATCACTCCTACATACACACACAACACTTATACACACTCTCTCACTAAACCTCCATTTATTAATTAACTGTTAGTTAGGTATTTAAATAATATAGTGGGTTTTGGTGTTGTAAATTTTTTTTTTAATTATATTTTTGTACTTATCTTTTAAAATAGTGTTTAAAATTATTTACACAGATAGAATAATTATACTACAGTTTTTATATAAATTAGGATAGAATAGAATAGAATAGAAAAATATTTATTTAACGCCACACAATTAACATAAAAATAAAAATAACAATAAAAATTAAAACTTAACTATTGTGACGAAAAAAAGGCTGCCACTCAGCATGTGCTGCAGACATAATGTGTCTGCAGCGCTGGTTTTCAGTGTAGCCTACGAGTAGTAGTAGCAGCAATTAGCTGCGACACGAGTCTCTCACTCACTATCTAACAATTTACTTAGGTACATTTTATAAAGATTTGCTAAGAAAGCTAAAGCAACAACTAAAAACCTATAAGAAGAAACCCTTCCTAACACCTGAAAACTCAAAACTTTTGATTACAAGCTTATGAAATGGCCAGATTTCATACAACATGTTATTTTGCCATATCCATAAGTTACATCTTGGGTAATCAACTGTCTTTCTGAAATACAGTGAAAACTAACTCAGAAACCAGTGAATCACTACTGTGTCAACATTTGTAATTGTGGGTAATAAAATATTTGTAATTGTATTTGTAAGAATATTCATTATGAATGATATTTACCAGGAGACCATAACCAAAGAGGACGGCTTCCAGCTATCCCTATCAGCGCTGGACACGGATCCGGGGGAGAGTGCGGCGCGCAGGCAGGGGGTGACCGCGGCGAGGCTGTGCTTAGAGGCCGTGGCGAGGCTCGTGCACCACATCATGTCCGCCAGGCAACTGTGCTTAGCCGGGCCCTTCGGATACTTTATAGTGCAAGAGGTATATTACAGTTGTTATAATACTATTATTATTTTTATTTGGGTTTCTTTTTATACAACTGAAGTGGCGACCAAGCGTACGGCCCACAAGATGGTAAGCGGTTACCGCAGCCTATAGACGCTTGCAATACCAGAGCTATCACTCGCGGGTTGCCACCTCGAGGCATAGATCGAAAGCCTCATGAGCCAGTGATTTCACCGGAAACCATACCCTTCACACTGGAACACAGCAATGCGAGCATTACTGCTTGGCGGCAGAAATAAGTATGGTGGTAGTCCTTCCCCGGGCGAGCTCTATCACAGAGAACTCTACTACTCTTATTATCATGCACAAAACACATTACAACCACAGCTAATTAAACATTCAAAACTAAAGTCTTAATCTAGATTGTAACATAAAAATATGTGCACACATCAAAAACGTAAAAGAGTAGTAGAGTTCTCTGTGATAGAGCTCGTCCGGGGAAGGACTACCACCATACCTATTTCTGCCGCAAAGCAGTAATGCTCGCATTGCTGTGTTCCGGTGTGAAGGGTATGGTTTCCGGTGAAATTACTGGCACATGAGGCTTTCGATCTTAGCCTCAAGGTGGCAACCCGCAAGTGATACCTCTGGTATTGCAAGCGTCCATAGGCTGCGGTAACCGCTTAACATCTTGTGGGCCGTACGCTTGGTTGCCACTTCAGTTGTATAAAAAAAAAAAAAAAAACGAATAACAATACAAGTAACAAGAGAATGTAAGTTAAAACATGTTTATGGAGGTAGAAATAAATAGTTTTTTACATGCCTAGGTACCACGCCACCAATAAAATAATCATCATCATGACAGCCTTCTAATGTTCCCACTGCTGGGACACTGGCCTACTCTCAGGCGAGAGTGATTGGGTCTTAATCCACCACGCGGACCCAATGCGGATTGGTGGATGGCACATGTCTTTCGAATTTTTAGTTCTTGGACATGCCGGTTTCCTCACGATGTTTTCCTTCACCGTATGAGAGCACTGGCATTGTGCACATAAATTTTTCGAACAGAAAAATCCATTGGTGCACGACCGGGTTTGAACTCACGACCTTAGGATTGGAAGGCGGGGTCACTACCACTAGACCACCGGTGCTCAAATAATAAAATAAAATAATATTTAAATAAAAAAAAAATATATGCATATGCAAATAGTTCAAGTTCTATTGTAAACTAAGGATAAAAAAATATTAGCAGTTCTGTTGACAGATACATTAGTACTATAGTACAAATAGGACAGTTTTTGTGTTAACAGTTCTACCATAGAACTACTGGGACAAAGTTCAACAGTTCTATGACGTCACAGTCCTATAGAACAAATAGAAGTTACCCCACCTAAACAAATACATGTATAGTTCGCACAGCGGATCTAGGCTTCCGTGAAGTTAGCCGTTTGTGATGCGCGAAGACAATTTAGTTTGAAAAAGCTCCATTGCGCATCGAAACGGCTAATTTCACGACGGCCGAGATCCGTTGTGAGAACTACTTGTATACCTACCTAGTTTTTTCTTTTTGTCTCATAAATCTTGAGTAAATCAATTATTCTGATCAATTATTATTATACATTAGAATAGAATATGAATAGAGATTCATTTCTTATTGCTAATACAACATTGTTGGAAATCGAGACGAGCGGCGTAACAATAAATAAATAGTCAAGCGCGCGAGCACCGTAGCAGTTATGGGGGGGGGGGGTCATTGACGCGCGAGTCATTGACGCGCGGGTCATTGACACGCGCGTGCTTTGTAACCCATGTATCGTTATGTAAATAAATTATGATGATACAGATGAGACAAATTTCCCCTGATCCGTACCGTTCCATTTTAAGAGTAGTAGAATTCGTCCGGGGAAGTACTACCACCATACCTATTTCTGCCGCAAAGCAGTAATGCTCGCATTGCTGTGTTCCGGTGTGAAGGGTGTGGTTTCTGGTGAAATTACTGGCACATGAGCCTTTCGATCTATGCCTCAAGGTGGCACCCCCGAGTGATACCTCTGGTATTGCAAGCGTCCATGCGGTGACCGCTTACCATCTTGTGGGCCGAACGCTCGGTTGTAACTTCAGTTGTATAAAAAAAACTTTGGTTCCAGGGTAGCGCGGAGTCGCGGTTGGTGCGGGGTCCGCTGTGGCTGGGCGTGGCGGCGCGCTGGGTGTCGTGTGCGGGGGGCGCGGGGGGTGCTGGGGGCGCGGGGGGGGCGCGCGCCCTGCTCGCCAGCGCGCCTGCCCGCGCGCCCGGCGCCTGCCTGCTGCTCGGCCTGCCCCCCGCCTGCACACAAGAGCCTAGAAAGTAACTACATCATCATAACTATGGGCGGTGCGGTCGCTCACCGACAAAGCCTTTATATTTTCAATAAATAAAATAAAAACTATACTACTGCCACCGGATCTCGTCTGTCGTGAAGTTAGCCGTTTGTGAAAGCTCCATCATAACGTTCGTCTTACCTTTTAGATATCTTTGGTTTTATAGTGTTAACCATCACACTAAGGGAATAATAAAAAAATTAATATCCCAAAAAATATTTTGCCTCAAGCGGGATTTTAACCCGCAACCAAGCGAGATGTCTCGATAGCTCAATTGGTAGAGCACCCGCGTTTCAAGCGGTGGTTGCGAGTTCAAATCCCGCTGGAGCCTAAAAAAATTTTGCGATATTATAATCTTTAAAATGTACACGGTTATATTACAGCTTGTTCGGCGCGGCGTTCGAGCAGGCGGCGGCTAAGAGCGGCGCGCGCGTAGTGCTGGACCACATGGACACCTCGCTCGTGACTCTGCCTATCTCTCAGCGGTCGCAGTTCCTCGATGCACTCACTGCTTTATTAGCTTAGTTACCGGTATTTAGTGTTTTACTAATAAAACTATCGTGAACTATCATTCATTTAAAAAACGGGTGTTTTCACGTACCGGTATATAGGTAAAAAGGTACCGACACTGTTTCGACTCAATTTCGAGTTTTCATCGGGGTTGAGTGACACGGCGCGCGTCCGCGTCGCGATATGCACTGACTAGTGTCGGTATCTCTTCACCGATATACCGGTATGTGAAAACACTCGATTTTTAAATGAACTGTTTTATTGTGTTCAGAAGTATCGACAAAATGGTCTATTAGTAAAAATGCGATTTAGAATAGAATAGATTAAAATATTTATTTAACGCCACACAATTAACATAAAAATAAAAATAACAATAAGAATTAAAACTTTTTTCAATTTCAATTTTCTTCTTCTTCTTCTTTTATTTATGGCGTCTGTGGCTGAGTTTGCCACAATTTTGCCAATTTCAAGTCGACAAGATTTAAAACTGTACAACGATGGAGGTTTGAGTATGAAAAATGGTCGGTCTAACAATTTCAATTTTAAAATTCACGCCAAAACGCGCTGAGTCGCAGAGTGACAGCGGTGACGTCATTATATCAGTTTACAATGTAACATTCGAGCAATAAGGTTCAAAATTATGTAATTTTGTTTGATGCCACCAATCAGAAAACGAAGATGCTCTGATTGATGTTCAACCTTTTAGGGCAAATTTTTTTTTGTGGTTTTATTATATTAAAAATATTATCAATCTCGCATCTAATGTAAAAAGAAATATGGTATAAAAAACAGACGAAAAATCTCTAGTACTATTCCGCTTAACCTTTTAACTGATGAGGTCACACAGTTACCACAGTTAACCTCAAAAGAAAAATATCGACACGGTGAAGTGAAGATGTGATTTTAGTGATTCTTGGTTACTGTCATCATGCCTATTCACATAGCAAGATATTTTTTGTTTATACATATACCCAGAACACCCGGAACAAATATTTGCAGAACATACAAACATTTGTTTCAAGGCGGGAATCGAACCCGCAACCTCCTGCGTCACTGGCGGACCTTCGCCCGCCGCGCCACATCGATCGTCATTAACTCAAGTGTCTTATAAATCTAATTAGATAGGAATAATTGTATATTGATGTAATTTTAAGATTTTTAATTTTGAACTTTTTGATGTTCCCCCTATGATTGAGTAAGTTGTTGTCTGATGTAGCACATTATTTTCATATGATTTAAAAATAATTAATTAAATAAGCACATTATTTTCGTCATTATTAATTTGACATTATTCAATATAAAAATGGTCTGATAAAAAAGCTGTAAGTAAATTGTTCTGTAAAAAATATGTTATTATTAATTTACTTTGTACAAATCACAAGTACCAATAATTACTGGTCTTTGATTATTATATATGATTGATAAATTTAAAATCCAATATTATAAAATGAAAGTTACATTGAAATAGTTCCAGATTGTTTATAATAGTGATAAGTTTATAATTATAGTTCTCACAACGGATCTCGGCCGTCGTGAAATTAGCCGTTTCGATGCGCAATGGAGCTTTCTCAAACTAAATTGTCTTTGCGCATCACAAACGGCTAACTTCACGGAAGCCTAGATCCGCTGTGCGAACTATACCCACCTTCGTTGTGATTTTGATAATTCAACTGTAATAACTGTTGTAATAGTGTTAATTATTTATTTAAGGTAATAAATTCATGAAATAAAATCGATCTAATAACAATATCATTTGTTTTATTGTATAAAAATACAAAAAATAAATACATAGGCTGGGAAATACATTATTTGAGACATGCACTCTATGTGTACAATATCATAATATTAGTTATTTTTGTTTTTATAGTGTTAACCATCACACTAAGGGAATACTAAAGATTATAATATCCCAAAAATTATTTTGCCTCAAGCGGGATTTGAACCCAATCAAAACGAAGACATCCCAATGATTATTTCGTCCAAGCGAGATATGTCTCGATAGCTCAATTGGTAGAGCGCCCGCGTATCAAGCGGTGGTTGCGGGTTCAAATCCCGCTTGAGGCAAAATAATTTTTGGGATATTATAATCCTTATCATAATATTAGCGGGATTTTATCGCGTTACCTTTTTAAACGAAATCTAGAGAAATAAAAAGGTATTAAAATATATATAATACGATAAAATCTCGCTAATAGTATAAAAACCTGAGTTCTGATCGCGAAAGATTAAAAAATAACGTTAATATGCATCATTTATGTAGGTACTTTGGTTTTTATACCTGTTAAAAAAATATAATTAACCTTAAACATTGATTTATTTTTGTCGTACTAATAGCATTTTTACAGGACAAGCTGATGTCTGAAGGAAATTTGAAAAATACAATTTATATGTTGAAATGGAAAAAAAAATTATTTTGCAATAAATTATAAATATTATAATTATTTTATACTATTTTATGTGTCATGTAAATAGAAACAGAGATTCAAAGAGATCAGAATTTTTGGTTTAACCTTTTGGTTTTGTTAAGGGTTAGACATAATTACAACATTAGAGTTCAACACTTGTTGTATACTAGATCTAGATCTGTTAAACTTTTAAAAAATTATCATTTACAATTCTAGTTATCAAATCAAATGCCCATTTAGGCTGGTCCATGGGCACCATATGGCCAGCATTCCTCACGAGGACCTCTGTCAAGTTCCCTGCCTTCTTCACATAACCTGCTACCTCTCCGCCAACTTTCCATATAGCTCTTCGAGCGGTTCGGTACTCTTCAGAAGAGGAAAACTTAAGTTTGCGTAGAAAGCTTTCAGTTAATGGGTATGCTACAACTATGTCTAATTGTCCATTGTAAAAAACTATCTTATAGTATGACAGCAGTGTTGATACTTCCGAGGCAACTGATTTCAACATATCATAAGCAAGATGTATTGCAACTTCTTTACCATCATGGTACGGTAACCCCCCGACATGGACACTTTTTCTGACTTTGTCATTCACAAGAAGATTTAACAAGTTAGTAGGATCATACACACTTTTTGCATGCAAAATGTTGTAATAATCATCAAAGCCAGTGAACATTTTGAAATATGATGTATTGCTCACATCACCATCCATAAGAAGGTCCATTAGCAAATCAGCTTCAACCCAACTTTCACTGCGTATTAGCTGAGAGATTTTATTCTGATATTTGGTGAACAAGAGCCATTGGTTATCATCAAGCAAGCCATGCTGGTACAAGTAATTAGCATAATCCATTTGATTTATTGGATCGCAATACCCATTTCCTATAGCTAAGCCTTTCAAATGAATCTTTTCTTGCGCAGATCTAAATATATTTTGCTCATGAATTTCCATAGCAAATGATGGTATGTACTTCCCGGCATATGATTCACCAGTCAGAAAGAAGTCATTGCTTCTCAATTTAGGAAAGAGTGTAAAGAACTGCTGCATTGCATTGTAGAGACCGTTTGCAACACATTTCTCATTGGTACAGTATCCTAGATCATTCTTTGTGAAGCTAAATCCAGTTCCTACTGGATTGTCAATAAAGATAAGGTGATAATTCAATGCCCAGTGGTATTTTCTTAGAGCGAAACCTTCTTTCTTGGCTATCAAAGGGCCAAGTTCAGCAAAGAGACCAAAGAGGGAACTTCCGCCTGGACCTCCTTGCAGCCAGAGTAACACAGGTGCTTTCTCTTCCTTAGAAAATGGCGGGAAATACCAAAAGTAAAGATTCGAGTCGTATGTCTCATCTATTGTAAAGAATCCTGCGTGGCTTCGACAGCCAATTGTCTCGGTAAGAGATACTTTTGAAAGATCTTGAGCGAGCTTTATGGACCCGTTAATTAGTAAGGGGGTGAGCATAAGAGGCTCTCCAGCGTTCGATGATAATTTTGCTTCAAGTTTCAATCGAGGATAAACATTTGGAAAGAACACTGCGCCGGCTATAGCAATATGCCATGTAGTAATGCAATTTGCAATCAAATTAAGATGATTTTTTTTCATGACTTCTATGAAATGAAACGCCTTTTTTAGAAATACAATTTGCCTAGATAAAACAAAACATTCAGACACTTTTTGATGGAACAACTTGGTTAGTTCGATGGGAACAACGTATTTTGAACCACTTTGAACAAAAACAAATAAACAAAATCAACCAATCATCTAAACAAACAAACAAAACAAACTCGGAAAATCTTCATGACAATTACTGACATGACACTGGCAAGATGTCTATACAGACAGACTGCCTGCCGCCACAAATGAAAAGAAGAAGAAGTAAAAAAAAAATTTTGTAGAATGTTTCGTACGCGCGCGAACGAAGAGAAAAAAAGGAAGGTCCACCGTTTAATCTATTTATTCGACGTGCAGAAGGCGTAGCGACATGGCGCGGCGTGTACTATTCCTCGCGTTTTTTCTCATCAGCATATTTTCTGCCGATGGTTTCTTTCACAAGTACCCGAAGCTGAACCTTGGAGAGAGAGATGGCGGCGACGCTGGTACTCCGCTGTTCCTCACGCCGTTCATCGAAGCCGGGAACATAACAGAAGGTAGGCGGCTCGCTCGTGTGCCCTTCACGGAAAGTCTGCGCATCAAGAGTTTTGCCGGCTACTTCACTGTAAATAAAACCTACGATTCAAACCAGTTTTTTTGGTATTTCCCGGCGATGGTACCGAACAATAAGGAGGCCCCAGTTATTGTGTGGCTGCAAGGAGGTCCCGGTGCAACTTCTCTATACGGCCTTTTTACAGAAAACGGCCCGCTCAGGGTAAGGAACGACAAATTCGAACGCAGGAAGTACACCTGGGCTTTGAGTCACCATATTATCTACATAGATAACCCGGTGGGAACTGGATTCAGCTTCACCAAAAACAAAAAGGGTTATTGCACTGATGAAAACCAGGTCGGGGAACAACTGTACTCAACCATAATACAGTTCTTCCAGCTTTTCCCAGAATTACAAGGCAATAAGTTCTTTGTAACCGGAGAGTCATATGGAGGTAAGTATGTACCAGCACTGGCCTACACAATCCACAAGAAAAACCCAACAGCTGCCCTCAAAATCAACATGAAAGGTATTGCTATTGGCAATGGATTGAGTGACCCGGAACATCAACTTTTGTATGGAAAATACTTGAATCAGCTTGGCCTTATCGACTGGAACCAGGCTAAGGTGTTCGAAGAGTATGAGAACAAAACTAAACAGTACATACAGCAACAAAACTGGGATAAGGCATTTGAAACCTTTGATACTCTGTTAAATGGAGATATGATTGGAGGAAAAAGCATTTTCACTAACATGACTGGCTTCAACTTCTACTTCAATTACTTGCATACCAAAGATTACACGGAGTTTGAGGACTTTGGGCCAATGCTGCAGAAAAGCGCTGTTCGCAAAGCAATCCATGTTGGTAACCTCCCATTCAACAATGGCAGTATTGTTGAGAAGCACCTCAAGCAAGACGTCATGAAATCTGTAGCACCATGGATATCCGAACTCCTAGACCACTACTATGTAGTGATATACAATGGGCAGTTAGACATTATTGTGGCTTATCCATTAACTGTCAACTACCTAAGAAATCTTAACTTCACTGGCGCAGAAGACTATAAAACCGCTAAGCGATACCAGTGGAAAGTGGATGGTGAAGTGGCCGGCTATGTCAAGCAGGCAGGGAAACTAGTGGAGATCTTGGTCAGGAATGCAGGCCATATGGTGCCGGGAGACCAACCTAAGTGGGCCTTGGATTTGATAACTCGGTTCACTCATGAGAAGTCCTTTTATAATTCTAAGAAACATGGTGTGGGTTACTAGATTTAAAAAATTGTAATGTTGTGTTCAAATATTGCAAGGCAAACGCGAGGCATTTGCTGAACGCAATTTGTGCTGCATTATGTAAAGAATGATCAAATAATGCTTGCAAATGCAGCCGAGCGTCTGCGTTTGCCGCGCAACATTTGGACTCACCCTATGACTTGTACCACACATTGACGACCTATGTGGCGCAGCGGGCGCAGGTCCGCCTGCGACGCGGAGGTTGCGGGTTCGATTCCCGCCTCGGGTCAAATGTATGTACGATCTACAAATAGTTGTTCCGGCTGTTCTGGGTATTTTCTATATAATAAAAAATATCTATCTATGTATTGTATTGTATTAAGTATATATCAATCATCTAGTACCTTGGAGCTAGATGATGCTGTGTGGATTGTCCAGCATTATTTATTTATTTATACTGTTTGCCTTATTTGTTTATTTCATACTAAGCATAAAACAGTTATTATTTTCCTGGTACATATAATGAATATTTGGTTTATCTTATCTGTTTTCAATAATGTTACAATTCCTTGAATTCCATCCTGTGTTAATTTGTAAAATGCCTATAAAATTTGTAGGTATGTAAGTATTTATTAATCTACATATTTTAGGAATTGTACATCTGAAGTTACTATCTACAGCTGTGAATATAGAAGTTTTTTTTTATATACAACTGAAGTGGCAACTAAGATGGTAAGCGGTTACCGCAGCCTATGAACGCTTGCAATACCAGAGGTATCACTCACAGGTTGCCACCTTGAGGCATAGATCGAAAGCCTCATGTGCCAGTAATTTCACTGGAAACCATACCCTTCACACCGGAATCAGCAATGCAAGCATTACTGCTTTGCGGCAGAAATAGGTATGGTGGTAGTACTTCCCAGGACGTGTTCTATCACAAAGAACTCTGCGAGCAATTTATGACATAGTTCAACTACTTTAGAATTTCTTTGAATCGAGAATTTCGTTTATAAATTATAGTTCTATAGAATTTAGCTCACTTTTCTGAATCTGATGGCTTGAATTTACTTTGTATTAGAACATTGCCTATTACTATGTTACTGTGGGGCGTATGTTGAAACAACAAAAAAAAATGGTGCTCTTATAATAAGATGTCATTATATTTATAAGTTAATAATCTAGTGTTATTGACCTCAGTGTCTTTGTTATTGACTAACAATTTATGTACCTACCTACTTACCTAAAATCTTAATTATACATATTTTCTAGAATATAATCTAATAAGTATGTACCCAAAGATTTTAGAATAATTTATAGGGTATCTTTTATCTCCACTGAGTTAATTTTAATATAGGTATTTAAGTTGTTGATTCAAATTCTTAATTTGAATTTTTCTTTTTATTTCAAGTAAAGTTTTTAATAAAAAAGTATTGGTTTTATTTGTATGACGACCTTGGTGGCGCGGCGGGGACAAGTGCCCGGTTTTCTAAACCATTATGCATGTTGGGTTTGATTCCATAGTACTTGTAGTATGATACCAACAACTCAGGGAATTCCAGTGTGTTCAATAAAGTAAAGTACCTAATGTGACTGTTGGTTGTAATGTTACACCCCGCACACTCATAAAATGTATGAGGCAAACACGTCGCAATCACCACACGCGTAGTTTGTCGTATACGGTGCTGTTGTATGTGTGAGGATGATTCAATACATAGATACTTAGAATAGGTATTTTTATTTATAGTTACTTATGCAGTAATTAGGTAAAGATTGAATTCAAAAATTAGAAAATTTTAAAGGGCTTTCAGACTGATATACAGCCCAGAGCCCTAACATAAAGCCTACTTTTGGACCTGAACTAAAATTTGGAAGGGTGGGTGGTCTCAGGAAATGCTTTAATTCTCTTTAGATGCAGGTACTAAGGAATTTTAGAAATTCAACTCCTAGTAGAGGACGCAGTAGGAGTTTGCCTGAAAAAAGTGGCGGGACTTTCCACTAGTATAGGTCTCACTTTATGATGCGCAAAGACAATTTAGTTTGAAAAAGCTCTATTGCGCATCGAAACGGCTAACTTCACGACGCGACGGCCTAGATCCGCCGTGAGACCTATACTAAGATAGAATGAGAAAGTCTCTTCTTTTCAAAGTATCTCTTTATAAACTGAGGGTAAATAACACAGCCAAGTATCACAATATCAAATGTCAATTTAATTACTTTATCCTAGAATTAACTTGTGTTTGGACATGAGCTGGGAATACAACAAAAACAAACAAAACTTGCTAAGGAGTCTTAAAACTAATGTTACAGACACTTCAAAACTGGTTACGTTATGGTAATAAACGGAATGAAAATCTTAAATTTATCGGCCTTCAATGTAGGTGGAAAGCTCTATTTCTTCAGGCAGCTCAGAGATGTTGACATCAAAGCGGTCTTGGACTTCGTTCAGAATCTTGGCATCTCCTTCATCTGACACCATGGTGATGGCAAGCCCCTTGGTACCGAATCGCCCAGCCCGAGCCACACGGTGAAGATATGTGTCTGAATCTTCAGGCATGTCATAGTTGAAAACAATGTTCACTCGCTCAATGTCCATGCCTCTTCCAAAAAGGTTGGTAGCTACCAGAATGCGCTTCTGGAAGTCTTTGAACTGCTGATAGCGAGATAGGCGCTCATCTTGTGTCATATTTCTGTGGATGCCAATCGCAGGGAAGTTTTGGTCTGTTAGAAGCTGAGCGAGTGCTATACAGCGCTGCACCGATTTCACAAATATGACCACTTGGTTGAACTCCAGTACATCAAGCAGCTCAAACAGTTTCTTATTCTTCTCATTCTCTTTCAGTTTGACATAGTGTTGCTGCAGTCCATGTAATGTCAACTTGGCTTCATCATCTACGTAGACCTCCATAGGATCCTGCATGAATTTCTTACACACTGGTCTGATTTCCTTGCTTAAAGTAGCTGAAAACATCATAACTTGTTTCCCGTGTGGGGTATTCCTGAAAATTTCTTGCACATCGCGTCTCATGTCCAGTGATTCTAGCATTTTGTCGCACTCATCAAGAATGAAGTGCTTCAAATGTTTCAGATTCAGTTTCTTGCTGTTCACTAAAGCCAGGATTCGACCCGGGGTTCCAACAACAATGTGAGGGCATGCAGTTTTCAAAACTTCTTCGTCTTTTTGGATAGGCATTCCACCGAAGAACACGGAAACTCGTACTCCTGACATGTATTTCGAGAAGCGCTCGTATTCCTTACTTATTTGGAACGCCAGCTCTCTCGTGTGGCACATCACGAGCACATAGGCGTGATTTTCGGAAGGTTCGAGTTGTTGAAGCGTCGCTAAGACAAAAACTGCTGTTTTTCCCATTCCGGACTTAGCTTGACACAATATGTCCATTCCGAGAACGGCTTGAGGGATACATTCGTGTTGGACTTCTGATGGATGCTCGAAACCGCAGTCAACAATGGCACGCAAGATTTCGGGCTTCAGCAGGAAGTCTCTGAACCCAGAGCTGTGGATGGAGACGTAGGAGCCCTTAACCTCTTTCTTACCGGGCGCCGCTTCCGACGCTCCGTCCGTGGTCTGAGTATCAGCCTGCTCTTCGTCTTCGTAGTCGAGAAGATCGTCGTTATCTGCCATGATGTATTGATTGTATACTAATAGATTATCTCAATAAAACAGGTACAGAAGTGAGCACGTGAAAATATATTTTGTAATTTTCGATTTCAACAATAATGGCGGCCGGCTACAATTTTGGCGTCGATTTTTTTTTTTTTATTTTGTAATTTTTTCTTGACATTGACAGTGGTGAATACTTCTAGGATTTAAAAATAAAATTAAAAAAGTGTTGTAAAATTATTACTAAGGGTTTTCTTTTATCATGGTAGGTACTAGGTAATAAAATTATTTATTAACTGTTTTTACTGCCATAGAGAATGAAAAAAAAAAAACACTCAAGCTTTAGCATCAATCAGATAGCTGTTTTTGATGTTTTGCTTTTCTTTTTACTACTCCCCGCTGGATGGCGCTGTGAGTTGACTTTTTTTAATTGATTTAATACCAATCCATCTCGAAAGATGTGACTATGAATAATGACTAGTACGTTTAAGTCTTTGACGAAATCTTTGCTTTAGGTATTGTTATTTAATAGATTTTTTATTATTCTGATTATTATCACAGATGAAAATATTAGTAGGTACTACGTATACCTACCTACTCGCCGGCTATTAGAGCGCTACTTTTTACCTATTGAATGTTGTTTTTTTTAAGATATGTAGTTGAAGTATTTATTCATGTAAACTTAGACCTAACATGGTGGAAAAACAGTGTAAACAAATAACAAATAAAAGTCAGCTAGGAATTATTTTTTATTTAAAATTTATTGTATGTAAAAACCTACAATATGAAATATTATATAATTAAAGTAGTCCCATAGGTTTTTACAAAATATTAAACTAAGGTCACAAGTCATAGTACCTACAGGTCTACGCAAGGGTATAGTTCGCACAGCGGATCTAGGCTTCCGTATAGTTAGCTGTTTGTGATGCGCAAAGACAATTTAGTTTGAAAAAGCTCCATTGCGCATCGAACGGCTAATTTCACGACGGCCTAGATCCGTTGTGAGAACTATACCTACTGTTTTACTGTCACACTTACTTTGTCTAACGCCATATCTTTCTAGCAAAATCAAAACATTCAACACCAACTTTACAACACATCCTACGGTATTCGAACAGATTTCGAACATGTAAACAGCTTTATTTTTTTCTAGATTTTATTTTTACACTTTCAAAACCTACTTTGTACCTTAATATTTCATAGAACCAACTAAAGAATGATCTAGAATCTAGATAAAATCAACACTTAGCTACATTCTATTCTACTCGAGAATACCATAACTTAACGTCCATGTCCATACCTAGGCGAGGTGATAAAAAATCTTCATAAACTTAATAAAATTCACCGTGTTGTTACTCTAAGTTCAACACTAGCTGCGATGTAAGACATTTTATAGCAATATTTTTACACCTTGGGTTACATTATTGAAGTTTTAGTAAGGATCCCTATTTTTTTCTAATAATAGATATAACCTATGTTACTCAGGGATAATGTAGCATTATAATAGTGAAATAATCTTTTAAATCGGACGAGTAATTTTTGAGTTTATTCGTAACAAACATAAATATAAAAATACAAATTTTCTCTCTTAATAATATTAGTACAAAATGAGCCACGGTATAGTTCGCACAGCGGATCTAGGCTTCCTTGAAGTTAGCCGTTTGTGATGCGCAAAGACTATTTAGTTTGAAAAAGCTCCATTGCGCATCGAAACGGCTAATATCACTACGGCCGAGATCCGTCGTGAGACCTATAATTAGCGTTATGACATTCTCAGAAGAAAAAAACTAAAAATTGCCTATCTGGTTCTGTAGCCGACGACAGCCCGGCCGAGACCCGCAGTGCGAGTTCGATTCTCCCTGCGGGACATTTGCAAAAGATATCGGTACCTATACCTACAACTTTTTAATGAACCTTTCGAAAACATAAAGACAGGTGTTCAAAAACGTAAAAAATTCAAGGGAACAGATCCTTATAAGCTGGATTATTGTGTAGAATAAACAATTCAACATTATTACAGCTAGCTGGGTGTAGTACTTTTTAATTCTCTAGTTTTCGTTGTGCAAAGCATTACCTAGAACATTACTAAACTTATAATAATTACAATACCTAATTAACATTTCTCACTATAAGGTTTGAGCGGTTTAAACTCTGCATTCCCACTGAGGTACGAATCAACGAAATTCTGTACTGAATCTGTAGTTATTTCATCCCCGAATTTCATCGTCACCATACGCTGCTTCGGAAAATCTATAGCAGTCAGCAAAGGTACCGCGTCATCTAAACAGATATGTTCTCTGAGCATATCAGCGGAGTCTGTACCATCGATTCCTATGAAAAACATAACATGCTTAAAGGGTTTTTTCTTTATCCGTGAGTGCTTCGATGTTGGGTAGTCGAAGTCCATCGACTCGTCGTCTGATGAGTTCTGGTATGGACAGAAGCCTGGGAACTGGATGACGCATTCTTCGTAGTACGATTCTGCGGACGGCAGGAGGACGGATTCGGCGAATTCTATTTCCGAGTCTTCATCATCTGGAATGTGAATATGTAGTACCTATATTAATCGTATTATAATCGTATATACATTTTAGAAATATGTAAATTTGTTAGAAAGTACACTCAATTATTTTCAAAAAAGATTGATCAACCACGTTGCTTCGAATGTAGATACAAGCATAAATTAATAATACCTACTTCTAAACTAAAAATGCACAGCTCAAATCCGTATACAATGGCTGTTAAAATATATAACAAAGTTCCTGAATGTATTAAAAATATAGAAAAAGATAATATTTTTTAAAATAAATTAAAAGAAATTCTATTAAAAAAAAGCTATTATACACTTGATCAGTTTCTCAGTGACTCAAATAACGAATGATAGGTTTTATTGCTACCCCAAATAATGATTTTATTATTTTATTATTATCACAAACTAGGTACCTATCCATTAATACTAAAATCGGTCCGCTCCTACTCAATCTTATAGTGCAACACCCTTACTGGGTACATAACTATGTGTTGGCTGCTCTGATATTATTTAATATTACATAAGACCTGTGACATGTATTACCCTCATAATTATGATGCAATAAATGATACTGATACTGATACTGATACTGATATAACCTACAAACTTGTTGTTGATGCCTTTTATTATTTTGTGTTTAATTTTTTTTTTTTCTGTTTTTTTGGTAGTGTAGAATGTATTTTCTCTCTTTCTTTCTTTCTTTCTTTCTTTCTTTATCAGACGATCTAAAAAAGGACACATTATTCTTCAAAAATTAATTGCTGTTTGTTATTCTCGCTAAAACTTGAGACCGGTTGGACCGATTTGGGTAATATTCTAGATCTAAGATAGATCTTGAATTATTTGGAGTCCCAGAAGGTTTAAACGATAAGAAAATATGGAAAAATAACGCGAATGAAACCACGTGGGTCAGCTAGTCTTCTTTTTATATTATGAAAATGAATTGGTGCTGACACACATTCTGAAATAAATTCTATTTTATTCTCATTACTATACGGTCTCGCTGAAACTCGAGAACGGCTAGACCGATTCGGTTAATTTTGGTCATAAAATATTTAAAGTAAGTAAGTAAGAACTAAAAATTCGAAAGACATGTGCCATCCACCAATCCGCATTGGGTCCGCGTGGTGGATTAAGACCCAATCACTCTCTCTTGAGAGTAGGCCAGTGTCCCAGCAGTGAGAACAGTAGAAGGCTGTCATGATGATGATGAAGTAAGTAAGTAAAGTAAATGTTTATTTTGAAAAAATGTTGCAATGTAATATGGGTAGATACATAGGTAAAATCAGTTAGCAGGCAGTATTTGTAGTTTAGAGGTAAAAAATTACGTGTAATATAATTCGTCAAAAAAGGTCCGTGCTCAGCATAATGCTGCAGTAAACTGCAGCGCTGGTTTTCAGCATGAATTTGTGTGAGTTCAGGGATCTTACCGATGAAAAGCACCACCGCTGGGTGTCTGGCCATTTTCAACAGAGCCTGTTCAGTCAACACGGTCACAGGTCGCTGTGCCCAGGGGAAGTTCTGAAATATATAATAAATATAGCGTTCATCATGACAGCCAAAATCAAAATCAAAATCAAAAATTATTTATTCAGTAGAATCACAAGGATCACTTTGAAACGTCTTACAAGCTAGGAAAATTTACACCAGTTCCAACGCGCCCATGCCGTAAAAGAACTGGCAACAACACCGGCTGGGTTCCTATCGCTTTTTTGGCATGACCCTTGCTATTGTTATGGATTCCAAGTAGAGTTGGAGCACATTCGTCCCAAGCTTTTTTATCATCTAGGTAATCGGTTGTTTTATAGTAAGCTTCTAATGTTCCCACTGCTGGAACACTGGCCTACTCTCAAGCGAGAGTGGATGGGTCTTAATCCACCACGCGGACCCAATGCGGATTGGTGGATGGCACATGTCTTTCGAATTTTTAGTTCTTGGACATGCCGGTTTCCTCTCGATGTTTTCCTTCACCGTATGAGCACTGGCATTGCGCACATAAATTTTTCGTAGCGAAAAATCCATTGGTGCACGACTGGATTCGAACCCACGACCTTAGGATCGGAAGGCGGGGTCACTACCACTAGACCACCAGTGCTCATATATAAAAATAGCGTTAGTTGGCCGATACGATTAGTAATGCCGTTTGGACTAAGGTTTGGTCAATTTTTCAGTATCGGTTTTGGACTGAGCCATCCACCAATCCGCAATGGACCGCGTGTTAAGACCCAATCACTCTCGCAGAGAAGGCCAGTGTCCCAGCAGTGGGAGAAGGCTGACATGATGAATAAGCAGACAAGCTCCCTGATTTCTAGACTTAAACTAGATTTGTCACTGGGCTAGGAGCGCTAGCGTAGTAGGTCAACGAAGTTAAGCGCTGTTCCGCGTAATCCCTATTTGGATGGGTGACCGCCAGTGGAAATTTCAACTGAGCGCTCCCGTGCTTCATCGGCCCTGCTTTTTCAAAGTTATTAGTCCATGACAGAGGCCTGCAGGTGGCGTAAAAACTCTGTCACCAGAGTTTTTTTTTTTTTTTTTTTTCTTCTTGGCTTCGCGCATTTTGCGCATTTGCCATTTTTTTTTTTTTTTTTTATATCGTTTTTTTATAATTTTTAGTACAAAAATTAGGGAAACATTAAAATAAAAGAAACCGCGAACTAAGGAAATGGAAAGGATCAGGAGAGTTAAAAATGTTTGATTTTATTTAAAAAAAAAAAATATATTAAGTAAAGATTAAACAACGTAAATACTTATATAAATTACAGAATATAAATTATATGCACAGAATTTATTTAAATCAATATATTATTCATACAAATAAAAGAAGCTAAAGAATTATAAACATCGGGATCTAGCGAGGCGAGAAGAACAACAATATTAGTAGGAAGAGGAACATGGTAAAAAATAAGATCTTGATAGAATTGGGAACGATCATGGTTAGGGCAGGCAAAAATTAAATGATTTAAGTCACAAAACTCATATCCACAAGTGCAGAATGCGTCAGATACAATTTTCATTCGAGCCAAATGGGCTGGTGTACAGCAATGTCCTAAACGCATTCGTATCAATATCGTGGTCGCGCGTTTGCTTAATTTATATCTAAAAAACCACGGTTTTGTAGAAATTGTCTTTTGTATTAATTTGTAATGTTTACCTTTACATTTGCTAGATTCGTCCCAAGCTTCATCCCAAGAGTTTTTGAGATAAACCTTGGGAAGAGCAACAACATCATGTGAAAAGTTTATGTACGGAAAAAGGTCTCCACACTCCACAGCCTCATTGGCTAGTTTGTCAGCACGCTCGTTGCCTAACAGACCACAGTGACTTGGAATCCACACAAAATTAACTGAAAAATTATTTGTTTTACATTGAAGAAGTTTGGCCCTAGCCTCTATTATAAGAGGATTGTCACCAGAGTTGGCCACTGACTCATACGTACTTACTTTTACTGGGCTAGAGATACTTACAAAACCCATTGGATCAGCAGATAGATGCCGCCTGCCGTTTGAGGCCAGCACGCTGCCCGCCGCGTCCGTGATGACGAGCGCCGGGATGCCGGCCACGGCCAGCGCCGCCGGCAGCGCCAGCCGCGCTTCACTGGCCGCCCACGGCACCGCTAGCGCTCCGGCGGACGACACCGATTGGACGGTGCGATTATACGATTGCTCGCTTCTGTGGATAAAATAGATGATGAACAGAGAGACGGATAAAACATTTAAGTCTGAGATCGAAACTGAGACGCTTCGCTCCAGAATGATGCCAACTATTTTAGTAATTTAAAAACTCGACTGTACAAATAGGTAAGGTACCTACTGCCATAAACCGAATCACACTAATACACTCGAGAGCAATGAATCCGGGTCACTCAAAGAATCCAAAAAATCTCGGAAAGTAAGAATGCTAGGTTAATGCAATAAATTGTATTTAATAGACAATTTAATACTCCTTAAATGAAAGTTAAAAAAATATGAGTCACCATACATTTTATTTACACAAAATTACATAAAGAAAAAAAACTGCTGATCTCTCCTTAAAACAAAAATAGGAAACATGAAATTTTTGAACTTTATGACGATTTTCTTGAATTTCAATACTTCGTATTACCTCCTCGTGCTTCCATTACTGCGTTTACGCGGTTTGGCATGCTGTACACCAAGTTCCTCATACGATTTTGGGGAATATTCTCCCATTCCTCTGTGAGAGCAATTTTGAGCTCAGGAAGCGTGATTGGGGGAGGGTTTCGTTGTTTTACGCATCTCCCTAGCTCGTCCCAAGTTTGCTCGATCGGGTTGATATCCGGGCTGCGCGCTGGCCACTCCATACAAGTAATGTTCATCTCTTGAAGGTAGTCATTCACAATCCTACTGTACCCTCCCCCTTCTCCACTTCTCCAATCGTCAACCGATATAAATGTTTGTTTGTTTGTTTGGCCTTGGTGATCGTCTAGTTCCCTACTTAGTCCCTCTACGTTGTGTCCGCGTAACTCAAATTCTTTTCAGGGTGCAAAATCTATCTAAATCTACCTATAGAATCCTATCAATACCTACGTAGCTTACCTAAACTCAAATACAGCCAAGTGTGAGTCACTAGGCAAAACCTCCTATCTACTATAATTTATTGTATCTGTTATACAGCCAAGTGTGAGTCACTAGACAAAACCTCCTATCTACTAAATTTATTGTATCTGTTATACAGCCAAGTGTGAGTCACTAGACAAAACCTCCTATCTACTATAATTTATTGTATCTGTTATACAGCCAAGTGTGAGTCACTAGACAAAACCTCCTACTTACTATAATTTATTGTATCTGTTATATAGCCAAGTGTGAGTCACTAGACAAAACCTCCTATCTAATATAATTTATTGTATCTGTTATACAGCCAAGTGTGAGTCACTAGGCAAAACCTCCTATCTACTATAATTTATTGTATCTGGTCTGAGGTACTAAAATTACATTAGATTTCTGTATTTTATCAAATCAATGAAAGATTTATTTATACTAATTTATGTATATTATTTTATAAACGGCTATGGAATGCTTTCCATAGGTCTTCGGTGCCCCGCCCCGCACCAGACAATGGGTTTCGTCTATTGACTGGGCTAACCCTCTTCCGTATTTGAAATATTTTCCGTAGACATCCATCTATCATGGATGCCCACAATATTTCGGGGAAACAGAATCTAATCTGTGAATTTACAACTTCCAAGTCTTAGTCCGTCTTAGTTAGTCTGCAAGGGATAAGAGGGCTTATTCTTTTAGCAAGTAGATAGGAATAGTCGAAACTATTCATCGCGGGTATCATCCAGTATTCCACACCTTCGAGTGTTACTTGGCACTTAGATGATCCCATTTGGAACCACTTGGTTCGGACGGTCCCTACCTAACTTTCCTATCGGTCCTATTTCTAGATTTTGTACTTTAATTATAAGAATGACCAAGAAGTAAGATTTTGCTAAGTAAATAGAAATTATACCCATTGTACTTAGAAAACCAAGACATTTCCAGTCTAGACTTTTCGTAGAATAGTTTTCAGTTCTTGTACGGTAACTTACTAACTATAGGGACTGCTCAGCTTGCCCTTAAGTCTGACTATAGGAAATACCATGATTATTCACAGCAAATAGGTAAAACGTCACAAAGTTAAAAAGTAAGTAAGTATCAATACTTTGAAGTCATTCAAATGTTTTATTAAATTTAATATGTCTGTCTATTCTTATTTAAAATAACTTAACTTATCTATAAGAATGACCCTGAAGTTAGGCTTTGTTAAGTAGATAGATATATACCTTTTTCACCTTGATACCCAAGACATCACCAGTCTAAGACTTGTCGTAGAGTAGCTTTGGGGTCGTGTACAGATCCTTAATAACTACGAACTGCTTCAGCCTTGTTCTAAGTCTGACTATTGGCAATACCATGAATATTCTCAGGTGATAGGTATAATCTTTAAATAAGTTAAAGTTAAATATCTAAGCTTTAAAGTCATTCAAAAGACAAGAAAGTAACAAAGTTTAATATCGTAAACAAGGATTAAAGTAGGTACGAAGTAAGTAGGTATCTAATTCTCTTCTAACTGTTTTCAACTGACTCCTACCTATGTTCAAGGTGTACCTAGAATACATCCCTACTAGCTATCTAGATGTGTTATAAACAAACTAAAAGTAGATATCACTACTTCACATTTACATTAATTGCGTGTGTCTTTCATCGAAGTGCAATGATGAAATATCTAACTAATCTAAGATAGTGTCACGAGGCGTTACTCTCGATTTTGACCTACTCCCTAAAACACCCTAAGGTCTGTCATCACGGACCGGAGTCCAGGGTTGTGAATCAAGACGGGGAATTGCCGCAAAGACTGCCTGAGTTGATTTAGAAAATAGATAAGCGAATGTGATCCACTTCGACGAATCTCGCCTCCATAGGCTAAGTACAACCCAGACAGGGAACCATTAGATTGATCCTATGAAAAGGTAAAATCAATCCTGAAAGTCGTTCCAACACATTCAGCCTAATCTTTCAAGGGAGGAAATCTGGTTTTAGTTGTCACAGTGAGTATCCAACCAGACGTTAAACCATGTTAACTTCAAACTCCGTTCACTCACACAAATGAAGTACCAGCTAAATATGATAAACTTTGGTAAGTAAATACCATAAAAAGCAGACAATCACTCGCGTGTCGAAAGGAATCTATAGTGAGATAACCCGAAAATAATCGTTTCACGCACGGGCAGCAAAACGTCCTAGCTCGAATTTAAAATAATCGTAATGACCCCGCGTCAGCGCACGCTTTCCTTTTTATAGGCGAGGGGGAAGGTTACCCCGCAATCTGGAGACATTTTCTGATACAAATCTATCTACAAATCTCGACACTGCTCTGTGATTGGTTCGCAGCCAGACAGAATGGCGCCACATTTAAAATCAGACCAATCACAGACCATTCCATGACTCGCAAACACTTTCAAATATGGAATGCGCTTGTAAAGGTAGCGTTCCGAATTTAGAGATTAACGTTATTATAATGTTCTTACAAAAACGGTCACCGTATTTTTACGTATTTATCTATTTTACTACTCTTATATTTAATTTACTGTTTTTATTTGTGAACGGAACGAAACTAAGCATATTTGGTTCGTTACAGCTCGACCCCCAAAGGTTTACGTAGGTGTTCAAATATCTAACCGTAGGAAACCTTTTCTAATTCTCATAATTTTCACAAATATAAACTCCAATTTTTCCAAAATATTCTTGATTTTTTTTTTATATTTTATTTTATTACTATATAAGGTCATTCATTATCAACCTGACAAACTTAAGGGGTAGGTTCCACACATAAAAAAAAAATACTTGTACTTTTTTTTTTTTTTCTAAACGTTTTTTTTTTATAAAATAAAAAAAAAAAAATTACGTAATTCTGCTTCATAATTAGTTATCCTTGTTAGAAATCGAAAAGGCAGCGCTCGGCACGTGTTAGTGACCCGCGCGTCAATGAACTGCGGGTCACTAACCCGCGCGTCCTTGACCTGCGCGTGTCCTTGACCCGCTACGGGGCGCGCACACTCGAATATTTCATTATTACGTCGCTTAACTCGATTCCCAACAATGATAAATAATAATTGAGCGGAAAAACGTAATCGATTTTTTTTTGTTTATTTGTGATTTTTAAGACAAAATATACATAAAAAAAAAAAAATTATAGGTACATATATTTTTTTTTTAGGTGTGGAACCTATCCCTTAAGTTTGTCAGGTTGATAATGAATGACCCTGTATAACTATAATTTTATAATTTTATATCTGCTATTAATTTTAATTTTATATTTTATTATTATAGCTTTATTTGCAACAGTTCAACTTCTAATCTATTAATATTTGATTTTGAATACTAATGTTTTGTATGTTAAAGTGAGTGAATACATATTATGTAAGTGTGTTTATACCAAATCATAAATATTGATTACTTAAGTCCGTAACCAAGGTTCATTAATGTTACAATTTATGAACTATCATGCCCATTACGAATTCGACAAGTGTCAGCATCAGAACTGAGTTGTGAATTCAATTTGCCCTAATGGCACAGTGTGGATACTTGATACCCTAACCTACATTCCGTTAACGTATGAAATACCACACCACTGACCCCAACAAATGGCAAATCCATTTGCAATAAGCCTAATACCCCATAGTTGTTACATTTCCACTTGGCACAAAACTCAAATTAACAATACTTATTGTTTGGAGCATGTGTAGTGTGGGGAAAATTTACTTCCTGCATGTAGAGTAAGATTTTCTATGGAATCAGGGATTAACACTGATGTACTGTCAGCTGACCTATCCTAACACCAAAATTCTCCTCCATATTAAATCTTTGTGCGTGTTCTGTATTATCCAACCTCAAACATCAATAAACCATTTCCTACTAAAAAATCATGGATTCACTAAAGCCTCTTTTTTTTTTTTTTTTTTCATACCAACATTCCTTCATAACATTCAAAGCACCCTTGCATTGCTATTCACCCCACTTAGGTGAACCAATAAATTTATTTTAAAAAGAAACTACGAAATTGTCTGTTTAAAATTCCCTAAAAAATCAATTTCCTAACTCCATTATCACCCTAGCTTTGTGTTATCATCACACTAATTAATTTGTATTTAGTATTATTAATATTATTTTTTTATTTCAAACATAACTATTATTAATTTGTATTAAGGATTGAGTAAATACAATTATTTTGAATTAGTTTATTTTAACTCGTTGCAATAATCTCTTAACAACATTTAATTTTGTAATTTATTTTTAACAATTCCTCTTAACTATATTGCAATAACCTTCTAACAAACATTTAATATTGTGATTTACTTTTACCATTTCCAAGAAGTGAAATGGGAAATGGTTGTGATGAACTATCAACTCGCTGCCCTAAACTGCTGGGTATGTCTTCCTTTTTCCTAACTCCGTATCTTAAATCAATTACCGTGCAAAAACGTATGTATCAGAATAACAAACAAAAGTAATCGATTGATTGATCAAGTCGATTCGATTGATCGATTGAACCATGGACTATCATTGTCATGTCAATGTCAATGTCAAAGTAGTAACTTTATTATTTATTTACTTGATGTCATTTTTATCGCTACAACGGCTATCGTATCATCGAAAATTCTAAATTTTAAAGTAGCTTTTGTTATTCTCAACGTTTTATAACAACCGCTCTAATTATCATAAACCTTATCAGTGCTGAAAGTTTTCTCAATGTGAAAATGTTTAACGTACTATATTTGTGGATACATAACAAGAAATATACGTAGCAGCTGTGAGAATAAAAGAGTTTGAAGTCGGCTACCAGACAATTTCCCGTGTTACCTACGTTTTTATTGACATCTTGATGACCGGATTATTTGCAAATCGCAAACAATAGAAAACGTGAGTACACTAATCTATCTGTATTTTCTTAGGATACCTACCGATTTCATCCCGCAATGTTGACCTACGATGTCAACCTGTTACCTATTTATTAATGTAGGTAAACCTATTAGCAGTAGCTAGTTTACATACATACTAATTAAATAGCCGCTTTTTTTAACCAACATCAACCAGTCCAATACTTGCATGTATTAAAATTCTCAGAAAATCCCCCAATAAGGTAGGTAATCTTAGTAGGTAGCCTAAGCCTCGATAGAGACTCCATCATCAGAGCTGGCCACCGATTTTAAACAAACTTACTTATTATAATAAATTGACATTGGTATCGATTCTGTATCTACCTATCAAAAGCAATGCTGTATGGAATCGAACCCACATTATTATTACTTTTATTATACTAGTTGATTTTAATAATGTCATATTATGGCAATTACTTCTTTACTGTTTTTTTTTTATTATACTACCTAATTACCATAACTAAAAATCTGAATTTTTAAATACTAATTTCTGTCTTGTAATTTCAGGTCTACACATTCCAATGCCGATTACTACCTGTACTGTCAACGGTCAAGAATTTCATCATCAACTCGTCCTAATTTAAGCTGAACTTATTCTACTGAATTAATGTTATTTAATCATTCATAATCATATTAAATTATTCAATTAAGATACCCAACTAAACCCCTTTATTTTAATTTCTTGACGTACGACCCCCAGTTTCTACAAACTTACTTATTTAGAATGATCTCTCTTTATACTTTACTACTAACATTACCAACACTAACAGATTAATTGCTCTACGACCCCCCATTCTTATGAATTCACTAACTTAAATTTAAGTTTCATATCTCTTATTCTAAATGATGAGGTCATGATGCCACTGACTCTTATTTAACTACTTAAAAATCCTACGACCCTCAATTCCTAAAATTCTATTAGTTTTTTTTTTTTTTTTTTTTTTAACTACTTATTTCTTACTCTAATAATATGATGAGGTCATGATGTCACTGACTCATACGAACTTACTTTTTTTTTCATTTCCGTTATATAACTACTTAGTCACCCTACGACCCCCCAATTTCTACAAATCTACTAGATTATCTAAATAACATATTTCTTACTCTAATAATATGTTGAGGTCATGATGTCACTGACTCATACGAACTTACTTTTTTTTTCATTACCGTTATTTAACTACTTAATCATCCTACGACCCCCCAATTTCTACAAATCTACTAGATTTTATCTAAATAACATATTTCTTACTCTAATAATATGATGAGGTCATGATGTCACTGACTCATACGAACTTACTTTTTTTTTTTTTTTTTCACTACCGTTATTTAACTACTTAATCATCCTACGACCCCCCAATTTCTACAAATTTACTAAATTTTATTTAAATAACATATTTCTTACTCTAATAATATAATGAGGTCATGATGTCACTGACTCATATGAACTTACTTTATTTCTAATATTACCGTTATTTAATTACTTAGTCACTCAACAACCCCCCCGATTTCCCCTTTAGAATGAACTCTGAATATCTCATACTCCTAATAATTAAAGTATTTTTTTAATTTACTGACCTAGTCTAAATATTATTACATAAAAGCAACAATACAATAACTTAGTATTGTTAAAGTATCGTATTTATTAAAAGTAATTCCTATACTTAAGATTGTAATGTAAATACATACTCTAACCTAAATAAATACTACAAATTTGGCTATTTTATTTCAACACAATAAGTAGATACCTAGGTGCCTGCTGAATTATTCACTTGCTAATTAATTCATAATCATAGTGGGTAACTTATCTAAACAGGAATTATAAGTAACATTTTTCTTTGTACCTACCTAATATATTTCTTAGTTGTTATCTACCAACTATCATAGGTACACCTTATAGTAGTACTTATTATGTATACACTGTAATATAATCATAAACTAGTCTTATTAACTATCTACTTTCTTCTTATTCCTACCTATTAATCCTACCTACCTACTAACAATCTATGTACAAACCTATCACCTAACTTAACTATAAAAGACTTTGCACCCCTATCCATCCACGGCAGCAAATTGTGCGGGTTACCCCGCACTACTATACTAACTTACAACTAAATATTACTAACTTACAACTAAATATTGCTACTTAAATCTACTTAGGTTTAATAGTTCAGATCCTGGTCACGGCACCAAATTGTACCCTCCCCCTTCTCCACTTCTCCAATCGTCAACCGATATAAATGTTTGTTTGTTTGTTTGGCCTTGGTGATCGTCTAGTTCCCTACTTAGTCCCTCTACGTTGTGTCCGCGTAACTCAAATTCTTTTCAGGGTGCAAAGTCTATCTAAATCTACCTATAGAATCCTATCAATACCTACGTAGCTTACCTAAACTCAAATACAGCCAAGTGTGAGTCACTAGGCAAAACCTCCTATCTACTATAATTTATTGTATCTGTTATACAGCCAAGTGTGAGTCACTAGACAAAACCTCCTATCTACTATAATTTATTGTATCTGTTATACAGCCAAGTGTGAGTCACTAGACAAAACCTCCTACTTACTATAATTTATTGTATCTGTTATATAGCCAAGTGTGAGTCACTAGACAAAACCTCCTATCTAATATAATTTAATGTATCTGTTATACAGCCAAGTGTGAGTCACTAGGCAAAACCTCCTATCTACTATAATTTATTGTATCTGGTCTGAGGTACTAAAATTACATTAGATTTCTGTATTTTATCAAATCAATGAAAGATTTATTTATACTAATTTATGTATATTATTTTATAAACGGCTATGGAATGCTTTCCATAGGTCTTCGGTGCCCCGCCCCGCACCAGACAATGGGTTTCGTCTCCTGACTGGGCTAACCCTCTTCCGTATTTGAAATATTTTCCGTAGACATCCATCTATCATGGATGCCCACAATATTTCGGGGAAACAGAATCTAATCTGTGAATTTACAACTTCCAAGTCTTAGTCCGTCTTAGTTAGTCTGCAAGGGATAAGAGGGCTTATTCTTTTAGCAAGTAGATAGGAATAGTCGAAACTATTCATCGCGGGTATCATCCAGTATTCCACACCTTCGAGTGTTACTTGGCACTTAGATGATCCCATTTGGAACCACTTGGTTCGGACGGTCCCTACCTAACTTTCCTATCGGTCCTATTTCTAGATTTTGTACTTTAATTATAAGAATGACCAAGAAGTAAGATTTTGCTAAGTAAATAGAAATTATACCCATTGTACTTAGAAAACCAAGACATTTCCAGTCTAGACTTTTCGTAGAATAGTTTTCAGTTCTTGTACGGTAACTTACTAACTATAGGGACTGCTCAGCTTGCCCTTAAGTCTGACTATAGGAAATACCATGATTATTCACAGCAAATAGGTAAAACGTCACAAAGTTAAAAAGTAAGTAAGTATCAATACTTTGAAGTCATTCAAATGTTTTATTAAATTTAATATGTCTGTCTATTCTTATTTAAAATAACTTAACTTATCTATAAGAATGACCCTGAAGTTAGGCTTTGTTAAGTAGATAGATATATACCTTTTTCACCTTGATACCCAAGACATCACCAGTCTAAGACTTGTCGTAGAGTAGCTTTGGGGTCGTGTACAGATCCTTAATAACTACGAACTGCTTCAGCCTTGTTCTAAGTCTGACTATTGGCAATACCATGAATATTCTCAGGTGATAGGTATAATCTTTAAATAAGTTAAAGTTAAATATCTAAGCTTTAAAGTCATTCAAAAGACAAGAAAGTAACAAAGTTTAATATCGTAAACAAGGATTAAAGTAGGTACGAAGTAAGTAGGTATCTAATTCTCTTCTAACTGTTTTCAACTGACTCCTACCTATGTTCAAGGTGTACCTAGAATACATCCCTACTAGCTATCTAGATGTGTTATAAACAAACTAAAAGTAGATATCACTACTTCACATTTACATTAATTGCGTGTGTCTTTCATCGAAGTGCAATGATGAAATATCTAACTAATCTAAGATAGTGTCACGAGGCGTTACTCTCGATTTTGACCTACTCCCTAAAACACCCTAAGGTCTGTCATCACGGACCGGAGTCCAGGGTTGTGAATCAAGACGGGGAATTGCCGCAAAGACTGCCTGAGTTGATTTAGAAAATAGATAAGCGAATGTGATCCACTTCGACGAATCTCGCCTCCATAGGCTAAGTACAACCCAGACAGGGAACCATTAGATTGATCCTATGAAAAGGTAAAATCAATCCTGAAAGTCGTTCCAACACATTCAGCCTAATCTTTCAAGGGAGGAAATCTGGTTTTAGTTGTCACAGTGAGTATCCAACCAGACGTTAAACCATGTTAACTTCAAACTCCGTTCACTCACACAAATGAAGTACCAGCTAAATATGATAAACTTTGGTAAGTAAATACCATAAAAAGCAGACAATCACTCGCGTGTCGAAAGGAATCCATAGTGAGATAACCCGAAAATAATCGTTTCACGCACGGGCAGCAAAACGTCCTAGCTCGAATTTAAAATAATCGTAATGACCCCGCGTCAGCGCACGCTTTCCTTTTTATAGGCGAGGGGGAAGGTTACCCCGCAATCTGGAGACATTTTCTGATACAAATCTATCTACAAATCTCGACACTGCTCTGTGATTGGTTCGCAGCCAGACAGAATGGCGCCACATTTAAAATCAGACCAATCACAGACCATTCCATGACTCGCAAACACTTTCAAATATGGAATGCGCTTGTAAAGGTAGCGTTCCGAATTTAGAGATTAACGTTATTATAATGTTCTTACAAAAACGGTCACCGTATTTTTACGTATTTATCTATTTTACTACTCTTATATTTAATTTACTGTTTTTATTTGTGAACGGAACGAAACTAAGCATATTTGGTTCGTTACACTACCTGTATGAGGTCGGGCATTGTCATGCATAAATATAGCTCACCCAAATTGACCATAAATGGACCAATTTTTTTTTTCGTTGAGGATTTCTTCCACATATCTTACGCTAGTTAAAGAGCCGTTTTCTATGATCACCAGCTCTGTGCGACTTTCAGAGGAAATTCCGGCCCACACAAGTACAGACCCACCACCGTAGGCTACTTTTTCTTCGATGCATGCTTGCTTGAATCTTTCCCCTGGTCTTCTATACACTCTGTGTCTTCCATCGTGCTTGTAGAGCATAAATTTTGATTCGTCGGAGAACATAACTTTCGACCGAACTACTTTCCGAGATTTTTTGGATTCTTTGAGTGACCCGGATTCATTGCTCTCGAGTGTATTATGAATGCGAAAGTTTGGATGTTTGGATGTTCAGACGTTTGGATGTTCAGATGTTTAGATGTTTGGATGTTTGGATGTTTAGATGTTTAGATGTTTGGATGTTTAGATGTTCAGACGTTTGGATGTTCAGATGTTTAGATGTTTGGATGTTTGGATGTTTAGATGTTTAGATGTTTGGATGTTTAGATGTTCAGACGTTTGGATGTTCAGATGTTTAGATGTTTGGATGTTTGTATGTTTAGATGTTCAGATGTTTAGATGTTTGGATGTTTGTATGTTTAGATGTTCAGATGTTTAGATGTTTGGATGTTTGTATGTTTAGATGTTCAGATGTTTAGATGTTTGGATGTTTAGATGTTTGGATGTTCAGATGTTTTGATGTTTGGATGTTTGTATGTTTAGATGTTTGGATATTTAGATGTTTGTATGTTTAGATGTTCAGATATTTAGATGTTTGTATGTTTAGATGTTTGAATGTTCAGATGTTTGGATGTTTGGATGTTTGTATGTTTAGATGTTTGGATATTTAGATGTTTGTATGTTTAGATGTTTGAATGTTCAGATGTTTGGATGTTTGGATGTTTAGATGTTTGGATGTTTGGATGTTTGGATGTTTAGATGTTTGAATGTTCAGATGTTTAGATGTTAGGATGTTTGTATGTTTAGATGTTTGGATGTTTAGATGTTTAGATGTTTGTTCCTCTATAACTCGATAACCACTGAACCGATTTGGCTGAAATTTAAGATAATGACCAGGAATAGGACATGGGCTTTTTATCTCGGAAAAAAGTACGGTTCCCGAGTTCCACGCGAACGAAGTCGCGGGCAACAGCTAGTCTACCATAAATCAAATCTACCAATTCCAGAATCTATTCTAAACAGAATCTGCCCTTAACCGAACGAAGGGCTCGGTCAATAAACGTTTAAACTTCATAACCTTTTGTCTGGTTTTGTTTGATTTATAAGTCTACATTTTTTTTTATTTTTATTTAATAGTTTTTACCACAAACTTCCTGATCCAAATTCCACAAACTTAACCAGTATATCATCCCTCCACAACCTCAAACAACACAAGCAGTTTATGTGGATTTTGCTTCGTGCACAAAATTATAATACTTTATTCAACTGAAGTAATGAGATGGCAGTTTTACGAGTAAACTTTAGCACTTATTCCGGGATTGCGGGGTTCGGCATGACGCTTATCCCGGAAACCCGGAGATATACCTCGATGAATAGGTATTAGCCCGGTATAGAGATGGCATAATTTGTAAGGGCTTACCCTCACTCGACTTTACATAACTTAGAGACTAGTGTATGGATAGAGATAAGTTTTATTACTTTTACCCTTATTATTGATACCTGCGTATTAGGTATAGTTTTCACGGCGGATCTCGGCCGTCGTGAAGTTAGCCGTTTCGATGCGCTTTGGATGCTTTTTAATGGAGCTTTTTCAAACTAAATTGTCTTTGCGCATCACAAACGGCTAACTTCACGGAAGCCTAGATCCGCCGTGCAATTAATCAAATCAAATCAAATCATATTTATTGTTCTTTTAGTTGTTACATTAGGTAATACCACAGAAATGTAGTAGGTACTTATACTTAAATGAAAAATCATATGTTTCGTGTAAAAATGCAATTGCAAGAGGGGGTTCAAGAGGAATAAAAGTTCTGTTGGACCCTCTGGAGGAACGGTGGGATACAAAAGAAATGTCCGCTATTGATGAGACTTATTGCACTTTTACCTACAAAAGCCCAGATAGACTAGTAGGATGTCACAAGAGGCTTCCGTCGATTGGGACCGGTAGGTATAGGGACCGCGGTCCCTTTCGCCGGATTGCTTTAATTTTATTATTTTTCTTCCGGCGAAAGGGACCGCTCTCGAAATGATCGAAAAAATCTATTGTCCAAGGCAGAAAAGTACAGTCAAAGGAAAAAGTAGATAGCAAGTAATATTATAGAGAGTTTTGAGCCATCATTGTTTGTTCTTTTGAAATGATATTCATAACCAGCTCTGCACAAAAGTTCAGATCCCTTTTGTGTGACACTAATGTGAAAAGATGGCTGAGCTTGAGATGTTGAAGGGCCGCCATCGTCTTCCATTTTGATAGTACTAAAATCGAAAAATTATGGTTAGTTATATTGAAAATTTGAAAATTTCAGTTAAAATTTCAGCTTTACAGATACAGCCTGGAGACAGACAGACAGACAGACAGACAAACAGACAGCGTAGGCTTATTTATTAATAAACACATTATTTTAAATTGAATAGATACTTACTCAGTAGACTGAGTCCAGTTTATTTAGATCCAAATAAAAGTTGTCCAATTCAGAAGCAGTAACAAAGTCCGTAATTTCATGCCAAGTCAGTCGTGTGAAGTAAGGTTCAAAATCCAGATAAACAAGCGAGGGTCAACAGTATCAAACTCATAGCACAAAACACAAGGTAGGAAAAACGAACGACTGCACTCTACAAACGAAAGTAAGAAAGTGAAGTAAAATTGTATATTATATTATTCATTAGTCGCATGAAGTGTCTCGTAATTCAAGCTCACTTTATTAGTATTTTTTTAAACGCCGACAAAACTAGCTAATAGAATAACAAAGGAAGCGGTTAGGCATATCAAAGGTCCAGCCGCATTTCTATTGTTTGTGCTTAGTCCTTACACTCTTTTCTGGCTTTGGCTATTGTTTCTAGCTAATAGAATAACAAAGGAAGCGGTTAGGCATATCAAAGGTCCAGCCGCATTTCTATTGTTTGTGCTTAGTCCTTACACTCTTTTCTGGCTTTGGCTATTGTTTCAGATTTAAGTAGAATTATACAATGCTTTTTTTCCCCAAAACATCATCTCAGAATTTTGCACGTGCAATATGGGAGCTAAATAAGTTCAATGTCTTTTTCTAATAATAAAATAACACTAACTTACGAATTATATTATGAACTAGATACTACTTACATAAACATTGTCGTATTTATTTCGGATCTGTATCTTCGACGACTGTACAATTTACGTTGCATGGTTTGCGGTCCCTTTCGCCGGAAGAAAAATAATAAAATTAAAGCAATCCGGCGAAAGGGACCGCGGTCCCTATACCTACCGGTCCCAATCGACGGAAGCCTCGTCACAAAGCCAAGGGGTCGATCAGAGTGTAGCAAACGGGGCGCTATGGAAAAAAAGACGCCAAAACTCACTATCGGGAGAGGTGGGGATGTGGGAGTATTAGGGTGGGGGAACCACGACGGGTCACTTATGAGGTCATTGACCTTTGACCTCGAGGTCATGACATAACCTAACCATCGGTTCTGTCACTCATTTTGAACCTAACCTATATAAGTCGAGGTACTCTGTTTTGAACTCCGTGTGGGCTTCCGCCAGTAGCTCTAGACGGTCGCCCCAAAGAGTGGTTTGTTCACACGAGTTTGAGGCGGAGCGAGGGGGGAGGTGGCGAGCGAAGCGAGCCGGCGACCTCCGTAGCGCAGCCAAGGACAAACCACTCTCAGGGCCTCCCTGAGCTTCTGGCTCCTGCACTATTTTATTGCACTACTATCTTCTGTCCCCGTGTCGGTCTTGCGGCCGGGCTTCGCGGCGGCCGCGCTTTCCGTGTAGCGTCGGGCTTTCGGCATACATTTTGAACCTAACCGATCCATGTCGGGGTTGGCAGCGAATGAAATGAAGGATACATTTTGACCTCTAGCTCCGAGGTCATTGAATTTAGAGGTCAATAACCTTTACTAAAGTTTAATTTCTCGGCAAGACCTATCTGATGACATCATAAAATATATACGTTAATTAGGGATGTGATTTTTCGTGAAAAATATTTTAAGTCTTTTTTCTTCAGCGCCCCGCTTGCTACACCCCAACCCTTTTGTCAGCAAGAGTAGACCCTGGCTTGGAGATTGCAATCGCATTATGGTGTCGGATGATGCAGACTGAAAGTCATAGGGGCGTAGATTACAAGACGCTCCACTGAACACCCTTTAGATTAGAGCCTGTGCACATGGCGTCTTTTATGCGCTGTGTCGGGTTAGTGTCAAAATCTCCTTTAAAGATCCCCTTGAAGGGGATTTTGGGAATTTTAGTGTCAAAATTCTCTTTGAAGCTTCAAGCTCAGTCTAAAGTGGATTTTGACACAAAAAAAATCCCAAAATCCCCTTTGAAGGGTAATTCTTATTTACTATTCTGTCGGCGCGTATATATAGGATCTTTGATTATTAGTGCGTGATATTCAAGGAATATGTTCCGCACACAAGAAAGAAACTACATGTTCTTTTTTTTTAACATTTTGTCTGAAAAAACTCGAGTAAATCGGTTACGTTTGCCTTTGTTAATAAACCTGCGCGTCAATAACCTGCGCGTGTCAATGACCTGCGCGTGTCAATAAGCCCCCTACAACCGCTACGGGGCTCGCGTGCTCGAATATTTTATTACTACCTACGCAATTTCCAATAATGATAAATATTGATTGACTAGATAAACGTAATCGATTTACTCGAGATTTCTAAGAGAAAATATACAGAAAAAAATATGCAATCGTATTGTTTTGATGTTTCCGTTTCGTTATACAACTAAAGCGTTTTTCGTACCCAAGAGAATATTACTACTACGTTTTTCGTAATAAATTGTCTTTGCGCATCACAAAGGTCTGATGATTGCCCCACCGACCGTACTAAGTATAGTATAGGTCGCACAGCGGATCTAGGCTTCCGTGAAGTTAGCCGTTTGTGATGCGCAAAGACAATTTAGTTTGAAAAAGCTCCATTGCGCATCGAAACGGCTAATTTCACTACGGCCGAGATCCGTCCGGATCTAGGCTTCCGTGAAGTTAGCCGTTTGTGATGCGCAAAGACAATTTAGTTTGAAAAAGCTCCATTGCGCATCGAAACGGCTAATTTCACTACGGCCGAGATCCGTCGTGAGACCTATACCAAACACTGTTAGTTTTCGAAATTATAAGTCCGCACTTCTGGCCAGGTTTTACAGACCCAGAGGCTGGGCAATACCCGTCCTATCTCGGATCTTATCGAATTCACTGACTCGTTTAAGACCCCTCACTGGTTCAGCGAAGGGGAAGGTAATGTGAAACATTTGGCAGCATTTGGCTAAACAGTTTGCTTGGTAGTCTATAGTATTAAATGTAGAGAAGATTTGTATATTTGTTTATTACGAATAACCTCGAAAACTACTGATCCGATTTTAAAAATTATTTCACTGTAATGCTACATTATCCCTCAGTAACATAGGCTATATTTATTACTAGCAACCCGCCTCGGCTTCGCACGGTTTTCATTGCAACCGTGCGTAGTTGGAGCAGATCGGCTAGTCTGTGATAATTTGATTTTTGTGAAGGTTTATTTAGTTAGACCATCGAGGAATATTTCGATTACTGGCCCATTTACACCATACCATAATTTGCATGCAAGAATTGTCTTGTCAATTTAATTTCATAACATTTTTGTTCTAAAATCAATTTGACAAGGCAATTCTTGTATGCAATTATGATATGGTGTAAATGGGCCATAAGGTAAATGAGTCAAATTTAGTCTTTCTTTTTAAAATTAAAAAGCTGACGAAACACGAAGCGATGAATGAAATTTATCGATTTTTTTCAGGTGCCCTACGTAGTGGAGATTTTCGTCGTTTTACGAATTTAAGTTTTGGACCTACTTTTAGATTGATTAAAATATTAATAGCCCTTTATTCCCAAGCCAATTCTTTATCTACCTTCCCATTTCGCTAGTGACGTCAACAGAAAGTCTCGACAGGTACCGTCCCCGCCCCCCGCAGTGTGCGGCGTGTGGCAAGTGTCAGGGTTACCACACTTTGAAATTAAATCACGTTTATTTAAGTTTATATTTTGGTGTACAAGTAGGTACAATAAAGTATTTTTCATTTTTTTTTTTTTTTTTTATAAAAACCACTAATGTGGCAACCAAGCGTACGGCCCACTTGATGGTCACCGTAGCCTATGTAGGTACGCATGCAACATCATAGATGTCACTTGCGTGTTACCACCATGAGACGTTAGATGGAAAGTCTCATGTGCCTGTAATTTCACCGGAAACCATACCCTTCGAATCGGAACACAGCAATGCTTACATTACTGCTTGGCGGCAGAAATAGGTATGGTAGTACTTCCCCGGACGAGTTCTATCACAAAGAACTCTACTACTCTTATTACTTCTATTACTTATTATTTATGTGCAGTTCGTGCGGAACAGCGGAACCCTGACGGTGTTGTTGCCAGTTATTTACGGCATGAGCGCGTTGAAATTGGCGTCCTAGCTCGTAAGACGTTTTAAAGTGATTCTTGTGATTTTACTGAATGTGGCGCAGCGGGCGCAGGTACGCCTGCGACGCGGAGGTTGCGGGTTCGGTTCCCACCTCGGGTCAAATGTTTGTACGATCTACAAATATTTGTCCCGGGTGTTCTGGGTATTTTCTATTTATAATAAAAAATATCTATCTATGTATTGTGTTGTATTCTGTATATATCAGTCATCTAGTACCCATAACACAGCTCTGTTTAACAGCAGCTTACCTTGGGGCTAGATGATGCTGTGTGGATTGTCCAGCATTATTTTCATTTTCATTTTCAATTAAATTGTATTATGTTACCAGTCGTAGTAGGAAGTAAATTATTTGTCGTTATAATGTCTGTAAAAGGTCGACAACCCTAACATTGATCATGCCCTTTTGCGTTTCGATTCTGAATAATTAATCCTTAGACAGCTGATGTCTGATACCATAGACATAAAACGCAATTTATATAGAGTAGTAGAGTTCTCTGTGATAGAGCTCGTCCGGGGAAGGACTACCACCATACCTATTTCTGCCGCAAAGCAGTAATGCTCGCATTGCTGTGTTCCGGTGTGAAGGGTATGGTTTCCGGTGAAATTACTGGCACATGAGGCTTTCGATCTTAACCTCAAGCTGGCAACCCGCAAGTGATACCTCTGGTATTGAAAGCATCCATAGGCTGCGGTAACCGCTTACCATCTTGTGGGCCGTACGCTTGGTTGCCACTTCAGTTGTATAAAAAAAAACAATATATTTGAATTTAAACCGCATAAAATGTATAAAACTGTATTGTCATTAGAAGAGGTTTAGAGGTCCCGAAGTAGTTTTTATTATTTTTATTTGGCAAAAGCTATCAAACACTTGCCTGATTTTTCCTATTATCTTGGTAAAATCCAATTTCCTTAAAGGGAATTGGTTTTATACAAAAGATAGGTACAAAAGATACGAGAGTACCTATAGACATGAAAAAACTTTCACGTAATAAAATTACACAAAAAAATGAGGTTTTTAACAACACAGGTTCCTATGCATAGAACTCACTTTATCTTTGTGCATTATAATCAAAATTAGCAGTCACCAACCCCAATGGAACGACGGCATGCTTAATTCGGCCGCATCAAGGCCGCGACTCGGCTGCGATAGCCGTATCTTGGCCACAAAGACTAAAGTATGGCCACAGCATGGCCATATATTGCACGGGCATATATCTACATCACGGCATTTTAAAATTACCACTGGTGGCATACGGCCTAGATTCAAGATAGGTAGTTATTGGCATAAATTAAGTGTTTGTGTGTGTTAAGTGTAAATTAAGACCTACTTAATTACCTACTTAACGAATCCGCCATAAAGTAGGTATTTAATAAATAAATAAATAAATAATGCTGGACAATCCACACAGCATCATCTAGCCCCAAAGTAAGCTGCTGTAAACAGAGCTGTGTTATGGGTACTAGATGACTGATATATATTTAATACAATACAATACATAGATAGATATTTTTTATTATATATAGAAAATACCCAGAACACCCGGAACAAATATTTGTAGATCGTACAAACATTTGTCCCAAGGCGGGAATCGAACCCGCAACCTCTGCGTCGCAGGCGGACCTGCGCCCGCTGCGCCACATCGGTCGTCGTATCTAATAGTAGTAGGTAGGTAGTTACTCATTAAATAGCCGTAGCCCATGTACGCTTGCTACGAAAAATTACCATCTATCTAATTCTATGTGCTAAATAACATTTTTAAAACTGTAGGTAATAATTTAGCCGGTTATAAATATTATAGGTTTATTTATTTTTATTTTGTTTATTTGAGAAACCAACGGCGATTTAAAAAAAAATCAAATCAAAATGTTTATTTCTCTAACGGATTTACAATTATTTAAACATTGTGAAGACCTTCTTTTAAGTAGAAATACCTGTTTTAGAAGGTCTTGCTCTTCCATATCAAAAACTTTTTTATAACAAAATTATACTTAGAAATTATAAATAGGTAGATAACTAGGTAGGTACACAAATTATCACTGACATCTCAAAATTTAAAGACACTACATGCCAATGTTAAAAGTAAAGTAGAATAAAGATAAAATAAAATATGCTCTTATGTCTAATATCTAATATTAGATTTACAATGTATATACTTAAAAACATTATTAATCCTGGTAAGTTACTAAACGTAAGGCTAATAATAGGTTTCTACATTTGTCTGAAGTAAGCAAAGTTGTTGGGAACAAAATATTTGTAGGTTTATTAGGTTATACTCTTACTGTACACGCTCTAAAAGTTTTTTTCTTATTAGGACCACCCCAAACTCATAAAAAGATATTTATCTTCTTTACGAAGCTGAGCTGAACTTCACTGAGCGAAATAAAACATGTTTATTCTACTTTCCCTCCGTAGGGTAGCGCGGTTCCGGTTTCTGAGGAATATCCGACTTTTGATAATGAAATAATCTAATATAATAATACTGTAAATTAGCCCGATGCTTAAGTAAATCTATGCTAAGGCATATTTGACAGCTGACATTTACTACTTAGTACAGCTGTCAAAAATGCCAAGATGACACACGGTGTTGGAGCGAAACGGGTATTGCGTCATTGCGATAGGATGGTTTATGTTTGTAAAAGTGGTTGTTTTAAGAAAGTCTGAATAAATAGAATTAACTAATCTGAAAACCGTATTTATCTGTGAAAGTTCATCCCCTGAGGCTCCGTCATACTAAATAAGTAAATGTAATAAGTCACGCTATGATAAAATCCTCTAAAACTGGGTCCCAGTTTGACCGTCTGTTGTTCAAAAAAGAACAGAGTCAACTAGTATGTGATTTTTGCAGATTATTTTAAGCACTGAAGAGGCGCTTTAAAAATCCTATACAAATTAAAAAAAAAAAAAAAAAATTTTGTCTAAAAATATCGTCACCTAAGGTTAAAATACCTACAATTTTATTTTAACAGCTGTTTACTTGCTGAATCGATAACTGCGGAAAACCGATAAGCGTGGAGAATAGAGGTTGTCGAATGGCCGTCAAGAAGAAAGACGTGTAGGATAGGACAGCCTACATGATAGACCGCTAAGTTGTAGCGGTCGCAAGAAGACGGTAAAGAGCGGTCGTTATGGTACTTTATGCTAGAGGCTTATGATAATAGATAGAGGAATTTGATGGGAGTTTCTTCAGCTATCTTGCTAAAACGATTGGGTCTTCCCACTATAATTTAATCTCGCGTATTTTGAGCATATTTGGTGGCAGTTTATCCAAATATGGCTAGTGTCTTAACACAAGTGTAAATAATTATTGAATGTAACATAATTTCAATGGTTTGGCTAAAAAGGTTTGTAATTTGGTCAAAGACTCTCCTAGAACATTTTAGAATGCAAGCCGCCATTTCTAAATCATGATTGTTTGTCCACGTTGAATTACTTGACACTTGCAAAATTGTCTAAATAAAATTGACAGATGCCATAAATAAAAGAAGAAGCTTTATCCCGGGTTTTCCTTGTCCGTGTATCAATGTACTTTGATGAACAATAAAAAAATAAAAAAAAACACGAAAGACGTATATTTTTAAACCTAAACTTATGAAAAAAACATTAACGTAAGAAAAGGCGGTATGTCTCAGGACTCTCCATTGGACTTCCCATTGGGCGAAAAAAAAAAACAGAAATGTCCGTCCAAACGTACTTCTCTAAACATAATTTTAGCATAAAAATGAATGCGCCATAAAGCTTTGATATTCCCATTGCGGGTTGCGAATGAAATATTTATTCTACGCAATTTAATACGAAACTCTGCTTTAATTTAATTTGTTTCTCTGCCTACAAACCTTTTTGGTTTTAAATTTATCTTGAGATAAAAAAAAAACATTTATTTCGGACTCAGGTTCAGATAGAATAGATAGAATAAGTACAATATTGCCAAAAAGATACACAGGTTATCAGATAAATGGTCTAGTGGTAATGACCCCTTCCGAAGGTCGCGGGTTCGAATCCGATCGTGCATCAATGGATTTTTCTATTCGAAAAATGTATGTGCGCAATGTCAATGCTCTTACACGGTGAAGGAAAACATCGTGACGAAACTGGCATGTCCAAGAACTAAAAACTCTGAAGACATGTGCCATCCACGTGTACCACGGGTAAATAAATCTGCCCGTGGTTCACCTTAGTCCACCTGGGTGTACCACGGGCAATTTAATTTTCCCGTGGTTCACCCAGGTGGACTAAAGGTGGACCACGGGCAAATTAACTTTGGTCCTTACCCGTGGTCCACCTTGTTAGTACACCTGGGTGAAGGTGGAACTGGAAACTGGAACTGGAACAAAGTGGACCACGGGCAAGGACCGCACCTTTTTTTTTTTTTTTTTTTTTTATTCTTACATAATATATTTACAAAGGGCTTTGAGTCGCTTTGCGAACTATGTCAGCCCTGTTACAGCTTGCATTTGAATCTACTACACCTTACTTAACTATATTATACAGCATTGTAATAAGCGTCTTAGCCGCATCACACGACGGGGCGGATAAAACACTTTGAAATGCGCCAACATCTAACATATTCAAATCGTATTGACTACACATGTGCGATCTCACAGGCTGACTTCGAACACATTCAACCAGAAGGTGATGGACATCTTCTATAACTCCGCAAGTAGAACAGTTGGGAGACTCGGAAATTTTCATAAGGTGGTTGAACTTGGCAAGTGGAATATGTCCCGAACGCAGCCTGTGAGCTGTTACAATCAGACATCTCTTATACTTACAGTTCACAAACCAGGGCATACGAGGAGGTTCATATTGTATAATTCTATACCAAATACCTTTTAACTCAGAGATATTTAAATAATACTCTTTCCATTTCTCAAAAACTTTGTATTTATATTTCAACAATATTTCCGTATGTTCGGATATAATGTACGTATCTACTCCTACTGAAATAGCCCCCTTTGCCAGCTTATCGGCCTCCTCATTGCCCTGGATACCAATGTGCGATGGAATCCACTGCAACCTCAGTTCCATGCCATTGCTAAGTACAGACAATACTTTATTAAGTATGGCATACGCTAATGACGCCCCCCGTGCACCAGATGCACATCGGGCGACATGCTGTAGAGCGCTTCTACTATCTGTCAAAATAACTACTTTCCTTAGACCTAAAGTCGCGGCATATGATAATGCCTCCGAGATTGCAAAGAGTTCCATCGACATAATAGTATTATACTCAGATTTGACTTTGTACTTCTCCTTTACATTGCGACTGGGATCATAGAAGGCTGCACCCGCACCGTTGACTGTTTTAGACCCGTCAGTGAACAGTTTATGCCAGCCTCTATATTTATTATTTAGCATAGCAAGTGAAAAAAATTTTAATTCATTATTATCATATTGATTTTTAGCTTGGTCTATTCCATCTACAACAGTCTCTATAAAATCTAATCTTATATTCGATACCCAAGTATTTAACGAAAACATGTTTAACGGATTACTACTTTTAACAATTTCTAAATTAGTTTCTTCAAAAATGGATATGAGTATAGGTTTTTTCTGACAATTGGTATTTAACAGTTCTTTAAATAAAGTGATGGTAATATTATCAGAAAATGACTGAGCTTTAAGGCAATATTTAGTAGCTAGGTATTGTCGTCTAATCTGCAGTGGATGTAAACACAAATCACATTCGTTCTTATAAATCCACCGATCACTCTCATCGCCATATTCTGAACCCTATCTAATTTCACAAGATGCGTCTTAGCAGCGGTTTCGTAAAGAAAACATCCATAATCCATTCTGCTACGAATTAAAGCAATATATAACCGGCGTAGATGCTTAGGGTGTAACCCCCACGAAGCACCAGCTAAAACTTTCAACAGACCTATCATCTTCATTGTTTTTTCGCGAGTCTCATTAAGATGTTTGTTCCAAGATAGAGACCTATCCAACCAAATGCCCAAGTATTTTATATTTGATACCGCTGTCACATTATTACTATTAATAGCAAGGTTGACCCTATCCATACTTCTACCTCTCCTAAAACTACAGCATTGAGTTTTTGCTGGAGATACTTCTAAACCTAATTCCCTCAACTTGCTTACGGCGATATTTAAGGCCCTTTGAAGACTAATTTCGTTTAAATTTGTGTTCCTATTTTGAGTATAAAAAACGAAATCATCAGCGTACTGCAAAACAGAAACGTTATTATATCCCTTGCAAATGTTGTGAGTAGCTATATTAAATAAAAGAGGAGAAAGAGGATCACCCTGTGCTAATCCCCGTCCCGCTAACCTAGATATGGTTTCCATATCATCATCATCATCTTCTTTTATTTTTAAATATCGGTTGCTTAGAAAAGACCACAAATATTTACATATTTGAGACCCCATATTTAGCCTATCGAGCATAAAAACAAGCTGATCCGTCAAAACGTTATTATAGGCATTTTCAACATCTAAAAAGACTGCAAGCGTAGATATATTTTTTGTGAACCCTATCTGTACTTGTGTAACAAGACGGACTAAACAATCTATGCATGACTGGCATTTTCTAAATCCACTCGTAACTGGAGCTAAAATTTTATGTTTTTCTACAAACCATTCAATACGTTTACAAAGCATTACATGAAATATTTTACAAATGCAAGATATTAAAGAAATAGGTCTAAATTTGTTCGAGTTAGGCTTGGGGATCGGAACTACCCTAATACTACGCCATTGATCAGGTACCTGAGCATGTTTAAATATCAAATTGAATACCTGAAGCAAATATAATTTACCTACCCGAGGAAGATGATATATCATTGAATACGTAATATTGTCTTCCCCAGGGGCCGTGTCTTTCTTTTTCAAGCAATTCTGAAATTCTTGAAAAGAAAATTCTTTATCTAACAAGGTGTTTCTGGAAGTGATCACTGGTTGAGAGGTTTGCACAAAATCAGGAGCTAAATTACATAAAAGTTCTTCTTTCATATCACCAGAGGCACGTACACTATCTCTTCTTACACCCTTCATCCAGCGCATACGGCGCCACATATCTGAGGCTGACATGGTTTCGTCTACCGTACCACAGAAACGTTGCCAACTTACTGACTTAGCCCGCCTATGAACTCTCTGCGCTTCGGCTATCTTTGACTTTAGTTTATCAAGATTATCAGGTGTAGGGTTTTGCCTAAATGTCTTTAAAGCCAAACGACGTTGGGCTATAGCCAGGGATATCGCTGGACTCCAGTAAGGTTTGGGTTGAAAAGACTGTAAAGGATCTGTGCAATTTTTAATCAAAGGAATACTTTTATGAGCGGCATCGTTTACCTTTACTATAAATAAATCATAGCTAGATTGAATGTCATCCTCACATATTAAAGTTTCACTAAGACTACTTTTTAATATCTCCCGATACAAATCCCAATCAGCCAATTTAAAGTTACGACGCTTTACAAATCTACGTGAGCCTTGATAATGTAGACAATATTTGATTACCAAATGATCACTACCTAAGTTCTCTCGTGTAACTAACCATTTAAAATAAATTGCTATATCAGATGTTACGAATGTTATATCTGGTGCGGATTCCTGTAAATGATTATTAACTAATTTAACCCTAGTGAACTCCCCATTATTAAGTGATATATAGTTATACTCTAACGAGGAGTCAAGTAACTGCAGTCCTCTATTATCTGTTTTACATGACCAATTAGAATGATGACCATTGAAATCGCCGGCCACTATCGATTTTGACGAATATTTCGAAAAAATACTATCCCAGTCACATTGTGAAGTTCTTACAGTTGAAGGGCAGTAAACCGATATAATGTGCTCTAAGTACTTACAGTTGAGTATTTTTAAACATACAATTTCTATACCTTTGTTACTAATATTTATCGGACACATATTTTGAGTTTTGATTGATTTATGAACTAATATAGCTACTCCTCCGTAAGAATCAGTTCTATCTTTTCTAAATACATTATAATTACTTATTCGCAGGATAGTATCAGAATCAAGCCATGTTTCACTTAGTAAACAAATGCCAATTTTTTCTCGACAAAGCAAAAGTTCGAGCTCTTGTTTTTTAGGCATCAAGCTCTGCGAGTTCCATTGCGCAATATTTAAAAATTGCGAAACGGAACCCACAGGGCCTGATGCCCTGACCGCAGCTAGATTGGAAATGTTGTTATCCATCATAAATGAAACCTAATAGTTTTGTCATGACATCTCCACTGCTCACCATCTGCACTATAAACGACATTAACTCATCCAACAGTAATTTTAACACTTGACTAACTTTTTCTTCAAAACTCTTACCTGAAAAAACAATATCTTTTGCTTTTCTAAATATACTACTGAAATTGTTCTTTTTCTTTTGATCGCTACTACACTGCGTTTTCTCACCTGCCGGTTTATCTGCCGGTGGGTCCTGAAAGGCCTCAGCATTACACGATAAAACTTTTACACGTCTCTTCTTTCTACTTTTTCTTTTCTCGCTGTTCGAGGGTCCGTTCGTAAACACATTTTCTTCGTTGCCATTCTTAGACTCGACATCACTCTCCGATACTTCCATACCATTGCGTCGCAAAACCTCTGCTTCATCCATGTGAATCGAAGCTTCTGTTTGTATCACCTTCGCACCCACACTTTGACTATAAGACTTAGTTGATCTAACAGATTCGTAGCTTTTCTTGTTATTTTCATTGTCAAAGTTGAATAGTGGATTCATAAAGCGCCCATCAAACTTACTTGCTTTATTATCTGTGTACTTCGACAACGCAACTTTGTACGTGCAGTTTTCTTGGCTCATAATGGACCTGATTTCTCTCTCCTTCAAATAAACTGGGCATGACTTACTCAGAACCATATGCTTGCCTTTGCAGTTAATGCATCGATACTCTGTCGTCTCACAATTTGTGTGTCCTCCACCGCATTTTGGACAAAAAGACTTTTTTGTTGGACAAGTACGTGTTACATGCCCATACTTCCAGCACGAGCCACACTGCGTCACCGGAAAAGTGTAAGGATCTACTTTAAATCTGCAACCATATCCAAATACATAAAGAGGTACAGTAGAGCCCTTGAAACCAAAACGTACAGTCTCACTGCTGACCCATTCACCTGCCTCTGACATTCTATTCAGTCTTTTAACCGACAGTATCTCGTATTCACATTGTAGTGACTCCATCAAATCTTCGTCTTTCACATCAAGTTCTAAGTACTTTACTACACCATAAGAAATGCCAACTTCATTCATCCAATAGCATCTATATCCTGACTCCATAAATGCCTTATTCGAGATTAATTTATCACCATCATCTTTATTTTCGAAGTTGATGACAACTCTATACGGACTTCTGTATTTTATCTGTGTCGCATTGGTAATTCCTTCAGCCTTTAGCAGCATAGCCAGCCCGATTTGTTTCGGTAGCATTTTGTAAGACGACACACATACTTCAAAACAATTATTATTAAAATTTTGGGTACCTCTCACAGTCGATCCTTGAGACTTTTCAGACACATTACGGTTTCCTTTCCTCTGCACCAAAGTAAATCCTTCCTCATCAATAACTTCTCGCTCATCATTACTGTTGTGTTCCCTCATTCGTTTAGCCGGCCGACGTTTCTCCCTCATATTAATTGATTCCTCGTGTTTTTTATTTTCAACTAAATATCCCAGTACACCAGTCTCTTCTTCACTCAATGAACTTCTGGACCGAGGCCTGTCGACCTCGGTCACGCTCATTTTGTAGTTGACACAGAACTGCACTAAAATGTATTTACTGTATTGTCCGTAATTAATTACAATTGTTGATAGCAAAACTAAGCACAAAACATTAATTTAAACAATAAAAAACTAATTATTTATCGGGAGAAAATTCAAACCATTCCGCCATAAAATAAATTCAAATTTCGAATCAGGACCGCACCTTGAGAGTAGGTCAGTGTACCAGCAGTGGGAACATTAGAAGGCTGTCATGAGTTGATGATGATGAAGATGATGACTGCTAGTTTGTGTGTTCTGTGTCAAAATAAATATGTATTTTTCTTTTTTCTTTTTTTTTATATAGGTATGCGGAGTAATGAATATCTGTTGTATCCCACATTATCAGATATTCGAATATTTAGATATTCATTTATTTATTTACTTTTATTGACTTCAATTTTTATTATATTCAATTCTAAATATTTTTCAATGCCATTCTCCTAATTTGCACGTCATGAATGATCAAGCATGTTGTTTCATAAACTTAATTGAACACCTGTGTGCTGTATAGTTCGCACAGCGGATCTAGGCTTCCGTGAAGTTTGCCGTTTGTGATGCGCAAAGACAATTTAGTTTGAAAAAGCTCCATTGCGCATCGAAACGGCTAATTTCACTACGGCCGAGATCCGTCGTGAGACCTATACATAGATACACACAATATGTTTTTTGCAAATAAAATTTATCTTTATCTTTATCTTTCATTACCATAGCGTTACATTGCATAACATTGGCATGTCAAATAGGTAGGTCCTACCTACAGTACATTGATAGCTTATTTAAATTTATTAAAAAAGTTAATTTAAACTCATCCTCAAAATTAAATATATCTAGATGCGGGTCGTAGGTAGGTACAGCTTCAGTAATAGCAATGGTAATAGGCTACTAGCAGCAGGCACTACATCCTATACTAATCAGAAAATGTGCACGCGATGTACTCGCTGACGTGGTAAAATGGGTGACACTCAGGTTGGCATTACCCCTGTTCATTTCAGCATTCCCTCGTCAACCCGATGTAGGAGGAAGGTAGGAAGGTAAGGGTACAATGGCCTGGTCCATTCATCCAATGTCGTTGGATTAATTAAATCGCAAGAATCCTTCAGGAGCTATTTCACGCGCCATTATGTTAGACGGAATCCACAACAAAGAATAAAGATGTGGTTATATACAAAATAGTACCTGCTCTTGTGGGTGTTACTTTGTGTGTCGTGTGTCATTTAAATGTTAAAAAAAACAAAGCAGTAATGGTCGCATTGCTGTGTTCCGGTGTGAAGGGTATGGTTTCCGGTGAAATTACTGGCACATGAGGCTTTCGATATTAGCCTCAAGGTGGCAACCCGCGAGTGATAACTCTGGTATTGCAAGCGTCCATAGGCTGCGGTAACCGCTTACCATCTTGTGGGCCGTACGCTTGGTTGCCACTTCAGTTGTATAAAAAAAAAAAAAAAAAAAAATGTTGGTGTTTGCTTAATAACAGTATGCATAGTATGATGAAGTATTAACATCAGAGATATGGTGAAGGCTCTAAATCGGTCGTCATGGCGCTCTTTGGCCTATGTCCAGCAGTGGTAGTTTTCTTTCAATTCTGACGACCGATGTGGCGCAGCGGGCTCAGGTCCGCCTGCGAAGCGGAGGTTGCGGGTTCGATTCCCGCCTCGGTTCAAATGTTTGTACGATCTACAAATACTTGTTCCGGGTGTTCTGGGTATTTTCTAAAAATATATATCTATGTATTGTATTAAGTATATATCAGTCATCTAGTACCCATAATACAGCTCTGTTTAACAGCAGCTTACCTTGGGGCTAGTTGATGCTGTGTGGATTGTCCAGCATTATTTATTTATTTATTATTTCAATCCGTCACTTCCGGTTCGGAAGTCAGAGCCCATTCCACTGAACCAGCATGGCTACCTATACCACGGTTATAATCAACAACAAATCGGGCACACAAATCACGCTTTTCAATGGTCTTATTAATAAACATCGCGTCTAGACAAGCCAAGAAAAATAGCAGGAATATGTAAAGTAACTCGGAGGTAAGTAAGGGCTACCACGGCTCAACCACCATCATCATCATCTGGAAAAGCGATGTGCTTTGGTGCTTCGAAAGGCACGTTATGCAGTCCTGTTTTTTTTTTAGTTAAAGGCTTTCAGGTGGCCAGTCACTAGACTGACTCATACCATTTTACCTACATAGTTCAATTACAATTGTAAACCGCATAACTGAGACTCCTTCATACGAATTTGTAAAGGTGCGGGCCAGGGTAGAGCACATTTATTGTAATAATATTACATGTGTGTGTTGAATACCAAGGAAGTATAGGAATACGTTAATATGAACTCTTTTTTTTTTTTTTTTTTTTTTATACAACTGAAGTGGCAACTATGCGTACGGCCCACCAGATGGTAAGCGGTTACCGCAGCCTATGGACGCTTGCAATACCAGAAGTATCACTCGCGGGTTGCCACCTTGAGGCTAAGATCGAAAGCCTCATGTGCCAGTAATTTCACCGGAAACCATACCCTTCACACCGAAACACAGCAATGCGAGCATTACTGCTTGGCGGCAGAAATAGGTATGGTGGTAGTCCTTCCCCGGACGAGCTCTATCACAGAGAACTCTACTACTCTTAAACTCTTAAAACTAAACTTTAACTCTACTGGAAGAGTAATCAAAGACTTATTCTCAACCGAATATTTTATACAAACCAATAATAAAAACTGAAAAATGCTCTTCTTGACCAAACTCAAAAATCCTTGCTGTTTCACCTCGTTTCCATGGCGATCAAAATCCCGCTGTCAATTGCTTCTTATTTTGAATTGCCAACATTAGGTAGGTATAGTTCTCTCGGCGGATCTAGGCTTCCGTGAAGTTAGCCGTTTCGATGCGCAATGGAGCTTTTTCTAGCTAAATTGTCTTTGCGCATCACAAACGGCTATCTTCACGGAAGCTTAGATCCGCCGAGAGAACGATATACCTAATGTTGGCAATTCAAAATAAGAAGCAATTGACAGCGGGATTTTGATTGATCGGGTGCACGAAGAAAGGAATTCCCGAAACTCAACTCCTAGAGGACACAGCAGGAACAAGTAAACACAGACAAAGTCGCGGGGTTCTGCTAGTATTTTTATAAAACTGGAAGCAACCCTAAGAAGTAACCACCCCCGCTGCAAGGGTAACCAGTCGCTACCCCGTGAGATCGCCGCTACCCCGGCTGAATTCTAACGACATTGCTTAAGGAATCTGATTTTGTATTTGGGGATGTAATTTTATTAGGGCAAGCTGGGGTGGTTAGATAGTTTGGTAAACTTTGTGAAGGAATTGGAAGCTGTCATGTAATTCATATATTTTGTATATTTCGTAATGTAATGTACATATTTTATTATGTTAATAAACATCTAAGATGAATATAAGATTAGCTGAATTTACTTTACAACAAGTACAGATAAGTCAATGGTCAACGCTAGTGACGGAGTTATTAGGCCGCCTGAAGGCCTCTTTCATGACCATTGAAAACAGCAGGCCAACTATGAACGTTTTTCTGTAACTTCAGAGCCGAAAGAAAAACGAACGATAAACAAAGCTATTGGCCTTTGACTATATACCTGTCATTGGCCTCCACGAATTTATACAAGGTTGGTATACAAGGTATACCTACCTACTTGTTGGAATTTGCAAAATTATTGTGTTTTATTACACGAAATTTGCAGGTTTGTGATGCGCAACGACAATTTAGTTTAGCTCCTTATTTTTTGGTCTCAGCACTCAGCTCACAAACACGGAGCTTTTTACAATATAATTGATTCCAGAGGGTCTATTCTTGCGGACAAAAGCGATGTAATTATCATGACAGTTTCCGTGGTTCAGCTTATATACGTGAATACTTAGCTTAGTTGTCACCGACATAAGCTAAACTACGATATTTGGCACGATTATCGTTTGTCGCTTCAAGAGTAGACCTTCTGTAGTATAAGTTACCTGTCACTGGAGACCAGTATAAGCTGTGTGTTGGCGTACTTGGCTCTTCGCTTGCGCACCGCCGAAAGGGCAGCACAAACGCTGGGGGAGAAGGCACGGCATGGAGGACACTGTAACAAGCACAGCATAATGAACCTTCGAGCACTTATAAATAAACAACAAATAGAATAGTGGTATAGCTACTTACCTACCTAGAGTTAAACTTCTTGGACCTTGTGAAACAGAACTCTAATGCAAGCAATCGGGCCATCAAATTTCTCAATAAGCAAAGTAGAAGACCCTCAAATCTCCGTTTCCCTATATCTGAAACCTTCGCAGCATCATGTTGTAGCTTCGTGCTCTTACGGAGTGTCGGTGCTGGCCAAGAAAACCTGTCTCCTAGCGGGTCATTAAGCAGGTTTCTCAAATTAGGCTAGATCACTAGCTAACTGTATAAATGTAAGTCCTTTAAAGGAGACCATGGGCACAACTTACCCAATGAGCAGCAAAATAGAAAACTCTCAAAGCATCAGCAGGCAGATCCTCATACGCCGTGTCTCCCCCGTCACCCTGCAGCCGGACCCCTCGCAGAACCTCATGGAGTGGTGGTGCTGGCCAGGGGAACCGCTCTCCGAGAGGGTCCTCCAGTAGAGCGTCTCTGACGGGTCGGCCTCTGATCACCAGGGTTGGTACTCCTACTGCTATGCTGTATTTTTGGGTGAGGCGCCTCTGTGGACAATAGGAATGGTATTAAAAAAAAATCTCAAGATTGTTTTTGTTCATGTCAACAAATGACGTGACAGGCTGCAGGCAAGTCGTTCGCCTGAAGTTAAGCACCACGCCTGACCAGGGGCCTTAAAATTTGACAGCAGTAACTAAATAGAAATTGGGATTGGATCGGAATCGTCATTGGATTCAGGAGTAAGGCATCTGGTTTGCCGTGCACCAATGGATTTTTCTGTTCGAAAAATTATGTGCGCAATGCCAGTGCTCTCATACGGTGAAGGAAAACATCGTGAGGAAACCGGCATGTCCAAGAACTAAAAATTCGAAAGACATGAGCCATCAACCAATCCGCATTGGGTCCCCGTGGTGGATTAGGACTCAATCACTCTCTCCTGAGAGAACATTAGAAGGCTGTCATGATGATGTTTATTAATCAATAGTTTTCATCATCGTCAACATCCACAGCCCGATTTCACCCACTGCTGGGTATAGGCCTCCCTTTGTATGTGCCACACCTCTCGGTCCTGTGCTAGTCTCATCCAGGTTCGCCTTCGATTTTTGTTATATCGTCTGCCCATCGCAGGGGGTAAAGGGAACAAGGTTCTAGAGAGTATAATATTATCAATAGTTTTAGTGATTGCTAAACAGCAAAACTAAAAAATACTACAGACAACAAAAAATCACCATAGATTTCGCAAAAAAGCCGTGTATTTTCACAAAACCCTCGCTGACACATTACCATAAGAATGGCTAATAACGCACACGTATTTACGCGACTTTCAACCTTATGCCATGTTGACAAGGGTGTCATTGAAAAGGTTGCTTTTGTACGGGACAGGCTTTTAGCATGATTGCTTGCTGTCTCGTTCGATAGGCTCAATGCGTTGTTATCTTGGGTCAGGTCTTCAGTTTCAGTTATCTGGTGGTTCGTTCGTTCGTTCGTATGAGTCAGTGGCCAACTCTGGTGACAGAGTTTCTAGTCTGTCTCTGTCATGGCCTAACTTTGAAAAATCCGGGCTTAACGTGCCCTCCGAAGCACGGGAGCGCTCAGTTGAAATTGCCACTGGCGGGCACTCGTCCAAATTATGACCCCGCGGAACAGTGCTTAACTTCGTTGATATGTTAAGAACAACTTAGCCAGCTACGTCACGAGCGCTGGTAGTGATTTGGATCAGTTGAGCTATCTATAGATCGTTTGTTTGGTCTGTAGGTACATATTTTAATTGGATTATTCCCATCTGTCACCTAGTTTTGTCCCCTCGAGGTGACAGATCGCACTTTTATCTTTATGAATAACATTTTACAGGCTGACGTAGCCCACCCAATACATGTATATTGTAGTAGATAATTATTTTAAGAGTTAAGTTTTTATTTAATTTTTTTTCTCTCTCTTGTTACCTAGTTTAAGTATCTATAGTTTAATTAACAACTTTGTAAATATTACCGATTGGGCGGTGTGGTCGCTCAGCGACAAAGCCATTTTTTATTCAATAAATATAAATAAAAAACATTTTACAGGTTTGGATGTTTGTATTCAGTATTCAGTATTCAGTAGGTTTATTCACAAAGACATGGTACATTTTTACATTAGGTGGAAAATATAAATTTAAGAGCTGCATATCTCGCCCGAGTACAGGCACGTGAACATCATAATTATTAAGTACTTACACATTATATTGAAGTTATTAATTAATTTTAAAAAAATTTACACATAAATATTAAGTTACAATAAATGAATTACCAAAATCTGAATTAAATGTCATTTACAATACCTACCTATTTGAAATTTGATGTCACTTGATTCATACATTTGTCAACTAATTTAGGTTTGGATGTTAGTTCCTCTATAACTCGACAACCATAAAACATAATTGTGACCGGGAATAAGACTTATGCAACTTTTTATCCCGTAAGTGTTATTATTTTAAGCCTACAAAGTATCTTACAAAACAAAATCTTTACTAACACGCAGACAACGATGCGGGTTTCAGATAGTATTTAATAACTCATTATAACCAAATAATGGTGTGTAATTTTTTTCCCCAAACATTTTTGTCCAAAGGTTCATCCAAAGGTTGTCTGGCAGAGATCGCTTACCTAGCGATAAGACCGCCCATTGTACGTATACATTTTGTTTTATCTTGTAGTCTTTAGTTTTAGTTATTAAGTTTGGTGTAAAAAGAATAAAGAATTTTCATTCATTCATTCATTCATTTTGTTCACGTCTGTACTTAAAGTTCAAATAATACACTAATGTTCATCTGTTTTTAAGAGCGGTATGAGTTAACCAATCAAAATAAGATAAAATAATAATTTAGTTAACTCATCCCGTAGGATGAGTTGACGGCGGGATGAGTTGACGGCGGGATGAGATGACTAAAGAGCCCGGTTCCCGAGTACCACGCGAACGAAGTCGCGGGCGACAACTAGTAACTAGTATTGTCCAATACCGATCCGTTCAAGAAGGCCCCAGTTATCTGCCTGAACACCGAAGTTTCCGTGTCTTGGAGGGCACCTTAGGGATCTTCAGGTCAATAAACCCGCCAGGGCCATCCACCTGACGAACTTAGTAATTTTTGACAGTATTTGACCCTTTCTAAGTACCGAGAGGAGCCGAGGGAGGCCACTAGACCGTAACGGGTTCGATCCCAGCGCAGTCAACCCTTCTTACTGCCTTTTAACATGGACATGGTCACGGGAGCACGAAAGTACCCCTTACAAGGACATATTGTGCGGAGTCTGGGGCCGCTAGTCTATTGTTCCTGTTCAGCTATCTATTCTTTGTTATTTAAAACTGGAAAGGTCACATGATATTTTGAAGAGTAGTAGAGTTCTCTGTGATAGAGCTCGTCCGGGGAAGGACTACCACCATACCTATTTCTGCCGCCAAGCAGTAATGCTCGCATTGCTGTGTTCCGGTGTGAAGGGTACGGTTTCCTGTGAAATTACTGGCACATGAGGCTTTCGATCTTAGCCTCAAGGTGGCAACCCGCGAGGGATACCTCTGGTATTGCAAGCGTCCATAGGCTGCGGTAACCGCTTACCATCTAATGGGCCGTACGCTTGGTTGCCACTTCAGTTGTAAAAAAAAATATATTAAAACATTCTGTAAGATATCTAACCTACGTTCTGGTTTTAGGAACATAGGCAATGTTTTTTTGTATACGACCAAGTGGCATACCAGGATTTAAACAAGTTTTTCGTGGTGTATCACGAAAATCTATCGTTCAGCTGTCAATTTGTGTGGGGAGCCGCCTCTGTGGACAATAGGAATGGTATTAAAAAAAATCTCAAGGTTTTTTTTGTTCATGTCAACAAATGACGTGACAGGCTGACAGGCAAGTCGTTCGCCTGATGTGAAGCACCACGCCTGACCAGGGGCCTTAAAATTTGACAGCAGTAACTAAATAGAAATTGGGATTGGATCGGAATCGTCATTGGATTCAAGAGTAAGGCATCTGGTTTGCCGTGCATCAATGGATTCACGGATGCATCAATGGATTTTTCTGTTCGAAAAATTATGTGCGCAATGCCAGTGCTCTCATACGGTAAAGGAAAACATCGTGAAACATAGTTTTTTGTCAAATAAGTTTCGTTAGCTCTCAGAAGTACTCTCAAGCGTTGCAAAAATTGCGTTCTACCGTCAGCCTCCTCGCCTCAGCCGCGCGCCTTGCTACCGTTTAGATTGCGCAGTGTGCATGTGAAAGACACTTAATCCTGCCGCTTTCCGACTTTATTAGAGATAGAGAGCTTTATGCACACTGGAGTTTATGATTGTCTGAACCCACTACCAAGACGTACCTACGAGATGACGGTGTATTCCTGATGTCCCCGCTAACCGTGTCCCCGTTAATGGGGACAATGATTTTAACGAAATTGTTAAAAAAAAAATGCTCGTTGACCCCATTGTCAATAATCTGTTAACACAAAAACATATAAATATTTACTGAAATATTATTTAATTATTTTATTAAAAAATATTCCCGTTTTCCCCATTGTCTTGGCACTGACTACAGTATGTATTTAGAATTAAGAATTTATTTATTGCTTGCATTAAGATATAAAAATTAGCTTAAGTAAGTACCTACATTTAGGCGTTTTTTAATAACAATACAAATAATTAAATGAAAATTAAGTTACCTAATTTACATCCTTTATAAAATTAGCAGATTAATATTTAAAAAAATAATGACTTGTATCAAAAAATTAGTAATGTCAAACCAAGATAACAATATGTCCGGTAGGATACATTAAGTCTGGAAGAGATCGCTTTTTCAGCGATAAGACCGCCCATTGTGCATTTAGTCAAATTACTATTTCTAAATTGTGTAATTTAGTTTATAAGGTGTACATTGACTTCCTTGTGTACAATAAAGTATTCTCATTCATTCATTAATAAGTTACATACATAGGGTGACGGTATACCCGCCTGACAGTTGTCATTTTTGTCATAGATTAATTAAAATTCAGAGAAATCTCTATAAAGGCAGAGTAATAATGATCAGAGAAATCGATTCATAAGAAAGAAAGAAAGACAAAGAATTTTAAATTACACAGTTTTTAGTACTTACGTACTATAAATGTCACAATTTTATATAAAAATAAATAAATAATGCTGGACAATCCACACAGCATCATCTAGCCCCAAGGTAAGCTGCTGTTAAACAGAGCTGTATTATGGGTACTAGATGTCTGATAATTACTTAATACAATACAATACATAGAGACAACAGACAGATATTTTTTTATATATAGAAAATACCCAGAACACCCGGAACAAATATTTGTAGATCGTACAAACATTTGACCCGAGGCGGGAATCGAACCCGCAACAACCGCGTCGCAGGCGGACCTGCGCCCGCTGCGCCACATCGCTCGTCAAACCAGCACAAAACAACGTAACAGGACAACCTGCACAAAAAAAGTAAGTCTATAGCTGTCGATCGCTTCGCCGTCTCTTTCACACCTACAGTGCGTACCATAAGCGTGTAAGAGACCGACAAGCGATCGAAAGCAATTCGACAGCAATAGCCTTAATAAGGGCGCCGGATGCCCAGGTTTAGGTGATATCCACCAATTAGGTATGTAGATTACCAGAACGACCGTTGAGTTTACTATAATCAAAAGTTTCTGCAGCGCTGATTGTAAAAATGGACAAGTGCGAGCCTGACTTGCGCCTTGACGCAGACAGACAGACGGACAACCGGACAACAAAGTGATTCTAAGGGTTCAGGTTTTTAACCCCCAACGCAAATGACGGGTGTTATAAGATAACCGATTTTAATGCGGTTTTTGTCATTTTATCAAAAACGATTCAGCCGTGTATGAGTGCCAGGGGTGGTCAGGGGTTTCTTTAAATTTGTAATGTATGGTTATTCGTTTTGAGGTACGGAACCCAAAAAAAATTTTACACCTCAAATTGAAATAAACTCTTCTCTCAGAGCGAACTCATAAACTTTGCATCGCGGTTACCAAGACGAATGAATGCGTTTCAAAAGCGTCTCTAAAGTCTTGAAAGCGTGTGAAAGTGAAGGGCCTCTGGAGGCCCGTGGAGTGGCTACGAGGGCCCTCGGCGGAACGTTACTCCCGTAGCGCCTTATTTCTTGCAACATGCGGTAGATTGTTGCGTTTCGTCAACTCACACCATTTGGTATGAGTCTTTTGGTGTGAGATGACGAATTTTTTTTTTGTTTGCCGGTGTGTGTTTAATAATAAACTAGATTCCCAAGCCTTCCTATAAATTATTATTAAGTAAGCCTATAAAAGTATTACCAAGTTTCATACAAGTCGGTTCTTCCGTTTAAACGCTTTAGCGCGATTGTGTTTGTTGTTGAATTAAACTTATTTCTTTCTTTCTTTCTGATTGAAACACAGACATACCGTACATAAAAGTATCCAATATTTCTGATTTATTATATCTCTCTCTGCTTACTATTAATCTAACTTGCTTGCAATTCGTTTTCACTAGGTTTTAATAAAAAACTGACGTATTTTGTATGATTACAGCTTATTGCTGGGATGCTGATTGAAATCGGATTGCAACCGAGTTACGTAATAGCCCGGCTGGTTTGTTTTGATATATGAATACCTACCTGTCACATCACATATGGTAGACAGACATTCAAGCTCTATTTGCTCGCTATGAATGCCCCCGATTGACGATGGACTGCAGGACTGCATATTTGAACGTGTTTGAATGCCTCCACGGAATGAGAGCTCAAATGATTGCAGGGAATGAATAGGGTTGTCAAAGATAAAACAACCTATCCCCATAAAACAAGACGGGACTAAAATATGTACATCGGTAATAATCAAATTATGTAGGGCACTAGTTATTTGTTTTTTATAAAAATAACTACCACACTAAGCGAATACTATTTTAGAAGTTTTGGTTCGAAGCACTTTAAATTACTTTAAGTATATTATAAATTTCCTCAAAAAAAAATCTCTCTCTAACCTTATAGCAACTAATATCTGCTCTGTGCTTATATTCTGGGAAAGTACTACTACTATACCTATTTCTGCCGCTAATCAGTACCTAATGTTTTCATGGTGTGTTCTGGTTCAAAGGGTATGATTTTCGTTTAAATTAAGGGCACGAGACTTTAGATCTAAGTCTTAGAATAACTCTAAAGTATAGCGTGAGTGATACCCCAGAAAAGCAATTAACAAATTGCAAACGTTCATAGGTTACGGTAACCATTGACAATCAGGTGGTATCTTTGTTTAGTCTGATTTAAAAAAATGACCGGAATATAAATTGTTTAATTACGTATTAATTACCAAGTCCATAACCTCAGTTATTCGTCAACTCGTCCCAGAAAATACATACCATTTAGGACGAGTTGAAATCGTAAATTAACAATTATTTTATTCACCTTACTCTATGTATATCTATAGGTAGGTAGGTAAGGTACTCTTTTACCTGTAAAACAGAAAAGCTTAACTTTTCCATTTGCAAACAAAACATTGCGAATATGGCCAACTTTTTGCCAATCCCCCCTTCAGGGGCTGTTGTTGATAGGGCGTTGAAAAGTTTGGCGTCCCATGGATCCATGGTTTAACAATACAGCTGGTGTTGTTGAATTGTTTGTTCTATCCTTTCTGTAATTATTTATGTTGTAAGTAATTATTTATGTTGTAAGCGAAATACAAATCATTGTTCTGCTCCTTATTTCTATTTTATTTCCCAGTTTCTTCTAATACAAAGGTGAAAGTTGAAGGTTTGTTTGTTTCAATCACCACGTAAGAAACAGCTAAACCAACTTGTACAAAACTTGAGACTGATTAGGTACAGTTCGGGAAACGAAGTAGCATTCAGAACCCAAACACAACTGAATGCCTTGAACGCTGGATCGCAATTTTCGCGTAAATTTGTGACGAAACCTCAGAATAATATTAATAAAACAGAACAAAATGTCGATAAAACTGCCAAAATACACATCAAAAGCAAACACACACAGGTTGAAACATCGTAGTACCGATACGATACGACCCATTGTCTGCATTGCACTGTGGATTTGTGATAGCATTGTATTAAGCACAATGCGTCGATTGCATCGCGCTTGTGCGCTACGTTGTTATATTTTGGGGTTTTGTTTCAAGAGCTACGCAGTGAAGTGTGGTGCTGATAGGGAGTAAAGCTGTATGCTGACGGGCAAAAATTAGCAGCTAGAGCATTTTTACTATATTCTTTTTTCATTCAAAAAGAAAAACAAATTAATGCGGTGTTATTCATGAAGAAAAAAAGTTAAGATAAGTGCATGAAAAAGAAGTAATAAGTAGAAGACCAGCTAGATTATAGCTTGACACCGATGTGGCGCAGCGGGCGCAGGTCCGCCTGCGACGCGGAGGTTGCGGGTTCGATTCCCGCCTCGGGTCAAATGTTTGTACGATCTAAAAATATTTGTTCCGGGTGTTCTGGGTATTTTCTATATAATATAATAAAAAATATCTATCTATGTATTGTATTGTATTAAATATACATATATCAGTCATCTAGAACCCATAATACAGCTCTGTTTAACAGCAGCTTACCTTGGGGCTAGATGATGCTGTGGGGATTGTCTAGCATTATTTATTTATTGATTATTTAACTTCTAAGCAACAGTAGCCCGTCAGTTTCCAGCCTAAGGTGATGAATGATGATGATGAGCATAACATAAGCATAATATTCTGGTTTCTGTGGTATAACACCAGTCATCAAGCTAATGGCTGTTTACAATGTTCCCAAAAACATTACTCGGGTAAGGTACGGTTCAGCGTGTTTCAGGATGCCCTTTCAGCGTTATCAGCTTACAAGATAACTTCAACCCTACACCATGCTATTAAGGTTTATTATCATCCAGTATTATTCACCAACAATCGCAAGAATGGGCTGGACGAGGGAATTTTTCAACGTCATCAACGTCTGGGATACTTTTTATCAAAATGCTTAAGCTTTGGTAACGCTTGGGCACTGAACGGATATTGGCTTGGTTTATGCTTAACTATAGATGATAATGTTCATTAAATTTTAAGCCCTACGTAGTTTTTTTCTTATTCTTTTTCGTCCCACTGCTGGTAAAGTTGGGCCATATAAAATCTTTTAGAGCTAGCTGGGAAATTCTAATATGGATTTCAAATATTTTTATTCAATAAAATCACATGGATCATTTTGAAACATCTAGAAGCTAGGTGAATTTACGTTTTCACGCGCCATAGGCTAGAAGAATCTGGCAACAAATTCTGCTGGGTTCCTGGTTTATTGCTGATCCCTCTTCATACAGCTCAAGTGTAATACATTGTGACATACAGTGATACATTCACGTTTACGATTGTCTAACGAGCTTTCCTTGATGAGCCCCTCAGGGGTCAGGAAAAACTGAAAACTTTTTGAAAGCTTTCCACATTATAAACACTCAAAAATGTTCCCCGCTCTCTTTGTTCGTATGAGTCAGTGGCCAACTCTGGTGACAGAGTTTCTAGGCCGCCCGAAGGCCTCTGTCATGGCCTAACAGCGCTCTAAAAACCCTCAACCTGTAGTGCTAAAAACAGTCAGGTTGTTAAGGAATGACATTAATGAGAGCAATGCACCTGTTCCTGAGTACATATAAAAACACCCCTTGTCCACGTTTCCATAAAGAGCAGGTTATCGGCGCTTGCTTGCACCTGTTTTGTGATACTTTTCTATGCTCAGACGTTCTCGATGTTCAAGCAGAGTAACAAGTGAAAATAACTTATTATCACAATAGATATAGCGCCCTAAATCAAAAAGAGTTATAAGTTTAACCGCTATGTTGTTGATGTTTGTGGCATCGTTGCTCTTAAACAGGTGACACAATGTGAATGCGGTTTTTTATTTGAAACAGGTTTTCTAGCGATGGTTCTTAGACATGTTTTATAAAAATCAGTTTAGCCGTTTCAAAGTCATCAGTGTGTGGTATTTCTACAAGTTTTTAATTTATCTAAGCTTGGGCTAGACAGGGCTGTTCAAAACAGCGTGGAGCCGCATAAATCAGTTAGTAGTGGTAGCCCGGTTTCTACACAAATTCGGGGGTGGTAAGCGGGGTGGAAAGCAATTTAGGGTGATACACGGCATTGACGCAACCCTCCTATAATTACGGAGCCCTAGCTAGCGTGGCGAGGGGCAGCCCTGAATAAGCTCTCCAAATTCTTGAGCTGCGTTTTTGAATACAGTTTGCATATTTTCAAGATGTTGAATTTCCGTTTTACACTTTAAGCATTCTTGAATTTCCGGTGCATAATTATACTAGCGACCCATCTCGGCTTTGCACGGGATTAAACTATGTATAAAATCTTCCTCTTGGATCAATCTATCTATTAATAAACCGCATTCAAATCCGTCGTTGCGTAGTAGTACAGTAGACAGACGGAGGAAAGTAAGTTTGTTTTATTTAGATAAGATAAGATAAATCTTTATTTCAAAATGGTCATCTTATTACACGAATAATACATATTAACAACAATAAAAAAATATCTTTATTTTGGAACAAAATACATAGGTAGCACGATAACAATAGTGTGAGAACCGATGACGTCTGTGGAAGTGTAAAACTGTGTCACAAGTAACGTGCATTTAAGTTATTATACAAGTAATGTATTACTGTGTGTAAGAAATGACCCGCTACCGGAGGATACGTTGAACTCCTTGTTCTAACGAACTATAAACTTTTTTTTTTTTTATACGACTGAAGTGGCAACCAAGCGTACGGCCCACAAGATGGTAAGCGGTTACCGCAGCCTATGGACGCTTGCAATACCAGAGGTATCACTCGCGGGTTGCCACCTTGAGGCTAAGATCGAAAGCCTCATGTGCCAGTAATTTCACCGGAAACCATACCCTTCACACCGGAACACAGCAATGCGAGCATTACTGCTTGGCGGCAGAAATAGGTATGGTGGTAGTCCTTCCCCAGACGAGCTCTATCACAGAGAACTCTACTACTCTTAAAACCTCCTAAGTTTAAATTTTAAGGTAGCAATTAAATTAATTAAAACGAGCTTTTAATTGGAAGATTTATTAGAAATTGTGGTTTCTTGCTGGAATTGCTACGTAATCATCATGGTCAGCATTTTAAATGTTTTCACTTCTGGGACTCTTGAGCGAGAATGATTGCGCTCGACAGCAAATAAAAAAAAAAGTATAATAGTTTTCTCTCCCTAATTATTATATTATATTATGTTTTGGATAGTTTTAAATAATAATAATAATGCTGGACAATCCACACAGCATCATCTAGCCCCAAAGTAAGCTGCTGTTAAACAGAGCTGTGTTATGGGTACTAGATGACTGATATATATTTAATACAATACAATACATAGATAGATATTTTTTTATTATATATAGAAAATACTCAGAACACCCAGAACAAATATTATTTGTAGATCGTACAAACATTTGACCCGAGGCGGGAATCGAACCGGCAACCTCCACGTCGCAGGCGTACCTGCGCCCGCTGCGCCAGATCGGTCGTCAATTTATGTTTATTGTTTTGTGATGTACCTGCCAGTCTGTTTCTGCTCTGTATTTTTTGTTTGTGCTGTCGAATAAATACTTTTCTTTCTTTCATTCTTTCTTTCAAATCTATAATTCACAACAATGCAGAACGCTATCTTTTGAATTTCTTATTTTTTTCACGGTTTAAGAGCATAGCTTTATTATAGTTTTTATAATATTTGCGGGATTTTATCGCGTAATTATAGTTCTCACAACGGATCTCGGCCGTCGTGAAATTAGCCGTTTCGATGCGCAATGGAGCTTTTTCAAACTAAATTGTCTTTGCGCATCACAAACGGCTAACTTCACGGAAGCCTAGATCCGCTGTGCGAACGTTCTCACAACGGATCTCGGCCGTCGTGAAATTAGCCGTTTCGATGCGCAATGGAGCTTTTTCAAACTAAATTGTATTTGCGCATCGCAAACGGCTAACTTCACGGAAGCCTAGATCCGCTGTGCGAACTATACCTTTTTATTTCCCCGACGTTTCGGTTGTGTTGCAACAACCGTGGTCGTGGGCAGACTGGAGTATGCTTATATTACGCGATAAAATCCCGCAAATATTATAAAAAACTATGAGTTCTGATCGCGTTTGAAGTTTAAAAAAGACTGGCTTTATTACATTGTTCAATTAAAAAAAAAAAGGTTTTGTCATAAAACATTAATTATTAACATCAGATTAGCACAGGATCGCGGTAGATGGCACAAAAGGGAGGCAGTGGGTGAGGTCAGTTGATGATGACGATGATGAAAAGATTCATGGGTTCCAAACCAACATTAGAATAGGATAGCAGGGTCACCCAGTAGACCGTGTATACCACTACGCCGTCGTACGAATAATTATAAATCAATATATATGTATGAGTGGAACGGTAATATTATTTTCGCGTTTCGTCAACTCACACCATTCGGTACGATATTTTCGGTGTGAGTTGACGAAAAACTTAATTTATTTAACGGCAATTTATTTTGTTTTTAAGTCCCGGGCGACAGTTGCTCGTGTGGTACCTACGTGGTACTGTTATTTAATTTTGTTCTGTGATCTAAGTTAGTATATAATAATTTGATAGAGAAACAGTTTAAAAAAATAAGATAAACTTTTTTAGCTTAGTCTAAGGCACAGTATAGTACGTACGTAATTTAGGTATTATTTGTAACACTCAAAATGTAACTGTTTAGGTACGCCTATTGTTGACTACTACATTATTATAGGTACTTATTGTTTTTGTACTGTAAAAGGCAAAAGTATTTTTTTTTTTTCCATAATATTGTTTTTCTCATGTCGCTCTTCCTTTTCCTAATATCTAGTACATATTAGTTCTATGCTAATATCGTATTTCTTTTCGTACTATATCGTTAGGATCCCAATGTATTTACTAACTAGACGAAGAAAAAAATTAAGTAAAGGATAAAGGGGATATTTGGACCTATTAACTCGTCAAATAAAGCTATCCTTTTATAACTTGCTCCTTCATCGTAACTTATTTAAAACTGTTTTGTTTTCCTTTTTAAATAAAAAGAGGTGTCGTTTGAAAACTTGGAGACGGTGGCGTAGCGTCTTTACCACTTTATTATTATAAACTTCATAGTGTATTTACGTCTCGGTGTGTCAATCACAGTGCAGTGCCACGCAGAACTTTAAAACTCATTCGGTGACACTGGACCTGTTATGGTTAGGCGTAAAACGATTTGCCAGGGTCATTATTTGCTAACAAAAAAAATGCAGCGTCAACATCACACATGACGAACAATAATAAAAAACATAGGTCTTATAAAAATTAGTGCATCTCACCTTAGTATCAACATCATGAAATGGGACCGCGAGCCATGGTTTCCCGGTCAGAGTTCTCCGGAACCCTGCTTCCCTCTCCACCGGCCCTTCAGGCGTGCCAACATGAGCCCACAACACCACTTCCACAACCTGAAGTCTAGGCTGCACTTTTCTGTACACTTCCTCAAGTCTCACTCCAAAATCGTCACTCTCATCACTTATGTTCGCGAATGAGAAGTATATACCACAGATAGAACCTTCCCCTTCATCCGTACAGTCGGATAGAGCTTGTAAAGTAGGAATGGTCTCGAGTAGCCCAGTCTCCCCACATCGCACGAGGTTTTTACCAAAGAGTTTTTCCCGCCAATCCATTTTTATTTCAAATAGTTTATACTCAATTACTCTGAGATTTGAGGATGGAATCAAACACCGCTTTCTTGTCTTATTGCATAAGTATTTATGAAAATATTACTCATCATAAGATATTTCTGATACCTTTCCTAACAAACTGTCAAATAACGTCAGAGCTGTTTTATCAAAAGATAGTGGTACTTTTTATGAATGAACACGGTAAAGTGTGGCACACAACAAAGCGAAATATTTTATAAATTCACGCGGTTATAAGACCGACGACTAGCCTTCTCCAGCGACCAAACCAGACTGAAGGAGGGAGAGGGATTCAGAGGGAGGGAGGAAGCAGACAGCAAACATTCAAGGATAAACAAGGATGAAAAAACGAGCATAGGTTAATGTTTCGACAAATATAAATTTAGAATGGTAAACAATGCACAATTACGTGTGTAATGTAAAGAAAGGTGGACCTAGTGTGACGCCTTGTGGTATGCCGAACCGCACTTGACTTTTAGAGAGTTATGACCTGAAAAGAATGCTGTGTTACAGAATAATAAACGCCTTCGGTATGCATAAGTAGGTATAGGTAAAGCGAGAGTAACTAACCTACTGTTAGATTCGACCAAACTCGAATATTAGCACTATCTCTGAATAAATCGTAGTTATTCGCGAGTAAACTGACAGTTTTCTTGTATTTGACATTTCTTCCGCTGAATAGTTATACAGATGTTGGTTTGGTTGAACCACTTTAGGTTATAAGTATGTACCTACTTACATTAGAATTTTCGTACTGAAATTCTAAAATAGGTTTTACCTACTTACTGAAAAATTCTCGCCTATAAATTATTAAGAGAGGGTAATTATGCCAAGGTAGTTACCAAGATAGGTAGGTAAGTTAGTCCATACAATGCTAGGTGTAGGTACTATTATAAAACTAGCTGTTGCTCGCTTCTTTGTTTGGAAATTTTATACATTTTCTGTGAACCGTAAATTTTATGGGATGAAAAGTGAGTGAGAATTTGTGCTATTCCAGACTTTAATGATCTCTGTGCAAAGGGGTGACAGATCAAACTTTTAGAAAATGTTCCATCTGTTACCTGATACGTTTGGTACACCTAGGTAGGTATATCATAAAAAAAAAATTACACTTGAATTGAAACTGATTTGAATCTGTTAGCAATGGTTCTTCTGTAGGTAATAATCACCAACAAAATACATCGATATTCTCCCACCATTGATATACTGAGGAGGGCAAAAGAACCATTTACAACGGGGCACTGAGTAATTCCAACGATTTGTTATGTTTATGTGAAATCAATAGTTTGTCAGACGCGATGTCTAGCGTTCGGTTCTTAGCACAACATTCATTTCTTACGTAAACACTGAATTGGGGAAATTGCTGGCTTCCGGTGTGAGTACTGGTGGTCAAGTGGTAGTGCCACTTTCGATCCTAAGGTCGTTGGCTCAAACCCAAATCATTTTTTTTTAAATTTATTGACCAAGACATAAGTACAGAAAGGTAGGTAGTACAAATAGCTATTAAAAAACCACAGAGCTTTATAGACATATGCTACTGACATGAGTCAATGTATTTTAGTTGGTAACGCAACGGAGTATCGTAGGTAACAATGGATCGTCGTCGTAGGAAACAATCACAAATGGATTTTTCTTTTGTGAAAAACGGCGAATGAAAATATCGTGAGGAAACCGGCATATCTCCAAGAACAAAGACATTGAAAAGTCCAAGAACGAATAGTTCGTGACTAGGTACAAATTGTGCCATAGGCCATTACCCTTAGAATAACAACATATTCTAAGCCATTCAATCCGCATTGGGTTCGAGTGGTGGATTAAGAGAATATTCTCGTTAGAGACTAGTCTATTACCACCTCCTTCCTTTCCTAAGTGGTAAGGTAGCTAGCTAAGTACCTCACATACATACATTAGGTAGTACTTACCTGACTCGGTTAGTACTACCTAATGTATGTATGTGTAACATTTTTAAGCAGTAATGAATGATTGAATAGATGCAAGAGGTCTATTAAAAAAATCACAATGAATGTATAACTTTCGTCTCACACATCCTAATGCCATCTAGTTTACCTTACTGGTAAATCTAAAAGTATTGCACTACTACTTCCTAACAGATGGCGCTTCCTTGTTTCAAAGCCTATTGTGTTTAATCTGTGGCAAAAATAATATAAAATGTCAACACTGTCATTGTCATGTTTTTATGTCAAATGGACGAAATGGTTGATAATTTTGAAAAAATCGCTTTGCTTTTGCTTGTTTGTTTCTATTAGAGTTTATTTATTTTGTTTTCTACTACAGTTTTGTTTAAAATGCCGATTTAGATTGAATTAATTTATATTCCACCCTTACCCAGCAGGCCAGTAACGGATTCACAGAATAACTACAATGTCTTCTCTAAATAAAGAACAAAAACTAAAAATAATGAAGGCTGCTTCTATGCCTGCTGCACAAGAAACGATAGACCTAACAGTGGGAACAGATCAACAGTTTGAACGCAACAAGCCTTCTGATTACCTTGATATTGAGGACTCTTTACCTCGTAAGTATGGCTAATAAACCTATCATTCCTAAATGGTGATGTCGATTCTGTCAATATCTTCAATAATTCTCAATATCTAGCACTGCAGTAGTTCCCACTAAGACAAACTTGTTCTAAAATCAGGTAAAAAAAATATGTTATTATATTTTTACTCACCCTGAGTCAGGATTGATGACAAGCCTTGTTATTATTCCAATCTCTATTCAGTGTGTTCCAGCAGCCATTATCACAACTTATCTACATAACTACATATTAGTGTTGATTCGTTATAACATTTTCTAAACTCAACTAACTAAAATTGTTGCCATCTTTTTCTAATGAATTAAAATCATAGGACCGTTCAATTATAAGAAATTTTGGGTAACTGCAGCTGTTAAAGTCTGTCATGGTGAACAACTTGACCGTCTTGTCATCTACACTAATATTATAAAGAGCAAAGATTTGTATATTTGTTTGTTACGAATAAACTCAAAAACTACTGGTCCGATTTCAAAAATTATTTCACCATTAAAGTGCTCCATTATCCCTGAGTAACATAGGCTATATTTATTACTAGAGACTCGCCCCGGCTTCGCACGGTTGCGGTTTTATTGTATTCGCGCGAAACTAGGACGGACTGGTAGTTTCATAATATAAACTTATTATAATTCTTGTTCTAGATGTAACATCAAGTGGTACTAATATGAAGAAAAGAAAATCAGGTGAGGTAAAACACAAGGTCGGAGTAGAATGGTTTTTCAATGAAACCATGCTTACACTGAGTTAGTATTCAATTTAATTAAATTTTGAATGCTGTTTCAGTTGAGCGCATCATTATTATTTTTTAGCTTTTTTCAAAGTTATCGTTTATATTTTATTATTATTATTATTTAGCCGTGATTGTCCCACTGCAGGGCAAAGGCCTCCCTTCCCTTCTTCCACTCTTCGCGATCTAACGCCGTGACAGGCCATGAGCTTGAATGTGAGTCGAGTTCGTCTCGCCATCTCATTCTGGGTCTTCCACGTTTATATTTAATTGTTTTTTTTTAATGTACTTTCTGTTATTTACTAGTGACCCTTCTAGCTTCCCAAAGCTGCTTAAACAATATATATAACCATCCTTTTGAAGGATGGCTTTTAAGTTTAAAAAATAAGTTGTATAAAATTCATGCATTTTTATTTTTTATTTTGTCCATACATTACCAAACACGGTCAAGTTCTTTTTCCCATATTGATATTGTATTTCATAAAACTTAGCCATTAGATGTCCGACGGAGGGCGCTGGAAGTCGGGATACAGTTTAACTCATCCGACAACCAACGCACCGTTTATATAAAAAGTGTATCTATTTGCTACCTACATACCCACATGGTAATAATGTTCATTTTCTCTTCCTTATCAACCCATTTTATCACCCAAACTACCAGCTAGAACCTAAGTTAGTAACAAATAAAATGTACTATGATTGTAGTAATTAGGTACCTATATTTTTGGCACAATAAACTATTTCTATTTCTATTATTGATAAAAACCATGGTTTGCCTGATGTTAAGCGCCACACCTGACTACACCGGTTGTATTGTCACAGCTTTAAGTTTCCATGTTCTATGTTGCAATACACTGCTTATCACCCAGATTAGCTTAATGTTGATAGTTAGTCATTTATGTTCATATTTATGTGTTTTTCTGTCTGTATGTAATGTTTAATGAAATATTCTTAACATTTACACGCAATGCAAACATTTATTGCAAATTTTTCAGGAGCTAAAGAGATATTAGACGGCATTAAGAAAAGACAAACATCTGGCAAAATGATTGATAAACAAATGGAGTTTGCCACGAAGCTTGCTCAATTTGAGGTATTTATATAATTCTTTTATGCACTAAAACAAGTTTTTTTTTTTTTAAACAACTGAAGTGGCAACCAAGCGTACGGCCCACAAGATGGTAAGCGGTTACCGCAGCCTATGGACGCTTGCAATACCAGAGGTATCACTCGCGGGTTGCCACCTTGAGGCTAAGATCGAAAGCCTCATGTGCCAGTAATTTCACCGGAACACAGCAATGCGAGCATTACTGCTTGGCGGCAGAAATAGGTGTGGTGGTAGTCCTTCCACGGACGAGCTCTATCACAAATAACTCTACTACTCTTAACTTAAGATTGATCAAAGGGAGGACTTAATGCTATACAGGCTAGGTATCTACAATTTAATTAATCATTTTGGCTTGGTTCAGAAATCCCCTTAATATATCCCCTGAAACAGTGAGATCCGAATCTACACTGACGGGTCGAAGACTAGCCAGGGAACAGGGGCCGGAGTTCACTCGCTAGATCTCAACATCAACATAACAACAACACTAGGCAAACACAGCTCCATCTTCCAATGTGAGTGTGTGGCCATAACTGAAGCTGCCAACGCAATTAAAAGGAGAGAGGTCGTTGACTACGACATACGAATTCTCTCGGACAGCACAGCAACACTTAAAGCACTGGAGAACCATAATTGCACCTCCAAACTCATACACGAATGCCACCTAGCCTTAGAGACCATAGCCCTAAGAAACAGGGTAACTCTACAGTGGATAAAGGGGCATAGCGGATCTTTGGGTAATGACGCCGCGGATGAGCTAGCCAGAAAGGGCTCAGAAACAAAAACAGAGGGACCGAATCCGTTCCTTCCCCTGCCTTTCTCCCAAATACGCTCTTGGATGCTGCTGCATACCCAAACCCTGCACAACGAACGCTGGACAAGGACGACGGACTGCAGACAGTCAAGGACAGCTATACCAACTGCCTCTAAACGACTGACACGTCGTCTGCTCCAACTACCTAGGATAGAACTCAAAACCATCGTGGGGACCTTGACAGGTCACTGTCCCCTGAATAAACATCTCTTTAACATAGGTGCCACAGACAGCCCACTCTGCAGAGGGTGTCTAGCCGAAGAAGAATCAGCTGCCCACGTAGTCCTGGAATGCGTGGGCACTCAACGCACACAAATCCTTGGAACACCAAGGTCACTCCTCGAAGCCTGCGAAGACCCCAGGAAACTTCTGTGCTTCTGGGAGGAGTTAGGCTGGCTTCGCGCATAGCCAGCTCCCCACGCACAACGGACCAAATGCGCGTCCAAATGCGGAAAAGGGAGTCCACATAAATAAATCCCCTGAGAAGGGGATTTCTGAAATTTTTGTCCACAAATCCCCTCGAATTTAGCTGCGGCAGGGGACTTGTGAACAAAACGTCTCAAAAAAGTTCAAAACCTTATCCATTTACTTTATTAAATCAAAAAAAGTATGTTTGTGATGCTGTGTGGATTATCCAGCATTATTGATTAAGTTTATTCAAGTAAGTTTATGAATATGGTCTTATGTTACGTATGTCCGGTGAAATTACTGGCACATGAGGCTTTCGATCTTAGCCTCAAGGTGGCAACCCGCGAGTGATACCTCTCTGGTATTGCAAGAGTCCATAGGCTGCGGTAACCGCTTACCATCTTGTGGGCCGTACGCTTGGTTGCCACTTCAGTTGTATAAAAAAAAAAAAAAAAAAAAAAGTTTTTCCAGGCAGTGCAAAATCAAAAGAGTTTTTCCTTAAAATCACATAAGACTCATTAGTTAGCAGAGGTTTAAAATACATTAATAAATTTTATGAATGTTATATATGTTATTTCAGGCAGTGCATGAAGAGTTGGAGATGACAAAGGCGGAAGCAGGTTTGGAGCAATGCTGTAAGATACCCTCACCCGCGGACTGGGTCACAGACCCCAGGAGACAGCCGAGTTGTAAGTCATACTGACCAGGGCGGCAATTCTGTTACCAAACTATTGACTGTTCGTGAAGGAAACGCAACTAAACAGCTGCTGTTAAGCGGGCTACGGACCATCAGTTTTAACTGATCAGCCGAACTGTTCAGTTAAAACCTGTGTGTAGGCAAATTGAGAACTAAACAGTTGATAATCGAATAGACTCCTCACCCGCCGACTGGGTCACGGACCCCAGGAGACAGCAGAGTTGTAAGTCTTACTGACCAGGGCGGCAATTCTGTAAGCAAACTTTTGACAGTTCGTGAAGGAAACGCAACTAAACAGCTGCTGTTAAGCGGGCTACGGACCATCAGTTTTAGCTGATCAGTCGTACTTTTCAGTTAAAATGTATGTGTGTAGGCAAAAAGGGGCCATACTCTTGAACGCGATCGGTATTGGACAATTATTGGAATATGGCATTTCATAGTTTTGACAGCAAACCAATGGCCAAATTCAACCTTGTTTTCAAGAGTACAAAAATTTGACCAGAAAATAGAAATTGGGATTTGATCGGAATTGTCATTGGATTCAAGAGTAAGGCACCTGAACAGTTGACAGTCGGTTTTCATTGTGCAAACTTTCCTTAGTTTAGTAAGTAAGTTTTTTTTTTTTTTTATACAGCTGAAGTGGCAACCAAGCCTATGGACGCTTGCAATACCAGAGGTATCACTCGCGGGTTGCCACCTTGAGGCTAAGATCGAAAGCCTAATGTGCCAGTAATTTCACCGGAAACCATACCCTTCACACCGGAACACGGCAATGCGAGCATTACTGCTTGGCGGCAGAAATAGGTATGGTGGTAGTCCTTCCCCGGGCGAGCTCTATCACAGAGAACTCTACTACTATTGAAGTAGATAGGGTTCCATGGCACTGTGTTATAAAATTCGCAGTTATTGATGGCTATAGACAACCTGCTTCTGTCTTCAAAGATACTAAGGTGAAGATTTTTTAAAGTAAGCAACATGATTCCCATGATTCCGACAAAACATTCCCAAAAAAAAAACATTTAAAAAATCATAACTGGAAAAATACTAAAAATTGGGGAACATACATGGGGTATTTTCGGATACCCCTGGATCTGAGGAAACTAATTATTTCTTATCGACGTCTATGTTTGGACTACACTGGGGCCCAACCATGAACTAGCGATTCAAATGAATACCTAAACTAAATTGTCAAAAAAATTTGTACCATGACATCAATTAGACAATCATAAAAAATTTTGACAATTTAGTTTAGGTCTTCATTTGAATCGCTATAAGAGTTCATGGTTGGGGCCCTGCCCCCCCATACCATGAACTCTTAGAGCGATTCAAATTAGGACCTAAACTGAATTGTCAAAAAATTGGTTACCATGACTTCAATAATTTATTAATTACATGGTACAAAATTTTTTGACAATTCAGTTTAGGTCTTCATTTGAATCGCTCTAAGAGTTCATGGTTGGGCCCCAGTATATAAAAATGATTTGCTGTGCGTTAGTCTCGCTAATACTCGAGAACGGCTGGACCGATTTGGCTGATTTTGGCCTTGAAATGTTTGTAAAAGTTCGGGGAAAGTTTAAACGGTGAGAAAATACACAGGGTGGAAAAATTTGCTAAAAAAAAAAAATAACGCAAGTGAAACCGCGCCGGGTGCACTAGTATTAGTGTAGATTTATTGATTAGTTTTGCATTTATAATATTATTAGGACGAACGGTTAGGTAGATATTAGCTAGACGCAATGCTATTGCAATAAACAGAAGCGAAATATTTATAAGCGATTTATTGCGATATACTGCACTAGCGACTCGCCCCGGCTCCCTTCCTCTTGAATAATTTATATATTGTTAAAAACCGAATTAAAATACATTACGTAGTTTCCTATTATTAATCATTTATTTCAGATCATAAATCCATCAATTATTGAATAAATAATTTAAATATTTAAGATTATTAAATTTTAAAATGTCATAAAATTAGCAGAAAACAATAAAAATCTTGATTATACTTAACCGTTTAAACTGTTTAAAAGATCTAAGCGTACTTGCATACATACATACGTACATACATACATACATACATACATACATACATTTATACATACATACATTTATACATACATACGTACATACATACATACATACATACATACATACATACATACATACATTTATACATACATTTATACATACATACATTTATACATACATACGTACATACATACATAAGTACATACATACAGACGGCGTGAAGCGACATTATTTATACTGTTTTATTTATAGACAAACATTGCTATTATTAAATATTTTTGAATTATATAAAATTGTTCATTATTAGTTTATTTCAATGAACATATTCTATACATAAAAATAAATAATTTGTACGATACTTTACATTTTAATGTAAAAATATCGATTTGATAAAGTTTATACGGTTAATTATTGGTCCTCGCAATCGTAAAATCGAATGCTCTTCAGTCGGCTGATCTATATGGCAATTGTTATGCCATAAAGATAAATCGATGACAAAACGAATTCGTTTAAATTAATATTTTCGAGCCATTATTCTCAGTTACAGTTAATAATGAAGAAACATTCCCATAAGTCTTGTAATAAAATTCAATTCTAAAATCCAAAATTCTATCAAAATCGATAAGGTTTTCAGAGATACTGTTAAATTCAATTCAATTCAATTCAATTTATTTCTCTTTTGGCACAGTATATGCACTTAGACTCGTCAAAACATTACAATAAACATTGATCTAATTGTCATAATACAGTCACAAAAATATTATAAAATAAACATCAAAAACAAAAAATTAAAAATTTACTATTTTTACTGTACAAAACAGTACAAACAATGAAAAAAAAGAAAGAAAGGAATGAACGTTGTTTGTTTGTCTAGCAAACAGTTTATAAGCAGATGTTGCCACCTACTAAATATCTGAGATATTTGTTCCAGGGTCCTCCCAGATGTATAATACTGGAAGTAATTTAACAGAAAATGCGCATTATGCTAAAATAACCAAGAAAGCCGACTGCATGAAGGTAAGCGTATGGACTTGTCTCTGACAACCCTTTTTGACCAACCCTTTTTGTGAACTGTAATCTTGACGACCGATGTGGCGCGGCGGGCGAAGGTCCGCCTGCGACGCAGGAGGTTGCGGGTTCGATTCCCGCCCCCGGGGCAAATTTTTGGTACGATCTGCAACTATTTGTTTCGGGTGTTCTGGGTATTTTGTATAATAAAAAAATATCTATCTATGTATTTAATATAATAATAATGTATTTATTTTCAAAAAAAAAGGTTAACAACAGTTTTAATAATAGGTAGCTTTGAGTAGTAGGAGTAGGATATTGTAATAACAGTGTAGCAGTATACCTATGTTGCTGTAAATTTTGTTGTGATACCTTATAGTGAGTCAAATACTTAATTATACGTACCTCAGAGGCAGACCACACCATCATGGGAATAATAATGCCCAGGAGAGAGAGAGACAGAGAGAGAGAAACCACTAAGGTCATTATCGAATAAATAAATAATGCTGGACAGTCCACACAGCATCATCTAGCCCCAAGCTATGCAGAGCTTGTATTATGGGTACTAGATGACGAAATACAATAAGAAAGAAAGAAAGAATTTATTTGACAGCACAAAGACAAAGACAAAGACAACAGAACTGAAATAATAAAATAAATATAAAAAATTAAAAAAAAAAAAAAAAAAATACATAGTTATATTATCTATACGTATTTATTATGTATTGTTTTTTTTTTTTTTTTTAATTTTTTATATTTATTTTATTATTTCAGTTCTGTTGTCTTTGTCTTTGTCTTTGTGCTGTCAAATAAATTCTTTCTTTCTTTCTTATTGTATTTCGTCATCTAGTACCCATAATACAAGCTCTGCATAGCTTGGGGCTAGATGATGCTGTGTGGACTGTCCAGCATTATTTATTTATTCGATAATGACCTTAGTGGTTTCTCTCTCTCTGTCTCTCTCTCTCCTGGGCATTATTATTCCCATGATGGTGTGGTCTGCCTCTGAGGTTCTATCTTTCTACTTCGCTCTATTCGACGCGCCTGGGGAAACATTGCAGGTCATAAGGTTATTTACCACTTGAATTTGTCAATTATGCTGATGTTTTCTTTTCATACAACTGAAGTGGCAACCAAGCGTACGGCCCACAAGATGGTAAGCGGTTACCGCCTATGGACGCTTGCAATACCAGAGGTATCACTCGCGGGTTGCCACCTTGAGGCATAGATCGAAAGCCTCATGTGCTAGTAATTTCACCGGAAACCATATCCTTCGCACCGGAACACAGCAATGCGAGCATTACTGCTCGGCGGCAGAAATAGGTATGGTGGTAGTTCTTCCCCGGACGAGCTCTATCACAGAGAGCTCTACTACTTTTTTTTCGTTTCGAAGCTATTTAGAAGCTCTTCTTCATGAGCACCGCGCGTTCGTCGGTTGCAATTTCAAGTAAATAGCCGTTAATAATTTAATATGATTTTTAACAACTATAGTTTTAACTCTTTAAGGACATATTAAGTTCTTTATCACATCTGTCCATTTCATTTTCGGTCTTCCTCTTGACCTTAGCAGTCATGGCTTGGATAATTTGGATCACATTTTCTTTTACTTTTTTTTTTAATGTCAGCAATTGACAGGACAATCAAGGCGCCCACCTGATGTTAAGCACCACGCCTGACTGTTACAGATGTAGTGCCACCCGAAGCTTAAAGTTTTTAATTGTTTGCGTGGCACTGCACTTATCACCCCGAGACATTGATGTTAAGTCTCTATCGCCCAGTAATTTAACTTGCTACAGTGCCCTTAACACAGTAATGCTTGCACACTACTGTTGTTTGCTACATCTTTTGCGTCAAATGTATTCCTCAAACTGTCCCGAACAATCACATATCTAATTCCAGCATATGAACATAGAAGCCCATCCGCATCTCCTGAGAGCATGGTACATGGAGACTCTGCCCGCGGCGGCATCAGCTCTTGGCGTGAGAGTGGTGCAGGCACCCGAGCTATGCTACAGGGCTGTCAACATCTCACGCACTATGCCGAGAGAGCTAGTCCAGGACAAGGCACAGGTAAATATAATAGAATTGAATTGAATTTAATAGAACAGAACAGAACGACAGAACAGAACAACAGAACAGAACAACAGAACAGAACAACAGAACAGAACAACAGAACAGAACAACAGAACAGAACAACAGAACAGAACAACAGAACAGAACAACAGAACAGAACAACAGAACAGAACAACAGAACAGAACAACAGAACAGAACAACAGAACAGAACAACAGAACATAACAGAACAGAACAACAGAACAGAACGGAACAAATCAACAGAACAGAACAGAATAGAAAAAGCATGGTACAGGACGATAGCATTCTCGCGCACTATGCCGAGGGAGCTCGTCCAGAACAAGGCACAGGTAAATATGAATAAATAGAACAGAACAGAAAAACAGAACAGACTGAATGACAGACGAACAAAAGACGACTGATGTGGCGCAGCGGGCGCAGGTCCGCCTGCGACGCAGAGGTTGCGGGTTCGATTCCCGCCTCGGAACAAATGTTTGTACGATCTACAAATATTTGTTCCGGGTGTTCTGGGTATTTTCTATATATAATAAAAAATATCTATCTATGTATTGTATTGTATTAAATATATATCGGTCATCTAGTACACATAACACAGCTCTGTTTAACAGCAGCTTACTTTGGGGCTAGATGATGCTGTGTGGATTGTCCAGCATTATTATTATTATTATTAAAAGCATATTTTGGCCAATCTCGGAATTGAGACGCCTCGCTCGCTTCACTAGCTCTAGCTCGATTAACTCAAGATCAACAGCGAGAGGTGCTCTCATTTCAGTCGGTGCAACTGTCTGCGGTGCGCAAGAGTTCGCTACGGTTCCTGTACATCATGAGGGCGTGCGAGGTGAGCGAGCTGCTGCCTCGGCGCCTCGCCCCGCACCTGGCGGGCAGGCGGCACCGGCTGGGGGGGCAGCTTACCCTCATTGTCCTCGACTCGCACAAATATTTCAAGTCAGTACACACTTGGATTTAATTATCTAAGCTGTACCTATTGTATATTAACTAGCTATTGCGCGCGACTTCTTTCGCGTGGAACTCGCATACGGTACTTTTTCCGGAATAAAAAGTAACCTATAAATAAATAAATAAATAAATAAAATGTTTATTTTCTTCTCACAAATAGGTTTCTTATGTGCTAGTCCTGAGTATTTGTACTTTAATTAATATAAAATTAATATCATTAAGCCTGATTTGTGAGAGACTGGTGCCTGAATTAGGTTGTACGCCTGTATAACAGGTCACCAGTGCTCCACTCCACGGTTATTAGGTACATAGTTGGAACATGGTGTGTGTAACAATTTCCTTATTGATATATCCTATTATATATAGAATTTCCTTATTGATATATCCTATATCCTATTATATATAGCCTATATCCTATTCCCTGTTATTATCTATGTATGTTTTAAATTTCAGAGCCTATATCCTATTCCCGGTTTATTATCTATGTATGTTTTAAATTTCAGAGCCTATATCCTATTCCCGGTTTATTATCTATGTATGTTTTAAATTTCAGAGCCTATATCCTATTCCCGGTTTATTATCTATGTATGTTTTAAATTTCAGAGCCTATATCCTATTCCCGGTTTATTATCTATGTATGTTTTAAATTTCAGCTAAATCGATACAATGGTTGTCGAGTTATAGAGAAACAGACATACATACAAACATCAAAACTTTCACATTTATAATATTAATGTGATGTAATAGGCATGATGACAGTATAGTTCTCACATCAGATCTCGGCCGTCGTGAAATTAGCCGTTTCGATGCGCAATGTAGCTTTTTCAAACTAAATTGTCTTTGCGCATCACAAACGGCTAACTTCACGGAAGCCTAGATCCGCTGTGCGAACTATAACCAATAATCATTAAAATCACGTCTTCACCTTATGAACAAAGTGATTCAAGGAATTCAAAAACCATATTTCTTTTTACATTAGATGCGAGATTGATGATATTTTTAATACAATAAAACTACAAAATACAGCAATCCGCCATTAAAGGTTAAACAACGATCAGGAGCATCTAGGTTCTCTGATTGGTGGCATCGAAAATATTGCAGAATTTTAAACCTTATTGCTAAAATTTTATATTAGAAACTGACATAATGACGTCACCGCTGTCACTCCGCGACTCGGCGCGTTTTAGCGTGAATTTTAAAATTCAAAGAACCAATTTCATAGTGGCCTAGGTCTTAGTAACACCATAAAGAAATAAAAACGGGAACACTGGAGGTCCGCCATGACAGCTATTAGCCAATGATCGTGACGCATCTTGACTTTGACAGTACCTAATAACCCAGTTGTTCGTAAAAACCCGCCATGTTGTTTTGCATTGTGTTGCACTCCTTCACAAAGATAAACTTACATAAGAAATTAAATAAACAGCTTAAAAAGGTTTCTTTAGTGAATATCTAAATATCTAGACCCCTGCAAAGGACCTAGGCCCGGCTCCATACATCGAGAAACAACTCCTTTCAATCGCATTTTTTTACTACTAAATCATTAATTTCTGGAATAATAAGTTATTTTTTGCCTAAAGTCAATACTTCTGAATACAATAGAACAGTTTTTCAAAATCAGTCATCATGCCTATTGGTGTAAACCGTATTAATTATTATTATAAATAAATTAGGCAGTCGGTGGATGGTAGGCCAAGAACGGTCGTCGTGGCGCTCTTTGGGGGACCAGCAGTGGGCAAAGGCAAAGTGATCCTTGTGATTTTTTTAAGTAAAAATATTTTGAAATTTAATTTGAAAGTTTTGAATTGGCTGAGTGATGATGATGATGACTGATGATCGAACACCGATGTTTGTAGAATATTTATTTACATATCAAATTTTTTTTTTATACAACTGAAGTGGCAACCAAGCTTACGGCCCACAAGATGGTAAGCGGTTACCGCAGCCTATGGACGCTTGCAACATCATAGATATCACTTGCGTGCTACCACCCTGAGACGTTAGATGGAAAGTCTCATGTACATGTAATTTCACCGGAAACCATACCCTTCGAACCGGAACAATGCAATGCAATTGCTGCTTGGCGGCAGAAATAGGTATGGTGGTAGTCCTTCCCCGGACGAGCTCTATCACAAAGAACTCTACTACCTTGCGTGGCACTGCACTGCGCTTATCACCCCGAGACATTGCTGTTAAGTCTCTTTCGCCCAGTAATTTCACTTGGTACAGTGCCCTTCGAACCTAAACACAGTGCAGCTTGCACACTACTGCTTGGAGGTAGAATATCTGACACTGCGGTGGTACCCACCGAGACGGACTCGTGCTGAAGAGTCCTACCACCAGGTATACTTACAAGAGAATTTCAACATTCTAAAATGTAATGAATCCTTATTTTATATTTTTTTTACTTTACAGAAACGGAAAGCAAAAACACGATCTTGAGCTGGCGATAGTAGGTAAATCACTTAAATACTACTATATTTTGCTTGCAAATGCGCAATAGAGCTTTTTCTAACCAAATAGCATAGACGGGCACCGTTAATCAAATAGTTAACTTCGTTAACCGTTAATCCGCTACAAAAAAAGTTAGCTTCGATCATCATGACAGCCTTCTAATGTTCCCACTGCTGGGACACTGGCCTACTCTCAGGCGAGAGTGATTGGGTCTTAATCCACCACGCGGACCCAATGCGGATTGGTGGATGGCACATGTCTTTCGAATTTTTAGTTCTTGGACATGCCGGTTTCCTCACGATGTTTTCCTTCACCGTATGAGAGCACTAGCATTGCGCACATAAATTTTTCGAACAGAAAAATCCATTGGTGCACGACCGGGTTTGAACCCACGACCTTAGGATCGGAAGGCGGGGTCACTACCACTAGACCACCGGTGCTATCGTTTATAATATTCTTAACTAAATTTTTTTTTTTTATACAACTGAAGTAGCAACCAAGCGTACGGCCCACAAGATGGTAAGCGGTTACCGCAGCCTATGGACGCTTGCAATACCAGAGGTATCCCTCGCGGGTTGCCACCTTGAGGCTAAGATCGAAAGCTTCATGTGCCAGTCATTTCACCGGAAACCATACCCTTCACACCGGAACACAGCAACGCGAGCATTACTGCTTGGCGGTAGAAATAGGTATGGTGGTAGTCCTTCCCCGGACGAGCTCTATCACAAAGAACTCTACTACTCTTGCATTGCACTCTTTATCAATTATCAACACGCAAATGATGACTGACAGTAATTTATAGCAACACTCGTCACTCTAAGCACCTGCGCTTAGTAATGAAATGATCAAAATTCGCAGTTTTTCACTCACTCACTCGCACGCGCCGGCAATATATTATCTAGTTTGTTTTTGTTTCACTCGCTGCCACGCGCCGCCCGGCAATTGTCGGTGCCGTGCGGTAACTGTTAGGCATACCAACATTATCATTAAATTCATGACATACTTACCTATCTATCTACTTTTTTAATATAAATACCGAATGCATAAACCTCGGCCTTTCTCCATGTTGCAATACCCTAATAACAGGGTTCATGTGTGATACTACTTATTCTGTAACAACTACATAATGTACCATATGACAGCAATAAATGTATTTGATTTGATTTGCATTGGATTAACGATTAACGGACTTCTGCATTTTAACGGAAGTTAACGTCTCCGTTAACATTTTTAAAAGTTAATCCGTTAATCAAAATGTTAACTTCGCTAATTAACGATTTACGGATTAACGAGTTAATGCCCAGCTATGCTAAATAGGCATAATGACAGTAACCAGAGTAGTAGAGTTCTCTGTGATAGAGCTTGTCCGGGGAAGGACTACCACCATACCTATTTCTGCCGCAAATCAGTAATGCTTGCATTGCTGTGTTCCGGTGTGAAGGGTATGGTTTCCGGTGAAATTACTGGCACATGAGGCTTTCGATCTTAGCCTCAAGGTGGCAACCCGCAAGTGATACCTCTGGTATTGCAAGCGTCCATAGGCTGCGGTAACCGCTTACCATCTTGTGGGCCGTACGCTTGGTTGCCACTTCAGTTGTAAAAAAAAAAAAAAAAAACAAGAATCACTAAAATAACGTCTTCACCTTATGAAAAAGGATTCAAGGAATTTAGAAACCATTTTTCTTTTTACATTAGTATGCTAGATTGATAATATTTTTAATATAATAAAAATACTAAATACAGCAATCCGCCGTAAAAGGTTGAACACCTATCAGAGCATCTTGGTTCTCTGATTGGTGGTATCAAACAAAATTGCAGTTTAAACCTTATTGCTAAAATTTTATATTGACATAATGACGTCACCGCTGTCACTCCGCGACTCGGCGCGTTTTGGCGTGAATGTTAAAATTCAAATTATTATCGCATTTTTTTTACTACCTTTAATAACGTGCTTCGCAGAACACGTTAAGCAGTCAGTCCCGGCTTTTTCAAAGTTGTTAGGCCATGACAGAGGCCTTCGGGCGGCCTAGAAGCTCTGTCACCAGAGTTGGCCACTGACTCATACGAACGAACGAGTTATGAGTGGATCTGCTTGTAGATGTGATGGTGTCTCTGGAGATCGACACGGTGCTGGTGAAGGATGCAGACGAGCTGATCACCACCATCCTGCAGTACACGAGAGCAGTCGCCGAGGAGCCTGCCAAGTAAGCACCACTAATAGAAAGCCTTTCATTTCATTTCATTTCATTTATTTCATGCTCAATGTAGAATGTATTCAGCTTAGGTGTAACTTAATGATAATGCTGTAGGTGAGTACATGGACCCTGTAAGGGCGTTGCAAGTTAGTTATAGGTACCAGTAGTTTACATAGTTCTAATAATTATGCAATATATATACTTTGACTTTGAAAAAAAAAAAAAAAAAAATATTTTAAATCTACACTAATTTTAATTATCGTGTATTGTTATCTAAATAATTACCTAAACATTACGAGACAGTTTAGAACTTTCGGTTTACGAGTCTTAATTACTTATATTCACGATTCCCAAAATTCCCACTTTCTTGATTTTACGTACTTTTTAAAACATTCATTAACTTAAACTCACACTTCGTATAATATCGACTTCCCAAAATTCCCACTTTTTCAGATTGTTGATTGAAACAAATACTAAATTTGTGGCGCTTCGGCGGCCGCTGCCGCGGCACGCTCGCCTCGCGCGTAGTTTTTCACTAACCTAACATAACCTAAACAGCTGATTTCGATCTAATGAATAAGTGACAGTGACATCCGCTTAGATCGAAATGAGTAGGTTATGTTATGTTAGCATAAAATAGTTGGTTTAAAAAGTGGAAATTTTGGGAAATAATAATTATATGCAGTAGTAATTGTAGATAATGGGCAACATATGAGTAGGTATTTTGGTAAGTGGGAATTTTGGGAATTGTGAATAAAAGTAATTAGGACTCATGTACCGAATGCGTAGATGATGGAGCACGCCTGCCTAGAAAGGACCTTTTTTTTTTTTTTTTATCCTACTAAAGTGGTAACCAAGCGTACGGCCCACTTGATGGTCAGCGGTTACCGTAGCCTATGTACGCATGCAACATCATAGATATCACTTGCGTGTTACTACCCTAAGACCTTAGATGGTAAGTCTCATGTGCCTGTAATTTCACCGGAAACCATACCCTGCGAACCGGAACACAGCAATGCGAGCATTACTGCTTGGCGGACCTGTTCACTCTAGCGTTGAAGACTCCTAAATTGTATTGATCCGGAATAACAGACCCCTACAATAGATTTGTACACGAGTTCCAACAAGTCGACCTTTTTGCTAACAATCTATGCAATTTAATTAGAATGTTAAAATTACTCTTAAGTTTTTATTTAAGATAGAAAGTGTTTTGGTAGTAATACTGTAAACTTCTATCGTTTCCGAATAAATAAATAAATAAATAATGTTGGACAATCCACACAGCATCATCTAGCCCCAAGGTGGGCTGTTAAACAGAGCTACTTATACTATACTTAATACAATACATAGATATATATTTTTTATTATATCTGGTGATTCATTTGGAGGTATTTTTTTTAAATAATTTATTTTTCAAATAAAAACAAATTTATCGGGTAATTTTTATTATTATACGAAAGAACTATTCTTTACATTTATTTTTTAAAGATTATATGATTCAAATGTTGGCCATAACTCCGGTTAACATAGTCCATTCTACCGTTCCAATTTTCGATTACGCGTCCGAGCATTTCGATTGGTTTTGGCGAATAACGCGAGTAATGTTGGCTTCCAGTTGCTCAATCGTACCTGGCTTATCCATATAGACTTTGAATTTTACATAGCCCCAAAGGAAAAAGTCTAGGGGTGTGATATCACAGGATCTAGGCGGCCAACTCACCGGTCCAAAGCGCGAAATTAACTGTTCACCAAATTGCTCACGCAGTAAAGCCATGGTTTCACGTGCTGTGTGGCAAGTGGCGCCGTCTTGTTGGTACCAAATGTCCTGGAGATCACTGTCTTCAATTTCAGGAAACAAATAGTCTCTTATCATGGCACGATAACGGTCACCATTGACAGTTACATTCTGGCCGACCTCGTTTTTGAAGAAATATGGACCGATGATTCCACCGGCCCATAAACAACACCAAACTGTTGTTTTGTCTGGATGTAATGGCAGTTCTTGAATCTCTTCAGGTTGCTCTTCGGACCAAATACGGCAATTTTGTTAGTTGACATATCCGTTAAGCCAGAAATGTGCCTCATCACTAAACAACATTTTTGTTGAAAACTGTGGATTTTCTTCAAGATTTGGGTAATACAGCTGAATAATTTGTAGACGCTGTGCAGGGCTAAGTCTTTCCATGATGAAATGTCAAACTATACTGAACAAAAATACCATAAAAAATTATCACGACTCACGCTTCATCTGTTGTATTATGTGCTTGACGACCGATGTGGCGCAGCGGGCGCAGGTCCGCCTGCGACGCAGAGGTTGCGGGTTATTTCCCGCCTCTGAACAAATGTTTGTACGATCTACAAATATTTGTTCCGGTGTTCTGGGTATTTTCTATATATAAAAAAAATATCTATCTATGTATTGTATTGTATTAAATATATATCAGTCATCTAGTACCCATAACACAGCTCTGTTTAACAGCAGCTTACCTTGGGGCTAGATGATGCTGTGTGGATTGTCCAGCATTATTTATTTATTTATTTATTTATCTGTCAAAAAATCCATAGCCATTAAAGTACCTCTAAATGAATCACCCATTATATAGAAAATACCCAGAACACCCGGAACAAATATTTGTAGATCGTACAAACATTTGACCCGAGGCGGGAATCGAACCCGCAAGCTCCGCGTCGCAGGCGGACCTGCGCCCACTGCGCCATATTGGTCGTCAAATAATCTAAATCTAAACTATATGGTTAACTGTAGTTAACTATAACTATATAGTACTTACAGTTAACTTAACTATATATACATAATATATTAACTGTAAGTTATAGTTAACTGTAGTTAACTATATAATTATACAACTAATAGTAAAACTATTAGTTATAGTCAACTGTAGTTATAGTTAACTGTAGTTAACTAAACAAAATTAATAACCAACTATCAAATGCGAAAGTCTTTGCGTGCGTGTTAACAGCGAATTTGCGAGCGCTTCCGTGCTTCGTATGGCCCGTTAGGTCGGTCCCGGCTTTTTCAAAGCTTCTAGGCCTTCGGGCGGCCTGAAATTTCAACACCAGAGTTGGCCACTGACTGATAGGAGTTTACGTTGTGTGGTAGATTGTGCAAACGAGCTCTGGACGAAGAAGCTGATTTCTACATGCGCGGTGACAGCAAGAACTGCGTCACTGTTGATGCTGAAGGTAAGCTAATAAGTTATATATCATTTCATTAGCGACGACCGATGTGGCGCAGCGGGCGCAGGTCCGCCTGCTACAAGGAGGTTGCGGGTTTGATTCCCGCGTCGGGTCAAATGTTTGTTCTACAAATATTTGTTCCGGGTGTTCTGGGTATTTTCTATTTATAATAAAAAAATATCTATCTATGTATTGTATTGTATTAATATATCAGTCATCTAGTACCCATAACACAGCTCTGTTTAACAGCAGCTTACCTTGGGGCTAGATGATGCTGTGAGGATTGTCCAGCATTATTTATATATTTCATTTAACAAAGTTCATTATTGTGTGCGGAAAGTCATAAACATATAATGCTGGACAATCCACACTGCATCATCTAGCCCCAAGGTAAGCTGCTGTTAAACAGAGCTGTGTTATGGGTACTAGATGACTGATATATACTTAATACAATACAATACATAGATAGATATTTTTTTTAATTAATAGAAAATACCCAGAACATCCGGAACAAATTTTGTAGATCGTACAAACATTTGACCCGAGGCGGGAATCAAACCCGCAACCTCCGCGTCGCAGGCGGACTTGCGCCCGCTGCGCCACATCGCTCGTCAAGCACATAATACAAGTGTGATGTTCTCAGGTAACGGTTTGTCTCGGCTGTGGCAGCAAATGCTGAGTGTAATTCCCCAGTCCAGCCTCGAGGTATCGCGAGCTATCGCCGCAGCGTTTCCCACCCCGCGTCTGCTAGCTGAGGTTAGTACCTGACAACGTTAGTAACTGGCCACAGCTACTTTAGTAACTGGCCACAGCTACGTTAGTAACTGGCTACAGCAATGTAAGTAACTGGCCACAGCTACTTTAGTAACTGGCCACAGCTACTTTAGTAATGGCCACGGCAACGTTAGTAACTGGCCACAGTTACACATAAAACTATATTTTAACCGGTTAATATAGGTTTTCTGAGAAAACTCTGAGAAAACCGGTTTTCTGATAAAACCGAGAAATATTATGAGTAATATCTGATCGGAAATTTTTAAAAAAGACATTTGTATGGGTGTTTAAACTACATAATTTTCCTCTAGAATTCCTCTATCAATTACTGAAAACCGCATTAACATCCGTTGTTGCGTAGATTAAAATACTCAAACGTACATACATGCAGATGGGCAGTCGCGATTTTGTTTTATACTATGTAATGTAAAAATAATGTGAGTCGGACGTGGTAATAAACACACACACACACACCCACCCACACACCCACCCACACGCCCACTTTCGCATTTATAATATTAGTAGGATAGTAGGATGTTAAAAATGATTTATTTTCCGTTACAGAGTGTGCGTGAAGGCGTCGCGGGCGCGGGCGCGGGCGCGGGCGCGGGCTCGGTGGCGGAGACGCTAGTGACGCGCAGTGCGGCGCCGGGCGCGCGCCCCGCCCGCCTCGGGGCCGAGCGCGCGCGCAGGCTGGCCGCGCTCTTCTCTCACGCAGACGGCGACCTACTCCTGCACTGAACCGCGCCCTGATACCATAGGCCCGTCTGCAGGGGTGTTATAAAACTCGTTATCACTAACAACGGGATATTTACCATGGTTTGTGAGTTTTATTGATTCCCAATATTTCGGCGCTGTTAAATTATGTTAGTAACTATGACAGTTTTAAAAACTATATTTTGAAACTGTCAAAAAGTATAATCCTGACATATTAGAAATAAAATGTATATATCTGTTTATCGAATTCTTCTTGACGGAGATTCCGTAGAATGCTATTTTGATTTCCGAAATCGAAAACTTTTGACATTATGTTTCGGCTCGTTTGACAACCAACTTTCCGATAGTTATTTCGTCAAAAAAAAAAAGATTTATTATGAACAAAACAAGGTATACCATAAACTAAATATGAACGTTGTCAACTGCAAAAGTTAATAAAACTGAGTTGCAGTGATTTGGTGGAGTTTCGAAATACCCCTGCTGATGTACTTATTCTGCAAGTCTGCTGTGGTAAGGCGTTACGCTTAACACCAGGCGAAAAACCGGTCTCATCGTTTGCTCATAAAAAAAGGCTAATACAATGTGTTCAGGGTTTGGCCTTCGGCGGCTTGAAACTCTGTCACCAGGGTTGGCCACTGACTCATATCAACATACTTACTTAGGGCTCGGTGACCGGTTAATTGATTCTAAACCGAATGTATTTCGGTTTAGGTTTAGATTAATTTCGACAACCGGTTAAAATGGAAAACCGGTTTTATGTCAAAACCGGTTAGTGAAGTCGGGGATTTTTGATTGGGGGGAGTAATGTAAGCTCTATTGTAAGAAATGTAGCTGCTCAAAATGATGTAATTTGCTCACTTTTAAAATTTTGTTCATGCTAGGTGCTATTTTTTTTTTTTTTTTTTTTTATACAACTGAAAAGACGTAGATGGTAAGTCTCATGTGCCTGTAATTTCACCGGAAACCATACCCTTCGGACCGGAACACAGCAATGCATACATTACTGCTTTGCGGCAGAAATAGGTATGGTGGTAGTCCTTCCCCGGACGAGCTCTATCACAAAGAACTCTACTACTCTTATCTGTTCGGAGAAATACTAACTACTGATACTTTAAGATTCTAATTAGCTCTTTTCGCCTGAAATACAGGTTTACCTAGTTCAGGCTCAAGTGTTATGTATACCTATGTCTGAGTTTTTGCATTTATTATCCTATTGTACATTGTTAAAATTGAATAAACTATTTATTATTATTACTGATAAGTTGGCACAACCAATTCTGTGATTTTTGTGCTAGATTTGTCCCTAGCATAGAATATAAGCAGTATTTTAACACTGTGATGAACTATATATGTTTATCTATAAATTATGTAAAATATTTGTAGTAAATGTGATCTTGATATACAATCTTTGTGTAATTTTGAAAATACTATTTTTCTCACCAGTTTTGTAATCTGGATTTGTCTATTTTTCGGGTAAAAACAAACATGTTTTGGATCCCTTGTAGAATAAAAGTGATTTTAAAGTAATATTTGGTCCGGTCATATTGCCTGTGAGCATAAACGAAAAATCTGCTTTATAGTTTTAATAGTAAAAAAGGGAATGTGGTATGAACGCTTTTAAAGCGAGGAAAGCTTGGATTTTACAGTCCAATTGGATAGTAGAAGGCTGATGTTGCTATAAAATGTATTAATCTTATAATATTTAAGAAAATTTCGGCCAAATGTAGAGTTTTTCATTAAATGGTTCATAAATTCCGAATTAAGATATATAGATCAAAGAAACCATGTAATGGCTGTTGTATGTAGACTATCTGTGTAGAGCTTTGATAAGCAGAATTAAAGTTTGCGATTTTGATAATTTTAAAGAAGTTGTATACTACGGAGGTTGTCCATTTTGAATCATGTTTAAATTAAGTACATTTTGATCTATACTTGTTAAAATAATATTGGAATAGGTAGATGATTTTAAAACTTCTGAATGTATGTAACATAGACAATACATTATTGGATAAACAATGTTCTACATTATTATTGGAACTCTTCTGTGTAATTTATCAATACAATAAATTGTACGACCTATAAAGTTTTTCATTTGTAGCTTAAATAAGATTATAATATTTACTATTACCTTCCTCTTGAATCACACTATCTAATGAAGAAAACCGCATTAAAATCCGTAGCGTAGCTTAAAGCAGGAAGCGACTACTTGTTGTAGGGATATAAAACGCTTCGGTCTGGTAATGATCTAGATCAATTGAGCTATCTATAGATCGTTTGAAGCGAGGAAGTTTGTGTGGATGGTTGCTGCTTGGTTGAATATTTATCTTTGTTAGTCAATATGTTGTTTTGGCTGTATGAGGTCAGTCCCATTTGAATGACGTCACTGAACGTCATGTTTAAGAGTACAGTTTTAGAGAACAAATGGGACTGACCCGTTGTATGCTCCAAGCTCGAAATATTGTAGTATGGGGTTTGGAAAATAACGCCATCTTGTGTTGAGTAGCAGAAATGAAACATTTGGAAAAGTTTTCAGCAACGGCAACTCTGAAATCTAACTGCAAACTCACTAACTGTCAGTCAAGCAATCAACGTTAGTTCAGTCTGTCAGTTAGATTTAAGTATTTTAGGTCTGTGGCCTGGCAAGAATTTTTCAAACAATCTGTGGTGTGGGTGGTATCAAACAAAACAAAATTGATTCAAATCAACATAATAACCTCAATATTTATGTAATAAGTTGTTTTTGTTATTTATAGCTGCCTAAAAGTATCAAATAAGCTCTAAGATGACTGTGTATTTATCCAGAATTGCATTTGGTGCAATACGGAGCGCCACATCCAAATGTTTCGCCATGAAATCTGTATCCGAAACGTTCGCTCCGAAATCAAAGTTTTTCTCGCCAAATAACAATATCTTCTCACTAGCCAGTACTGTAGCTGTACGGAATTACTCCGGTGATGCTATTCAACCGACGGTGGCGTTGGATAACGCTGGAATGCCGTTGAAAAAGAAAATAATCCATAAGAAATCGACGCCGGCTGATTTGAGTCACAAAGAAGGCCATTATTTGACTTTCGCATTCGCTACGGCCAACGCGTATGATTTAAAGAGCTTGAAAGAAGCCTTGGTCCAACAGAAGCTGTATGAACCGGGGAAGTAAGTAATTAGACTCAATTTTGTTGCTAAAGTAAAATGATGCAATACTTGAAAAGGCTGTTAGAATTCTATAATAATACCTTCTCTACACTAAATTATGCTTGTGTTTTAAACGAAAACTCAATTTAATACATAACTACCTAAAAACTAACACTGATACTAGAGTCCATAAGGTAGTTACAATATTTGCAGGTTAGAAAAATATTAATCCTGCAACCGTGAGAATGAAATTTGCAAACTGAAGGTAGTTAAACATACTTACAAACTTTCCTATTGAATCCCCTATCTATTGATAAAAACCTCATTAATATATGTTGCATAGTTTAGAAGCTTAAAGCTGAACTTATTTGTTTTTAATTTGTTTTAGTTTAACTTTTAAATTTTTATTAATTACCTATCTAACTACTTAAATTAAGTAAATACTTATTAAAATTAATTTTAAGCAATATTAAGTTAAGTGTTTTGTTTTCTTGTTATTTATATAAGAAATCAGGTGGTAGAATATTAAACAGAGAACTTTCTATTAACATTTATTCCTTTTTCACAACTTTTTCATTCGACCGCTATAACACGAATAATCTTTTTTGTATCTCCCTCCTACCTTCCAACAATTTTTTTATGCACGATCTTATTTTACTGCCAACTACTACCTTGTTTAATTTTAGACTTGATCGAAAATAATACTATACAAGTAATAAACAATTTAAAGTTAACAATAATTTATAAAATAATGATCAGGTATTCACATAAAATTAACATCGCAAATAAACGCACTACTCATCGACATCCCAAAATAAAGTCCCTAGACACTTATGATTAGGTAAACAAATAATTATAATAATATCTAATATTCGGCCTTTCCTGACATTAAAGTTTGTCCTCAAACTTACAAGAAAACAAATAAAAGAGAGAAGGAGGAAAATTAAATAAATAATAACATTTGCAATTCATATTACATAATTTAGAACTTACGCATGTTATTTCAATAACATAAGTCAACGGACCTATCAACGTTAGACTGCCATCCAAATAAATACATATCAGATAATTTAATATAATTCAGTCAACGGATCTATCTTGTATATTAATGACCTTTCTGACATTACCGCGAAACCTTGTATTTTATTTGTTGACACTACATCCTTAGTTTTGACATCCGAACGTAATAATGACATAAATGACTATATCCTTGACATAAATAACACAATTGAAGAGGTAGTGAAATGGCTAGATGACAATAATTTAAAAGTTAATTTAACAAAGACAACCTATATTCAATTCGGCACATTTGCAAATAAGGTGAATAAACTCAAATAGAGATAGATTACTTGAAGTAAAGAACACTACTTTTTTTTTTTTGGGAATTGTTTTAGATGCTAACTGTAACTGGAAAGCGCATATTGATAAAATTTGTAACAAATTGAATAGGTTCGGTTTTGCTCTTCATAGTCTAAAAAAACATCAGACCGAAAAACAATTCTACAAGCATACCTAGCCATGCAGCTATGTCACGTCAATTTTAGCGTATGGTCTGATTCTCTGGGGAAATGGTTCAGATGTGCAAAGAGATTCACCTCAGAGGTGAGAGAGGTGAGAGAGGGAGAGATTCATTTCAGAGGTGCAGAGAGCATTCTAAGAACAGGAAAAAAAAATGCGTTAGGGCAATAGTTGGTATACCCCCATGGGAGTCTTGCAAACCGCTATTCGGAGATGTAAAGTTGCTGACTCTGCCTTGTATGTATATCTTTGAGACTGCTTTATTTGTAAGAAAACAAAGTAACTTATTCGTAAAAGCTAGCGAACTGTACTCACGGAACACCCAAAACTCTGACAGGCTCTACAAAAACAACAGTTACGCTCTGTGTGGTAAAGTTTAAAACGCATTGCCACCTATTATTAAACATTTACCACTAAATAAATTTATTACAGATTTAAGAGCCCTATCCTCGACCATCCTTGAATTTTCTTGTAGCCCGTGAAGAATCGAACACGATTGTGTGTGGCTCGTGTGTTGAAGATATTTTAACGAAAATAAAAACAAATAAAAGCTTTATCCATTAAAATTTAAGTCAACATAACTTATATTAATTAACTCAAGACACAACTGATTAAAAAAAATAAATTAAAAAAATAGTAACGCACGTTTCGTAAAATGAGCAATTCCAGTAAACTTTCGATCATGTTTTCTATGGAATAACAAAATCTAACATATTTCCAAAAATGCAATTTAAATAATAACAGTTTTAAAATTTAAGTGAACAGAGAAAAATACAATATGTTAGTTCAATATTTATGAAAAAGACGGTCTAAAAAAACGCGTTCTTTTGCCAATTTTACGCTTGTTATTTCTGCTAAAGTAAAGAGTTTACAATAAAAATACTAAATTCAAGTTTAAGTTTTGATTAAATAAATTCAACAAAAAAATAGACTAATAGCATTGACTTTTTTTTTTTTTTTATATATGTTTTTTTTTTTAAATCACATCTTAGCGCACTTATAATCATATCGCGCGAAGCACCGACTCTCAAACCGCGCTGAGCGCTTATGGAGGGAGGGCGCATCGCTCCTCGTCGCGTGCACTATTACTTATACTATATAAAGATACATTCAGGCGAACTTCACAAATTATATCTCTAAATCTTGGGAAGGCCTCCTAAGACGTTGGTTACTAAAAACCTATTAAATATAATATTTGTATCCCAGATTATGGGGAGTGTGAGTCACTTTTTCTGTATAAGAACTGCAATGTATGTACCACATTCAAACACATACGAATTTGGAATTTTCGAATTTGATTTAAATAAACGAATGCTAATCTAAATATATTTTGTAGGTAATGTAATAATGTACTTAAATATTTTATTTCCTCATAAATTTAAGTTAACTGAATTATTAACCAACTCTTAACACTATTATTTTTTGCATTCGTTTGAACATCTATTTTAATAAACACGTTATCATTACAATAATAAAATGATAGGGAAACAGACATGGCTTTCATCAATAATCTTTGGATTATACTGTATTCACATATTATTATACTAAATGTTTGCTAGATGTCGGGGAGCAGAGCCAAGCGTTCCTATCAGTAATATATTCATATTTTTTTTTTCGCTTTTTTTTTTTATAGAGATTAACTTTAATTATAGGTTTTAAATTTTCGTATCGAAAGTTCAGTTACATTTACTGGAAGTGTATTATAAAAGCGAACAGAATTTCCCATAAAAGACCCATTTACTTTTTCTAGCCGAAACTTCGGAATGTACAGTTTATGACGGTTTCTAGAGTTTACCCCATGCATAATTTTTTTTTTAAACTATTTCTATGTTTATGAGTGTACAATAAAATTTCATAAATATATTGGCAAATAGCTGTGAAAATATTAATTTCTTTAAATTTTTAATAGTCTAGCGGCTTCATTTTTAAAAAATAGTTTTGATAGAAAACAGGTTTGATACAACCAGCTGCCCATAATATGTTACAGTACCTAGTATTTTTGTGTAATTTTAGTTCCTACTATGCATGACACTTCATAGCGATCATTTTCGAGCACTGTTGTTAGAAGTAAATCTTCCGGATCTTTATACCTCGCTGAGAAAGCGCTAGCCCTATATAATCATCCGATCATCGATGCCCTGAATAAGGCAGTCTACCGCTTTCTTACGTAATTCTCCCATGATGTGACGAAGGTGGCAATTCTTCGCTGGGTGCTGGAGTCAATGGATGTCCAGTTTCTGTAGCTGAAGCCCCTTTAGGTGAAGCTGGCTCAGTTGGGCGTGCTGACGTTTTCGGTGGTGTCGTGACATGAACAACCAACTGTGGCGTAGCCTAAAAGCAATAAATAAATGGTGGTGTAGGATATCCATAATTTAATTGTGTTGGATCTTTTTTTTTTTTTGGATCGTAAATCGGAAAATAATAAAATCATAACATCATGATATCATAAAATCACAAAGCCACAAACTCATAATATTGTAAGAACATACAATAAAATATTGTAAGAACATACAATCATAACATTGTAAGATCATAAAATCATCAAAATCAAGAATGAATCCAAAAATCATAAAATAATAGGTAAAATAAAATAACTTTTATATAATAACGTCGTTACGGTTCGTCAAGTCTTAAATTCAAAAAGATATTTAGTTGTAAATATTTTATAAGATATCTCTAATAGCTTTGCTAGCTTGTCTAAAAATTAGTATAGTGCTACAAAATTTTACACAAATTAAGGATCTACATAGGTGGGTTTGACATGACTAATTTAGCTAATTTACTAATTTAGTCCGTAATGCATCAAATAATGACATCACATCTATGTTACACCTACAAAAGTATCGTTCAACCGGTTAAAATTAACGTTTAGGTATTAAATAATAATCATATTTTTATTATAACGTTTACGTGAAACAAAATGAAATGTGTAAACCCACTGGTACCAACACAAAAAAAAATTGATTAAACTTTTTTTTTTTTAAACGAATACTAGAAAATATAACTCGCCTTTGTTTTAACTTCAACATGTCCTCAACGATTCTCATCCTCAGTCTCCTTGATGCTTTCATTCGGTGTAACGATCTTCTCAACTGACGTGGATTCACGTTCGCGATGGTTACGACGGCAATGCTTCCTGTTCATTATCACGCAACTTGGTTCTTATCACACTTCTGATATAAGAAATCAGGTGGTAGAATATTAAACAGAGAACTTTCTATTAACATTTATTCCTTTTTCACAACTTTTTCATTCGACCGCTATAACACGAATAATCTTTTTTGTATCTCCCTCCTACCTTCCAACAATTTTTTTATGCACGATCTTATTTTACTGCCAACTACTACCTTGTTTAATTTTAGACTTGATCGAAAATAATACTATACAAGTAATAAACAATTTAAAGTTAACAATAATTTATAAAATAATGATCAGGTATTCACATAAAATTAACATCGCAAATAAACGCACTACTCATCGACATCCCAAAATAAAGTCCCTAGACACTTATGATTAGGTAAACAAATAATTATAATAATATCTAATATTTATACTTATTCATTGTAATATAGTTAGGTATAGTTCGCACAGCGGATCTAGGCTTCCGTGAAGTTAGCCGTTTGTGATGCGCAAAGACAATTTAGTTTGAAAAAGCTCCATTGCGCATCGAAATGGCTAATTTCACGACGGCCGAGATCCGTTGTGAAAACTATACTCATTAGTTAAGAAATGTAAATATTTTTATAAGTTCTTGCATAACGCATTGGATGTCTTCTGTAATGTTGTACTTATGCTTAATAAATTGAAATTGAAATTGAATTGAAATTAAAACGTAATACGGAAGCTTTGTAAATATTAGTAATTTACTTACTAAGTAAGTTCGTATGATCCAGTGGCCAACTCTGGTGACAGAGTTTTCAGGCCGCCTAAAGGCCTCTATCATGGCTTAACAACTTTGAAAAAGCCGGCACCGACTGCTTAACATGCCCTCCGAAGCATGGGAGCGATCAGTTGAAATTGCCACTTGCGGTTACCCCTTCAAATGGTGACTATGCGGAACAGTGTTTAACTTCGTTTATCTGTTCAGACAACTTGCCAGCTACGTCACGAGCCCTCCGCGCTGTTACTCACTTTAACTAGATAATAGGTTATAAATGTCTGAACATTTTCTTCACAGATTAAAATCCAACGAAGTGGGCGACGTGGTGGTAGCCAGTGCAGTATACTCTGTGGGAGCGGAGCCGAGGGAGATCATCTTCTTCAGAGAGGGGGCCGTCGTCTTCTGGAACTGCACCGAGATAGAGGCCAGCAATGTCCTGGACTTTGTCCGACCGTTTGTGTTCATTTACTTGATAAATAAATAAATAATTAATGCTGGACAATCCACACAGCATCATCTAGGCCCAAGCTAAGCGGAGCTTGTTTTATAAGTACTACATGACTGATATACATAATATAATACAATACATAGGAAGATATTTTTTATTATTATACATTAAAAATTCCCAGAACACCCGGAACGAAATTTTTCAAAAGTGGGGGATTTAGTGGTCTTCCAATCATAAGGTTGTGGGTTTGGAGCCGGTTGTGCACCAATGAATTTTTCATCATTGCCAGTTCTCCCAAATGGTGAAGGAAAACATTGTTATGAAATCGGCATGTCCAAAAACATTTGCAAGACCTGTGCCAGGGCTTGTGCTGAGCGCCAGTTCTCATGGTGAATGAAAACACCGTGAGGTTCTCTTAGGACAGTGCCATCCACCAATACGCATCTCTGCAAGCTGTATTTACTAAACTGGTAGTCTTTTTCCTTGTCTGAAGTTTAGATAAATTTATTACTTTTTGAGGCCTGCATGTCTAAAAAACCGAGACCATGAGACCATGAAAGCACCGGTGGTCTAGTGGTAGTGACCCCGCCTTCCGATCCTAAGGTCGTGGGTTCAAACCCGGTCGTGCACCAATGGATTTTTCTAATCGAAAAATGTATGTGCGCAATGCCAGTGCTCTCATACGGTGAAGGAAAACATCGCGAGGAAACCGGCACGTCCAAGAACTAAAAATTCGAAAGACATGTGCCGTCCACCGATCCGCATTGGGTGCGCGTGGTGGATTAAGACCCAATCACTCTCTTCTGAGAGTAGCAGTGGGAACATTAGAAGGCTGTCATGATGATGATGTCTAAAGAACATGCCATCCACCAATCCGCATCTCTGCAAGCTATAATCATCTGAACTGGACATATAAATTACTTTTATCGTTATTACAGTTATGAAATCGAAAGCTATCCTAAAGAAGTTGTGCTCAAAGAAAAAGAAGTTATGACCTATGTCTACCAAAACAGTGCGTAAGTATTCACTACCTGTACTTATGTAGGTTCAATCCTAAGTATAGTTCGCACAGCGGATCTAGGCTTATTTCATATTTCATATTTCATTTATTCATGCTCAATGTACATTCAGCTTAGGTGTAACAGTATTGCTGCAGGTGAGTACATGGACCCTGTAAGTATTCACTACCTGTACTTATGTAGGTTCAATCCTAAGTATAGTTCGCACAGCGGATCTAGGCTTATTTCATATTTCATATTTCATTTATTCATGCTCAATGTACATTCAGCTTAGGTGTAACAGTATTGCTGCAGGTGAGTACATGGACCCTGTAAGTATTCACTACCTGTACTTATGTAGGTTCAATCCTAAGTATAGTTGCACAGCGGATCTAGGCTTATTTCATATTTCATATTTCATTTATTCATGCTCAATGTACATTCAGCTTAGTTTTTTTTTTTTTTTTTAATACAACTAAAGTGGCAACCAAGCGTGCGGCCCACAAGATGGTAAGCGGTTACCGCAGCCTATGGACGCTTGCAATACCAGAGGTATCACTCGTGTACCATAGTATTGCTGCAGGTGCATAGCTATCGGCTCTATGCGCCGATAGCTCCACCTACAGGGGAAACGTTGCAGTTATCCAAGCCTGTTCAATGACTAAAGTTAATTTAGTTCATTGATATTATTGATATTGAGATATGTCTCGATAGCTCAATTGGTAGAACGCCCGCGTATCAAGCGGTGGTTGCGGGTTCAAATCCCGCTTGAGGCAAAATAATTTTTGGGATATTATAATCTTTAGTATTCCCCTAGTGTGATGGTTAACACTATAAAAACAAAAATAGACAATTACTTTTATTATAAAAGTCTCATTTATCTTATATAATTTAATTTTACAATAAAATTTAACTTTACACAGTGCAGCTTGCACACTACTGCTTGGAGGTAGAATATCTGACACTGCGGTGGTACCCACCAAGAGACTCTTGAAGGGACCCACCATCAAATTTTAACCATTTTGTAAAAGAGTTAAATGTTGGTTTCAGGAAAACATGTTATTTACAAGAATCTTCATTTATTATGGTGCCCGAAAGAGACAATTCATTGGAGAGATATACATTCAGGTAATGCTTATACTAACTATATACAGTGGTGGCCATATAATTAAGAACGCTGATATAAAGGGAAGATTTTTTCCAACTAAGATGCAAAACTAATTGTATGCATTTGTTTTTATTTCTCTCGGTATCGTAAAACATTTCCATATTACCACTGTATTCATTGATACACATGATTGGCTAAAAATCAATAGGCAAACTTTTTACACTACTTTTAAACAAAGTATTCCTTATTACTGGCTGGTCACGTAATTAAGAACGCTAAGTAGTTTATACCTTTATTCAAATTTAAATAGAGAACACTCAGTCGATTTGTTACTGTTTGTATAATTTTGGCGCAATTACGTGCTGTAAAAGATTAAAGGTGATTGCTTCTTTAGAAAAAATAATGGGAAAAAATAAAAGTTGTGATAAATCTACAAGGGAAGTAATAATAAAACTTCGCCGGAAGAATTGGTCTTAAAAAAAGATAGCCGACCATCTGCAATGTTCAAAAACGATGGTTTTCCACGCTGTAAAGCATTTTGCTACGTATCAAACTATTTCGAATGTTCCACGTGTACCTAAACAGAGAAAAACAACTCCTCGAGATGACCGAAACATCGTTCGTATGGCAAAACAAAATCCTTTTAAAGGGTCCAATGAGCTTAGAAAAGAATATTTTGGTGAAAACAACTTTTCAGCAATCTCAGCACGCACTATTCGAAGACGTTTGGTAGAAGAAAAATTGCACGGTAGGATAGCAAGAAAGGTACCCATGTTAAAACTTTGCCACAGGCAATCCCGGCTTGCATTTGCGAGATAGTATGAAAACTGGACTGTGCAACAGTGGAAAAATGTACTTTTTTCTGACGAGACGAAAATAAACAGAGTATGTTCTGATGGAAAACGATATGTACGACGTCCCCCGAATACAGCATTCGACCCAAAGTACACGAAAGTTACATTAAAGCACGGTGGTGGAAATGTGAAAATTTGGGGTTGCTTTTCTGGACATGGTGTAGGACCTGTAAAGTTGATAGAAGGTAACATGGATCAGTTCCAATACAAAAATATACTGGAAGAAACAATGTTACCATACGCTGAAGACGTTCTACCGGTCATTTGGACATTCCAGCATGACAATGATCCAAAGCACACTGCACGCACCGTAAAGGAATTTCTTACAGCGCAATTAGTTTCTGTCTTAGACTGGCCTGCTAACAGGCCAGATCTAAACCCAATAGAGAATCTGTGGTTTGAAGTAAAGAAAAAGGTTTCAAATACAAAGTGTGGAAATTTAAGAGAGCTGTATGACGTTTTTTTAGAGGAATGGAAATCTATTTCTCTTGCGAAATGTCAAAAATTAATAGAGTCAATGCCTCGCCGGTGTAAAGCTGTAATTAAAAGCCGTGGATATGCTATTACATATTAATTTTAGTTAAATATTTCTTTTTATGTTTCCTGTGCTACATAATATTGTGATTTTTTAAATCTAAGTGTCATACAAAACAATTCCCGAGCAGTTAAATAAATCGTTCTTAATTATTTGTCCAGTTGCAGTACTATTTGAATGTGTTACTTTGATAAAATCAATAAAATATGCAAAAAATAGTTAGCGATTTCATACTTTATTCTTAAGTCAGGTTGCTCTATTAATGTGACTATTATATAACATAAATAGTTGCTTCTCAAAAGGTACACATCTCTGTGTATGATACGATTTAAATAAAAAACTTCTAGAACTTCAAATCGTTCTTAATTATATGACCACAACTGTATATAGGAACCATCATCATCATGACAGCCTTCTAATGTTCCCACTGCTGGGACACTGGCCTCGAGCGAGAGTGATTAGGTTTTAATCCACCACGCGGACCTAATGCAGATTGGTGGATGGCACATGTCTTTCAAATTTTTAGTTCTTGGACATTCCGGTTGCCTCACGATGTTTTCCTTCACCGTATGAGAGCACTGGCATTGCGCACATAAATTTTTTGAACAGAAAAATCCATTGGTGCACGTCCGGGTTTGAACCCACGACCTTAGGATTGGAAGGCGGGGTCACTACCACTAGACCACCGGTGCTCTTATAGGAACCAAGAATCACTAAAATCACGTCTTCACCATGAAAAAGATTTAAGGGATATAAAAATCATATTTCTTTTTACATTAGATGCGAGATTGATAATATTTTTAATAAAATAAAGCTACAAGATACAGCAATCCGCCATAAAAGGTTGAACACCAATCAGAGCATCTTGGTTCTCTGATTGGTGGCATCATACAAAGTTGCAGAGTTTTAAACCTTATTGCTAAAATTTTACATTGAAAACTGACATAATGACGTCACCGCTGTCACTCCGCGACTCACCGCTCTCAAAAAATCCAATGTAAATAGCATTTTTTACTACTAAACCATTAATTACTGAAATATATTTTTTTGCATAAAGTCGATACTTCTGAACACAATAGAACAGTTTTTCAAAATCAGTTACATGTCTATTCGTGCGACGGGCATGCGTGACGACCAATGTGGCGCGGTGGGCAAAGGTCCGCCTGCGACGCAGAGGTTGCGGGTTCGATTCCCGCCTTGGGACAAATGTTTGTAGGATCTGCAAATATTTGTTCCGGGTGTTCTGGGTGTTTTATATGTATAATAAAAAATATCTATCTATGTATTGTATTGTATTAAATATATATCAGTCATCTAGTACCCATAATACAGCTCTGTTTAACAGCAGCTTACCTTAGGCTAGATGATGCTGTGTGAATTGTCCAGCATTATTTAAATTTATTTATTATTTTTTTAAAACATACAAAGGACCAAACATTATAGTGGCCTAGGTCTTTGAAACACCATATAAAAATTGGAAAGAAATATAAGACTAGCAGTAACAAACAATTTTATTTTTAGTAGACAAACAAAGTTCTAAAGGAAAAATGTTTATTTTGTTAAGTTTCCTAAAACGGGAACACTAGAGATCCGCCATGACAGGGATTAGCCAATGATCGTGACGCATCTTGACTTTGACAGTACCTTATAACCCAGTTGTTCGTTAAACCCGCCATGTTGTTTTGCATTATGTTGCACTCCTTCTCGATAAACTTACTCGTACTTTAGATTAAGAGTAGTAGAGTTCTTAAGAGTAGTAGAGTTCTTTGTGATAGAGCTCGTCCGGGGAAGGACTACCACCATACCTATTTCTGCCGCCAAGCAGCAATGCTCGCATTGCTGTGTTCCGGTTCGAAGGGTATGGTTTCCGGTGAAATTACAGGCACATGAGACTTTCCATCTAACGTCTCAGGGTGGTAACACGCAAGTGATATCTATAATGTTGCACGCGTACATAGGCTACGGTAACCGCTGACCATCAAGTGGTCCGTACGCTTGGTTGCCACTTTAGTGGTATAAAAAAAAAAAAAAAAATATGAAAGAAGCCAAAATAAATAAACAGTGATAAATAGTTTCTATAATGATTATCTAGACCCCTACAAAAGACCAGGGCCCGGCTCCAGCCTGCGTGAAACAACTCCTTTTGTTTAATTTTTACTATGAATCCGAATGAGCTTGCTAATGTCATAATGACAAAAACAAAAACCTTTAAATGGATAAAGAAGAGTATAAAAGAAAAGAAAGAAAATACATTTATTTTGGACACACACACAACAGACAGCGCACAATAATTTATACACATAAATACAATAGATAGGCCGGATTGTGAGAGGTCCAAATTAGTCCGCGCTGAGCTTTGTGAGCCAGAAATGGTTCCATTTCAGCTCTAATGCCGCTCCATGTAGATGTGATGCGCTGCTTTTCAAATATAGACTTAATCGTGATATGGATACGCCACTTGGCCTATTCCATCTATGACAAATGCAAGAGGAGACAAAACTCAAGCTCATACCCAGTAAGGCAGATTGCAAAAAAAATGAGACATAAAAAAAACACTAATAAACGGGATATTTACCATGATTTTAGAGTTATTTATTTTTTTATGTCTGTCAATAATAAGGATCATAACTTTAGTTTTTTTTATACGGTAGCGGTTACCGTAGCCTGTATACGCATGCAACATCACAAATATCACTTGTGTGTTATCACCCTAAGATGTTAGATGGATAGTCTCATGTGCCTGTAATTTCACCGGAAACCATACCCTTCGAACCGGAACACAGCAATGCGAGCATTACTGCTTGGCGGCAGAAATAGATACGGTGGTAGTCCTTCCCCGGACGAGCTCTATCACAAAGAACTCTACTACTATTTTATGGTGGTAGTCCTTCTCTAGTTTAAAGAAGTATAGTGAATAGTATATGTGTTGCAGTCACGCGATGGTGCAGTCGGCGCGGCTGGGCGCGTGGGAGTCGCGGCTGGAGGCGCTGGCCTCCTCCGTGAGGCACCACACCTCCTCCATGGAGCGAGAGGGCGCCAGCCATGTCGACAAGAAGGAAGTCAGTATGATACCCGTTACAGTTATTACCTGACCCGTGCGGTCAGTTTATAATTACAGTCAGTTTATATTACCAGTTACAGTTATTACTTACGGGCTGAACCGTGCGGTTTTACAGTCAGTTTATATTACCAGTTACAGTTATCACTTACGGGCTGAACCGTGCGGTTTTACAGTCAGTTTATATTACCAGTTACAGTTATCACTTACGGGCTGAACCGTGCGGTTTTACAGTCAGTTTATATTACCAGTTACAGTTATTACTTACGGGCTGAACCGTGCGGTTTTACAGTCAGTTTATATTACAGTTATTACTTACGGGCTGAACCGTGCGGTTTTACAGTCACTTTATATTACCAGTTACAGTTATTACTTACGGGCTGAACCGTGCGGTTTTACAGTCAGTTTATATTACCAGTTACAGTTATTACTTACGGGCTGAACCGTGCGGTTTTACAGTCAGTTTATATTACCAGTTACAGTTATTACTTACGGGCTGAACCGTGCGGTTTTACAGTCAGTTTATATTACCAGTTACAGTTATCACTTACGAGCTGAACCGTGCGGTTTTACAGTGGTTTGACGAGCGATGTGGCGCAGCGGGCGCAGGTCCGCCTGCGACGCGGAGGTTGCGGGTTCGATTCCCGCCTCGGGTCTAATGTTTGTACGATCTACAAATATATGTTCCGGGTGTTCTGGGTATTTTCTATATATAATAAAAAATAAATCTATCTATGTATTGTATTGTGTTAAGTATATATCAGTCATCTAGTACCCATAACACAGCTCTGTTTAACAGCAGCTTACCTTGGGGCTAGATGATGCTGTGTGGATTGTCCAGCATTATTTATATATTTATTTATTTGTCATCCTCCCCGGACGAGCTCTATCACAGAAAAATATACTGTTTCCCAGGTGGTGCGGAAGCTGGGAGAGCTGTTCTCTCTGCGGCACCGCCTGACCGTGGAGTCTGACCTGCTGGACACGCCCGACTTCTACTGGGAGGAGGAGCAGCTGGAGAGGCTTTACTCAGCCACGGTCGCCTACTTCACCATCCCCAGGCGGACCAGGGTAACTTGCAGCTTGTTTTTTTTTTTATGTCCGCAAGTGACAGGACAATGAAGGCGCCCACCTGATGTTAAGCACCACGCCTGACTATTACAGATGCAGTGCCACCCAAAGCGCGAAGCTTTTAAGTGTTTGCGTGGCACTGCACTGCGCTTATCACCCCGGGACGTTGTTGTCAAGTCTCTTTCGCCCAGTAATTTCACTTGCTACAGTGCCCTTCAAACCTAAACACAGTGCAGCTTGCACACTACTGCTTGGAGGTAGAATATCTGACACTGCGGTGGTACCGAGATGGACTCCTGCTGAAGAGTCCTACCACCGGCTGTCATCTGGGCTGAGGATACTGGAACTACTTCCCAGGTGCTGTCGGAGCGTCTCTCGCACTGCGTGGAGCTGCTTGAGCTGCTCTCCACGTGGGCGGCGGACAGGCACCACCTGCGCCTGGAGTGGATGATCATCACCCTCATCCTCGCGGAGGTCTGCTTCGAGCTGCTCCACCTGGCTGATAGGTACTCTGCATCATCTCATTAGATATTATACGGCACTAGACACTTACACTAGACACTTACACTAGACACTGACACTGACACTAGACACTAGACACTGACACTAGACACTGACACTAGAACTGACACTAGACACTGACACTAGAACTGACACTAGACACTTACACTAGACACTGACACTAGACACTGACACTAGAACTGACACTAGACACTGACACTAGTCACTGACACTGACACTAGACACTGACACTAGAACTGACACTGGACACAAGATCGATATTGACTTGAAACTTGCATTACCAACTATTGTACTAAACACTTGAGCTAACAGTAAACGCTTTAACAGACAGTGACACAAGACAATTGAACATGAAATGACAAGTGTCAAGTGTCTATTGTAGACAATAGACACTTGAAACGACACTAGCGTCGACGATTGTCTTTGGCTATCTTGTCAAAACGACATGGGTCTTCCCATTTTAATTATTTTTCTCGTGTTATTTTAAGTTTTATTGCGTAAATTTTGTGGCAGTTTATCCAATTTAACTTGTTTACTTAGCACAAGTGTAAGTAATTGAAATGGGAGGGGTGATGTTGGTTGGTAATTTAGTCAAAGACTTTCCAGGAGAATTTTGAAAGAAAAGTCATCGTTTCTTTCCAAATTTCGTTTGTTTACGTTGCTAAGCGACAATCAAACTAATCACTTGACACTGGCAAAATTGTGGCAAACTAGCCACAGAGTCCATAAAAGAAGAAGAAGAAACGACACTAACATTAGACACTTGGACTGGACACTAGACATTAGAACCAACACTGACACTTGACACTCGACCGACACTGACAAGACATGTTGATCAGTTGTATATTTATTTTACTATATTGTTTTCAGATATATCTCATGACTGGATCTTAGAGGCCTTGGTCTAACTTTTGTGCCATGTTATATAAGTTTTAAACTATGCTCTGCCCGCGGCTTCTCTCGCGTGGTACCTGAGGGGAGTGATTGTGTAATTTGGTTGCAATCGATTTCACATCATTTCAATCAAAAACTGACATATTTTGTATGAATATGACAGCTTACTGACAGTTTGCTGATTGCAACCAAGTTACGCAATCGCTTATATGCTATTCCAATGTGGCGGTTACGCAACTTGGTTGCAATCCGATTTCAATCAGTGAATAGTCATTAAACTGTCATATTCATACAAAATACGTTCGTTTTTGATTTAAATTAAAACCGATTGCAATCGAAATACATAATCGCCTAGCAGGTCTAGACTTAATACTATTCTGTGTTTAACAATAATAGTTTATTCTCTTTCAATAGAACATATTTTGTAAAAACCAAACATAGTAGGAGACTTATTCATAAAATAAACTGTATTATTAGCGGCTCGCTAAGTATAATTCCTTGTTGTTCAAAGTCATTGAACAATGATCAGATTTGAAAGACATTTAGTTAACGGAGGCTTATGAATAAAGCTCTTAGTATCTATAATATAAAGTAATGTTTAAAACAATATAGTAAATTAATGTAAATATGTATGTATTCCTTGTACATAATGTATTTAAGTAAGTGTACCTAATAATAAAGTAAGGTATTTTTTTGTCGTTATTTCAATGGTTATTTGTGTATTATTTACTTAGATAAATACAGTACCTAGTTATTGTACATAGGAACTTTATTTAAGAGTAGTAGAGTTCTCTGTGATAGAGCTCGTCCGGGGAAGGACTACAACCATACCTATTTCTGCCGCCAAGCAGTAATGCTTGCATTGCTGTGTTCCGGTTCGAAGGGTATGGTTTCCGGTGAAATTACTGGCACATGAGGCTTTCGATCTTAGCCTCAAGGTGGCAACCCGCGAGTGATACCTCTGGTATTGCAAGCGTCCATAGGCTGCGGTAACCGCTTACCATCAAGTGGGCCGTACGCTTGGTTGCCACTTCAGTTGTATAAAAAAAAAAAAACTGTTTACCTACATAAATAAAATGAATAAAAATAAAGACGCCTTTATTGCTCTCTCTGATGTTGCATGCTTACATAGGCTATGGTAACCGCTTACCATCAAGTGGGCCGTACGCTTGGTTGCCACTTTAGTGGTATATAAAAAAGTCTTATAATCCAACATAACATTATAGGACATAATTATCAATTCATAATTAATAATTTTTCATCTCAGAACATCATTTGGTCTAGGCTTCCGGTCCTATAAGGTCGTGGGTTCGAACCCGGTCGTGCACCAGTAAAATGTATGTGCGCAATGTCAAAGTCAATTTTTTTTTATACAACTGAAGTGGCAACCAAGCGTGCGGCCCACAAGATGGTAAGCGGTTACCGCAGCCTATGGACGCTTGCAATATCAGAGGTATCACTCACGGGTTGCCACCTTGAGGCTAAGATCGAAAGCCTCATGTGCCAGTAATTTCACCGGAAACCATACCCTTCGCACCGGGACACAGCAATGCGAGCATTACTGCTTGGCGGCAGAAATAGGTATGGTGGTAGTCCTTCCCGGACGAGCTCTATCACAGAGAACTCTACTACTCTTATTATTTATTGCTTGAAATACATTTCGATAGTCTTTGGCTATCTTGTCAGAAAGACATGGGTCCTCCCTAATTTAATTATTTTTCTCGTGTTATTTTGAGTTTTATTGCGTAAAGGACCAATTTCATAGTGGCCTAGGTCTTAGTAACACCATAGAGTAAATGTAAAAAAATATAAAACTAACATTATAATACAATTTTATTTTTATGTAGACAAATAAAGTTCTAAAGGAAAAATGTTTGTTGTGTTGAGTTTTCTAAAACGGGAACACTGGAGGTCCGCCATTACAGCTATTAGCCAATGATCGTGACGCATCTTGACTTTGACAGTACCTAATAACCCAGTTGTTCGTTAAGCCCGCCATGTTGTTTTGCATTGTGTTGCACTCCTTCACAAAGATAAACTTACATATGATTGTGAAATAAGCTAAAATAAATTAAATAAACAGCTTAAAATGGTTTCTTTATTGAATATGTAAATATACCCCTACAAAGGACCTAGGCCCGGCTCCATACATCGAGAAACAACTCCTTTGGTGGCAGTTTATCCAATCTAACTTGTTTGTTCAGCACAAGTGTAATTGAAATGGAAGGGTAATGTTCATTTGTAATTTAGTCAAAGGCTTTCCTAGGGAATTTTGTAAAGAAACATTTTGATCAGTCTTATTACTTACAAGCTGAACCGCGCGGCTTCACCTGTCACACCGGAACAAAAAGTAGCCTGTGTTATTCCAAGATTTAAGCCATCTACATTCCAAATTTCATCACAATCGATTAAGTCTTCACGGAGATACGTGGTCAGAAACATACACACAGGCTTTCGTATTTAAAATATTAGTAGGTTTAGTAGGACTAGCGACTAGCTTCGCAGGGGTGCTTTAATTTTCATTGCACCCGAAGCCGGGTCAGGTTGATAGTAATCAATTTAGCCTATGCTACTCAGGGATAATGAAGTATTGTAATAAATAAATAAAATAAATAATGTTGGACAATCCACACAGCATCATCTAGCCCCAAGGTAAGCTGCTGTTAAACAGAGCTGTGTTATGGGTACTAGATGACTGATATATACTTAATACAATACAATACATAGATGGATATTTTTTATTATATTGAAAATACCCAGAACACCCGGAACAAATATTTGTAGATTGTACAAACATTTGTCCCGAGGCGGGAATCGAACCCGCAACCTCCGTTTCGCAGGCGGACCTGCGCCCGCTGCGCCTCATCGGTCGTCTGGTGAAAGATTTTTTGAAATCGGATCAGGAGGGCGATTCTCGTGCCATAGATAAATGGTCACATGTGATATATATCGTCAAAACTGTCAAAAATTTATATAATTTTTAACAGTTTTGAAGATATATATGACGACCGATGTGCCGTAGCGGGCGCAGGTCCGCCTGAGACGCAGAGGTTGCGGGTTCGATTCCCGCGGGACAAATGTTTGTACAATCTACAAATATTTGTTCCGGGTGTTCTGGGTATTTTATATAAATAATAAAAAAATATTTATCTATGTATTGTATTGTGTTAAGTATATATCAGTCATCTAGTACCCATAACACAGCTCTGTTTAACAGCAGCTTACTTTGGGGCTAGATGATGCTGTGTGGATTGTCCAGCATTATTTAAAAAAAATATTTTTTTATTTATGACATGTAGGTAACCATTTATCTATGCACGAGAATCGCCCTCCTGTTTTTGAGTTTATTTGTAACAGACAAAAACACAAATCTTTCCTCTGTAAAATATTAGTATAGATTGATCTTGAAGTCTAGATTTTTAAATGGTTAATAGTAAAGTTTTTTTCAGGAACTGGTTTCGACCTAATCGCCATCTATACGACCGCCGCACAATCTCAGCAGATTTCGAAGACAAATTACTACAAGATTTAGCTATTATTGAAACATAGGATCAAATAATACAGGGATTAGCTTTTCTAGGACTCGTTTTATTTATATCAGCGAGTAACGAGACTTAAAAAAAAAGCAAAAAAAAAATATATTAATGATTTTTTGAATTCTTTCGAGTAGTTTACTTAAAAAGATAAGACAGATGTATAGATAATGAGAGAAAAAATAAAAGAATAAAAATTGTAGAAATAACAAGAGTAAGAAAAAGTTAGTAAAAGGAGATGAATTGGTTAAAAAAAGGGTTAAGTCGTTTGCCTGATGTTATTAAGTGCCACACCTGACCATAGCAGCAGTGCCAGCAAAGTTTTAAGTGCAGTGCAGCGCTTCTCACCCCGTGATACAGATTTTATTTTTATTTTTATAAAAACAAATTAAATAAACAAGCTTCAATGAAGTGATTCTATTGGTTCCTTAGCTCTGGTGGAAACGCAGCCATAAGCCCCTGTTCTGTGGTATAGGCACACCCCGGACACTCACAATAAAATGTATGAATAAACGTCGTAATCACCACACGCATAGTTTGTGTACGTAAACGGTGCTGTTGTATGTGTGAGTCATGGTTGTCCCCACCCAACTATAGCAAGAGCGAGAAGCACACTTTCGCTCGCTCTGGCATGCGCGCGCTTGGACCTATACAAAATCTAAATAAACGCGTGCCTTAGCCCTTAGCTTCAGTGCCGGCAAACCTGCGACCGGGTGAGGTAAGTGGCACCGGTGGGAGGTAGGAAGTGGCCATTCTGTAGGTAGTACTAATATCTGTTCTGTGGTAGGTAACAAGAACAACCTACAATTTACACTTTATAACCAGGTCAACGCGCCATGCTGTGCGACAACACGCGACATTTCCTGCGTCACGAGTCACGACACGTTAACACGACGCACGGTGCCTCGTGCTTCGAGCTGTGTTTTATTGATATAATTAGATACAGGACTAGCTGGCCTGGGGGTCTATTCTTTTATTTTTGTTTAAATAAATAATGCTGGACAATCCACACAGCATCATCTAGCCCCAAGTCAGCAAAGCTTGTGTTATGGGTACTAGATGACTGATATAATTAATACATTACAATACATAGATAGATATTTTTTATTATACATAGCAAAATACCCAGAACACCCGGAACAAATATTTGCAGATCGTACAAACATTTGTTCCGAGGCGGGAATCGAACCCGCAACCTCCGCGTCGCAGGCGGACCTTCACCCGCCGCGCCACATCGGTCGTCACTCTACACTCTAGCGGACAAATGAGATAATAATATCGTGACAGTTTTCCGTTTTTCAGCTTATGTCGGTAATGTTATCGATTGTGTTGTAGCATTTTCTAAACTAAGTTAACTAAAAAATTCTGACAGTTGGACCACGGGTAGTTTTGCTTACCCGTGATACAAACTGTTGGACAAAGCTGTTGGACCACGGCGCACGGGTCGGTAGCGAAATTATCGCGGTCCTTTGTATATTAATTCATTAGAAAAGGACGGCAACAATTTTAGTTAGTTAAGAAAATCGTCACTGTACGCTCAAAGACAACAGAATCGAGACTAAAACGGTTTTTTTTTTATACAACTGAAGTGGCAACCAAGCGTACGGCCCACAAGATGGTAAGCGGTTACCGCAGCCTATGGACGCTTGCAATACCAGAGGTATCACTCGCGGGTTGCCACCTTGAGGCTAAGATCGAAAGCCTCATGTGCCAGTAATTTCACCGGAAACCACACCCTTCTTGGCGGCAGAAATAAGTATGGTGGTAGTCCTCCCCCGGGCGAGCACTATCACAGAGAACTCTACTACTCTTAAGTTCGTCGATTCCTTCGATAAAATATCACATTCGATATTATAATACTAAAAATTCAATTTATCGATATTTTGACCACTTTTACGATTTATTTATTTAATGAACCGAGAGTTGGGCCTAGAACTTAGTTAACACCGACATAAGTTGAACTACAATCGGATTTAATTTTAGGTATGTAATATAAAAATTGTGTTTCATTCATTATGCAAATCTTACAAAAATCATCATGCTGTAAGGCTGAGCACCGGTGGTCTAGTGGTAATGACCCCGCCTTCCGATCCTAAGGTCGTAGGTTCAAATCCGGTCGTGCACCAATGGATTTTTCTGTTCGAAAAATTTATGTGCGCAATGCCAGTGCTCTCATACGGTGAAGGAAAACATCGTGAGGAAACCGGCATGTCCAAGAACTAAAAATTCGAAAGACATGTGCCATCCACCAATCCGCATTGGGTCCACGTGGTGGATTAAGACCCAATCACTCTCGCCTGAGAGTAGGCCAGTGTCCCAGCAGTGGGAACATTAGAAGGCTGTCATGATGAAGGCTGAACTTTTTTTTTAAAACATGATGTCACCTCCTGTAACCAATGTATCGATAAATAAATCGTTATGATTGTTATGAATAGAATAGAATAGAAAAATATTTATTTAATGCCACACAATAAACAAAAATAACAATACAACTTAAAACTAAACTATTGTGACGAAAAAAAGGCAGCCACTCAGCTGTGTCTGTAGCGCTGGTTTTCACGCCTACGAGTAGTAGTAGCAGCAGTCAGCTGACACGAGTCTCACTATCTAACAATTTTCTTAGATTCTTATTATGATTCGATTAATATTATCGTTTGTGGCTTTCAAGAGTCGACCCGACTCGACCCTCGTAAGTGGTTAAATCTACGTGTTGCAGCAATAGTCACGATAGTCGTTATCGTATTTTATGTTTACCTAGCCTTATGTTATTGACCTAGCACAGCATTGCTCCCAAACCCTAGATGCAAAAGCGCCTGAATATTTGATTATAGCACTCACATAGACAGATTTGCTCGTAGCTGAATCTTAGCGATGTCTGTTCATTCCGATATAAGACTGCTGAACGTTGCTTATTTCATCTGGGAAAGCTATCAAGCAGACATTTTGCTTCAAAGCAGTACCTAGGTATAGTACGCAAGCCTTGTTGTGTTTTAATGTACAAGCATTACTGTGTTTAGTTTTAGGGGCAGCACTTTAACAAGTGAAGTTACTGGGCGAATAGAATTCGGGCTGATGAGTACAGTGCGGTGTAGGACTATAGCAAGTCTGAAACTATAGACATTGGTCGGTAATCGGTGCCCCCTTTCCCCCATGGGCTATGGCGTGGTACTATTACCTATTCTGTGTCCATGGCGGCCATGGAGTGCCACGTTGCCGGTATAGACTAGTGCGTGACAGACAGACTTATCGATCTAGTACTTTTCTACGAGTGGAATATATGGAAATTCACGTTCGCGCCAAAAGCAGTATTCGCGATTAGATACGCAATAATACCTAGATACCTCCCTACATACCTAGTGTACCTACCTAGTAGGTACCTACCTACCATTTTGTTAGATAATTAACAAGATTAATCTTATAATTATAACAATCTAAAAGACAACTACAAAAATTAAAATAGTCAAAAAATAGTTATATTTTTACCCAAGGTCTAAATAGAAATTATAATAGTAATGTAAAAATTATAACTACCTACTTAAAAACGTAAAGCACCTAACGTAGGTAGGTAATAATAAAAGTGGATAAAATTAGGTATCAACGATCTTCAACCCCTCGACCGCCAAAGGGGCTTATCTGACCGCACAGATCACGCGAATTTGTACCGCTCCATCAACTTCACACGGAGCTACAAGTTTGTGTTTTATTCAGTGGAAATTATTAAAATACATTATTAATAATAAAAATATTATAAAACTATCAGTTAATTTAATAAAATAATTATTTTCTATAGGAAACATTTGGAAATGAAATTAGAGTGACCTTGTAAATATTGTATATGTAAGTAAACAAATAAAAACTTTCTATACTAATACTTTATTAGGTATGTAGTTTTTGATTCAATTTCATAAAATAAAATAGATTTTATAAAATTCTTCTAGCTAGGGCAGGTTACAACATGTCGTGCTCATAGGCCATAAATATCAAAATATTTATGAACTACTTACGGGCATTAGATTGTAAGATCTAATAAAAAATAAAGAATATATAAAAGCAAACATTTCTTAGTTGCGCCTATAAACCTTGGATTGGAATCTGATTAGACTGCTGGGTATTATTGATTAAGCGAGGGAAGCGATTATATATTTTATTGTCAACTATGCGTATGTTTTTATTCATCATTTGAAATTATATCATTTGAAAATCCAGAGATCTCAGTTCGAAGGAATTACATTTTGTTTTTTGATTTTCTACATATCATAAAATTGTGCTCTATGAGTAAGTCTATCAAAATCTATGTAGCAGTGTATCTACATAATTATAAAATAATAATTTACCTAAGTACTTTTATAGAGTAGTTTTTAGTTCAAGACGCAATACAGTATTATTAAATTTATCTCCTGTATTCTAAATCGTTTAGCAATGCCAATTTATCAAACTATTATCTATATTTCAACAAAACATCCCAACGTTTTTCTCCGACCATTTTTCACTAAAAATCTCGTTTATCTGTACCTACATATTTCACCATTTTTGGCAGTGTTCCCCTTGCTTGGTTCCACTACGCATGCGCTAACTGGGCCCTCTTGTCGCATCAGCCAGTCAGCTGTCGGGGGTCGAACGTAGCGCTGTATTTCGGGTTATTTAAGACCCCGCCAGTGATTACGGGTTAAATTATAAGATAAACATTAAAATTTTATTGTACTTTTCGGGTTTAAAAGTGTTTACGTGACTACATAAATAAGTGGGAGTGAATAGTGGGTGTGTTGATAGTGATGTGTTTTTGCAAACGCATAGGTTAGGAATTAGAATGATTATGCCGTATTGGTAAGTAGATCTAGTAGTGCCCGATATTATCACAACGCTGTAGTATCTACTAATTTCAACTACCAATTAGAGTCCCACATTAGAACTGAGAAAGAAGATCCTTAAATTGTAGAGTAGGTAGGTAGGTAAAAATAAAAAAAAACCCTAAATATATAGGTTTGTATGTCTCAATATGTGATTGCAATTAAACTACCTACTTGCTCACAAGTTACCTACGAGTATTATTTTGTTGATGTTGTAGAGAACAAAAAAAATACTTACCTATACATTTTAGACCTTGTGTCGTACCAATAGGATTCACAGTAGCACGGGTCAATGTAGAACTCTGTATTAGAAAACAATCAAGTGTGAAGGCGTGATTTACACGGTCTCGGCTTCAGTCGGCTATTTAGAAGTTTTTTTGTAAATAGCTTGTAAGTTGAACGCTAAGTTGGTTCGACAGAAGAACGGCACGCTTCTAAACAAAGGTTTAGAGTTCCTTCTAAGTAGATTCTTTCTAGAACCCCTATGATCGAAAATCTCAATAAAAAATCTAAATCACCCCGCGGTGCCCCTTCTTGCTTATGGTTTAATTACCTACCTTTTAGTCTACCATAGGCAGAGATCAAAAAGCACACTTTAAAAGTAAAATTGAAAGACACAAAAAGCTTGTTTAGTATACCATTGAGTCTAGTAGGTTTATGCCCATCGGTCACCTGGGTGTGACCTTAGGTGGACAAAATTTGTCCACTTATGGTCACACAAAAAGTGCGTTATGTCACCCTTTTTTCAATAAGGTGACAAATTGCATTAGGAACGAAAACATTTGGTGGCAGTTTATCCAATTTAACTTGTTTACTTAGCACAAGTGTAAGTAATTGAAATGGAGGGGTAATGTTGGTTGGTAATTTAGTCAAAGACTTTCCAAGGGAATTTTGAAAGAAAAGTCACTATTTCTTTCCAAATTTCGTTTGTTTACGTTGCTAAGCGACAATCAAACTAATACACTTGACACTGGCGAAATTGTGGCAAATATGCCACAGAGTCCATAAACAAAGAAGAAGAAGCTTTTACATTTTTAAGCGTCAGTATAGATGACAAAAACAATTGGTAAATAATAGCCGTACATTAATTATTAGAAATTATTTCACTATAGCTTCAAATAAAGAATGCAATTATTTTCATACGGAACCCTGGCCTTTAATAGCGACTCTTCCTTGCCGTCTGCTCAGGTACCTAGTCGTGTTTTGGCGCCCACCCACGCCTTAACCTTTAATAGGCCATTGTTAACACCACCATAGATTTCGAAGGGTTTTTGTTGAAATAATATTTTTCAAAACAAGCTTTTACCCGATCAGTATCTTAATGTTATTTTTGCTTCTAATAGAATATAAATACAGAGCATCAAGTAGGTACTAATGAAGCCAGTAAGAGTAGTAGAGTCCGGGGAAGGACTACCACCATACCTATTTCTGCCGCCAAGCAGTAATGCTCGCATTGCTGTGTTCCGGTGTGAAGGCTATGGTTTCCGTTGTAATTACTGGCACATGAGGCTTTCGATCTTAGTCTCAAGGTGGCAACCCGCGAGTGATACCTCTGGTATTGCAAGCGTCCATAGGCTGCGGTAACCGCTTACCATCTTGTGGGCCGTACGCTTGGTTGCCACTTCAGTTGTATAAAAAAAATATAAAAAAATGAGACATTTTCTGCTATTTTCTGAAGAACAACTCCTGACTCCATCATCAGATCAGATTGCTGTCATCATGTAGTGCTTACTTCCTCTTAGGTCACCGTTGATTATTCTGATTATTCTGAGTTAAAGTCAAAGTTGTAAAGCTCCTGAACTAAAGTTTTAAAACTTGAAAGTTTTTACAAAGATTTGTTTAAAAATGGTTTATAGCTAACTAAAGTTAAACTTTATAACCAAGTCGATGTCTAAATTTTGCGATGGCGTTCTAAAAATGTGAGGAAATAACAAAAAGCATCGCGACCCTGCCAGGATTCGAACCTGGAATCTTCTGATCCGTAGTCAGACGCGTTATCCATTGCGCCACAGGGCCTCTGGGAGCGAGGTTGAAATTAGCTCAGTATCGACTTTCGTAGATTTACCATTTCTAGTCGCACAGTTCAATAGTTGTGACACAGATGGCGTTATTATGTTTTAACTCACAGAAAAACCGTTCATAAGTATTAGCACAAACAAACATACCATTTAAAATACATGCAAATAATACTTTAAGATTAATAATTTAGGATAAGAACTAGTAATCAGTACTGTAAAGTCCCTAATTTGCACAGAGATAATTTACAGATTACTAATTATTATCGTGGCTAATAAAACCTACTTGATGCAAACGTAAATAATTTGTATATATGCGTTTGTGTTTCAATCTCGCCAAAGTAAGTTAGTCATTCGCAAATGGGAATGACATATTTCTTTAAAAGGTTTTGCAGTCGCCCACAAATCAGGAAGAAATGCTTTTACTTTTAAGTAGGTAGGTAATCAATAACGCCGTTCTAAGAATGACGCAATTTCACTGCTGTATATTTTAAAATTAAATATAGGCAGGTACTTACATGGTTAGGTACATATGCACATTATGTACTTATGTGTGAATTATGTAATATTATGTAAGTACAACTACCTAGCGAACATTTTTACATAAAACCTATTCTGTGACAGCCCATCTAGCTCCAAAGCAAAGCTTGTACCTGGGTACTAAGGGAAGTGGGAAACCTACCTAACTGATGGAATTACTCATAAGTACCCTCAGAGCAAATATTCTCAATGTTGTTGTAGACTTACCTCAAGTTTTTTGTACCCACACCTGTACCAGCTAACCATTGATTTTAAGAGTTACGCGGCTAACTCTAAAAATCCTACATTTCGTGATTCGTTCAAAGCCGGTAAACCCTGAAATGGAAAGTGGGGGTTGGGCGGGCGGCGCCGGTGGTGGTGGGCGGCTGGCACGCGACGTCTGGCCTCCACAGCTTGCTGGCAGTCGATTCTTGGAAGCAATTTATTGGTAGGTTTATTAGGTACCAAAAGTACCTACCTACCTACTTAGCGTTATTTTCTTAGCAGATTCCACACGTTTTCGCGTACGGCTAGCCAGCAGACTGACTGACTGACTCCATAGACAATCACCAACTTCCTTTATTCTTTGACACTGACATTAGTCAAGGAGAACCTACTTTAGGTACCTGTCTATACCGTGTAAAAGAATAAGAAGTAGACCGTGTAGGTCTAAGGCTCTGGGCACACGCTATATCGTTAGTTTAGCACCAAACCCGGCTTCGTATACAGTATGAGTAGGTATGTAATAAAGCTTCCTCATATATCACTCTATTATGAAAACCACATTTAAATCAGTCCATAGTTTATAGGATCTTAGTGTAACTAGTATTATGTTATCTGTGGTGTAACCAAAGACATTAAGTTTGCTTTATGCTCCAAGAGTGTAACATACGGTTAAGGTTGTCTGAAAGAAATCGCTTCTAAGCGATAAGACCGATAATAAGAATATAAGAGTAGTAGAGTTCTCTGTGATAGAGCTCGCCCGGGGAAGGACTACCACCATACTTATTTCTGCCGCCAAGCAGTAATGCTCGCATTGCTGTGTTCCGGTGTGAAGGGTATGGTTTCCGGTGAAATTACTGGCACATGAGGCTTTCGATCTTAGCCTCAAGGTGGCAACCCGCGAGTGATACTTCTGGTATTGCAAGCGTCCATAGGCTGCGGTAACCGCTTACCATCTTGTGGGCCGTACGCTTGGTTGCCACTTCAGTTGTATAAAGAAAAAAGTACGCTTAAATCTTCTAAACTACGCAACGGATTGTAATGCAGTTTTCAGTAATAGATAGCATGACTCAATAGTCTAAGCACCCGTGCCAAACCGGGGCGAGTCGCTAGTTAATAATAATTGAACTAGTTAAACAATTCGTACCAATCAATAAGACTTGTTAAAACCTATTTATTCCAAACTGCATTCATAAGCGCATTTCCGCTGCTTCTGCGCCCCTCTAGTGATGTGCCGATTACATAATTTTTATCGATATCGATGTAAACCTTGACAGTGAACTGATTAGATAAAAATATAACGGAGAGCTCTTTGTAGTATCCGTTAATTGTTTGTTGGCAATACCTAAGTTAATAAGAGCACCGGTGGTCTAGTGGTAGTGACCCCACCTTCCGATCCTAAGGTCGTGGTCCATTGGATTTTCTGTTCGAAAAAATTATGTGCGCAATGCCAGTGCTCTCATACGGTGAAGGAAAACATCGTGAGGAAACCGGCGTGTCCAAGAACTAAAAATTCGAAGGACATGTGCCATCCACCGCACCGCATTGGGTCCGCGTGGTGGATTAAGACCCAATCACTCTCGCCTGAGAGTAGGCCAGTGTCCCAGCAGTGGGAACATAAGAAGGCTGTCATGATGAAGACCTAAGTTTGATTTGTTTTGTTTTATTTTAGTTTTATATTATGCTGTGTTGCGGTTTGAAGGGTGTGGTTGCCGGTGAAATTACAGGCACTTAAGTAGGTGAGACTTGTGTTATGAATAACTTCTCAGGATGGCTCAAGGGTCGTGGTTAGGGCAAAGAGAACCGGCCATTTTCTAAGAACCGGTTCTTTCGGTTCCTGTTCCAATACGGAACCGGGTACCCGGTTCTTTCGGTTCTTTTCGGTTCCCAATTTTCAATCAATAAAACATGTTTTTTTTTGCTTATAACTCCTATCTGTAATCGAAAAAACATGTTTTCGTATCAATCAATGATATAAGTTTTTTTTTCGCTTATAATTAGTTGAGATAGGTATTTGTTAAAACATATTATTCATAATTAGCGATGCCAGAGCTCGTTTGACTCGACACTACACCCAAAATAATGTTTCGGAAGTCAGCCTGTACGAGATTTCGACTGCATTAAAACGGCATAAGAACAACAATGCACCGGGGGACGAAATAACGACTAAGCTTCTGAAATCGGATGGAACACCGGTCCTTAATTCCGTTACTCTTGAGAGTACAGTGGTACAACGCCAGAGGCGTGGAACAGAGGTGTATTGGTACTGTTCTTTTAGAAAGGGGACAGTCAGTACCCTCTTGAAGAATTATAGACCCATTTCGATTCTCAGCCACGTCTATAAGCTTTTTTCTAGAACTTTCTTTTCTGGAAAACAGCTGCCCATAGCCAATCATCTCGCTCGTAGGTTTGAAGACTTCCAGCCTCCCGAACAAACAAGTTCCGAAAAGGGTATAATACCGAAGACAACACCCATACGCCAGTAGATTATACAGTAAACCGAGGAGTATATTCAGCCGCTATGTCTAGCGTATGTGAACTACAAAATAGCATTCGATACCTGGGCAGTGTTGCAGTCTTTACAGCAATGCCAAATTGTCCATAAGTTTATCAAAGTGTTGAAGTGTCTGTATAGTAAGGCAACTAGTCTATCCGTCTTCAGGATCAGAGCACGAACTTTATCCAATTTCAAAAGGGGGTGAGACAGAGCGACGTTATATCTTCGAAACTGTTCACCTTTGCATTGGAAGATGTTTGTAAGCTTCTGCACTGGAACGGGTATGACATCAACATCACTCATCTTTGATTAGCCGATGATATAGGTCGTCCGTCATCATGGCGGACTCGCTGGAAGACCTTGGCACTATGCTCAGAGACCTTAATGCCGTATCTTAACAGGTGGGTCTCAAAATACACATAGGCATGACAATTATCATGTCAAATGCTCATGTCGCTGTCGTACCACTGTTGTTGACCACTATGTTTATGTGGGTTAAGTGATTCCACTAGGTACGAGTAGGTCCAACTTTGATGAAGAAGTCAGCCGTGTCAGTCGAATTTAACTCGGGTGGACAGCGTTCGGGTAATTACGGCATATTTTCTCATCACAGATACCACAGAGCTTCGCTAACTATTGGTCTTAGTCAGAAGCTCAAAGTCGCTCAACGAGCTATGCTAGGAGTTTCACGACGCAATCGAATCCGTTACGAGGATATCCGTAGAAGAACCAGACTGCACAAAGGACAGTATAAAGGTTCTCGAATGGCGATCACGAACTGAAAAACGTAGTGTAGGACACCCCTCCACTAGCCTTTGTAGATTCTATCACAAAGAATAGAATCAACGAAAGCAAAACAGTTTGAAAAGTGATTGTTACTCGTAATTTTGCATTGATCTTCGATATTCACACATTTTTAAAAGAACCGAAAGAACCGAAAACCCGGTTCTTTGATTTTGAGAACCAGTTCTTTTTGTAACCCCCAAGAACCGGGAATTCCCGGTTCTTTTGGAACCGGGAAAAACAGGTTCTTTTGGAACCGGGAAAAACCGGTTCTTTTGGAACCGGGAAAAACCGGTTCCGATGCCCTATCGTGGTATTGCAAGCGTTCATATTTTACGGTAACCGCTTACCAGCAGTTGGCCCGTATACTTGATAACCATAGAGAAAAATAAAAACATTAATTTGAATCTAGGTATTATCTATCTGAAATAAACATCAAAATCGGTCCAGCTGTTAACTTACGACGCAAACAAACATACAAAAACAAGCAAACTTGTAGAAAATTTGTGTGAATTATATCAGTGCCTCTTCTGATATAATTCTAATCAGAAGTTGTATTTTGGCTGATAAAGATTACTGATTACTGATACAAAATGGCGGCAAAGTGTCTGTCACTCATGAAAAAACAAACAGTTTTAGGTTTTCTTCTTCTTCTTCTTCTTTTGTTTTATGGCCTCTGTGGCTAGTTTGCCACAATTTTGCCAGTGTCAAGTGTATTAGTTTGATTGTCGCTTAGCAACGTAAACAAACGAAATTTGGAAAGAAACGATGAATTTTCTTTCAAAATTCTCCTGGAAAGTCTTTGACTAAATTACCAACCAACATCACCCCTCCATTTCAATTACTTACACTTGTGCTAAGTAAACAAGTTAAATTGGATAAACTGCCACCAAATTTACGCAATAAAACTTAAAATAACACGAGAAAAATAATTAAAATGGGAAGACCCATGTCGTTTTGACAAGATAGCCAAAGACAATCGTTTTAGGTTTTATCACCTCTTACAGGAATTAATAATATGGCATTGTCATACGGTGTCTAAAAGCTATACTTATTTTGATGAGAATGTGTGTGTTTTTATTTAGTTTATTCATGAGTCTCATTATATATTTATTATTTATTTATCTTAATCATCAAATCAATCTTTGTCGTAATTTCCCGATTCACGATATTTTCCCATTGCGCACTATTTTCGAATGAAAACTCCATTGGTTCACGACCGGGTTCGATCCCACGAGGTGTTTTTTTTTTTTTTTTTATATAACTGAAGTGGCAACCAAGCGTACGGCCCACAAGATGGTAAGCGGTTACCGCAGCCTATGAACGCTTGCAATACCAGAGGTATCACTCGCGGGTTGCCACCTTGAGGCTAAGATCGAAAGCCTCATGTGCCAGTAATTTCACCGGCAACCACACCCTTCAAACCGCAACACAGCAATGCGAGCATTACTGCTTGGCGGCAGAAATAGGTATGGTGGTAGTCCTTCCCCGGACGCGCTCTATCACAGAGAACTCTACTAACTTGGTCTTAACCATGCGGATTGGTAGATGGCAATGTCTTTAGAATTTTCTTGGATATGTCGGTTTTCTCACCATGTTTTCCTTCGCCATACACTAGTATAGCGCACATAATTGCACGACCGGGTTCGAACCCGCGAGGATCGCAAGACGGGGCTACCACTGCTCTCTCCCACCAGCGCTCTTCGTACGTTTCATCATGACAGCCTTCTAATGTTCCCACTGTTGGGAGCCTTGCCTACTCTCAGGCGAGAGTGTTTGGGTCTTAGCCCACCACGCGGACCAGATGCGGATTGGTGGATTTATTGGCGTGCATGTTTATCGACAATGAATTCTATCGATAAAACTTACTTGCTACGGGAAATGTGTAGTTCATTCCATCGGCCGCTACAGGTCAGCTGTTAGGCCGTTGAGTGCACTCCACTCTTAGGACAACTGTGTTGTAGGGAAATAGCCTATTATCGAATTACAAGTTTTGTTTTGTTACATAAGTAGGTACTACACTTGTATTTAGGTATAAACTAAGTATTTAGTTTGCAATTATTGTTCCATCACATGTTTATAGCAATGAAGTAATCTTTAAACTTAAACTTTATAGAGCTTTGGGACTCTGTTCATGTTTTTACACTTAGAATATTGGGTGGAAAACAAAATGCACGCAGTAGCATTTTTTTTTAGTACTAAGATTCAAAACTGTAGCGTTTAATCAGACAATACCAAAGACCACTACCAATACCGAATAGTATGTCTGTTAATTGTTTTTAAAACTATAATGGTTAATAAACATAATTTTCACTAAAAACGGGATATTTCCCATATTTTTTAATTCGGAATATCGGGAATCAATAAAACTTTTTAGAGATCTCTGTGATAGAGCTCTTCCGGGGAAGGACTACCACCATACCTATTTCTGCCGCCAAGCAGTAATGCTCGCATTGCTGTGTTCCGGTATGAAGGGTATGGTTTCCGGTGATATTACTGGCACATGTGGCTTTCGATCTTAGCCTCAAGGTGGCAACCCGCGAGTGATACCTCTGCCATTGCAAGCGTCCATAGGCTGCGGTAACCGCTTAACATCTTGTGGGCCGTACGCTTGGTTATTCCCATCTGTCACCTAGTTTTGTCCCCTCGAGCTGACAGATCGCACTTTAAATTTTTGAAAAGTGCCATTTGTCACCCTGTCAGTAACGAGAGGAGATAAACTTTTGTCGCCCGTCACTAACAGGGAGACCTGTTAATTACTGCTTGTCTATTATTTTAAAAAAAGCTTTGTTATATACATTCAGTCTGTTTATGCTACTAGCTGCAGTGTTATTCACGCTATTACATACCATACCATACTTTTTGTCCGTACGGTCACCCTCTAGGTGGACAGGGTAAGTCCCAGAGAGCAGGGTGACAGATAGAAATAATTATTTTTGCTGCAAAGCCACTGAATAACCTTTAATTGAGTTGTGTGTGTTTCTTTCAGACACAACAGAAGTGTTATATAAAAAACCTTTAAGAAAAGTAGAATGTTGTCCTCAGCGTAAATAAACAGTCTTACTTTTCACTAAAAACGGGATATTGTATGTGTATGTAACAGACCATGATTTGTGAGTTTTTTTTTTATCCACTTGAACGTCCCACGTACGCGAGCGCTGCGCACGACATACGTCACACAAATGGCGCGCTTTGTTTATACTTACAACTGAAGTGGCAACCAAGCGTACGGCCCACAAGATGTTAAGCGGTTACCGCAGCCTATGGACGCTTGCAATACCAGAGGTATCACTCGCGGGTTGCCACCTTGAGGCTAAGATCGAAAGCCTCATGTGCCAGTAATTTCACCGGAAACCATACCCTTCACACCGGAACACAGCAATGCGAGGCGGCAAAAATAGGTATGGTGGTAGTCCTTCCCCGGACGAGCTCTATCACAAAGAACTCTACTACTCTTGTTTTGTTCCTAATAAACAATTTTGAATTTTTGAAAGTGTGGTGCCAATCGAATATGGTCAATATGGGTGATCTTTATGGGTCATCTATGGGTCATCTATGGGTGTGGATGTCACTTGCCCTGGCCTATGTGACAATCTGCACGTACGCACTGAATCGCCGAAATCACTGATAACAATATCAACTTTTACAACTTGTTTTCGAAAACGAATTATTGCGATAGCGATTAGGGCTTCATCAGAAAACAAAGAGCAAGCGAGATTACAGATCGATGCTGCGAATATACGGTGACCGTTGTGGCGGCGGGTGAAGGTCCGCCTGCGACGCAGAGGTTGCGGGTTCGATTCCCGCCTTGGAACAAGTGTTTGTACGATCTGCAAATATTTGTTCAGGGTGTTTTTTTTTTTTTTTTTATAAGCGTACGGCCCACAAGATGGTAAACGGTTACCGCAGCCTATGGACGCTTGCAATACCAGAGGTATCACTCGCGGGTTGCCACCTTGAGGCATAGATCGAAATCCTCATGTGCCAGTAATTTCACCGGAAACCATACCCTTCACACCGGAACACAGCAATGCGAGCATTACTGCTTGGCGGCAGGAATACGTATGGTGGTAGTCCTTCCCCGGACGAGCTCTATCACAGAGAACTCTACTACTCTTGTATTTTCTGTGTGTGTTCTGGGTATTTTCTATGTATAGTAAAAAATGTCGATCATAAGTATTAAGTATGAATGAATTAATGAATGAAATTCTTTATTGTACTTAAAAAACTAGTACAAAAGGCGAACTTAATGCTAGTAAGCATTATCTTCCAGATAACCTTTGGTGTATCATGGATAACAAAAAGTATAACAGTCATCTAGTACCCATAACACAAACTGCTTAGCTTGGGCTAGATGATGCTGTGTGGATTGTCGGGAATACCGCCAGGTGGTAGGACTTTTTACCAAGAGTCCGTCTCGGTGGGTACCACCGCAGTGCCAGATATTTTGCCTCCAAGCAGTAGTGTGCAAGCTGCACTGTGTTTAAGTTTGAAGAGCGCTGCAGCAAGTAAAATTACTTGACATAAAGCGCAGTGCAGTGACACGCAGGAGTTTTGGAGTGGTATAAAGTACGTTTATGAATAAGGCACTTAGTTTATTTGAGTAACGTACAAAAGTTTATCCCCTAATTTTATAACCAAAGCCCCGACCAAAAAGAAAACGACGTAAAAATCAACACGTGCAGCGTGCACGTGATAAAATAACGATAATGTTCTATTGGTTTTATGATATAACATTACAGAGCTTGCTCTCAAGGGATGCTGCTATTTTGAAACCAAGTTCATTAACGCCGCTTTTATTAGAGCTAGGGATGGGAAATTATCGATAAAATATCGATAAGTATTTTATGACTCTATACATTAGAAGGATGTGATCTAATTGTGTTGTATTGCCTACTATGTGTATGTAACTAAAAAAAATGAAAAAGATCTAGGTAAGTCAATATAATTTTTTGCATTATCATTTTATTAAAATCCCACTGTCCCCATTAACGGGGATACGATTAATGGGGACATCGGGAATACACGTATAGATAATAAACAGCTTTAAAGCCATTATCAACGGAGTTTTGAACTAAAAAGTTTGAAATACAATACACGCTGTTTTAAAATGGATACTTACTTACCAATTAATTTAAATTTTATTTCCTTAATTCATACTAAGTAAGTAAGTTCGTATGAGTCAGTGGCCCGCTCTGGTGACAGTTCGCCCAGGCCGCCCGAAGGCCTCTGTCATGGCCTGAATAATAATAATTAATATAAATAAATTAATTAATATTCTTAATTCATACTTATTTTTATCAATATTATGGCAGAAAATTTGAACAGTTGATCTAATGATTCTTTATTTTTAAATAGCCCAATTTGTTTTACATTACAACTATGTGTCAGTAAATTGCCATGCATAATGCATGCTTCATTAAAAAGTACTTAGCGCAAACGTCCTCTAAATCAATTTATTAAGACCGGATCCGGAAATGCTACAGGAAGAAAATTGTTGAAATGATTTAATTTTAATCAATGTTAATTTAATTACGCATGTCTTGAGCGACACCGGCAGACAGAGACAGGTTAGCAATGTTGTATTTCTCGCATTGTATGAGATATACATAATCTTTAATTAGTTTGAATTCCAGTTAATAAAGATATCACTATTAAACAAAGTTTTTAACAATTTGTAAAACCAAGCCATGGTTTTGTAAAAGTTACAATTGAATAAGGGGGCTACTTACAGTCTATGACTACAAATATACAAGTTTATATTAATAATAATGCATTTTAGGTACTTACCTTTTATTCATTATGTTATCAAATTTTATGTGCACTACCTACATATTATGTATCTCTGCTACCCATAGGTTATTTTTTTTTTTTTTTAATAAATAAATAATGCTGGACAATCAACACATCATCATCTAGCCCCAAAGTAAGCTGCTGTTAAACAGAGCTGTATTATGGGTACTAGATGACTGATATATATTTAATACAATACAATACATAGATAGATATTTTTTTATTATATATAGAAAATACCCAGAACACCCGGAACAAATATTTGTAGATCGTACAAACATTTGTTCCGAGGCGGGAATCGAACCCGCAACCTCTGCGTCGCAGGCGGACCTGCGCCCGCTGCGCCACATCGCTCGTCGATAGATAATGCTGTCTAGCGAACTTAATTCGGCCTTTGTAAGCATATTTTAAGTTGTGCAATAAAGTATTTTCTATCTATATATCTATCTATTGCTTAGCATCTAAAAAGAGATGAAATTCATGAGAAAAATTCAGTGTGGAATACGTAGCCTAAGATTTTATAACACGAAAAGTGATAAGTACAGTAAAATAATGATAAAACAATTACCTAATCAAACTATGTGCGACACTTTGTTGAATTCCACGTAGGTATTATTATTGTACCCAACAATGGGAGCCAACGGGATTAATAGATATATAGATTATCATCATAGATAAATAGTAAATTATAAGTAGGTTAATCCAATAAACAATTTATTTAATACGAGCTGTCCCGCGCGGCTTCACCTAGCGATTTTGTAGTTTTTATGCTATCCCACAGCATCCCAAACGCGCTGAATAAAGAAACGCACTGAGAGAAAATCACAAAAAAGCCGTTTGACAGTCGTAAATGTATACTTGGTTTCCTTAACAGGAACTTTATAGTAATCAGTATGAATGTATAGTTCGCACAGCGGATCTAGGCTTCCGTGAAGTTAGCCGTTTGTGATGCGCAAAGACAATTTAGTTTGAAAAAGCTCCATTGCGCATCGAAACGGCTAATTTCACTACGGCCGAGATCCGTTGTGAGAACTATACACACTCAGCATACAGCTCCCAGCTGTCAATTTTCATAGGATTTTTTACAGCGTATCTTTAGTGCGTTAACTGAACTACCAAAATTCTATACAATTTGACAGCTGGACGATTGTCGAACCTAATTGACTAGCCAGTCAGTCAGTAGAACAAAAAAAAGTATGAAACTATGTTTGCGATTTTTTTTTTTTTATACCACCAAGGTGGCAAACAAGCATACGGGCCACCTGATGTTAAGTAGTTACCGTAGCCTATGGACGCTTGCAATACTAGAGGTATCACTCGCGCGTTGCCGACCCTTTAAAAATTTTATAACACCCTTTTTGAATTCTCATAGACTACTATATTTACTATATTTACATACTCCCATGGAGTTTTGCTTAACATAAACCAATGGTATATATTTTTTCAATTTTGTCTGGTTAGAAGGCATACAACTCTCAGTTACTGTATTGTCTTTATTTGCAATATGAAATTTTAAAAGACGCGTTAGCTAACAGAAGTTTTAACCTAAAAATATCAATTTCGATAATAATCTCACAAACATCGCGTATTTTTTTGTTTTTTCAAAAAGGTTAAGTACCTACTTATTTCTATTTTTTCCGATTGTTTGTACTTAATTAACTTTAATTAAAACTTTTTTGGAAATAGCGTTTCATCATAATATCTACCTACCTATTGTTTCCATCATATAATAATATTTTCTCTGTACTTTTTTTTTTTTTTTATACTACTAAAGTGGTAACCAAGCGTACGGCCCACTTGATGGTCAGCGGTTACCGTAGCCTATGTACGCATGCAACATCATTGATATCACTTGCGTGTTTCCACCCTGAGACGTTAGATGGTAAGTCTCATGTGCCTGTAATTTCACCGGAAACCATACCCTTCGAACCGGAACACAGCAATGCAAGCATTACTACTTGGCGGCAGAAATAGGTATGGTGGTAGTCCTTCCCCGGACGAGCTCTATCACAAAGAACTCTACTACTCTTCTTCTACTGTACTTCTAGTAAAGTAAAAGTAAAGTAAAGTATAGTAAAAATATATTTTTTCAATAATTTCACAAGGTTCATTTTAGCTTGGTGAATTTACACCAGTTCCGCTCGCCCCAGCCTAGAAGAATCTGGCAACAAACTCGGCTGGGTTCCTACCTTTTTTTTTGATGATCCCTCTTCATCATAAAGCTTCAGTGTGGTGATAATCGAACTAGGCTTCAGCACATACGAGAAAATAATAACTCACAATATTCCTGTCGTTTGTAAGCCCTCATAATTGAAAAAAAAATGAGATACAAATTGCTCAAACCTAAAAGCCGAATTTCAATCAAGATTCTTATCTCGGTGATTTTGTCATCGATATTAAAATAAATTGATTGACAACTCGCTGATTGAAAGTTAATTCATACGAAACCATGTTTTACATTCTCATTTCAAAATCAAACATATTTTTATTGAAGGGTCGCCTGCCACGCAGGAGGTTGCGGGTTCGATTCCCGCAACCTCCTTTGAACAACTGTTTGTACGATCTGCAAATATTTGTTCTGGGTGTTCTGGATTATTCTATGTAAGTAAGTATAATTAAAAAATATCTATCTCTATATTAGTCATCTGGTACCATAATAACACAAGCTCTGCTTAGCTCGGGGCTAGATAATGCTGTGTGGATTGTCCAGCGTTATTTCTTCTTCTTCTTCTTTTATAGATCTGTGGCTTATTCGCCAGTGTCAAGTGTATTAGTTTGATTGTCGCTTAGCAACGTAAACAAACGAAATTTAGAAAGTCCAGCATTATTTCGTTCCGTGTTCCGGTGTGAAGGGTATGGTTTCAGGTGAAATTACTGGCACATGAGGCTTTCGATCTTAGCCTTAAGGTGGCAACCCGCGAGTGATACCTCTGGTATTGCAAGCGTCTATAGGCTGCGGTAACCGCTTACCATCTTGTAGGCCGTACGCTTGGTTGCCACTTCAGTAGTATAAAATATATATATATATATATTTATCTATTCAAACTTACGTGTCACGTGTCAAGTGTAAATAGGTGTCATTGTCAACAAGTGATTGCGATGACATTTCGCCATACTCGATCAATGTTATTAAAGGGCGTGATCATAGCAACATTTCGATTGCGCATGCGCTGATGCTTCTATCGAATTTAATGACAGGTTGCTCGGTAGCTTGCCCAGAGGCGATTGGTGGTAATAAAAACGAGATTGATATTAATTTAATTTATATTATTATTGTGTGACCCACCCACATGTACAATTTTTTTTTGATTTGTGACTTTTACTAAGATTATTACATACCTACATTTTTTTTATAAAACCATAAGTTAGGCTATTTTGCGTCTATTTACTTCTAAATGATCAAAAATGTTTTTACATATTTTTTAACAATTAACTCTGTATTGTAACCTTCTCTAAATTTGTATTATACATATTTTAATAGCTATTTTTCGATAAAAAGTAAGTAAGTAAGTTTGTATGAGTCAGTGGCCAACTCTCAACTCAATAAAAAATATCGATAGATTTAAAATTCATCTAGCATTAGACATGTTGTTTTTTTTTATCGACAATCTTAGAGTTATCGATAACTTTATCTGACGCAGCACACCCCTAGTCTAATATTGACACGGGATGTGCGGGCGTCTCGACGTCGATGAGTCACGTACTGTGTGAACCTTGCTTTATCTGCACTGTCTCGAGTCTGGCTCTGTCTTAACGGAAACTTGATAAACATGGCTTTATAATGAAATACGCAACCATTTATAGAAGAACGAGCTGCCGCCCGTGTCTTTGCTTGCATTGTACGTACGTACCTACCTACATAAAAAGCTTATTATTTCACTGTCTTATATTCAGGCTTTCAATTCAACTTTACACAAAATTTCATCGAAATTGGTTCAGCGGTTTGCCGTGAAAACGTAGTAACAAAACGATAGGTACCCTATTTAAAATCAAATCTTGCTTCAAAATACTTGCTTGAAGACAGACTATCTTCGACGACCGATGTGGCGCAGCGGGCGCAGGTCGGGTGTTCTGGGTATTTTCTATATATAATAAAAAAGATCTATCTATGTATTGTATTGTATTATATACAGGGTGTAATCGTTAAGTGTGCACAGGCGATTATTCCGTAACTATTGCAGATATCAAAAAACTTTAAACTGATATCGAAAGTACTTTACCTAATGAGTAAAATGACATTAATAACTTTTTAAAAATAAAACGAGAAATATCCAAAAAAATTACATTAATCACTCCCATACATTTTATTTCTTAGTAAGTACAAAATTTTGTGTTCAAAGCATATGTTCGAAGTGACGTCCTCCTTGTGCAATACAATGACGAGCTCTGTTTACAGTTTCTAAATGAACTTTCCTTAACATTTGCGGAGTAATTAAAGCAATTGCACGACGTACACGATTCTGTAACTCTTCTAGGCTGTGTACTCTCTCAGCGTACACGTGGTCTTTGACAAATCCCCATAGGAAGAAATCACAAGGCGTGAGATCCGGGGATCTGGCAGGCCAAGGGGTTGCACTATTATTGGCTACTAAGCCATTATAATTGTTTCGTAAGAAATTCATTACAACATTTGTATTATGTGCAGGTGCTCCATCTTGTTGAAAAATTATCGACCTTCTTTCATCGTCTGGAATTGGTTCTAAGAGACTTGGCATATCGTTTTGTACAAAGGAGAAATATCTCTGTCCATTTAAGGTTCCACTGTAAAAATATGGCCCAATGATCCGATCTCCAAGAATACCACACCACACATTAATTGAGAATCGCACCTGAGCTCTAACTTCAGTAGTTAAGCGAGGATTGTCAATTGACCAATAATGCGAGTTTTTTCTATTGTAAATGCCGCAGTTTGAAACATTACTTTCATCGGTCCATAAAATTGACCTTACATTGACATAATTATTGACTAGCCAATTGCAATAGACCAGCCGACGAGCAGGGTCATCATTGTGCAGCGTTTGAGTAGGTTTTATCTTAAATGCTTTGAAGTTGTGTTTTTTTAATAACTTGTGTACATAATTGTGGGACACTGGAAATGATCGGGCCACTGAACGCGTTGATTCTTGTGGATTATCTACTACGTAGTTAATAATATTGTTATCTAAGTCATTATCAAATTCCGGAGCTCTTGTTCTCGAACCTTTTTTTCTGTTAAAAGATCCATAATTTATCAAATTGTTATCCAACTTACGTAAATACGTACCAGAAGGAACTTCTCTATCTGGGTACTCTCTTCTGTAGGCGATAATGGCCGCCCTATTGTTACAATCATGTTTGTAGTACATTTTTAACATGTCCCTCTTTTCTGTATTGGAATATGCCATTTTTCAATCAATAATGCACGATTATTAACGCAAATTGAAAAATACAATAAATTGGCGGGAACGAGAACCCGCGATAAAGAATTTGAATTTAGAACGAACACCAAAGAGTATCTTTCTTTTTGTTTTTATTTAGTATGTTGCTTTTCAGCTAGTTCAAATCAATACAATATTGAAACAAGGTTTATTATAAATTTGAAGTGGTAAGATAATTAATCTACACGTGTATCTACTTGAAATTCATTAATACCTTCATATCGTACATAATTATAAAATGACAAGGGTAAAATGAGTAGGTACTATTCCACTTAAAATAAGGAAACTAAAACCTTTCTACTATCTCATACTAAATGTATGGGAGTGATTAATGTAATTTTTTTGGATATTTCTCGTTTTATTTTTAAAAAGTTATTAATGTCATTTTACTCATTAGGTAAAGTACTTTCGATATCAGTTTAAAGTTTTTTGATATCTGCAATAGTTACGGAATAATCGCCTGTGCACACTTAACGATTACACCCTGTATATCAGTCATCTAGTACCCATAACACAGCTCTGTTTAACAGCAGCTTACCTTGGGGCTAGAAGATGCTGTGTGGATTGTCCAGCATTATTTATTTATTAATTTAACAGGCACTGTGGTACCCACCGAGACAGACTCTTGCTAGAGTCCTACCACCATGATCATGGAAATGGAAATTAAGTTACAAAAAAGTACAGTCACATTATACTCTACCTATAGTTCGTACCTAGATTATAAGTACCTTCATTGTAGTGCCCGGCCCCAACGGGGCTCTTGTTGCGGACCATTATTAACTAATAAGACCTATGTACTTACAAACCAACTTGAAGCATTAAATAAATGATATGATATGATATGATACCTAACCCGGTAGGTGGTCCTGTCTCCGTATAGAACATGTCAAAGATGATAGTTTATTCTGTTGCGCTTGAAATAGAACACATTCCTTTGTTCACCAACACAAGCGAAACTGTACCTTATTGCTATATCTAAAGAGCTATTTCAGTAAGGCGTAAACCTGGTTCTTTGTGGCTGTATAAGGGAGGAAATGGCGCAAGTAGATACGAGTCATAAAGAAGATCTAAACAGTTTAAACCTGGTTTGGTTTTGGTTATCCGGGCAGTTTGTAATGCATTGAACCTAAGTGCATCTATGGGAAAGACCTGTGTTCAGCAGTGGACGTCTACTGACCGACTGATGTTGATGATGATATGCATACAATAGAATTAAAAGTTTTTCGTATTAGTCTTTGTTTTGTGTACTCTACAATCTACAATGGACTCTACCTACAATCTACAATGGACTCTACATCAAAGTCTTTGGTGTGTACTCTACAATCTACAATAGACTCTACCTACAATCTACAATGGACTCTACCTACAATCTACAATGGACTCTACATCAAAGTCTTTGGTGTGTACTCTACAATCTACAATGGACTCTACCTACAATCTACAATGGACTCTACCTACAATCTACAATGGACTCTACATCAAAGTCTTTAGTGTGTACTCTACAATCTACAATGGACTCTACCTACAATCTACAATGGACTCTACATCAAAGTCTTTGGTGTGTACTCTACAATCTACAATGGACTCTACCTACAAATTTACAATGGACTCTACCTACAATCTACAATGGACTCTACATCAAAGTCTTTGGTGTGTACTCTACAATCTACAATGGACTCTACCTACAATCTACAATGGACTCTACCTACAATCTACAATGGACTCTCAAAGTTAGTAAGTTCGTATAAGTCAGTGGCCTCTCGTGACAGAGTTTCTAGGACTCCCAGAGGCCTCCAAAAGAAAAACCAAACAAACACGTTACATGCTAAAAAAAACTACATAATTTTAGGGCGGAATTAAGTTTGATTTTCCAATAGTCACCATTTTAAAACTACTTCATTCTGTAATCTCTCATCGCCTCTGCTTGTTTAGCATCATAAAACAGTTGTAAAACGAACATAATATCGTCGGACAAACTGTTCATGAACATAAAAGTTGAAAACATAACATAAACAGTGTTTCTGTATTAGGAATATGAGGATGTGGGGAGCCGTTTTCGGTGCTTTTAAGACACGTACACAATTTAGGGTTGCCCTAGAAAAATCCTAGAAAAAACATACCTATCATGAGCAAGAGTGAAAACAAAAAAAAAATTCAGTACCTAACTTAAAAAAATATTTAAATATTTAGTAGGTGTACTAAATATTTAGTAAAAAATATTTAGTAGGTCTACTAAATATTTAGTAAAAAAATATTTAGTAGACCTACTAAATATTTAGTAAAAAAATGTGTACTAAATATTTAGTAAAAAAATATGTACTAAATATTTAGTAAAAAAATATTTAGTAGGTCTACTAAATATTTTTTGTAAATACCTATGTATTCTGTAAAAGTATTGGTTTACAGGAAGGCTGAAAAATAAATCAACTGTGAAAATCAGAATGGTTTTATAACATTCATTTTAAAAACGGGTGTTGCTAGAGCCGCAGCCCGCAGTGCATACCGCGAACGGAGGAGGACGCTCGCCGTGTCACTCAACCCCGATGAAGACTCAAAATTGAGTCGAAACAGTGTCGGTACCTCTTCACCGATATACCGGTACGTGAAAACACCTGTTTTTAAAATGAATGATATAGTTCACGATAGTTTTATGGTTTTATAATGTAATATTTCTAATGAATTTCATTCCGCAAAATAATATATCTATTATTAACTTTATCTATTATCTGCAATTACAACTTTCATCGAAGAAGTATAATTCAATTGACAGAAATCCCTTTTAGATAAATTGCTCTAGAAAAACTCTAGAAAATATTAAGATGACCAGAATTATTCAACTCACATCGATCTTCCTCTCTAGGGAAATTATAAGAAACGACTTTGAAAACGGCCACCTAACTACTCTTGACAGGTACTTTTACTACTTATTTAGATCGAGCGTGCGGAGCATTCGGAGCGCTCGTGACGTAGCTGGCTAAGTTGTTCTTAACAGATCAACGAAGTTAAGCACTGTTCCGCGGGGTCTTCATTTGGATGGGTGACCGCCAGTGGCAATTTCAACTGAGCGCTCCCGTGCTTCGGAGGGCGCGTTAAGCAGTCGGTCCCGCCTTTTTCAAAGTTGTTAGGCCATGACAGAGGCCTTCGGGCGGCCTAGACACTCTGTCACCAGAGTTGGCCACTTACTCATACGAACGAACGAACGAACTACTTATTTATACTTATTGTAGCTACATACCCTGTAGGGTTAGTGACATTTATCTTCTATTTTGGTGACATTGTAAAAAGGTCGTACAGACACCATTAAAACTTATAAAAAATCCTTACCCTGACAAAAAATGTTTTTTTTTTTTTTTTTTATACAACTGAAGTGGCAACAAAGCGTACGGCCCACAAAATGGTAAGCGGTTACCGCAGCCTATGGACGCTTGCAATACCAGAAGTATCACTCGCGGGTTGCCACCTTGAGGCTAAGATCGAAAGCCTCATGTGCCAGTAATTTCACCGGAAACCATACCCTTCACACCGGAACACAGTAAGGCGAGCATTACTGCTTGGCGGCAAAAATAGGTATGGTGGTAGTCCTTCCCCGGACGAGCTCTATCACAGAGAACTCTACTACTCTTACTCGGTTTCTTGATTGTTGGTAGAAAACTTTGCTAAGTTTAAACTATTTCGAATGAATAATAGTACATTATGGTACTAGTGTGTAACATTGGTGATTACCGCTGAGGCTACGGCTCGGGTCTTAAGATAGCCGAGGAGGGTAATCATCAATACACACGTGTATCATACGACATTTTTCAACACACTTAAATAACAAAAAAAAATCTATAACTCACTAGTGAGTTATAGCAATGAAAAAGTCATAGTTTGATTATGGGTGTCATTCTGTGCCTGATTGCGATGACCATAGAGCCACTTAATATGCAAGTGCGTTGAAAAAATAATTATAACTTTGTGTCAACCCTGTCGCAGTGTCGTATTACGCAAGCACACGCCACAGATGGTGCTATTTCGGTGCATTAGATGCAGCCTGTATGTCTTCTAGGAATAGAGTTTTAAATAATATTTTTATAGTTTATGTCTTTTCTTTTTTATATGTACATAATTATATTACATTACAAAATATACAAAATACATATGAAACAGTTGAGTCATCTAAAGACCGTTACAAACGACCTATAGATAGCTCAACTGATCCAAATCACTACCAGTAGGAAGCGTTCCCAACATGCTGGCTGCATTGCCACGTTGAATGGCAATGCTGATACGTTTTTTTTTTTTTTTTTTTATACTACTAAAGTGGTAACCAAGCGTACGGCCTACTTGATGGTCAGCAGTTACCGTAGCCTATGTACGCATGCAACATCATAGATATCACTTGCGTGTTACCACCCTGAGACGTTAGATGGTTAGTCTCATGTGCCTGTAATTTCACCGGAAACCATACCCTTCGAACCGTTGAGCCAGATATGAACCAGCCTTTGGATCACGCGTCGTTGTCTTTTCTAAATTAGTATAACAAAGTCAGTTTCTCTGTCTCTGTATGTATGTATGCTTGTTTTTTTTTTTTTCTGTCAGCAAGTGATAAAACAAGCAAGGCGCCCACCTGATGTTAAGCACCACGCCTGACTATTAAAAATGCAATGCCACCCAAAGCTTAGAATTGTAAGTGTTTGCGTGGCACTGCACTGCGCTTATCACCCCGTGACATTGTTGTTAAGTCTCTTCGCCCAGTAATTTCACTTGCTACAGTGCCCAAACCCAAACACAGTAATGCTTGGTGGTAGAATATCTGACACTGCGGTGGTACCCACCAAGACGGACCCTTGCTGAAGAGTCCTACCACCAGAACAACCAGGTTCTTTTGTACTAGTTATTACTGATAATAGAGTGCGTCAAGAGGAAGGTCTAATTCTTTATAATTATAAGTAGGTAGTATAACCTACCTAGATAGTTTAATTATTAGGTATTTATGTTAATGTTGAAATTGTTATATTTAAGTTGTTATTATTTTGTTACCTTACAGGGCTGACATGAACATGTTGTTCAAAAGTCCCTTTAAAATTATTGAATAAAAAAAAAAAAAAAAAAAGAGGAAGGTCTATGTATAGGTCTATGTATATACTGGGGTAGGTATACTTATCCCAGTATACTTAATTTAATTAAACACCCATGCAAAACCGGGGCAAGTCTTTACCCTGCTCTTTTGCGTAATTCGGTTGCAATCGATTTCACTTTTCAATCAAAAACTGACGTATTTTGTATAAATATGACAGCTTATAAATAAATAAATAAATATTAACTTTATTGAGGACACAATTTGCATGGTAATTTTTATCATACTTAACATACACATAATTATATAGTCCTACAAATGGCGGTCTTATCGTAAATAGCGATTTCTTTTATTTTTATTTAATTTATTGACAGTTCGTTCGCTGATTGAAATCAGATTGAAACCAAGTTACGCTATCGGGGGGGGTCTCCCCTAATTCACCGTGATCCAACGAAAATATTATATGAATTATATGAGGAGGGATCATCAAAAAAAGCTAGGTACCCAGCCGAGTTTGTTGCCAGATTCTTCTAGGCTGGGGCGCGGAACTGGCGTAAATTCACCTAGCTTTAAGACGTTTCAAAATGATCCTTGTGATTTTATTGAAATAAATAATTTTTGACTTATTCAACACTTTTCGGTCACTTTAAATACCATGATACTCACTACACAGTCATCAGTGTGAAGTCGAAATGAAATGCTTTTATTTGACCACCGGTGGAGCAGAGCAGTCACAGAGTGGTGACCGAGAGATATCCGGCGGCCAAGAGGCAGACCACCTGCCAGATGGGTGGACGATATTGTGAGATAACATATGAGAATAACATAGATCCGCCCTTTTACTGTCACTCGTGTCGCCTCGTGTCATATTTGCCACGTATATTTCCATATTGCCATGCATGGACATCAATGATTTCTATGTCGTAGATGATGGGTTGGATTCCACTTCCACGTACCAATGACAGCAGCTTGCAAGAAGTGTGGAAAGTGATGATGTTCATCGGTCGTTCTGGCACTCTACAGTGTAGTGTCATGCAGTGGACGTCTATTTAAATATAAATAAATAAATAATGCTGGACAATCCACACAGCATCATCTAGCCCCAAGCTAACCAGAGCTTGTGTTATGGGTACTAGATCACTGATATAATTAATACAATACATAGATAAATATTTTGTATTATACTTTTATAGAAAGCAGCCAGAACACCCGGAGCAAATATTTGCAGATCGTACAAACATTTGTTCCGAGGCGGGAATCGAACCCGCAACTTCCGCGTCGCAGGCGGACCTTCAAGTGGGCCATAAGCTTGGATGCCACTATAGTAGTATAAAAAATAAGTCTAAATACTACACTCTAGCACATAAGTTTACATAAAGAAAAGTACCTTTACTAAACTAGTGTAATTGTTTAATTACTCTGTCAATTTAACAGCTGGACAATTAGCAGACCAAAGTCCAGCCCTTCTCAGTTTCTTTGGAGGTCTACGTCTATGGTGTTACTTAATTAGGGTGTTCACAAAGTTACATAGAAAATAACTCTAATTATTATTAATTAGTTAAATGAAATTGTTGATAATATATAAAGTTAAAGATAGATAGGTGTTTTCACGTACTGGTAATATCGGTGAAGAGGTACCGGCACTGTTTCGACTCAATTTCCAGAGTCTTCAACACGGGCGCGCTTCCTCTTCCGCGTCGCGATATGCACTGGCACCTACGCGGAAGAGGAGCGCACCGTGTCACCACCCTGATGAAGACTCTCGAAATCGAGTCGAAACAGTGGCGGTACCTCTTCAGATGAGATATCTTAGCTTGTTGGGGTTGTTTCAAAGGGGTTTACGTCTCGTCTCGTAGATTTTTTCGGGATATTATTAAACTTTTCCTTTTGTGTAGTTCAATTCGCTTTGAGACATCATCAATTACCTCTTAAACTTAATCAGATCCTTGATAAGGAGAAGGTTTGAGTATATGAGTAGTAGAGTTCTTTGTGATAGAGCTCGTCCGGGGAAGGACTACCACCATACCTATTTCTGCCGCCAAGCAGTAATGCTCGCATTGCTGTGTTCCGGTTCGAAGGGTATGGTTTCCGGTGAAATTACAGCCACATGAGACTAACCATCTAACGTCTCAGGGTGGTAACATGCAAGTGATATCTATGATGTTGCATGCGTACATAGGCTACGGTAACTGCTGACCATCAAGTGGGCCGTACGCTTGGTTACCACTTTAGTAGTATAAAAAAAAAATATATATATATATATGATCTCTGGTCAAGCATATGGTACTAGGAACTTAGCAGATTTCGGAATTCGACTTCTCCATTTAACCCAGTTAGAAGGTGTTTCTGGAATGCAATCCATAAATCCATTCTACAATTAAACCCGTCAGGGTCTTTGGCAGCACTGTTTGTTACAATTGACCCTAGGTTGGTACAGTCAACAACAAAAACAATCTGATTGTTTTTGTTGTTGACTGTACCAACCTTTTAAATCTGAATGATCATTCACTCTGGTGAATGATCATTCAGATTTAAACTTAAGTTGCATTTATTAAGTTTGGCGTTTTCGGCACAAGTTACTGAAAACATTGACTTTATATATTGGTATGGTACAGTTTACTACAAAAACGAAGCAAAAGTTATTTCAAAACGAAACACACGCATTTATTAAGTTTAAATCTGAATGATCATTCACTCTGGTGAATGATCATTCAGATTTAAACTTAAGTTGCATTTATTAAGTTTGGCGTTTTCGGCACAAGTTACTGAAAACATTGACTTTATATATTGGTATGGTACAGTTTACTACAAAAACGAAGCAAAAGTTATTTCAAAACGAAACACACGCATTTATTAAGTTTGGCGTTTTCGGAACAAAATACTGCAAGCAACGCCAAGCGTAATACTGACCGAACTGAATAGGCCGAGAAGTGATTCTAGTGGCTAGTGAGTGAGTAAATCATTGTATTAAATTATTATCTACAATTCGAATATTAATAGAAAAAGTGGTTGTTAGTTTTATTAAGTATTCTATGGATATGGATAATAAGTTAAAAATACCAGCGTGTCTCGAAGATTCGGCAAAATCACACAAAAAGATACGGTATTTTCACAAACTTTCAAAGTTTGTGCTTCTGGGCTTGTACGTGTGAAAATTCGGTAACATCCAAATCGGAATACTTAGTTGTTTACGTGGTTGACTGTACCAGCAGTAACGTGATACTTGTGTCAGTGGTCGCTAAATTTATAGTTATTGGAAGACGTGGCATGGTCACTCGATTTATAGTTATTTAGAAATGCGGGATTCTTGGAATAGAATTGTTGACTCATTAGAATGCTACATTATCCCAGAGTAACATAGGCTATATTTATTACTAGCGACTCGCCCCGGCTTTGCACGGATGCGGTTTCATTGCACCCGCGCGAAGCTGGGACGGACTCTAGTCTGTTGAAGGAACAGACGTCGGCGAGCGTCTGTACTATCTAAAGACGACCGATGTGGCGCAGCGGGCGCAGGTCCGCCTGCGACACGGAAGTTGCGGGTTCAATATTTGTACGATCTACAAATATTCCGGGTGTTCTGGGTATTTTCTATATGTATTGTATTGTATTAAATATATACTCTACTACTCTTAAATATATTTTAAGAGTAGTAGAGTTCTTTGTGATAGAGCTCGTCCGGGGAAGGACTACCACCATACCTATTTCTGCCGCCAAGCAGTAATGCTCGCATTGCTGTGTTCCGGTTCGAAGGGTATGGTTTCCGGTGAAATTACAGGCACATGAGACTAACCATCTAACGTCTCAGGGTGGTAACACGCAAGTGATATCTATGATGTTGCATGCGTACATAGGCTACGGTAACTGCTGACCATCAAGTGGGCCGTACGCTTGGTTACCACTTTAGTAGTATAAAAAAAAAAAAAAAAAAAAAACAGTCATCTAGTATCCATAACACAGCACTGTTTAACAACAGCATACCTTGGGGCTGCGATTGTAAAAAAAAAAAATTTGTGGCCTAGTATCAGTAGTCCGGTTAGTTTGTCCGATAATCGGACTGATGAGACTTTTTGTCCGTGACTGTCACTCAAAAAGTTTGTTATTATCACTTATTCCCATCTTCCAACCTAGCTTTCTACCCTAGGTTGGAAGTCTACGGATCTGCTTTAGCCACCCAGATCGAAATTAGTTGGATAAGTTATGATAGGTTAGTGAAAAACTAGAAAAACGTGCCGCGGTAGCAGGCGCCGAAGCGCCTGAAATTTAGTATTACTTTCCAAATAAGCCTTCACATGTTCCCCAAAATGAACCGACCCATACAACTGCATGCCTCGTGTGACTCTGTCATTATCATTTTGAATTCTTCGCTGTTTTCTTAAAAGCGGAAACTCATCATCAATTGGCAAATAATGTTGTGCATGTGACGTCCCAGTATAAAAGTTGGGTCGACTGGCTCTCCCCTAGTTTTATTTAAAGATTCTGGAAGTTCTCCCAATTCAAATTTAGTATACTGACAGTCACTAACGGACAAAATGTCTCATAAGTCCGATCATCGGAAAAACTGATCGGACTACTGATACTAGGCCATTTTAGGTACGTAAAAGTCGTGGAGAATTCCACTAAGAAATAACACAATCTACTATCTTGTACCAATGAATCGTCTCATCACTCCTATAAGGGTGTGTATGATCTAACTTCCAACTCCATGCATATTGCAAACGATTCCATAAACAAATGTTGTGACGCAAATTCATGTTATCGATTGTTATTCAGTTAGTTTACAATAACTTATGAATATGGACATCACTGAGCACTACTTAGTTGAAATTGCCATTGGCGGTCACCCATCCAAAAGAAGTCCCCACGGAGCAGTGCTTGGGCCCCGTTAACAGTCGGTCCCGGCTTTTTTAAAGTTGTTATGCCGTGACCGAGGTCTCTTCTGTCACCAAAGTAGGACTCACACGAAAGGTTAGTAGAGTTCTTTGTGATAGAGCTCGTCCGGGGAAGAACTATCTTATTACTAATTTTCTGCCATCAAGCAGTAATACTCGCATGCTGTGTTCCGGTTCGAAGGGTATGGTTTCCGGTGAACTTTAGATCTACTATGGTGGCAACGAGCCAGTAATCTCTGATGTTGCAAGCGTACATAGACTTTTTTTTTTTTACGGTGGGAAAATGCATTACGCTACCCCCTCAGTTCGGGGAGAACAGAGGGGGTATGTCGGGCTCTCCGTCCGCTACAAACTAATACATAAGCAACTGACGGTATACCGACTAAAAACCCACCGAATCTTCTGCACTCACCTTAGTGCCAATGCATCGTCGAACCACTCATCACCAGATGATGTGTGATTCGACGCTGCATCCGCACCTGACAAAGCCACGGGGTCCCGGTCGGATTCTACCGCGAAAGCGTACATAGACTGAGGTAACCGCTTATCAAGTGGCCCGTACGCTTGATTGCCACTTTAGAAGTATAATCATTAATTTTTAGAATAAAACAGAACCGACTTCAAGCTAAAAAAATGTTTCTGCAGTACTATACCGATATTGGTAATATTTAAATGGAACCTACTTGGAAGTATTACCTATCAAACAAGGAAAGAATCAATAAAATCAATTCATGATATTTCATATATCATTTATTCATTGCTCACATTTGGTTGCTTAGGGTGTTAATTAATACATTTTTGTATAATGGTAGGTACATGAACCCTGAAGGGCGCTACAACATATTATATAAAATAAGATTATAATTTCAATATTAAATAAATAAATAATGCTGGACAATCCACACAGCATCATCTAGCCCCAAGGTAAGCTGCTGTTAAACAGAGCTGTATTATGGGTACTAAATGACTGATATATACTTAATACAATACAATACATAGATAGATATTTTTTTTTTATATATAGAAAATACCCAGAACACCCGGAACAAATATTTGTAGATCGTACAAACATTTGTCCCGAGGTGGGAATCGAACCCGCAACCTCTGCGTCGCAGGCGGAGCTGCGCCCGCTGCGCCACATCGGTCGTCCATTTCATATTTAATACTAGCATCATTTATTCAAATTAAGATCAATTTAATTAGAAATGCCTACAATCTAATCAATTTCAAGGTCAGGTATACAAATAAAAGTCCACGGTAAATAACTAATTCATTTTCGGAGACATCGCGTAACAAACATACATAAAAACATACAGTCAAACTGATATAGTAAAGAGTAATAGAGTAAGTGAAGAGTAGTAGAGTTCTCTCTGATAGAGCTCGTTCGGGGAAGGACTACCACCATACCTATTTCTGCCGCCAAGCAGTAATGCTCGCATTGCTGTGTTCCGGTGTGAAGGGTATGGTTTCCGGTGAAATTACTGGCACATGAGGCTTTCGGCCCGCGAGTGATACCTCTGGTATTGCAAGCGTCCATAGGCTGCGGTAAACGCTTACCATCTTGTGGGCCGTACGCTTGGTTGCCACTTCAGTTGTATAAAAAAAAACATATATATACTTTTTGAAGACATCCATCTAAGTGCGAAGTTAAATAAATAAATAAATAATGCTGGACAATCCACACAGCATCATCTAGCCCCAAGTTAAGCTGCTGTTAAACAGAGCTGTGTTATGGGCACTAGATGACTGATATATATTTAATACAATACAATACATAGATAGATATTTTTTATTATACATAGAAAACACCCAGAACACCCGGAACAAATATTTGCAGATCCTACAAACATTTGTCCCAAGGCGGGAATCGAACCCGCAACCTCTGCGTCGCAGGCGGACCTTCGCCCACCGCGCCACATTGGTCGTCAAAAGTTAAAATAAAGATTCACGTCCTGATGATTGAGGAGTGCGGAGCGATGACCTGCTTAAGTGCCGGATTCAATGCGTTGATTTGATGCTGCAATTGAATTACTCTGTATGTACAGTCAACGTCAAAATATATTACTAAACTCTTATCAATAAAAAATTACTAACTATTCGGAACTTATTATGTTGTATAATTATGAACGCCTTTAGAATTGGAAAAATAAAAAGTGCCCCCCGACCAATTTTAATTTCATTTGTATCGTACTTGAGGAAAACAGAAATAATGAGATCCAAAAGTAAACTACCTACAGACATATATGTGAAGGAAGACTACACAAAGGAAATACTAGAAATACGCAAAGCATTACAACCCAAAGTTGAAGAAGAAAGAAAAAAAGGCAACATAGCTTACTTAAAAGTCGATAAACTGGTAGTCAAAAATCAAACAGACGCAAATCGGGAGAAAAGGAAAAGGGATCCATCTTCTTCGCCCAGTACCAGTACAACACAGGCAGAAAAATCATTATCGTACGTAGCCCCGAAAAAAGCAAATACAACAAATGCATACGAGTATATGGCACGTGCCAGATCAAACTCAATAAAAGAAAAGAACAATTCATAGCAACTACAGTACACCCAGAACCGGAATAACAAACATGATACAAACCTGAAGCAAACAACCAAGACAAACACTCCCCCAAGCCGGCTGGTCCCCGTGGGGGAAAATGACCAAAACCCTCCAGTTAAAAATAGAGAACAAGCTCTAACTACTACTCAACAACCACTACATATTGGAACAATGAATGTAAGATCTTTAGCATCCACAGGAAGATACATAGAACTCATATATTCACTACAAAAAATAAAAATTGATATACTAGGCTTAGCTGAAGTTAGACGAATGGGATGTAACATCAAAGAATACGAAGATTATATATTCTGCTTTAAAGGAGAAACGCCTGGCCTACATGGAGTTGGCTATCTGATAAAAAAAGAATACAAAAACAACATAATAAAATTCTCAGGCGCTACTTCAACTGGAGTTCAACAAAAAAATGATTTCAATAATCCAAGTGTACGCACCTACCGAAAAAGCCTCTAAGGAAGAAATCGAAAAATTTTACGTTACTCTACAAGAAGCGCAAACTCAGGCTGGGGAAAACGTACTAGTCATTGGAGATTTTAATGCTAAAGTGGGCCTAGCTAAAACCAACGAAGAAAAGACAGTAGGGAAATTTGGTTATGGAAAAAGAAACGAACGAGGAGAAAAGCTTATCGAATTCGCTCTCGAACATGAGCTGTCGGTTATGAATACATATTTCAAGATGAGACATAATCGCAAATGGACATGGATTTCACCAGACGAAAAAACAAAGAATGAAGTAGACTACATCCTGTCAAACCAGCCTAATAAGATAAGAAAAATAGAAGTACTGCATGGCTTAGGGTTCAGCTCTGATCACAGACTAGTAAGAGCTACATATTTTCTACAAAATAATAAAAAATGCAGGAAGTCATTCAACTCGCCCCTAAATACATTAAAAACAAAAGAAGAAATAACACTATTCACAAGAAATTTAGAAAACAACATAAAAGAATTGGAAACCATGGACGATGACGAGAATGTTCAGACCTTATATGATACAATAGAGGGAACAATTAAAAAGAGTATGTCAACGGAACAAACAGGAGAAAAACAAACCACAGTAAACAAAATCATCACAAAACCCACAGCAGAACTAATGACAAGACGGTCAGAATTATTGAAAACAAAACAAAAACGAAAGAAATGAAAAAAGAGCTAAGTACGCTGTTCAAAAAAACGAACAAGGCCATCAAACAAGACTATGCAGAATACAGAAAACAAATAATAGAAACAAATTTAAAACAATATAGGAGCACAAAAAGAGCATACAAACAACTAAGCTCACATAAAAATTTGGATACAAAATTTAAAAACAAAAACCACAGGTGCAAACACGAGGAAAGATATTATAAAATGTGCCACAGAATTTTACAAAGAGCTATATAAATACAACGTTGGAACTAGTGCAAGTAGTAATCAAAATCTTAGAAACTATAGTGACTTCGAAGACGAGCCCACAGAAGTAGACGAGGCGGAAGTAGCAAGACATATAAGAACACTCAAACCAGAAAAAAGTCCAGGGTCAGACGGTATACCAAATGAGACTCTCAAAATTGGAACTGCCCTGTTAGCACGTCCACTATCAAACTTATTTAGCAAAATAATCAACACAGGACATATACCAGAACAATGGAAGAAGTCAGATATAATTCTGCTATATAAAAAAGGCGACCCTCAAGACATAGGCAACTACCGTCCAATTAGCCTCCTCCCTAGCACTTATAAACTTTTCACCTCAATACTACTAAGAAGAATCAGTGGCAGAATCGAAAATCTTCAACCTATAGAACAAGCAGGGTTCCGGTCAGGTTTCTCAACAATGGACCATATACATGTAATGCAACAAACAATAGAAAAATACAAAGAGTATAACAAATCATTATATGTAGCTTTCATAGACTATGCTAAAGCATTTGATACGATATCACATAATGCAATCTGGGAAGCACTGCACAAATGCCACATCCACGAAAAGTACAAAAACATCTTGAAAAACATATACGACGGAAGCACCAGCTGTGTAAAACTAGAGAAACGAGGACCGGAAATACCAATCCTACGAGGAGTAAGGCAGGGAGACCCTCTGTCCCCCAAGTTATTTATAGCAGTGCTGCAAAACGTCTTCGAGGATCTAAAATGGAAAAACGAAGGAATCAAAATAGGAAATCGGTACTTAAGTCACCTTAGATTCGAAGATGACATAGTTATTTTTGCTGAAAACAGCAGAAGACTAGAAATAATGTTAAATCAACTAAGTGAACAAAGTGAAAAAGTAGGTCTTCTGATGAATAAAGATAAAACAAAGCTTATGACAAACAGCCGCACACATACAATAAAACTTGAAGGAAAGACACTTGAATACGTGAATAAATACATATATCTAGGAAAAGAACTATCATTCGAGAACAGAAACGAAGAAGGAGACTTAGAACGCCGTATAAATATGAGCTGGAAAAAATACCGGTCGCTCAAAGAGATTATGAAAGGTGACTATCCGCTCCATCTAAAGAAAGCAGTAATGGATACATGCATTTTACCGACTCTCACGTACGGTTGCCAGACGAGAATCTACAACACCAAATCAAAAACAAAACTGGTCAGTTGCCAGAAGGCGATGGAAAGAAGTCTTCTGAAAATAAGAAAAATACACAAAGTAAGAAGCGAATTCATACGAATGAAGACAAAAATAATTGACGTCCTACACTACAGTCTCAGGTTGAAATGGCGATGGGCAGGCCATGTAGCAAGATACAGCGATATGCGATGGACAGTCGAAGTGACAAAATGGAAAGGACCAAACGGAAAAAGACGAAAAGGTCGACCCATAAAACGATGGAGTGACGACATCGTAGCCACAGCAGGAAAGGAGTGGATTGAACAAGCTAAAGACAGGGAAAACTGGATCAAACTGGAGGAGGCCTATACCCAAATAGGGGTTCCTATCAAAGAAAACATATCTGAAGACATAGAAGAATAGAAAGAAACAAACACATAATGAAATATAATGAACCTATATTAAAAAAAAAAGAAAAAAAAAAAGTGAAAACTGCAAGATTAAAAGTGAAACTTCATTTAATATTAAGACAAAATGTAAAACATAGGTGATGGGAAATAAAAAGGCTTTATTATTATTATTATTAACTATTCGGAATCTGGATGAATATTATTGATATACTATCAGTCTTATTATATTATTACATTAATATATAATTATTATATATATTTACATGTTATATATATTATATATACCACGGCGAAGATGGAGGGACGAAATTGACTCTTACCTGAAGGACTGGTCCACAGTAGCCCAAAACCGTGATGATTGGAGAGAAGGAAGGGAGGCCTTTGCCCTGCAGTGGGACACTACAGGCTTATAATAATAATAATAATAATAATATATAAGTATAGGTATTTGAAATAGGTCTAGCATAATAAGTATTTTTGATATGTAAGTATGTGTTTTGCATTATTTTAGAATTGTTTTTTAATAATAATCATCATGACAGCCTTCTAATGTTCCCACTGTTGGGACACTGGCCTACTCTCAGGCGAGAGTGATTAGGTCTTAATCCACCACGCGGACCCAATGCGGATTGGTGGATGGCACATGTCTTTCGAATTTTTAGTTCTTGGACATGCCGGTTTCCTCACGAAGTTTTCCTTCACCGTATGAGAGCACTGGCATTGCGCACATAAATTTTTCGAAACAGAAAAATCCATAGGTGCACGACCGGGTTTGAACCCACGACCTTAGGATTGGAAGGCGGGGTCACTACCACTAGACCACCAGTGCTCCTAATAATAATAATGATAGAACATCGTTAAAAACCCTTGTTAAATACCATTCAATCCTATCCATCCAAAGGTTGTCTGGTAGAGATCGCTGTATAGCGATAAGGCCGCCCATTACCATTATTATTGTTACCTGTTAGTAATTAAGATTGTTCTTGTAAATTTTTTTTTTTTTTACAACTGAAATGGCAACCAAGCTTACGGCCCACAAGATGGTAAGCGGTTACCGCAGCCTATGGACGCTTGCAATACCAGAGGTATCACTCGCGGGTTGCCACCTTGAGGCTAAGATCGAAAGCCTCATGTGCCAGTAATTTCCCCGGAAACCATACCCTTCACACCGGAACACAGCAATGCGAGCATTACTGCTTGGCGGCAGAAATAGGTATGGTAGTAGGCCTTCCCCGGACGAACTCTATCACAGAGAACTCTATTACTCTTGTAAATTTGTTATAATGTGGTGTTCAATAAAGTATTATCTATCTATCTATCTATCTTAGAATAGTTGTTGTAATTCTAAGCTATCAGTTATCTGGTCACCACAAAACAAGCTTCGCTTAGTTTGCGGCACTTAAAAACTTTAAGCTTTGGGTGGCACTGCATCTGTAATAGTCAGGCGTGGTGCTTAACATCAGGTGGGCGCCTTGATTGTCTTGTCACTTGCTGACATAAAAAAAAAAAAAAACGCTGTGTAAAAATGTGTGCCATTATTAATTTATACTATTTATTTATATTATTGTACTTATAGAAAAAACCCTAAAAAATTGTTATTTCTTACCCAAACTGCCAAGTAATGGTTATTTACTAAATACTATTAGTGCACTAGAAGCGCACTGGTAGTCTAGTTTTATCATAAATAAAACCAGACGAGTTGGCCACTGACTCATACGAACTTACTTACTTACTTATCATAAATAAAACTTGTATTTAGTGCCTTAATAAGTAATGCAAGTACATACCACAATTAGTACGCACTCGACAATTAAATGCATTTAAATATATTGAAATTAATGTGTTTTTCTGATAATAAAACGTGTTATTTTAATGGATGCAATACATTAAGATTAAGTGAGGAAGTGTAGCTCGTGGTACCACAGAATATAAATAAACACTTAGTACAGTCGCCCAAACAAGTGCTCTCATCACTTCTCTTCTTCTTTCTTTTCGTCTTTTATTTAATTTTATTTATTCGGGATAACAAATAGTTATACATTGGTTGAGTAAATGGTGGATATGAAACAGGCTTAATTAATATATAACCAACAGCGTTATCCACAACTTACATTAGTTATTAGTCTTGCAGCGGCATTAGAGCTGAAATGGAACCTGTTCTGGCACACCTATGTGACCGCTGTGTTACAGCGGCGTCGAAACTGGCTAAAATCTTTGTGACATACCTAGATAAAAAAGTAAACTAAACCCGTGCCAAATTTTATCCAAATCAGTCCAGCGGTTAAGCCGTGTTAATGTAACAGATAGTTACTTTTTTTTATGTCAGCATGTGACAAGACCGCAGAACAGAAAAAAATCTGTTCTGTGGACAAGACAATCAAAGTGCCCACCTGATGTTAAGCACCACGCCTGTCTATTACATATGCAGTGCCACCCAAAGCTTTTAAGTATTTGCGTGGCACTGCGCTACGTTTATTACCCCGAGACATTGTTGTTAAGTCTCTTTCGCCCAGTAATTTCACTTGCTACAGTGCCCTTCAAAGCTAAACACAGTGCAGCTTGCACACTGCTTGGAGGTAGAATATCTGACACTGCGGTGGTACCCACCAAGACGGACTCATGTTGAAGAGTCGTACCACCAGGTTACTCTCGCATTATTTTGTTATAGATACGTTATGCGGCCGACTGTACATCAAGTCACCTAACAAATGGATGAGTGCCTACATACTTGTATGTTTGGTTCATCTGGTTTGCTCTAGGATGGGTTTATTCAAAAGCTAACCATCGATAACGTAGCTTACGAACGCTGGCAATACTAGAGGGCGAATCACGAGAATCGTTTGACAATCAAACAAAAAGCATGTAAAAATAAATAAATAAATAAACAATGCTGGACAATCCACACAGCATCATCTAGCCTAAGGTAAGCTGCTGTTAAACAGAGCTGTATTATGGGCACTAGATGACTGATATATATTTAATACAATACAATAAATAGAAAGATATTTTTTATTATACTTAGAAAACACCCAGAACACCCGGTACAAATATTTGCAGATCCTACAAACATTTGTCCCAATGCGGGAATCGAACCTGCAATCTATGCGTCGCAGGCGGACCTTCGCCCACTGCGCCACGTTGGTCGTCAAAAATGTATTGCGAGAAATCTCCTCAAATATAAAAATGAATCGCTGTGCGTTAGTCTCGCTAAAACTCGAGAACGCTTCCTACTGGTAGTGATTTGAATCAGTTGAGCTATCTATAGGTCGTTTGTAACGGTCTTTAGATGGCTCAACTGTTTCATAATGTATTTTGTATATTTTGTAATGTAATGTAATTATGTATAGTTCTCACAGCGGATCTCGGCCGTCGTGAAATTAGCCGTTTCGATGCGCAATGGAGCTTTTCCAAACTAAATTGTCTTTGCGCATCACAAACGGCTATCTTCACGGAAGCCTAGATCCGCTGTGCGAACTATACATATTTTATTTTTATTAATAAAGTATCTTTATAATTGATATTTGCATAAATCATACCAAACCTACTTATTACAAGTGTAGATCCATCCCACACCTCTTTTTACCTGGCACCCACACAACCGCAAAGATACGCTTTTTGTAAACTATTATCTCAAAAAACTTTGATTAACTGATTGATTAGCATTGACTTTTTGCCGATTTCAATAAACTATGTAGGTGTTCTTGATGTTAAATGGGTTTCCAAAGCCTTGGTAAATAAACGTTGATTTCATGGTTTTGTTAAGCTTCGTGGTGTTAGAGCATCGGCACACGACGACTATTGAACGCACTATGGCAGGCGCGTTTTACTATAGAGTAAAAACCAGTATCTAACTTTTTAGCGAACATTTTTATTTAGGCAGCATTTTTTTTATACACTAAAGTGGCAACCAAGCGTACGGCCCACAAGATGGTAAGCGGTTACCGCAACTAAGAGAGCTTAATATACGTCCACTGCTGAATATAGGTTTAGCTTTGTGAAGGAGTGCAACACAATGCAAAACAATGGCGGGCTTAACGAACAACTGGGTTATTAGGTACTGTCAAAGTCAAGATGCGTCACGATCATTGGCTAATAGCTGTCATGGCGGACCTCCAGTGTTCCCGTTATAGGAAACTCAACACAACAAACATTTTCATAATGTTAGTTATATATTTTTTTCCAGTTTTTTCATGGTGTTACAAAGACCTAGGCCACTATGAAATTGGTTCTTTCGTCATAGAAACTTTTACCAAGAAAATTATATGTTTTCTACTACTACTTTTAGCAGTCTTGAAGTCTAGTGTTTCGAATTCTAACTTCATTTTGAAACACGGCAATCCGGTCTTGCAACCAAGATCTTTAATTATGGTAATACTGTACCTAGCTAAGTATATAATATAGACATATGTATAATATAGCCCTTATTATAATCATTAACTTTAATTTGACGAGGGTTATTATCAAATCATTCTCATCTCGATCACGCGTGTTCTTTCAAAAGATGTCGCCCACGAGAGCGAACAGAGTACACCGTTGAACATGTTATAGTAGGTTCTCTACCTTGAAGATCTCAGTGGCGTAGTGGGAGAGTGCCCGGTTGAGAAACGAGACGTTGCGGGTTCCCTTGTCAACTGTCATGTTGCTCGACAAATGTTTGCACGGATCTGCTAATTTGTTCTGCCTGTCTACTGTCTGAGCAGTCTCGACATAGATAATAAAAAAAAAGCCTTTTATTCTACTACCTACCCTAAAAATTTAGAAGACAATACATTTAATTTATCAGATATTAAATTAATTAATTAATAATTTAGTTGAATTTCTTAAATAAATTAAACATTGTGCACAAATAAAATATGAGTAGTATAAATAATTCCAAGTGCGATGAAAGAATTACCAATCAGCTTGTTTGTAAAAAAAGCTAAAAATATTGCTGATTGACAGAACTTTTTACAGTGTTAATGAATTTCTAAATAGCAATAATTTAATTTAATTTGACTGTATAATAAATTGTAATACTAACAATAACAATAGTTTAGTTTATGCACCTAACATAAGTCTTAAGATTTGCATGCCAATGTGTGTGGTGAAATATGTGAACCTTAGAAACATACTACATGACCTTTTAACCATATTTATCGCAAATAAACACTTCATTTCATTTCATTTCATTTCATATAAACAAATCTAAGCAGTAGTCCCCATATTTCTCCACATCTCTATCTCGTCTCATCCAAGCCGGTCCACTTTTTTGACTTTTCGACATAAATAGCGTTTGTTATTAACCGAATTCGGTAGTAAAAACATTTTTATAGTACGTTTACAAAAAAGCTATTATAATCAATATCTGGCCCCCATTATAAAAGCTTTGCTAAGTTACAAAATCGCTAATCTAACCCTAGGTGCGTTCTTAGCTTAATAGTTTTGCGTGGCACTGCACTGTATTTGCTCAAGTTCATCAGGCTGGACATGATAGTAATTTGCTTAAAAATAAAAAAGATGCTGAAACGATTCATCTGCTTTATTTATGTTTCTCAACTCGCACCATTCGGTACCAGTTCTTTCGGTACCAAACGACTCTTTCCTTTCCTCTACTGATTTATTTACACTGTGCTATGAAGTGGGTGTTTGATGTTTTGGAGAGCACTTGTTTAAGGCAATATTCTGTTTACATTGTTATATAAAATGGCTATAGCGAGCGCCTTAATTCGCGAAGGCACAAACGTAGCTGGTTGTAGCACTGTGGAATTATGACTCTTCTTTTATAGATAAAAAAGTAATAAAACTCTTGATAAAATTAAATATAAAATGGTGAACTTTCAAATGTTTTATTCTAAAATCTGTTAGGAATATCAAAACGGGACTTTATCTAAATCTAATGTCTTACTTCATAAGAAAACATAACCTTAAAAAAGTAAATGAAATACTATTTCGAAGCGCACGGCCAAGTGAAAAAGATCTCCATACATATACAATTAGTTATTCTGTCAGGTAATTTGTACAATTTTTACTACGCCACCGCAAATAACACTAAAGAAAAAACATAACATTATAATAACAATTACAGTAATAGTACCTATTTGATAACGAATGCCTCAATAAGCCAACCACAAATGACATAATTACTCTAAGTACTCCAATAGTTGATTTGTACTAGCGCTGGTGGCCTAGTGGTGTTGACTTCGATCGGTTCGTGGGTTTGAAAATCTTGCACTAACAGATTTTCCTGTACCATATTATGTTGTGCTTGAGTAATGTCATTTTTTTTAAAGCATAAATGTGGTAACCAAGCGTACGGCTCACTTGATAGTAAGCTGTTACTGTAGCCTATGTACGCTTACAAGATCGTAGATATCACTTGCGTGTTACCCTGAGACGTCGGATGGAACGTCTCATGTGCCTGTAATTTCACCGGAAACCATACCATACCTTCCATACACAGCAATGCGAGCATTACTGCTTGGCGGGAGAAATAGGTATGCTGGTAGTTCTTCCCCGGACGAGCTCTTATAACAAAGAACTCCTAATCTTAAGCCAGTGCTATAAAATGTGAAGGAAAACATCGTGAGGAAACCGATATGTTTAAAAAGTAAGTAAGTTCGTATGAGTCAGTTCAACTCTAGTAACTTCCAAAAACTAAAAATGGAGGACAAGCAGGAATAAACAGGTCTGTCTGTCTCCCTGTTAGTGACGGAGCGGCAGGTTTTTTCTCTTGTTACTGACAGGGTGACAGATAGTACTTTTTGAAAATAAAAGTGCAATCTGTCAGTCTGACACCCTATTGCAAAAAATGTGATAAATCGCACTTTATTGTATCTGTCACCCAAGGCGGACTAAACAGGGTGAAAGGTGGGAATAATCCAAAACTCGAAAGACACGTGCCATCAACCAATCATTCACTCTTGCTCGAGAGCATGCCAGTTTCCCAGCGGTGGGAACATTAGAAGGCTGTGATGCCTTAGGGTTTAATAAAATTATTCATCTACGTATTTTTTGCGCACGTTAGCACACTGGTACCTTCGTGGGCGGTGAATGGTCGCCATATTTGAGCATAGAGTTGTAAAGTGAGTTACTTATATTGTTGCGATTATATATTAAGTATCAAGACCAACTTTGGGAGGCTGTAATGATGATGAAGTCACAGTTAGGTATATTTTTTTGCAATTTAATTTACTCTTAACAATTTAATTGTTAAAAGTAGTAGAGTTCTCTGTGATAGAGCTCGCGCGGGGAAGGACTACCACCATACTTATTTCCAAGCAGTAATGCTCGAATTGCTGTGTTCCGGTGTGAAGGGTACGGTTTCCGGTGAAATTACTGGCACATGAGGCTTTCGATCTTAGCCTCAAGGTGGCAACCCGCGAGTGATACCTCTGGTATTGCAAGCGTCTATAGGCTGCGGTAAACGCTTACCATCTTGTGGGCCGTACGCTTGGTTGCCACTTCAGTTGTATAAAAAATAATAATAATAAGCATATTAAAAATGTATCTAACAAAGTTGTTTACATTTTTTCTGGTTTTGATTGGCTCTGGATGATAAATAATAAAAAAACAAAATCTAATGGCGGACATTTTACGGAACGCTATCTAACCCCAAATCAAACAAAACTTGTAGGTACTCCTGATAAATACTTATTTTTATAAAAAGTGTTGTTTCACGCACTATGGAGCCGGACCTAGGTCATTTGTAGGCGTCTAGATAAATAAATAATCATTAAAGAAACCATTTATCACTGTTTATTTATTTTATTTTGGCTTCTTTCATAATCTAAAGTAAGTTTAGCTTTGTGAAGGAGTGCAACACAATGCAAAACAACATGGCGGGTTTAACGAACAACTGGGTTATTAGGTACTGTCAAAGTCAAGATGCGTCACGATCATTGGCTTATAGCTGTCATGGCGGACCTCTAGTGTTCCCGTTTTAGAAAACTCAACATAACAAACATTTTTCATATAGAACTTTGTTTGTCTACATAAAAATAAAATTGTATTATAATGTTAGTTTTATATTTTATTACAATTTCTCTATGGTGTTACTAAGACCTAGGCCATTATGAAATTGGTTCTTTTCAAAAATCTTTCTGGGCGTCTGATCGAAGCGACGCGTGATTCAAATGCTGGTTCATATCTGGCTCAACGTATCAGCATTGCCTTCAACGTGGCAAATGGCAATGCAGCCAGCATGTTGGGAACGCTTCCGTCTGCTAGTGATTTGGATCAGTTGAGCTATCTATAGGTCGTTTGTAACGGTCTTTAGATGGCTCAACTGTTTCATATGTATTTTGGTATTTTGAAATGTAATGTAATTATGTACATATTTTATGATAATTATTTTTGCAAATACATACCTACTTACTTACATCATCATCATCATCATATCAGCCGATAGACGTCCACTGCTGGACGTAGGCCTCCCCCAAAGAGCGCCATGACGACCGATTTTGGGCCTTCACCATCCACCGACTTCCTGCGACCGCTTTAATGTCATCGGTCCATCGAGTGGGGGGCCGTCCTACACTTCGTTTTCCAGTTCGTGGTCGCCACTCGAGAACCTTTATTCCCCAACGGTTATCGGTTCTGCGAGCTATATGGCCTGCCCATTGCCACTTCAACTTACTAATTCTAAGAGCTATGTCGCTGACCTTGGTTCTTCTACGGATTTCCTCATTGCAGATTCGATCGCGTACTTACCTACATAAAACAAATAACTCAATTTTTAAATAATGCTGGACAATACACACAGCATTATCTAGCCCCAAGCTAAGCAGAGCTTGTGTTATGGGTACTAGATGAGTGATATACTTAATACAATACATAACATTGCAGATCAAGCAAACATTTGTCCCGCATCGAGGATCGAATCCGCAACCTCCCTCAACTGGCATGATGGCACTCATCCACCACGCCACCGCCATCAAAACCTACCTTCGGGCGGCCTAAAAACTCTGTCACCAGAGTTGGCCACTGACTCATAACACAAACTTACTTTACCCAGGAAGGGAGTGACACAGTACAGTCAGCTTCCAAATAAGGCAGGTTTAGCGTTTGCCCGTATAGGGCGTGACCTTGGCGTGACCTTGGCGTGACCCTACAGGTCACTTATTTGGCGGTGGCGGTGGTGGATGACAATGAACTTCACGCTGGTCAGTGGTCGGGTCACTGTCAGCACGCTGAATCATAGTGGTCGACTGTTTTTAAAGGCTGTTCACCTACTTATATTATTATTATTAAACCTTTTATTTCCAAACCTATTAACTATTTACAATACACTTATCATAAAATATTCACTGTTTTTTTTTTAGTTTTTTTTTTTTTAACTTTTTTGTATATTATTATTATATTGTGTATTTTTCATTATTAAATATTAATTTGGGTTTTGGTCACCCAAAAGTGGGTGAAGGCCTACTTTTAAGTGTTCATTGACGACCAATGTGGCGCAGCGGGCGCAGGTCCGCCTGCGGAGGTTGCAGGTTCGATTCCCGCCTCGGTTCAAATGTTTGTACGATCTACAAATATTTGTTCCGGGTGTTCTGGGTGTTTTCTATATATAATAAAAAAATATCTATCTATGTATTATATTGTATTAAATATATATCAGTCATCTAGTACCCATAACACAGCTCTGTTTAACAGCTTACCTTGGGGCTAGATGATGCTGTGTGGATTGTCCAGCACTATTTATTTATTTATTTATTCATAAAGGCTAGTTTTATCACAATTATTCCCATCTGTCACCTAGTTTTGTCCCCTTATTTGGAGAGATGGCACAAACAAGTTCGTCGCTCAGCACAGTGCAACAATTGCTGCAATCTTGTGAGTACACACAAGACTGAATACTTGCGATTTCTATGAATATATGTTTTATTATTTTTAGTCTTAATCGGATGGAGCGCTCGTGACATAACTGGCTAAGTTGTTCTTAACAGATCAACGAAGTTAAGCACTGTTCCACGGGGTCTTCATTTGGATGGGTGACCGCCAGTGGCAATTTCAACTGAGCGCTCCCGTGCTTCGGAGGGCACGTTCAGCAGTCGGTCCCGGCTTTTTTAAAGTTGTTAGGCCATGACAGAGGCCTTCGGGCGGCCTAGAAACTCTGTCACCAGAGTTGGCCACTGACTCATACGAACGAACGAACGAACAAGTCTTAATTAGTGTAATTGGTTCGCGCCATTCTGATTAAAGTAAATAAATAAATAAATGAAATACGAGCTAACCCACGCGGCTTCAGTTGTTATGGTATCCCACAGGAACAGTACATCTTTCCAGGAAAAGTAGCCTGTGTTATTCCAGAACTTGAGCCATTTACATTCAAAATTTGTTACAATCCGGGACTGGGGGATAACGAAACTAACCCTTTCTTTTAAACTTCTGTATTTTTTTTCCTTTTTTTACATACCTACTTATATTCTTGGCATGAGCCTCACCTAGTTCGATTGGCACCACACTGAAGCTCTATGATGAGGAGGGATCATCAAAAAGCTAGGAACCCAGCCGAGTTTGTTGCCAGATTCTTCTAGGCTGGGACGCGTGGAACTGCCGTAAATTCAACTAGTTATAATACGTTTAAAAATTATATTATGATTGAATATCATATCACAAGAATCATATTATATATATCACTAGGAATATCAAATGATTATGATTATTATGATTATCACAAACAGCTGACTTCATGATGGCCGAGATAATGTTAGTATTTACTTCCATTGATATAAACATGCGGTCAAAGTGCACATTTCACGTTGACTAACGGCTATGTTCAGTGCATGCTATACTACGGTATCAGAGATAAGGTCGCGCCTTGACCCGCTGCCCGCGAATCGCATGCCTACGACGATGCTTGCGTCCAGACAGATGTCAAGTGATCATTATAATAGGCTTAGAATAACAACACGTAGAATGATTATGTTATAGTTGAAAATGAAAATGAAATAATGAAAAATGTTTTATTAAGCTTTACAATAATTGGCGGTACAGTACTAATTTTATTATTAGGGTAAAACAACTTAATATAAGTTAGCTCGCCAAACGTAGTGCTTACATTCTCTTGGGCTCGCCAGTTGAGCTACCGCCATCTGAATTTGGACAAGTCGATGTAGATACAATATGCAAACATTGATGTTTTCTGTGTGTTCAGACGACCAATGTGGCGCGGTGGGCGAAGGTCCGCCTGCGACGCGGAGGTTGCGGGTTCGATTCCCGCCTTGGGACAAATGTAGGATTTGTAGGATCTGCAAATATTTGTTCCGGGTGTTCTGGGTGTTTTCTATGTATAATAAAAATATCTATCCTATGTATTGTATTGTATTAAATATATATCAGTCATCTAGTACCCATAACACAGCTCTGTTTAACAGCAGCTTACCTCGGGCTAGATGATGCTGTGTGGATTGTCCAGCATTATTATTATTATTATTCTATCACCGTCTGAGAACAATTTTCGGAAGGAAAAGTCCATAGTGCATAACTAGCTTCGAACCCGACCTAGATCGACAGACGGGGTCACACCACTAGACCACTGCTAACCCACAGCTATTGATCCATTGATTAGCAATGACCAATGAATTATCTGTTCACGTGAGCTGACCGGCGCCGGCGCAGCGTGACGCAGTGCGAGCTAAGCAGTAGGGCAACTCTACCTTTGGAAATATTACTTACACTTGTAAATTGAAGCTACTTCTCCCTTAAGCACATCTGCACAGACTCAAAAAAAAAAAAAAAAACCTTTGACATTTTTATGCTGTTAGGCTGATGACCTTGAGATGGCTGACCGATTTTGATAAAGCATGTCTAGAGCACCGGTGGTCTAGTGGTAGTGACCCCGCCTTCCGATCCTAAGGTCGTGGGTTCAAACCCGGTCGTGCACCAATGGATTTTTCTGTTCGAAAAATTTATGTGCGCAATGCCAGTGCTCTCATACGGTGAAGGAAAACATCGTGAGGAAACCGGCATGTCCAAGAACTAAAAATTCAAAAGACATGTGCCATCCACCAATCCGCATTGGGTCCGCGTGGTGGATTAAGACCCAATCACTCTCGCCTGAGAGTAGGCCAGTGTTTCAGCAGTGGGAACATTAGAAGGCTGTCATGATGATGATGATGTCTAAGAAGTTAAGTTTTTAGTAAGAACCATCTCTAGAATACCTGATTTCAAATGAAAAAAACAGCATTAAAGATAAGTAAGAAAAATTGAATATTATGTAGCTGGTAATATAAAACTTGGTTACTTAGACGCGCGCACTAAAGGTCATCCACCAATCCGCATTGGGTCCGCGTAGTGGATTTAGACCCAATCACTCTCGCTCGAGAGAGTCTCAGCGATTTGCCACTTGCGCGGTAATATACTGTCTTTGTTTACAAATTAATTGTTAGATATCTTTAAAAAAAAAAACCATTAGATGTAGGTACATGAATAATATAGTTTTTTTGTGTTACATTTTTCTTATTGTATTTTTGTATTCATCTTTTAAAATAGTGTTTAAATGTTATTTACACAGAGATAATAATATTATTAGAATAAAGGCAAACAGATAACGGCGTCGATGTCTTAACATGAAATTCATTATAAGAAAAACATTTATATTTTATCTGAAATAAAGGCTTTTAATAATAAAAATAATATTAGATTACGTTCTTATTTAGATTACATAAAAAATGTTCTTTTGCCATATTCATAGGTTACATATTGGGGAATCAACTGTCATTCTGAAACACAGTGAAAACTAACTCAGATACCAGTGAATCACTACTGTGTCAACATTTGTTAAATATTTGTATGTGTTTAAGCTGTGACCTCGCATTGACCCACAGTGACACAGTGTAGTGGACTAAAGGACTGCCTGTCTATTTATTTATAGACCTGGTGACTTATTCGCTATGACCAAACGCGGGCTGGTTACGATATCTGCGAGGAATCGTTGTTGACGAGCCACGTTTTGGGGCTCGTCTGACTGTTTATCAAAGTCAACCTATCGATAGCGAAACTATCGCTATTGAAACAACACAGATACCGAAAACAATCTTACAATTTCACACCACGTATAGAACACGTTAGTAAGTTACACGTTATTGCTAAGAAATCTCCTAGGTCATAGCGAATAAGTCCCCTGATTAGTCTGGAATCCACTCGACAGAAGCATTCAGGGCAAATTTAGCGTATGTTACCATATTAAGATATTCGCTCGCGTCAAATAAACTGATACTTGTGACTCATTGACTAGGGATTGTCTTTGGCTATCTTGTGACTGTGACTGTTATGACTGATTGATGAGTTAAATGATGAATGACTATCATATTGTCAGTTTTTATTTTATTTAGAATATGCTAATAATAAATAATAAATAAATAATGCTGGATAATTCACACAGCATCATCTAGCCCAAGGTAAGCTGGCTGTTAAACAGAGCTGTATTATGGGTACTAGATGACTGTTATATATTTAATACAATACAATACATAGATAGATATTTTTTATTATACATAGAAAACACCCAGAACACCCGGAACAAATATTTGCAGATCCTACAAACATTTGTCCCAAGGCGGGAATCGAACCCGCAACCTCTGCGTCGCAGGCGGACCTTCGCCCACCGCGCCACATTGGTCGTCGAATAGATGACTGATATATACTTAATATAATCGTACAAACATTTGACCCGAGGCGGGAATCCACCCACAACCTCCGCGTCGCAGGCGGACCTGCACCCGCTGCGCCACATCGGTCGTCGGGTAATGTTCGACCACTATCTCGCCTGATGATGTACTCGTCACGTTTTACAAATACGCCTAAATAATTTTACTCATAAAACTATCTTGAACTACATCATTCATTTTACGAACGGGTGTTTTTCACGTACTGGTATATCGGTGAACTCGGGTTACCGACACTGTCACTCAACCCTGATGAAGACTCTCGAAATTGAGTCGAAACAGTGTCGGTACCTCTTCACCGATATACCGGTACGTGAAAACACCCGTTTGTAAAATATACGCCTAAATATCCAAAAAATAAGCGAAGAAAAAGACTATGCAATGCAGAGTACATTACTATATACACTTTGATCTCATATCCCGTTACATCCGGTCGGGAGTGACGGTGGGACGCGGGACCATTGGGGCATGTAATGGACCCATTTAGTATTGGGGACAGAGTTCAATGACGACCGATGTGGCGCAGCGGGCGCAGGTCCGCCTGCGACGCGGAGGTTGCGGGTGTATTCCCGCCTCGGGTCAATTGTTTGTACGATATACAAATATTTGTTCCGGGTGTTCTATTTTCTATGGTTAAATAAAAAAAAAAACTATGTTAGAAAGAGAAATAAGAAAGAAAATACTTTTGTTTATGACGAACATGGTCGAATTAAACATTGTATTTTAATGTATTGTATTAAGTATATCAGTCATCTTGTACCCATAACACAGGATCTCCTTAGCCTGTGGCTGTCTGTATGAAAAATGAATATCTGTTCGCTAGTCTAGCTAAAACTCGAGAACGGCTGGCAATTTTAATATTGTGTAAGTCCCGGGAAGGTTAAAACGGTAAAACAATAACGTGAGAGAAACCGCTCGGGTCAACTAGTAAAAAATAACGTAAAATACACTCAAAGTGTTCCCAATGTTTATAATTAAAACCCCCAACAAAGTTTCCATTCATGTTTTATCCCCGTTTCTAATTGGGTCACACATGTTAACTCGTAAAATCATCGAGCAGAGCAAGGGGAGGATTGTGAACGATTTGTTTACCATTTTAGGCAATGTTTTACGCAGTTAGTAATGTAAAGTAAAGTAAAAAATATCTTTATTCAATCATATCACAAAGATCATTTTGAAACGTCTCAAAGCTAGGCGTATTAACGGAAGCTTCATGTAATAGTCAGGCGTGGTGCTTATCATCAGGTGGGCGCCATGATTGTTTTGTCACTTGCTGACATAAAACAAAAAAGTTAAGCACTGTTTCGCATAGTCACCATTTGGATGGGTCACCGCCAGTGGCAATTTTAACTGAGCGCTCCCGTGCTTCGGAGGGCACGTTAAGCAGTCGGTCCGGGCTTTTTCAAAGTTGTTAGTCATAACAGACGCCTTCGGTTGGCCTAAAAACTCTGTCACCAGAGTTGGCCACTGACTCATACGACCTTACTTTTACTAGTTCTCTAGTTTGTTGGTAGTTATTTTTTTCTTTTTTTTTTTAATGTCTGCAAGTGACAGGACAATCAAGGCGCTCACCTGATATTAAGCACCACGCCTGAATATTACAGATGCAGTGCCCCCTAAAGCTTAAAATTTATAAGTGTTTGCGTGGCACTGCACTGCGCTTATCACCCCAAGACATTGTTGTTAAGTCTCTTTCGCCCAGTAATTTCACTTGCTACAGTGCCCTTCAAACCTAAACACAGTAATGCTTGCACACTACTGCTTGGAAATTTGTAATAAGATAAAGATCAATATTTATATTGGACTAGCTGATCCGGCGCGGTTTCACTCGCGTTATTTTTTCATATTTTATAACCGTTTAAACCTTCCCAAAAAAAGTTTATACCCATGACATGATTGTCTAATTGATGTCATGGTACAAAATTTTTTGACAATTTAGTTTAGGTCTTCATTTGAACTGCCATAAGAGTTCATGGTAGGGGGGCTGGACTCCTACAAAAGTTTCAAGACCAACATTTGCCAGGTCTGCTGTTGTCGAGTTTTAGCGAGACATTCATTTTTATTCGAAAAAAGAAGCTGATAGATTGAATTGTTGTGTCTCGCCCTAAATATAGAATGCTACACAAACAGCCGTGCAAGGGTGGTCGCGCCCCCAGGGAGCAAAGCTAATTCCGTGGCTACTCTCGGTTACGTTTACGACGCAGTTAATGCGTTCCCCCTCGTCTAAAACGGTCATTATTTTTGTTCTCGCTACAAAAACTTGAAGATGTAGTTGAGTTTATTGTTTTTTAAAACACAATTGATACATAAAAACATTGTTCCAAATAAATACATGTGTGTGAGCACAGTTATGGGGAAGTCACTGTTTTTCTGTAATACAGTTTATATGTTAAACTAACTCAAAATAATTTCTAAAGTGTTTTATAGTTTGTTAGAATTAGTCGTCCGGGGAAGGACTACCACCATACCTATTTATTGCCGCCAAGCAGTAATGCTCGCATTGCTGTGTTCCGGTGTGAAGGGTATGGTTTCCGGTGAAATTACTGGCACATGAGGCTTTCGATCTTAGCCTCAAGGTGGCAACCCGCGAGTGATACAACTGGTATTGCAAGCGTCCATAGGCTGCGGTAACCACTTACCACTACAACTATCTTGTGGGCCGTACGCTTGGTTGCCACTTCAGTTGTATAAAAAAAAAAAAAATTGATGAATGTGTTTAAATTTAATTTTAATTTTATAATTATATAAGTACTAGTGCTTGTTATGTACCATTTTTGTCTGTGCTACTACCTACATTGTATTATTGTGTGTAAACAAAGTTATGTTTAGGTAGGGACTATTTAGTTATTACTCTATGCATATAGTACGTCCGAATAGGGCAAACTGTTGGACTATTTTTGTATTTTTAATTTTACCATCTTACATTTATAACAGTTTTACAATTAAAATATTCTTATCCTTATTCTTATTCTTATTCTTATAACACAGAAGACCTTTTTTTTGATCATCCTTCAGTGACCAGAGGAGATAATTTTTACTAATCTATACTTACTAATAATAATTAAAAAGAGAGAAGATTTGTATTTTTTTTTGTTACGAATAAACTGAAAAACTGCTGGTCCGATTTAAAAAAATCTTTCACCATTAGAATGCTACATTATCCCAGAGTAACATAGTTTATATTTATTACCAGCGACCCGCCCTGGTTTCGCACGGGTGCGGTTTCATTGCACCCGCGCGATAGCTGGGATTCATAAAGCTGACCCGCGCGAATTTACCCGCGGTTTTGGGACGGTATTTATTTCCGGAATAAAAAGTAGCACAAAAGTTTCTCCAGAACTTACAACATCTACATTCAAATTTTCATAAAAATCGGTTAAGTCTTCGCGGAGATACGTGTTAAAACATACACACAGCACAGACCTTCGCATTTGTGTTCTGAAAAAATAAAAGTGCGGTCTGTCACCCAATAAAAAAATAATAATAAATAAATAAATATAAAAAAAACAAATAAATTAAATTCTTATTCTTATTCATATTCAATTGCAAAAAGGGTCGCACCTTAAGGGACAAAATCCTATAGTAGGCTTCGACCATATAAACTGTCTTTGATAGTGAGATTATTGATCTACCATTTACACAATTTTCATACACTTTTGATGTTCATGACTATAGTTTGTTGACTGAGTATACTCAGGCGGTAGGTATATCGCTTGTATTTGTACAAGCCTTTTAACGTGTCAATGGTCTGCTTGACACGACATCGTGAGAATGTCAAGTATGATGTGAGGTACCTTCAGTGACACTGCTTTGAAGTGTTTATAAAGGTTTGAAGACTTCAAGGTGTTATAAAACGCAATACGCAACACAAGCAAAGCAACTGACTAAGCACCACGCCTGACTATTACAGAAGCAGTGCTACCCAAAGCTTAAAGTTTTTAATTGTTTGCGCGGCACTGCACTGCGTTTATCACCCCGAGACATTGTTGTTAAGTCTCTTTCGCCCGGTAATTTCACTTGCTGCAGTGCCCTTCAAAGCTAAACACAGTGCAGCTTGCACACTACTGCTTGGTGGTAGAATATCTGGCACTGCGGTGGTACCCACCGAGACGGACTCTTGCTCAAGAGTCCTACCACCAGGTAAAGTAACAATATAGTACTGTTTTATATTAAAAAATAAATTAATTTTTAGAAGACAACCGACTTACAACTAAAATATTTTTCGGCAGATTGTGATAGAGGTGATGTAGTTATATTGACAAGTTTTTTATGATATATGACAAGTTATTTATTAAAAACTAGCGACCTTTTTTTTTTTTTTTTGTTAACGGGTAGGAATCTGCATCCAGACATCCCGTCGCATAAGGGTACGACGGGGGTGTGTGAAGTTGTCGGACTCGACGACTCACTAAACCATCCCCGGTGGCCAGCCTCGATGCATGCCAAGGGGCTCCACGGTCCCCTAGGGCTGTCAGTGGTGCCCCTCTCGCATCGCGCTCCAAGCACTTCCCGGGGCTAACAAAAGTCAGCCCCAGCACTTCGCAGTGCTGCGGCAGCACAGGGCCACCCCTGTACTACCGCCCTTCCCGGATAAAAAAAGCTTCGCACGGTTGCAAAGAAAACTTAAGTATCCGTGCGAAGCCGAGACGGGTCGCTACGCTAGTAATAAATATAACCTATGTTACTTAGGGATATTGTAGCATTCTAATGGATTTATAAAAAGAATATGTTCGCCTGGATTGTATAGTTCGCACAGCGGATCTAGGCTTCCGCGAAGTTAGCCGTTTGTGATGCGCAAAGACAATTTAGTTTAAAAAAGCTCCATTGCGCATCAAAACAGCTAATTTCACGAAGGCCGATCCGCCGTACATTAATATTGCACGGTCCTAAGCTTTTTTATCAAACTACAAAAAGCTGAATCAAATTATAAGATGCTTTTATTGTAGAGGCATAAATTAGACACATTTTGAATTGACATAATCTATTGTAATATTGATTGCACGGATTTTCCAACCTCACACACAATAGGTAGTATTTTTTTGCGATATTTTATAACATCATCGATTTTATAAGTCGACATAACAATATAAGTCAATATGATGTCATGGATTCATGGATTATAAATAATCTTAAGTTATTGGATTTTCATTCTTATTTTACGACCAATGTGGCGCGGTGGGCGAAGGTCCGCCTGCGACGCAGAGGTTGCGGATCCGATTCCCGCCTTGGGACAAACGTTTGTAAGATCTGCAAATATTTGTTCCGGGTGTTCTGGGTGTTTTCTATGTATAATAAAAATATCTATGTATTGTATTGTATTAAGTATATATCAGTCATCTAGAACCCATAACACAGCTCTGTTTAACAGCAGCTTACCTTGGGGCTAGATGATGCTGTGTGGATTGTGCAGCATTTTTTTTTTATAATGACTGCCTTTACTTTCTTACTTAAAAAAACTGTCAGTTTATCGGGTAATTAAGTATTGTATTTATATTATTATGTCATTTAATAGTCAATGAAAACAGATAATAATAAAAAAATAAGTTTATTCGCAGCAAAAACAAAGACATTACCAAAAATAAGTTTATATGATTATGAATAAGACTGATTTTATTGTAAAGCAGTAAACACGTGGCCTAGACCTCGATGTAGAAAGCTAACGTGGGTGTGCACTTGCCTTATTTGGACGTGTCATAACTTGGTGAGTGTGTATGAACTACGAGCCAACCCTGGAGCCTTATTCCATAACCAAACGCGGGCTGGTTACGATATCTGCGTGGAATCGTTATCGACGAGCCACGTTTTAGGGCTCGTCTGACTGTTTTTCAAAGTCAACCTATCGATAGCGAAACTATCGCTATTGAAACAACACAGATACGGATAACCATTTTACAATTTCACACCACGGCACGTTTAGAACACGTTAGTAAGTTACACGTTATTGGTACGGAATCTCCTAGGTCATAGCGAATAAGCCCTCTGGTGACGCATATAATGCCCACCCGAGACACTGTCATTTTTTTTTATTTCAACAAGTGACAATACAATCAAGGCGCCCACCTGATGTTAAGCACCACGCCTGACTATTACAGATGCAGTGCCACCCAAAGCTTAAAGTTTTTAAGTGTTTGCGTGGCACTGCACTACGCTTATCATCCCGAGAGTTAAGTCTCTTTCGCTCAGTAATTTCACTTGCTACAGTGCCCTTTAAGCCCAAAGACAGTGCAGCTTGCACACTTCTGCTTGGAGGTAGAATATCTGACACTGCGGTGGTACCCACCAAGACGGAATCTTGCTGAAGAGTTCCACCACCAGGTAAGTCATTTAACAAAAAAAAAAATGCTAAGTAATTGATTGTGTTGGTAATAAATACCATTATACAGGGTGTAAAAGGACGACTCCCGAAAGCGAAAGGTGGTACAGCACCCCAAAAACCCAAAGAAAAAAAATTATAGCAAGAGAAAAAAAAAATGTAGTAGAGTAGTAGAGTTCTTTGTGATAGAGCTCGTCCGGGGAAGGACTACCACCATACTTATTCCTGCCGCCAAGCAGTAATGCTTGCATTGCTGTGTTCCGGGGTGAAGGGTATGGTTTCCGGTGAAATTACTGGCACATGAGGCTTTCGATCTTAGCCTCAAGGTGGCAACCCGCGAGTGATACCTCTGGTATTGCAAGCGTCCATAGGCTGCGGTAACCGCTTAACATCTTGTGGGCCATACGCTTGGTTGCCACTTCAGTTGTATAAAAAAAAATAATGTTTTAGCAGCCAGCAATGTATTCATTCACGTCGGTTAGTTACCTACCTACTAACGTAAGGGGAAAACAGACTGGAAACCAACTTTTTAAAAATAATTTAATCAGAACCTTAACTAATAAATCCAATTACGAGGTTAACTTTAACAATCAGAATGACAAAGAGACATATATTTAGCTTTTAAACTACACTCGATACAAAATACGTCTGCACAGCACGAAGTCTCGAATAAAAACAACTTACGTTAGTAGGTATAGTTCGCACAGCGGATCTAGGCTTCCGTGAAGTTAGCCGTTTGTGATGCGCAAAGACAATTTAGTTTGAAAAAGCTCCATTGCGCATCGAAACGGCTAATTTCACGACGGCCGAGATCTGTTGGATCTAGGCTTCCGTGAAGTTAGCCGTTTGTGATGCGCAAAGACAATTTAGTTTGAAAAAGCTCCATTGCGCATCGAAACGGCTAATTTCACGACGGCCGAGATCCGTTGGATCTAGGCTTCCGTGAAGTTAGCCGTTTGTGATGCGCAAAGACAATTTAGTTTGAAAAAGCTCCATTGCGCATCGAAACGGCTAATTTCACGACGGCCGAGATCCGCTGTGAGAACTATAGATAGATAGATAACTCTTTATTGTTACACCGAACAAACAATTTTAACTAAAAATAATATTATACATTAGAAAATCCCCTTCACTAGCCGTTTTTAAAACTAGAATTAAAGATTTTTATCTCGCTGAACTGAAACGCTTAATACTGTCGTCATGAATCGTATGTTACAGTTAATTTTTTTGTATATTTTTATATATTCATAGTATTTATATTATATATTTATAGTATTTATATTAGAAAGAAAGAAAGAAAGAAAGAAAAAAGTTTTTATTTATGTACTATATACATTATATATTTACATTTTTTTAAGAGTAGTAGAGTTCACTGTGATAGAGCTCGTCCGGGGAAGGACTACCACCATACCCATACCTATTTCTCCCGCTAAGCAGTAATGCTCGCATTGCTGTGTTCCGGTGTGAAGGGTATGGTTTCCGGGGAAATTACTGGCACATGAGGCTTTCGATCTTAGCCTCAAGGTGGCAACCCGCGAGTGATACCTCTGGTATTGCAAGCGTCCATAGGCTGCGGTAACCGCTTACCATCGTGTGGGCCGTACGCTTGGTTGCCACTTCAGTAGTATAAAAAAAAAAAACATCTATTTATGTATGGTTTTATGTAAATCGTTAACCTATAATATTTATGTAGATATGATACCCCGACCAATCTTCCATATAGAGTCCTCTCCACCCAAAGGTTGTCTGGCAGAGATCGCTTACCTAGCGATAAGACCACCCATTGTACGTATACATTTTGTTTTATCTTGTAGTCTTCAGTTTTAGTTATTAAGTTTGATGTAAAAACAATAAAGAATTTTCATTCATTCATTCAATTTGTGGTGGTCAATATAACACCGTATTCATTATGTAGGTTATGAAGCTACGTTTAAAGAAAGTGTTGCTAAAACCATCACTTACTTGCCAAAATTACTGTTTACTACTGGAGGATGACTATTTACAAAACTGTAACTCGGCGAAAACTGACCATAAACAAAACTCGATAATCCTACATTATTTACAATTCCTATTAACATTGAAAATATGAAAGTTTGTGCTAATGTTTGCGGTTCAATCAAACAGAACCAGCTTAATCAATTTTGGTGATATTAAGTAAGTTCGCATGAGTCAGTGGCCAACTCTGGTGACAGAGTTTCTAGGACGTACGAAGGCCTCTGTCATGGCCTAACAACTTTGAAAAAGCCGGGACCGACTGCTTAACGTGCCTTCCGAAGCACGGGAGCGCTCAGTTGAAATTGCCACTGGCGGTCACCTATCAAAAGGATGACTACGCTAATATTAATGATATTTAGAACTAATACCTGTCTTTCAAATCCATCATCATCTTTGTTCATTGACATAAGAGTGACAAAAATAAACAATAATTAGCAAGCTGCTAAAATGTCCGTTTATTTTATGAATAAGGGCAAGTACCTGGATAGCTGCAAATTGTTGAAAGTACCTACTCTGTGAAGTATTGCCATTTATCTTGCTAAAAACAAATGTTTTGACTCCACCAACATTTACTCGTACGGTCAATGTGGTCAAACAATTCCAGAATACTTAGGTAAAAAAAACTAAGTGATTCCTTACTGACTTGAAAATTAAAATCAGTTTTTATGCTGTCCCACGGAACAGCACAATTTCACCACAATCACGGAGATACGTGGTAACAAACATTAACACACACTAATGTTTTTATTTACTATTTTCTTTTATTTATCTTATCTTATCTTATCTTATCTTATCTTATCTTATCTTATCTTATCTTATCTATCTTATCTTATCTATCATAATAACTCGACTGCACGATATAAATAAAATAAAATAAAAAGCCTGTTTATTTCCACTTAATACTACTTTACAATATTAGCTAAATGTTAATTAAAATTTTCTACCTTATTTTTATTTTTTTCTTATATAAAATTCCCTTCGTTAGTACCCCTCTCGGGTAATGGCCTCCAGTTCTTTCCATTGTTCGCGGTCAGCTGCTGTTTCAATCCAGTTGCATGAGTCTGCTGTTTTTCTTATTTCATCTGCCCATCGGGCTAGTGGTCTGCCTGTTCTTCTTGTGCCTATTGGACCTTTCCATGTTGTCACTCTATAGGCCCATCTTTCTTTGTGCATTCTTGCTGCATGTCCCGCCCATCTCCACTTTATTTTAAGAGCATGTTCTAAAGCATCTATGAATTTGGTTTGTCTTCTTATGTCTGTGTGTCTTATTTTATCTATCAATCTGATTTTCAGTATGTTTCTTTCCAGTGCTCTCTGAAATTTCGTAATTTTATTTTTTGCTTCATTTGTATACGTCCATGTCTGACTACCATATGTTAGTGTTGGTAAAAGACAGGAGTACACACACGATACCTACCAGTAAATATAATGTAAGCCCAATGTGCGACCGATGTGGCGCGGTGGGCGAAGGTCCGCCTGCGACGCGGAGGTTGCGGGTTCGATTCCCGCCTTGGGACAAATGTTTGTAGGATCTGCAAATATTTGTTCCGGGTGTTCTGGGTGTTTTCTATGTATAATAAAAAATATCTATCTATGTATTGTATTGTATTAAATATATATCAGTCATCTAGTACCCATAATACAGCTCTATTTAACAGCAGCTTACCTTGGGCTAGATGGTGCTGTGTGGATTGTCCAGCAAATAAAAAAAAAAAGTAGGTAAGTAAGTTCGTATGAGTAAGTGGCCAACTCTGGTGACAGAGTTTCTAGGTCGCCCGAAGGCCTGTGTCATGGCCTAACAACTTTGAAAAAGCCGGGTCCGACTGCATAACGTGCCCTCCGAAGCACGGGAGCGCTCAGTTGTAATTGCCACGTGCGGTCACCCATCCAAATGTACGCGGAACAGTGCTTAACCACAGAGGCTTAACTTCGTTGATCTATTAAGAACAACATCCAGCTACGTCACGACCGCTTCATATAATGTAATAATGTATTATTCGTGTACTATGAAAACCTTTATCCGCAGAAAACAAAAACCAATTAATACATAAATTTTAAAAATAATAACAGTTTAAATGATAATAATGGCAATAATAATTTCATATACTTAATAATAATAACTAGGTATAATATTAAAAAAAAAGAAGAAAAAAAAAGTGATTTATGCATAAACTTTAATTAGTGTTTAAATAAATGTTTGAATTATTAGGAAATAAAAGGCTAATAATAATAAATAAATAATAATAATAATGAAGACCAATAAGATATAAACATTTTTATCATATTTTTTATGTAAAAGGTTAACGAATAACCGCACGTTTTCGTTATACACTCTGGGCTTAGTAAAGTGACACAATACGAAACGGTACCTTCTATTAGCATCGTGTTGACAATTGAAAATGGCTACATATCTATAGTTCGCACAGCGGATCTAGGCTTCCGTGAAGTTAGCCGTTTGTGATGCGCGAAGACAATTTAGTTTGAAAAAGCTCCATTGCGCATCGAAACGGCTAATTTCACGACGACCGAGATCCGTTGTGAGAACTATAACAGGAAAGCTGTGTTCCGGTGTGAAGGGTATGGTTTCCGGTGAAATTACTGGCACGTGAGGCTTTCGATCTTAGCCTCAAGGTGGCAACCCGCAAGTGATACCTCTGGTATTGCAAGCGTCCATAGGCTGCGGTAACCACTTACCATCTTGTGGGCCGTACGCTTGGTTGCCACTTCAGTTGTATAAAAAAAAAAAAAAAAAAAGCTCTACTTTGTTGTGAAGATCGAGAACCTAACGCATTTATTTATATCAAACTGGTATTTACGTCATTAGTATTTTTCGCTTGCGATGCAGGAGGTTGCTGGCTCAATTCCCGCTTTGAGACAAATGGTTTATTCAACAGAGCGTTGCAGGAGGTTGCGGGTTTGATTCCCGCTTTGGCACAAATGGTTTATTATCAATTCTACAGATTTATATTATGGATTTCCAATTCAACAGATTCCCACGCCCTCAGGTGCCCAGACCCACAGATTCCCATCTCTACAGATTCATTCCTTTGCATTTGTACGATCTGCAAATATTTATTTGGACGACCAATGTGGCGCGGTGGGCGAAGGTCCGCCTGCGACGCAGAGGTTGCGGGTTCGATTCCCGCCTTGGGACAAATGTTTGTAGGATCTGCAAATATTTGTTCCGGGTATGCTGGGTGTTATCTATGTATAATAAAAAATATCTATCTATGTATTGTATTAAATATATATCAGTCATCTAGTACCCATAATACAGCTCTGTATAACAGCAGCTTACCTTGGGCTAGACGATGCTGTGTGGATTGTCCAGCATTATTTATTTATTTATTTATTTATTTATTCCGGGTGTTCTGGGTATTTTCTATATTATTGTATTAATACATAATATCTGTTAATCATCACTTAAAATTAATCAATGCTAAATGCCATTTGTACACATAACACAAGCTCTGCTTAGCTTAGGGCTAGATGATGCTGTAAGTATGTTTAGCATTATTTATTTATTATATAATCGACTTGCTGTTGATTCGGACAAAATATATTGGGACGCAATGTTCCAATTGACGCTTTTGATTACCGATTCGAACACATTAAACCAACCACCACCACCATTAAAAAAAGTGAGGTATTCCCGAGAACTGCACAGTTTTCTAGTGCACACTTTTTATTGCACATTTTTATTGCACACTTTTTATTGCACACTTTTTATCCCAGCACAATATATTAGCTGCACAAAGTAATTCTCAAGATAATAAAATGAAAACATTACAACCAAACATTACTTACATAATGTAACACATAACTCACATAATTATGTTACTAATTAGCTTAGCCGAAACCCCTGTATCCATAATGAAGACGTGTTGGCTCGGCGCCAGGACTCTGGTATGCATAACTTTGTAGAATGCACGAGTCAACGGCCGGCCCCCGTATTCAATAAGAAATAACGACATGCTTATAGCACGTAACCCAATTATGTGGTGTGAACTGCATGCACCAGCACTGCGCTCTTCACTCCTAGACGTAGTTAAAGTCTCTTCTATCCAGTAATTGTACTTGCTACAGTGCCTTAAACAAGGTGCATCATTTTAGTTTACGCGACGGAGAAGATGCCGTCTCGCAGGACGCGCCAGTCTGTAACGAAACCACTCTTTATAATACACTATAAATAAATAAATAAAATAAATAATGCTGGACAATCCTCACAGCATCATCTAGCCCCAAGGTAAGCTGCTGTTAAACAGAGCTGTATTATGGGTACTAGAAAGAGTTAAGAGTAGTAGAGTTCTCTGTGATAGAGCTCGTCCGGGGAAGGACTACCACCATACCTATTTCTGCCGCCAAGCAGTAATGCTCGCATTGCTGTGTTCCGGTATAAAGAGTTTGGTTTCCGGTGAAATTACTGGCACATGAGGCTTTCGATCTTAGCCTCAGATACAGATACAGGCAGATATTAGTACTACCTAAAAGCTATAAGGCAGCTATATAGGGTCATTAATTATCCACCTGACAAACCTAAGGGATAGGTTCCACACATAAAAAAATACTAGTACTTTGTTTTTTTTTTCAATACATTTTTTTTTATAAAAAAAAAATTTACGTGATTCTGCTTAATAATTAGTTATCCTTGCTAGAAATCGAAAAGGCAGCGCTCGGCACGTGTCAGTGACCCGCGCGTCAATGAACCGCGGGTCAATAACCCGCGCGTCCTTGACCTGCGCGTGTCCATGACCCGCTACGGGGCGCACACACTCGAATATTTCATTATTACGCCGCTTAACTCGATTCCCAACAATGATAAATAATAATTGAGCAGAAAAACGTAATCGATTTTTTTTTGTTTACTTGGGATATTACAGGTACATATATTTTTTTTGATGTGTGGAACCTATCTCTTAAGTTTGTCAGGTTGATAATGAATGACTCTGTATACGGTATTTCATTATTAGTGCGTAGGAAGCTATCCCTTAAGTTTGGCAGGTTGATAATGAACCTTAGGGAATCCATTGCGAGAGCGTGATATTTAAGGAACCGATTTTCCACCTAAAAACTATTAACGCTGCACTGTGTTTAGGGCACTATAGCAAGTAATATTAATGTACAAAAGAGTACTTTTTTTGGGATATAGTCCCAAAAAAAGTACGTTTCCCGAGTTCCAAGCGAACTAAGTCGCGGGCAACCGCCAGTTCTAATAGTAAGTTCGTGTGAATCAGTGGCCAACTCTGGTGACAAATTTTTAGGCCGCCCGAAGGCCTCTTATGGCCTAACAACAAGCCAGTTCTGATAGCGGTACATGCGAGGGGAAAAAAACGTTCTTAGAACTTTCATACGTTCTGACAAAATATACCTTATTTTATCTGATCTAGCCTTAGTAAGCTGATCATGATGATGATGTCGTGGTCTACATAAGATATCAGGGTATTTCCAGTGATTCACGAAGCACGGAAGCTATTTGCTGTCGCGACACCTCATTATTTACCTTTCTGACCACTACCATTGGCTGATGATAAATTGTGTTGATTATAAGCCCCGAAACTATACACTAAGTAAGTAAGTTCGTATGAGTCAGTGGCCAACTCTGCTGACAGAGTTTCTAGACCGCCCGAAGGCCTTTGTCATGGATTAACAACTTTGAAAAAGCCGGGACTGACTGCTTAACGTGCCCTCCGAAGCACGAGAGCGCTCAGTTGAAATTGCCACTGGCGGTCCCCATCCAAATGATGACTACGCGGAACAGTGCTTAACTTCGTTGATCATTAAGAACAACTTAGCCAGCTACGTCACGAGCGCTCCATACTATATATACATAACTATATGCTGACATTGAACGGCTGAACAGATTTTGATAAAATATGTCTCAGAACCATCACTAGAAAAAGAACGCATTTAAATCGGCTCACTCGCGTAAGTACGGTGCCACAGACAGACAGACACACATATAGCGGTCAAACATAAAACAGCATTTTTTGCATCGGGGGCTTTTGGTACAAATAATTCGTCTGTCACCCTTTTAGCAACTTTTTGAAAAGTTCTCTATCCCCCTGTTAGTGACGGGAGGACAGATAAAACTTCCGTTACTAGCAGGACATATAGAACTTCAGTTAATATTCTATCTGCACAGACTCTATGAAAAATTATGACAAAAAATAACATGAGTTTAAAAATCAATATGAGACTCCTAAACTAAAGATTATAATATCCCAAAAATTATTTTGCCTCAAGCGGGATTTGAACCCGCAACCACCGCTTGATACGCGGGCGCTCTACCAATTGAGCTATCGAGACATATCTCGCTTGGACGAAATAATCATTGGGATGTCTTCGACTCGAAGCGCCGATAGCTCCACCTACAGGGGAAACGTTGCAGTTATCCAAGCCTGTTCAATGACTAAAGTTAATTTAGTTCATTGACGAGAGGTATCGCATTGCTTATTCAATTGGTTATTTTTGTTTTTATAGTGTTAACCTTCACACTAGGGGAATAAATACTAAAGATTATAATATCCCAAAAATTGCGGGTTCAAATCCCGCTTGAGGCAAAATAATTTTTGGGATATTATAATCTTTAGTATTCCCCTAGTGTGATGGTTAACACTATAAAAACAAAAATAACCTCCTAAACTAAGTTTAGAAAATGCTTTTTTTCTTAGAAGTCAGTGTTCTTCCTTAGGTTACATTGCCATATTAACTGAATTAGTAAACGTGAGAACTCGAGTTTCGTTAGTAGTTACAAATGTAAGGCGTTTCGTTAGTAGTTACAAATGTAAGGCGCCGCCCGCCCAGCACTGCCGCGGCGCCCGCCCACAATTACTCACAGGCTTACAGGAATTACGTAGCGCTGCATTCTCTACTACGAATATTAATATATGAAAAGCGTAACTTAGCTTAGATTAGTACGTCGAGTTCTTTTTACTTCAAACGTAACTTTGTTGCATTAAAGTTGAAACTTGAATGCGCTTTGCCATGACACTTAGAATTTTCTTGTTTAAACCGAAGAAATAGTTTTACTTACAAAATGAAATCAAAAATCATCTTATAATATGATAGGGTTCCTGAGATTTGAATCAAAACGTGTGCAAAATTATGTTTTTTTTTTTTTTTATACAACTAAAGTGGCAACCAAGCGTACGGCCCACAAGATGGTAAGCGGTTACCGCAGCCTATGGACGCTTGCAATACCAGAGGTATCACTCGCGGGTTGCCACCTTGAGGCTAAGATCGAAAGCCTCATGTGCCAGTAATTTCACCGGAAACCATACCCTTCACACCGGAACACAGCAATGCGAGCATTACTGCTTGGCGGCAGAAATAGGTATGGTGGTAGTCCTTCCCCGGACGAGCTCTATCACAGAGAACTCTACTACTCTTATGATCCTACTAATATTATTAATGCGAAAGTCTGTGTGTTTGTTACCACGTATCTCCGTGACGACTTTACCGATTGTGATGAAATTTGGAATGTAAATGTCTTAATCTTAAGTTCTGGAAACACATTAAGCTAATTTTTATCCCGGAAAATGTCTTGTTCCTGTGGGATAGCATAAAAATGCAAAAACGCGGGTGAGGCCGCGCGGGTCAGCTCGTTTATCAAAAGTTTTTTTGAGTACGTACCGAGATTTTTTTTGTTTGGTTTGACCTAAAAAATATTTTTTTTTCTAAGCATCAAAAATTTACTCGTACCTAGAGTAGAGTTAGTTTAATATCGGTTTTTGTGACTTACTTTAAATACTTAATGCCACTTATAACATAACTTGCTAAAAATAAGCACACATAAGTAAATGATCAGAGCACCGGTGGTCTAGTTGTAGTGACCCCGCCTTCCGATCCGAAGGTCGTGGGTTCAAACCCGGTCGTGCACCAATGGATTTTTCTGTTCGAAAAATTTATGTGCGCAATGCCAGTGCTCTCATACGGTGAAGGAAAACATCGTGAGGAAACCGGCATGTCCAAGAACTAAAAATTCGAAAGACATGTGCCATCCACCAATCCGCATTGGGTCCGCGTGGTGGATTAAGACCCAATCACTCTCGCCTGAGAGTAGGTCAGTGTCCCAGCAGTGGGAACATTAGAAGGCTGTCATGATGATGAAGTAAATGATTAGCAATATTGAAGGTACCTTTATCACTGACTTATCAGATAAGGTCCTTTATCTGTTCCGCCTCCATTTAGTTTTTGTGCCTGTGTAGACAGTTTTCAGAATAATATTATTAGCTGCCCGTGGCTACGATTGCGTCCAATACCTACTCAATACTCATAAAATTGGACGAAAACGTCCAATTTTATTTTTTATCTAAGTAAGTTGTAATCTGCCCTCTATTTAATATACATTACAAGTCCACAAAGAAGTTGTTACACGCCTTTGTAAAATAAATAAATAAATAATAAATAATGCTGGACAATCCACACAGCATCATCTAGCCCCAAGGTAAGCTGCTATTAAACAGAGCTGTGTTATGGGTACTTGATGACTGATATATACTTAATACAATACAATACATAGATAGATATTTTTATTTTTATTTTTTTATTTTTATTATATATAGAAAATAACCAGAACACCCGGAACAAATATTTGTAGATCGTACAAGCATTTGTTCCGAAGCGGGAATCAAACCCGCAACCTCTGCGTCGCAGGCGGACCTGCGCCTGCTGCGCCACATTGGTCGTCAAGTAAAAAATCTCAATATTGTAGAATTACGTTTAAATTTACGACAAATGCAGAAAAATTCAATAAAGATTACTAATAATTGTAAAAACGCACGTAAGATTGTATTAATTACATTTAATTGTATTTTACAATTTGTAATGTTTATTGAATAGGGGTTGTAAATGTAATCCATAAAAGGGGTTTTTTTTTATACAACTGAAGTGGCAACCAAGCGTACGGCCCACAAGATGGTAAGCGGTTACGCAGCCTATGGACGCTTGCAATACCAGAAGTATCACTCGCGGGTTGCCACCTTGAGCCTAAGATCGAAAGCCTCATGTGCCAGTAATTTCACCGGAAACCATACCCTTCACACCGGAACACAGCAATGCGAGCATTACTGCTTGGCGGCAGAAATAGGTATGGTGGTAGTCCTTTCCCGGACGATCACAGAGAACTACTAATCTTCTAAGGGTTACTTAGAAGGGTGATTCAGTTACATTGTCTATTTCGGATGGTTTTATTTTACGATTCGTCAACTCACACCAGTTGAGACAAGATTCATGGTGCGAGTTGACTAACGACTCGGGGCTAGATGCTGTGTAAAATGACCGTCAATTCATAAACATTTTAGCAAAAGTATTATTGGAAAACATAGACTTACTTTATAAGAGTATTACAGTTCTCTGTGATAGAGCTTGTCCGGGGAAGGACTACCACCATATCTATTTCTGCCGCCAAGCAGTAATGCTCGCATTGCTGTGTTCCGGTGTGAAGGGTATGGTTTCCGGTGAAATTACTGGCACATGAGGCTTTAGATCTTAGCCTCAAGGTGGCAACCCGCGAGTGATACCTCTGGTATTGCAAGCGTCCATAGGCTGCGGTGACCGCTTACCATCTTGTGGGCCGTACGCTTGGTTGCCAATTCAGTTGTATAAAAAAAAAAAAAAAAACTTACACAGTAAAAGTTATACGTAATTACCTACAGTTATAGTTATTGGAAACAGTTAATGCCCGTGTCGTTGCTCATTTTCCCGCCACTCTTGGCTTCACACGTATGTCGTAGACCCCGTGGTTTCTAATCAATGACAATGGAGAGACATTTAATGTTACAGTATTACTGCTTGAGCAGTTATGGGTTAAGAGAGGAGAGTATTGCTGGTTAATGTCTCGTATTTAAGAGTAGTAGAGTTCTTGTGCTCGTCCGGGGAAGGACTACCACCATACATATTTCTGCCGCCAAGCAGTAATGCTCGCATTGCTGTGTTCCGGTTCGAAGGGTATGGTTTCCGGTGAAATTACAGGCACATGAGACTTTAGATCTACGTCTCAAGGTGGCAAAGCGCAAGTAATATCTCTGATATTGTAAGCATACATATGTATATATAGGCTACGGTAACCGCTTTCCATCTAACCTCTCAGGGTAACACGCAAGTGATATCTATGATGTTGCATGCGTGCATAGGCTACGGTAACCGTTGACCATCAAGTGGCGTACGCTTGGTTGCCATTCTAGTGGTAATAAAAAAAAATATATAATATGGAAACCAGATGACTACTTAGACTTCCTTGCAGATGACTGTTAGAATACATATAATTTTTTTTTGTAAAATTTTATAGGCTAGAAGACATATTGGGCACGTGAAACATGAGCGTGTAGAACTGGCGTAAATTAACCTACCAATCCGCATTGGGTCCGCGTGGTGGATTAAGACCCAATCACTCTCGCTTGAGAGTAGGCCAGTGTCCCAGCAGTGGGAACATTAGAAGCCTGTCATGATGTCATGATGATTGCAATTTAAGTACTTACCTATTAAATGTATTTGTGTTTTTATGTGAAATGTTTAGAATAGAATAGAATAGAAAAATATTTATTTAACGCCACACAATTAACATAAAAATAAAAATAACAATAAAAATTTATAAATTGTTTATACGCCTTGAAGACATTACTTACGTGCTATAACTTAAATATAGGTATAACACCTATATAAGGTCATTCATTATCCACCTGACAAACTTAAGGGGTAGGTTGCAAACATAAAAAAAAAAATACTTGTAATTATTTTTTTTCAACACGTTTTTTTTAATATTAAAAAAAAATCGTAATTCTGCTTAATAATTAGTTATCCTTGTTAGAAATCGAAAAGGCAGCGCTCGGTACGTGTCAGTGACCCGCGTGTCAATGAACCGCGGGTCAATAACCCGCGCGTCCTTGAGCTGCGCGTGTCCTTGACCCGCTACGAGGCGCGCACAATCGAATATTTCATTATTACGTCGCTTAACTTGATTCCCTACAATGATAAATAATAATTGAGCGGAAAAACGTAATCGATTTTATTTTGTTTACTTGGGATTTTTAAGACAAAACATAGAAAAAAAAAAATTATAGGTACATATATTTTTTTTGATGTGTGGAACCTATCCCTTAAGTTTGTCAGGTTGATAATGAATGACCCTGTATTTAAGTTATAGCAAATAATATTTTTTTTCTTTATCTTTCTCTATAAATATTGTTGGCTTAAAAATTAGCTTGTAACTTGTACCAAATTTTCATTTAACAAAGATATGAAAGTGCCATGTTATTGTTACGATACTGTGTGAATGCTTTAACTATAGTTAGTAGAGGGAAACTTATTGGTGTTTGAGGTCTGTGGTTACAAATTCTCTTTAAATATTCAGTTATTACAAAATATTGAATATAAATATCTTTAACCTTTCTTTTAAGAGTAGTAGAGTTCTTGTGATAGAGCTCGTCCGGGGAAGGACTACCACCATACCTATTTCTGCCGCCAAGTAGTAATGCTCGCATTGCTGTGTTCCGGTTCGAAGGGTATGGTTTCCGGTGATATTACAGGCATATAGAGACTTTCCATCTAACGTCTCAGGGTGGTAACACGCAAATGATATCTATGATGTTGCAAGCGTCCATAGGCTACGGTAACCGCTGACCATCAAGTGGGCCCTACGCTTGGTTGCCACTCTAGTGGTATAAAAAAAAAACCTTAGCTGGCAGTGAAACAGTTTTTATTAGTCATTGTAAAATGAGTTTCAAACGTGTTATTTCGATCATAACGTCTTAATAGACTAGACTAGGTCTTTACATTTATTAAGTTTTTATTTTGACGACCGATGTGGCGCAGCGGGCGCAGGTCCGCCTGCGACGCGGAGCTTGCGGGTTCGATTCCCGCCTCGGGTCAAATGTTTGTACGATCTACAAATATTTGTTCCGGGTGTTCTGGGTATTTTCTATATATAATAAAAAATATCTATCTATGTATTGTATTGTATTAAGTATATATCAGTCATCTAGTACCATAACACAGCTCTGTTTAAACAGTAACTTATCTTGGGGCTAGATGATGCTGTGTGGATTGTCCAGCATTATTTATTTATTTATTTATTTATTTTGGTTTAAAATATGAGTTATAAGTACTACTGCTATATTAGGAGAAATGTATAATTTTTTGTAATCAGGGCTTAATATTGGAATATTTTTTTATTATTTTATTTAAATGTCTCCATTAATAGGTTATTGACAATGGGGACAACGGGAATGTTTTTATATAATTTTATTAAAATCCCACTGTTCCCTATAACGGGGACACGGTTAATGGGCACATCGGGAATACACGTTATTAGTAAGTAATATTACAGCAATTATTTTGAAGTCATTGTTATGTAACATAAATAAATACCTAACGGTAATAACTTAACAATTCAAACTACTAACACAAACTTAAAATTCCAAGGACACGAGACAAAACAGAGTTCAGACAGAAGCGACCGCAAAACAAAAACATTATGATCACATCTCGAAATAAAGTATTTTGCCTGTTTTGCGGACGCTACCAAGCGCAGGCGCACGCGTCCTGTGTGACAAACTGAGTGAGCTGCGACCGTCAGTATAACCGCGATAGCTGAATCGCACGCACGACTTTGCTAGCCTAGCTCGCCCGCTATCAATAACGATACTACGCGAAGCCGCGAAAAGTGTACTGTTAAAATTAAAAAAAGGATTTATTGGTGTGACCTACCGGACCAGCCAGCATCTTTCACACGAAGGTATTTATTTTTAATTTTGATTGATCTTGTCGGAAATATTGTCGTGGAACATGAGCAATATTGTTGTTTTAAGTTTTTATGTAAACACCTGTAATAAAGGTCACATCGATATACTATTTGTGTGAATATAATAAAGTAATAACGTTTTATTTATCGTATTCCGGTTTCGGTGCAGTGAGTAACAGATTTATCGTTTGTTATCATTTTTGACGACAACGGTTATCGATAATCCGATTATTTGTTTTATGACGTATAAAATATGTAGAATACAGATAATAAATGTACGATAAAAAATAAATTATCAACACGTGCCTAATTTTTTAACATTTGCCAATTGCATGTCATAGTTATTATTTTTGGTAACGATTTCATTAAATATGTACCTAACAGAAAACAAATTAACTGAATTCAATCAATATTCAGACAGTATGGAAACTTTTAATTGGCCCTCAGCGTACATGCTTATGGCGTGTACTTGTTTTAGTATTTGTTTTTTGTACCTAGCTGTAAGTTTTCCTAAAACTGTAAAATAAAATAATAAAAATAAATAAATAAAAATATAAATTCACAATAATAAGTTTTTTGATCTTCTTTAAAAAAAAGATTCCAATATCTGGAAAGTTACGAAGAAACTATTGAAAGAAAACGATTATTTTCAGCTACACATTAGAAAAGAAATTGAATGAAACTGAAAGTCATTCTTAATTTTATTAACTTTTAATTGATAAAGCTGTAAAAAACAGACAACTTCTTAGAAATAGGCAGTTAATTTTATTCAATAACGATAAAAGTAGAATGAATCGTTTTTTTTTTTAAAGCAAATGGTTTAAACTAAGATCTGTGTAATAAAAATAATAAGGACTATAATCTTAAAAGTATTATAACTAAGACTATATTACTAAGACTATAAAATTTATAGTTTTTTATAATATTTGCGGGATTTTTTATATTTATATGTAGTAAAACGGATCGCTATAAATTCCTAAACTAAGCTTTAACCCAACTTGATATGCTGGTCGCGGCTATTTTTGGCTAAGCCGACGATGTCTGTCGCTTTTTAAGTAACCTTCCTGTGCGCATGCGCGAGGCACAGTTTTGTTATGTTATTTAGTGTTTCATTCAAAAGCTTAAATGTGTTTGTAAAAATACGTTTTTGTAGTTATTCATTAGTACTTTTTGACCAAGACTTCTTTTACTTGTGGTTGAAAATATTTGTTTTTTCTCCATATTTCGTAACTTTCCAAAATATGAAATCTTTTTTATTTATATTTTTTTTAATTAGAAACAAAAGTAGGTACCTACATGTATTTTTTTTAATGTGTGGAACCTATCCCTTAAGTTTGGCAGGTTGTTAATGAATGACCTTATATTCAAAACTAATATTTATTAATTCGGTTTAATTCTTTATTAGTTGACTTTAAAATTTTTTTTTTTTTTTCTAGAATAACAATGTTTATAGCGGGACTGTCAGCTAATTATGAATTTGATTTAAAAAAAAATATTGCTTTATCTACTTTAAGTTAGTTAGGTTTAATAATAAGAATTTTAAGTATAGGAGTTCCTATTTTAGCTTTTTTTCTTTCTTTCTTACTAAGATAAAATGTTTTATTGAATTATTGTACATATTATAACCTCAATACTCGATAGAGCGATGAGTAGATATACTCATTTTTCTATAGCAAGAAAGTCATAGCGCTTTTTGAGGGAAGCATAGATAAGAGTAGTAGAGTTCTCTGTGATAGAGCTCGTCCGGGGAAGGACTACCACCATACCTATTTCTGCCGCAAAGCAGTAATGCTCGCATTGCTGTGTTCCGGTGTGAAGGGTATGGTTTCCGGTGAAATTACTGGCACATGAGGCTTTCGATCTTAGCCTCAAGGTGGCAACCCGCGAGTGATACCTCTGGTACTGCAAGCGTCCATTGGCTGCGGTAACCGCTTACCATCTTGTGGGCCGTACGCTTGGTTGCCACTTCAGTTGTATAAAAAAAATAAAAAATGTATAGCAGACTAATTCTGATGACGATGTGATAAATGTATAATTGAATAAGATCAAAAACTAAATTCCCAGAAAAAAATTTAAACGATTGTAGACATTATAGGATTAATTCGAAAAAATTATATCGCAGTTACCAGTATTAGCATAATGTAATAAAGGAATAATGTAATAATACATTTTTTGAAGTACTTAATTAAGTTAGTTTTTATGTCCTTATAAAAAGCTGTTATTTAAGTGATTTACTAAGTATCTATTGTTTAACATGTTATTCTTTTGTCAACGAATAAAGACGCTAATAAATTTGAGACATTCAAAATCAAAATCAAAATCAAAAAATATGTATTTCAGTAGAATCACAAGGATCACTTTGAAACGTCTTACAAGCTAGGAAAATTTACACCACTTCCAACGCGCCCATGCCGTAAAGGAACTGGCAACAACACCGGCTGGGTTCCTATCGCTTTTTTGGCATGACGCTTGCTATTGTTATGGATGCCAAGTAGAGTTGGAGCACATTCGTCCCAAGCTTTTTTATCATCTAGGTAATCGGTTATTTTATAGTAAGCTTTTTGAGACAGTTTTTGTTTAATTAAGTTTTTAAATTTGCCAATTGATAAATTTTGTATGTCGCTTGGGATTTTGTTAAAGAAGCGTACACATTGCCCTTTAAAAGATTAACGACAAATGACATTAGGTAACGGAGGTATAAAGTACATTTATGACTAAGGACCTTTTAGTGTTCGTATATTGCATGTACATTTTATTATGAACCGGTACGTAACACGCTTAATAAAGATAAATTTATATTGTTTTAAGTTTCAGCACATATAAAAAGTTTTTATTTTTTTTATTTTTTTATTTATTTGGTCTACCAACAATTGTAACAATATTTCATACACAATACAATACTTAAACTTACACTAAGTATTATCCATAGCTAATTGCTTATTGTTTTACATACCATTGGTTTAGTGATTACTTTTAATAAAACAGTAGTAATACTCTTTTACAATGCTATTCGGTAGGTAAGGTATATAGTAATAGAACTAAAACTCAGCAACAAGAGACGTTTTTTAATAAAATGTGTTTTCAAAATTAAGATATCAAAACACTTTGTCAAGTCAAAATTACTCTTTTTGGTTTTTATAATATACATAATTTTGAAACTTTTATAAAAAATTTTAAAATTTTTAAGGTTATTATTTTTAAAACTCATTTAAAAATAATAACCTTAAAAATTTAATTTTGAATGTTATTGCTGACTTATGCATGCTTTTTTAATTATAATTTAGGTACCTACCTTTTCTAAATGAGAACACTGCATTGTCAACTCATCTTACTACATCTACGAAAGAGTACTAATCTCCTCAACACAGGATTTTCCTAGGGTGGAGAATAGTGCACTACCAAATACATGTGTCCAAGGTTTTTATGAAATTTACACTGTCTCTAGTAAAATTGTTTCTTTCACCTACCAACTAAGTAACTTAAGAGTAGTAGAGTTCTCTGTGATAGAGCTCGTCCGGGGAAGGACTACCGCCATACCTATTTCTGCCGCCAAGCAGTAATGCTCGCATTACTGTGTTCCGGTGTGAAGGGTATGGTTTCCGGTGAAATTACTGGCACATGAGGCTTTCGATCTTAGCCTCAAGGTGGCAACCCGCGAGTGATACCTCTGGTATTGCAAACGTCCATAGGCTGCGGTAACCGCTAACCATCTTGTGGGCCGTACGCTTGGTTGCCACTTCAGTTGTATAAAAAAAAAAAAAAAGTCTACTTATAATAATTTCTAAAAATGTTCTGGTTACAAATAAAATTCATTTCATTTAATTTCAAATTCGTTTTCACAACAAATAACATAATGCGTTAAAACGACTAGTTTAGCTGTTCAATTTTAATAAAAATGTTAATACTGAAAATGGGTAGGCGTGACCTTTGCGATTCATACTCAAGCTTTTAAATAAATAATGCTGGACAATCCACACAGCATCATCTAGCCCCAGGTAAGCTGCTGTTAAGCAGAGCTGTGTTATTGGGCACTAGATGACTGATATATATAAGGTCATTCATTATCAACCTGACAAACTTAAGGGGTAGGTTCCACACATAAAAAAAAAATACTTGTACTTTTTTTTTTTTCTAAACGTTTTTTTTTATAAAATAAAAAAATAAAAATTACGTAATTCTGCTTCATAATTAGTTATCCTTGTTAGAAATCGAAAAGGCAGCGCTCGGCACGTGTTAGTGACCCGAGCGTCAATGAACTGCGGGTCACTAACCCGCGCGTCCTTGACCTGCGCGTGTCCTTGACCCGCTGCGGGGCGCGCACACTCGAATATTTCATTATTACGACGCTTAACTCGATACCCAACAATAATAAATAATAATTGAGCGGAAAAACGTAATCGTTTTTTTTTTGTTTATTTGTGATTTTTAAGACAAAACATACATAAAAAAATATATATATAGGTACATATATTTTTTTTTTAGGTGTGGAACCTATCCCTTAAGTTTGTCAGGTTGATAATGAATGATCCTGTATTTAATACAATACATAGATATATATATTTTTTTAATAGAAAATACTCAGAACACCTAACACACAACTTCTTACCTATATTATACAATTAAGAAAACTGTGAATCCTAGATTAAGATAAATAAAATAAATCACCCGGAACAAATATTTGTAGATCGTACAAACATTTCACCCGAGGCGGGAAGTGCTTCGGAGGGCACGTTAAGCAGTCTGTCCCGACTTTTTCAAAGTTGTTAGGCCATGACAGAGGCCTTTGGGCGGCCTAGAAACGAACGAACGAGTAGTACGTCAACCGTACATTAGTAGAATCGAGGCCCAGACAGAACACTCATTTACTTATCTTTATTATATTTTATTGCGTTGCAAAAACGTAGTTATGGTACACAGAACTATATTTGAGTAGAATGAGTGAGTGTATGTACCTCGCGTGCCGAAAAAACGGGTCAAGTAAGGGCTGAGAACCTCTTTACTCGCCGCGAAACTCAGTCTGCTCCCAACCGGGGGCGGTGTGGTGTGCCAGTGCCTAGAATCGGTTTGTAGCGTGCTTATCGATGCTTTTAAATCATTTATTTTCGCGCGGCTTATGTTTCCCATCACTAAATACATTTGTGTGTAACTTACAAATACGCAAAATGTCACACGCTCGGTTTCCATACAAATCGACGAACTCTTTCATTCTACTTAAATATCATCATCATCATGACAGCCTTCTAATGTTCCTACTGCTGGGACACTGGCCTACTCTCAAGCGAGAGTGGTTGGGTCTTAATCCACCACGCGGACCCAATGCGGATTGGTGGATGGCACATGTCTTTTGAATATTTAGTTCTTGGACATGCCGGTTTCCTCACGATGTTTTCCTTCACCGTGTGAGAGCACTGGCATTGCGCACATACAATTTTTGTAGCGAAAAATCCATTGGTGCACGACTGGATTCGAACCCTTATTGGGATGTTACTACCACTAGACCACCAGTACTTAAATATATATCTGTGATAAGGTAGATAATTTACAAGAATGTCACCGAGTGAGAGGTCGCAGTACTTCCGGTTGGCAAGGCCGCGGCCGATTCCAATAAGGGTTGGTATTTCGTAATGACGATGGCAGATGGTACAGTCATCATGACAGCCTTCTAATGTTCCCACTGCTGGGACACTGGCCTACTCTCAGGCGAGAGTGATTAGGTCTTAATCCACCACGCGGACCCAATGCGGATTGGTGGATGGCACATGTCTTTTGAATATTTAGTTCTTGGACATGCCGGTTTCCTCACGATGTTTTCCTTCACCGTATGAGAGCACTGGCATTGCGCACATAAATTTTTCGAACAGAAAAATCCATTGGTGCACGACCGGGTTTGAACCCACGACCTTAGGATCGGAAGGCGGTGTCACTACCACTAGACCACCGGTGCTCAAATAAATATTGTATTTTATATGGTACAGTAAATAAATACTAAAACCTTGGAACATTATAAAAAAGTATTAAACCACGTGCCTTTTGTTTTAGACATAAAACTAAGGCTGGATTTGACCAACTTGTAGAATAACTTTGAGGCTTACGATCTTAGCCTCAAGGTGGCAACCCGCGAGTGATACCTCTGGTATTGCAAATGTCCATAGGCGGTAACCGCTTACCATCTTGTGGGCCATACGCTTAGTTGCCACTTCAGATGTATAAAAAAAAAAACTATTCCGCGGAATAAGAAATGTCAATGTATAAAAAAAAAACTATTCCGCGGAATAAGAAATGTCAAATACAAGTAAGCTGTCAATTTACTCGCGAATAACTAGGATTTATTCAGAGAATAGCGCCTATTCGAGTTTGGTAGAATCCAACCTTAGTAAGTTTTTTTTTTTTTTTTATACAACTGAATTGGCAACCAAGCGTACGGCCCACAAGATGGTAAGCGGTTACCGCAGCCTATGGACGCTTGCAATACCAGACTCGCGGGTTGCCAACTTGAGGCTAAGATCGAAAGCCTCATGTGCCAGTAATTTCACCGGAAACCATACCCTTCACACCGGAACACAGCAATGCGAGCATTACTGCTTGGCGGCAGAAATAGGTATGGTGGTAGTCCTTCCCCGGACGAGCTCTATCACAGAGAACTCTACTACTCTTAGTTAAGTGTGTGGAACTAAAATAAACAGAGGTTTGTCGTCGTGGGTGATGCGCTGTAAACAGATTAGCCTACTGAATGTACCGACTGCAGCAAAGATCTTACTAGTAAATCGGGAGTTTTTTTTTATTATTAGTGTACATAAATAACATGATCAAAAATTTTGAACTCTGGAAAATACAATTAGTATAAACTGTGTTGCAGTATCCAGAAAATACAACAAGTTTAACAAAAAACATTTCTGCGATGTTTTCTTATTGAAGTGTTTTGTTTTGTTTAGTCTTGGATACGTCGCGTTCAGAACATTAAATTACTATTGTTATTTTATAAAATAACAATAGTAATTAAATGTTCTAGTTGAGTTGTGAAATAGAAACTCAACCAAAAAGTAACGTTATCAAGACTTTTATGAGTATATTGTGAGATAGGTACGTTTAAATAAACGTATCTTACAGTTTTATTTCAATTTGTAGCTAGCCTTACTTAATAAAAAAATATTTTTTAGGTAAAAAAACTATTTGTTTAACTTTTTTGGCAGTAAGTATTGCTGATTTTGTCTGTGCGACGCCCACGTCACGCTGTTATATGCTTAGGCTATGTTGCGTTCTTTGCTAACGCTACAAGAGGTGACAGCGGAAGTCACCCGAGCGTAACGTTACGCAACCGCCGCGAACAAGCCATTGTCTTGCCGACAGTACCTTGCGTCTATGATACCGTGCGCGACTGTACCTACCTGGATTACCTTAACTTACCTTTACCACCCTCTACTTGCATGTTAGTAAAATTGAGACACTATTCCGCTTCGTTCGTTCGTTGTATGAGTCAGTGGCCAACTCTGGTGACAGAGTTTCTAGGCCGCCCGAAGGCCTCTGTCATGGCCTAACAACTTTGAAAAAGCCGGGACCGACTTCTTAACGTGCCCTCCGAAGCACGGGAGCGCTCAGTTGAAATTGACACTGGCGGTCACCCATCCAAATGATGACCCCGCGGAACAGTGCTTAACTTCGTTGATCTGTTAAGAACGACTTAGCCAGCTACGTCACGAGCGCTCACTATTCCGCTAATTTTATAATACGTGCATTTGGTATGCATTAACCATTGGCAGCGGCACGCAAGCGGCACGCAAGCGGTTTTACTTATTTTAGTGTAATATGGATTTTATCTGAAATAAATGAGTTAATAATAATAATAATTTATATAACGGAAAATTATACACTTATCGTACGTACCGTATGCTTGTTTGTTTCATGATAAGAAATAAATAAAATGTATCTCATATAATAATTGCTGTGTATTTTGTCAGTGACTGTACCGAGTTACATAGTTTACAAACTGTTGATGTTGCTCTCATAACAAACTGCGTGAGACTGTACAGCATACTTAAGAGATACTTGCTTTCATAATATTTGCACTGACTGTACTACATACCATTGGATAAGAAAGAGTTAATACTTCGCGCGGCAATGAAACCGCACTCTGAAATGCTACATTATCCCTGAGTAACATAGGCTATATTTATTAATGGTGGTCCGCCCCGGCTTTGCACGGGTGCTATTTTGACTTTCCTCTTGAACTTACTTTATTTATACATAAAAACCGCATTAAAATCTGTTGCGCCTGTACATACACAAGCGGCGGGACTTCAATGTACTTAATCTAGTTATTTTTAAACTCTACGTTAACGAAGTCCACAGTCATATTATTGCAATTAGTCATGAAGGTGACAGCATTCCATAAATATCTAGGTCAAATTCTATGAAAAACAGGTCTTCAGAAATTCTTGAAGAATTACTAAGTTACTATGACTGTTCACTATACATAAAGATGACTTACATACAATATGAATGTTATTGTCCCAGATTATCGAAATTTTATTAAAATCCCATTGTCCCCATTAACGGGGACACGGATAATGGGAACATCGGGAATACACGTGAATTACTGACAATATTCGTAAAATAGTCAAGTTTAAGTTGGATCTTGTAAACGAGTGTTCCGTACGTCTGGTTCAAAGTTCGTTCTAACTAAAGCGTTTGGTTCTAAGCTGAGTCTGCTGAGTTTCAGAGCAGTCAAAGTCAAAGTCAAGAGTTTTATTCAGTAAAATCAAAGGGATCACTTTGAAACGTCTTAGAAGCTAGGATAATTTACGCGCCTATGTCGTAAAAGAACTGGCAACAACACCGGCTGGCTTCCTATCGCTTTTTTGGCATGGCCGTTGCTATTGTTTTTTTTGTATGATAACTGAGATTTTCAATTCAGTTTCAAGACAAACGCAGTTCAGTTAGCCTAGACTAAGGTTGGATTCGACCAAACTCTAATAGGCGCTATTCTCCGACTAAATCGTAGTTATTCGCGAGTAAACTGACAGCTTACTTGTATTTGACATTTGTTATTCCGCGGAATAGTTATTCCAAAGGTTGGTTGATCCACCCTAAGCCTGTTCCTAAGTAGAAGTTTGTGGTGTGAAATGAGAAACGAGATGTACCGCGTCGCCATAACGCACGGGTTTGCATTGAACAGGGTCGTTTACCTGCTACGGTTGGTCGGCGACAGTAGGGCTGTCAGCTTGCCGAACAATCGTAAAATATAACGAATTAATTTTATAAAAAAAAAACATATAATACTAGCTGTCCGCCCCAGCTTCGCACGGGTGCAATAAAACCGCGCCCGTGCAAAGCCGGGGCGGGTCGTTAGTAATAAATATAGCCTATGTTACTTAGGAATAATGTCGCATTCTAATGGTTAAATAATTTTTAAAATAGGACCAGTAGTTTTTGAGTTTATTCGTAACAAACAAAAAACGTACAAAAATACAAATCTTCTCTCTTTATAATATTAGTATAGATTAGTATATTAGTATAGATTTCTACAACATTTCTAACTATCGCTAGAAAACCACCTTTTAAAGAAAACCGCATTGAAATGGGTTAACACGCTTAACAGCTAACGGTGCCACAGGCAGACATAGCGGGCAAACTTATAACATATCATTTGCGACGGGGGTTAAAAATCTAACGTTATTTATGTACCTATACAGTAGTAACAGGGCAAATACACCATTAATTCAAAAAAAAATTGATGCTATGTAGTTGCTAAGTTGCTATGCAACTATATGCAGTGGTCTACAAACTATGGTCATGACACTAGCTTGCCTTTTATTTGAGCAAAAAAAAAATATCCCAATTTACAACACAATTCACTGCGAGTCTACTGAGAGCACTGGTGGTCTTGTGGTAGTGACCCCGCCTTCTGATCCTAAGGTCGTGGGTTCGAATCGGGTCGTGCACCAATGGATTTTTCTGTTCGAAAAATGTATGTGCGCAATGCCAGTGCTCTCATACGGTGAAGGAAAACATCGTGAGGAAACCGACATGTCCAAGAACTAAAAATTCGAAAGACATGTGCCATCCACCAATCCGCGTGGTGGATTAAGACCCAATCACTCTCACCCGAGAGTAGGCCAGTGTCCCAGCAGTGGGAACATTAGAAGGCTGTCATGATCAACACAAATCAGTCTAGTAGCCAGCCTCAGTCACACCGCCTGCGTATGCGTATCATGACGTTACAATGTATGATACTGTACGTGACATGGCACACCGCTTGCGTGACAGCTCGACAGGCAAACACGCAAGGCTACGTCTACGTTACATATATGTATCGCATCCATATGCCGTGGCCTAATAACATGGAATAAACTATATAGCGTGTGCTATCAATTTGAAAGAAATACAGAAAATACGTTTATTTCAACTTCAATACAACTACGGTTATCTCCAATCACTAGTCGGTCCCGTTGAAACTGTTTCTAACAAAAACCGTTTGTAATTGACTTGTAATGTCCCATAATTATTGTGTATCTTGACCGTGCATTTCTAATTACTAATTGCTAAGAAATTATACAGTTTGTGACATCACATAGCTACCAATCAGATCGGCCGACTGTACGATTCGACAACCCTATGAAATGGTAGCTACTTTCAAAGCTCTATGTAATGAACCCAGAATAATAATAAAGGCCAATTTACACTATACAATAATAAAATTGCATGCAAGAATTGATTAGTCAAATTTTGGATTTGTTCTAAATAAAAAAAACTAATGACGTTTCGACTAGGGGCTTATCGAGAACCGGCCATTTTAAAAAAAACCGGTTCTTTCGGTTCCTATTCCGACACAGAACCGGGTACCCGGTTCTTTCGGTTCCTATTCCGACACAGAACCGGGTACCCGGTTCTTTCGGTTCCTATTCCGACACAGAACCGGGTACCCGGTTCTTTCGGTTCCTATTCCGACACAGAACCGGGTACCCGGTTCTTTCGGTTCCTATTCCGACACAGAACCGGGTACCCGGTTCTTTCGGTTCCTATTCCGACACAGAACCGGGTACCCGGTTCTTTCGGTTCCTATTCCGACACAGAACCGGGTACCCGGTTCTTTCGGTTCCTATTCCGACACAGAACCGGGTACCCGGTTCTTTCGGTTCCTATTCCGACACAGAACCGGGTACCCGGTTCTTTCGGTTCCTATTCCGACACAGAACCGGGTACCCGGTTCTCTCGGTTCTTTTCGGTTTTCAACTTATCAATCAATAAAATATGTTTTTATTTTCGCTTAAAAACTCTTATCTCAAACATGTTTTCGTCTCAATCAAAATGAAAATATGTTTTTTTGCTTACATTTCGTTGAGATAGGAATTTATACAGAAATATGTATGGTGGTAGTCCTTCCCCGGACGAGCTCTATCACAAAGAACTCTACTACTCTAAAGATGTGTGTTTCTAGACAATTTAATCACTAAGCTAACTCAAATAGCGAGTTAGCTTTTAAATTAAATACACAAGAGTTATGAAAACAACTGACAGGTGGATTCAGATCGCGCGGGCGACGACCTAAGTTCAAACAAGTTCATGACTCATTTAAACTATCAAAATTGGTTCAGCTTTTGAATTAGTCACGTTTGTGGATTAGTGAGATTTGACTCCAAAAATATCCAAGGTCGATCGTAGCGGATCACAAGCTTATACTATTTTTTTCAAAATCAAATTGGCAACTAAACTTACCTGATGGTAAGCGGTTATTGTAGCCTATGAACGCTTGCAATATCAAGTTATCACTCGCGCTGCCACCCTGAGAGGTAGATCTAATGTCTCATGCCTGTAATATCTCCTGAAACCATACCCTTCGAGCCGGAACACAGCAATGCGAGCATTACCAATGGCGGCGGAAATATTGTGGGAGTACTGTACCTGTGCCACACGTTTTTGGCAAAATCGTCGGATCACCGCTTCATTCCCGCTTCATCCACGTTCACCCCCCGCGCCCCTGTAAAAATCTCAGCGAAATGTATCAGTTACAAATTAACTGATACATTTTGTTATAATGACGTAACTGTTAACATAAATACATAAAAAGCTATTTGTCATACTTTTTACCTTTTGACTCTGAATCAAAATTGGTTAAAATAACAGATTTCATCATCATCTTTTGTTTTATGGCCTCTGTGGCTAGTTTGCCACAATTTTGCCAGTGTCAAGTGTATTAGTTTGATTGTCGCTTAGCAACGTAAACAAACGAAATTTGGAAAGAAACGATGACTTTTCTTTCAAAATTCTCCTGGAAAGTCTTTGACTAAATTACCAACCAACATCACCCCTCCATTTCAATTACTTACACTTGTGCTAAGTAAACAAGTTAAATTGTATAAACTGCCACCAATTTACGCAATAAAACTTAAAATAACACGAGAAAAATAATTAATATGGGAAGACCCATGTCGTTTTGACAAGATAGCCAAAGAGAATCCAATAACAGATTTGTTGTTGGTACTAATTGGTGTCATTTTCGCTGTCAGTTGGATGTCAAAATTATTTGTTAAATGACGATGTCTAGACTACGCCTTAATTGGTATTGTCACGCGAACCAACTCCATTAGATGGAAATGATATAAAAGTTATCTATACCTACAGTGATTGAATAAGACCAAACTCAAAACCGTCAAAGACAAAGTTTTTTTTTATTCAACTGAATTGGCAACCAAGCGTACGGCCCACAAGATAGTAAGCGGTTACCGCAGCCTATGTACGCATGCAACATCTTAGACATCACTTGCGTGTTAACACCCTGAGACGTTAGATGGAAAGTCTCATGTGCCTGTAATTTCACCGGAAACCATACCTTCGAACCGGAACAGCAATGCGAGCATTGCTGCTTGGCGGCAGAAATAGGTATGGTAGTCCATCCCCGGACGAGCTTTATCACAAAGAACTCTACTACTCTTAAATTTAAAGATTTATTATTAACTTTGTATGTTTGCTTCAGAACCAGTAATGTCCTGCTAGTCACACCGAAACCAAGATGGCGTCGTCAGGTGCTGTTCTGCTAGAGGCCAGGCCGTTCCGGCCCTTCAAGTCCTCGGAGGAGTACCTCTATGCTATGAAGGAAGATCTGGCGGAGTGGATGACTGTCCTTTACCCAGAGCTGAGGATAACCGCTGATAACTTCTTGGACAGGCTGGATACGGGAGTGGCTCTTTGCCGGGTAAGTTATTCTTTCAAACCTCTTTCAAAGAAAAAGTCTAAAATGATTTATTTTAATAAATATAGGAGATAGAGAGGTAGAGGATAATTTTGAAACGTCTTAAAGCTAGGTGAATTTACGGGAGTTCCACGCGCCCCAGCCTAGAAGAATCTGGGAATAAACTCGGCTGGGTTCCTAGCTTTTTGTTAATACCTCTTCATCGTAAAGCTTCAGTGTGGTGCCAATCGAACTAGGTGAGGCTCATGCCAAGAATATAAGTAGGTAAGTAAAAAAAATAAAAAAAAAAGGATTCATGTTCTTTTATTAGTGTAGTTTCAATGTAACGGTCGGAACACATTACTAACACGCGACGTGACCCGAAGAACTTGTAGTTTTTTTGTTTAGCATTTATTTTAATATTATTTTGGAGTTTGGTGTACAAGATCGATGTACAATGATCGACCACACCATCACTTGCCATCAGGTGAGGTGGTGGTCAAACGCTTGTCTATAACCAATAAAAAAAAGATTATTATTGTTGCTAATTTTTAAATTTGCAAAATAAACAATACAAATTTTTCAAATTCTACTCTTGGTTTACTCTACTTTAGGTGTTTTTGGAGGATTTTTTTTATTATCCTTATTTTAATTGGTAATGAATAACGTTCCCATTACGTCAAGTTCATTCAAAACAGGAAAGCCAGACAGTGAAACATTCGGTGTCATAAACTTCCCAGTCTGTCATCATCACGCACTCAATTTGTCATAGCTTTTTGATGATAAATATTTTACAGCTATTTAATTAAACTTCCAAAGGACAAAAAATATTACATATTTATTTTTCTTTCATCAAATGACGAAAAGATTATGTCGTTCGCCTGATATTAAGCGCTCCGCCTGGCCATAACATTGTTTAACCGAGATTTATTTATTTTTATTTATTTATTTAGTTAGACACACCAACGACAGTTACAGAGAACATTATTAAATAGTTACAGTAAAGAGTATTAGATTATAAGTAACCAGCACTTACAGGTGTATACACGAGATCCCACGAACGTAGCATACGCTACGTTACGTCATGCTGTTTTCATCATTAGATAGAGTGGTCCCAAAGGAAGGTTTACCTAGTTAAATCACCCGTGCGAAGCCGGGGCGGGTCGCTACTCGCGTACATAATAAATTATTTTAAAACACTGCTATTACTCCATAGAATGAATTATTACCCTACAATAACGTATCCAATCTAAACAAGTTTCAAATAACACTCAAGAACAGATAAAATAAGTGATCTCTCAATAAGGAATCGAAGGTGAATCATTTCGTACCGGCACCTGTACTGGCGCCACCGCCCGCACTGTCTATAAAGCTTGCACTGCGCATAAGTTCAGCGGTAAGCGTTTTCATATTGAATTTTAATTAATGAGGGGTCGTATCGAAAATTCGAGATAAAAAAAAAATGTAGTTCCAATTGCTTTGACAGATGGCGCTATCAGCCCTAATGCCATACTGGAAAAGGTTATCAAAACAAGAAAAAAGTTGGTAACTCTGTTTTTGTTTCGTCTCGTGTCAAGCGGAAGGTTGTGGGTTCATGTCCTGTTTGAGGCTAAATAATTTAACTCCAGTACGACCAAAGTTAACTACGTAGTACGTACTATGACTTTGACACCAGCCAGAGGTATGACAGACAGTGACAGCAGGAGCAACCAATGTTGAATTCCCTACACATTCACCATAGCTCGCCAAACGTAGTGCTTACATTCTCTTGGGCTCGCCAGTTTAACTACCGTCATCTAAATAGACAGCTTTTTTTTTAATAACTTTAGACGAAAACCCCTAATTTTGGCGTGACTTCGGTAGGGTTTAGTTATGCCAACGAATTTCAACATTATATCGGATGTCGGATTCCTATAATGTGTATCCTATAATGTAATGAAATAAATTTCTATACTACCAGATACTACAACGGATAGTCATAGGTAAATGAAACGCTGATTAAAAACCTTTTTACTTATAGTTCGCACAGCGGATCTAGGCTTCCGTGAAGTTAGCCGTTTGTGATGCGCAAAGACAATTTAGTTTGTAAAAGCTCCATTGCGCATCGAAACGGCTAATTTCACTACTTACGAGATCCGTTGTGAGACCTATACTTTTGAGCCATCCCAAACTTTCAAACTTAAATAATAATAATAGTTTATTTTTATACGTGGCAATGCAGCCAGCATGTTCCCAACATGATGTTGGGAACGCTTCCATCTGGTAGTGATTTGAATCAGTTGAGCTATCTATTGATCGTTTGTAACGGTCTTTAGATGGCTCAACTGTTTCGTAAGTATTTTGTATATTTTGTAGGTAATGTGTACATATTTTAATTTGTTAATGAATGTATTATTTTAGACAATAAATTCATATTTTGATAGTAAGGCTTATGTGCTATGTTAGTTATAAAATTAAAATTAGTTATTAAAAAAATTAAAGCTTTGTGTAATGGTCAGGCGTGGCGCATCAGGTGAACTTGACGTCTCGTCATAAGCTGAAAAGACCCGCTAGTCGCTCCGCTTATGCCGCGGTGGAGGCTGAAGCAATTAACGATAACTATCGCACGACAAGGCCGATCTATCGATATCGATGTGCGCTCACGCAACACTATTGTACAAAATGTTAGTAGATAAATCTCTTTTCAATGTCGCCGGATAAACGCACTAATGCACCTACCTTATTACTTAACTACCTGTCTATATTTAGGGACGTATACCTATCTGTGCACCTCCTACTTATTTATAAGATCCAAAGGCTGGTTCATATCTGGCTCAACGTATCAGTTGAGCTATCTATAGGTCGTTTGTAACGGTCTTTAGATGGCTCAACTGTTTCATATGTATTTTGTATATTTAGTAATGTAATATAATTATGTACATAAAAAAAAAAAAGCATGTTATAGCATAAATATAATGTGAACTTTTGTCCCTTTATAAGCTATACTTACGTAATGTCTATATTATATTTTTTCTTACTTTTGTTATTGTGTACATTGTACATTTTTTGGTGAATAAACGTTATTATTATTATTATTATTAAAAACATTTTTATTTTAATTGTTTGAATTAACAATTGATTTGTTTATATTGGTTACTAGCAGTCCGTCCCAGCTTCGCGCTGGTGCAATAAACCGCACCCGTGCGAAGCCGGGGCGGGTCGCTAGGTATAAATATAGTCTATGTTACTCGGGGGTAATGTAGCATTCTAATGGTGAAAGAATTTTTGAAATCGAACCAGTATTTTTGAGTTTATTCGTAACAAACAAAAATACAAATCTTTCCTCTTTATAATATTAGTATAAATAGTATTATATAGATGACACGAAAACGAAGACGGCCAACTAGATGGACCGATGACATTTTGTTCGCAGAAAGTCTGCGGATCGTGAAGCATTATGAAATGTTTCATAAGTAATGCTCGCATTGCTGTGTTACACTTGCGTGTTACCACCCTGAGACGTTAGATGGAAAATCTCATGTGCCAGTAATTTCACCGGAAACCATACCCTTCGAACCGGAACACAGCAATGCGAGCATTGCTGCTTGGCGGCAGAAATAGGTATGGTGGTAGTCCTTCCCCGGACGAGCTCTATCACAAAGAACTCTACTACTCTTAAGGTGACGTCATTATGTCAGTTTTCAATATAAAATTTTAGCAATAAGGTTCCAAATTCTGCAATATTTTCAATGCCACCAATCAGAGAACCTAGATGCTCCTGATCGTGGCGGATTGCTGTATTTTGTAGTTTTATTGTATTAAAAATATTATTAATCTCGCATCAAAGAAATATGGTTTTTGAATTTCTTGAATCCTTTTTCATAAGGTGAAGACGTGATTTTAATAATTATTGGTTACTGTCATCATGCCTATTATCACTATCATAACTAACAAGCTACTAGAAGTAGGTGCCTATTTTATTACCTAGGACTAGTAAATTACTAGATTACGTTTACCTCGATTGAATGCAATCAATAACATACAATAAATGCATAAACATTATGTTTATCGGTGGCGCCATTTTGAAACCGAGATCACTGGTCTAACTGCAAATTTATATAGCTTTGGCGTAAATGGTAATTAGACTACTAGGCAAAGCAATAGTTTTAGAACTATAGAATTGAATATCAATATAATTTGCAATATCATTGGTTAACTAATTGCTTAAGTATTCTAACAAAAATTGTGTTGGTATTCTGACAATACACATTTGTCAGAAAATGGTAAGACGGTGGAGTCAATGACATGACATCAATTCGACAATCTTGTCATGGTATAAAAATTTTGACAATTTTTGAATCGCTATAAGAGTTCATGGTTGGGCAGCAGGTAAAACAAATAATCTTGTTTTAATAATAACGACGTATTTTATGTCCGTCTCCTTGGTAATTATTTCCACCGATAAGCTAAGAATTGATTATAGCCAACTCAATTTGCGACGTTTGATAAGAAAATTGCAACTGAATAGCATTGAATATTATATATTAGAGAGGATAGGGACACTGCGAAGGAGAGAGATGGTTGGAGGGATTTGGGGGAGACCTTTGATCAGCAGTGGGACGAAACAGATAAAAAAAATACTATTGCCATGCCTGCGACATTGTCTGTGTTCCCGTTGCGCCCTCGATGAGTGAATTTCTGGAACCACGTAATTTTTAGGAAAAAACAACCTACTTTAAGATTTCAAGATTTAAATTTTCAAGATTCAATTCTTTCAAGATATCAAGATTTTCAATTCAAGATATATCAGAAAAGCACACAGAAAAGGGTTCTAAAGATAGTGTCCGAGACACCCTGACTTTAGTAGTGACAAGACAGATGTCATTACCATCATACATAAAAAAAAATTAACATTAAAAATATCACACAATATTGTTAAAAATAAAAATAAAAATAAAAATAAAAATGATTTAATTACTAAATCTCAAAATATAGACTATACTATACATCACAGCCTACAGTGTTGTATTACTTAGACTATAAATTATGTATGTATGAATGATTTAACAATTTATTATAGAGTTAAGTTTCAAGTAATCAGGGTGTGTCCTAATCAACACTGACGATCGTTTTTTTGAGGACTCCCGAAGGCTATCATGCCCTGATGCCAGCCACACACCTTGCGATATACTTGCACAAGTGTATACTTGCACAAGTATACGAAATTCGGAAGTCACCTCAGACGGCTTACTAATATCTGTTCTGTGGCTTATGTAAGCTTTTTTTTTATACAACTGAAGTGGCAACCAAGCGTACGGCCCACAAGATGGTATAGGTGGAAAAAATATTTGTAAATTCCTCCAAGTTCAAAGACAATAATGAAGTTGAACGCTAACATTTGCGCTAATTAGCACAAGTTCGGCATTCATCGAAAATTGGTCTAGCCTAGAAACTTGCGCTAACACGTAAACTGACGCAATTATATTCTTGGCTAGAGCGTACAGGTGTCCTATGGACCTTCGTACTCCACCGTCGGCCACATCATCGTTTACCAAGCGAGATACCAAACTAAGATCTATACATGATAAAAAAAATTAGTGTATACTTGCGCAAGTCTGAACTTGCACCAGTATATCGCAAGGTATGTGGCTGGCTTCAACCATTAGGCCCTCTCAAATAGCCAGGACCTAAAAAAATTGCCCTTGAAAACACAGGAGCGCTTGTTAATGTGTTCAAAATAACAAAATTACTAAGAAACTTGCGCCGAGAGCATTTTTGACACCATGAAATCATGGCTTGATTGTAGGTCGATGGGGGATTATTAGTACCTTTTTAGATCAATCACGGAGTGGAATCAAAATGGTGGTTTCAGATACATAAAGGCATGCGTCCACTAAATCGGAGCGGAGAATCTGTAAATTCGGCTACACAACGTTTCAGACAAAGGTTTCAGTATAACGTTAAAAGGTTCGGCATTATTCCCTTTAGCTAACCACATTATAAATTGAATGTGGTTATAATTCATATTTAAGTATTGTCATATCATAGTATTGTACTCTTCTATCTTTTAAACTACGGAACGGATTTTAATGCGGTTTGCATCAATAGATAGAGTGATTCAAGAGGAAGGTTTATATGTGTGATACGCTAACGCAGTCACGCAACAGGTAGTAGTAACCTATGAAAAAAACAGTCGCACGCGTTTTTGCGCGAGCCGCTAGCGTGGGCGTTCACGGTGGATTATTCCCATCTGTCACCTAGTTTTGTCCCATCAAGGTGACAGATCGCACAAAAAAGTGCGAGTCAACGGTCACGCCATTCCGTCAAATGGCGTGATATACAGCCAAATTGTCGTGAATGTTGTGACGACCGATGTGGCGCAGCGGGCGCAGGTCCGCCTGCGACGCAGAGGTTGCGGGTGGCGGTTCTGGGTATTTTCTATATATGATTTAAAAAAATCTATCTATGTATTGTATTGTATTAAGTATACAGGGTCATTCATTATCAACCTGACAAACTTAAGGGATAGGTTCCACACCTAAAAAAAAATATATATGGACCTATAATTTTTTTTTATGTATGTTTTGTCTTAAAAGTCACAAGTTTACAACAAAAAATCGATTACATTTTTCCGCTCAATTATTATTTATCATTGTTGGGAATCGAGTTAAGCGTCGTAATAATGAAATATTCGAGTGTGCGCGCCCCGTAGCGGGTCAAGGACACGCGCAGGTCAAGGACGCGCGGGTTAGTGACCCGCAGTTCATTGACGCGCGGGTCACTAACACGTGCCGAGCGCTGCCTTTTCGATTTCTAACAAGGATAACTAATTATGAAGCAGAATTACGTAATTTTTTTTTTTTAAATTTTATAAAAAAAAAACGTTTAGAAAAAAAAAAAGTACAAGTATTTTTTTTTTATGTGTGGAACCTACCCCTTAAGTTTGTCAGGTTGATAATGAATGACCTTATATATCAGTCATCTAGTACCCATAATACAGCTCTGTTTAACAGCAGCTTACCTTGGGGCTAGATGATGCTGTGTGAATTGTCCAGAATTATTTATTATTTATTTATTTATAATGTTGGAATCCATTAGAATTATTGGTCTACAGCTACAGTCCTTACAGCTTCGATGGATAACAGCCTTTAAGACAGTATCAAAGCGTTTGCTAAAAAGAATAGTGCCCATGCAAATTGCGTTTCCACGAAGGATATGCTCAATTAAATTAGCATTACTTTCCGAAATATTAGCCAAATGGCCTTTTAATTTTATATTATTTGCGTAATGATAGACTGCCTCGTCTCTTGCGAAAATAGTGTTTTTTTAGATAAAGCGTAATCCAATAATAACTCAATCATTTAACCTCTTGTCTGCTAAATATGTACCCTGTAGGGCGCCACAATTATTGTAAATTGTAATAAGATTTACATTAATCATATTAAAACAGATTATTACGAGATTCTTGATACAGGTTATTACCAGATAATAAAAATGAAAAATATAAAAATGACAAAAAAAATAAAAATGACAAAATTAAAAATAATGTCAGTGTAAAATTATAAAATCAGGCTAATCACAAAGATCAGTTTGAATCACTATGTAATCTCGTACAAACTTACTAATTTCCATTACCATCTGTTAACACTTGACTACTCATTTTCTCCTCAAACGGAAGTTAAGGAACGCAGAGGAGAGTCAGACAAACAAAGATAAAAATATTTATATGAGTAATGTTTCAGCGAAATGAGGAGTAAGGCGTGATTCAGATACTGAGCTGTTTGTTGAGTGGGATGTTAGAAGTATAGATAGAGCTTTAGGGAAATCCCTAAATTGACAGCACTGAATTTACCCCCTGACTGCTAGGCCACCGAATCAAATCCTCGCTTTGATGAAGTGGATGCTATAAACTTTGAAAATTATGATCAGAACTTCACATCACACTAGGTAGCTGCGCCGAAATATCAATAAAACTCACAAATCATGGTAAATATCCCGTTTTTAGTTTTAGACGACCGATGTGGCGCAGCGGGCGCAGGTCTGCCTGCGACGCGGAGGTTGCGGGTTCGATTCCCGTCTCGGGTCAAATGTTTGTACGATCTACAAATATATTAGTAATTTCTATTAAAAAAAATACTATTTATGTATTGCATTGTATTATATATATATCAGTCATCTAGTACCCATAACACAGCTCTGTTTAACAGCAGCTTACCTTGGGGCTAGATGATGCTGTGTGGATTGTCCAGCAATATTTATTATTTATTTATTTATTTTAGTGATAACTATTTTGAAATATTTGCGGGCATTAGAAGTACCAATACCAAATAATATTTGTAAGTAAAAAAAATTGCAAATTCCGTGAGCTGTACTTGGCCAGTGTTGCCGAACTCAAAGTATTGCAACACTCAAGGCTGGCCAGAAGGTAAGGTGCGACGAATTCTACACGAGACGATGAGAAATAGTTTAGCATACTCAGGTATTTGAAGATTCTCGCGTTTCATTTGGAAATCGGTGAAAGGAAACGGCTGGCCTACAGACTTTGTCTTTAGTTGGGGTCTATTCCCGCCCAGAACAATTATGGGCTAAACAATTGTTAGTTTCTATAATCACAGGCACATGAGACTTTCCATCTAACGTCTCAGGGTGGTAACACGCAAGATGGTGTTGCATGCGTACATAGGTTACGGTAACCGCTGACCATCAAGTGGGCCGTACGCTTGGTTGCCACTTTAGTGGTATAAAAAAAAAACATATTACAAAATTTACAAAATACATATGAAACATGAGCCATCTAAAGACCGTTACAAACGATCTATAGATAGCTCAACTGATCCAAATCACTAGGACGGAAGCGTTCCCAACATGCTGGCCCGGAGAGAATTTTGAAAACGCAGTAACGCTATAACTACCTCGGTAGCGCAATTACTAATGCTCGGTTGAGCTAGAGGTTGCGGGTTCGATCCTGCTGCAGGACAAATGTTTGCAGTAAATTTTTCTTCTTCTGAGACGAAGGCTGCTGAAATACTTTCAGCTAGTTAGGGGCAACGGGGAAAAAACTTTTCGTTGATCCCCAGTGGGGATAAAAAGTTTTTTTTTTTTTTATACAACAGAAGTGGCAACCAAGCGTACGGCCCACAAGATGGTAAGCGGTTACCGCAGCCTATAGACGCTTGCAATACCAGAGGTATCACTCGCGGGTTGCCACCTTGAGGCTAAGATCGAAAGCCTCATGTGCCAGTAATTTCACCGGAAACCATACCCTTCACACCGGAACACAGCAATGCGAGCATTACTGCTTGGCGGCAGAAATAGGTATGGTGGTAGTCCTTCCCCGGACAAGCTCTATCACAGAGAACTCTACTACTCTTTTTGTTGTGGTGAGCGGGAATAACTCTGCCCATGGACTACTAATGTCATTATTTATCCTTAATACTCGTATAAAATGAATCCTTAATATAAAATGAAGTCTGTCTATGTACGTATGTACGCTTAGATCTTTTAAACTACGCAGCTGATTTTGATGCGGTTTTCAGCAATAAATAGAGTAATTCAAGAGGAAGTTTTATAGTGCCCGTGCGAAACCGGGGCGGGTCCGCTAGTTGTTAATATTTCACAAACAGTCAATCAAGATTAGCCCAGTTTAACATGTCAGGTCACTTGACATTTGACTAACCGTTCTAGCTAATGTTGCCAAATCACTTGTAAAGTAATTGATTTGCAATTGCTAAGTAGCGATTAATTTTAATCTACTTTCATCACATTTAATTTGACAGTCATTTTAAACTTTGTATACTTACCAAGGAGTTTATACTAATGCTTTTGACAATCGTAAACGTTAACGTATTTATCGTCCAGCTGTCAATTTTCATGGTTTTTTTTCAGTGCATCTTTAGTGTGTAAAATGAATTACCAAAAACTCAATAATTTAATACAATATATTTAAAATGGCTTCTATCGTCCGTTTCCCGCGCTAATCCGCGTCATCCTAATTTCCCGTCGCGTCCCTTCACAGACATCTTTTTAATTGATTAGGATCTCTTTAAAAAAACATGGGTTTTCGTTAAGTAATAAAACTTTAAATAAAAAAAGTAATAAAATTCGCAGAAAAACTACGTTTTTTTTTTTTTTTTTTTGCCCAATGGGCAGGCTAGAGTCCTGAGACCATACCGCCTTTTCATACGTTAACTACGTTTCTAAAACGAACATGACTAGAGTTGGGGTATTTTTATCGAGTCGATGGTATTTAACCGTTCCATCCATCTCATTGCTGCAGATATACCGTGTGGACTGTGGAGTCAACGGGAATGGTTTTTTTATTTAACAAGTATAAGCAAAGACATTAAGAATAATCAAACAAATAAGAATAATAAGAATAATAATAACAAAATAAGAATAATTTGTTTACATTTTCGAAAAGTATAAGATATCCTTAAGATAACGTAAAGTCCTCCTTCAATTGTTTTTGGTTTCATTTTCAGCTTTAGTTAGGTAATTATGTAGTACCTACCTGCTAACTTAAATTTATCGTGTATCTACTGGAAACTCATTAATTCTAAATTAGTTATTTTTATGATCTTTAAAAGTTGCACTGCGAACTATGTGACTGTTTTTAAAACCACTTTAAAATCAATAAACATTGTTCTGCCTCTGACAATAAAACTTATAATGCCAAGGCTAAACGCGAGCTAGATTACGACTTATTTTGAAAATTACCAGTTTTGTATTTATGTTCTAAACGGAATAATGCTTTTGACATATTTTAACGAATGAATGAATGATAATTTAAATGTATCGTCCAGTTGTCAATTTGCATAAGCTTTTTTTGATAAACGAAACGAAATGAAACATCGATACAAATATGACAGCTGGGCAATACGATTGCCAAAAACAATATTCCGGATAAGACCTCTGTAAAACTCGTAGGGAAACGCCTGAGTTAGATGGTTTGTCCTTATTAACCAAATAACTGAAACTGAATATTATTTACTGTTCGAAAACATCGTATCAACGGATAAATAAAGTGGCAACCAAGCATACGACCCACAGATGGTAAGCGGTTACCGCTCTTGCAATACCAGAGGCATCACTCACGGGTTGCCACCCTAAGACGTAGATCGAAAGTCTCATGTGCTTGTATATTCACCGGAAACCATACCCTTCGGACCGGAACACACCAATGCAAACATTACTGCTTGATGGAAATAGGTATGATGGTAGTCCTCCCTGGGCGAGCTCTATCACAAAGAACTCTCCTACCCTTAATTCTTCATTTGGTGGTGTGTAAAAACTATCTTTTAAACGGTAATCGATATAATATTACTAAACTATAAGACTTATAGCTATTAAAACATTGTAGGTAAATCCTTTTTACCAGCAATCGTACTGAAAAGTGTGTAGGTAATAACATCAAATAAACACTCAAGCCATATCGATCAGAATCGGGCCAATAAATCGATAACATACTTCAGATAACGATTTAATATCCTTATTTACTTCACTAGTTATATTAGCGAAAATTTAATTTATATTTTAACTTTTTAATGTGGCCTAATGAAGCTATAAAAAGCTTTTTAGCACTTGACCCTAATTATGCGAGTTTACGATTTCTGCAAGCTCTGTGTGAACTTCGTTACATAATCTGTTGAATTGTTTAAGTGAATCATTACTCAACTGTCGGCATTTTTATCTATTCTTTGTTTTCGCCATTTTGAAAAACAACTCAATCTGACTCATTCTTAAGCTATCATTAACCTACCTACTTAGTGTTTGCCAAAAATAGCAATACAATAAAAAAAGATAAGATAAAATAGTTTTGTCAAAGAAAATAATGTTAATATTATTATGTATGACTTAAGATTTTGAATAATCTAGGTGAATAATTAATCGACAATTTTAACTACAGTACTAATTGTATGTTGTATTAATCATAGTTTTCTTTCAAGTAGGTATTAACAAAGTGATCCTTGTATTATTTTTGTTTTTTATTATTATTATTTTTTTTTTTAGCCCATATCGTCCATATTTATCATTATTTATAATGTATATTTATTTATTTTTGTTTAGACTTTCTTATATATTAATTGCCAATGACATTAGTAATCGCGTAGCAAAGCAACGTTTTATTAGACTTAAAAATTACGTTTTACGGTGTAAACTTGTATTTTCTGATTTTTCTATAAAAGTAACGTCATATTCATCGAGCGTACAGACTCACCCACAAACATCGTTTTATCGATTCAAGCTGGGTCGGGCGTTATCTATCTGTGCCTATCGATTCACACGGTGCGAATCACTCCGTTATGTTGGCAGCATTGTTTGCTTGTGTGTCAATTGTGTCATGTTGGCACCAACCCATGTTTGATTCAATTGCATCTCATTTTACAAACGACTAGCGGCTCGTCCCGGCTTCTCACGGGTGCAATGAAAACTTAAGCACCCGTGCGAAGCCGGGGCGGGTCGCTAGTCATCCATAAGGTAGAAGCGCGTTTTAGCAGCGCGTGTATTGTAGTTTTTGAGTTTATTCGTAACAAAAATACATAAAAACAATTCTTCTCTCTTTACAATATTAGTATAGACTAGCAGTCCGTACCAGCTTCGCGCGGATGCATTGAGACCGCACGCGTGCAAATCCGGGGCGAGTCGCTATTAATAAATATAGCCTATGTTACTCAGGGATAATGTAGCATTCTAATGGTGAAAAAATTTTTGAAATCGAACATGTAGTTTTTGAGTTTATTCGTAACATACAAAAATACTAAAATACAAATCTCTTCTCTTTATATTATTAATATTATAATATTATAAATATTATTATAACTTGTAATCTCTATCTCGATCTCGGACATTGCTATTCAGACTGGTTGTCAAAAGTAAAAAGCTTCTTAACTTTTGACATTGACATTTATTGACATAACTTTACACTTAACACCTGAGTCAGGCCTATATAGAATTTGATGAGCTGATCCAAAATTCTTGCATCATGATGAGCTATCTGTCAAAACGTGATATTAATTATGTATGTTAACATGAATAGGCCATGGAAATTGCATTCCATTTTAGGAATGTATTAATATTTATCAAAGCAGAAAATCTTGGCTAGTCCTTGCACGCAAATTAAGTGAGTACCTTAGTATCTAATAAGAGTCATCATCATCATGACAGCCTTCTAATGTTCCCACTGCTGGGACACTGGCCTACTCTCGGGCGAGAGTGATTGGGTCTTAATCCACCACGCGGACCCAATGCGGACTGGTGGATGGCACATGTCTTTCGAATTTTTAGTTCTTGGACATGCCGGTTTCCTCACGATGTTTTCCTTCACCGTATTAGAGCACTGGCATTGCGCACATAAATTTTTCGAACAAAAAATCCATTGGTGCACGACCGGGTTTGAACCCACGACCTTAGGATCGGAAGGCGGGGTCACTACCACTAGACCACCGGTGCTTCTAATAAGATTCCAATAAAAGTGCTAAATGAGAACTGTTTATTAGGCTTGTATAGTTCTCACAACGGATCTCGGCCGTAGTGAAATTAGCCGTTTCGATGCGCAATGGAGCTTTTTCAAACTAAATTGTCTTTGCGCATCACAAACGGCTAACTTCACGGAAGCCTAGATCCGCTGTGCGAACTATACTTATGTAAAACTTACTTAGTTTAACTCTTTTAATCAGTTTTTTGAGGTTCTTCAAAAAGGGTGTTTTAAAATTTTTAAAGGGTCGGCAAAGCGCGAGTGATGCCTCTGGTATTGCAAGCGTTCATAGGCTACGGTAACCGCTTAACATCAGGTGGGCCGTATACTTGTTTGCCACCTTGGTGGTATAAAAAAAAAAAAAAGTTTTGGACATTATTTCTTTATTTATTATAAGTACTACTAGTTTATCGGTATAAAGTAGAGCACCGGTGGTCTAGTGGTAGTGACCCCGCCTTCCGATCATAAGGTCGTGGGTTCGTGCACCAATGGATTTTTCTGTTCGAAATATTTATGTGCGCAATGCCAGTGCTCTCATACGGTAAAGGAAAACATCGTGAGGAAACCGGCATGTCCAAGAACTAAAAATTCGAAAGACATGTGCCATCCACCAGTCCGCATTGGGTCCGCGTGGTGGATTAAGACCCAATCACTCTAGCATGAAAGTAGGCCAGTGTCCCAGCAGTGGGAACATTAGAAGGCTGTCATGCATGATGATGATGATGACTAGTATAAGGTTTATCGTGATTTACCTGAGTATTAGCTGAAGCAGAGATCCCTCGCATCTACGTGCAGGTCTCTACTTAGAGCGAGGAACTCAACGCAACACTGGCACAAAGGTTTTCACACAGCATTTTTTACTTACAAGAAACACATGCTGTCTAGGACCCTTTTACTAAATTTTTTTTGTTTTTATACCAATAAAGTGGCAACCAAGCGTACGGCCCACTTGATGGTCAGCGGTTACCGTAGCCTATGTACGCATGCAACATCATAGATATCACTTGCGTGTTACCACCCTGAGACGTTAGATGGAAAGTCTCATGTGCCTGTAATTTCACCGGAAACCATACCCTTCGAACCGGAACACAGCAATGCGAGCATTGCTGCTTGGCGGCAGAAATAGGTATGGTGGTAGTCTTTCCCCGGACGAGCTCTATCACAAAGAACTCTACTACTCTTGATTTTTTGGAAGAGTCAGTGGCCAACTATAGTGACGTAGTAGTACACAAAGGCTTCTATAATGGCTTACAGGATGTTACAGTCGAAGCTTACCGTGCCTTGAATTACGGAAGTGCTCTAAATGCCACTGGCGGTCAACCATCCAAATAATGACCTTGCAGACCATTGCTTCTAAGCTGCAAATCTAGCGAAGCTTTGTAACGAAGTTAAATTCGTACCATGAATCACATTATTCCACAAACGGTCACGAAGGCGGCTCGTGACAATAAAATTAATTGTATGCAACTTCATGGTAGAGTAAGTTATAAATATTATATTATAAATAAGAATATGAATAAGAATTTGTTTATTTGACACACGCAATTAGGAGAGCAGTACAGTAAAAAGGCAAGAAAAAAAGTTTAAAAACAAAAACAAATAAATTTATACTCAAAAAAGAAAGAAAGACAGGTTAGGTCACATAGTCTCTCCTTGTGAGTGCGGTCAAACAGGTGCAGTCTCAGCTTTATGCCACTCGCAAACATAGTAAGGAAGTGACGCTGGTTTTCAGACTGAGCCTCAACAGGGTGACGTCACGAGCGAAACAACATAATAAAACTACAGATAAATAGTAATTTAATTTAGTAAATAATGCTGGGCAATCCAAACAGCATCATCTAGCCCCGAACTAAGCTGAGCTTGTGTTAGGGGTACTAAGTGACTGAAGGTACTACAATACAATGGCATAGATAGGTACCAAGGAGTCTAATCCTTGATAGGTACATATTTTTTATTTTACATAGAAAATACCCAGAGCACCCGGAACAAATGTTTGCAGACCGTACAAACATTTGTTCCAAGACCGGAATCGAACCCTCCTGCGTCCAAGTCAAAGTCAAAGTCAAAAATGATTTATTTCAATAAAATCACAAGGATCATTTTGAAACGTCTTAAAGCTAGGTGAATTTACGGCAGTTCCACGCGCCCCGGCCTAGAAGAATCTGGCAGCAATCTCGGCTGCGTTCCTAGCTTTTTTTTGATAATTCGTCGCAGGCGGACCTTCGCCTGCGACGTCACATCGGTCGTTTTTTTTTTAGTGTTTCGTTCACTCCATCAGCTCCAAAGAACGGGCACACATTTCATGGTAGACCAGTAACAGCTGATCTGTCAAAAACAACGTAGCCACGAGCGCTGATATAAACATTCCTCTTGAATCACTCTATTGATGTAAATCGCATTCAAATCGGTTTCGTAGTTTAGAAGATGTACTGAGGAAGATATACTGAGGGATAGAATAGAATAATAGATAGAAAATAATAGAAAAATATTTATTTAGAGCCACAAAATAGACATACAAACATATAGAGCACCGGTGGTCTAGTGGTAGTGACCCCGCCTTCCGATCCGAAGGTCGTGGGTTCAAACCCGGTCGTGCACCAATGGATTTTTCTGTTCGAAAAATTTATGTGCGCAATGCCAGTGCTCTCATACGGTGAAGGTAAACATCGTGAGGAAACCGGCAACAAGACATGTGCCATCCGCCAATCCGCATTGGGTCCGCGTGGTGGATTAAGACCCAATCACTCTCGCCTGAGAGTAGGCCAGTGTCCCAGCATTGGGAACATTAGAAGGCTGTCATGATGATGATGATAGAATAAACATAGGAATAACAATACAAATTAAAAGTAAACTATTGTGACGAAAAAACGCAGCCACTCAGCATGTAGACGGCGCAAAGCGTTTGTAAAGATTTTATTTACAAAGCAAACCTATTCAAGTAGTCTAAACCAGTTTTAAATAAAGTAATGTAGTAATATACCTACATCACAGTAAGTTTGAGTACAAAGTAGATACATCGTGAACAGGAAGGTAAAACTGTGACAATTGATTGACAAAACACTGTCGTATACTTGAATATTATTAATACACTGTTCACTTACAATGTTTTCAACATCATTGATCACCTTCATTTTATTTTTTGCACCTATTTTTTTTTTATACAACTGAAGTGACAACCAAGCGTACGGCCCACAAGATGGTAAGCGGTTACCGCAGCCTATGGACGCTTGCAATACCAGAGGTATCACTCGCGGGTTGCCACCTTGATGCTAAGATCTAAAGCCTCATGTGCCAGTAAATACAACGGAAACCATACCCTTCACACCGGAACACAGCAATGCGAGCATTACTGCTTGGCGGCAGAAATAAGTACCTTTTAAATCATTTTTAAGTGACGGGTAAAAAACTGATGGTTTTTATTACAAGTTTTTGTAATAAATAAAAAACTATCTATCGATAAAGTGTGGGATGCTTCATCTCCGCACTAGTTCTGTTTGTTAGTGTAATTTTGAAAAGTTTGACACAGGGATTTGGAAAAGATTACTGCACGTTGCTAAGCGATGATTATTTGAAATTGGCAACTAAAACGAAATTCAAAAAATGTCAAAAAACAGAAAAATAAATCCATAGAAAGGCGAACAAGACCTTAAAATAGGTATATAGAATACAGTAAAGACGAAAATCTTTAGCGTTTTTTTTTTATACTACTAAAGTGGTAAACAAGCGTACAGCCCACTTGATGGTCAGCGGTTACCGTAGCCTATGTACGCATGCAACATCATAGATTACACTTGCGTGTTACCACCATGAGACCTTAGATAGTAAGTCTTATGTGCCTGTAATTTCACCGGAAACCATACCCTTCGAGCCTAAACACAGCAATGCGAGCATTACTGCTTGGCGGCAGAAATAGGTATGGTGGTAGTCCTTCCCCGGACGAGCTCTATCATAAAGAACTCTACTACTCTTTTCCTAGTTGTTTTGTAACTAAAGTGTTATTTTTAACAAGTGGTAGCACTCTTCTGCAAGCATTTCTCTGTTTAGGCTTGAAAGGCACTGTAGCAAATGAAATTACTGGGCACAAGAGACAATGTCTCGGGGATGAGCGCTGTGCAGTGCCACGCTGAACTTAAAAACTTTAAGCTTTGGGTGGCACTGCATTTGTTATGGTCAGGTACGTAAGCTTTGAATAATTACTTGAGAATGAAAACCTACCGAATTTTAAAATATTAAAGGTTTAAGAAAAAATTACAACCTGTAATTAATTAAATCGTTTCGTTTACATAAATCAATCAAAAGTATTAATTGCCGTTTCAAAAATCAGAAGCACGAAATTATGATAATCGCTGTCACTTTTGTATTATGTATAATGTCAAAGAAGTTTTCTCGGACAGTTGGTGACAAAAACCTTTAACAGTTTTCTCTTTGTCAAGAAATTTAAAAAAAAATATTTAGGTACACTTTTAGACATCAATTTATTATTTTAAAGTAAATAAATACCTACCTAGTCTACATTGTACACAATGCCTCTATCTAACTTTAAAGTCTCCAAACTAAGCCAAAGTTAATATAAGAATCAGAATAATTAAAATAATGTTTTTAAACTTTTTTTTTTGTAAATAAATATACATTTTAAAATAACACACCGATATAAACACATTTATGTTCGTTAAATGTTTGTCCGGGGTGGAAAATTAACCCATAACCTACAGCGCAACGGCAGAACTACCAATTGCGCTGTTAAACCAGTTTCAAAGACGAGAGAGTTTTAAAGGTAATGTAGATATTTACGCGGCGGACAGTACCTACTGGACTAATTGTCATGTTCCTTCCTACATGCTTCTAGGACAATCTCAATGGTAAAAAGTGAGACCATTTTCGTCATTTTGACATTTGACATTTAAGCTAAGGGGAGTGTCCGGTGTCTTTGAACTTTACGTATTTGTACTTCAATTGGTACGGTCACTGAATGTTTACATGAATACAAAGGTTAAGTTATAAAAATAGTATTTTTTGGTAAAAAAAATGGTTTTGGCCATGATGCAAAGCTTTCGAATTATGAAACTAAAGAAAAAATATTGCATTAAATAATCATTTTAGAAACTTTTTAATTAAAACACAAAAAAACGCCGCGAAACTTAAGAAATATCTTTGCACTTTGCAGGCATAATCATTATTGAGTTCTCGATTTACCATTGACAAAATTTAAAAAAAAGCCGACAGCGACATTTCCGATTCTTTAAAAGCTCATCTGTCATGAATTACAAAGTGTGAACGAAGCAAATACCAAGATAACGATCGTTTATCAGGCTGACCCCTCAATGCTTGCCATTACACGCCTTGCCGTGACCGCATCTGTTAATGTCAAATGTCAGCTTTGACAGTGACAGTAGGTCCTTGTCCCGCCTTCATCTGACAATTAGTTTGAATTGAGAAGCTTTTTTTAAAGTCATTTCGTAGGTTGCTAAAGTAGGTAAGCGCAAACCCTATTTGAAGTTCATCTATGATGACCCCCGTGGCTCTGTTGGCAAATACCCGGTTTGATTACCGTTGCAGGACAAACATGTTTGCAAGATCTACAAATATTTATACCAGGTCTGAGTGTTGTGGTACCAATAGTATAGATAGATACCCACGACACAGGGAATCTTAATGTCAGTCAGTGGGTTGATCACATAACTCTGTTATTGATCAATCTCCATTGATCTCCATCTCAAACTGTCTATAAGACAGCTTAACCATTAGCTCTAATATCTTTTAAGACTGTATAAGATGGAGATTTTACTAATAAAACTATGGTGAACTATATCATTCATTTAAAAAACGGGTGTTTTCACGTACCGGTATATCGGTGAAGAGGTACCGATACTGTTTCGACTCAATTTCGAGCCTTCATCAGGGTTGAGTGACACGGCGAGCGTCCTCCTCCGCGTCGCGATATGCACTGATACCATTTCATTCGTGACTGCATATCGCTTTTAAAATGAAAGATGGAGATCAATAGAGATTGGACGCTAACAGAGCTATGTTCAACCCGCAGACAGTTACTTGTGTTATGTTACGTTTGTAGTGAATAGAAGTTAGTTTAGTAAACCAAATTATACCTTCCTTACTCAATAATTCCTATCACAGATCACACGACGTACGAACACTTTCATCTCATTACTGAATAGTGATGCGAACGATGCCCATAACAGTTTTTACCGTCAATTAGACCCTATATAAAAATACCTCGACAATTACACCCTTATACTGCGGTCATTAGGGTGCATAATTGGATAGCTGTTTATATTACAAGGTCTTGATGGATGAGACGACCGAGTTCTCACTTATGTTACTCTGTCGTCAAGATAATGATGTGTTTACGAGCGATATTGAACTTTAAACTCAGGCGTCAAATCTCATAATCTATTTGACAAACCTAGTTGACTTTGCAAAGGTAAGTTATAATGTATCTTATGTCAATGAAATTATAGTTCATTTTATGTTAGTTTCGCTAGTGATGTTCGAAGTTCAATGGTTTATATGGATGTAATTGTATGGGACGTGTTTGGGCATCCGATGTTGATTTTAATAAGCTTTTGTTTGTATTACTCATTGATACAGTATACAAGTTACTATTAGGACATGGTCTTGTTAATTATTTCGTAAATATGTATGCTAGAGTTATCAGGTTCCCTTTCTAAAATACTTTTGTAGTACCAGAATGTTACAGCTATAATAGGTACTTCCACAGCTTTTATTGTCGCATAAAAGCTGCAAATTTATGCAGCGTTGGACAGTTCGAATTCAAACCGATACCTTTCGGTCTAAGAACTGATCCATATTTGCACTGCCCACTTTCCTGATTGCTTCCCCTTTGCGGTGAGCTGAATCAAAACTGGGTATTATCTAAACGCACATTGCAATCATGAGTGAAACAAAGCCAAAGATAGCTAGTTGTAAATATTTCTTAGCATTATGGGGTGTATAACAATTTACGGTATTACGGAATATTATCATACGGTGAAGGAAAACATCGTGAGGAAACCGGCATGTTCAAGAACTAAAAATTCGAAAGACATGTGCCATCCACCAATCCGCATTGGGTCCGCGTGGTGGATTAAGACCCAATCACTCTCGCCTGAGAGTAGGCCAGTGTCCCAGCAGTGGGAACATTAGAAGGCTGTCATGATGACAATTTACACACACATACACACAGGCTGACGAAAGGATCACCAACACAATAATATTGAATTCGTGCTTTTGCAAAAGAGTCGATTAAAAAAAGTAATCAAGTGCAGCAAGTCAGACCTTACGAATAAGTGTCCCTTTTAGGTAGCTACATGAAATCCTGCACAAAACGTCGTACGTATATCTGTAGAGTGTATTTAACACTTGGTAGCTGTTAAATATGACAGATACTAATTGAAACAGCATAGGCAGAATGTTTTAAGTAAACCTATTTGCATACGAGTATGTTCTCCAACCTACAATGTCAAAAACTGCTATCTTAAAATCTTTTCTCCCAAATCCTAGCACTGTCGTCACCTTTATCAAGTCAAAATCTACCTTATGCTTTACGTCATAAGCCTAAAGTTTGAACAATACTTTAATAACTTCTCCATAATAAGTAGTTCCGGAAACATGACCAGTATATTTGGACCTATAAATTGTATATCTGATATAAGAAGTAAAGTCAGAGTAATAATGGTCGCAGCGTAGCGCGTGCGCAAGCAGGATGTTAGCCGAGACATGAATATTCCTGGCAAAGATTTTAATGCGGGTACAGAAAGAATACAAACTAAGTCTCTTCATAGTCCTGTCAGCACACTTAGGATTACCTGAGTCGTGAGTATCAGAAACTACCAGTACTATTGTTACCAATACTACTGTAATAGTCAGGCGTGGTGCTTAACATCAGGTGGGCGCCTTGATTGTCTTGTCACTTGCTGACATAAAAACAACCATAACACCCAGATTCGGAGCAAATATTTGCATATTATACAAACGTTTATCTCGCAAAGCGAATTGAATCATAATGGGCCTTTTTTGTATTAATGTTCTGTAGTTTGTGTGAATATATATTTATCTTCTATATATCTATTCTACTGTTGGAGTGTTTGTGTGTACAACATAATTAAATGACATGCGTACACAACATGATTGTTATCTAGTAGCCCCAACCCTATACAGGTTGTCTTATAAGTTGGTATCATAAACGAATCAAAGTTAGCAATGACAGGGTTTTATTGGTCACCGTTTTGGAAATTCGGCCTTTTCATTGCCAGCTTTTTGCGCATTACTCGTGGTAAAGCTGGTTTAGTTTTGTAATAATTTTAAAATCTAACATGTATCTTTAGCACTAATTTTAATATGGTAATAACAAATTTAAAACAACAATATTTTAGTTATTTTACATATTTTAAGATATTTTAAAAAATAACAATGTTTACTTTCACAACGTTATTCAGAGGTTAAATCTAATTCTTCTGGGTTAACATATGTATGTTTCGAGACATCCTGTATATTCATAGCATAAAAAAGGAAGATTGTACATTTCTTATCAGTAAGGTAGAGGTCAGATATTATATATCTATCCATAGTATCTCGGAGATCTTTGACCTGCGATACACAGCTTGTCCTGGTAACAGCTAGTCCATATAACATCGTAAAAGCCTTTTTCAACACACTTGCTTATAAAGTGGCTCTATGGTCATCGCAATTAGGCACAGAATGACACCCTCAATCAAACTATGACTTTTTCAATGCTATAACTCACTAGTGAGTTATAGATTTTTTTTCGTTTTTTACTTGCGCTTTGCCACCTTGAGACGTAGATCTAAAGTCTCATGTGCCTGTAATTTCACCGGAAACCATACCCTTCGAACCGGAACACAGCAATGCGAACATAACTGCTTGTCGGCAGAAATAGGTATGGTGGTACGAGTAGTTCTTTCGGACGAGCTCTATCACATAACTCTACTAATATCTGTTGCGTGGACGAGCTCTATCACTAAGAACTCTACTAATATCTATTGCGTGGACGAGCTCTATCACAAAGAACTCTACTAATATCTGTTGCGTGGACGAGCTCTATGACAAAGAACTCTACTAATATCTATTGCGTGGACGAGCTCTATCACTAAGAACTCTACTAATATCTATTGCGTGGACGAGCTCTATCACAAAGAACTCTACTAATATCTATTGCGTGGAAGAGCTCTATCACTAAGAACTCTACTAATATCTGTTGCGTGGACGAGCTCTATCACTAAGAACTCTACTAATATCTGTTGCGTGGACGAGCTCTATGACAAAGAACTCTACTAATATCTATTGCGTGGAAGAGCTCTATCACTAAGAACTCTACTAATATCTATTGCGTGGACGAGCTCTATCACAAAGAACTCTACTAATATCTATTGCGTGGACGAGCTCTATCACTAAGAACTCTACTAATATCTATTGCGTGGACGAGCTCTATCACAAAGAACTCTACTAATATCTGTTGCGTGGACGAGCTCTATGACAAAGAACTCTACTAATATCTATTGCGTGGACGAGCTCTATCACTAAGAACTCTACTAATATCTATTGCGTGGACGAGCTCTATCACAAAGAACTCTACTAATATCTATTGCGTGGAAGAGCTCTATCACTAAGAACTCTACTAATATCTGTTGCATGGACGAGCTCTATCACTAAGAACTCTACTAATATCTGTTGCGTGGACGAGCTCTATGACAAAGAACTCTACTAATATCTATTGCGTGGACGAGCTCTATCACAAAGAACTCTACTATTATCTGTTGCGTAGACGAGCTCTATCACAAAGAACTCTACTTATATCTGTTGCGTGGACGAGCTCTATCACAAAGAACTCTACTCTCTGTTGCGTCGCGTTATATAACTCTAAAAAGTCAATAAAAGTGATGCTCAAATTCCACGTTACAATGAAATGGTAAAAGCCTTCACCATTACCAGAGATACCATCTTCACCGGAGCGAAGCTCACTAATTACATGATTTAGTGAGTCTTACCATTGTGTCTGAATTTCTCACATTTGTCTCTCAAATAATTGGTATTTAATTGCTTTTATTTCAATTATTTGCGGGTTTATATGCAATTAGTTTTATCAAATAGCGTCTTGCGTCACTTATGTATACAGGGTGCAGAATAACAGCTTCAGAAAACTGAGCCAGACATACACAGATACCATTACTTAGACTGGTACACATAGTCCTCCTCACTCCCTAGTAGAGTATGAACAGGAGCGCTCGTGAGCGCTGGCTGGAGTGCACTCTGTACCCTATACTTGCAATTACAGTTTTCGAGAGTAGTTTTCTTACACCCGGTATTATTGCAAAAAGATATAAATCGTTATGGATGTTAAACATTATTTGCCAAGTTTCATAGATAAAGATTAAATTAAATTAACTGCAATAAAATTATCGTAAAGATCGCAGTGAAGGGGAATTGGGAAAATTAAATACTTATAGCAATTATGTAGGTAGATATATGTTAGTGAAATCCTACCTTTACCTATACATTCTCTTATACATAATACTATTATAAATACTTTGACCAACCAATGCAAATTTTAATTAAAATTTGTAGATTTTGCAACACTATCGCGCGAATAGAAAAGATTCAAACCCACGACCCTAGTATCGAAAACCAGACGTCTTACTACTAAGTATAGTTCTCACAACGGATCTCGGCCGTCGTGAAATTAGCCGTTTCGATGCATAATGGAGCTTTTTCAAACTAAATTGTCTTTGCGCATCACAAACGGCTAACTTCACGGAAGCCTAGATCCGCTGTGCGAACTATACAAGCCATTGCTCAGCTCATTCAAGAGAGTTACACCGCGTACCTCCGCGGAAGCGTTTTGCATTTTTCCTAAAACCAGGAATCTGATGACAGAACAGCGAAAATAACACCGCGTAGGCTTATCGCTAAGATCTGAATAAGTCTAAGTATTAAGTTAATGACGTACTGGGTGCGACTTGCTTCTAGAAAGCACAATTTCTAAATCCTTTGTAGCAAGACAATGCACTATAACCTCAAAGACGGCGGGCGATGCGGGGTAAAATGGCCGTCATGACATAAACTTCTATTTACGCCCGCGGCATTGATGACCAAACTCGGGTAATCACTTTCTTTATTTCACTTGAGATTTGAAAGTGTAATTGTCTCTTTATATGGTGGAAGTAGGTTTCTTGTGCTTGGTTTGGACTAGCTTTGGCTGCACTTACTATTAAGGTAAGTCTTGGTTTAACATCATTACCAGTCATGTTTCCCAATGTTGGGACAATGAGAGAATGGGTCATTCACATAATCTTCCACGCAAATCCAATGTAGAGGCAAGTCTTTGAATTTTAAGCTCTAAACATGTCAGTTTCCCCGCGACGTTTTTGTTTCAATGACATGACGCACGTGGCGATTATCCGCGGTTTACCCTAATAAATATGGTTTTGTACCGTTCAGCGATTCCGGTAATGTGTCAATGACGCGCTGCGAGCCTCGCGCAGTGCAGTGCTAACGTGTGTTTGACGTTTATATTATTCTATCAGATAACTGGTTCACATTGGCAAAGTGTGGCAAACTCAGCCATAGACGCCATAAATAAAAGAAGAAGTATAGTTCTCACAACGGATCTCGATCGTCGTGAAATTAGCCGTTTCGATGCGCAATAGAGCTTTTTTAAACTAAATTGTTTTTGCGCATCACAAACGGCTAACCTTACGGAAGCCTAGATCCGCTGTGCGAATTATACAAGCTGCGCTTAGATTAGGGCTAGATTACCGTTGAATATTACTTATATTCAACGGTAATCCGACAATATTTTTATAAGTGTTTTTTTTAAACACCACTAAAGATGTATTTTCTATACCTAACATGCATTCTGTGATGTCCGCATGGGCGCTGCAAGCCTCTTACTTTGTGTTGAAGTATACTTACGTGCCGTTCTGTGAAATAAACTTAACTATGCCAGAAAAAAATCTATAAATGTATTTTTTCAGTTTTTATTTTCTGTACTAAAATTAATTATTGTAACTTGTTGTTTCTTGGTTGACTAACAAACCTGATGTGTAGAATATCTCACCTAAAAAACCATTGATAATATTACAACCAATTGTTATTCCACACAAAGTACAATGACGTCCGCTGTACATATAAAACAATGCACGATAATAATAGTATTATAGGTAATTATGTCATTATGATACGTCGTCACAGGCTGGTATGGACAGCTATTATTATTGGGTCAAAATCCCCTTTGAAAATCCCTTTTAAATAGGGTTTGGGAATTTTAGTATCAAAATCTCTAAAGCTTCAAGCTCAGTATAGAGGAAATGACACAAAAAAATCCCAAAATCCCCTTTGAAGGGTAATTCTCATTTACCTACTATTCTGTAAAATATTGTCCCATTTCTTGGGTACTTAGTTATTAGTAGTAGTATTTAGTATCTTCTGCATTTTGAGAATTCGTACTTACTTATGTAGGTACTGAAGTTCTAAAATATGCAAAATATCGAACAAGTTTAATTAGAGCTACCTGTTGTAATTTTTTTACTCTGTTTATTGGTGAAAAAATGCTAGGTAAAATAGGATAAAGTATTTCTCTACTCTACCTAATTTTTTCTTCTTACAGAACATTTTATAGGCACATATTAGTTGTCTTTCCATAAACAAAAAAAAAAAACAATTTTCGGAAACATCATAAAACTCTGACCAATGCAAAAATAAATATAAACTGTAGGTTTATTAATTTCAAATAACGAACGTCGGAAGTGCGTTCGGAATTCCGTTCACGCAGCACCATTGGGTATAGCGTGAGTGAAATGGAATCTCGGTCTCTGAACGCACGCGGTTATTGCGCATGCGTTATGTTGGTTTACGTCATGCTTTCTTACTTGTTATTGGCTCGTTATCATTAATGTAATAAGCCGATTAATTGAGCATGAAGCGCTTTTGTAGCTGGCAGTCGTTTCTAACTAAATAAATAATTAGGCACCGTTCCATTCATTTATTATTCGGATGGGTGACAGCAATGGCATTTATCTGTGCGCTTCCATGCTTCGGAGGGTAAAAAACAGTGGCAGAAACTTTTGAAAGGTCTTTTTGGTAACTAAGTACGTCTACCTAATTTACCTTACCTGGGCCACAGAACAGATATTAGTAGGTAAGGTAAAATCAGTTACAATCAGCGGATGCATTAATAAAGGCTGTAACTATTTCGATGCTGTTTGTTTCTTAACTAAAATTGCATCAACCTTCAAGCAACCTCGCTTCAAATTGTAACAATTTTTGCCAAAAATGTTGATAATTATTGCTAGATAGTGTGAGTGTAGCTTTTTAAAATCTGGTTCCGTATGTGCATCAAATTAGTAGATAAGTACCTTCCTAGGATTTTTTTTTCGATAACCCATTTGTAGCAATTTAACACAACATTAACTCTAATTATTAATTAGGTTTGTTTGAGTTAGTATAGGTCTCACGACGTAATGAATTTAGCCGTTTCGATGCGCAATGGAGCTTTTTCAAACTAAATTGTCTTTGCGCATCACAAACGGCTAACTTCACGGAAGCCTAGATCCGCTGTGCGACCTATACCTATTTTTATTTTTAGAAACTTATAAGTATTACAATAAGTTAGTAAATTATTTTTGTGAAAATTAATCAATACCTTTTTATCAACGCGGCGCGGCGGCGATGACTAAATATACATATTTTTGAAATTTTTTGATAACATCACCGAATTATGTACTTACGGAACCCAAAAACAGTTTAAATGAATCCTATTTACCAAAAACCACAGAACGGGGCTAATGAGCCGTTTTTAATTTAATTTTACCTTAATTAATAACAAAATAATTTCGAGTTATGATATACATATGATTGTAAACAAGTGCCTTGCCTTGACATACAATTATTTGTTTTTATTTTGTTGTTATTTGATTTGTAAAATAAGTACTTTTTTTATTTACTTAATGAAAACTGGTTTTTTTAAACAAATCTTTTCATTACAGACAACATTTTAACGTAACTATTCAAGTAACGTGCCACAGAAGTAAATTGCAAATTGCAATGCAACTGAAATCTCCATAAAAACTCCGATTTCAAAGGTTTTTTTTTCATTGCAAGATTGTAATTTTTAGAAAAAGAATAAGTAAATAAAGGCAAATGATACTTAGGGATCTGTTTGTAATTTTTATTTATTTGAATAGAACCTATCCTACTTTTAGCTACTTTTTAGTAGTATTTAGTTTTTAAAAAAAACCTACTACTTATTATAATTATGTTTCAGTTTCTTAGTAAGTAAGTGAGTGATTATGTTTCTTAGTAAGTAAGTGAGTGATTATGTTTCTTAGTAAGTAAGTGAGTGATTATGTTTCTTAGTAAGTAAGTGAGTGATTATGTTTCTTAGTAAGTAAGTGAGTGATTATGTTTCTCAGTAAGTAAGTGAGTGATTATGTTTCTTAGTAAGTGAGTGATTATGTTTCTCAGTAAGTAAGTAAGTGATTATGTTTCTTAGTAAGTAAGTGAGTGATTATGTTTCTTAGTAAGTAAGTGAGTGATTATGTTTCTTAGTAAGTAAGCGAGTGATTATGTTTCTCAGTAAGTAAGTGAGTGATTATTTTAAGATTTTAATTATCTCTTTTCACCTGAAATACAGAATAACCTAGTTCCGGCTCTAGTGTTATGTATATTTCATTTCATTCTACAGTTTATTCATTAAATAACTATCATTTAATAGCGAAGGACCGACCGATCTCTTACTCCTGGCTTTTTTAGTGGGTAGTGCTACTTGCTAACATTATTTCTCAGATAAGATATTCTCTCTCTCTCCTATACATTGCTCTTTCTAATGATGCCTTTCTTCCTTTTCATATCCACTCTATTCAACGCGTAGAAGCTGTTTCAATAAAAAACAAGTCTATTATTTATTGAAACTTCACCATTAATCAACATTTGAGAATCTACAAACCGACAGAAGTTCATTATCGTCGGACTTCTACTTAATTCCATTAATCATTCGTTAACCGATGACAGCTATCAATTAACTGTTAAGTGGAGTTCGGACTTGGGTTATTTCAGTTAATAACTTTTTATAACTTTATCTTAGTGACTGACAGACTGACAAAATTGTTTTATTCAATAGAGTCACAAGGAGATTGTCTTTGGCTATCTTGTCAAAACGAAATGGGTCTTCCCATTTTAATTATTTTTCTCGTGTTATTTTAAGTTTTGTTGCGTAAATTTGGTGGCAGTTTATCCAATTTAACTTGTTTACTTAGCACAAGTGTAAGTAATTGAAATGGAGGGGTGATGTTGGTTGGTAATTTAGTCAAAGTCTTTCCAAGAGAATTTTGAAAGAAAAGTCATCGTTTCTTTCCAAATTTCGTTTGTTTACGTTGCTAAGCGACAATCAAACTAATACACTTGACACTGGCAAAATTGTGGCAACTAGCCACAGAGGCCATAAAAGAAAAGAAGAAGAAGAGTCACAAGGATCACTTTGAAACGTCATACAAGCTAGGTAAACGCCAGTTCCGACCCATATCGTTAAAGAACTTACTAAGGCTGAATTCCTATCGCTTATTAGGGCACGATCCTTGCTATGGATTCTTAGTAAAGTTGAAGCTCTTTGTCCCAAGATTTTTGGAATATAAGTAGGTAGTATAACCTACGTAGATAGTTTAATTATTAGGTATTTATGTTAATGTTGAAATTGTTCTATTTAAGTTGTTATTATTTTGTTACCTTACAGGGCTGACATGAACATGTTGTTTAAAAGTCCCTTTAAAATTATTGAATAAAAAATAAATAAAAAAAAAGATATAAATCATTATCTGTAAATATCATGCGCGATTCAAGATAATATTAAAAGTGTGGCTTGGTACTAAACCCAATGTTACCATATTAAAAAAAGTTTTTTTTAACGATTTTTAAAGAGATTTTTGTTTGATAGGTAATTCAAAAGTAGTCCCAATAATAATATCGTAATTGGTTAATCACTTTTTGAATAAATGATATGAAACCTGTCAATAACTGTAACGTCTCGTCACCACAAACAATCGAAATAATTTTTAAACTGCAGTCGGTTTTTGTTTTTTTTTATAAATAAAATCAAATCAAATCAAATCAAATGTAATTTATTTGCCTATAAGTATGGTAAGTAGAAATATTATAGTGGTTCTTACGAGTCTAGATTATATTAAGTAGGTACTCACTTAGTAGTTACTCATACTTTTGCTTCTGTTTTGAAGCGTGCAAATATTAAATATTATTAAGGTCGAGTTTCATGTTAAAATAAAAAATAAATATATAATAATAATAAATATATAATATAATATATAATAATAAATAATATTAAATGACAGCTGTAGAGATAGGTACAATGACAAAATTCCAAAGTTCACTAACATCGATGCTCCCGGCTAAAACATAATCAAAAAGAGAAGTTCATTTCACACGAGTAAATGCTTGTTGAGTAACCGCGCCCCGAGCGAATGATAAAGATCGTTAAATCGATTACAATGAATCGAATCGACTTAGGCTCGTTACAAACGGAGCGGTTTTTTTTAGACTTTTATTTTATAAGTCAAGGATAACTTAACTAAACCAGCAACAAACGAATAAAAAATATGAGGCATACCTCGTAGCACCCAGACAAAGCGCACCCGCACCGAAGTACTCCCACATACTATCGCATTCGCTCGGCATCTACCGAAATGAATCGAACCCCCGAGACACGATGACGCGTCGTATGCATACATTTATTCGTTGAACACCACAATTATGATTAATTATATATAACTGACCCGCGCGGTTTCACTCGCGGTATTTTTCTCGCATTTTTCCATTTATCTCACGTCTTCGTGACCAAAATCAGCTAAATTACTAGTATTTTAGGCCTTTGGGTGGCCTAAAAATTCTGGCACCAGAGTTGGCTACTGACTCATAACGAGCTTACTTACTTAGCTAAACGGTCGAGCCGCTCTCGAGTTTTAGCGAGAATAACGCACAGCAGTTCATTTTTATATTAGAAGATGATTGATCATGAATTTCACGATCATCGGAGTACCCAGAGACGGTGCTAGGTCAGTTGCGCCGGCGCAGTGTGTCGCGCGCCTTAGCTCTTCACTTTCGCCTCTAATTGGGCGATAAATATGTAATTATCAGCAAACGCACGATAGAAAGCACGCGATCCCACGGTCCTTGTGCTTCTGTGTGACATGTCACTATCGTAACATGAGGCTGTTCGCCCATCTAACTAGCACTGAGTAACGTGGCTCGAGCACGATACAGGAAACTAAATAAATGATTGCCTGGAAGAATCACTACCATCGTAACATTAGGCTGCTCCCCCATCTAACAGGCACTGAGTGACGTGAGACGTGACACAGAAAACTAAATATACAAGGTTATCTGATAGAAATCGTCATGTGTAGTTTATGACGTTTTATATTTTTATGTATGTTATGATTTATTTAAACAATAAATTCAAATTGAAAAGAATTTTATCTTTATTCAATTACACTTTGAAACGTCTTACAATGTTATAATATTCATTGGTGCACAGCCGAGTTCCGAACCAGCGATATTCACATCGATACCCATCCCACTGAACCAACACGGCTATTTCCATGTCCCATTATTACAGTTACATAAAATAGTTCCCATAACAAGAAAGTTAATTGAATACCTTAAGTTTTATTGTACAAAAACTGCTTTATAATATATGGTTTACGCAATGTTTACGCCTAATTAATCCACGTCTCGTTACGATTACGTTTGTCATTGCGTAAAAGTTGTACTATAAACTAATTGTTAATTTTATGTGAAACACCGCAGTACAAGATAATCTGCCTCCAAGCAGTAGTGTGCAAGCTGCACTGTGTTTACGTTTGGGCATTGTAGCAAGTGAAATTACTGGGCAAAAGAGACTTAAAAGCTACGTCTCAGGGTGACAAGCGCAGTGCAGTGCCACGCTTTGGGTGACACTGACTGTTATGGTCAGAAGACCTTTACATCTTTGCTAACATGAAATAGAAAATAAAAGAAAAACGATTTCGCGCATCGATTTTTTATCGATGTTTGCGCGTCTGTAAAACAAGAGGTCTCAGTTATCTGGTTAGTGTATATAATTCTAACTAAATACTGAACTAGTTTGGACGAGTGGCTCCACCCACACAGACGTGACCGGCACCCACGGACCGACCTTGGACATGTCTCCATAAGTAATTCAACTCGCTCTATCATACTAAATACATAGTGCATTATTGTGATAGCTTTTACTAGGAGTTAAGGTCGCGATTATATTTAAGCCACGAATACTCGCAGTTATTCGGTATTCTAAATTACTAGATTTTTTTGTATATCAGCAAATGACTAAACGGTTAAGTCGCTCGCCTGATGTTAAGCGCTACACCTGAACAGTGACCATGACAGCAGTGTCATTCAAAGCCTCAAGTTTATAAGTTTTGCGTAGCGCTGCTCTGCGCTCATCACCCCGAGACGTTTCGCCCAGTACCTATACAGGGTCATTCATTATCAACCTGACAAACTTAAGGGATAGGTTCCACACAAATAAAAATATATGTACCTATAATTTTTTTTTTGTGTATTTTGTCTTAAAAATCACAAGTAAACAAAAAAAAATCGATTACGTTTTTCCACTCAATTATTATTTATCATTGTTGGGAACCGAGTTATGCGACGTAATAATGAAATATTCGAGTGTGCGCGCCCCGTAACGGGTCAAGGACACGCGCAGGTCAAGGACGCGCGGGTTATTGACCCGCGGTTCATTGACGCGCGGGTCACTGACACGTGCCGAGCGCTGCCTTTTCGATTTCTAACAAGGTTAACTAATTACTAAACAGAATTACGTATTTTTTTTTAAATATAAGAAAAAACGTTTAGAAAAAAAAAGCACAAGTATTTTTTTTTAATGTGTGGAACCTCTTAAGTTTGTCAGGTTGATAATGAATGACCTTATAAAAGTAAGTTCGTATGAGTCAGTGGCCAACACTAGTGACAGAGTTTTTAAGTTTTTTTCGCTGAGTAATTAAAGAAACATGAAATTAGGAGGGTTAAAGTATAGTTCTCACAGCGGACCTCGGCCGTCGTGAATCGGCCGTTTCGATGCGTAATGGAGCTTTTTCTAACTAAATTGTCTTTGCGCATCACAAACGGCTAACTTCACGGAAGCCTAGATCCGCTGTGCGAACTATACTCTCGGCGAATCTCAGCCATAGTGTAGTTAGCTGTTTTGATGTGCAATGCTTACTGGAGCTTTTTCAAATTAAATTAAATTAAGAGTAGTAGAGTTCTTTGTGATAGAGCTCGTCCGGGGAACTGCCTTTTTCTGCCGCCAGCAGTAATGATCGCATTGCTGTGTTCCGGTGTGAAGGGTATGGTTTCCGGTGAAATTACTGGCACATGAGGCTTTCAATCTTAGCCTCAAGGTGGCAACCCGCGAGTGATACCTCTGGCTCTGGTATTGCAAGCGTCCATAGGTTGCGGTAACCGCTTACCATCTTGTGGACCGTACGCTTGGTTGCCACTTTAGTTGTATAAAAAAAAAAACGTTCAGACATCTGTCAAGAGTACCTATCTACATTTCTCCAAAAGCCTAGGGGTTCAAACAAAAGAGTAACCGAAATTCAACAGAATGCTGTCAGAACATTTTGACTTGTTAGGTACTAATTAAAGGGTCGATCTGCCCAACACAGAGTACCGAGTGATATGACCTCGACTCGATTCCAAATCGCTTATAGAGATACCGATCTGTTCCGATTGTTACTAATCGATTAAATTGGTTGTTTTGGACACACCATGTAATCCTATTCGAAGCTCTGTTTTCAAAAAATAAAGATGTACTTAGAGCACTTTTTTTTTTTTTTTTTTCTTTGGCTTCGCGCATTTTGCGCATTTGCCATTTTTTTTTTGTGTAGAGCACTTGTGGGTAGCACTGGTAATAATGATATGTTTGCAATAGTTTTACATTCAATTTAAAATAAGTTCAAAAAAAATATTTTCAACGCACCTTCTTTTCTTTTTTTGACAAACCTTTTTGTGGTAAAAAACTATTTCGAATGAAAGTTTTCTATTCTAAATTCGAATCTTTCTAGTATAGCGCTCATCTATAAGAAGTTTCTATTAGAAACAAAGTTTCTTAATTGAGTACTACAAGGAGTTTGCATGAAAATAATAATTATTAAAAATATTATGTTTTTATTCTGGGTCTTGTAGTACTATAGTATAGTAGGTGACATAGATAAGGAATCCTTAGTGTAGATTGTGTGACCGTTGAATCTTACCTATATAATTATTTCAAAGGGGAAAGTTTTGCATTTTTGTTTGTAGCGAATAAATTCAAAAACTACTAGTCCGATTTCAAAAATTCATTCACTATTTGAATGCTACGTTATTCCTGAGTAACTTCTATATTTTATGTCCACCTGTGCGAAGCCGGGACGAACCGCTAGTGTGTTATATTGTGTTATAAATACCAAGGATATATACGCTTGTCCATAATCTTAATTAATAATATTTTATTATCTTGTTTCAGGTAAGTTAATCAAGAATGCACCATCATTACGAGTGATAAGGGCCCTGGGTGAATGTTAAGTTTTTTAATTTTAACAAGCAGACCCGCGCGGTTTCCCCCGTAGTTTTTCAGTTTTTATGCTATCCCACAGGAACAGTCAATTTATACGGGATAAAAATTAGCCTATGTGTAACGCCAGAACTTAAATCATCTACATTTCAAATTTCATCACAATCGATTCAGTCGTCACGGAGATACGGGGTAACAAACATGCTTTCGCATTTATACGCTAATAGGATTAATAAATAGTAAAAATATGTCGTTTACGCAGTGTTTAAGTCATTGGTGACGAGCGATGTGGCGCAGCGGGCGCAGGTCCGCCTGCGACGCAGAGGTTGCAAATTCGATTCCCGCCTCGGGACAAATGTTTGTACGATCTACAAATATTTGTTGCGGGTGTTCTGGGTATTTCCTATATTTAATAAAAAAAATATCTATCTATGTATTGTATTGTATTAAGTATTATATCAGTCATCTACTACCCATAACACAGCTCTGTTTAACAGCAGCTTACCTTGGGGCTAGATGATGCTGTGTGGATCGTCCAGCATTATTTATTTATTTATTTGTTTATTGGTAGAGCTCTTAGGCCGCCAGAAGGCCTCCATCATGGCCTAACTGCTATCATCATCATTAACCTATTGCAGTCTACTGCTGGACAGGCATTTTTACCCTCCTGATATTTTAACCCTCCGAAGCACGGAACCGATCAGATGAAATTACCATTGGCGGTCACCCATCCGAATAACAACCTCACGGAACGTTGCATAACTTAGCTAAGGCACTAGCGGCTTGACCTTGTATTAATTAGATATTTAGGTAATAATGTAATATTACTCAAGTTTTCTAGAAACCATATCAAAATGCGTGTCCTTAGATCAATCGGCGGCATTATGTCGAAATTGACGTTATAGGCCTATACAGATAACAGAGGTATTCGTTGCTAACATATTATTTGTAGCTGAAACCAGCACCGCTACACCTACATGGAACGGCATTAGAGCTGAAATAGGACCATTTCTGGCTAGACTCTATTACAACCGGCCTATCTATTATAAATGTGTATAATTATTGTGCGCTGTTTGTTGTGTGTGTGTCCAGAATAAATAAATAAATAAATAATGCTGGACAATCCACACAGCATCATCTAGCCCCAAGGTAAGCTGCTGTTAAACAAAGCTGTGTTATGGGTACAATACAATACTATTTTTTATAAAAAATACCCAGAACACTCGGAACAAATATTTGTAGATCGTACTAACATTTGACCTGAGGCGGGAATCGTACCCCCAACCTCGACGTCGCAGGCGGACCTGCTAGAATTAATGTATTTTTTTTCTTTCTTTAGTGACCTGCCCCGATACCATGAACTCTTAGAGCGATTCAAATTAGGACCTAAACTGAATTGTCAAAAAATTTTGTACCATGAAATTAATAATTATTGAAGTCATGGTACAAAATTTTTTGACACTTCAGTTTAGGTCCTAATTTGAATCGCTCTAAGAGTTCATGGTAGGGGGGTCAGTTTAGGTCCTAATTTGAATCGCTCTAAGAGTTCATGGTAGGGGGGGTCAGTTTAGGTCCTAATTTGAATCGCTCTAAGAGTTCATGGTAAGGGGGTCAGTTTAGGTCCTAATTTGAATCGCTCTAAGAGTTCATGGTAGGGGGGTCAGTTTAGGTCCTAATTTGAATCGCTCTAAGAGTTCATGGTAAGGGGGTCAGTTTAGGTCCTAATTTGAATCGCTCTAAGAGTTCATGGTAGGGGGGTCAGTTTAGGTCCTAATTTGAATCGCTCTAAGAGTTCATGGTAGGGGGGTCAGTTTAGGTCCTAATTTGAATCGCTCTAAGAGTTCATGGTAAGGGGGTCAGTTTAGGTCCTAATTTGAATCGCTCTAAGAGTTCATGGTAGGGGGGGTCAGTTTAGGTCCTAATTTGAATCGCTCTAAGAGTTCATGGTAGTGGGGGTCAGTTTAGGTCCTAATTTGAATCGCTCTAAAGTTCATGGTAAGGGGGTCAGTTTAGGTCCTAATTTGAATCGCTCTAAGAGTTCATGGTAGGGGGGCTGACCTCCCCCGGCTTCACACAGGTGCTTTACCTGTACCTGAATATTTCTTATTTATAAGAAAACCACATTAAAAATCTATTGCAAAAATTTGCGTACACACATTATAGAAACAAAACGAACTAAAAGAATAAGAAAAGGTTTGACGATGTGTCCGTCTGCGACGCAGGAGGTTGCGGGTTCGTTACCCGCCTTGGAACAAATGTTTGTACGATCTGCAAATATTTGTTCCGGGTGTTCTGGGTATAATAATATAATAATAATGTTGGAAAATCCACACAGCATCATCTAGGTAAGCTGGTAGCCAGCCCCAAGGTAAGCTGCTGTTAAACAGCTGTATTATGGGTACTAGATGATTGATATATACTTAATACAATACAATACATAGATAGATATTTTTTATTATATATAGAAAATACCCAGAACACCCAGGACAAATATTTGTAGATCGTACAAACATTTTACCCGAGGCGGGAATCGAACCCGCAACCTCCGCGTTGCAGGCGGACCTGCGCCCGCTGCGCCACATTGGTCGTCAAATTTTCTATATATAATAAAAAATATCTATTTATGTATTGTATTGTATTAAGTATATATCAGTCATCTAGTACCCATAACACAGCTCTGTTTAACAGCAGCTTACCTTGGGGCTAGATGATGCTGTGTGGATTGTCCAGCATTATTTATTTATTTATTTTTGGACTATTATAGAGCGTGAATAGGCCCGGGCCATTAAACCCGCGTGGGTGTTGACAGTTAGCACGCCTAATAAGGCCCATTTGGAATGTAAAGATTTTATCGTTTGGCCTAGTTGTAGTGGCTTTATCAAATGATTTATTTTAATACAATACCAGAGAATCTACCCGGAAGACTCTTATTAACCGACTTCACAAATGAGGAGCTTATAAATAGCACAATTAGTTCATGCTTTTTTTAAAATTAAAATCGTGTCAATAAGTACATTCTCTAGATATATTACTTATAATTTGTTTTAGTCTAAGTTTTTAACATGGTGTAGTCTAAAAGTCAAAAATGTTATTTAGCTGCTATTATTAGTATTCTAAAAAGGGGCATTTTGCGAAAGGAATGTTTTTTATACAACTAAGTGGCAACCATGCGTACGGCCCACAAGATGGTAAGCGGTACCGCAGCCTTTGGGTGCTTGCAATACCAGAGGTACCACTCACGGGTCGCCACTCTGAGACGTAGATCGAGTCTCATGTGCCTGTAATTTCACCGGAAACCCTACCCTTCGGACCGGAACACAGCAATGCAAACATTACTGCTTGACGGCAAATATATGAATGGTGGTAGTCCTCCCCCGGACGAGTTCTATCACAAAGAACTCAACTACTCCTTACGTTCTGCGAAAGGGACTTCATTTATGTGAGAATGGGACATTTGGGACCTTTTGCGAAAGGAACAAAGAGACGTCCATGCGACCAAATCTTTTATTGGTGCCATAAAATCTGTTACGGCACGGTAATACCATAGATTAGAAGATTTAGAAGCACCGTATAATAAGGCCCGGGCCGCGACCTACTTGCCCAGCGACGTAGCAGACAAACGCAGGAAGTCTTGTGACATTTTCGTGTCTAGTTACTACTTACCACTCCAAGGATATTGCCTAATTATTATTAAGAGTAGTAGAATTCTCTGTGATAGAGCTCGTCCGAGGAAGGACTACCACCATACATATATCTGCCCCCAAGTAGTAATGCTCGCATTGCTGTGTTCCGGTGTGAAGGGTATGGTTTCCGGTAAAATTACTGGCACATGAGGCTTTCGATCTAAGCCTCAATGTGGCAACCCGCGTGTGACATCTCTGGTATTGCAAGCGTCCATAGGCTGCGGTAACCGCTTACCATCTTGTGGGCCGTACGCTTGTTGCCACTTCAGTTGTAAAAAATAAATATGGCTTTTGTATCGAAAAAATGAGGCATTACTCGTAGCGCACCCAGATGAAGCATTATTCCTATCTGTCACCTAGTTTTGTTCCCTTAAGGTGACAGATCGCACAAAAAAAAGCGCACCTTGCTAATATATATTTTTTTTGTTTAATACCATTAAAGTGGCAAACCAAGAAAAAAAAAAACAAAAATAAAAAATTATTTATTTCAGTAGAATCACAAGGTTCACCTTGAAACGTCTTAGAAACTAGGAAAATTTACACCAGTTCCAACGCGCCCATGCCGTAAAAGAACTGGCAACAACAACGGCTTCCTATCGCTTTTTTGGCATGACCCTTGTTATGGATGCCGAGTAGAGTTGGAGCACATTCGTTCCAAGCTTTTTTATCATCTAGATAATCGGTTATTTTATAGTAAGCTTTTTAAGACAGTTTTTGTTTAACTAAGTTTTTAAATTTTCCAATTGATAAATTTTGTATGTCGCTTGGGACTTTGTTAAAGAAGCGTACGGGCCACTAGATTGTAAGCGATTACCGTAGCCTATGTACGGATGCAACATAATAGATATCACTTGCGTTTTACCCCGAGATAGATGGAAAGTCTCATGTGCCTGTAATTTCACCGGAAACCATAGCCTTCGGAACCGGAACAAAGCAATGCGAGCATTACTGCTTGGCGGCAGAAAAAGGTATGGTGGTAGTTCCTCCTCGGACGAGCTCTATCACAAAGAACTCTGCTACTTGAATGTGTTTTTATTAATGTTTTTTTTTTTCTCCCTCTGTTCTTTTCTTTATTTAGTGTAACACTTTTTTGACCTTGTATTTTGTTTGTGCTAAATAAACGATTATTCTGTTCGTCAAATAAATTAAGTTATCTAATAATGTGTAATAGTGTAGGTAATAATTACTCTATGTAATGCAGCCAGGCCTAAATTCCTGTGATACTTTCGCCCACACAAAGTCCGTACATTAGGCATTTTGCGTAATTTTCGCCGCCGTGCCTACTTTACAATCTGGTTTTAGGCCTAATACATAAACTAGTAAGAACATAGAAGTGACACTCCTTAAAGCCCTCATATTTATGTGCTCTAATCCCACACGAATAAATTAAAAAATGCAAAAAGTTGCAAACTGTTTTATTTAATTTAATTTTATTTTATTGATTAAATTCACAAAACAGATTACAATCCATAAAAAAATTACATGTTTAGCTTAATCAATAGGTAATAATCTAGATTCATAATCAAATATGTGAATATGACAATGTTTCAGAAGTTTATACCTAACATCCCAAATATTATATGGCTCATGTAAGTGAGACTTGAGCCTACAATCTTTGGGTAACTCCAATTTGTCCGCTTGATACGCGGCTGCTCTATCAATTGCCATTGAAACATGTTACGCTTGCTTAAAATAATCTTTGGAAAGGCTCGAAGCACTGAGTTAGTGTCAAAATTTCCATTGAAAATCTCCGTAAAGAGGATTTTAAGAGTTTAGTGTCAAAATCCCCTTTGAATCTTCAAGCTGAGTCTAAAGGGAACCGATTCCGATAGCTCAACCTACAGGGGAAAAGTTGCAGTTATCCAATCCTGTTCAACGACTAAGTTAATTAACTTCATTGATAAGAGGTGTCGCATTGCTTAATAAATTAGTTATTTGTTTTAAAATGTTCACCATCATATAAAGATAAATAGTTTCTAAAGTCAATTAAATAAATAAACATGTAAAATTCGCCTGCCAAGTCAAAGCCTGTACAATGACTTACTTATTGCGGCGGTTCACGCAAAACTTTACAATTCTTGTTTGTCAGCGAGTTTCGTATCTATCAGCTGTTGTTATTTATTAACCTGGACCTAGGTTTAAATTATGCTCTAGAAAAACCGGAATCACACCAGAAATTGGGAAATTTTATCAGATTATCTGTTAGATTGTTGGCAAATTGCAGACAGCTCAATAAAAGGTGCCAGTTCTAAATAAACGTGGGTTGTATTGGAATTCACACGAATTATGCAACGTTCGGGATGGTTGGGCGACCTCTTGGCATTTATATGTTTTCTTTGAACCCCTTTAAAAGGTTGTTAGGCATTTTGCTATGTTCGGACAAGCCAACTAACCTGTAAGTTAGTTTTCGAAAAACTATCATACAAAGCCAGGTAGTAAGGCCGCCTGAAGGACTCCGTTATGACCAAACGCTGGGACTGAAAGCTTAATGTGCCCTCCAGGCTCCAAAGCACGGAAGCGCTTAGTTGGAATCACTGGCGGTCACCCATCCTAATTGTGACCCGTAGTGAATCTCGCATAATCTTTATCTCTACATTAAAAATACGCTTCCGTCTGTCCTCTGGTTGTATGTATCTGGAAGAGATCGCTCTTAGCGATAAGACCGCTCATTGTACTTCCGCTACTAGTTTATGTATTGCTTTTATGTTTTTTTTTCTTTATGTAAGGCATTTGGCATTCTTTAGGCCCTGCAGTGGGTTATAATCTTCGTGTAATCCCGATGTCCCCGTTAACCGTGTCCCGTTAATGGGGACAGTGGGATATTAAATTTTTTAATTTAATTTAGTTAGTGATTGTATGTTGACATTTTAATTTATGATTTCTTTGTATATCATGACTAATTATTATTTCCTTGGATTTAATCTGTCAAAATTATTATCATTAGTATTCTATATTATTGTACCTATCATTTAATTATTGTTATTTTCTGTCTTTAATTATTGTAATTGGGATTAAATCCGTTTTAATTAAAGTAAATTAATTAATTAATTAATTAATTAATAAAATTATTAAAAAACATTCGTTGTCCCCATTGTCAATAATCTATTAATGGGGACAGAAACATTTAAATAAAATCTTTTTAACATAAAAGGACCAATTTCATAATGGCCTAGGTCTTTGTAACACCATAGAACAGTTGGAAGAAAATATATGAAACTAACAGTAACAAACAATTTTATTTTTAAGTAGACAAAAAGTTCTAAATGAAAAATGTTTATTGTGTTGAGTTTCCTAAAGCGGTAACACTAGAGGTCCGCCATGACAGCTATTAGCCAATGATCGTGACGCATCTTGACTTTGACAGTACCCAATAACCCAGTTGTTCGTTAAACCCGCCATGTTGTTTTGCATTGTGTTGCACTCCTTCACAAAGATAAACTTACTTTAGATTATGAAAGAAGCCAAAATAAAATAAATAAACAATGATAAATAGTTTCTTTAATGATTATCTAATTATCTAGACCCCTACAAAGGACCAAGGCCCGGCTCCAAACTGCGTGAAACAAGTCTTTTAATTCCATTGTCTTGAAATAAAATTATAACAAGCTCTCATAAAAAGCTAAACTCTTAAACTCCTAGTAAGGGTATGGTCCCACCGCGGGCGTGGGAACGACCGCGGCTCCAATTACAGCGGGCGCGGTTATCTACAAACGTACTGTAGGGTGACTATGAATACGAGCTCTTGTTATCTCGATACCCGATAAGTGAGTGGCAGGCTCGGTTCCCGTTGGAGGACAAAATGATTGCATAATCAGCAAAATAATTAACTTTTTTAGATTTCTCAAATTTTGACAGTTCAGTTCCCATCCAGGACAATTAATTTTGTGTAATTTTTGAGTACAGATGCACATGAACTTACAAAAATGTATATACATAGAGTAGTAGAAATCTTTGTGATAGAAATAGAGCTCGCCCGGGGAAGGACTACCACCATACATATTTCTGCCGCAAAGCAGTAATGCTCGCATTGCTGTGTTCCGGTGTGAAGGGTATGGTTTCCGGTGAAATTACTGGCACATGAGGCTTTCGATCTTAGCCTCAAGGTGGCAACCCGCGAGTGATACCTCTGGTATTGTAAGCGTCCATAGGCTGCGGTAACCGCTTACCATCTTGTGGGCCGTACGCTTGGTTGCCACTTCAGTTGTGGTATGGGACATATTTAGTGGTATGGGAACTAGATCCCATAGTTCAAGCTTTGCTGAGTTTGTGGCTAGATGGCGGTGTTTAAAAATGTCCGAATTCGGGACGTAGTTAGTCTTGCTGCTAGGAGGCAATAATGATATTGGCTAGGATATTAAAAGTATTTTAAGACCAAAATTAGCCGAATCGGTCCAGCCGTTTTCGAGTTTTAGCGAGACTAACGCACGGCCCACCTGATGGTAAGCGGTTACCGTAGCATGTACACTTGCAACATCATAGATATCACTTGCGTGTTAACTTGAGTTAGATGGAAAGTCTCATGTGCCTGTAATTTCACCGGAAACCATACCCTTCGAGCATAAAAATAAAACAAACATTCCATTCTATTAAAAAATATGTTAAAAATAATAATTTGTATTAATTATCTCATGAATAGTGGTCACCCACACCGTGTCACGATGCACCCAGCGGCGATCGCAGACTGATTGCAGTAAACTCAGCTTTAATACAAGCAATATGCTGACAGTTTGGTTATACGTTTACGAACCAAGAAACAAAAGACCGTTCATCGTAACATTGTGTCATTCTGTTATAGTGTTATCTGCGTTATGGCCAGGCGTGGTGCTTAACACTAAGTTAACACTACGTAACACATAATGTGACACTCTGTTATGGTGTTATTAGTGTGAGATATGACGCTTAACAAGACCGCTTAACCGTTATTCGCTGGCATAGTTTTTATATTTTAAATCTGGCAACGGGTTCCTATTGTTTTTGAAGGAGTGTAGGCCGCCCGAAGGCCTCCATCATGGCCTAACGAGTGTACCGCAACTCATGATAATGATAACCAAAAAAGTTTTCTTGAATTGTGTAAAATTTATCTATAAATAAACTCTTTCTCAATATTAATATACTTTTAATTATAAATTAGTAGGTCAACAAGTTCATAGGTCAATGAACAGATACACTTTACGCGGGAAATGTATCGTAATTTCAAGCACTTAGTCAGCTGCGATGGTGGTGTAATGGTCAGCATAGTTGCCTTCCAAGCAGTTGATCCGGGTTCGATTCCCGGCCATCGCACATTTTTGCATATTTTTATTTCATTTTTATTTAATCTTTTATGATAAAAAAATTTGAATTTTAAACTTTAGAATTCATAAAGCAAATTACAAACGTAGAAAAAAATCTTTTAATTTTTTTCTATTGTTTTTTCAATTCATTTCATCAAAAATAGTTTTACACCAAAGTCGGCTAACTAAATCCGGGTTAAAAAAAGTAAGTAAGTTCGTATGAGTTGTGGCCTACTCTGGTGACAGAGTTTCTAGGCCGCCCGAAGGCCACTGTCATGGCCTAACTTTGAAAAAGCCAGGGTCAAAATAAAATATATTAAATATTTAACAATGGTGTTATTACTGGCGTTTCGTTAATGTCGGACAGTTTCACAATTGTATTATTATAAGTGAACGAATAGCCCGCTGGGAACAGAGACGCATTCAGGATTACCTATCGGGGTTATCCTACAAAATTTATCCAACCAAAAAGAATCATATCTGGGGTAAACGGCGCACTCTGAAAATACCTTAACAATTTTATATTAAAACTCCTGTTTTGACTTCAATAAATTGAATTATTAAAATACAGGCAGAATGAAAAAAAATATATACCTAAACAGAATGCGTAATAAAATTAAAATATTTTGTTATTGAAGACTGTATTGCTTGCACAATCTAGATTATAACAATTTAATATGCCTTATCTGCAAGTTCATCAATGACTCACAAACGCACTCTTGCGGAATTTCTACAAACGAGGCCTTACAAGGCCGCCAAGGTCACGATGCAACTTACAACCTACTAGCAGTCCGTCCCAGCTTCGGTTGCAATGAAGCCGCACCCATGCGAAGCCGGGGCGGGTTTCTAGTAATAGATATAGCCTATGTTATTCAGGGATAATGCAGCATTCTAATATTGAAAGAATTTTTGAAATAGGACCAGTAGTTTTTGAGTTTATTCGTAACAAACAAGAATACAAAAATACATGTCCTCTCTCTTTAGCTCTAGACAAGTGACGGGGAAGCGCCAATATCAGATCTATATAAGGACTCGCTCGCGCCGCGGAAGGTCACAAGGGGTGACTGACTCATAATAAAAATTCACACTATCAATTTACTGATATCCCTAAATGGTATAAATACGGAAGAAAAAAAAGGCATTTAATTCGACATTTTGGAGATCATTAATGTTGAAGGATGGCACCGGTGATAAATTGTAAATTTATATTTAATGGCGCTGTTATCGAGTTTTATTCGTTGTACAAATCGAATTTAAAGTGCAAGGCACACCAAGAGCTGGGCTAACTTAGCTCACACTAAATTTATGAACATGTAATGAGATAAGTATAGTTCGCACGGCGGATCTAGGCTTCCGTGAAGTTAGCTGTTTGTGATGAGCAAAGACAATTTAGTTCGAATAAGCTCCATTGCGCATCGAAACGGCTAACTTCACTACTGCCGAGATACGCCTCTTTTACTAAATGTCGTTGGTTCATGGTCCATTTTCTGATTCAAATCAAAAATGTAAATAAAAAAGAAAAAAACAACATTTTCTATAGAGAAGCATCGATACTGAAATCTTTTACTAAATTATGAAAGATTTTTAAGACATTCATTCTACACTTGACGCTATGAACAGAAGTATAAACCGATAGGAAACCGTAGCATAATCGATTATTTAGATGATAAACCTTGGGACGATATGCTCCAACTCTACTCGGCATCCATAACAATAATAAATAAATATAAATAAATAATGCTGGACAATCCACACAGCATCATCTAGCCCCAAGGTAAGCTGCTGTTAAACAGAGCTGTATTATGGGTACTAGATGACTGATATATATTTAATACAATACAATACATAGATAGATATTTTTTATTATATATAGAAAATACCCAGAACACCCGGAACAAATATTTGTAGATCGAACAAACATTTGTTCCGAGGCGGGAATCGAACCCGCAACCTCTGCGTCGCAGGCGGACCTGCGCCCGCTGCGCCACATCGGTCGCCAACAATAGCAAGGATCATGCCAAAAAGCGATAGAAACCCAGCCGGTGTTGTTGCACTTTTACGGCATGGGCGCGTTGGAACTGGCGTGGCGTTTTCCTAGCTTCTAAGACGTTTGTGATGCAAATGAATAACGCACTTTAGATTTTTGAACTAAATTGTCTTTTTTTTTATACAACTGAAGTGGCAACCAAGCGTACGACCCACACGATGGTAAGCGGAGCCTCATGTGCCAGTAATTTCACCGGAAACCATACCCATCACACCGGAACACAGCAATGCTCACATGACTGCTTTGCGGCAGAAATAGGTATGGTAGTAGTCCTTCCCCGGACGAGCTCTATCACAGAGAACTCTACTCTTCAAAGATAATGGTGGCTATACTGTCAGAATATTAAGTTTCGGACATTAAGGACATTTAAATAGACCATTCTGTCTTTGCGCATCACAAACGGCTCACTTCAGGATGGCCGAGAACCGTTAACAGTAATATCTCGCAGTGTAGTTCGAACCTTAAAAGTCAATATTATTATTTATTAAGCTTATGCCATCAATTATTGGACACGGTTATAGTTCAGGGCGAAATGGAGGAGTTTTGTTTGGGGATAATTGTGACCGTACGATCTGTTACTAACCTTTATGAAATTAAAGACAGTGGACTTAATTAGTTCCTGTTCAATGTTTTCATACGACGACCGATGTGGCGCAGCGGGCGCAGGTCCGCCTGCGACGCAGAGGTTGGATCTACAAATATTTGTTCCGGGTGTTCTGGGTATTTTCTATAAATAATAAAAAATATCTATCTATGTATTGTATTGTATTAAGTATATATCAGTCATCTAGTAGGTACCCATAATACAGCTCTGTTTAACAGCAGCTTACCTTGGGGCTAGATGATGATGTGTGCATTGTCCAGCATTATTTATTATTTTATTTATTTTAATATATTCATCATACTCATCATCATGCCTTCTAATTTAATGTTAACACTGGTCTTATCTCGGGCGAGAGTGATTGAGGCTTGATCTACCACGCAGACCCAATGAGGCACGCCTTTCTAATTTATAGTTTTCCTTCATCTTTACATCATTACCACTAGACAACCAGTGAAACAAGCCGTTTAATTAGCAGGTCAAGCAAATTTTGATTTGCGAAATCAAACCTGCGCTTACACAGCCTGACTTGCCACCGAGGCCTTTGATAAAACGTGAATCAGTACCACAGAACTATATTTAAGTAGAATGAGTGAGTGTATGTACCTCGCGTGCCGAAAATACGGGCTAAGTAAGGGCTGCGTAACCTCTATAATCGCAGCGAAACTCAATCAGTACCACAGATAAGTGAGTGTATGTACCTCGCGCGCCGAAAAGACAGGCTAAGTAAGGGCTGAGTAACCTCTTTACTCGCCGCGAAACTCTCTGCTCACAACAGGGGGCGGTGTGGTGTGGCAGTGCCTAGAATCGGTTTGCCGCGTTCTTATCGATGCTTTTAAATCATTCATTTTATCGCGGCTATGTTTCCCATCACTAAAATACATGTGTAACTTACAAATACGCAAAATGTCACACGCTCGGTTTCCATACAAATCGACGAACTCTTTCATTCTACTTAAATATAGTTCTGTGATCAGTGCCTACCACCAAGTGCCTAATACGGCAGTGATCAGCAGGCGATCAGCAATCTTGTTCACTGCAAGGCAATGTCACGCACATACAAGGCAAGGCTTCGCAAGGCATGTTATAAACAACATAGATATACCATGAGTAGGATTAATAATATACACTAGCCGATTTGCCCCAGCTTCGCACGCGTACGAGCCGAGACGGGTCGCTAGTCTATACTAATGTTAAAAGGAGAGAATATTTTATATTTTTATAGTTTTTGTTTGTTACGAATAAACTCAAAAACTACTGGTTCGATTTCAAAAATTCTTTCACTATTATAAAGCTACAATATCCCTGAGTATAGTTCGCACAGCGGATCTAGGCTTCCGTGAGGTTAGCTGTTTGTAAAATCTTCTATTTTTATAATTTTAGGATAGATTTGCACAGTATAAAAACATTGAGTCGATTCCCGCAGTCTGTCCTTTATGGATGTACGCATAGAACTTTGAAACTACGTTACCTTTTACCTTTCGAACTATTTTGAAACCTTACTCATCGGGTCTAAAGTAATAAAAAAGTTTAATAACCTAAAAACATAGTGCAAAAGCAAACTTAATACTAGGAAGCATTATCTTCAAATCTAATTTTTGTAGTAAAATAATTGTCAATGACCAATTCGATTTCGATTCCCGCCTTGGGACAAATAAATAAATAAATAAATAAATAATGCTGGACAATACACACATCGTCATCTAGCCCCAAGGTAAGCTGCTGTTAAACAGAGCAGTGATTATGGGTACTGGGTGACTGATATGTATACTTAATACAATACAATACATAGATAGATATTTTTTATTATATATAGAAAATACCCAGAACACCCGGGACTAATATTTGTAGATCGTACAAACATTTGTCCCGAGGCGGGAATCGAAAACGCAACCTCCGCGTCGCAGGCGGACCTGCGCCCGCTGCGCCACATCGGTCGTCGTTTGTACGATCTACATTTATTTGTTCCGGGTGTTCTGGGTATTTTCTATGTATAATAAAAATATCTATCTATGTATTGTATTGTATTATGTTTATGTATCAGTAATCTAGTATATAGTTCTCACAATGGATCTCGGCCGTCGTGAAATTAGCCGTTTCGATGCGCAATGGAGCTTTTTCCAACTAAATTGTCTTTGCGCATCACAAACGGCTAACTTCACGGAAGCCTAGATCCGCTGTGCGAACTATACCCATAACAAGCTCCTCTTTTGGGGCTAGATGATGCTGTGTAGATTGTCCAGCATTATTAAATTTATTTTAATATAATTGATCATTGAGTAAGCTTGATTATCACGTTAAGAGATGGGTCAATTTAAATTTAAATGAAATGTCCCGTTGTATATTGACCTGTCCGATACCAAATCGACTTTTAATTAACATCGCAGATTACAATTTACCTTACAATACAATCTGTCATTAATATTAACATTGTAATCGTTGTTAACCAAATTGAAGTGGGACTGGGCTGGACACGATTGCCGAATGCCGGAGGAACTATGGGCAAAAGCTACCACAGGTTGGGTTCCAAACGGGCGACGGCCGCGTGGAAGGCCCAGAAGGAGATGGAGGGACGAACTTGATGTATACCTCAAAGAGTGGTCCCAACTAGCCGGTAACAGAGAGGTATGGAAAGAGAGAAGGGAGGCCTTTGCCCTGCAGTGGGACACTACAGGTTTATAATAAAAAAAAAATCGTTGTTAACCTTTGGTTACTCTTATTTTTATCTTTATAAATACCTAAAACAAAATGGCTCCCCGCCGTCTCCCCCTCTGTATGTAAATATGTATGTACGCTTAGATCTTACCTGGTGGTAGGACTCTTCAGCAAGAGTCCGTCTTGGTGGGTACCACCGCAGTGCCAGATATTCTACCTCCAAGCAGTAGTGTGCAAGCTGCACTGTGTTTAGGTTTGAAGGGCACTGTAGCAAGTGAAATTACTGGGCGAAAGAGACTTAACAACAATGGCTCGGGGTGATGAGCGTAGTGCAGTGCCACGCAAACACTTATAAACTTTGGGTGGCACTGCATCTGTAATAGTCAGGCGTGGTGCTTACCAGCAGGTGGACGCCTTGATTGTTCTGTCACTTGCTGACATAAAAAAAAACGCAACAGATTATAATGCGGTTCTCATCAATAGATAGATTCAAGAAAAAAGTTTATACGTATAGTTTAAGCAGCTGTGCGAACCCGGGTCGGGTCGCTAGTTCAATAAAAACGATCACTTCGAGACCCATCATCATAACAGCCTTCTAATGTTCCCATATCTGGAACACTGGCCTACTCTCGGGCGAGAGGGATTGGGTCTTAATCCACCACGCGGACCCAATGCGGATTGGTGGATGGCGCATGTCTTTCGAATTTTCAGTTCTTGAACATGCCGGTTTTCCTCACGATGCTTTCCTTCACCGTATGAGAGCACTGGCACTGCGCACATAGTCATAAATATGACTGGTAACTGACTAGTCTAATCTAGTTTAGTTACTAAACTAATGGGTATAGTATAAGAATAAATCTTATCTTAGGGAAGTCATGATTTATGCATTAGGTTGGCAAATCTGTACTAATAATGTAAGAATGTTTCAAGGTGAGTTTAGATTGTCCTGTTTACAGAATGGTCTATTTAAATGTCCTTAAATGTCCGAAACTTAATATTCTGACAGTATAGCCACCATAATCTTTGAAGAGTAGAGTTCCTTGTGATGGAGCTCGTCTGGGGAAGGACTACCACCATATTTCTGCCACCAAGCAGTAATGCTCGCATTGCTGTGTTCCGGTTCGAAGGATATGTTTTCCGGTGAAATTACAGGCACATGAGACTGTCCATCTAATGTCTCAGGGTGGTAATACGCAAGTGATATATGATATTGCATGCGTACATAGGCTACGGTAACCGCTTACCATATAGTGGGCCGCACGCTTGGTTTTCACTTTAGTGGTATATTAAAAAAAAATACTACCATATACCTGAAGGTCAGCTAAAGTCCGTCTTGGTGGGTAGCACCGCAGTGCCAGATATTTTGCCTCCAAGCAGTGTGCTATCTTTGAAGGGCACTGCAGAGAGAATAAAAGCACTACGTGGGCACTGTAGCAAATAAAATTACTGGGTGAAAGAGATTTACATGCTGAGTGGCTGCCTTTTTTTCGTCACAATAGTTAAGTTTTAATTTTTATTGTTATTTTTATTTTTATGTTAATTGTGTGGCGTTAAATAAATATTTTTCTATTCTATTCTATTCTATTTAGCAACTACGTCTCGGGGTGACGAGGTTAGGTTAGGTTTTTTTTTTAATGGTTCCTAAACTGGACGTTACACCATAAACTGACATCATAGGTTTTTGTAATAATGTTAATATTACAAGTGTACGGCCTTCTTAGACGCCACAAATTAAAAGAAGAAGAAGTAAAAGAAGAAGAAGAGGAGAACACGGCATGCGTAAAATAATGTTACTAACTCTACAAAATTTGAAAGTTACTTAGATACTTACATAATAAAAATAAATTAATAAATACAGCAACTTTGTTACCTATACCTGTTACCTATAGATTATTTTGTAATTAAATATATAATTTTGAATCTGAATAAAATAAAGCTCACGCTTTTTACTGATATTGTATATTCGTAGTATTAGAGGGGGTTTTATAGAAAGACAATCAGGTTTTTTTTTTAAACAACTGAAGTGGCAACCAAGCGTACGGCCCACAAGATGGTAAGCGGTTACCGTAGCCTTTGGACGCTTGCAATACCGGAGGTATCACTCGCGGGTTGCCACCTTGAGGCTAAGATCGAAAGCCACGTGTGCCAGTAATTTTACCGGAAACCATACTCTTCACACCGGAACACAACAATGCGAGCATTACTGCTTGGCGGCAGAAATAGGTATGGTGGTAGTCCTTCCCCGCACGAGCTCTGTCACAAAGAACTCTACTACTCTCAAAATAAGGTTAATATTACACAAGATATATTTTCCAATACCAAGATATTTTTTCCGCTCAATTATTATTTATCATTGTTGGGAATCGAGTTAAGCGACGGTATAATGAAATATTCGAGTGTGCGTGCCCCGTAGCGGGTCAAGGACACGCGCAGGTCCAGGACGCGCGGGTTATTGACCCGCGGTTCATTGACGCGCGGGTCACTGACACGTGCCGAGCGCTGACTTTTCGATTTCTAACATGGATAACTAATTATTAAGCAGAATTACGTAATTTTTTTTTATATATAAAAAAAAAAGTTTAGAAAAAAAAGTACAAGTATTTTTTTTTATGTGTGGCACCTACCCCTTAAGTTTGTCAGGTTGATAATGAATTACCTTATATATTCTGTGCAGTGTTTTTTGAGTTCATTCACAAACACACGAATAAATCTAAACTTTACTCTATAAAATAAAATTAGTAATATTACGTAGGCAGCTATTATTGTTCTAAAAAACTTGCAAATTGTTTCATGATGTCATCCATTTGCCAAAACACTATTTAAAATGTTTCAAAAACCGTGTCCAATCCAATGCTGTTGATATGACAATTTACGAGTTGCGATGTATCTAAGAGCACTGGACTAGTGGTAGTAACCCCGATCCTAAGGTTGTGGGTTCAAACCCGGTCGTGCACCAATTGATTTTTCGCTACGAAAAATGTATGTGCACAATGCCAGTGCTCTCATACGGTGAAGGAAAACATCTTAAGGAAACCGGCGTGTCCAAGAACTAAAAATTCGAAAGACGTGCCATCCACCAATCCGCATTGGGTCCGCGTGGTGGATTAAGACCCAATAACTCTCGCTTGAGAGTAAGCCAGTGTCCCAGCAGTAACATTAAAAGGCTGTCATGATGATGTATTTATATCCTTATTTTAACGTTAACTATGAGAATTTTTTTATCAATAAGATTTTATGATATTTAGGAGTGACATCACTTTCAATCATTTTATTGGTATCATTGACGATGATACGAATAGATAATAATATGCAACGTGTTACGTAATGTCATTCATACCTCAAAGGGGTTTATTCCGCCCGTGAGAAAAATACTTTGACGTGTGCAAAAGTTAAATTACTTCGTTTTAATTTATCTAAGTTGACATATTTTTTTTGTATATTGTGACTAATTATTATTTCCATAGATCTGTTAAAATTATTATCATTAGTATTTTATAAGTATTATTGTACTATCATTAAATTATTATTATTTTCTGTCGTTTTACCTTTAATTATTGTAATTGGGATTAATCCCGTTTTAATTAAAGTAAAGTAAATAAATAAATAAATCGTATTTGAAAAACACATACTTACAAAAATATTTATCTTAGTTTGCAACCTCTGTTTACATTGTAAGTTTCATCTTCTTAACACCAGACGGCGCTGACGACGGCGGAAACCTACCTACTATCACAACTATCTCCATTTCTCTATTTCTTTCTTCTTCTTCTTTTAATTTGTGGCGTCTGTGGCCGGGTTTGTCACAATTTTGCCAATGTCAATGTCGACAGGGTTGAAACAGTAAGACAATGGAGGATCTGAGACTTAAGATGGTCGGTATAAAAGAGAGAGACCATAATTTTGTAACAAGGTGATTAATGCATCCTCATTCTTTGTCATCATTCTTCATATTTTTTCCTGTCCCTCTGTAAGTATACACATCGATCTTATATAAACTACGCGACTGACTATAAATAAATATATGTATAATGCTGATATACAATACAATACATAGATAGATATTTTTTATTATATATAGAAAATACCCAGAACACCCGGAACAAATATTTGTAATTCGTACAAACATTTGACCCGAGGCGGGAATCGAACCCGCAATTTTCGCGTGCAGGCCGACCTGCGCCCGCTGCACCACATCGGTTTATTTTGACGCATAGTTAAAGATAGATAGATAGATAACTCTTTATTTTATTACACCAAAAATAAAAAATTAACTAAAATAAAACTAAAATTAACAAAAGTTAGAGGTAGTACAATGGGCGGCCTTATCAATAAAAGCAATCTCTTCCAGGCTACCTTTGGATGGACTGGAATTAAAAGCAGATGTATTAAAGCACCCGTGCAAAGCCGGGGCGTGTCACTAGTGACTTTAAATTTAAAGTAAAAATACTTAAAAATTAAGGTACCTTGGTGTTGAATCATCGTGAGCATGAATGGAAAGGTCCCACGCGTGGGATTATCGTAAGAGTGGGAGTCGCATTGTCCTGCGCGAGTCATGAGTGTGGAAATCGAGCTTTTTGTATAGGAATCTGATTAAACCCACTAATTTACCTGGTGGTAGGACTTTTCAGCCCGAGTTCGTCTCGGTGGGTAGCAAAGCAGTGCATTTCTACCTCCAAGCAGTAGTGTGCAAGCTGCACTGTGTTTAGCTATAAAGGGCACTGTAATAAGTGAAAATACTGGGTGAAAGACTTAATAACTACGTATAGGGGTAGCGAGCGCAGTGCAGTGCGATTTCTTCAAAAAACTATTCTATTGGGGAATGAATGAATGAATGAATGAATGAATGAAAAATGCTTTATTGTACACCTTAACAGTATTAAAAACATAAAAAAAAAAACACATTTTATAGTATGAGTACAATGGGCGGTCTTATCGCTTAAAAGCGATTTCTTCCAGACAACCTTTAGATGGAGAGAAAATAAAATGAATAAAAGAATGGTTGGGGGTGTACTTATATAGGATCACAAATAAATTGTGTAATAAATTGTGGGGAAGTATTCGTTAAATACAATTTAGCATCAGTAAATAGTAAAGTAACATAAAAAATATATTTATTCAATCATTTCACAAGGATCATTCTGAAACGTCTTAAAGCTATGTGAATTACAATATTTATTCTTCCGGTTTATATTTATATAATCATCATCATGACAGCCTTCTAATGTTCCCACTGCTGGGACACTGGCCTACTCTCAGGCGAGAGTGATTGGGTCTTAATCCACCACGCGGACCCAATGCGGATTGGTGGATGGCACATGTCTTTCGAATTTTTAGTTCTTGGACATGCCGGTTTCCTCACGATGTTTTCCTTCACCGTATGAGAGCACTGGCATTGCGCACATAAATTTTTCGAACAGAAAAATCCATTGGTGCACGACCGGATTTGAACCTACGACCTATATTATATTTATATAAAGTAATTATATAATATTATATTATATATAAGTTTATATAAGTTTGACGACCAATGTGGCGCGGTGGGCGAAGGTCCGCCTGCGACGCAGAGGTTGCGGGTCGATTCCCGCCTTGGGACAAATGTTTGTAGGATCTGCAAATATTTGTTCCGGGTGTTCTGGGTGTTTTCTATGTATAATAAAAAATATCTATCTATGTATTGCATTGTATTAAATATATATCAGTCATCTAGTACCCATAATACAGCTCTGTTTAACAGCAGCTTGCTTTGGGGCTAGATGATGCTGTGTGGATTGTCCAGCATTATTTATTTATTTATTTAAGTACCTATTTAATTTACCTACATTTGTGCTAAGACAACGAATTATATAAGATTAACTGTCACGAAAACACACACAACACTTGAAATAACTCGAGAAAAACAATTAAAATGAGAGGGCCCATAAGAAACTCTCTTCTCGGTGCAGTAGTAGAGTTCTTTGTGATAGAGCTTGTCCGGGGAAGGACTACCACCATACCAATTTCTGCCGCCAAGCAGTAATGCTCGCATTGCTGTGTTCGAAGGGTGGTTTAAGGTGAAACTACAGGTACATGAGACTTTAGATTTACGTATTAGGGTGGCAACGCGCAAGTGATATCTCTGGTTTGTATCATAGGCTACGGTAACCGCTTATCATCATGCCATTTTAATGGTCTATAAAAAAATTGCTTTTTCAGCTGAACCTACAAAGTAAATAATAATAAATAAATAAATAATGCTGGACAATCCACACAGCATCATCTAGCCCCAAAGTAAGCTGTTGTTAAACAGAGCTGTATTATAGGTACTAGATGACTGATATATATTTAATACAATACATAGATAGATATTTTTTGTTATATATAGAAAATACGCAGAACACCCGGAACAAATATTTGTAGATCGTACAAACATTTGTCCCGAGGCGGGAATCGAACCCGCAACCTCTGCGTCGCAGGCGGACCTGCGCCCGCTGCGCCACATCGCTCGTCAAATATACTCCTTGAACAACAAAACGCACACTCAACTACTTATTAACAGTAGTAATGAACGGTTACCACCAATAATTTTAATGTGGATACCGAATTATTGATAATTCGTTTGGTTTGGGTCAAGTTCGTTCAGATTTTTATTGTTTTTGGAATTACCACTATTGTTATAATGGAAACGTAGAATAGCCATGACATTATGCGTAAAGCCGAACTCAAAGCTATTACAATTTTGTGAACGTTTTCCCCAAAATTTAATAATATCCTTATAGTCAAAGTCAAAATTAATAGAACTTTCAATGGCTTACAGATTGTCTTTGGCTATCTTGTCAGAACAACATGGGTCCTCCCAATTTAATTATTTTTCTCGTGTTATTTTGAGATTTATTGCGTAAATTTGGTGGAAGTTTATCCAATCTAACTTGCTTGTTCAGCACAAGACAAGTGTAAATAATTTAAATGGAAGGGTAATGTTGGTTTGTTATGTAGTCAAAGGCTTTCCTAGGGAATTTTTAAAAAAAGAAACGCCGCCATTTCTTTCAATTTTTTTTAATTTGTTTTGGCTTGAATGCTTGTCCTTACGCCAAGTCCTATTTATATTTTTCTGTCACAGTCACTTTTCAATTTGCTGTCACTTCACTTTCAACTTTTTTTTTTTTAGTTGAGTTTGTTCGTTGTTTGTTTGTTTTCATTTCATTTTCTTTCAAAATGTTGTTTGTTTACGTTGCCATGCGACAATCACTCGATAGATATCATGCGATAAGTTCTTAAGTAAGAGTAGTATAGTTCTTTGTGATAAGAGTAGCAGAGTTCTTTGTGATAGAGCTCGTCCGGGGAAGGACTACCACCATACCTATTTCTGTCGACAAGCTGTAATGCTCGCATTGCTGTGTTCCGCTTTGAAGGGTATGGTTTCCGGTGAAATTACAGGCACATGAGACTTTCCATCTAACGTCTCAGGGTGGTAACACGCAAGTGATATCTATGATGTTGCATGCGTAAATAGGCTACGGTAACCGCTGACCATCAAGTGGGCCGTACGCTTGGTTGCCACTTTAGTAGTATAAAAAAAAAAGATTATACGAACTTATTTAATTACTAAAAGTATGAAGTATAGTAAGGTAACTACGTTATTTTTATTTACGAGAGTAGGAACAGATTTCGGCAATAAAGCGTGACCAAATAAGACGTTTTTGTAAATATACCTCTGATTTGACGATATGTATTGCCCCGAGTACCTTGGACTGCTGGCTCTGACTGCTTCATTATAATGGTACTGTAGGCGTGTTCCCTTTAGCCCTGAGGTCTAAATCTTGTATAAATAAACTAGTAATTCTAAGTTCGTATGTGTTAGTGGCCAACTCTGGTGACAGAGTGTCTAGGCCGCCCGATATTAGCTCTATTTTTGCAATCCAAATCAGAATTTCCAAATCCTTCAATTCAATATCCACGACGCCAAGAAATCTATAAAGATGAAGACACGAGTAAAACCTGGTATAACAAGTTTCGTCCAGATCGGTCGTAAAATACGACCTAAATGCTTAGCACGCAAAACTCGATTGACAATCGTAAACGTAAACGTATCGTCCAACTGTCAATTTGTATAGGATTTTTAACAGCGCCTCTATAGTGCGTTAAGTGAACTACGAAAACTCTGTACAAATTGACAGCTGGACGATACGTTTACGTTAACGATTGTCAAACAAGTTTTTCGTGCTAAGCACTCTGTAGAGGAGTACAACAAACTGACAGACGAGAGAACATTTTGCCAGACTTAAATTGAAGCATACAGAACCGCTTCGCTCGCTCAATAATCTTTAATGATTACAATATTAATGTAGAGCTAGAGTAAGAGTTCCCTGTGATAGAGCTCGTCCGGGGAAGGACTACCACCATACCTATTTCTGCCGCCAAGCAGTAATGCTCGCATTGCTGTGCTCCGGTGTGAAGGGTATAGTTTCCAGTGAAATTACTGGCAATGAGGCTTTCGATCTTAGCCTCAAGGTGGCAACCCGCGAGTGATCTCTGGTATTGCAAACGTCCATAAGCCGCAGTAACCGCTTACCATCTTGTGCGCCGTACGATTGGTTGCCACTTCATTGTATAAAAAAAATGAGCTTTTGGAGCCAAAAAGAATGAACCTTACAAGTTTACTTCATCAATAAAATTCCATATTTAATGATGTAGTGCAAGCTGTAATCAATAAATGAAATTACTGCCTGCTGTTATAACCAGGCAGAAGTTAATTTTAAACCTACACAATTGCAAGAAACATTACTTTTTATTGTAAAGCGACAAGCTCTTTGGTTTTAACCTATGAATAACCTCCTTCGTTCTCAAGTCTTCTTCTTCTTCTTCGTTTATGGACTCTGTGGCTTGTTTGCTACAATTTTGCCAGTGTCAAGTGTATTCGTTTGATTGTCGCTTAGCAACGTAAACAAACGAAATTTGGAAAGAAATGGTGACTTTTCTTTCAAAATTCCCTTAGAAAGTCTTTGACTAAATTGCCAACCAACATCACCCCTCCATTTCAATTACTTACACTTGTGCTAAGTAAACAAGTTAGATTGGATAAACTGCCACCAAATTAACGCAATAAAACCTAAAATAGCACGAGAAAAATAATTAAAATGGGAGGACCCATGTCGTTTTTACAAAGACATACGGTTCTGTCGACGCGTATAATTTTTTTTTATTTTTTTTTCCTTTTGTTATTGTAACGTAAATCCTGGCTATCTGTAAGCTTTCTCTGAAGTAGGGTAGATAAAAATTACATCTGTTCAATTAAGGTGACCATTGATTTTGTAAAAAAGCAGAAATTTAAAAACTTAATTAAGCAAAAACTGTCTCAAAAAGCTTACTATAAAACAACCGATTACCTAGATGATAAAAAAGCTTGGGACGAATGTGCTCCAACTCTACTCGGCATCCATAACAATAGCAAGGGTCATGCCAAAAAAGCGATAGGAACCCAGCCGGTGTTGTTGCCAGTTCTTTTACGGCATGGGCGCGTTGGAACTGGTGTAAATTTTCCTAGCTTGTAAGACGTTTCAAAGTGATCCTTGTGATTCTATTGAAATAAATAATTTTTGATTTTGATTTTTTGATTTTGCTGGCCGTGTTTAGATCTTTTTTAAAATTATGAATAAACGTTATCTGAAACACAAGATAGTGACAAAATTCTAAACAAAAATGGCGTTCGGAAAGTTGCCTGGAATAATGTTAATAATATTTATAATATAATCTATTATTTTATAGAGAGATGTATTTTTGTTTGTTACGAATAAACTCAAAAACTGCTGGTCCGATTTAAAAGATTCTATCACCATTAGAATGCTACATTATCCCTGAGTAACATAGGCTACTCTTATTACTAGCGACCCGCCCCGGCTTCGCACGGGTGCGGTTTCATTGCACCCGCGCGAAGCTGGGACGGACTGCGTTCATGTGCGTTTTTTCGACCAGATTTGATGAAATCAGGCCTGTAAATGAATACACATTATAGGTTTTACAAGTTTATTTCTCAACCAAGCGTCTGTTGTAATTATAGGTACATTAATGATTGATTTTCCTGAGCAAAAGTTTATTAATGTATTTTTACACCTCGCGGCAAAAATTATAGATAATTGCAAAACTTCCATATCAGAAAACGAACCAGCTATTATCGAGCTAAAAGGTGCTAAACTAATAACTACATAATTGACTGTAAAGCTATTAAATTAGCATAGCTTTTAATGAATGATGAAACAGAAATATTGCAGACATTGGTATTAAAATATCCGTAGACGTACTTATATAGTGTATTATTATTATTGTAGATGCAAAAAGAAGTTGGTGTTTGTTTGTGGCTAATAGAAAACATTATTTTAGAGAAAGAATTTGTTTATTTTTGACTGAGCTTTATTTTCCCAGTAGATACGGCTTTATCATATCCAAGGAATTTAGCTATACGTAGTACATAATCCCCTTCAATCCGAGCTTCAAGCTCCAAAGGGGATTTTGACACCAAAATTCCCAAAATACCCTTAAAGGGGTTTTTCAAAGGGGATTTTGACACTAACCCATTAGTTCCATGATTGTTCTTAGCATAATGACAACTATTTAATAAGGACAGACCAGTGCCATCTATCAAGGCAATCGGAACTTTTCTTCTATGTGTCTAAGGCTCAGATTTCAGTTCGCTAATTCTATGCGAACGTCACGTAAACGTCACTTAAACGTCACGCAAACGTCACGCAAGCCCAGATACTAAGTGGCTTCTGGAATAGCTAAATATCTCGCGAGTAAAGCCACAGGGAGAAACTAATACGGAATAATGCAATAGGGGTACTCACAGAAAGTAGTTCTGTGGGAGTATTGCATTCATATTTGCTGCAACATACTAGACCTTTAGAACATTTAGCTAAATAAAGTAGAAAAGTGGCCAAAAGTGCGGTAACCACTTGCCGGTTGCCACTTCAGTTGTATAAAAAAGAATGTCACTACCAGTGTATAGTATATAAAAAAAAAAAAGTTTGTTTGAGTTATAGGTATCCTAGGTATAGTTCTCACAACGGATCTAGGCTTCCGTGAAGTTAGCCGTTTGGGATGCGCAAAGACAATTTAGCTTGAAAAAGCTCCATTGCGCATCGAAACGGCTAATTACACGACGGCCGAGATCCGCTGTGAGAACTATACCTAATATTTTTTTCTATTTCTGAACTAAACAAGTAACGTACGCTTGGTTGCCACTTCAGTTGTATAAAGAAAAAAGAACAAACGAGAAAAGAAATCTCGTTATTCTATTCGACTGAACAAACGAGAAAAGAAATCCCACTAGTTCAGTCAACTGAACTAGTGGGAATAGTCGAAGTTGAGACATGCAAAAATAATATAAGTTTAGTACCAAAGTTGGCGTTCCACAAGGTACGGTCTTAGGTCCACTTTATGTTCTATAAAAACACGCCAAGTTCTCGGAATTTTTTAAAAATTTGATTCAACTGTTAGTTTTACAATATGTTTGGAGTGGCCGACTTTGGTGACGTAGTTTTTACGCCACTCGAAGGCTTCCATCGCAATAGCCACATTTAACTCGCCCTCCGAAGCACGGAAGTGCTCAGATAAAATGCTACTGGCGGTCACCCATCCAAAAGATGACCAGAACAACTTAGGCAAGGGACGTAGCCGGTCTAGATGGAACATAATAATATTCCCACAAGAAACTATTTAAATTCTTATCACTACGCATCAATCACTAAACGATAAGACTAGACATCATTTACATACACTCTATCCATAAATACCTATATACTTGCTGATAACTTAATAAAATACTTTTTATCAGCTCAACTGATATGTAAATATTAATCGCATGTTAAAAAAATGTCTCTAGCAAACATTTCTAAAATAAAATAGTCGAAGGTCTCTAGAAAGCGTCGCTAGGATCGCGTATACCCGATGTCCCCATGATTTTGACCCTATTAATGGAGACAGGGGACATAGGGCTAATATTTATCCCGGAAAAAAGTACAGTTCTCGAGTTCCACGCGAACGGAGCCGCGCGCAACAGATAGTATAAATGACTGTTGCATTGATCCATTTCTCTTGTTCTAGCACGCCAACGCAGTCCGTGACTCCGCGCGCCGTATCCTCGACAACCCTCAACCAGAAGCTGAAGATGCCCTCCTACTGGCTCGGGCTCTCCGCACCAGACCCCCAGTCAACATGCTGCCAGCAGCCAAAGCCGGCACCTTCTTCGCACGCGACAACCTGTCCAACTTCATCGACTGGTGCCGCAAAGCTCTGGGCATCCTCGAATGTCTGCTCTTCGAAACCGACGACCTTTGCCTAAGAAAGAACGAGAAGCATGTAGTTCTCTGCCTTCTAGAAGTTGCTAGAAAAGGGGCTGTTCTGGGAATGCCAGCTCCGTTACTGGTGCAAATGGAGAGGCAGATAGAAAGAGAGTTAGCTGGGGAGGAGCTCCGTCCTGATGATTCAGCTCTAGGGCTCGTCCCGTCTGCACCGCAGCCGCAGCTGGTGACGAATGATTTGAGGAGTTTGGACGAGAGGGTTCGGGACTTGGTGGAGAGGTGCTCGTGCCCCACCCAGTTCCCGATGGTGAGGGTGTCGGAGGGGAAGTACAGGATTGGAGATACCAGGCTTCTGATTTTCGTCAGGGTAAGTTTTATCTACTTGATTTTTAACAGCAGATCGATCGAAATGGAGCGCTCGTGACGTAGCTGGCTAAGTTGTTCTTAACAGATCAACGAAGTTAAGCACTGTTCCGCGTAGTCACTGGTGGCAATTTCAACTGAGCGCTCCCTGCTTCGGAGGGCACGTTCAATGTTGTTAGGTCATGACCGAGGCCTTCGGGTGGCCTAAAAACTCTGTCACCAGAGTTGGCCACTGTCTCATACGAGCTTAGGTTAAGTCGTTCGCCTGATTTATAAGTGCCACGCCTGACTAACAAGTGCATTTCCATAAGGGAAGCTGGGACATCCTCACGCTGATTGGAATCTCCAACTACGTTGCGGTTCTTGATCTTGATGAATTTTGTTTTCCTTCACCGTATGATAGCACTGGCATTGCGCACATAAATTATTCGAATGAAAAATCCGTTGGTGCACGAACGGATTCGAACCACGACCTTAGGACCAGCAGGCGGGGTCACTAACACTAATCCAGCAGTGCACCCATTATGATTATGAAGGTTTAAATCTATCAGAAGGCCTTACCTTATAGGGAAATCATTTCGATCAGAACTTTATACCTACTCTCCAATTATTTGGCGTCAGTGCTCGTATCGCCATGGAGGTAATGACAATCCACGGTAATGACTCATGGATATATCGTGTAAAACCATCACATTAGCATATAGGATTCATCTTGTAAATCATGGTGAGACTCGGCGCCGGTGGTACAGTCGGTGACATAAACTCGTAAAACATTTTTCTCAGCAAAATAAATGACAAAGCTGTGTAACGTCTGAACATAACAGTGTTACCAAAAGCTTAAAGTTTTGAGGTTCTATGTGGCAGTGCACTGCGCTCGGCACCCCAGAACGTAGTTATTAAGTCTTATTAGCCCTGTAATTTCACTTTCTACAGTCCCTTTAAACACAAAATGCTTGCAAACTTATGCTACAAGGTAGGAGCGCCGTCCATACCTGTTACAGGTCGTCATGGTTCCGATAAAAACTGAGAGAAAGAAAGAAAAAAAAACTTTATTCTGACAAAAAACGGTACGCAATAACAGTAAAAAGCACATTATTTAAAAAAAAAGGTTTATTTTATACCACAAAAAGTGGCAACCAAGCGTACGGCCCGCTTGATGGTCAGCGGTTACCGTAACGCATGCAACATCATAGACATCACTTTCGTGTTACCACCCTGAGACGTTAGATGGAAATTCTCATGTGCATGTAATTTCATCGGAAACCATACCCTTCGAACCGGAACACAGCAATTCGAGCATTACTGCTTGGCGGCAGAAATAGGTGTTTGTTCATGTGTTTTTTCTTATTCCTGTAAATGCTCTGAATTTAGAACCGAAGCTGTGACCGAAGTAAGTTGAACTTCGTTAAAAATTTGGCACAACAGCTATCGTTTGTCGCTTTCAAAAGTAGACTCTCAGACCTTCTTACAAACTTCTGCGGTCGACTGTACCTCCATAATTAACGCCTATACTGATCGGAGGTAAGCAGGAAACGCCGTGTTTATTAACTCGGCGTATTATGTTATCTGTGACTCGGCTTTGTTTAAGTTTAATAATAATTACAGTAAGGTACAGTCAGATTAAGATTGAGGTGGTCTAGTGGTAGTGACCCTGCCATGTACATTTTTTTTTTATACAACTGAAGTGGCAACCAAGCGTACGGCCTTAAAGATGGTAAGCGGTTACCGCAGCCTATGGACGCTTGCAATTCCAGAGGTACCACTCGCGGGTTGCCACCTTGAGGCTAAGATCGAAAGCCTCATGTGCCAGTAATTTCACCGGAAACCATACCCTTCATACCAACCATTCCATTCACCGGAACACAGCAATGCGAGCATTACTGCGTGGCGGCAGAAATAGGTATGGTGGTAGTCCTTCCCCGGACGAGCTCTATCGCAAAGAACTCTACTACTCTTATAAATCACATCGTAAGGTCGTGGGTTTGACCAAACTCCGTTGCACCTATTGATTTTTGTATTCGAAAAATGTATTTACAAAATGCTTGATCGTCTTGTTACTTAAATGCCACGCCTGGTGCCTTACTCTTGAATCCAATGACAATTCCGATCCAATCCCAGTTTCCATTTTCTGCTGTCAAATTTTTGTACTCTTGAAAACAAGGTTGAATGTGGCGCTAGGTTTGCTGTCAAAAGTACGAAATGTCATATTCCAATAATTGTCCAATACCGATCGCGTTCAAGAGTAAGGTGTCGATTGTCTTTGGCTATCTTGTCAAAACGACATGGGTCCCATTTTAATTATTTTTCTTGTGTTATTTTAAGTTTTATTGCGTAAATTTGGTGGCAGTTTATCCAATTTAACTTGTTTACTTAGCACAAGTGTAAGTAATTGAAATGGAGGGGTGATGTTGGTTGGTAATTTAGTCAAAGACTTTCCAAGAGAATTTTGAAAGAAAAGTCATCGTTTCTTTCCAAATTTCGTTTGTTTACGTTGCTAAGCGACAATCAAACGAATCACTTGAAACTGGCAAAATTGTGGCAAACTAGCCACAGAGGCTTCTTCTTTCTTTAAAGAAGAAGAGTAAGGTGTCAAACTGTAGGATTTAAATGTCTGCGTGGCACTGCTTTGCGCTGATCACTCCAAGACATAGGCGAATGCGAGTGCCCTTCAAATCTAAACACAGTATTGCTTGGACACTACTGCTTGAAGGTAGAAATACTGGCACTGTGGTAGGTACCTACAAAGACGGACTCTATAATAAACTAAGATCAAGAGTTTATCACAATAACCATTATGAATATCATCATCGACATCATCATGACAGCCTTCTAATGTTACCACTGCTGGGACACTGGCATACTCTCAGGCGAGAGTGATTGGGTCTTAATCCACCACGCGGACCCAATGCGGATTGGTGGATGGCAAATGTCTTTCGAATATTTAGTTCTTGGACATGGACTTGGACTTAGACATTTCCTTACGATGTTTTCCTTCACCGTATGAGAGCACTGGCAATGCGCACATAAATTTTTCGAACAGAAAAATCCATAGGTGCACGACCGGGTTTGAACTCATGACTTTAGGATCGGAAGGCGTGATCACTACCACTAGACCACCGGTGCTCTTATTATGAATATGATTGCTACCAACTTAGATAACAAAGTACTTAGCTAGCGTTTCGATTTAAGTTAGTAAAAACTATCGCCCTACATCCAACACATGGCGCCAATTCAAAATAGATTCACTCAAAACAGTACTGGCATCACCTGCCAAACTAATTTACAACCAAAGGTCAATGCAATAACGCACCATTTCCTTTAAAGCCGATCTCTGTATGAATCATACCTTCCCATGTTTGGTCAAATCGTGTTGATAATGCGAAGGAAACTTAGAATCGACCTTAGTTCACAGCCAGAATTGAACGACCTCTTGTTAAAAACAATTTGTTCCAGAACATAGTTCAATTCAACCTAGTTTATAGACCTATTTAGCAAATTAATGCAGAGCTCTTAATAAAAACTAACTATTGTGGATTATAGCTTATTTTATTATGGTCCATGTTCAGCAAATTTATATAGACCTTCTACAATAAGCAAGGTGTAAGTAATCGAGGGTCTTTTGAAGCTGATTATTGAGCAGTCCATATTAAGGGTAGCAAGGCTCTCCTAAAGTTAGAATCGAGGTCGTGATTGGAATTGTATGGGACCTCTGAAAGTATTCCCACGGCAGACGGTCTTTATTTGGTGAAACGTTATAACTCAGCTCTAAATAACATTTGAATGGTATAGTAGTGAAATAGACTAGTGACCCCTTTGATCCTAAAGCCGTGAGTTTGAATCCGGGTCAAGCATCATTGATCCACAAGCAGAAACTATACAATAAATTACAATGATAATAATCCTTTGTACCATTAGCAATGAATATGAACATGGATTAAACAGCATAAACTTGTAACCAAAAACCAGTAATATGATAAATGAAGGTTTTAAAGAAACCTCTGTATAAAACATCAAATTCCTTTCTTTATTCTCCAAGACCTGCAACTTAATTTTTGTTATGAATCAGTAACACTGAACTAAGTCAACCTTTACCTTTTTCAGATTCTCCGCTCCCACGTGATGGTCCGTGTCGGCGGTGGCTGGGACACACTAGCTCACTACCTCGACAAGCACGACCCCTGCCGGTGCCGCGCCCAGCACCGAACCTCCCTCTCCGCTCGCTTGGCTCGCCCCAAAGCCGACCTAGCTGGAGCCACCGTCACATACGAACGGCCAGACCAGACCCGACACGACACACCTGTCAGACACGACACACCTGCAAAACACGACATAGGAACCCGTCATGATATACCCGCCAGACATGATGTACCTAGACACGAAATGGGACCTCGCCATGATATAAACAGACAAGATACTGGACCAACATCTTTACCCTATATCAAGACAGAGAAGACCCCAGAACCGAACAGAACTGACCGGTTCGAGCCTACATCTCTACCTTACAATGATATGAAGCACTACCACTCCAACAGCAGACTGGACGCGCCGACAAGTCTACCTTACTTGGGAGATGTAGACCGAGCTCCTTCTCCTAGCAGAAGGATCAGAAATCAAAGTCCTGCGCGGAAATCCTCCTCCCCAGACAGAAGAACAAAGATAGTTGTGTCGAATCACCTGATCCCAGCTCCCCACGGCATCAGAAACAAGAGTCCGAGACCAGTTTCACCAGCGCCACAAGCAGAGAGCGCATCGGACAACGGCTCTGAGGTGTCTGATGAAGGGTACAGGTCCTTGGGAGTGGTGGCGGGGTCCACACAAGGGTCTCCGGGCACGAAGACGACCAATAGATACTCGCTGCACAGCCAGAACTCGATTGAAGACACAGAACTTATTGGTAAGTCATTCTTTCTCTGATGATGCTGGGTTGGTTGTAAGTTGAAATGGTTTCGGCACATTTAGGTAATAACCATGACAAAGGGAATCTTAGTTGGAGGTAGAACTATATAAGGGACTGTTCAGTGTGTTGTGTGTTATACAATGGGGTCGTAGGTCCATGGTCCTAGCTCTGCGCTACCGACACGTGGCTGACCTCTATGTCCAACTGTTTGTACCACGGTTATGTGAAATAGTTTCACTATCATCTGGTGATAAAGTTTATAAGATCTGCTAAGCCATGTATAGTTCGCACAGCGGATCTAAGCTTCCGTGAAGTTAGCCGTTTGTGATGCGCAAAGACAATTTAGTTTGAAAAAGCTCCGTTGCGCATCGTAACGGCTAACTTCACGACAGCCGACATCTGAGAACTATACATACGCTTAGATTCAAATACCACGCAGTGAGTAGAAACTAGTGTAATTTATAAAGACAAAGAGATATGAAATAACGAACACCCAGGTATCGATTACATAGAGGCATGCCAGGCGTATCTGAATCTGCATTGCAAACAGACGGCCGGACACCTGCCCTTATTAGTAGATGCAAGAATGCAAGAATGCAAGTCGATAATGTCAAACAAACAAACTAAACAAAGGTGTCGCTTGCGTATCGGCGGCACCACAGAACAGAAGTTTTTTCTGTTCTGTGGGCGGCACGGCTAATTGTAAAACAAATAAGTGCTAATAAATGTTAGCCATTTTAAGATATTGAAAGTATAGTTCCTGTTTATTACAATATTATTATTCTTCTTCTTCTTCTTCGTTTATGGACTCTGTGGCTTATTTGCCACATTATGCCAGTGTCAAGTGTATTAGTTTGATTGTCGCTTAGCAACGTAAACAAACGAAATATGGAAAGGAATGGTGACTTTTCTTTCAAAATTCCCTTGGAAAGTCTTAGACTAAATTACCAACAAACATTACCCCTCCATTTCGATTACTTACAGTTGTGCTAAGTAAACCAGTTAAATTAAATAAATAAATAATGCTGGACGATCCACACAGCATCATCTAGCCCCAAGGTAAGCTGCTGTTAAACAGAGCTGTATTATGGGTACTAGATGACTGATATATATTTAATACAATACAATACATAGATAGATATTTTTTTATTATATATAGAAAATACCCAGAACACCCGGAACAAATATTTGTAGATCGTACAAACATTTGTTCCGAGGCGGGAATCGAACCCGCAACCTCTGCGTCGCAGGCGGACCTGCGCCCGCTGCGCCACATCGGTCGTCAAGTTAAATTGGATAAACTGCCACCAAATTTACGCAATAAAACTTAAAATAACACGAGAAAAATAATTAAAATACATACACAAGAAGAAATACAAAATATTTATTGAAATTTTACAAGTTTTTTATTTAGGTGGTTTGGGATCTCCTCTTTTAAGTCGTAAGACCTGTATTAGAGGAGTCCCCTCAACAAAAAAGCAAGGACCCATGTCGTTTTGACATAATAGCGAAAGACAATCCTACTACAATACTATAGGCAAACCAAATCTTAGTAAAATAACTCAAATCTGGCTGCAATCTAAGCTTGGTAATGTGGTTGTGCTTGGTAAAGGTGCATGTAACTGCGCCGAAATATCGGGAATCAATAAAACTCACAAATCATGGTAAATATCCCGTTTTAAGTGAAATCTATAATCTAAGCTTGTAATCAAAAGTTTTGAGTTTTCAGGTGTTAGGAAGGGTTTCTTCTTATAGGTTTTTAGTTGTTGCTTTAGCTTTCTTAGCAAATCTTTATAAAATGTACCTAAGTAAATTGTTAGATAGTGAGAGACTCGTGTCGCAGCTAATTGCTGCTACTACTCGTAGGCTACACTGAAAACCAGCGCTGCAGACACATTATGTCTGCAGCACATGCTGAGTGGCTGCCTTTTTTTTGTCACAATAGTTAAGTTTTAATTTTTATTGTTATTTTTATTTTTATGTTAATTGTGTGGCGTTAAATAAATATTTTTCTATTCTATTCTATTCTAAATGAATCTGACGTCTCCTTGCGAATTTACAAAAACGTCTCTTCATGACTGATGATCGAGGAGCCCCGTAAACCATCTTCTGAACTTTTGCCGACTACGTCACGTTAGTCTACTAATAGGTATAGGTAGATGGTTCTGTAAGTATAATAAAATGCTTTTAATTTATATCTTCACGACAACACCACGCGTGGGCGGGCAGATTAGTACCGTGTGACAACCTGCACATCCTTCTACGGCTATGGAATGTAGATTGGTTGCGCAGTGTTTGTAATAGGACATTATCATTGTGCTTCAAGATTTGCCAAACTATTAGGGTGATCATCGAACTACTGATGACTACTCTCATTAGTCTAATCAGGCCAAACTGAGACTCAAAATCTTTTTTTTTTTTTTTTTACAATAATTTATTGCAGACATAATCCAGTCCAGTGACCCCGCCCGACTGTGTAGTTACAATGAATACAAAACATACTAGAATATTTACAACCTTCATAGTACAACTTACAGTAAAATAAATAACCAATTTCTTATAATAACCAAGTACCTACTGTCGGTAGTAATTAAATCAAAATGATTACTTTAAATTTGCTTACTTAATTTAAACGGTTTCACATACCCAAGGTTTGTGAATAAAGTTTTTTAAAAGCAATTTTAGTGCACCTTATTGAAATAGCTCAGGTGAATTAAGTTTACGAAGCTAGGTTACTATACTTAGATGATTTTACGCAGACTTCTCATACCCAAGCCTAGAACAACCAGGCTACAATCACGCCTCTGTGTCAGAAGTGCCATTGATTTGTAACATTAATGGTACAAGTGACACAGCTTTTTTACCTTAGTACCATTAATGCAGCTAGCTTAGCTTTTTTGGCTATCTTCAAAATAATAAAAACAGGGTTATACAATACTTAGGACCAGAACTTATAAACACATTTCGATTCAATTCCTCGGACATTTTTAGGAAGCGCAAAGTTCATCATTATCAAAGCTATTATTACCCTCACGATTACAACCAATTTACGACTACCATAGACAGACAGGACGAGGAATATGTATTTAATCATACATAGTTAGACCTTATCCGTGACATGCCTTTTATGGGACTTATTACATAAATTGCTTCCTATTCCGCAAGGCGAGTGGAGGCTTAGTCAGATGTTTTGGAGATTGCAGACAGGATAACCCTTTAAGGTTTTTAACGTCAGCATAAATGATAAAAAGTAATGAATAGCCGGAGAGCACTGGTGGTCTAGTGGTAGTGACCCCGCCTTCCAATCCTAAGGTCGTGGGTTCAAACCCGGTCATGCACCTATGGATTTTTCTGTTTCGAAAAATGTATGTGCGCAATGCCAGTGCTCTCATACGGTGAAGGAAAACATCGTGAGGAAACCGGCATGTCCAAGAACTAAAAATTCGAAAAGACATGTGCCATCCACCAATCCGCATTGGGTCCGCGTGGTGGATTAAGACCTAATCACTCTCGCCTGAGAGTAGGCCAGTGTCCCAACAGTGGCAACATTAGAAGGCTGTGATGATGAATAGCCGGATTTTAACGTGAAAAGCACAAATAATAAGTTTTTTGTTCTTCCACAAAACCTGCAACCTGTAACTAAACAATTTACGTTACATTTTGGGGTAGGTCGGCATGACGACAATAAACTACTTAGTTATAGCAGGTACTCTGTGTATACAGTGTTTACAGTGGATCTTGGCCGTCGTGAAGTTGGCCATTTGTGATGCGCAAAGACAATTTAGTACGAAAAAGCTCCATCCGTGCGTATCGAAACGGCTAACTTTACGACGGCCGTGATCCGCTGGCAACATTATACTGGTACCCACGAAAATTAGTTGTAATAACTCCAATTTCACTCCATCTATGCATGCAACTTCAGATTGTAACAAATACATTTTCTGTATTCCAGAGCGTCTCGACCAAGATGACGGCTGCCACATGGAGAAGGAGCGAGACTACGTGAGCCTCAACACTGGTCTACGCAAGACTGACTTCTCCGAAACCTTCTACGGAAGCCGCAAGACCAGCTCCATCGACGACAAGTCTAACCGAGGAAGCCCAGAACGCATCATCACAGAAAACAACAACTCCCCCAGCAAGAGTCTACGGCAAGGGTCTCCGAAGACTGTGCGCAGTCGCCAGGCGAGTAGAATCCCACATTCCCCAGTAAGGAACAGGACTCCAAGCCGCGGGAACACCCCAAGCCCTAAACATACAGCTAACCCAACCCAGACATCCCCTAAACTTACTCCAAAGCTACCCCCGTCTGCGCGGAACACCTGGAGTGGACGTACCGGACCTACGCAGTCAAAAGCTAAAGCTAGACCCGCGCTTGGAGCTGATACGTTTGATAATCCTAACAGATCGCCGAAAGCTAAACCTAAGGTAGCACAAACGGGCCAGTCAGAAGCCTTCAAGCGAAATTCGCCTCTGAGAGCCAGCAGTGCAACGCTCCGCTCCCCACCGAACCAGAAATCTCTTAGCCCACTGCTGGAACAGATCTTACGATCAACAGAAACAGCGAAAGATGACGCGTCAGTTCTTGTAAAGATGAAGGAAATCATTCGAACGTACTCCAAAGGAGATGATTCGTTATCAAGGACTAGCTCGAAGGACTCTGATTATGCAGACTTCACCTCAGCTTGGGTGATGTCTGATGGGAAACTGGAACGGTCCACTAGCACGAGGCAGCTGGCAGCTCCGAGGAAAGAGAGAAACGGACCTTCGAGGATACCAGCACCAGTTGCTATAGGCTGCCGTAGATCTAGCTCAACCACCCAATTTCCAGTAACAGGAATGTAAAGATCAGTCTATGTATGGTAAAAACAGCTAGTGATAACAGGGCATTGTCATCATTACCAAGTAAGTTCGTAAAAAAAACTGAGTAAGTGGCCATGTGGCCAACTGTTGGACGGAGTTTATACTGAAAGCATTGAAGCACTGAATGTATTGATTGATTGAAAGAGCTCGTCATGGCCTGACAACTTTGAAAAAGCCAGGTGCCTTATGCTCAGAAGCGCTCAGTTGAAATAGCCACTGGCAGTCGTCTAAATGGTGACCACGCGGAACGTTGCTTAATTTCGTTGATATTTACTTACCCAGCTACGACAAGAACGCATCATGAATTTATGATAAGTTTAGGTGTACTAGCTTTGAGCTGTTCTCAATATGCTAATAGCTAATGCAGTCTACCATGAAAATGATGTCCGTAAATTTCGGAGCCAAAAAAACGTTAGGTAGTAAAAAACATACCTACCACTATAAAATAATAGGTACCAATCCATACCATTTTTTTTTTATAATGACTTGCTATACCATGATATTTCATACAATTTCACTGTCAAATTGATTGCGGAAAGTGATTGGTACGGATTTAACGAAATTTCGTCAGTAACTTCTTCTTCTTCTTCTATGGTTTCTGTGGCTAGTTTGCCACAATTTTGCCAGTGTCAAGTGTATAGTTTGATTGTCGCTTAGCAACGTAAACAAACGAAATTTGGAAAAAAAATATGGCTGTTCTTTCAAAATTCCCTTGGAAAGTCTTTGACTAAATTACAAACCAACATTACCCCTCCATTTCAATTACTTACACTTGTGCTGAGTGTTTTACTTAGAAGTTACATAATAGTCGTAAATTTGGTGGCAGTTTGGATAAACTGCCACCATATTTACGCAATAAAACTTAAAATAACACGAGAAAAATAATTAAAATGGGAGGACCCATGTCGTTTAGATAGCCAAAGACAATCCGTCAGTATATTCGGAATTATGTTTCATGGTGGACCACAGAGGTCTATAAACTATTGTCGACTATATTTTGCGCAGTTAAAACTCCGTAGAGTACTCCGTTAAGCTTTCAAAGGTATCACAGTGCTTACATTCTCTTGGGGTATCACTTCCATTAGAAGTATCACAGATCACAAAATAATAAGTGTTATACAAAAATGTATACGTTTCGATTTGTTTATAAACTGCTTTTATATTCGTTTTTCGTTTTTAAATATGGTTATAATATTTATATTATAAGTATAGTGGATAAGTTGTAGTTCCAAGTATAATCAATTTTATTATAGTGAATTTAGATGACTAAAATGATGCTAGATTTTTTCATTGTGTCACACAGACCACAAAATGTAAAATGTTATTTGGAAATAATGCAAGGTGCTAAGTAAAATTAGTATAAGTAGTTATTATTAGTTTAGTAATTTTGACAATCATTCACAAAATGTAGTATAAGCTAGAAAATAACTAGTTTGATAAAAATATATGCTTATAAATTTAAATGTGTCTAAAATTGTGAAATATTATATTTTTTTTTATTTATTTATAGCCCGTTGTATTAAAATTAAATATACATTTTCGATTCTGCATTTATCGAAAATACCATTCCATTTTTGCCGGGACCCATTGGCAATGAATTGTTTTATAAAATGACTATTGTGAGTAGAACTCGCACTCAGGTGGGTTCCGTACAATACAAAATAATCGTTTAATAGTTATAGGTCTCACAACGGATCTCGGCCGTAGTGAAGTTAGCCGTTTCGATGCGCAATGGAACTTTTTCAAACTAAATTGTCTTTGCGCATCACAAACGGCTAACTTCACGGAAGCCTAGATCCGCTGTGCGAACTATACTTGCATTCATTTGACATAAAGACCGCGCGTTATTACTTCAGCGCGGGATCAAAGGTTTTGTAAGAGACTTGGATGGATATTCACCTTGCATCGTTATTGTACGGTACCCTAAAAAGTAATCTCATTTAATGTAGGTTGTGAAGAGTGTAGAGCTTAGAATAATAATAAATCTAGATTTATTAATCAATAAAAATTTATAGATCTATTCATTTTCGTAGCACAGAAAACTATTTTTCACTAATTTAAAAAAAAATTGCCACTGATTATTGCCATCACACCGTCCGTAATTGACAATTTTACTATTAAAAGTTTCCTTGTATATATAGATTACTCTGTGTAGTAATTTTAATATAGAAGGTACATAATAGTCTTCATACATAGACAATTTGTCAAAATAATAAAAAACCTCTTTCTTATACTATATTCATGTTATTTTTAACGATGTATGTATAATTGTACAATAAGTAGTAGTACTACATAATTGTAATTCCTTAGTTACCTACTCTACAAATATTTAGGTACTTACCAAAAGATCTAATAAATTTAGGTGTTTTGGTAATTAGACAAATTAATATTATAAATAATTATATTTGAATTAGTTTAGAATTAGTTATTTTAATACTAACTAATTATTATTCTGAGGAAATTCTTGAATTGCACGCTTTTATTCTTCACATTAAAAAGGCCAATATTTAATCGTCAATTTGTATAAATAAATACGATTACTATTTTAATTTTTAATAAATATTTAATATTAAATACTTTTATATTCTATTGCCGCAGAAAATTTCGATAAATTACTGAGAAAATTATAATTACTTACAAATTTAGTTAAGCATAAGTCTTAAACATATATGTAATGAATTTTAACAAAACTTGATATAATTGACAATGTAATATTGGTCTAACTTAGAGGCTTAGTTATGTTTAAGTTACGTTTTCTATTATATTCTTCGAAGTAAGGTTACCAGTGACTATGCCATAGATATTTTGTTATTATGCACTGAATAAACGATACTACAAATTTACTTTGTTTAATTTTTATAATAAACCAGAACAAGAAATTAATTAATTATATTTTATTTACAAAACCAAAATATGCAGGTATGCACTTCACAAACACTTGTTTATGAAACAGTTGAGCCATCGAAAGACTAGCGGTCTTTTTCAAACGATCTATAGATAGCTCAACTGATCCAAATCACTATCAGACATACTGGCAGTATTGTCAATTTGCAAGGTTGACAATGATTATGTTGAGCCACCATAGTTGTCCACTGATTCATACGAACTTACGAGAGGCTCTGCGCCGCCCGCACCGGTTCGGTGGATGATTGCCCTAAGAAAAAAGGCATAGAGAAAATCACATCTTTAAACTTTAAAGTAGGTTCAACTAAAAATATAGCACATTCTGAAACTTTTGACAATTTCTCTATGTCAATAGGTAGGTAACTAAAAAAAAGAAATTATTCAAAATATCATGTAACTAATAAACGTTTTTAGGGGTTCTTTGAACTCTTATGATGGGCGCAAGGCTCATCGTCGCACACTTTTGGGAGACTGCTTTTTTTCTGTTGATAATCTTCGCAGCGTACCTCTCCATCAGAGGGCTGGTGAGAGCCACCAGAGGGAGAACAGCATCTACTTGTTCCTAGTGTAAGTACCTAAGCCTAAATCTTAGGAATTTCAACCGAAAATTGCCAAAAGTCTTAAAACGGAACTAATGAAGGAACTAAAACGATGAAGGGAGAGCCCTCAAGTTTTTCTAGACTTTTTTTTTAATCGAGAATAGACATTCGTTTGACCACGACCTCGCCTGGTGGAAAGCGATGATGTGGCCGACGGTGGAGCACAAAGGTCTATGAGACACCTATTCACTCTAGCCTTGAAGAGGCCCGGATTGTAATTGGCAGAGTATTCCACACCTTGGCAGTTCGCATAATAAATGTTGAGCTGTAACGCTTGGTGCGAATGGGTGGTATGCTTTAAAGACGAAGAAAGTTAAAGAGTTAAAGTTAAGACGAAGTTAAGTAGTACCTACCTAGTTTGCCAGCGGATCTTAGCTGTCGAGAAGTTTACCGTTTGTGATGCGCTTAGACTATTTTGTTCAAAAATCTCCATTGCGCATCGAAAAGTAGTACCTATCTAACTTTACGACAGCCGAGATCCAATACTTCACCTAGTTGGCTTAGTAGCCTAGCTTGGGATAGGTTTATATGAAGACTATAGGCTTGGCCAGCACCTAATATCTACCTACTATCTCTATACCTTTAAAATAATAGGCTGTTGTTAGGGTTTCCATAAAAAAACAAAAAAAACATTAGCCTAAGTTGCAAATGGAAATCCAGGATTTGCTGCAGATTTTTCAGCAAAGTTGTTTAGAAAAAAATGCAATTTCCACAATTGCAACTATGGTTAATTCAAAGTGATATCCAAAATTGCATCAATGCGTAAACATTCGAGCCGCCAGATCAGAAGTTAGGGTCTCGTTCGTTCGTATGACTCAGTGATCAACTCTGGTGACAGAGATTCTAGGCCGAACGAAGGCCTCTGTCATGGCCTAACAACTTTGAAAAAGCCGGGACCGACTCCTTAGGGTCTGAACTAACGGCATACCATAATTTAGAATGCAGTACAAAATTTTCAGACTACTCGTCCCGGCTTTTTCAAAGTTGTTAGGCCATGACAGAGGCCTTCGGGCGGCCTAGAAACTTTGTCACCAGAGTTGGCCACTGACTCATAGGTACGAACTTACTTTTTTTAGACTGACAAGATTTGAACCTGCGTCTTGCTCGAGAGCTTTGAAAACTAGCTCGATCGAGAATTTTGAATCTAATCTTGTTATATAAAGGGAAACTGCTTATATATATATATATATATATTATGACAGCCTTCTAATGTGCCCACAGCTGGGACACTGGCCTACTCTCAAGCGAGAGTGATTGGGTCTTAATACTCCACGCGGACCCAATGCGAATTGGTGGATGGCACATGTCATTCGAATTTTTAGTTCTTAGACATGTCGGTCTCCTCACGATGTTTTCCTTCACCGAATGAGAGCACTGGCATTGCGCACATACATTTTTCGAATAGAAAAGTCCATTGGTGCACGACCGGATTCGAACCGGACTTTAGGATCGGAAGGCGGGGTCACTACCACTAGACCACCAGTGCTTATGCCTATTAAACTTATTTAATTTCATCGTTGATTATCAGCTCATAATATGTTTTTATTTATTTCAGTATTACCTATTATGGATCGGGACGCCATTCTCTTGGGATTCCTTGTGTATTCCCTTTTAGTTGGTCTGGGTAAGTAGCTTTTTTAACCGACTTCCCAAAAGTAAGAGGTTATCAATTCGACTGTTTTTTTTTGTTTAGGTAGGTATTTCTTAGCTTGGCACTAAAAATGGTGAGAGTTACAAGCATTAGTTGAACAGAACTGCAGTATAATCGGTCTAATGTAATCGTTAATCTTTGATAAACTTAAATAAAGCGCCATCTAACAGTAGTTTCTTGAACTAGGTTGCTTGAATAATAGGTACTCATCTTCTACAGACCTCAAAGCTAATATTTTGACGACCGATGTGGCGCAGCGGGCGCAGGTCCGTCCGATTCCCGCCTCGGGTCAAATGTTTGTACGATCTACAAATATTTGTTCCGGGTGTTCTGGGTATTTTCTATGTACTTATAATAAAAAAAAATCTATCTATGTATTGTATTAAGTAGGTATATATCAGTCATCTAGTACCCATAACACAGCTCTGATTAACAGCAGCTTACCTTGGGGCTAGATGATGCTGTGTGGATTGTCCAGCGTTATTATATTATTATTTCAGTGGTGCTGGTAAACGAAGCATTCTGCAAATCAATATGCTTAAAAAACGCACGTCGCATCAATCTTCAAGAGGAACTAGATGTTGATTTGAACGAAAGAATGCCCCAAAAGCAAATACTAGTAACCGTACAGCCAAAAAGAAACCGAGCTACTGGTGATGCTTTAAGTTGAAACTAGTTCTACTAACTGGTAGATGGCGCTGAAATAGCCACGTGGAAAAAAGTTCCGCTTGGTGTCCAAAGATGACGCTGTTTTAGAAGTACAGCTATCGACATTAGTCGATATATAGATCTATTAAGATGTCGCGATTATAAGTTATGCTTTCTATATATAAAAACTTTCGTTGTTTGGCTTTCTTTAATAATAGTCACTCTTAAAATGTACTTTATTACAGTATCTAATTAAAGCAAGTTAAATAATTAAACCTAATTAATAACAATTTACTAAATACTTTGTGATACTAAATATAGGACAAAAGGTTTTTACATTTACAATTTTTATTATTTAGTTCTAAATTGCAGCAGGGTTATTATTAAAATACGCTTAACTTTTTTAAAGCTAAAAGTTCGTAAGACTAATGTCATTTTGACTGGTAACTAAATGTAACATCGTTTAAGGCCCATACCCCACCTAAAGTGGCGCCGCCACCTTATTTATCTTATTATTCCGTTTAACAAATGAATTTTCAAAAATCCATCGACCAGTTTGTGATACCTATCATAAGCTTTTTTTTAATGCCTCTGTAATAGTTTTATTCTATTTAGTTTAGGCAGAGATACGAAAATAGATTTTGGTGGCCACCAAGGGCAACTTCATATTCCTTTGTTAAACAGAATAATAACATAAAGTAGTTTTTTTTTTTTTTTTTATACAACTGAAGTGGCAACCAAGCGTACGGCCCACAAGATGGTAAGCGGTTACCTCGACGCTTGCAATACCAGAGGTATCACTCGCGGGTTGCCACCTTGAGGCTAAGATCGAAAGCCTCATGTGCCAGTAATTTCACCGGTAACATACCCTTCACACCGGAACACAGCAATGCGAGCATTACTGCTTGGCGGCAGAAATAGGTATGGTGGTAGTCCTTCCCCGGACGAGCTCTATCACAGAGAACTCTACTACTCTTATATATTAAGTGGTGGCGCTAGTTTAGGTGCTGTATGCGCCTTGAACTTAAACATATTTTAATATTAACCCAAAGCTCATATAATAACCCCGTGGTATAAAATTATTCGTCCAAGAATATCTTATTCATAGGCACTGAATCAAATATTTTATTGGAAACGTCTCTGAATACGGAGCTGAGTGACTTCTCGTAGGACTCTTTCAACTCGTTGAAAACAAGCTCGGAGTTCTCATTCAGGAAGCTGGAAAAAAAAGAACTGCTTAAAAAATGTAGTACGACCGGGTTTGAACCCACGATCGTGGGATTGCAAGGCGACGTCACTACCACTAGGCCACCAGCTTGTAAGACGTTTCAAAGTGATCCTTGTGATTTTATTGAAATAAAAAAATTTTGACTTTGACTTTGACATTACTGTTTGGAGAATAATAACAGAATCTGTCCCAAACAGAATTTTCTCTAACCGGCTAAATACCAGCTGATATATTTCTCATTCAATCCTTTTGCATTCTTTTTGGAATAATACTTACATGTTCATCTGATCGCCCAGTCTCTTGTCCCCGTTGAAGAGGTTCGTGAAGTGTAGTATGACCCTCTCTGGGATGAACTTCACTCGATAATGCTTTATGTGCATGTAGGTTACCCCATCCCTGACCACCGGCTCTCCGATCATGTCGTGTTTTACAACCAGGTTTACTAGAATAAGGAATGATGTCAACACCCAAGTCACGTTACATAGGTGTAAACGCAGCCTAAGGCGTCTACGGCTGCGCTTCCACCAGAGATAAGTGAGGATGTGTAACGAGGGATGTGTTTGGCAGCCTAAGGCGTCTACGGCTGCGCTTCTACCAGAGATAAGTGAGGATGTGTAGCGAGGGATGTGTTTGTTGGAAGTAGAATTAACTTCATCATTATCATGACAGCCTTGTAATGTTCCCACTGCTGGCACACTGGCCTACTCTCAGGTGAGAGTGATTGGGTCTTAATCCACCACGCAGACCCAATCCGGATTTGTGGATGGCACATGTCTTTCGAATTTTTAGTTCTTGGACATGCCGGTTTCCTCACGATGTTTTCCTTCACCGTATGAGAGCACATACATTTTTGGAACAGAAAAATCCATTGGTGCACGACCGGATTCGAACCCACGACCTTAGGATCGGAAGGCGGGGTCACTACCACTAGACCACCGGTGCTCTCTAGATTTCTTCTAGTAGAATAGTCATGATGACAGTAACCAATAATCATTAAAATCACGCTTTCACCTTATGAAAAAAGATTCAAGGAATTCAAAAACCATATTTCTTTTTACATTAGATGCGAGATTGATGATATTTTTAATATAATAAAACTACAAAATACAGCAATCCGCCATTAAAGGTTGAACACCGATCAGGAGCATCTATGCTCTCTGATTGGTGGTATCAAAAATATTGCAGAATTTTGAACCTTATTGCTAAAATGTTATATTGAAAACTGACAATACATGATGACGTCACCGCTGTCACTCCGCGACTCAACGCGTTTTAGCGTGAATTTTAAAATTCAAATTTCAATCGCATTTTTTAACTACTTAACCATTAATTTCTGGAATAATAGGTTATTTATTGCATAAAGTCGATACTTCTGGATACAATAGAACAGTTTTTCAAAATCAGTCATCATGCCTATTACTTAGAGCTGTCAAAACGAGACTGATAAATGAAGTGATTTTATTGGTTCTTAGCCAACACATCCCTCGCTACACACCTTCACACATCACTTCACAGCTGCTATAAGCCTCTTGGAGGCAAATGCTGCTACCTTAATGACAGCAAGTTACAGTTGTTTTTAAATTACAGTAAAAATGTTACAAGGCAACCTACCCACCCAAATGGCATGGCAATAAATGGCTCGAAAACCAACAAATAGGGCGCAGTAGAAATGGAATGGACGGGTAAATGGGAATAGAAACAAAGCTGCGTGAATGGCCAGGGGTAGAGTTCATCATGACATTTTATTTCATTTTAATTTTTTTTATATAACTTATAGTGGCAACCAAGCGTACGGCCCACAAGATGCTAAGCGGTTACCGCAGCCTATGGACGCTTGTAATACCAGAGCTATCACTCGCGGGTCGCCACCTTGAGGCATAGATCGACAGCCTCATGTGCCAGTAATTTCACCGGAAACCATACCCTTCACACCGGAACACAGCAATGCGAGCATTACTGCTGGGCGGCAGAAATAGGTATGGTGGTAGTCCTTCCCCGGACGAGCTCTATCACAGAGAACTCTACTACTCTTAAAACTCTCGAAAATCCAGTGGTGCACGACCAGGTTTAAACCCACGATCGGAAGGCGGGGGCACTACCACTAGACTACTAATGATTTGGGAAGAATTAAATTGATGTAAAAGGTGTGTAGATGTAACACCTGATCTAGTTGGCGCAAAATTGTCAAGGAAAAAATGATCCTTATGGGGTCACGATCCTCAGCAGTGAGGATACCAACGCAGGGAGGAGTAAAAGTTGTTACCCATGGTGATGTTCGCGATGCCCTTTCCCTGGATGGGCAGCACCAGGATCCTGCCCTTCATCACGTAGTCAGCCACGAACTCCATCTTGGGCGTGATGGAGTCGGTGCGGAGCCGGTAGTGGCTCAAATCGGCTCTGGAATGAGAAAAACTCTGTTTATTTGAAACAAAAACGTGTATATCCAACATTTTTTTTTTTTTTTTATACTACTAAAGTGGTAACCAAGCGTACGGCCCACTTGATGGTCAGCGGTTACCGTAGCCTATGTACGCATGCAACATCATAGATATCACTTGCGTGTTACCACCCTGAGACCTTAGATGGTAAGTCTCATGTGCCTGTAATTTCACCGGAAACCATACCCTTCGAACCGGAACACAGCAATGCGAGCATTACTGCTTGGCGGCAGAAATAGGTATGGTGGTAGTCCTTCCCCGGACGAGCTCTATCACAAAGAACTCTACTACTCTTCGCTAAAACTAAAATTCGCTTCATAATCTAATTAATCTTTATGCACCCAGCATAAAACACATTTCAGGGGTAAAACTTGCTCGATGAGCAACTTGCTTGTTCATTCGTTCGTTCGTATGAGTCAGCGGCCAACTCTGGTGACGGAGTTTCTAGGCCGCCCGAATGCCTCTGTCATGGCCTAACAACTTTGAAAAAGCCGGGACCGACTGCTTAACGTGCCCTCCGAAGCGCTGAAATTGCCACTGGCGATCACCCATCCAAATGATGACCCCGCGGAACAGTGCTTAACTTCGTTGATCTGTTAAGAACAACTTAGCCAGCTACGTCACGAGCGCTCCTAATACTTACTTGTAAGATGTAAGCACTGAGTCTGTGAGTCCGTGAAGCTTGATGTTCTTGTATAGTTGCGTGATGGTGACTGGCCCGGCGCCAGACTCGATGTTAATGCCTGACACCAGGAGCGGTTCCATCTGAGGCACTGATAGAGATGCTATTCCTGGAAACAGAGTTAAGATATACTGAAAACAGGAGTGTGATAGAGCTCGCCCGCGGAAGGACTACCACCATACCTATTTCTGCCGCCAAGCAGTAATGCTCGTATTGCTGTGTTCCAGTTCGAAGGGTATGGTTTCCGGTGAAATTACTGGCACATGAACTTTCCATCTAACGTCTTAGTGGTAACACGCAAGTGATATCTATGATATTGCAAGCGTACATAGGCTACGGTAACCGCTTACCATCAAGTGGGCTGTACGCTTGGGTTGCCACTTTAGTGGTATAGGTCTTTTTTATACCAGTAAATTGGCAGCTTAGAGTATGGTCCACTTGATGGGAAGCGTTACCGTAGCCTAAGTTTGCTTGCAACAATCTGCCATATCTAGAAGCTGTCCTAAACAGAACTGTCCTTAATTGAACAAAGAATATCACTTACGTGTTGTCACCTTACGAAGTGGATCTAAAGTCTCAGTGCCTGTAATTTCCCTGGAAACCGTCCATACACTTTGAACCGGAACCCAGCAATACTGCTTGGCGGCAGAATTAGCTATGGTGATAGTTCTTCCAGGTACCAGGTAATATGTTGCTAACTTTCACGACCGATGTGGCGCAGCGGGCGCAGGTCCGCCTGCGACGCGGAGGTTGCGGGTTCGATTCCCGCCTCCGGTCAAATGATTGTACGATCTACAAATATTTGTTCCGGGTGTTCTGGGTATTTTCAATATATAATAAAAAATATCTATCTATGTATTGTATTGTATTGAGTATATATCAGTCATCTAGTACCCATAACACAGCTCTGTTTAACAGCAGCTTACCTTGGGGCTAGATGATGCTGTGTGGATTGTCCAGCATCATTTATTTATTTATTTATTTTATTTATTTATTAGGACCAAAGTTTAAAAACGTCATAGCTACCTTTCCTCATCTTCCTAAGGGCATCAGGAACAGCTGTGATGAGGCAGTCGTTCAGCTTGAGGTCCTTCTGACGGCATCTTAAGAAGTCCTCGGCTGAAAGAAGATAACATTGTTTACATCCAACATAACTATCCAACATACCTGGTGGTAGGACTCTTCAGCAAGAGTCAGTCTTGGTGGGTACCACCGCAGTGCCAGATATTCTACCTCCAAGCAGTAGTGTGCAAGCTGCACTGTGTTTAGGTTTGAAGGGCACTGTAGCAAGTGAAATTACTGGGAAGAGACTTAACAACAATGTCTCGGGGTGATGAGCGCAGTGCAGTGCCACGCCGAACTTAAAAAACTAAGCTTTGAGTGGCACTGCATCTGTTATAGTCAGGTGTGGCGCCTAACATCAGGCGGGCGTCTTGACCGTCTTGTAACTGCTGACATAAAAAAAACTAGGACAGTCTTCTCTTGAGGAAAAGGGATGGAATCACTATCGACCACGAAGATCCAATGCGGATTGGTGGATGGTCTTCCTCGGCTAAAAGAAAAAGAAAACATTTTCTTATATTAGGTACTAAATGTGGGCAATTTCTGTCGAACGAAAGGAATGAAACCATAATCGACCACAAGAACCCAATGCAGATTGGTGAAAAGCCTTTTAAATGTGGTTAATGTCAAATAGTCAAATAGTCAAATAGTCATTTATTGGTATGGGAAAAGATACACGTCAAATAAAAAAATTTAAATACATTGTTGTACTTACATGAGTAAAAAATTCAAAATACAATTAGTTATAAATAAAAAAGAATTAAGTATATAAAAATTATGTCAAGTTAGAAAACGTACACAACTCGTGTACTTGATGTGCGTCTACGACGCCGACGGTTTTAAGGCTGAGGAACTCATTGGTTCAATGGTTCTTGGAACTACTTGATTTCTTTACAATGTTTTTCTATACCGTTTGAGTGGTTCAAAAGCAGACCCATACGTCCCATCAAATTGGAAGAAAAGGTCACATAAGCAAGCCAATTACGAGTAACTTGGACATTCGCTAAGATATTACAAGGCGACTGGTAGATTCGCGGGTGCCAAAAACGTTCTCGTATCATTGGTTCTTTCACGGTCACCCAGCTCACCATCAGATCGTGTGCTCACTCTGACCATCCAAGTGGTAAGCCACGCGCCACTTGCGTAAGTACAACGTCATTAAAATGATTACAGATATTACGTAAATCTGTTACAAGGTCACGTTGTGGATAGTTTACTGGTATAATATCATGACAATGACAGTCTTCCAATATTCCTACAGCTGGGACACTGTTTACTCTCGAGCAAGAGTGGTTGGGTCTTAATCCACCACGCAGGATACGGATTGGTGGATGAGTTTTGAAACTTTTAGTTCTTGCCGGTTTCCTCACGATGATTTCCTTCACCGACTGACATTGCGCACACAATATTATCGTAAAATAAATAAAATTAATAATAATAATTGTGGACAACCCACACAGCATCATCTAGCCCCAAGCTAAGCAGAGCTTGTGTTATGGGTAGATGAATGATAATACTTATTTTAATACAAGATATTTTTTTTATCAGATCATCAGATTTAAGCAGATCATTCAATCATTTATCCCAACACGGGAATAGAACCCGCAACCTCCTGCGTCGCAAACGGACCTCCGCTCAACAACATCCTCGTTCATAGTAATATTACATTTGGAATGAAAACGGGCCAGCATCAATGTATTTATTTATTTTATTTTAATCTCTCTAGTGTGCATTACAGTTGCCCAATTTACACACCAAAGATCATCATCATCATCATCATCATCCACAGCCCTATTTCACCCACTGCTGGGTATAGGCCTCCGTTTGTATGTGCCACACCACTCGGTCCTGCCTGTCTCAGTCCTGTGCTAGCCTCATCCAGGTTCCGCCCGCGATTTTTGTTAGATCAAAAGATAACTTACTATGCATAGACTAATATATAAGGTCATTCATTCACCTGACAAACTTAAGGGACAGGTTCCACCCATAAAAAAAAAATACTTGTAGGTATTTTTTTTTTCTAAACATTTTTTTTTAATATTTAAAATTAAAATTTACCTAATTAGTAATCCTTGATAGAAATCGAAAAGGCAGTGCTCGGCACGTGTCAGTGACCCGCGCGTCAATGAATCGCGGGTCAATAAGCCGCGCGTCCTTGACCTGCGCGTGTCAATGACCCGCTACGGGGCGCGCACACTCAAGTATTTCATTATTCCCAACAATGATAAATAATAATTGAATTGCCGAAAAACGTAATCGATATTTTTTTGTTTACTTGGGATTTATAAGACAATATATATAATACATAAAAAAAAATTATAGGTACATATATTTTTACTATATATAGAAAATACCCAGAACACCCGGAACAAATATTTGTAGATCCTACAAACATTTGACCCGAGGCGGGAATCGAACCCGCAACCTCCGCGTCGCAGGCGGACCTGCGCCCGCTGCGCCACATCGTCAACTATTGGTCTAGTACGCAAAGTTTTACAGAATAACTAAAATTCTTGTTATTTAATTTATATGCAAACGTAACATAAATTACAGGCAAGCGGTAACCGTTGCATAAGATCACTTTCTTCGATGCTGTAACGGTACCTAGCCACATGCCGATATGCATACCTCAATTCGTGCAATCAGTTAAATGCATTACAGGGATAGACTGATCCCACGTAAGCAATGTATGCATCATCATCATACCAGCTTCTAATGTTCCTGCTGGGACACTGGCATCTCGAGCCAGAGTGATTGGATCACAATTCACAACTTTTTTCTAAACAACTGAAGTGGCAATAAAGCGTGCGTCCCACAAGATGCTAAACGGTTACCGCAGCATATGGGCGCTTGCAATACCAGAGGTATCACTCACGGGTTGCCACCTTGAGACATAGATCTAAAGTCTCATGTGCCTGCCATACCACCGGGAACCATAACCTTCGGACCGGAACAAAGCAATGCGAGCATTACTGCTTGGCGGCAGAAATGGGTATTGTGGTAGTCCTCCCCCGGACGAGCTCAAACGACAAAGAACTCAACTACTCTTTGTGAAACTAATTCAAATTGCAGGATAGCAGTCTTTGAGGTTTTTAGTTCTTCCGTATGAGAGCACTGGCTCATGAACCCATAGATGCACGACCGAGTTCGAACCCATGACCCTAAGGTGGTCTTGTGGTGACCCCGCCTTCCGATCCTATGGACATGGGTTCGAATCCGGTCGTGCAACGGGTTTTTCTATACGAAAAATTGATGTGCGCTCTGAGCCGCCTCTGTTACAGTGAAGGAAAACATGTAAGGAAGCCGGCATGTCCAAAAACTATAAAACAAAAGACATGTGCCATCCACCAATGCGTGTGTGGATTAAGACTCAATCACTCCTGCTTGAGAATAGGTCAGTGTTCCAGCAGTGAACATTAGAAGGCTGTTATGATGATGATGATGATTTATGTACCTACATTGTAGTGCGGGTCTCTTGTTGCGGACAATAATTTATTAATAAGACCCATGTACAAACTTGAAGCAATCAATAAATGATAATGATGAATCATGGAATCGTTGAAGGTGCAAGCGAAGTGGCAGTTATGGGATTTCGCATCTTGGCGTTTTTTTATACTTGGTGGTAAACAGGCACACGGCCCACCTGATGTTAAGTAGTTACCGTAGCCTATGGACTTGCAATACTAGAGGTATCAATCGTGTTGCCGACCCATTAAAGTTTTAAAACACGTTTTTTGAAGAACCCAATACATTTACCATTACCAATTTTACCAAGCAGTAATGCTCGCATTGCTGTGTTCCGGTGTGAAGGGTATGGTTTCCGGTGAAATTACTGGCACACGAGGCTTTCGATCTTAGCCTCAAGGTGGTGATACCTCTGGTATTGCAAGCGTCCATAGGCTGCGGTAACCGCTTACCATCTTGTGGGCCGTACGCTTGGTTGCCACTTCAGTTGTATAAAAAAAAAAAAAAAAAACCCCATACTGTAGTCTCCAGGAAAACAGTAGGGAGATCATTTCTAAGTGTTCGCGGGAGGAAGTTCCTCTGAAACCTTAAGGTGCGCGACCAGCCTGGCTGTAGTGCGTGTCTGAGTGTAATGTAGGTGTAGAGACAGAGAGTGGACTGCACATTACGATGTGCAAGTCTCCGCGACCTTGCTTTTGCAATGCTCTTGTAGAGAATCGTGCAACGGTTACGTTTCCAAAGTATTGCCGTTACGAAACATTATTTCAAAACTATGATTTCGAAGATACAAGACGAACTAACTAATGTCTTAATATATCCAGTCGATCCAAAGGTTGTCGGGAAGAGATCTCTTAGCCATAAGACCGTTGTACTACTAATTTGTACTTACAACATATATTTATATTAAGTAATCTACATTTTTTTGTCTGCTGACCCTAAAAGGGTCTCTGTAATTTGAAACAATATAAATTAGGAATAAGTAGGTGTGGTAGTAGAAAGGGTAACTTGAATCAAATGTTTTGGGTCGAACGGAGCAAAATACCCACTGGGTAGAAAATTCTTGGGTCGAACTCACATAAATTTGTCTATCTTCTCGTTTGCTTAGGTGTATTTTATTCTATTTATGCGAATTTACAGGAGCATGAAATCAATTTCAAAATTGAACCAAACTATTTTTTTTTTTTTTTATACAACTGAATTGGCAACCAAGCGTACGGCCCTCAAGATGGTAAGCGGTTACCGCAGCCTATGGACGCTTGCAATACCAGAGGTATCACTCGCGGGTTGCCAACTTGAGGCTAAGATCGAAAGCCTCATGTGCCAGTAATTTCACCGGAAACCATACCCTTCACACCGGAACACAGCAATGCGAGCATTACTGCTTGGCGGCAGAAATAGGTATGGTGGTAGTCCTTAGCGACCCGCCTCGGCTTCGCATGGATGTAACTATACGTATAAACCTTCCTCTTGAATCACTATATCTATTAATGAAAACCACAAAAAAAATCTGTAGCGTAATCTAAAAGATCTAAATGACATACATACATGTATGTCATGTATGTATGTCATGTATGTATGTCATGTATGTATGTCATGTATGTATGTAATGTATGTATGTCATGTATGTATGTCATTTATTACATATATGTAATAAAAATTTGTAGTGAGCTAAAAACTAAGCTTCTAAGGTTGTATTCCACCAACCCTAACCAAGAGTAGTAGAGTTCTCTGTGATAGAGCTCGTCCGGGGAAGGACTACCACCATACCTATTTCTGCCGCCAAGCAGTAATGTGAGCATTGCTGTGTTCCGGTGTGAAGGGTATGGTTTCCGGTGAAATTACTGGCACATGAGGCTTTCGATCTTAGCCTCAAGGTGGCAACCCGCGAGTGATACCTCTGGTATTGCAAGCGTCCATAGGCTGCGGTAACCGCTTACCATCTTGTGGGCCGTACGCTTGGTTGCCACTTCAGTTGTATAAAAAAAAAAAAAAAAAAACCCTGCGAGCCACAGTAATTTTAAGTCATTGAATAAAATTGTAAATATTATTCATAGTTAGTAATCATGATCAATGGTTTTCAAATTATAATTTACACAGTAATTATCATGATATCAAATAATAAAATCTCCAATACTGTAAAAGTTTTTTTTTGTCAAAAAGTTACAAGACTGTCGAGTTGCTTGCCTGGTGCCTTATCAGTGGTAACTGGTATCGCCAAAAAATTGGTACCTAATTTTTTTTTTTCTTAAATACAGTTTGGCAATGTATTTAATAATATTACGATCTAGCTTTATGTTTAGGCTAATGAGTAATTTAATGTTGACCTAGTTATAGAAAATAAAATTATTTGCTAAGAATGTGTCCACTGGCACTTTTCTTAATGTCTCTATTTATTAAGGGGAAGTCACTATGTTCATGTGTTTTAGGTAGTTTTACACTTTCACTACGTTACTATATATTTAATGATAACGATGTTTATTAATGATTGTTGTAATTTTAATACTTACCTAATTTATATTCAATTCAATTTAGAAATTAGGTGATTATGGATTACCGAGGCAAGTTGGCTTTGATGAAAATTTATGGTTTTCAAAGTTATTAAACAAAAGTATTTTAGTAAGCGTTAGGCTCGCTACCCCTACGGGATACAGGCGTGATTTTATGTATGTATGTATGTAGGCTCGCTAAAACTCGACAACGGCAGGGCCGATTTAGCTTAAAATGTTTGTAAGATTCCAGGGAAGGTTTAAACGATGAGAAATTATGGAAAAATTGCGAGAAACATAACACGAGTGAAACCGCGCCAAATCCAGTCACTTATAAAATGACTGGATCTTGACTTCGGTGATCTTTGACGACCGATGTGGCGCAGCGGGCGCAGGTCCGCCTGCGACGCAGTGGTTGCGGGTTCGATTCCCGCCTCGGGACAAATGTTTGTACGATCTACAAGTATTTGTTCCGGGTGTTCTGGGTATTTTCTATATATAATAAAAAAATATCTATCTATGTATTGTATTAAATATATATCAGTCATCTAGTACCCATAACACAGCTCTGTTTAACAGCAGCTTACCTTGGGGCTAGATGATGCTGTGTGGGTTGTCCAGCATTATTTATTTATTTATTTATTATTGTCTGACACTCCGGACAATAGTGTCTTTGTGCACTAAACGGATAATTGGTATGCTAAGAGAGGTCTGTGAAACCTTGACCGCTTGGCCCAGTGTTAATGGCAGATAATATAATTATCCCTGAAGTTTATTGACTTACGAATGGTAAAGAATACATTACGAGCTTGATGAGCTGATGGCAAAGTCTCAATTCCTGCGAAGTTAAATTTTATGATTGACACCACAGAACTATATTTGAGTAGAATGTAGAAGTGTATGTACCTCGCGTGCCGAATACGGGCTAAGTAAGAGCTGAGAACCTCTTTATAGTTCGCACAGCGGATCTAGGCTTCCGTGAAGTTAGCCGTTTGTGATGCGCAAAGACAATTTAGTTTGAAAAAGCTCTATTGCGCATCGAAACGGCTAATTTCACGACGGCCGAGATCCGCCGTGAGAACTATACTCGCCGCGAAACTCAGTCTGCTCCTAACCGGGGGCGGTGTGGTGTGCCAGTGCCTAGAATCGGTTTGCCGCGTGCTTATCGATGCTTTTAAATCATTTATTTTCGCGCGGCTTATGTTTCCCATCACTAAAATACATTTGTGTGTAAAATACAAACACGCAAAATGTTACACGCTCGGTTTCCATACAAATCGACGAACTCTTTCATTCTACTTAAATATAGTTCTGTGATTGACACTTTGTTCTAGGTTTTGCAGTTTCAGGATTCTGATACCAACTTCATAGTGGCCTAGGTCCGCGCGCCTGTTGAGCCGCGCTGCTAGAGCCGCAGCCCGCAGTGCATATCGCGACGCGGAGGAAGACGCTTGCCGTGTCACTCAACCCTGATGAAGACTCTCGAAATTGAGTCGAAACAGTGTCGGTACCTCTTCACCGATATACCGGTACGTGAAACCACCCGTTTGTAAAAAAAATGTATGGCCTAGGTCTTTGTAATACCATAGAACAATTGGAAAAAAAATATAAGACTAACAGTAACAAACAATTTTATTTCTAAGTAGACAAACAAAGTTATAAAGGAAAACTGTTTATTGTGTTGAGTTTCATAAAACGAGAACACGGGAATAACGCAGTTGTTCGTTAAATCCGCGATGTTGTTTTGCATTTTGTTGCACTCCTTCACAAAGATAAACTTACTTAAGATTATGAAAGCCAAAATAAAATAATGAAACAGTGGGTTCTTTAATGATTATCTTATTATCTAGACCCCTACAAAAGACCAGGGCCCGGCTAAATACTGCGTGAAACAACTCCTTTCAATTTAAATACTATCCTACTAATATTGTAAATGCGAAAGTCTGTTTAGCTAAATGTTTGTTAAATTGTTACTACGTATCTCCATTACGACTTAGGTTGGTTGGATTGGTTGGACCAAACTCGAATGGGCGCTATTCTCCAAGTAAATCGTAGTTATTCGCGAGTAGAGAGTAGTACAGTTCTTTGTGATAGAGCTCGTCCGGGGAAGGACTAACACCATACCTATTTCTGCCGCCAAGCAGCAATGCTCGCATTGCTGTGTTCCGGTTCGAAGGGTATGGTTTCCGGTGAAATTACAGGCACATGAGGCTTTCCATCTAACGTCTCAGGGTAGTAACACGCAAGTGATATCTATGATGTTGCATGCGTACATAGGCTACGGTAACCGCTGACCATCAAGTGGGCCGTACGCTTGGTTGCCACTTTAGTGGTAAAAAAAAAAGTTAAATCACAGTTTCCATGTATTTGACATTTCCTATTACGCGGAATAGTTATTTCAGAAGTTGGTCGAATCCAGCCATAATCAGATTGTGATATAATCTTATTGTGCCTTCATCAGCTAAACAATAAATATTTTCTTATTCTTATTCTTATTCTTATAAAATTTAGAATGTACTTGATGGTGATGATTCTGGATTATCAGTCTTTTAGACTTTTTACTTTGGGAAAATTAACTGTTTCTGTGGTATAGCATAAAAAAAGTGAAACTGCGGGTGTTCAAAATGTTCACAAAAATCACAAGGATCACATTGAAACAAACAAAATGTAATCTTATCTTGACATTAATAATTCTCTAATCTATTTGGTACATGTTTTAATATAAATTATTGACAGTATTATTGTTTATGTTGCTTTGTAAATTATAGAATATTATTATTAGGTATTTTTAGTGATTGTTTTAGTGACTTATCTACATAACTATTTGAACTAGAAATATTTACTTGCAGCGCCCTTACAGGGTCCATGTACTCACCTGGCAGCAATACTGTTACACCTAAGCTGGATGTACATTGAGCATGAATAAATGAAATATGAAATATGAAATAAGCCTAGATCCGCTGTGCGAACTATACTTAGGATTGAACCTACATAAGTACAGGTAGTGAATACTTACAGGGTCCATGTACTCACCTGCAGCAATACTGTTACACCTAAGCTGAATGTACATTGAGCATGAATAAATGAAATATGAAATATGAAGCGTCTTAAAGTGGCAAGTCTAGGTGGATTTACGGCAGTTCCACGCGCCCCAGCCTAGAAGAATCTTGCAACAAACTCGGCTGGGCTCCTAGCTTTGTTTCAATGATCCCTCTTCATCATAGCTCCAGTATGGTACCAATCGAACTAGGCGAGGCACAAGGAAATCTAGTCAAAACTAATATTTAAGACAATGTGTTATTCTTATGACTCATGAGTTAAATATTTAAAGTAGTTATGTAAGTATGCTTTTATTATTAAATATCTATAAAAAACCGTGGCGTTGTACTGAATGACTGACTGACAACGCATAGCCAAACAGGGAAGTCCTAGGGACCAGAAGTTTTCAGGGTGGGTTCCTTTTATTGTGTAAAGACGCACTGAGAAATAAATTTTCAAAATTTAACTCTAAGGCTGCGTTTCCACCACTATTTACATAGCCTCGCTCTGCCCAGCTTTAATGAAGTGATTCTATTGGCTAACAAACACATCCCTCGCTACACATCCTTGCACATCTGTGGTGGAAACGCAGCCTTAGAGGACGTCGAGGGAAGAAATTAGCGTGTGAAAAAGTCGGACAAAATCGCGAGGCGTTACTTTCATTAGAAAAGCCTCTATTGATTCAATATAACTAATATTAAATAGACTTCTACTGCTACAACGTTTTATCCGCACACAATGTTTTAACCAACTTCGCCCACTTGATGGTAAGCGGTTACCGTAGCCTATTTACGCTTGCAACAACAGAGATAAAACTTGAATGTCGCATCGTTGCCACAATAAGACGTAGATCTAAAGTCTTTGTGTCTGTAATATCTCCGGAAACTATACCCTCCGAACCGGAACACAGCAATGCGAGCATTACTGCTTGGATGCTAATATAATATCCACGATACGGGTCAATGATGTGTGGGGTGAGACTATGGAGGTACCTGTCTAGTGTCTGTTGGACGTGTGGTCATAAATTTGAATAATATTTACGACCCGGATTTCAAGAATAAAAATATTTCCTAGAAATTTTTTTTTGTTAGCGAATCAGTAATAATAGAGTAGAAGAAAATAATATTTAGTTAGCTCTTGTTATTAGTTATAGTAAAGTAATGGTTAGCAAGTTTTAAATTTTAATTATTGGGTCCTTGGTAGATGTTGCAAAAATGGTTCAAAATAAGTAACAAGAATATAGGTTAATCAAAATAGTGGTTGTCAAAGGAAGGAGGAAAAATGACTTTGACCATCAAGGTATAAGTAATAAAAGCTCATCCAATCTTTATTATCTGACATAGAAAGAAAGATTCTCTCATTTTTAAACTCAAAAAATAATGAGGCTCGGCTAAAAGCTTCAAAACAAATAAATACACTGAAAGTAGTAAAGTAATTAAATTATTACACTTACGTAATAAGCTCTCAGCACTCACAAAACTCAGCGTCGTAGCTGACACCAAAAGCAAACCTTTCATAAACATTTTAATTTATTTTTAATGTTCGTCGGTATTTCGATTAAAAACTTTTTTAATATCACTTCACGGTTTTCGAACGAAATTGAATGTTCGCTTTCGCGCATGCGTAGTCTACTACTGGCGGGCGCGCGAAACTGCCGACATATTTATGCAAGAGTAGCTATCTTGTTGCAAAAACGTTTGAGCTTCTAGAAGTTTTATTGTTTTTTTAAAGTTATTGAAAAGATTCGGAGGCTTTTTGTAACGTAGTTCAAGCTACTGAATAATCTTTGTTTCTCTTGGAACCCGTGTCTCCCTTGGCTTGCTGGGAATCTTTCCCAAGTTGCGGGTTTCTTTGCAAAGATTACATTTTTTACCTGCTTCCAAATAACACGCCAACAGTCTTCGGAAAAGAATGAGTAGGTATCTACGAATATGACGTATAATAATGCTTTAGAACAATTGCCCTGTTTGTTGTGTAAAATATCTACCAATGTTTATTTATTATGTAGGTAAGTGAGTACATACTAACCTATTTCTGCCGCCAAGCAGTAATGCTCGTATGTGTTCCGGTTGAAGGGTTCCGAATGTTTGGTTTCCAGTGAAATAACTGGCACATGAGACTTTCAATCTACGTCATAATCAGAGTCGGAGTGGCAACGCGCAAGACAAGTGATCTTTCTGTGATGTTGCAATACTTGCACATGTGCATAGGCTACGGTAACCGCTTACCATCAAGTGGGCAGTACTTGGTTAGCTCCTTGGTTGCTACTTTAGTAGCTAGTACTTTTTAATTAAGTAGATAAGTACCTACCTACCTATATTGATTTTCTATGAAAGATATTGAAACACTACTTGTTAGGTACACAAAAGTTTACTAACAAAATAAATGACAATAATTTCATAAATATGTGTTTTTCCATCAATAACATTATTAAATCAAATCATTGCAGTTCCTATTGACCTTTCTCGAAACTGTATGTTTCGCAATGTTTGTTTAGTTCACACACTAATGCTTAAGCCGTTTGTCTGCTATAGCGTAACATTAAAACTTTGCCACCAGAGTTAGTCACTGTCTCATAGGAACTTATTTGTTTAGCGAAACATATATAAATAAAGTATGATCTAGGTAGATACATTAATTACTTTTTTTTTTTTTTTTCAACCTATCTTGTCCCACTGCTGAGCAAAGGTCTCCCCCAAAGTCTTCCATTCATCCCGGTCCTTGGCAGTTTCCCACCAATCTTTTGCATAAGAATCCAGGTCATCTCGCCAACGCCTTCTCGGCCGGCCCCGTTGTCGCCTCCCGTCCTCAGGCACCCAAGGAGTGACGATGTTTGCCCATCTCTCTGGATGCATCCGACTTTAATGAATTACTTACCTAATTAATATTTTATAATTCTAGAAACTAAAGAACTCATTAGCAAGACCTGTAACGTAATTATGTAAGCTTTCTCATTAAACGCATTCCTCTCGATTGCAAAGCTGATAGTTTTTCTGATAATATATATATATTTTTTTATACAACTGAAGTGGCAACCAAGCGTACGGCCCACAAGATGGCGGTTACCGCAGCCTATGGGCGCTTGCAATACCAGAGGTATCATTTGCGGGTTGCCACCTTAAGGCTAAGATCGAAAGCCTCATGTGCCAGTAATTTTACCGGAAACCATACCCTTCACACCGGAACACAGCAATGCGAGCATTACTGCTTGGCGGCAGAAATAGGTATGGCGGTAGTCCTTCCCCGGACGAGCTCTATCACATAGAACTCTACTACTCTTGCGTATATGGTATAAAAAAATGCGAAAGTTTGTGGGTTTGTGTGTATGTTTGTTACCACGTCTCTGTGACGATTTTACCGATTGTAATGAAATTTGGAATAAAGATGGTTCAAATTCTAGAATTACACCTATGTTACTTTTTAACCCGGATAATTTGGACTAAAATAAAATGGTTTTTTTTCATTTACCAGCACCTTAAGTTACGTAAGTTATCTAGTTTTTTAATTTATTTTACTTACAAAATTTAAAACAATGTGTTAGTAACACATTGTTTAAAATTTAAAACAATGTGTTAGTAACACATTGTTTTAAATTTTGTTACTCACACAATATGGATTTATGTTGTCCGAATTATTGACTAGAATATTTTTTATTTTATATAAAACGAAAAAAAGGAAGCTCGATTATGTTAGTGGCCAACTCTTGGCCACCACGGAAGCACGGAAACGCTCAGTTAAAATTGCCACTAGCGGTCACCCATCCAAATGATGACTGCGAGGAACGTCACGAGCGCTTCGAGCAAGCAAAACACAAATTTTACCGTAAAAGTTTCATTTCTACGAATGAGTTTTTATACACTTTAGTGGACGCTGGTCTTTACTTTCTTGATTCCCAAGGTCAAATAACAATGACGTCATCCCTTTCTATGTCACGGTAACTACATTCTTCTGTGCCCTGGAACTCTTGGAACCCTTTCTGGTACTTCAAAGCGAACGAATTCCCTGGAAGAGTGGGGTTGAACACCGAATGACCCATTTTGTCCAAATTAATCAACCCGAAGAACAGCGTATCTTCTTTCCTATCTTCTTTTCTCTTCTCGTGTATAATCAGTGGTTCTTTTATGGGCAAGAGGATCATAACGTCTTGGTTCCTTTTGCCTAGAGTCACTTTCGCTTGTATGGTTCCGTTGATTTTGTCTTTTGAGCCGATTTGCAAATTCATTGGTAAAAGGCACTCTATGCATCGTATTTCTCTGGCATGGTCGGTGCATAGTGGCACTGGGAATAGTCTCTCGTTGAGGTAGAACCTGTACACACATTTGTGGTCTTTTAGACTTGTGGCACTGCCTCTGTTTTTTATTCTAGAGTTAGCAGAGTGGCATTCGAAGTAATTGTCTTGCCTGAACTGTTTTATATCTTCTATGTTGTCTTTGCTGCCATCGAGGTTTTCAAATTCGTCTTCTGAATCGAATACTCTGAATATAGTATCGCGAGAGTGTATTTCAGATTCTTTTATAGTGCCAAGTGGTATTATTTTAACTGCATTTGCATTATTGCCGAGAGACTCAGTGGACGGTTTGAAGTTTTCGTTTTTGTAATATTGCTGGACTGCTTTTGGTATTTTGTCACTTTTAATCACATTTTTCACATTTCTGGTCTGTGACACTAATGTCTCAATATCACTTTCTTTATCATTTGTAATGCTTTTCGTTTCGCCATTGCAAGAACTGTCGCCGCAATGCTTGCAGAAATCAATTGCAGCGTTCATATGCTTTTTGATGATAAAATCAGATTTTGTTACCTTTTTAGGTCTTTCCGGTATTTTATTCTCACCGACGGCATTAGCAGAACAGCTTTTTCCATCATTAGAAGTGGAAGGCAGGTTTTTTGAAGAGAGAACCCTTTTTGGAGGCACTGTTTTGTTTATTTGATATATCTTTCGTTTCGATTTTGGGTTTGAAGATGAACAAGATGAAATCTTGGATGACACGCTAGCCCTTTTGTTAAAAGGCATAATAATTCTCGCATCTAACTTTTGAAACTTCAAACAATGTTATAAAAAAATGTTTACATACAAGCCGTCGCTATGGTAACGTGTTGTAAGAAAGAATGGAACTAAATAAGTACCACAGGTCCATCTAGCGTCGGATAGTAGTACTAACTCAAGTTAAATTTGACTAGCCTACTACGAAGTTCCATACATTAACGCTAGGTATTGAATATGAATGAAATGTGCTAGTTCAATTTACAAAATAAGAAAAAAATGCTTAATTCCTATAATTATTAGTACTATTAATAAAATTGTTACTGAATAAATGACATAATTATACAAATACCTAAATCAAATTATAATATTCTGTGTAGAAAATGATTTATGTTCATTACAGATCAAGGTTTTGTTTACTAAAAAGACGCCAGTTATTACTCGCGCAAAATAGGGGCACGGTAATAAAATATTACGTTTTTAAATGTTAAATATTATTGTCATAGCATAATATGATTTATTAATCGTGTAGGTATCTATACAAGAGCTTTTTTAAATATTTTTTTTTTGTTGGGCATACATAATAATAAATAAATAATAAATAAATAATGCTGGACAATCCACACAGCATCATCTAGCCCCAAGATAAGCTACTGTTAAACAGAGCTGTGTTATGGTACTAGATGACTGATATATACTTAATACAATACAATACATAGATAGATATTTTTTATTATATATAGAGAATACCCAGAACACCCGGAACAAATATTTGTAGATCGTACAAACATTTGACCCGAGGCGGGAATCGAACCCGCAACCTCCGCGTCGCAGGCGGACCTGCGCCCGCTGCGCCACATCGGTCGTCATAGGATCAATAGGATCTAGGCTTCCGTGAAGTTAGCCGTTTGTGATGCGCAAAGACAATTTAGTTAGAAAAAGCTCCATTGCGCATCGAAAAGGCTAACTTCACGGAAGCCTAGATCCGCTGAGAGACCTACTTTTTAACCTAGTACATGCTATTTTTACTTATGGTATTTCTAGTCTTCACAAAGGAACTTAGTATAAAACAAAGCTCGTACGCTTAGATATTTTATACTAAGCACTCAACGGATTTTAACATCAATAGAAAGAGTCATTCAAGAAGTCAACTTTAGTTTAAACACCCGTGCGAAGCCGGGGCGAGTCACTAGTATTATAATAAAACACAATACTCGAAAAACAACAGAGGGGAGCGCGTTTATGTCTTTTGTATGTTTTTTTTTTATTTACCTTACTTTTTAAGACGTAGGTAGGTTTACCTAATCATCAGGCGAGCTGTTGTGTAACATGTAAACTCAATAGAAATGAATGTCAATGTCATCTGTCAGACAGCTAGATAATAACTTAAAAGCTTTGTTAGATTGTCTTTGGCTATCTTGTCAAAACGACATGAGTCTTCCCATTTTAATTATTTTTCTCGTGTTATTGTAAGTTTTATTGCGTAAATTTGGTGGCAGTTTATCCAATTTAACTTGTTTACTTAGCACAAGTGTTAGTAATTGAAATGGAGGGGTAATGTTGGTTGGTAATTTAGTCAAAGACTTTCCAGGAGAATTTTGAAAGAAAAGTCATCGTTTCTTTCCAAATTTCGTTTGTTTACGTTGCTAAGCGACAATCAAACTAATACACTTGACACTGGCAAAATTGTGGCAAACCAGCCACAGAGGCCATAAAACAAAAGAAGAAGAAAAGCTTTGTTATTTGCTAAAAAAAAACAAATCTATTCTAATATTATAGAAAGTAAAGATTTTTGTTTGTAATGAATAAACTCAAAAACTACTGTTTGATTTAAAAAAAATCTTTAACCATTATAATGCTAATTATCCCTGAGTAACATTGGCTATTATTTATCTCAAACCCGTGCGAAGCCGGGTCTGGCCACTATTGAAAATTGAAATTGAAATTCATTGAATAACATACATTACATGCAACTATAAAATAACCAATTCAGTCCTATACCATCGGCCCGTGAGTTCACGGCGAATTTATTTTATAATACAACAAGGTCAATAAAATATAAGTAATTGTAGTTCCTAGTTCCTCTGAACAGTTAATAACAAAGGAAACACATACATTGATAGTTATTTATTAAGTTATTGATGCAGAATCCGTGCGTCTAATTTTGATGCATGTCATGTGTGTGGAGGTCTTAATAGTATGCTCATGATTTCAGAGATTAAAGGACTTTTTACCTACCACCTAGTTGGGGCACTGGTGGTCTGTGGTACCCTTCCAATCCTATGGTAAACCCTGTTGAGCACCGGTTTTTCTGTTCGAGAAATGTACCTATGTGCGCAATGCTAATTCTCTCATACGGCGAAGGAAAACTTTGTGAGGAGACCGGCATGTAAGAACTAAAAATTTTAAATACATGACTTGCCATCCACCAATCCGCATTAAGTCCGCGATCCAAATACTATCACTCGAGAGTTAGGCTAGTGTCCCAGTGGGAACATTAGGTTGTCTTTTTTTATTTACATCACAGAATGGCAACGTCGCGCGTTGCTCCTGCTTAAAAACTCATGATAACAATTTTAAATGTCTCAAAACAAACAAAAAGCATGGTGCCACTAGTGCCTCAACGAGACATCCACTGGACATCGTCTTCTCAATCAACTCGCGTCTCTATCGATGTGCGCGCGCGCCCTACTCTGCGCACTCTGGCGGTTCCGACGCGGACGGAAGAAGTTCTACGCTATACGAAAACTCTTTGCGAAAAAGAAATAAATACTTCTTCGACTCCGCGCCTGACTTATTTTAAAATAACGAGATTCCTTTTTCGAATGTGATTTGGTTTCTACAACGGAAACTCTTTGAGGAAAAGAAATAAATACTATTTTTTCAATAAAAGAGACGCGATCTTTCATTAGAACGGAACGAGATTTGAAAATTAATAATGAAGAAGTTTTTGGTGATAGCCGCTTTTGCGCTGGTGAGTTTTTTTTTCAAGTGCAAGCTTATCTTTACATCTTTATCCTTTATATACCTGACTCGCGTATTTCACTTGCGTTATTTTTCACGCAATATTTCCATAATTTCTAACCTTAAAACCTTCCCTGGACTCCTACGAATATTTCAAGACTAAAATTAGGCAAGTCGAGCCGTTCTCGAGTTTTAGCGATATACGAACAGCAATTTATTTTTATATATAAGATAAAACAAAGTCTGTTCCCGCTGTCTGTCCTCTGTATTTACGCTTAGATCTTCTAAATTCCGCAACGGGATATTAGTGGTATTCATCAATATATTTAATGCTAGACAATCCACACAGCATCATCTAGCCCCAAGGTAAGCAGAGCTGTGTTATGGGTACTAGATGACTGATATACATAATAAAATACAATAGTTATAGTTCGCACAGCGGATCTAGGCTTCCGTGAAGTTAGCCGTTTGTGATGCGCAAAGACAATTTAGTTTGAAAAAGCTCCATTGCGCATCGAAACGGCTAATTTCACTACGGCGGAGATCCGTTGTTCGCACAGCGGATCTAGGCTTCCGTGAAGTTAGCCGTTTGTGATGCGCAAAGACAATTTAGTTTGAAAAAGCTCCATTGCGCATCGAAACGGCTAATTTCACTACGGCCGAGATCCGTTGTGAGACCTATACATAGATAGATATTTTTATTATACATAGAAAATACTCAGAACACCCGGAACAATTTTGCGGATCGTACAAACATTTGTTCTAAGGCGGGAATCAAACTGCAACCTCTGCAGGAGGACCTTCACCTGCCCCGACACGTCGGTCGTCAAACTTCATAAAAAGCACGACAATATTTAGACGCGCTCGTGACGTAGCTGGCTAAGTTGTTCTTAACAGATCAACGAAGTTAAGCACCGTTCCGCGTAGTCATCATTTGGATGGGTGACCGCCAGTGGCAATTTCAACTGAGCGCTCCCGTGGAGGGCACGGTAAGTCGTTTTTCCCGGCTTTTTCAAAGTGGTTAGGCCATGACAGAGGCCTTTAGGCGGCCTAGAAACTCTGAGAGTTGGACACTGACTCATACGAACATACTTACTTTATTTAATTTTTAAGGGCTGTCGCACATAAACTAGTACCTAATGCAATTTACGCGCTTTTATAACTATGTATAGGTCTCACGACGGATCTCGGCCGTAGTGAAATTAGCCGTTTCGATGCGCAATGGAGCTTTTTCAAACTAAATTGTCTTTGCGCATCACAAACGGCTAACTTCACGGAAGCCTAGATCCGCTGTGCGACCTATACCTACCTGATTAGCTACGCTTCGAGCATTCGACCAGTTCAACAGGTTATCAAATGAAAGTAAATAAAAATAACAAATATTTTATCATAAATATAATGATTACTATTAGTTTTAACTGACGTCTCAGAATAGTCGCATAATGCAGTGAAAGTAAATTACAATTCGAATAACAAGGTGACCATGCATACGTCTAAGTACTAGGAGTAGAAGAGTAGTAGAGTTCTTTGTGATAGAGCTCGTCCGGGGAAGGACTACCACCATACCTATTTCTGCCGCCAAGCAGCAATGCTCGCATTGCTGTGTTCCGGTTCGAAGGGTATGGTTTCCGGTGAAATTACAGGCACATGAGACTTTCCATCTAACGTCTCAGGGTGGTAACACGCAAGTGATATCTATGATGTTGCATGCGTACATAGGCTACGGTAACCGCTGACCATCAAGTGGGCCGTACGCTTGGTTGCCACTTTATTGGTATAAAAAAAAAAAAAAGGAAAATAAAAAAATCTATTTATCTTAATTTAATTCTTATTAATATTGTACAAAATAAAATGCGTGAGAAATGATTATTATAGGTTTTTATTGAAATTAAAGTCACAGATCACACCGCTTGAATCAAAATTCTTAACAGGAAAGGCAAAATTATTGCCACAACACAATAATATGCTTAACTTACAAAATGTTGCAAGTATTTAACCTAAAATTAACAATGTGCGCTCACACTACCCCGACTACACTTCTGTATGTTTGGTTTGTTCCAAACAATATTATGAATACAAAAGTTTGGGTGGCCTTAAGGATGAATGAATGAATGAATGTAAACTCTTTATTGTACAATGTATAGGTCTCACGACGGATCTCGGCCGTAGTGAAATTAGCCGTTTCGATGCGCAATGGAGCTTTTTCAAACTAAATTGTCTTTGCGCATCACAAACGGCTAACTTCACGGAAGCCTAGATCCGCTGTGCGACCTATACACCTTACAACTAGATTAACAATAAGAATGAAAGACTACAAAAAACAAAGACAATGTACAATGGGCGGTCTTATCGCTAAGTAAGCGATCTCTTCCAGACAACCTTTGGATGGAGAGGAGCCTCAATTAAACTGAAGATTGGTCGGGGTGCACTGAATAACAATTTTGAACAACATGTAAAAGGGAAAGCATAAAAGTAACAATTATTTACATTGATAAATTGATAATACATGTACATAATAATAAACTACATACACTTAAACATATAAATATAGATAAATAATTACAATAAAAAAATATGTTGTTACACAATCACACCAGAACGGCTGAACTGTGCCTTTATTACGTAAGTCTATTGCTGTCAAATTGCTGTCGATTGCTAGTCGATCCCTTACGCGCTTATGGTACGCACTGTAGGTGTGAAAAGGACGGCCAGACGCAACAACAAGCGTTCGACAACGATAGAGTTACGTAATCAGGGGGCGGTTCTGGGTGTTTGTCACGTAGATATTTTACAGTCTTGAATCTTTCTTATTCTGAAAAAATGTACGGTTCCCGTATCACTTAAGTATCCGTATCATTTAAGAGTAGTAGAGTTCTTTGTGATAGAGCTCGTCCGGGTAAGGACTACCACCATACCTATTTCTGCCGCCAAGCAGTAATGTGAGCATTGCTGTGTTCCGGTGTGAAGGGTATGGTTTCCGGTGAAATTACTGGCACATGAGGTTTTCGATTTTAGCCTCAAGGTGGCAACCCGCGAGTGATACCTCTGGTATTGCAAGCGTCCATAGGCTCTTGTAACCGCTTACCATCTTGTGGGTCGTACGCTTGGTTGCCACTTCAGTTGTATATATAAAAAAAAAAGGAAAACTGTTTTCGAGTTATTTTAACTAGTAGTTAGTGGAACTGGTTCGGTTAAGCGATTTAAGCTTTCTACTGCCATTATAAAATTCATTAATGCATGTGAATTTTGTTCAATAAGTCTCAAGTTATTGATAAAAACTGGTTATCAGTTACTTTCTCCATGGTTAAAGGTACTTACAATAAATATATTATTATGAACATGTACCTTTCTTTTGGTTTCCTTATCCGTGACGATGATAAATTAACAATATATACTTCTTTTATATTTCTAACGACCTGCGTTAGTTTTCTGTCATTCAGTTTTTATGCTATCCCACAGGAACAGTACATTTTTCCGGGATAAAAAGTATCCCATGTGTTGTTCCAGGATTTAAGCCATATACATTCCAAATTTCACCACAATCGGTAAAGTCGTCACGAAGATACGAGGTAACAAACATACACACAGACTTTCCCATTTCTAAAATAGTACGGCTATGTACTACGCTAGAAAATATTATACAGATCGGATTGAATACTTTTTGCAATAACTTCCAAGTCATCGACAGCACGAAAGAAATGCCATCGAACAATAAGTCAATGGGCCAATAAAATGAAATGTGCCATTGTCAAACACGTAAGAGACCAAGTATCAAGACTACGTGATCGAACTTCAAAGAAACAGCAATGAGTTCAAGGATCAAGATGACGCGAACGTTTGGAGAAAACACAAATTGTTGAGCTGACTTCTGTATCGAAGGCCGCAGGTTCGAATCCGTGTCGGTTTTTATAAATTGTATCAATTGTAATTGTATAAATTGTATCAATTGTAATTGTATAAATTGTATCAATTGTAATTGTATAAATTGTATCGTAAATTATTTATCATTACACATACTCTGAAAGTAGGTCTGAAGTTGCCTAAGGAGCGGGATGAAAGTAATATTTTCATTCCTAGGGAGAATCTCTTTCAACTAACAGCTCTCAAATTATATTAAAAAAAAATAGTTCTATTTTGACATTTCTATTGAACCATGTTCTGACTTTATATACAGCCACGATGTAAAATTGAAAAAACATAAAGTTAAGTATTGACTAAAGAATATATATTTTTAAAATAACTTTATTAAAATTTAAGAGTAGTAGAGTTCTCTGTGATAGAGCTCGTTCGGGGAAGGCTACCACCATACCTATTTCTGCCGCCAAGCAGTAATGCTCTCATTGCTGTGTTCCGGTGTGAAGGGTATGGTTTCCGGTGAAATTACTGGCATATGAGGCTTTCGATCTTAGCCTCAAGGTGGCAACACGCGAGTGATACCTCTGGTATAGCAAGTGTCCATAGGCTGCGGTAACTGCTTATCATGTTGTGGGCCGTACGCTTGGTTGCCACTTCAGTTGTATAAAAAAAAAAAAAAAAAGTTTCAATAATTTTTTAAAATAACATAAATTTGGGCAACCATTTCACATCACCATTATTACCATTTTTTCAATGATGAAAATGAAAAATAATGGCTGAATAGCTGGCCGGCCACAGAAAAAATAACAAAATAGGCGGGAAAGCGGCAATCTGCTTTTCATTTCTTTTTTCGAGCTGTAGAGTTTTGTTTATACTTCCGTATAGCAGAGATTTGAATAAAATGAGTTTTATAAAAATTAGAAATGAGTCTCTAGCTAATCATCATGTTTTTTGTTTACTTTCCTTGTATTTGTAATGAAAAGCACAGTGCTTACCTCGGGTTAAAGACTTATTAAGTCCCTCGAACTATTGGCCCCGTCTCGGGACTAAATGAGTTACTTTCACCCCTAGGGTAACAAAGTACTATTTAAACCTGTTGTTTATGAAGCTATAGTGATCAGAAACCATTAAAATTAAGAAACTACTATTTATTTTATTTATTTTTGTGTATTTTTTTTGCTGACATTTCAAATTTTTTAGAAGCTCTTCTTCATGAGCACCGCCTGCGACCGCGTTTGAGGGTCTCGACAAAAACTAGCTTCTAAAGCTTCTAAACGTCAGAATAAAATCTCAAAATTCATATTTTTTTTTTTTTTTTGTTTGCTTCTTGACGATGAATAGGTTTTATTTATTCCTTTTTTTATCTAGCAAGGCGCGATATGATAATTTCAATTACATTTTAATATTTAAGTGTGGTAACGTATAGTGCAGTGCCACCCAAAGTGTTTCTGCGTAACACTGCACTACAGACGTCACCCCAAGACATTGTTATTAGAATAAAAGGAGAGAACGCATCAAGTATCAAGACGTGCGTCGAATGCAGATGCGCGGCATTGACTCCAAGGATCAAGATGAAGTATGGTTACATCCTTTTTGGGTGGTTACCTATGTGGTTTCCAGTCAGAAAGGTCAAATAAATGTGCTACATATGGTAAATAAGGCACTCAAGGCCGATGTTCTATTTGATTCTATGTGTTGTGTTTTTTGTATGTTTTTTTTTTTTTTTTTTTTTATACAACTGAAGTGGCAACTAAGCGTACGGCCCACAAGATGGTAAGCGGTTACCGCAGCCTATGAACGCTTGCAATACCAGAGGTATCACTCGCGGGTTGCCACCTTGAAGCTAAGATCGAAAGCCTCATGTGCCAGTAATTTCACCGGAAACCATACCCTTCACACCGGAACACAGCAATGCGAGCATTACTGCTTGGTGGCAGAAATAGGTATGGTGGTAGTCCTTCCCCGGACGAGCTCTATCACAGAGAACTCTACTACTCTTGTTGTTACGCGCTCTCCGCCAATAATGAAATTATTTTATTGTTAGATAGGTAACTTTTTTTTATGTCAGCAAGTGACAAAACAATCAAGATGTTATAAGCACCACGCCTGACTATTACAGATGCAGTTCTTCACATGCTATCCTTGCTGATACGTTGAGCCAGATATGAACCAGCCTTTGGATCGCGTGTCATTCATCATTCAAATGTCCACCGCTGGACATAGGCCTCGTGCTACACTTAGTTTTCCAGCGTGGTCGCCATTCGGGAACCTTTATTCCTGATTATCGGTTCCATTTTTTATTTTATTTATTCGGGATAACATACAGTTATACATTTATGGTTGAGTAAATGGTGGATATGAAACAGACTTAATTAATATATAACCAACAGCGCTATCCACAACTTACTATAAAATCTAGCTTGAAGAGATCTTGTTAGTTGTTTTTAAAAACTATGGTACCTGACCTACCTATCCATTTATCTATCTACCTACACATCCACAGGCAGTCTACAAACCGCGCGACCCAACCGCGCACCTCACCGGAATGCCCATCACTTCCTCACCCAATTATTCGTCCACCATTTCCAAATTCAGCTTCTCAAAAATAAACCAAATTTGGGAATACTAAACAAATCCAATAAAAAAATAATGATAAGCATTCCAGCGAAGTCCGCAGTCAAGTCGCATGGGTTGCACTCGTGTATGGCGTAGATACAATATAGGTACAATAGCAAAATTCTGCTAGCTTTATGGCCTGACATTGCTTCTATAATTAACAAAAAGTTAATCGTTGGCTGATCCACTATCTGATAGGACTAGAAAATGATTTAAGTTGGTTATAAGAAGTTAATTTGTAGCACATTATGTATAGTTATTTAGTAGATTTGTTAACAACTTTGATTTTGTTACCAGGGCGTCATAATCGCATCAGCGACAAAGCCCTTTATTTCATTGATAAAAAAAAAACAGTTAATCCGTTTTGGAGCTACGATGTCACAGACAGACACAGGTATAGGTCTCACAACGGACCTCGGCCGTAGTGAAATTAGCCGTTTCGATGCGCAATGGAGCTTTTTCAAACTAAATTGTCTTTGCGCATCACAAACGGCTAACTTCACGGAAGCCTAGATCCGCTGTGCGAACTATACACACTACAAAGGGGTCGTCCATTATTCACGTCATGTCTTATAGCAACTTTTTAACATTTTGTGTGTTTTGTCATCAGTTTTAATATAATAATGTAAGTATTAGAATTTAACGAAAATTAGGTATTATTTTTAAAATTTTAAATTTTCCATTTATGTGCACACTACCGCCACTACTTAATTTTCTACTTTCACTTTCTCCATCCATGGTTGCCTGGAAGAAATCGCTCTTAGTGATAAGGCCGCCCTTTGTACTTAGTTAATGTTTTTTTATATTAGTTAATGAGTATTTTTTTGTGTACAATAATGTGTTCATTCATTCATTCATTCATTCAGTGTTACGCTCCTGCCGATATCATCATTTTCATGTGTCCATATCATTAGATATATTATAGTTCCTAGTAAACATATTTGTATTGTATTCTATTGTATGTGTCGAATACCATTTGTTATTGTTCCAAATAAAGTTTTTTTTTTTATATACAACTGAAGTGGCAACCAAGCGTACGGCCCACAAGATGGTAAGCGGTTACCGCAGCCTATGGACACTTGCAATACCAGAGAGGTATCACTCGCGGGTTGCCACCTTGAGGCTAAGATTGAAAGCCTCACGTGCCAGTAATTTCACCGGAAACCATACCCTTCACACCGGAACACAGCAATGCGAGCATTACTGCTTGGCGGCAGAAATAGGTATGGTGGTAGTCCTTCCCCGGACTACTGACAGATAATTGTATTGTATTGTATTTGTCGATTATAAGGGTAATGTTCCTTTCGCAAAATGTCCCGTGCGCTCAGAATGGCCCATTCTCAAAACGGCCCATCATTTCACTATTTCATTGTTAAATTACCCATTATATTGCTAGTTTCGTTCAAATTCTTATAACTATTATAATTGTAAAACATCTAAACATTTGCCGACATCTGTGTTCTAGCAGCCAAAAATAATGCCATTGAGTTTTTGACTTAGAACAACAATGTTTCAGATCTGCAAGCAATGCTGCAGCCGCGCTCTCAGCGAGGAGTCAGTGGTGAGCGTGTACACCACTCCAACCGGTGCGGGAGTGCCCCAACTGAACGTCTACGGACAGATCGCTAGCAATATCGCTGAGAAAATCACATCGCCCATCTACAGGTAGGCATCATGAGAAAGCATAGTTCAATGGAGCTTCGTTTTGGGATTCGAACCCGCGTTATCTTGAGCTGGCAAAGCCAAGACTATCCACCATCTAAAGAAAATATTTTTTATTATATTTTTATGTACTTACTGTTAAAAGCTTTTTTTTTTAATGTCAGCAAATGACAAGACAATGAAGGCGCCCACCTGATGTTAAGCACCACGCCTGACTATTACAGATGCAGTGCCACCCAAAGTTTAAAGTTTTTAAGTGTTTGCGTGGCACTGCACTGCGCTTATCACCCCGAGACATTATTGTTAAGTCTCTTTCGCCCAGTAATTTCACTTGCTACAGTGCCCTTCAAACCTAAACACTGCAGCTTGCACACTACTGCTTGGAGGTAGAATATCTGACACTGCGGTGGTACCCACCAAGACGGACTCTTGCTGAAGAGTCCTACCACCAGGTAAGCTTTTGGACAACATGAACATGAACATCATTTACTGCACAATGATTCAACTTGAAATCCTAGTCAACCGATAATCTTGAATGCAGTATATAAGGTCATTCATTATCAACCTGACAAACTTAAGGGGTAGGTGCCACACATAAAAAAAAAATACTTGTACTTTTTTTTATAAACGTTTTTTTTTAATTAAAAAATTTTTTTACGTAATTCTGCTTAATAATTAGTTATCCTAGTTAGAAATCGAAAAGGCAGCGTTCTGCACGTGTCAGTGACCCGCGCGTCAATGAACCGCGGGTCAATAACCCGCGCGTCCTTGTTCTGCGCGTGTCCTTGACTCGCTACGGGGCGCGCATACTCGAATATTTCATTATTACGTCGCTTAACTCGATTCTCTACAATGATAAATAATAATTGAGCGGAAAAACGTAATCGATTTTTTTTTGTTTACTTGGGAGTTCTAAGACAAAAAATATATAAAAAAATAATTATAGGTATGTATAATTTTACCTATAATTTTTTTTTTATGTGTGGAACCTATCCCTTAAGTTTGTCAGGTTGCTAATGAATGACCGTGTACTGATTTATTTGAAAATTATAAACTGCGCCACCTTTCAGTAACTTACCGCAGTGGTCGACCAAGCCAAAAAACCTTCTTACCGATGTGGCGCAGCGGGCGCTGGTCCGCCTTCGACGCGGAGATTGTGGTTTCGATTCCCGCCTCGGATCAAATGTTTGTACGATCTACAAATATTTGTTCCGGGTGTTCTGGGTATTTTCTATATTTAATAAAAAATATCTATCTATGTATTGTATTGTAATAAGTATATATAGTCATCTAGTACCCATAACACAGCTCTGTTTAACAGCAGCTTACCTTGGGGCTAGATGATGCTGTGTGGATTGTCCAGCATTATTTATTATTATTATTTATATCACTAAGATATCTGTAAAATAATCAATTTTCATTTTCCAGGTTCCTAGGCATCAACAACACTCACCAGACGACGACAAGACCCTTCGAGCACATCGAGCTTCAAGAGCCGAACGACACAAAACCACCCGAAAGAGACGTTGAAGAGTTATCAGCTGAAGCTCTTATGAAGGCCGAAAAGAAGCCAGAAAAGATCTCCCTCAACAGCTACTTACCTGTTCTACCCTTAGCAGTTGGGAAGTTGCAGATAAATGAGACTGAAAATGAGGTGGATGACGATTTCGATGATGATTTCGGTTTGGATGATGTTGAGGAAGTGGAACCGCGAGGTCCGTTTGTGTATCTTCTGGAGTTAATAGGTAGTGTTATACAGTTGCTATGGGGAGGGTTTCTAGCTATATTTAAACCTGTTAGCTCGACTGAGGAAGAACCAGAGCAGGATTGATTTAGAGGTCCAAGTGACTTCGTACGATAAGGTCGCTACCACAGAACTATATTTGAGTAGAATGAGTGAGTGTATGTACCTCGCGTGCCGAAAAAACGGGCTAAGTAAGGGCTGAGAACCTCTTTACTCGCCGCGAAACTCAGTCTGCTCCCAACCGGGGGCGGTGTGGTGTGCCAGTGCCTAGAATCGGTTTGCCGCGTGCTTATCGATGCTTTTAAATCATTTATTTTCACGCGGCTTATGTTTCCCATCACTAAAACACATTTGTGTGTAAAATACAAATACGCAAAATGTCACACGCTCGGTTTCTATACAAATCGACGAACTCTTTCATTCTACTTAAATATAGTTCTGTGGTCGCTACCGACCCGTGATCCAAGAGCTTTGTCTAACAGTCATAGTCATAGCGGTCATAGTATTTTATTGATAACAGACAAGTTAGAGGTCAAAAGTGTATGTTTAACAAAGTCATAATAACAATGTTGCGAAAAAAAAATGCAAATACATGATTAGGTATAAAAAAAAAAAAGTTCTCACAGCGGATCTCGACCGTCGTGAAATTAGCCGTTACGATGCGCAATGGAGCTTTTTCGAACTAAATTGTCTTTGCGCATCAAAAAAAATGCAAATACATGATTAGGTAGTTCTCACAGCGGATCTCGACCGTCGTGAAATTAGCCGTTACGATGCGCAATGGAGCTTTTTCGAACTAAATTGTCTTTGCGCATCACATCATAACTTCACGGAAGCCTAGATCCGCTGTGCGAACTATAATTTAAATTAAATTAACAATGTCAGACATTAGGGTTTCGATCATAATAAAATTAGAATAAATAAGAGTGTAGTAATTAAGTATAATTACGATTTAAACAATTCATCCAACCTATAGAAGGATTTCACGACCAGCCATTTTTTCAATTTTGTTTCATAAGAGTTCAGAGACTGGGTATTGATCACATTCACACACAGTTTGTACCACGGGTAAGTAAAACTGTCCGTGGTCCAACTATCAGATTTTTTTTCTGCAATTTATTGTTATGTGGTACAACAAAGGGGGCTGGTCCAACTGGTATTATGAACATCAGATTAAACTGTTGTACCACGGGGAAGTAAAATTACCTTAAATCCAACTGTCAGAATACCTACTATATTTTTTTAACCTTTTGACCAACACATTTTTTTATGTTAGCAAATGATGAGATGGACAAGTTGTGCGCCTGATGTTGAGTGCTCGCCTGATCATAACTGCACTGTCACCCATAAAAAAGAGTTTTAAAGTTATATATGGCAATGCACCCCTAAACGTTGTAAGTTTTCGCCCAGTAATTTCACTTGCTACAGTGCCCTTCAAATGTAAATACAGTGCAGCTTGCAACTGCTTGGAGGTAGAATATCTGACACTGCAGCACACCTCAGACACTCTCAATAAAATGTATGAAGCAAAACGGTGCAAGTACGGGTAAACGGTGCCGTTGTATGTGTGAATATCATGGTTGGCTCCACCCAATTATAGCAAAAACGAGATAGAACACTAGACTCGCGCTGGCATGAGCGCGCTTGGCGCCTACATAAACACAAAATAAACGCGTGCATTATAGCCCTTAGCTTCAGTGCCGGCGAACGGTGCCGGTTAACTCGTAACCTTGAGGTAAGTAAAACCGGTTGGAGGTAGGGAGTGGCCATTCTGTACGCAGAACTAATATCTGTTCTATGACTGCGGTGCTACCCACCGAGACGAACTCTTGCTGAAGAGTTCTTCTACCAGGTAAACAGCAGGCGAACCATGACATTTTCGTCCATAACTCCCCACACTGTTCAGTATTCTATGGCAATACTAGTAAATAAGGATTTTATTTATTTATTTATTATGAATAAAGAAAGAAATATGAAAGAAAATTGTGTGACGTCAAGGTGATAGCGATTATAACTTAGAAATTTAATAATGTGAAAAACCCACATTTTAAGGCCCATTTATACAATACAATGTTCCAAAATGGATTTGACAACGCAATTCTTGCATGCATGCATTGTATAGTGTAAATGGGCCATTATACCTCTCAACTGCGGTAAGTAGTTTTAAGTTTACGTACACCTTTTAACGTTAAATAAAAATTAGTGTACATTAAGACTATCGATGATGTACATACACATTGATGTTTTTTATTATTCATTAAAAAATTCAAGAATTGTATAGTTAATAAATTATTTTATATTTAAGTGATAATGAGTATTTTATTAGTTTTGTTTTTTAACTTTTTTGCTGCAATCAGCATAGTTTTAAATATATTTTTTTTTACAACTGAAGTGGCAACCAAGCGTACGGCCCACAAGATGGTAAGCGGTTACCGCAGCCTATGGACGCTTGCAATACCCGAGGTATCACTCGCGGGTTGCCACCTTGAGGCTAAGATCGAAAGCCTCATGTGCCAGTAATTTCACCGGAAACCATACCCTTCACACCGGAACACAGCAAGGAGAGCATTACTGCTTTGCGGCAGAAATAGGTATGGTGGTAGTCCTTCCCCGGACGAGCTCTATCACAGAGAACTCTACTACTCTTTAACTTTTTAAATCATAACAAACAGCAAACATAACAAAAAATAAATCATAATTTTTCTCTCATTTTTAGTGGCATCCGCCCGCCCAAAGCCACTTAGCTAAGTGGTAAGTCGCGGATTACGTCCGCCCTAAGTACACGTCGCCTAGTCTCTAGCTTCCAGCTATCGTCAATTAAAACTAGGCAAGTACATATACGTTACATATACCAAAGAGTAAGTAAGAGTAGTAGAGTTCTTAGTGATAGAGCTCGTCCGGAGAAGGACTACCACCATACCTATTTCTGCCGCAAAGCAGTAATGTTTGCATTGCTGTGTTCCGGTCCGAAGGGTATGGTTTCCGGTGAAATTACAGGCACATGAGACTTACCGTCTACGTCTCAGGGTGGCAACCCGTGAGTGATACTTCTGGTATTGCAAGCGTCCATAGGCTGCGGTAACCGCTTACCATCTTGTGGGCCGTACGCTTGGTTGCCACTTCAGTTGTATAAAAAAAAAAAAAAAAAAACAAGTTTCAACGAGATCAGTTGAAAAATGCGTCTCTTGAACGCGATCGGTATTGGACAAGTATTGGAATAAAGGCTAGACCGCACTGAGCGACACTTCGCGGCAGCGGCGCGACGCGACACATAGCGACATAATATTCTTTGTATGAAATTGTATGAAGTATAACGCACTACGCTGCAGTGGAACTACGCGACACTGCGCGTCAATGTTGACCAACTCATCAAAACTGAAGCGCCGTGCCGTGTCGCGTCGCGCTGCTCCGCTGCCGCTAGGTGCGGTATAGCAAGCGACGCAACACTTCACTTTATTCAAGTTAGTACCAGGGATGTTAGATGGCAGCTCGGAAATCCTTGTACAAGGCTGGGTACGTCTAACACCCCTGATTAGTACCTACGTGTTTGCCGTTTGGTACGAAATTATTTAAAATGGATTTCGACAAAGAAAAATTAATTTTATTAGTCAGTCAATATCCTGAGATTTATGACCAGCAAAATGAACATTATATGAATTCACTTAGGAAAAACAACATTTGGAGGGAAATTGGCGAGGAAATGGGAGCATCGAGTGAGTAAATTTCATACATCTCTCTGAGTACCTAGGTACATCTTCCTCAGAAGCTGCCGAACGACTGACAGACAAAATTTGCTGCAATGCAAACTGTCGCGCCACTGCAGTTCTAGAGCGGTATACTAATAGTGTCGCTATGTGTCGTGTCGCGCCGCTGCCGCGAAGTGTCGCTCAGTGCGGTCTAGCCTTAATATGACATTTCGTAATATTGACAGCAATCCACCAATCTGTGTGTTTATTGAATAGAAGCCAGATTGTCTTTGGCTATCTTGTCAAAACGACATGGGTCCTCCCATTTTAATAATTTTTCTCGTGTTATTTTAAGTTTTATTGCGTAAATTTGGTAGCAGTTTATCCAATTTAATTTGTTGACTTATCACAAGTGTAAGTAATTGAAATGGAGAGGTAATGTTGGTTGGTAATTTAGTCAAAGACTTTCCAAGGGAATTTTGAAAGAAGAGTCATAATTTCTTTCCAAATTTCTTCTTCTTTTAATTTTTCTTTCGAAATTTCGCTTGTTTACGTTGCTAAGCGACAGTCAAACTAATCACTTGACACTGGCAACTGGCTTATTTTGGAAAATAAGACACAGAGTCCATAAAAGAAGAAGAAGAAAAAGAATACGTTTTTACGTGGACGTACGTAGCTATAACGTAACATAAGTTTAACGACCCACCCTAGCTTCGCACGGTTACTTAAACTATGCTTTTTTTTATGTCAGTAAGTGACAAGACAATCAAGGCGCCCACCCTCAACGTGCGCCCACCTGATGTAAGCACCACGCTTGACTGTTATAGATACTGTGTTTGCGTGGCACTGCGCTTACAACCCCGAGACATTGTTGTTAAGTCTCTTTCGCCCAGTAATTTGACTTGCTACAGTGCCCTTCAAACCTAGACACAGTGCAGCTTGCACACTACTGCTTGGAGGTAGAATATCTGACACTGCGGTGGTACCCACCAAGACGGACTCTTGCTGAAGAGTCCTACCACAAGGTATAAACATTCCTCTTCACTCTATCTATTGATGAAAACTCCTCTGATATTCTCTTTTTATCTTTCACCCAAGATTATTCAAACTCGGAGATCAATTTGATAAATTATTTGACTGAGTGAAGAAGGAAGGCGAACTTCCCACATAATGTACGAATAACAATTTCCAACTTTGATCTTAATATCCGTAAAATTGAGTTTGGTTTAAAAATAATCTCTTTAAATTTAGCTTGTATTAAATTTTTCAATAAACAATTTTGTTTCAAGGCTCAGTTCAAAAATAAATTGAAAAGGAATGCCTCCGACGAAATATTAAATTTTCCCGTTAATTCGTATTATAAATTCCTTTTCTATGAATATGAAATATTTTTTCATGTAATTATGAATAGTATACAGCTTTATGATAGAGCTCGTCCGGGAAAGTACTAACCAACATAACATTATTTCTGCCGCCAAGCAGAAAAGCTCGCATTGCCGGTTTGAAGGGTATGTTGCCGGTGAAATTACAGGCACATGAGACTTTTGATCTACGTCTCAAGATGGCAACGTGGCAACCTATAAGACATAGGCTACGGTAACCGCTTACCATCAGGTGGGCCGTATGGTTTTTTGCTACGTGATTATTTAATAATGATTTAAACAGCAAAATATCGGTTTTTACATTTTTATTACTTTATAATTATAGTCTAAAAAAATATTCTATAATATAATTTGTTTAAAATATAATATAAAAATAATACAAAATAATATATCACTAGAGACTATTGACTAAAATCTCATTCAGGGATATAAAAATATTACCTTACAAAATACATGAAGAATAAATTTTACATAATTTATTAAAATACTTTCGTATATCATTTGAAATCTTCTTGAAATAAATACTTTATGGCAAAATAATCTATTTATTTAAATTATCCAAATAGAAAGGAAAGTTTATTAACCTTTTTAGGCTGAATTCAACCAAACTCGAATAGGCACTATTCTCCAAATAAATTGTAGTTATTCGCGAGTAAACGAGTGACAGTTTACTTGTATTTGACGTTTCCTATTTCGCGGAATAGTTATTCTAAAAGTTGGTCGGTCAAATTACTATACCCAAAATAAAGCGTGACGTCCTTGTAGAAGCTTGTGTTTGAGAAAATCTTAGTAAAAATTAGTCATGGAAATGATTGCTATTTAAAAATCATTATCATATGATGATATTATAAAAATGTTGTCACTGCTATTTCACATGCTATTTTTCACAGCCAATGATTTTCATTTTGACTTCTTCTTTTTAAATAATCGTAATTAAAAGAAGAAGAGATAGCACTAGTAGCTTTCACCAAATGACATTTTAGCCCGTCAAAATAAAAATCATTGCCTGTGAAAAATAGCATGTGAAATAGCAGTGACAAAATTTTATAATATCATCATATGATAATGATTTTAAAATAGCAATCATTTCCATGACTAGTAAAAATGTGTTTAGACTTAGACTAACGACAAACCGAGGGGACTAAATTAAAAGGACACGACTTCAAATTTATTAAAAACGTGCATAGATTTGCTACTGTCTAAGCACTGACTGAAAATTAATCGTTCACTGTCCATTTTAACCATTGGTTACGTTGACAAGCGTTTAATACGAGTGGCTTACGTGGCCCTGCTGCTTCTTGTACTCATAAATGTGTAATGTGTAAATGTGTAATGTGTCTAATTTTATATTTTTTGTAAGTTTGGAAAATACCTAATAAATGCGTTATAAACATCGAAAAACATATCTAAAACTTATAAACCAGCGGCTGGAGATACCTCAGTTCAGAGCTGAGTTTGGACTCGTCTCTTCCTAGCTCCTCAACCATCTCCTTGGCTCTGTTGTTGGCGTAGTCATGACCGCAGTCCTTGCGTTCCACCATCTTGGAGAGAGCTGTTCTGAGCTGCTGGCGCGCGCCCCCCGTCGAGGAGTCCACAAGGACCTTCATCACATCTGGTGAAAAACCCTGGAATTGAAACATTATAATGTGTAAAATAGTAAAGTAAAGTAAAACATATATTTATTCAATAATACCTCAGGGATCATTTTGAAACGTCTTAAAGCTAGGTGAAATTACCCCAGTTCCACGCGCCCCAGCCTAGAAGAATTTGGCAACAAACCCGGCAGTATTACCATCTCATCAAAAAAAGCTAGGAACCAGTCGAGTTTGTTGCCAGATTCACAGTTCTATTGACAAGGTATTATTAGTTCTATGGAACAAATAGGACAGTTTTTGTTTGAAACAAAAATAAATAAGTAATGCTGGACACTCCACAAAGCATCATCTAGCCCCAAGCTGAGCAAAGTTTGTGTTATGGGTACTAGACGACTGATATATTTAATAGAATACAATGCATAGATAGTTTTTTTTTTAATTCACCCAGTTTAGAGGTGATTTATAAAAAGGTGTACCTAATAATAATGCCTTTATTGCTGAATAATATTTTTCATTTCAACTTAAATATTGTATATTTTTCATAGACATTAGCTTGTCCGCAGATGTCGTGTGTGAGCCGACGGCAGGTTGGCCCCGCCACCTGCTTCAGGTCATCCTCCCAACACCTTCTTTGTCTACCTCTCAGTCGTTTACCATCCCGTTGGTACCATTCTGTCACATCTTTTGTCCACTTTCTTCACTGTCTCATTATGCGACCAGTCCAACGCCATTTTAAGCATTTATATGGTCATGAAAAATGAAATGAAAAATGAAAATGAAAAAAGTTTATTGCTGTGAGGATAAGGATACAAGTAAGTACTTATGAAAATATAATAAAGGAACACACTTATTTAACATAAAGATTTTTACAGTAAAAAGAAAATCAGTTCCTCACTAGGAACTAGGACTACCAGTTTCCTCACTAGGCGCAGCCAGAATCGAGGAAACTTTAATACGAAATATTTAAGTTCGTTTTGCTCCGGAGACAGTATAAAAACTAAATTAAATTAATACTATAAAATCAAAGAATCAAAATCAAAAATTATTTATTCAGTAGAATCACAAGGATCACTTTGAAACGTCTTACAAGCTAGGAAAATTTACACCAGTTCCAACGCGCCCATGCCGTAAAAGAACTGGCAACAACACCGGCTGGATTCCTATCGCTTTTTTGGCATGACCCTTGCTATTGTTATGTTATGTTATAACTTTAATAATAATTATATCAAACCCGGTCGTGCACCAATGGATTTTTCTGTTCGAAAAATTTATGTGCGCAATGCTAGTGCTCTCATACGGTGAAGGAAAACATCGTGAGGAAACCGGCATGTCCAAGAACTAAAAATTCGAAAGACATGTGCCATCCACCAATCCGCATTGGGTCCGCGTGGTGGATTAAGACCCAATCACTCTCGCCTGAGAGTAGGCCAGTGTCCCAGCAGTGGGAACATTAGAAGGCTGTCATGATGATACCTACCTACCATTAAACCTTTACCTTAGTTCATTTCAGGTTATAAAAAGGTGTATCTTTATCTAAATGCAAAACTAATTTATTGATAAAAGCATTGGGTCTAAAGAACCCTCATAAAACATGATTTGACCCAAGATCAAGGAAAATCGAATACGTTATTGGCAATCAAAGATTTATAATACGAAAATAAAAAAAAACCGGATAAAAACACATTAAATTCTTTCGAAGAAAAAGTGTATACGATTTTGAGGATCGATAAATTATTATTAATTATTATTATATGTGATGTTTTTGCACTGACTTAACTGAATTAGAAGCATTCGTTTTAGACTCACACGTTTCTGATTTTACAGAGTTATGTATAGTTCGCACAGCGGATCTAGGCTTCCGTGAAGTTAGCCGTTTGTGATGCGCAAAGACAATTTAGTTTGAAAAAGCTCCATTGCGCATCGAAACAGCTAATTACACGACGGCCGAGATCCGTTGTGAGAGCTATACATTCTAATTAATTAGATGCGCAATAACAGGTTCTAATCTATAGTACAAGAGTTCTTTGTGATAGAGCTCGTCCGGGGAAGGACTACCCCCATACCTATTTCTGCCGCCAAGCAGTAATGCTCGCATTGCTGTGTTCCGGTTTGAAGGGTATGGTTTCCGGTGAAATTACAGGCACATGAGACTTTCCATCTAACGTCTCAGGGTGGTAACACGCAAGTGATATCTATGATGTTGCATGCGTACATAGGCTACGGTAACCGCTGACCATCAAGTGGGCCGTACGCTTGATTGCCACTTTAGTGGTATAGAAACAAAAATATATATATCTTTACTTTCTAATATTTTAAGAGTAAAAATTTGTATTTTAGTATGTTTGTATGTTTGTTTGTTACGAACAAACTCAAAAACTACTATCCCTGAGTAACATAGGCTATATTTATCACTAGCGACCCGCCCCGGCTTCGCACGGTTGCGGGAGTCATTGCACCCGCGTAAAGCTGGGACTGACTTCAAGTTGTTTAATAAAATGAATTTTATTTTATTTATACAAATATTGAAATCTCCGGTATAGTTCTCACAACGGATCTCGGCCGTCGTGAAATTAGCCGTTTCGATGCGCAATGGTGCTTTTTCAAACTAAATTGTCTTTGCGCATCACAAACGGCTAACTTCACGGAAGCCTAGATCCGCCTTGCGAACTATACCTTATATAGGTACCTATTGGCAATTAATATTACGATTACGATTAGCATGGTGTGTCCCACTGCTGGGCGAAGGCCTCCCCTTGATTTCTCCAGTCATCTCGGTTTTGAGCCAGTTGGACCCAAGCTCTATTAAAGCTGTCGAGATCGTCTCGCCATCTCTTTTTGGGTCTGCCACGACGCCGATTTGCTGTCTCAGGGCTCCACTGAATGGTGGTTTTGGGCCACAGCTCATCCGGCATGCGACAGACGTGACCAGCCCAGCTCCATTTAAGCGTCGCAACTTTGTGATGAATATAACAGACTTATTTTCGTCTTTTTAAATGAGGGTATTGTAACATTGTTTACGTATTTACCATTGTATTACCATTCAAATGGTAAACTTACAATTCAATTTTGCGAAGAATAGTTTTATCTTGGGTCACAACAATAAGATTGGATCTGTTTCCATTGCCAATCTAGAACTATTAAAAAAAATTCAATATTGTAATATTTACATAAATAAATATGAAATGTCTTATACAAGGTGGTCCAAACATACGTCAACAAGAAAAAGTTAGATACTATATAGATGTATGTTCCCCGATTTTTTTGCGTTATGATTTTTTTTAGGTTTTTTTTGAGAGAATGTTCGGTCAGTACGTTTGAAACTGATAAAAAAAATAACCATATTCCATGGTTTGTACGTTGTATTAACTTTTAGGGGAATCTACTCTTTATAATATTATAAAAATGTGCTGCATAATGCTAGTAGTAGTAGTAGTAGATACCTACTTTCTTAGTGATGTAAGGTGCTGCGCTTTTTAATTTTAAATAGTTTAGATTGTAATATAGATGTACCTTCCTATTCAATGCAATCGTTAGGATCACTTTGAATTGTTTTTGTTTTTGTATGATATCGAGAACCTAATGTCTAGATAAACCAAACATAGGTTTTTAGGCATTATTAACCAGTGTTGTAAAAAGTTTTTTTGTGATGAATAAATTATCTATCTATCTATCTATCTATCTATCTAGTATTAGGCCTAAACATCGATTTTCACATTGATTTTTATGATTGAAAAATGTTTCTTGTAGACATTAATTCTCGTGCGCGAATGGAAACAGGGTGGTGCTCAAACTTTTACGACAATCGCGTAAAAGCACATTATGATCCTTGTCTTGTCTACGCCTACAAACGTTATGGCCCTAGTCTACGTCGTTACAACGTTAGTCCGCTCGTATAAATTGCTACATTATGTAAAGACCTCGTTAAAAGACCAGCAATCACGGCTCATATCCTAAAGGTTATTGGAGCACTAAAGATTAATATTAATAAACTCAGAGTAATATTCCATTTGATTGGAAGGATAAGGAGCACCGGTGGTCTAGTAAGGAGCACCGGTGGTCTAGTGGTAGTGAACCCGCCTTCCAATCCTAAGGTCGTGGGTTCAAACCCGGTCGTGCACCAATGGATTTTTCTGTTCGAAAAATTTATGTGCGCAATGCCAGTGCTCTCATACGGTGAAGGAAAACATCGTGAGGAAACCGGCATGTCCAAGAACTAAAAATTCGAAAGACATGTGCCATCCACCAATCCGCATTGGGTCCGCATGGTGGATTAAGACCCAATCACTCTCGCCTGAGAGTAGGCCAGTGTCCCAGCAGTGGGAACATTAGAAGGCTGTCATGATACTTCCTATCAGAGCACTGGTGGTCTAGTGGTAGTGACTCCAACATCAGAGCCTAGGATAATGGATCCCCGTTCGTGTACCAATGGATTCAATTATAACATTGATATTATTAATACGTATTTATTATTATTTTATATTTATGTAAGTAAGTATATTATTTAAATATTTATTTAATTGTTATTACGAGTTATAATAGGTATGTATACATTATTTCATATTGTATTTAAGTACATTGTATGTTTAATTGTTTTTTCTAATAGAATTTATATTCATATTATTGCACCACCAACCATTGTTCAACATTATAAAAGTGATTTCCATCCAAAGGTTGTCTGGAAGAAATCGCTCATAAGCGATAAGACCGCCCATTGTACCTTGTTTGTAAATTTTTAATTTATATTTTATTTTCACACATTTCATGAATGAAAAACTTCCAAATTTCATAAGTCGTAGAAGAAAAATTGTTCGCTAAAAAATTGTATGGACACTATGTGACACCATAGAGTAGTAGAGTTCTCTGTGATAGAGCTCGTCCGGGGAAAGACTACCACCATACCTATTTCTGCCGCCAAGCAGTAATGCTCGCATTGCTGTGTTCCGGTGTGAAGGGTATGGTTTCCGTTGTAATTACTGGCACATGAGGCTTTCGATCTTAGCCTCAAGGTGGCAACCCGCGAGTGATACCTCTGGTATTGCAAGCGTCTATAGGCTGCGGTAACCGCTTACCATCTTGTGGGCAGTACAAAAAAAAAAAAAAACCGGCGGGACGATCTCGACTCCTTCGAAAGAGGATGGTGGGACATTGCGAAGGAGAGAGATGATTGGAGAGATTTGGGGGAGACCTTTGCCCAGCAGTGGGACGAAACAGGTTACAAAAAAAAACCCAGAACACCCCGAACAAATATTTGTAGATCGTACAAACATTTGACCCGAGGCGGGAATCGAACCCGCAACCTCCGCGTCGCAGGCGGACCTGCGCCCGCTGCGCCACATCGGCCGTCGATATTGTATAATAAAAATAGTTAGTAATAGATAGTTTTAATAAGTTGGCTACTCACACTGTAGTCACTCAGCCTCTGTCTCTTGGCGTCTCTGCTCAGGAGATCATACAGGAGAAGCAGCCTCAGGTTGGACCCTGACAGCTTCGCCTTCGTGGATACTGCCGGCTGGAATTATTACATTCGTGGGTTCAAGATAATAGGCATGATGACTGATTTTGAAAAACTGTTTTATTGTATTCAGAAGTATCGACTTAAGGCAAAAAATAACTTATTATTCCAGAAATTAATGGTTTAGTAGTAAAAAAATGCGATTTAAATTTGAATTTTAAAATTCACGCTAAAACGCGTTGAGTCGCGGAGTGACAGCGGTGACGTCATCATGTCAGTTTTCAATATAAAATTTTAGCAATAAGGTTCAAAATTCTGCAATATTTTTGATACCACCAATCAGAGAACCTAAATTTGCCTGATCATTGTTTAACCTTTTTATGGCGGATTGCTGTATTTTGTAGTTTTATTTTATGGAAAATATTATCCATCTCACATCTAATGTAAAAAGAAATATGGTTTTTTAATTCCTTGAATCCTTTTTCATTAGGTGAAGACGTGATTTTAATGATTATTGGTTACTGTCATCATGCCTATTGATAGATTCAGGCGTTACATTGCGAAAATCCATTACAAGATAAAAAACAGACGAAAAATCTCTAGTACTACTCCGCTTAACCATTTAACTAATGAGGTTAACCTTTCAACTAATGAGGTGGGGTTTTAAGAGTAGTAGGGTTCTTGTGATAGAGCTCGTCCGGGGAAGGACTACCACCGTACCTATTTCTGCCGCCAAGCAGTAATGCTCGCATTGCTGTGTTCCGGTTCGAAGGGTATGGTTTCCGGTGAAATTACAGGCACATGAGACTTTCCATCTTACGTCTCAGGGTGGTAACACGCAAGTGATATCTATGATGCTGCATGCGTACATAGGCTACGGTAACCGCTGACCATCAAGTGGGCCGTACGCTCTAGTGGTATAAAAAAAAAAAGGTCACACAGTTAACACAGTTAACCTCAAAAAAATAATATCGACACGTGTTTCATCCCTCCACGGAACATCATCAGGAACACTGATAGGACTATCTAAAGTAATTCTTGTGATTTCCTTATTGTAAAATCAATTATCTATAACATAGACGGAAAATAGTGATGATCCGCATTTGGTCCTATTTCTGCCGATAAGTAATAAAGTAATGCTCGCATTGCTGTGTTCCGGTCCGAAGGGTATGGTTTCAGGGTAACACGCAAGTGATATCTTTGATGTTGCATGCTTACATAGGCTACGATAACCGCTTACCATCAAGTGGGCCGTTGGTTGCCACTTTAGTGGTATAAAAAAAAGCTCTCTTATGCCAGCGTTCTAGCAGCGGTAACTTAAGAAAGCTGGTTATAATAACTCTAACTATACCTGTGGACCAGATCGATCCCAGATGTCCACAACCCTCTCATCATGAGGATCTCTTGCCATTTTGACCATATCCCGTACATCATCAGACAGATACTGAAGGTTGTCCTCGCTGATGTCTTCGAGAAGGAAGCCGTCAGATCTGAGGGTGGAATAATCCTGCTTTAATACTATAAATGCGAAATTCTGTGTGTTTGTTACCACGTACGAGCGCTCGTGACGTAGCTGGCTAAGTGATTCTTATCAGATCAACGAAGTTAAGCACTGTTCCGCGGGGTCATCATTTGGATGGATGACCGCCAGTGGCAATTTCAACTGAGCGCTCTCGTGCTTTGGAGGGCAAGTTAAGCAGTCGGTCCCGGCTTTTTCAAAGTTGTTAGGCCATGACAGAGGCCTTCGGGCGGCCTAGAAACTCTGTCACCAGAGTTGGCCACTGGCTCATACGAACGAACCACGTATCACCGTGACGACATTACCGATTGTTATAAAATTTAGAATGTGAATAGCTTATGTCTTGGAATAACATGTGGAATAACACATATTTTCATACTTTTTATTGCAAAAATGCACTGTTCCTGTGGGAAAGAATAAAAATAAAAAAACTGCGAGTGAAGCCGCGCGGGTCAGCTCGTAACAAATAAAACATCCAAAAGCCCGTACGTACCCCTCACTAGGATTCCATGTATCGTGGGTAAAGAAACGTCGAGCACTTTTGTACCACAACACCCAGATGTAATACAACATTTTCACTAAAAACGGGATATTTACCACGATTTGTGAAGAGCACCGGTGGTCTAGTGGTAGAGACCCCGCCTTCCGATCCTCAGGTCGTGGGTTCAAATCCGGTCGTGCACTAATGCGCACGATTTTTCGCTACGAAAGATTTATGTACGCAATGCCAGTGCTCTCATACGGTGAAGGAAAACATCGTGAGGAAACCGGCATGTCCAAGAACTAAAAATTCGAAAGACATGTGCCATCCACCAATCCGCATTGGATCCGCGTGGTGGATTAAGACCCAATCACTCTCGCTGGAGAGTAGGCCAGTGTCCCAGCAGTGGGAACATTAGAAGGCTGTCATGATGATGTGAGTTTTATTGATTCCCGATATTTCGGCACAGTTACATGCACCATGATCACGGGAGAACCCGTTTTTATTAAAATTATATTAATATCCATGATAGTTTTAAAAACTGTAGCACAAATATTTGTAGATCATGCAAAAATTTGGTTGCAGGCGGGAATCGAATCTGTTACCTCTTGCTTCTCTTTTAGCACTCGCCCACTGCGCCACCAAATCCCTTTTGTCTACTTAGGTATTTAAAGATCTGCTTTTATAGCACTAAGGTGGCAAAGAAGCGACTTACCGCCCTGCTGGTAACGCTGGAAATACTAAGTAACCCTACTGTTCTATTGCTGGACAAAGCTCCCCTTGAATCTCTTTCCAGCGTTCTTGGTTTTGATAAATGTAGAGACGTTTAACAAACCAGGAAGGCTGGAAAGAGATCCAAGGGGGAGCTTTGTCCAGCAATAGAACAGCATTAGAACAGTAAGTTGCCTTACCTGCTAGAAATCTTAACGTCAAAGTGGGGTGGAAGCAACGGCGCGACTTCCGGGCTAGGTTCCACCAGTGGATTCACTTCCTCCTCCTGTATATCCAGCAGCGGGTCCTCAGACCTGGTCTCCTGCGGCTCTAGAACCGTGTACTCCGCGTTGTACAGAGGAAGGAGGAAGTTCCTGGACTGGTAGCGGTTGTAGAACGGCTTCGGGGGTGAGAAGGGAGCGTAGAGACCTGGCTTGTGGAATGGTGTGGTCAAGTCGGTCCTGGAAAGAATTGGAGACAATTTATTGGTTTTGTTATTAGCCTGAAATAGGATGAACATGATAAATCTCTCCCAGAGAGTTGCTTTCTGCAGCTGGCTCTTTATAAAGCGCGGGCCACACTTAGATAGATAGATAATTTATTTCATCACAAAAATAACTTTTTACAATACTGGTTAATAATGCCTAAAAACCTATGTTAGGTTTATCTAGACACTACGTTCTCGATAACATACAATTAATACGTCTATAAAGACGATTCAAAGTGATCCTTACGATTGCATTGAATAGGAAGGTACATCTATATTACAACCTACACTTCCAGGTAGCAAGCGAGCTGGCAAAGCGAGACATGGGTAACTATAATACGATACGATCATCATCATGACAGCCTTCTAATGTTCCCACTGCTGGGACACTGGCCTACTCTCAGGCGAGAGTGATTGGGTCTTAATCCACCACGCGGACCCAATGCGGATTGGTGGATGGCACATGTCTATCGAGTTTTTAGTTCTAGGACATGCCGGTTTCCTCACGATGTTTTCCTTCACCGTAAGAGAGCACTGGCATTGCGCACATACATTTTTCGAACAGAAAAATCCATTGGTGCACGACCGGGTTTGATCCCACGACCTTAGGATTGGAAGGCGGGGTCACTACCACTAGACCACCGGTGCTCACATGGTATCGGTGGTACGATACGATCACAAAACTATATTTAAGTAGAATGAAAGAGTTCATTGTGCGTATTTGTATTTCACACACCATTTTTGTTTAGTGATGGGAAACATAAGCCGCGCGAAAATGTATGATTTAGAAGCATCGATAAGCACGCGGCAAACCGGTTCTAGGCACTGCTACACCACCACACTGCCCCCGGTTGGGAGCAGACTGAGTTTCGCGTCGAGTAAAGAGGTTACTCAGCCCTTACTTAGCCCGTCTTCTCGGCACGCGAGATTCATACACTCACTCATTCTACTTAAATCAAGTTCTGTGGATACGATGACGTAGCACGTCTCTGCAGTTCGCGGTGTAAACCAAAGTATGAAAGGAATTGAAACGATGCTTGCGAGGCTCGCTCGCTTGCTTGCTACGTGGCAGTGGTCCCCGTGGGTTTGACAAAACATAATTGTACGGCAAGATGCTACGCTGTTTGCGCTGCTATTTGGAAGTCTTGCCGCGTGTGGTATGAGAACTTATGTCTTTTAAATCCCGTTTGTTGCTGCCGCACACTTCCCTCGCAATATTTGGTAGAAAGAGCCAGGGAGATGATAACTCTGGGCAGAATATCACATGCAGAAAGACGAGGTAATTTCACCTCGTTTTGTTTCAACAACAAGACTACGCGGTTCACTTATGAAGGACGTTTCATTTTATAACTAAAATTTGCGGTTTTATGCCCAGATTTGCGATCTCCCTTAGAGATTGATTTGCAAAAATGATCATGATCATCCACTGATTAAATGAATAATTTTAGTTATTTACAACAGTGGTTAGATATATGTATAAGGTCATTCATTATCAATCTGACAAACTTAAGGGGTAGGTTCCACACATAAAAAAAAATACTTGTACTTTTTTTTTCTAAACGTTTTTTTTATAATTAAAAAAAAATTACGTAATGCTTAATAATTAGTTATCCTTGTTAAAAATCGAAAAGGCATCGCTCGGCTCGTGTCAGTTACCCGCGCGTCAATGAACCGCGGGTCAATAACCAGCGCGTTCTTGACCTTCGCGTGTCCTTGACCCGCTACGGGGCGCGCACATTCGAATATTTCATTATTACGTCGCTTAACTCGATTCCCAACAATGATAAATAATAATTGAGCGGAAAAACGTAATTGATTTTTTTTTGTTTACTTGCGATTTGTAAGACAAAATATACTTAAAAAAAATATTTTTTTTAATGTGTGGAACCTATCCCTTAAGTTTGTCAGGTTGATAATGAATGACCCTGTATTAATACGACACACGAATCCCAAACAACAGTCACCACATTATTATAATCTTAATTATGACTGAACCAAAATTTTTACTTATTCCTCTATGATGTAGAGCGTAAAAAATCTTGTCCCGAAGCGGAAATCGATCCCGCAACCTCTTGCTTCTCAATCAGACACTATTGGTTAGACTGTAGAGCTATGGTCAAACTGTCATTAGAAAGTTTGAGATCGAGATCAATGGAGATTGGTCGCTAAGGCTGCGTTTCCACCAGAGATAAAGTATTTTTAGGAACCAATAGAATCGCTTCATTGGAGCTGTCAGAGCGAGGTTAGGTAAATAAAGTGATTCTATTGGTGTAGTTTTTAAAACTATCATGGTTATTAACATAATTTTAAAATTTAATTTTCCGTCGAGCGCTGGAGCCAAAGACTTTAGCTCCAGCGCTCGACGGAGCAACACGTCTGCCGGAGAACAAGTCGATGGTCCTGAAGATGTCCCGTGGAGGGATGAAACACGTGTCGATATTTTTCTTTTGAGGTTAACTGTGGTAACTGTGTGACCTCATTAGCTAAAAGGTTAAGCGGAATAGTACTAGAGATTTTTCGTCTGTTTTTTATCTTGTAATGGATTTCCGCAAAGTAACGCCTGAATCTATCAATTAACATAATTTTCACTAAAAACGGGATATTTACCATGATTTGTGACTTTTTCGGCCCGCAAAGACTTCAGTTCTCCCGTGATCATGGTGCATGTAACTGCGCCGAAATATCGGGAATCAATAAAACTCACAAATCATGGTAAATATCCCGTTTCTAGTGAAAATTATGATTCTATTGGTTCCTAACAAACACATCCCTCGCTACACATCCTCGTACATCACTGGAGGAAATGCAGCCTTAGACAGTAGAGCTACGTTCACACTGTCATTATGGTTATTAGACAGTTTGAGATGGAGATCAGTGGAGATTGGTCAATAACAGAGTTATGTGATCTACTCGCAGGTTGAGAAGCACTACTAGAGATTATAATAAGTATGGTAATTTTAAATTGAAAACTACCAGAGTGGTTAGCACGAAAAACTCTTTTGACAATCGTAGACGTAAACGTATCGTCCAGCTGTCAATTTGTATAGGATTTTAAAAGTGCCTCTTTAGTGCGTTAAATGAACTACCAAAAGGAGTTGTTTCTCGATGTATGGAGCCGGGCCTAGGTCCTTTGTAGGGGTCTAGATATTTAGATATTCAATAAAGAAACCATTTTAAGCTGTTTATTTAATTTATTTTAGCTTCTTTCACATCATAAGTAAGTTTATCTTTGTGAAGGAGTGCAACACAATGCAAAACAACATGGCGGGTTTAACGAACAACTGGGTTATTGGGTACTGTCAAAGTCAAGATGCGTCACGATCATTGGCTATTATCTGTCATGGCGGACCTCCAGTGTTTCCGTTTTAGGAAACTCAATACAACAAACATTTTTCATATAGAACTTTGTTTGTCTACATAAAAATAAAATTGTATTATAATGTTAGTTTTATATTTTTTTCCAATTTCTCTATGGTGTTACTAAGACCTAGGCCACTATGAAATTGGTTCTTTCATACAAATTGACAGCTGGGGGCTTATTCGCTATGACCTAGGAGATTCCGTACCAATAACGTGTAACTTAGTAACGTGTTCTATACGTGCCATGGTGTGAAATTGTAAAATTGTTTTCTGTATCTGTGTTGTTTCAATAGCGTTTAGTTTATATTATTAAATATTTTATTTGTTTTTATTGGAATTTTGTATAATCTGTATTCGGAGGAGGGCGTTGATGTCTGTGACACAGTTTTACACTTCCACAGACGTCATCGGTTCTCACACTACTGTTATCGGGCTAATTAAGTATTCTGTTCCAAAATAAAGATATTTAAAGCGATAGTTTTGCAATCACCCAACCAAAAAACCCCGTTATCTTTGTGACATTGGTTTTCTAAAAACTGAGAATCGTTTTAAGATAATAAAGTTTTTTTTTTTTTTTTTTATACTACTAAAGTGGTAACCAAGCGTACGGCCCACATGATGGTCAGCGGTTACCGTAGCCTATGTACGCATGCAACATCATAGATATCACTTGCGTGTTACCACCCTGAGACCTTAGATAGTAAGTCTCATGTGCCTGTAATTTCAACGGAAACCATACCCTTCAAACCGGAACACAGCAATGCGAGCATTACTGCTTGGCGGCAGAAATAGGTATGGTGGTAGTCCTTCCCCGGACGAGCTCTATCACAGAGAACTCTACTACTCTTAAAGTATATTTAAAAATGCGATTCAGTCTACAATAAAGGAACTGTTTAGTTATTACAGTCGTCAGTTTATAAATAATTAAAGCTGTGCCGAATTATAATAACAAAGTTCCTGAATGTATTAAAAATATAGAAAAAGATAATATTTTTGAAAATAAATTAAAAGAAATGCTATTAAAAAAAGCTATTATAAACTTGATCAGTTTCTCAGTGACTCAAATAACGAATGATAGGTTTTAATGCTACCCCAAATAATGATTTTATTATTTTATTATTATCACAAACTAGGTACCTAACCATGAATACTAAAATCGGTCCGCTCCTACTCAATTGTATAGTGCAACACCCTTACTGGGTACATAGCTATGTGTTGGCTGCTCTCATATTATTTAATATTACATAAGACCTGTGACATGTATTACCCTCCTATTTATGATGCAATAAATGATACTGAATACTGAATACATTATTATTATAACAACATCAATGAATTTATAAAGCATTATGACATCAGCTAATATGGCCGATACCACCGATCTTTGTACTATCAATAACCGGGAAATAAGTTGAAGTTAAACCATAATTATTGGAGGTAAATGACCTCAAAAGTAGTCGAAAGAATGTAAACATCGTAATTATCAAAATCAAATTTAAAGAAAGTTTATATTACTAATTTTCCACATTGATGTGCACGTGATATGCTAAAATGCCAAGTAAGTCTAGCTACTTTTACCAAAATCGGTTCAGCCGCTACAGCATCTAAAAACCTTAATATAGGCAAATATACAAAGCACAACCTCTTAGTGGTAGTAAAACCCATCCACCATCCGTTAGTCGGCTTAGTCGCCGCCGGGTACGATGACGTCACATACGGCCGGGAAGTCGTGAACCACGTGTTCGGCCGGGTAGTAGTACTCCACGTGTTCGGCCGTGTAGTAGTACTCCATGTGTTCGGCCGGGTAGTAGTACTCCAGGTGTTCGGCCGGGTAGTAGTACTCCAGGTGTTCGGCCGGGTAGTAGTACTCCACGTGTTCGGCCGGGTAGTAGTGGTCCAGTCGTTCGGCCGGGAAGTAGTAGAAGTCCATATATTCGGTCGGGTAGTGGTGGTGGTGGTGGGCTGGGGAGCGGAGGGAGTGACGTCATCTCGCGTCTCGAACGCCATCTGGTCGGATAGGTGCGCGATTATCTGCATCGCCACGGGAAGGTACGAGTCCGAGAGCTGGACCTGCTGTTTTGCTGATGACACCTGTCAGTAAAAAAAATATTAGTTATATTTGATGTTATAGTCCATCACACTCAGGGAATACTAAAGATTATAATATCCCATAAAATTATAGAGATTGGTAAAGCGGTGAGGGTTTAAATCCCGCTTGAGGCGAAAAGATTTTTGGGATATTGTAATCTATAAAATTTAATTAGTTTAAAACAAAATAAGCTGAAAATTTACAAAATCCATACAGCCGTTTGGAATATACGAGGTAATAAAGTTTACAAACATACTCACATAACAAGATACACGCGAAAAACATAACCTTTTTCTATGACAGTTCGGGTAAAAAAAAAATGTATATTGTGAAGATAGGAGCCGATGTAGTGGCTCGTTTTCTATGATTTTTCAAAAACTAATAAACTAATTAAATTAAGATTAGTAGAATTCTTTGTGATAGAGCTCGTCCGGGGAAGGACTACCACCATACCTATTTCTGCCGCCAAGCAGTAATGCTCGCATTGATGTGTTCCGGTTCGAAGGTTATGGTTTCCGGTGAAATTACAGGCACATGAGACTTTCCATCTTACGTCTCAAGGTGGTAACACGCAAGTGATATCTACATATGATATTGAATGCGTACATAGGCTACGGTAACCGCTGACCATCAAGTGGGCCGTACGCTTGTTTGCCACTTTAGTGGTATAAAAAAAAATATTGATAAAATTTATATGGGACTTAGGTACTATAAAAAAAAAATTGTTAAAATTTAATTGACTTAGGTACAACCTATGAAACAAAAAAAACAAAAACATTTTAACTGGCGGAGAAGTAAAAAACCACAAAGAGTCGATTTGATAACTTTTTAGGAGGTAATAACTCAACGTGAACCAAGTCGTGAGCACCGGTGGTCTAGTGGTAGTGACCCTTCCAATCCTAAGGTCGTGGGTTCAAATCCGATCGTACACCAATGGATTTTTCACTACGAAAAATTTATGTGCGCAATGCCAGTGCTCATACGGTGACGGAAAACATCGTGAGGAAACCGGCATGTCCAAAAACAAAAAATTCGAAAGACATGTGCCATCCACCAATCCGCATTGGGTCCGCGTGGTGGATCAAGACCTAATCACTCTCGCCTGAGAGTAGGCCAGTGTCCCAACAGTGGGAACATTAGAAGGCTGTCGTGATGAACCAAGTCGTAGGGGCTCCACTAGTATTGGAAGAAAACCCCTAATGAGAACAAAACTATTAGCGTTGACCTTCTTTTCGATTACCGAGTAGCCTTGATAATAATTGCTTAATCATTTACCCTATAAACGATATTTACTTATATTACAAGTATTTTTGACGACGACCGATGTGGCGCAGCGGGCGCAGGTCCGCCTGCGACGCAGAGGTTGCGGGTTCGATTCCCGCCTCGGAACAAATGTTTGTACGATCTACAAATATTTGTTCCGGGTGTTCTGGGTATTTTCTATATATAATAATAAATATCTATTATAATATTTTTTATTATATATAGAAAATACCCAGAACACCCGGAACTATAATAATATGTATGGAAATATAATATGTATTGTATTGTATTAAATATACATATATCAGTCATCTAGTAGGTACCCATAATACAGCTCTGTTTAACAGCATCAGCTTACTTTGGGGCTAGATGATGCTGTGTGGATTGTCCAGCATTATTTATTTATTTATTTATTATTTTGGTTGGTGACAAATATGGTGGAGAAAAATGCGACGGTATTTTTGCCTGATTATTTAATTTTCGTTACGTCTTTTGAATAAAGAGTTATTTTCTAGGTTTGTATTGGTTTCATTTAGCAAGCCAATTCTGCTAATAAGAAATGTTTGACATGCCATTCAGTTTCAACTCTAGTTTGCCTATTACGTAGAGTTCTCTGTGATAGAGCTCGTCCGGGGAAGGACTACCACCATACCTATTTCTGCCGCAAAGCAGTAATGCTCGCATTGCTGTGTTCCGGTGTGAAGGGTATGGTTTCCGGTGAAATTACTGGCACATGAGGCTTTCGATCTTAGCCTCAAGGTGGCAACCCGCAAGTGATACATCTGGTATTGCAAGCGTCCATAGGCTGCGGTAACCGCTTACCATCTTGTGGGCCGTACGCTTGGTTGCCACTTCAGTTGTATAAAAAAATAAATAAATAAAAAACGCTTTGGATTTCCCTTGCTCGTATTAAAAAATAAAATAAAAAGATAAGAATAAGGTTTACTATAACGTTAAAAACCAAGAGTAACCAAGTTTTACCTGGTGGTAGGACTCTTCAGCAAGAGTCCGTCTTGGTGGGTACCACCGCAGTGTCAGATATTCTACCTCCAAGCAGTACTGTGCAAGCTGTGTTTAGATTTGAAGGTAGCAAGTGAAATTACTGGGCGAAAGAGGCTTAACAACAATGTCTCGGGGTGATAAGCGCAGTGCAGTGCCACGCAAACACTTAAAAACTTGAAGCTTTGGGTGGCACTGCATTTGTGTCAGGCGTGATGCTTAACATCAGGTGGGCGCCTTGATTGTCTTGTCACTTGCTGACGTAAAAAAAAAAAGGTCTGAGTAATCTTCTTCCACCAACATAAAGTAGGTAACTGGACAAGGGGATTTTTATACATTTTTCTAGCAATCCCCTTCCGCAGCTTAATTCGACTTAAACGGGAATTTGAGACAAAAAGTATAGGAATCTACTGTGCAGGGAGGGAGGCATTGAATAGTATCTAATATATATTCTTTGCGTTTTGCGTTTTATGTAAAAGTATTGTCATTGTGCAAGTAATTTGCATACATACAGACAATATGCTGGTAGGTATTATGCATATTGAATAGCTAAATTAGTTACGGAGTCTGTGGAGAGAAAGTGATGTACCTTACGAAAAAAGTTTTGCGAAAATATTTTTGACAATAATGGCAATATTTGTAGGCTGTAGCCTTTTTGAACATAATATAAGATGATGTCGAGTAACACATAACACGTCCCGTAGCTTTGCTTAGCTTGGGGTGAAATGGCGCTGTGTAAAAAAAGACGTCTAAGCTGCCCGCCCACATTAGACTTGTAGGAACGACAATGGGACCGACAATATCTCTCTCATTGCAATCAGTAGTACATTCTATTTTTCTTCAACAAAAAATTGCTCGCCGATTTTCGGACGTGGACAGGCAGCCCTAATATTTATTTAGTGGGGATAATGAAACAATACAATCTAACCTCTACCTACACTCAAACCTGCAGACTGTGCAATTAGGCGGACAAAACGCCTGCGCATCTGTGAGAGTGTGGACCACTAATGCAAAAACGTAGCATACATCTGGGTAGGCACATCCTCAGCCCAGATGAGCTAAGAGACATCACCCCCAAGCAAATCCTCCAGTTCTTAGTATCGGCAGGGCTTGGAGGTGAACTGTAAACGCCCCCAAAGGGCGACAAAACAAGTGGCGAACACAATAGGCCTGCATGGCCGCAGTGTTATATTAGCCGCACCAATTTAATAATAAAAAAAAAAAAAAAACCTCTACCTATGCTATTGACGAATTATATTATTTTTTTATGAAAGTTTAGGGAGCAATAACTTTACACTGAGTTTTAAATTGTTATTAAGTCAGTGAAGTATTTGGCAATCGTTATGCAATAAGCCTTTAAAATTAATAAATTAATACGTTTTTATTAAACAAAATAAAATATTTACATAATTACATTACATTACAAAATATACAAAATACATATGAAACAGTTGAGCCATCTAAAGACCGTTACAAACGATCTATAGATAGCTCAACTGATCCAAATCACTACCAGTAGGAAGCGTTCCCAACATGCTGGCTGCATTGCCACGTTGAATGGCAATGCTGATACGTTGAGCCGTTAAAATTAATTAAATATGAAATTGTGAAATGAAAACTAGAATAACTTTTAGAGTTAAATTGATTGAAATGAATATTTACAACTGATTAATTATGACCCATCGTTTTGACAGGTTAATGAATGACCCTGTATATGAACACTAGCTGAAGGTAAACTGAATGAGACGGTAAGCGAATAGACTCAGTTAAACTCTTTAGTGTAGAACTTACCAAGCTGATTGTTGTGAGCTGGAGCGCTATCATCATCATCGCCTGTCTTATCATTTTGATGTCTGAAACAAATAGGTACCTAGATAAAGTTATATGTGACAAATTACAAGATAGTTACAACAAATTCCTGGTGGTAAGACTCTTGAGCAAGTCCGTCTTGGTGGGTACCACCGCAGTGCCAGATATTCTACCTCCAAGCAGTAGTGTGCAAGCTGCACTGTGTTTAGCTTTGAAGTGCACTGCAAGTGAAATTACTGGGCGAAAGAGAGGGCAATGTCTCAGTGTGATGAGTGCAGTGCCACGTAGAACTTTAAAATTAAAGCTTTGGCACTGCTCTGTTATGGTCAGGAACAGGTGGACGTTACGCTGTGTCAATGTGTTATTTCAATAAGTTATTGATAAATTCAGGCGTTACTTTGCGGAAATCCATTATAAGATAAAAAACAGATGAAACATCTTTTTAGCTCCAGCGCTCGACGGAGCAACACGTCTGCCGGAGAACAAGTCGATGGTCCTGGTGATGTCCCGTAGAAGGATGACATACGTGTCAATATTTTTCTTTTGAGGTTAACTGTGATAAGATAACTGTGTGACCTCATTAGTTAAAAAGTTAAGCGGTAAGGTTTTTTTATATGTTTTTTATCAATAAGTTATTTCAATATTATTTCAATAAACTAAATTAAATTTATAGTTTAGCTAGTTGTATTTTATTTTCCATGAATCCAACTCAAACATATCAGAGTCAATGTAGCCTTAAGGAAACCCTTACCAAAGATAACAAGGCCCTGTCTAAACACTTGTACCCTTCGTCCGTTCGCAAAACATTTTAATTTTAAACATTCTGCCTCAAATTCCGATCCCAAAAACATATATGGTATAAAGATATGGTATAAATAAATAATAATTATACCATCGGCCTTTCTTAGTTCTTGGAAATTGAGTGATAAAATACAAATTTATTTTAAGATGCCATTGATTTTGATGATTGATGCATTTGACGACCAATGTGGAGCGGTGGGCGAAAGTCCGCCTGCGACTCGGAGGTTGCGGGTTCGATTCCCGACTTGGGACAAATGTTTGTTGATCTGCAAATATTTGTTCCGGGTGTTCTGGGTGTTTTCTATGTATAATAAAAAATATCTATGTATGTATTGTATTGTATTAAATATATATCAGTCATCTAGTACCCATAATACAGCTCTGTTTAACAGCAGCTTACCTTGGGCTCGATGATGCTGTGTGGATTGTCCAGCATTATTTATTTATTTATTTATTATATTATTTTATTTTGTTACATTGTATGTGTTTAAAATATGTTTTGATTTTGAAAACCTGTTAAAATGAAAGTCCCAACCGACATACAAAATTTATCAATTGGCAAATTTAAAAACTTAATTAAACAAAAACTGTCTCAAAAAGTTTACTATAAAACCACTGATTACCTAGATGTTAAAAAAGCTTGGGACGAATGTTCTCCAACTCTACTTGGCATCCGTAACAATAGCAAGGGTCATGCCAAAAAGCGATAGGGACCCAGCCGGTGTTGTTGCCAGTTCTTTTACGGCATGGTCGCGTTGGAACTGGCGTAAATTTTCCTAGCTTGTAAGACGTTTCAAAGTGATCCTTGTGATTTTATTGTAATAAACCATTTTTGACTTTGACTTTGACTTTGAATAAATGGCTAATAATAAATCAACATGTCCAAGAACTAAAAATTCGAAAGACATGTGCCATCCTCCAATCCGCATTGGGTCCGCGTGGTGGATTAAGACCCAATCACTCTCGCCTGAGAGTAGGCCAGTGTCCCAGCAGTGGGAACATTAGAAGGCTGTCACGATGATCATGATGATGAATAAATCAACGCACACCTTTTTGAAGGTAGCGTTGCTCCTAAACCATAAAAGGGCTGAGTTATTTTGGATCTAAAGACATTGAAAATCTGCATTTGGATTACGTAAATTAACTTTAAACAGTTTAAAAATTTGTTTTTTTTTCCGACCTTTTGGATAAGTTCTTCAGCAAAAGTCCGTCTTGGAGAGTACCACTGCAGTGCAAATCTTGCCTCTAAGCAGCAGTGTGCAAACTGCACTGTATTCAACTTGCGTAAGGTTAATGAGGCCTGTGACGCAGTGCAGTGCCATGCTGAGCGAGTTCTAAAGTTTAGGATAAAGTTTTGGTCTACACAGACTTTCTAGTAACTAAAAGACTGGACAATTGCTTGAAACTGGTCATATTGTCAAAAATAACTGAAGCCTTAGAACAAAAAATACTTTAGTGCTTGACAAGACGACCTTGAAGAAATGACTTGAAGAAATGACTAAGAACAAACTAGGCGGCATTGTTAGCTCGGGTGTGGTATCGACTAGATTCGAAGCAAGGCTCCAATCGTCCCGATCCCGTTAGAACCAGTTTCGCCTAGCCTGCGCCCGCGCATGTAGGACTGAACCGGGGCTTTGGGTACTAGGGCAAGATTCATGTTTCCGGGGTTCGTTAGCTAGGAATCTAGGATACAGTTATAGATAAAGGGCATTCATAAACGTATTCACTTCTCTTCTTCGTTTATAATGTCTGTGGCTTATTTGTCACAAATTCTGTCAGTCATGCTTGTTTCATAAAATCTAAATAGGATTGTCTTTGGCTATCTTGTCAAAACGACATGGGTCCTCCCATTTTAATTATTTTTCTCGGGTTATTTTAAGTTTTATTGCGTAAATTTGGTAGCAGTTTATCCAATTTAACTTGTTTACTTAGCACAAGTGTAAGTAGTTGAAATGGAGGGGTGATGTTGGTTGGTAATTTAGTCAAAGACTTTCCAAAAGAATTTTGAAAGAAAAGTCATCGTTTCTTTCCAAATTTCGTTTGTTTACTTTGCTAAGCGACAATCAAACTAATACATACACTTGACTTCACTCTCGCCTGAGAGTAGGCCAGTGTCCCAGCAGTGGGAACATAAGAAGGCTGTCATGATGATGATGATGATGATACACTTGACACTGGCAAAATTGTGGCAAATAAGCCACAGAGTCGATAAAAGAAGAAGAAGAAGAAAATCGAAATAGAGAGTAGAACGATTTTTAACATATTTTTTTCGTTCGAATAGTACCTAGAAGTAACAGTAGTTTGGTTTTGACTGTACTTTGAGTACGGTGCGGTGGTGGGACTCTTCAGCAAGAGTCCGTCTTGGTGGGTACCACCGCAGTATCAGATAATCTACCTCCAAGTAGTACTGTGCAAGCTGCACTGTGTTTAGGTTTGAAGGGCACTGTAGCAAGTGAAATTATTGGTCGAAAGAGACTTAACAACAATGTTTGTTTTTTTTATACAACTGAAGTGGCAACCAAGCGTGCGGCCCACAAGATGGTAAGCGGTTACCGCAGCTTGCAATAACAGAGGTATCACTCGCGGGTTGCCACCTTGAGGCTAAGATCGAAAGCCTCATGTGCCAGTAATTTCACCGGAAACCATACCCTTCACACCGGAACACAGCAATGCGAGCATTATTGCTTGGCGGCAGAAATAGGTATGGTGGTAGTTCTTCCCCCGAGCTCTATCACAGAGAACTCTACTACTCTTCTGTCTCGGGGTGATAAGCGCAGTGCTGTAATAGTCAGGCGTGATGCTTAACATCATCAGGTGGGCGCCTTGATTGTCTTGTCACTTGCTGACAAAAAAAAAGAGTGTCTGAGTCACTATGTTTACATAATAAATTTTATTTTATTTACAATGACATAAAACTTAACAACGTAACTAATATAACTCGTAAAAGCCCAGCTTCTCGTAAAACTGTCGTAAAGCGAGCAAAGATGTGGCATTGTAGAATCATAAGTTATGGCTTAGGCTTGTGGCACACTGGGGAACAAACACACAATAATAAATTAAACGCATATTAACAAGCATATTGATTACTCACGCGTTTTTATAATGCGAAGGAACATTTTCAAATTCCATATTTACTTTTTTATTATTTTGAATTTTTGTATGACGATTAACTCACGATTCAAACGATGGATATTTATATTATATTTCGTTGATTTTTACTTTGATCATGAAATATCAGGAAAAAATCGGGAGAAAAACTAGTATTACGTAAAACGAAATGCAAATATGACAAAACGTGTTGCAGAATTGTAAAATTAAGATCTGTCTGTGCTCCTCCCATTTTAATTGAATTTCTCGAGATATTTAGAGTTTTGTGTGTAAAGGTGGCAGTTTATATAATTGTATGACTAGTTGTTTTAGCACATGTGTAGGTAATAATAATAAAATCACGCCTGTATCCCGTAGGGGTAGGCAGAGATCACGGATTTCCACTTGCTACGATCCTGACACACCTGTTTTGCTTCATTTACTCTCATCACATTCTTCATACACGCTCGTCGGTTTAGGGTACTCCTGACCTGGCCTTTCTTTAGCACGTCTTCAATTTGATCGTAATACGTGCGTCGAGGTCTTCCCCTTCCAACTGTACCATTCACACTCGCCTTATGAATCTGATTCGTCAATCTTCTTTCATCCATCCTCTCTACATGCCCAAACCACCTTATCATGCCTTTCTCTATCCTCATCACTACGTCTTCTTTCACTCCACAACACTCTCTAATCATACTATTCCTTATTCTATCACACAGATTAACACCACACATACTTCGCAACGCTCTCATTTCTACTGCATTTATTCTACTTTGATGTTTTTTCTGCCATACCCAACTCTCACTGCCATACATTAGTGTCGGCGCTAACACTCCTCTTGTGTAGGTAATTAAATGGAAAGGTGATGGTGGTTTTTAGTTTCCATTCAAAGGCTCTCCTAATATTTTTTTAAAGAACTCCGCCATTTCTAATATTTGTGTTTGTTTGTTCACATTGACAATTACTTGACAACAGCAAAATCGTACATTACTATTTAATCCAATGACAATTCCAATACAATCCCAATTTCAATTTACTGCTGTCAAATTACTGTACTCTTGACAAGGTTGAATTTGGTGCTAAGTTGGCTGTCAAAAGTACGAAATGTCATATTCCAACACTTGTCCAATACCGATCGCGTTCAAGAGTAAGGCCCCTGAACGTCTATATTATTATTTTAGGACACTTTATATAAATAAAATAATAAAAACAGTGACAAAGTAAGACACACATAGAAGTTTAGTATGATAATTAATGAATAAGACCCTTTGTCTCCAGGTATATCTCGGCCCTAATCGTTATCTAGATTGGCAGCTTAAAAGAATAGTTATTCATGGAACCACTGACTTTGTTTGTGACCTGACCATGCTAGTGACCTGACTGTGACCTTGGTAATGACCTCTGACCTTGAAAAGGGTTAACAAGACTAATGGGAGTTATATGAAAGAAAATATCGGTTTCGCTATGACATTAAGTACTCTGTACCATTATTTACACACAATACATCTCACTTAACAACTTGACGACCTCAAAAGCTGTGGGTTATTGCCCGGTTAAGGAACGAGAGCTTGCGGGTTCGGTTCCCGCTGCGGAACAAGTTTACATGATCTGAATAAAAATATTTTAGGTGTGGGTGTTTCACATAACATCACTAGCGTCCCGCCCCGGCTTTACACGGTTACTTATACTGTACGTATATAACTTCTCTTGAATCACTCTATCTATTTATGAAAACCGCGTTAAAATCCGTTGCGTAGATTAAATGATCTAAAATAAAAAAAGTAAGTAGGTATAGGTATCTGAGTTCGTATGAGTCAGTGGCTAACTCTGGTGACAGAGTTTCTAGGCCGCCCGAAGACCTCTGCCATGGCCTAACAACTTTAAAAAGGCCGGGACCGACTGTTTAACGTGCCCTCCGAAGCACGGGAGCGCTCAGTTCAAATTGCCACTGGCGGTCACCCATCCAAATGATGAGTACGCGGAACAGTGCTTAACTTCGTTGATCTGTTAGGAACAACATAGCCAGCTACGTCACAAGCGCTCCTGTACGATAACAAAAGGTTGCATAGAATTCGGACAAGGAAATTCTGTTTCCCGGCTCCTAGCGCCTACCACCACACTAGTTACATAAAATAATAAGCGTACATTATAGAGGGACTACCACAACTATCAGAATGGTGACTACGCGGAACAATGCTTAACTATGTTGATAACAGATCTACTTAGCCAGCTACATCACGATATAAAAATAAGAAGGGAAAATAAATAAATAATGCTGGACAATCCACACAGCATCATCTAGCCCCACTAGATGACTGATATATACTTAATACAATACAATACATAGATAGATATTTTTTATTATATATTATATAGAAAATACCCAGAATATTTGTAGATCGTACAAACATTTGACCCGAGGCGGGAATTGAACCAGCAACCTCCGCGTCGCAAGCGGACCTGCGCCCGCTGCGCCACATCGGTCGTCATATGAATAACGCAGTATAGTATAAATTGTTATTTACAGTAACAGTATTGTCTTGTTAGGTTTTTTTTAATAAATCAGGACACCTTTTTGGTTTAGCTTACCAAAAAGTTTTTTTTATTTTTCTTCATGTAAAACCTTTAATAGTAGGCACTCTTTATGTCAGTACTAATTCAAATGTTTTGAAAGCTTTTTTTTTTTGTTTTATGGCGACTGTAGTTTTTATTTTTGACAATTTTGCCAGTTTAGTAATTGCAGTTAATAGGTACGTCTTTTTCAACGACCAATGTGGCGCGGTGGGCGAAGGTCCGCCTGCGACGCAGAGGGTTCGATTCCCGCCTTGGGACAAATGTTTGTAGGATCTGCAAATATTTGTTCCGGGTGTTCTGGGTGTTTTCTATGTATAATAAAAAATATCTATCTATGTATTGTATTGTATTAAATATATATCAGTCATCTAGTACCCATAACACAGCTCTGTTTAACAGCAGCTTACCTTGGGCTCGATGATGCTGTGTGGATTGTCCAGCATTATTTATTTATTATATTTTGGGAAAAAAACAATAAACTGTGACACAAAAATCCAAGGTTTCATCGCGGCCCAGTATTTAATTAATACTTATTGGCTTACATGAAGTTAGAATCATGTGAGGGAGCTCTTAGTTAACTAATATACTTATGTACAAAATATACAAAAACTTACATGAAGTTAGAACCGTGTTGAAACTCGTGACGCGCGTGCGTTCGTGCGCGCGCGCAGCTAACCACTGGCAGCCTCCGGCCGATGACCTGAGGAATGCGTAGGAGTTTGTATTTCGACGATTTGATCCTAATTCGATCCGGATTATTTTATTACTCAGATACATCACACTAGCGACCTGTCCTGGCTTCGCACGGGTGCTTAATACGTTAATTAAAAACCTCTGGTATTGCAAGCGCCCATAGGCTGCGAGGTCAAGAAGCAGGGATTGAACCCGCGACCCATAGCACACCACGCTGCCAAGGTCAAATGTTTTTTTGTAAAAACATACATACCTACGCCCTGAACTAATATTTGCAGATCATGCAAATATTTGTCAAGAAGCAGGTATTGAACCCGCGACCCATCGCCCACTACCATAACAAGGTCATCGAAATTGCGCACAAGGAATCTTTAGACAGTCTATAACAAAGTCATTTTCCGCCATCTTATTAATTACCTAAGCATTATAATGGGTTTTTCATCAATTTGTGAATAATGATTTTTTTTTATAACTATAAGTGTCAACCAACCCATAGGCTGCGGTAACCGCTTACCATCTTGTGGGCCGTACCACAAAAAAAACATTAAAATCCGCTGCATACGTAATTTTATTTACAAGATCTAATAAAATGGCGGAAAATGACTTTGTTATAGACTGTCTAAAGATTCCTTGTGCGCAATTTCGATGACCTTGTTATGGTAGTGGGCGATGGGTCGCGGGTTCAATACCTGCTTCTTGACAAATATTTGCATGATCTGCAAATATTAGTTCAGGGTGTAGATATGTTTTTACAAAAAAACATTTATGTGAGTAAGTACAATCTAATTAAGGTACTTACCAAATTACCTAAGTTTAATCAGCCAGTTATCTGGTTCCCATAGTACAAGCTTTGCTCATCAGTCATGTATGTTGGTCTTGAGTGGGAATCGAACTCACTACCCAGGTCGAGCTTTAGGCAAAGACAGGGCCAATCAAGCAAATTACCACAAACTTAATCTCGACCAATCATCGTTAACATAATAAACTTAATATAAATTCATGCAAGATTTATAAGTTCATCGACACTTTTTCTACCTACCAAATTTCTGTGTTTGCAAAAGGTTCAGATACCTGCTTTGAGCACATTATTTACTTACCTACCGTCTCTTTTGAGACTTATGTATAGCAGCCCATACCAGCTTCGCACGGGTACAATGAAACCGCACCCGTGCAAAGCCGGGGCGGGTTGCTAGTAATATATATAGCCTATGTTACTCAGGGATAATGTAGCATTCTAATTTTGAAAGAATTTTTTCAATCGGACCAGTAGTTTTTGAGTTTATTTGTATAAAACAAAAATACAAATATTCTCTCTTTTTAATAATAGTATAGAATAAGAATTCTACCATTTTAATCTTCGGGTTGATCAATGTATAGTTCTCACGACGGATCTCGGCCGTCGTGAAGTTAGCCGTTTCGATGCGCAATAGAGCTTTTTCAAACTAAATTGTCTTTGCGCATCACACAATCGGCTAACTTCACGGAAGCCTAGATCCGCTGTGCGAACTATAACTCTGTTAGCGACCCATCTCGATTGATCTCCATCTCAAACTGTCTAAGAAGACAGTAGAGCTATGGTCAAACTGTCTATAAGACAAAATTATCACCAAAAACGGGATATTTAAAATAATCCAATTTCAATATTTAGTTCATTTGTTTTGTTTTCTTCTTTCTAATTACTTTGATTTGAAATGTGTATGTATTAGTAAACATCTAATTAAAATAATAACTTAATAACTAATAACACCATCGTCATCATCATGACAGCCTTCTAATGTTCCCACTGCTGGGACACTGGCCTACTCTCAGGCGAAAGTGATTGGGTCTTAATCCACCACGCGGACCCAATGCGGATTGGTAGATGGCACATACATGTCTTTCGAATTTTTAGTTCTTGGACATGCCCGGTTTCCTCACGATGTTTTCCTTCACCGTATGAGTGCACTGGCATTGCTAATAACACCATAAAACCCCATTATCAGCTATATTCAGTCCTATCCATCCAAAGGTTGTCTGGTAGAGATCGCTACTAAGCGATAAGACCGCCCATTGTTATACCTAAGTATAGTTAAACTGTTTCTGTCAAAACTTAATTTTATGGTAACAATAAAGTATTTTCTATTTGTGAGTTTTTTTTTTTTTTTTCATAGATAAGTATTTTTATTAAACAAAATAAAATATGTACATAATTATATTACATTACAAAATATACAAAATACATATGAAACAGTTGAGCCATCTAAAGACCGTTACAAACGACCTATAGATAGCTCAACTGATCCAAATCACTACCAGTAGGAAGCGTTCCCAACATGCTGGCTGCATTGCCACGTTGAATGGCAATGCTGATACGTTGAGCCAGATATGAACCAGCCTTTGGATCACGCGTCGCTTCGACCAGACGCCCAGAAAGTGAGTTATATTGATTCCCGATATTTCGGCGCAGTTACATGCACCATGATCACGGGAGAACTAAAGTCATTGCGGGTAGCTCTTAAAACTATTGACAGACAAATCTGTCCACCCTCTTTCTTAGTCTTTTATTGCGAACGATAAATAAATAAATAAATAATGCTGGACAATCCACACAGCATCATCTAGCCCCAAGGTAAGCTGCTGTTAAACAGAGCTGTATTATGGGTACTAGATGACTGATATATATTTAATACAATACAACACATAGATAGATATTTTTTATTATACAAAGAAAATACCCAGAAAACCCGGAACAAATATTTGTAGAACAAACATTTGACCCGAAGCGGGAATCGAACCCGCAACATCCGCGTCGCAGGCGGACCTGCGCCCGCTGCGCCACATCGCTCGTCAAACTATATAAGAGTTTTTAGTGAAAATTTTGTCTTATAGACAGTTCTGCCGTCCGCTAGCTAAAACGCCGTTAAGTGACATGTGGTCAAATTTCACTTTTAAATGCCATGTTATAAAGCTCGAAATTCTCTATCGACCTGTCTTGGAACTGTGTTCCTATCGTTTATAGTTTTCGAGTTACAGAAAGTAAGAAAGCGGCAAACTGACACTTTTATTTCTAATTACAATTCTAAACAGTCGTTAAGTAGCATTACTTGGCTTAAACGCAGTTACAGTTGCTTAACGTTTCCGTAATATGAAAACTTACCTAAGTGATGCATAACTAAAACATCGTTTATCAATTTTACTAATCTTAAATGTGGTTATAGTACCTTTATATAGTTTAAGTCTAGTTTTATTTACCAAAATTTTACAATATCCAATGCTAAAGAGCCGTTATATGTAAATACTAAGGTTAAACGTAGTTAAAGTCACTTAACTACGTTTAAGCTATATATTCTTGTTCATATTTACTTAATAAAACAACTCTTTCACGCCGTCAATTAAATAGTGTAAATGAAATTAAAATATATTTTTATTGAGTTGCTACACTAAACCGTGGCTAAGTAGCATTCCACAGCTAAAGAGTAGTTATCTGCTCTCGCGTCGCGGCCTTCGCGTCTTACCGGGTAAGGAAAGTAACGTGTCCTAAGAGCGGAGTAGGATGCGGGACAGGCTAATACAGGTGTGGTATTCAACGTAATTGTTTTACCTCAATAATCATGAGGTTAAAAAGGTTAAATTAAGGTAAATTTAAGTAAACTGTTGCTTCAATATCATGTCATTTTCGATCGCAAAAAAGTAGCCTCTGTTTTATTTCCGGTCATTATCTATCTGTCTTAAATTTCAACCAAATTGGTAGTGATTTTTGAACATTGAGTTTTAGAGAAACCAACATCGAAACATCCAAAGTTTCGCATTTATAATATTAGTGTGAAAGTGTGATGTGATTATTTTTCTTTATCGGGTGCTCACTCACGCAGATTGGCTGTACACCGTTTGAAGATTCCCAAGATGTCTCAGTAAATCATTTATTTATTTATTTATTTAATTTAGAACATCCAACGAAAAAATCACAATAAATGTTTAAAATAACATTTTCAGACATATATCTATGTGTTTCTCCAACTATAGGATGCCATAGCGTGCATTTATTATGTAGTAGCTACTCAACTAACAAATTATCAAATTATTATCAAGTACCTAGGTAAGGTACATGTTATATAAATATTATAAAACCTAACATAAGAAATTAACTTAAAAGCTTTATAATATAATGCTTACTGACTCGGTATGCAGCATACGTTATCGTACCTAAGTTTATCCTACTAAATTATTTCTAATCATCTTCTTACTAAGATACCCCGGATGTGATTGATTGTGAACTTGACTCACAATGAAGCTCATGGCCTGTCACGGCGTTAGATCACGAAGAGTAAAAGAAGGGAAGGGTGGCTTTTGCCTTGCAGTGGGACAGTCACAGATAAACAATAATGATAATTATAATAATCTTCTTACTAGCATCACCATTAGCACATTGTGCTGCTTTTAACTTTCCAAACTTGTAAAAATTAAAAGAAATTGACTAAAAAATCTTATAAATGCAAGTTTGTAACAGAGTATGCTTATACACGTTCATATCCATATAGGCCAAACAAATTTGACTGAAAATTGGAATACACATAGCTTATAACCTGTTTACAAACTGTTTGACCATTTAGTTGTCTTATTAGACAGTTTGAGATGGAGATCAATGGAGATTGGTCGCTAACAGAGTTATGTTATCAACCCGCTGTAAAGCTGCTGGTTCCCACACTCGTTCGTTCGTATGCGTCAGTGGCCAACTCTGGTGACAGAGTCCTCCATTATTCGTATTCCTCATATCTGAGGGTCGTGACCACCTCCGTTCATGATCTTTGACGATGGTGCGCCATCTTGTTCTGTCCTTAGCTACATGCATCGTAGACAGATGTGTCCAGCGTGGTGCGAATCTGATCAGACCAACGCATTGGGCTACAACCTCGCGACCTTTTTCCTCCTACCTTGCCAGTAACCACAAGTTTTCAAGGTTATCTCCGAAATAAATTAAAAAAGTATATAAATTGTTTATTTAGTTAATTATCATTTATAACCTAAGTGACTAAAACGTTCATTTAAATCATCATCATTATCATGATTATCATCATCATCATGATCATCATCAAAATCTTCATCACCATCGAAATTTCTATGTAATTTATCGTGTTTATGAAAATCATGAAACCTATTATTAGGAATGAAAAAATTGCTTTCCTTAACTGGTTTGATATCCTTAATTGGTTTCTCATCAGCATCGTGGTGATGGAAGTAGCTATGTAGACCATCCACCACACCTCTCTTCAAACTATACACATAGTCTTTGAAACCACCAAAGACTTTGCTAAACACATTTTGATGTGGTTCAGCAGGCTTATCGTCGTATTCTGCTTTGATGTGGAAGATACTAAAAGAGTTTTTCTTGACATTTACATCTTTTTCCTTATCTGTATTATTTTCTTTACCATTTTCTTCGTTTTTGCCATCAATATTTACTACGGTATTGTTACCATAATTCAATGGAATCACTAGACCATAGTTTGGTATAATCGGTGGTAGAGGTCGGTAATCTGGGATATCTATGATGTTTTCCGTCACCTGGTAGGTTATGTTTGTCTTCAGCCCTTCATTCTTGCTTGTAACAGTTGTTGGAATGATAGTTGTTGGAGTGATAATTGTTGTAGTGACACTTGTTGGGGTGACAGTTTTTTGTGTGACAGGAGCTGGTGTGACAGTTGTTTTGACAGAGATGGTAGGAACTGTGGCAGGACACACAATTTGTATAAGTAAGATCTGAAACAATAAAAATAACGTATTTTTACTTTTACTTCATTATTGCAGTCATAATACGGGGGGTGTAATGGTGACCCTTCCGAGGCTTGGTCGTGGGTATAAAATCATTAGCACAGGACAGAATATAGTACTACGTATAGAACGTCACTCAAGGCCTCCTCACCCTGAAGCTCAAGAGCACTTTTGTAGGCACTGAACTCAACATACAACGGCACCGTTTACGTACACAAACCATGCATGTGGTGAACGCGTTTGTTTCATACATTTTATTGAGAGTGTCCGAAGTGTATCATGAGTATGTACCTATACTAATGGGATTTTCCACTCAAAAAAGGTATGTGCGCAATGCTTATACACTTGGCATATTTGCTGAAATGTTTGCTTATTTTCTATGCTCAGCCCTGTGAAAGTATTGTACAGAGCTTGGTTTTTTTATTGAAGAAAACCGCAAATATTTGAGCAAATATGCCAAATGAATTGCCATCTCTAAAAACAAAAAATTAGAAAAACTAATCAATAATAATATCTAGTTTATTTAGACTTACCAAAGCAAAGTGTCCTATCCAGTCCATAGTTAGAATCGTTCAACGCTCCTTCCTCACTGAATTCCAATTTAAACTGAATCGATTACTCAATTGTTTAAAATTCGCACTAAAATGCGGGCGGAATCGTCAATGATTTGCTCACAATTTAATTAGTTTCACTTTTTTATAGCGCTACATTTTGTTTAGACGTTTTTTTGTTAGTTTTTTGACAGTTTAATGACAGTTTTTCCGTATGGTTTGACGGGAAATGGTGGGAATGATAGTGCGGCATTGTTTTTATAGAGCCAGTGACTCAGAAAATAAGTAAAAAGCTGAAAGAATTACTTCGTCCGGTTAAATTCCTTTGTTGTGCGGTTGGTTGAATCATATTTTTCTTGGAGTTTTGTTGACTTGGGACTCAACGTCCGCTTGTACCGTAAAATAGGTAAGTAGAGTACCAATAGTTCGTTCGTTCGTTCGTTCGTTCGTCATTGGCCAACTCTGGTGACAGAGTTTCTAGGCCGCCCGAAGGCCTCTGTCATGGCCTAACAACTTTGAAAAAGCCGGGACCGACTGCTTAACGTGCCCTCCGAAGCACGAGAGCGCTCAGCTGAAATTGCCACTGGCGGTCACCCATCCAAATGATGACCCCGCGGAACAGTGCTTAACTTCGTTGATCTGTTAAGAACAACTTAGCCAGCTACGTTAGTATACCAGTAGAGTAATAGTATTACCAAGCATAGTGTAGGATTTTTCATTTTTTTATTTTTTATATAATTTTTTTTCCGAGATAATAAAATCTACGTCGTACGTAGCCTACTTCCTAGTGCTGGGGCCCTCTTCAGCGAAATCTCAATCCCAACTCTTAGAAACTGCTCTTGGAAACACCTCTTACCACCAGGTAGGACTCTTCAGCAAGATCCGTCTTTGTGGGTACCACCGCAGTGTCAGATATTCTACCTCCAAGTAGTGTGCAAGCTGCATTGTGTTTTGGTTTGAAGGGAACTGTAGCAAGTGAAATTACTGGGCGAAAGAGACTTAACAACAATGTCTCGGGGTGATAAGCGAAGTGCAGTGCCACGCAAACATTTAAAAACTTTAAGCTTTGGGTGGCACTGCATCTGCTATAGTCAGGCGTGGTGCTTAACATCAGGCGGGCGTCTTGATTGTCTTGTCACTTACTGACATAAAAAAAAAATGCTCAATAATTGTGTATTTAGTCAATAAAATGCTTACTCTGTATTATTACGGGGCCAGCCATGACACTCACACATACAACGGCACCGTTTACGTACACAAACCATGCATGTAAGAGTAGTAGAGTTCTCTGTGATAGAGCTCGTCCGGGGAAGGACTACCACCATACCTATTTCTGCCGCCAAGCAGTAATGCTCGCATTGCTGTGTTCCGGTGTGAAGGGTATGGTGTCCGGTGAAATTACTGGCACATGAGGCTTTCGATCTTAGCCTCAAGGTAGCAACCCGCGAGTGATACTCTGGTATTGCAAGCGTCCATAGGCTGCGTTAATCGCTTATCTTGTAGGCCGTACGCTTGGTTGCCACTTCAGTTGTATAAAAAAAAATGTGGTGTGCGACACGCGTTTTTCATACGTTTTATTGAGTGTCCGGGTTGTGACAAAGGTTCGTTTGTATTGGTGAAATAACGAAAACCTTTGAGCAAATAGCAAATGAAGTGCTTGCATAAACTGGAATATTAAAATTATTGGTATCCGATTTAGCCCAACACCTTGGCCCAATGTGTTGTTATTTATAACTGACTAAACAGCAGTCATAGTAGACCTCTGCTCTCGCAGAAAAATACAACACAAAATTGTACAGTCGTTCTTGGTTTTGTTGGCAAGTTTATGAGGAAAGTAAAATGTGATGCAAGATCTTTGTACAAAAACTTTGCTGAGTGAGTTTTGCTATTCGAAAAATGTTTTTCTTATATTTTTAAGGTTGATATTCTAGTGCTCTAGTGATAATTAATTAGCTATCTTTGTCTGACATGTAAAACGTATTATTAACAGAAAAATACTTAGCGACAAGTAGCAAACTACGAGTATCAAAAGTTATAGTCCAGCCATGAACATGAATTCAAATTAGGACCTAAACTTATTGGCAGAAAATTTTGTACCATGACTTCAATAATTATTAATTTTATACTTAGTACAATTTTTTTTGACAATTCAGTTTAGGTCCTAATTTGAATCGCTCTAAGAGTTCATTTTTTTTATACCACTAAAGTGGCAACCAAGCGTACGGCCCACTTGATGGTCAGCGGTTACCGTAGCCTATGTACGCGTGCAACATTATAGATATCACTTGCGTGTTACCACCCTGAGACGTTAGATGGAAAGTCTCATGTGCCTGTAATTTCACCGGAAACCATACCCTTCGAACCGGAGCATTGCTGCTTGGCGGCAGAAATAGGTATGGTGGTAGTCCTTCCCCGGACGAGCTCTATCACAAAGAACTCTACTACTCATGGTATGGGGGCAGCCCCATTACCATGAACTCTTAGAGATATTGATTATTTCACATTTGTCAATGACGATGAATGAATAACAAAGAAAGGCAAAGGCAAGCCGCTAAAATTGGAGTTTCTGTGTGAATAAGGGGTTAAATAATTAATAACCAGAACGAATAATTGTAATATTGTGTTACAATCATACTCGTATAACTTTCACCAGCCGTGTTTTATTTTGCGTTTATTCTAAAGCCCCTGAAATAATTGGAATAGCAAACTTTGGATATTGCTTTTCAATAGAGCAGGGGTCTTTGTCGTAAACCTTTTTTTTCCGCCTAAATCTTCCATTTGGCGCTCTTCTCACCAGGAGCATTTTTCTGTAATTTAATATGTAATTTTAGATTATATTTTGATGAATACGTGTGTTATAATAACATTCGATTCAAAATAAAATTAAAAAATAATAAGAAATAAATAAATTTAATTTTGAGCATTACGTTACAATGCTATGATTCTAAATATTACAGACTGGCTGTTGCACTCGACTTCGTTTGCGTGGAACTCGGGAACCGTACTTTTTCCCGGGATAGAATGTAGCCTATATCCTTTTCCCGGTCATTATCTATTTATGTTTCAAATTTCAGTCATATCTGTTCAGTGCTTGTCGAGGTAAACATAGAAACATCCAAACATCCTATCTTTAGCCACATTTTAGCCACACTTTAGCCACACTTTAGCCACACTTTAGCCACACTTTAGCCACACTTTAGCCACAATTTAGCACTAATATTAGTTTGATAGTGTGATTGTATAATTACAGGAGCGCTCGTGACGTAGCGTAGCTGGCTAATGTTTATTTAATATGGGCCGTAGAATAAGTTTTTTTTTAATCTGTAACTTTTCTAATGTTGCCTGAAATAAGGTTTATTGTATTGTATTGTAAGTTGTTCTGAACAGATCAACGAAGTTAAGCACTGTTCCGCGTACTCCTCACCATTTGGATGGGTGACCGCCAGTGGCAACGAGCTCTATCAGATATAACTCTAGGTACCTACTTCTAACTTTAACTTATTATTTTATACTACTTAGAGTAGTAGAGTTCTCTGTGATAGAGCTCGTCCGGGGAAGGACTACCACCATACCTATTTCTGCCGCCAAGCAGTTATGCTCGCATAGCTGTGTTCCGGTGTGAAGGGTATGGTTTCCGGTGAAATTACTGGCACATGAGGCTTTCGATCTTAGCCTCAAGGTGGCAACCCGCGAGTGATACCTCTGGTATTGCAAGCGTCCATAGGCTGCGGTAACCGCTTACCATCTTGTGGGCTGTACGCTTAGTTGCCACTTCAGTTGTATAAAAAAAAAAAAAATACTAGCAGGCAATGTTCCTTTATATACTTTTTTATTTAGGTAATAAAATTATCGTAGCGTTTCACACTGACTGTTAATTTTATTGACATAAAAGTAAAGGTGCATAAAGAAAGAAATTCCTGCTATTTCATTCTTTAAGAACGCATCAGTTTATTTAAAAAAGCTAGATAAAGTCGCGTAGTTACCACTTGTATTTACACACCATTGCCAATAACCACCCCTTAACCATAACCAGTGTCTCGGTCATTGCCCATTCATTCCGGCGTCCAGTTGTCAATTCATCATTCCATTTTCCACCAGTTTCCACCTTAAACGGCTTTCGTTGCTATAGCAACTTGGCAGCGCGCGCATCCAGTATAACTCACACCGCGACGGCGAACACACGCCTCTTCAAAAAGAAACCAATTTAAAATCACGTAATAGATAATTAGCTGAAAATAACCTATTTCATGAATTTGTAAAGCGTGGAATTTAAGCGCGAAGTTACCGTTCTGTGATTGGTGGAGTGTTCGGCAGCGTTCTGAAACCAAGAAGGCTTTGTTGTTTATGTTTTGAATATGTTGATTTTGTTTTTAATCTTCTAACGCCAGGCTTTACGTATGTTTTGTTATTCAAAGTTTAAATTTAAATTGAATTTATTTATAACAAAATTAAATACTTGTAAAACAATGCACGAAAAAGTGAATATTAAACTCATGTTTCAAGTTCCTGACAACATTACGAATTCAAATTTTGACAGTTAAAGCCAATCGAAGTTTATATTTAAATGGTGTCAGTTTGGAGCTGTGAATGTCGGAAGACGTCAAATGCAGGGGTGGAACGGTGAGCGAGCATCTATTTTATTTATTACTAGCCGATCTGCCCCAGCTTCGCACGGGTGCAATGAGAACGTAAGCACCCGTGCGAAGCTGGGGCGGGTCGCTAGTAATAAATATAGCCTATGTTACTCAGGGATAATACATACATACATACATACATAAAATCACGCCTGTATCCCGTAGGGGTAGGCAGAGACCACGGATTTCCACTTGCTACGATCCTGACACACCTGTTTTGCTTCATTTACTCTCATCACATTCTTCATACACGCTCGTCGGTTTAGGGTACTCCTGACCTGGCCTTTCTTTAGCACGTCTTCAATTTGATCGTAATACGTGCGTCGAGGTCTTCCCCTTCCAACTGTACCAATCACACTCGCCTTATGAATCTGATTCGTCAATCTTCTTTCATCCATCCTCTCTACATGCCCAAACCACCTTAGCATGCCTTTCTCTATCCTCATCACTACGTCTTCTTTCACTCCACAACGCTCTCTAATCATACTATTCCTTATTCTATCACACAGATTAACACCACACATACTTCGCAACGCTCTCATTTCTACTGCATTTATTCTACTTTGATGTTTTTTCTGCCATACCCAACTCTCACTGCCATACATTAGTGTCGGCGCTAACACTCCTCTGTGTACGGCAAGTCGTGCCTTTTTGGAGACGTTGCGACTCAGGGATAATGTAGCATTCTAATGATGAAATAATTTTTGCAATCGGACCAGTAGATTGGAGCTTATTCGTAACAAACAAAAACACAAATCTTCTCTCTACAATATTAGTATGAACTAGCTAGAATGCGAAATTTTACTTGCGTTATTTTTCTATACTTTCTTACGGTTTAAGCTATTCCTGAACTCCCAAAAATATTTTTAACCAAAGTTAGCCAAATCGGTCCAGATGTATGAATTTTAGCAACACTAACGAACTTATAAAGACCTGTGCCTTCACCAATCCGCATTAAGTCCATGTGAGTAAGTAAAGTAAAGTAAAAATGTATATTCAATCGTATCACAAGGATCATTTTGAAACGTCTTAAAGCTAGGTGAATTTACGCCAGTTCCACGCGTCCCAGCCTAGAAGAATCTGGCAAAAAGCTGGGTTCCTAGCTTTTTGATGATCCCTCTTCATCATAAAGCTTCAGTGTGGTGCCAATCGTGGTGGATTAAGACCCATCGAGAGAACAATAACAGGCTGGCATGATGACTAACAGAGATTCTAACCCAAGACCAAGCAGTAGGTACCACTACACTGTAGAGGTTTAGGCAACGACTAGTTAGTCCTAACGAGCTTCAAACCAGCACTTCTCCCGTTTCAAACAGCTGGCATAGAGGTGGTCAAAGCCAAAGTGGCAGGCGAACAAACAAAGATGGCTACTGATTCGGAAAGGAAATTGCTTTTGATGGACGCAACAATGAATTAGCTAGTATTGGTCTTTCCACTAGAGTTATTTGAGGATGCTTTCCTCTTTCACTTGGTTATTGGTTCTATACAGTACCGGATTAACAACGTAGCAAGAGTAGCAAATGCTACGGGCCCCGCGTATTGGGGGGCCCCGCAAACCCGCGCCTAACTAAGCGTAAAAATTGTTTTAAATTAAGATAGGTATTATTTTTAAAATTAAGATAAGACATACACACACGAATAATCGCTACAACATGCCGATGAAAAGATGTTACCTAGTATTAAAATATACAACGATAATTTAAAATTATATCACATTTAAACAAGTAAGTGCTGGCCACGTGGCCACAATACAATTTTTCTGCTGAGTTGGTATGATTTCTGTTTTAATTTTGAACCACATGCGTAAAAACTAAAGCAAGCCAGGGGCTTCTTGATAGAAATTGGTACGGGCAACAGCGGTTCCAAGCAAGTGAAAATTAGCATGTAGGTAGGTCAGACAAATAAAAAAAGAAGGAATTTACGAGTATTTTTAACTTTCACACTGATATCCTACCTACCTAGTATAGGTACTCCGTAGCCTGTGCCGCAAACAATCTTCAAATACATTATAATGCAAGCCGCGTTGAGTGCACCAATATAAGTATTTGCTCATTTCGCAGTTGAACAAGATAAACTCCCAGATTTTTTCGCGCTACGCTTGCCGTTGATCTATCTTATAGCGTGCAATTAAAGTAAATTCAGTTCAAAAGTTTATAAAAAATTTACATAATTATTTAGAGCGTCAATGCCAGAAGTTTAAATTTAGTATTTTGGAGCCTGTCCTGTCAGCGCGCGGGGCCCAGTCAAAGGCTGACTGGGCCCCGCGCGGGCATTTGCTACGGGCCCCGCGCTGTCTTAATCCGGCACTGGTTCTATATAGGTTTTGACGACCGATGGGGCGCAGTGGGCGCAGGACCGCCTGCGACGCGGAGGTTACGGCTCTGATTCCCGCCTCGGGTCAAACGACTGTACGATATACAAATATTTGTTCCGGGTATTCTGGGTATTTTATATATAAAATAAAAAATATCTATCTATGTATTGTATTGTATTAAGTATATATCAGTCATCTAATACCCATAACACAGCTCTGTTTAACAGCAGCTTACCTTGGGGCTAGATGATGATGCTGTGTGGATTGTCCAGCATTATTTATTTATTAGTTTGTGTGGAGTGATAATTTTTAACAAGTATGCATGATACACCATATCGCTTATTCCTGCAAAAATATGAAACCAGTCTAAAGTGAGCAACATACATTATTTTTATTCATATTACAATAAACACTAATATTATATTTGCGCAAGTTTGGATGTTATTACTCGATAATCACCGACCCATTTGGCTGAAATTTAAAACTTAAATTAACTAAAATAAATTAAATTAAATAATGCTGGACAATCCACACAGCATCATCTAGCCCCAAGGTAAGCTGCTGTTAAACAAAGCTGTTTTAAGGGTACTAGATGACTGATATATATTTAATACAATACAATACATAGATAGATATTTTTTATTTATATAGAAAATACCCAGAACACCTGGAACAAATATTTGTAGATCGTACAAACATTTGACCCGAGGCGGGAATTGAACCCGCAACCTCCGCGTCGCAGGCGGACCTGCGCCCGCTGCGCCACATCGGTCTTCAAATTAGATAGATAATGACCGGGAATAGGACATAGGCTACTTTTTATCCCAAAAAAAGTACGATTCCTGAGCTCTACGCGAACGGAATCGCGTGCAACACCTAGTTTAAAATAAATAAATATTGGAGGACAATTTTACGCGTGGTACTACCCAGCAGAGCCACCCAGTTGGAATCCAATCATTTATATCTAAAAAGAATGTACATTAAACGGTACGTATGCCATTTATTGCTGTTCGTTCGTCAGGTACTGAGAAAATCGACTTCGCTAGTGGCTCTGCTAGGAAGGATGCTTCCCAGCAGAGCCTTGGATTATGTATTTGCAAAAACTATACTGGCGATCCGCCGCAGACACAGCAGAAAGCGACTTTGTTTTATACTATAAGATCATTCATTATCAACCTGACAAACTTAAGGGGTAGGTTCCACACATAAAAAACAAAATACTTGTACTTTTTTTTTTCCAAACGTTTTTTTCTTTATAATTAAAAAAAATACGTAATTCTGCTTAATAATTAGTTATCCTTGTTAGAAATCGAAAAGGCAGCGCTTGGCACGTGTCAGTGACCCGCGCGTCAATGAACCGCGGGTCAATAACCCGCGCGTCCTTGACCTGCGCGTGTCCTTGACCCGCTACGGGGCGCGCACACTCGAATATTTCATTATTACGTCGCTTAACTCGATTCCCAACAATGATAAATAATAATTGAACGGAAAAACGTAATAAATTTTTTTTTGTTTACTTGGGATTTTTAAGACAAAATATACATAAAAAAATATATATGGGTACATATATTTTTTTATGTGTGGAACCTATCCCTTAAGTTTGTCAGGTTGATAATGAATGACCCTGTATAGTGATGGTATACTTCCCGGACGAGTTCTATCACAAAGAGCTACATCGCAGACCTAGTCTTGCGTGTAGATACAATAGCCCCTTTCTCTATGCCGCGAGAGATAAGATACACAATTACATGAATATGCTCTCAATACCTACAAACAGATTGAACAAACGTGTTACAGGGAACTGGGACACTAATAGAAACTGTAGGCCAATTTTATTTGCGTTTCTATCTATGTATTGTAATAAGTATATCAGTCATCTAGTACATAACACAAGCTCTGCTTAGCTTGGGGCTTCTTCTTCTTCTTTTGTTTTATGGCCTCTGTGGCTAGTTTGCCACAATTTTGCCAGTGTCAAGTGTATTAGTTTGATTGTCGCTTAGCAACGTAAACAAACGAAATTTGGAAAGAAACGATGACTTTTCTTACAAAATTCTCCTGGAAAGCCTTTGACTAAATTACCAACCAACATTACCCCTCCATTTCAATTACTAAAACTTGTGCTAAGTAAACAAGTTAAATTGGATAAACTGCCACCAAATTTACGCAATAAAACTTAAAATAACACGAGAAGAATAATTAAAATGGAAAGACCCATGTCGTTTTGACAAGATAGCCAAAGACAATCTAGTTTGGGGCTAGATGATGCTGTGTGGATTGTCCAACATTTTTTTATGTCAGCAAGTGACAAGACAATCAAGGCGCCCACCATGTTAAGCACCACGCCTGACTATACAGATGCAGTGCCACCCAAAGCTTAAAGTTTATAAGTGTTTGCGTGGCACTACACTGCGCTTATCACCCCGAGATATTGTTGTTAAGTCTCTTTCGCCCAATAATTTCACTTGCTACAGTGCCCTTCAAAGCTAAACACAGTGCAGCTTGCACAGTACTGCTTGGAGGTAGAATATCTGACACTGCGGTGGTACCCACCAAGACGGACTCTTGCTGAAGAGTCCTACCACCAGGTGAGGTATTAATTTATTGCCTACTTTTTTCCCGGATTCCCTTATGATAAAACTGTTTCATCATGACAGGCTTCTAATGCTCCCACTGCTGGGACACTGGCCTACTCTCAGGCGAGAGTGATTAGGTCTTAATCCACCACGCGGACCCAATGCGGATTGGTGGATGGCACATGTCTTTCGAATTTTTAGTTCTTGGACATGCCGGTTTCCTCACGATGTTTTCCTTCACCGTATGAGAGCACTGGCATTGCGCACATACATTTTTCGAACAGAAAAATCCATTGGTGCACGACCGGGTTTGAGCCCACGACCTTAGGATTGGAAGGCGGGGTCACTACCACTAGATCTCCGGTGCTCTAAAACTGTTTAACCGCAGGTAATACCGCAGGGCACAGCTAGTGACCCATAATTCACACCTAAACGGATACTTTGCATGAGCTTGCACGTAAATCACATACAATTTGCAAACCGGTTAATGCTCAATTACATCCTTATTAGCGTGAGATAAGGTTCAATTTGACTAAGCAGGGTAGCAATAGCCTAGATTAAATTGCTAATCTCTCGTATTGCGGTATTGTTTATGTACCTACCTGTACATACATTTTTTTTTATACAACTGAAGTGGCAACCAAGCGTACGGCCCACAAGATGTAAGCGGGTACCGCAGCCTATGAACGCTTGCAATACATGAAGTATCACTCGCGGGTTGCCACCTTGAGGCTAAGATCGAAAGCCTCATGTGCCAGTAATTTCACCGGAAACCGTACCCTTCACACCGGAACACGGCAATGCGAGCGTTACTGCTTGGCGGCAGAAATAGGTATGGTGGTAGTACTTCCCCGGACGAGCTCTATCACAGAGAACTCTACTACTCTTAGATACATACATACATACATTTTAAGAGTAGTAGAGTTCTTTGTGATAGAAAACGTCCGGGAAGTACTAGTAGTACGGGAAGTAGCTTTCTTACATAATATAAAACAATGTCTTAGATCTTAAAAACCACGCAACAGTTTTTAATGCAGTTTTCATCAATAGATAGATTGATTCAAGAAGGTTTATAAGTTTGCACTGCATCATCTGGTTCGATTGGCACCACACTGAAGCTTTATGATGAAGAGGGATCATAAAAAGCTAGGAACCCTAAATTTGAAATAAAAGAAATGCTATTAAAAAAATCTATTATACACTTGATCAGTTTCTCAGTGACTCAAATAACGAATGATAGGTTTTATTGTGAGTAAATACTTAAGTAATACATTTAATTATATTATGATATGTATACTGTATATTACACTTACCTACCTACTTATGATTTTAGTTTTTTACTGGATTATGTTTTAGTATTTGTCTGTTAGAGTAGGTGAGTACCTACTCTTACCTACTTTAGTTTTGGTATGTATTCCACCCGAGGCATAAACCGCTATGTTAAATATATATTTTTGGCCCTCACGATGCAGGCTCAGCCTAGTGTGAGGACCATATGATAATGCATTGTGTATGTGTCTCTGTCAATAAAGATTTTTTCATTTTTCATTTTTCATTGCTACCCCAAATAATGATTTTATTATTTTATTATAATCACAAACTAGGTACCTATCCATGAATACTAAAATCGGTCCGCTCCTACTCAATTGTATAGTGCAACACCCTTACTGGGTACATAGCTATGTGTTGGCTGCTCTCATATTATTTAATATTACATAAGACCTGTGACATGTATTACCCTCATAATTATGATGCAATAAATGATACTGAATACTGAACCCAGTCGAGTTTGTTGCCAGATTCTTCTAGGCCGGGGCGCGTGGAACTGAACGTAAATTCACCTAGCTTTAGGACGTTTCAAAATGATCCTTGTGATATATTAAACAAATTTTTTACCTTACTTTATTGACCAAGCGAGCGAAGCGAGCGCGAGCGTCTCAGTTTTGAGATTGGCTAAAAATGCTTTTAGCTGTCAGTCAGTCTGTCCGACTGTTTTCGCCTACAGGTTGCATTTATCAACCAAACTGGTTGAAACCTGGTATACAGGTTCTATGACTTTATAAAATTTGATTGTAGTCGGGGATTTTTGATAAGGGGCGTACTTTGTCCAAAAAGGGACAAAAAGGGGGCTGCTGAATATCTCCGCCTAATGAGATTTGATTTAGATGATTTTTATTTTATTTGAAAGGTAAGTATTAACTTTAAATTTGTCTGATATTTGGTGAAGATCTGATGAGGATCTTCAGCGTGATGAGCGGAATAGTTCCTCAAAATGCAGTATGTTGCTCACTTTCAAAGCTCACTTTACAAGCTTGTGCTTGCGAGGTCTACTGTTCGGAGTACTGCTAGTTTTAGTTTACACCCGTGCGAAGCCGGGGCTAGTGTACAATAATATAAATAGAAAAATGATTATAAAATAAAAACTGTGTCATTTAAGAGTTTACTGAAATTCTCAGGGCCCTAAGAAGTTTGTTTGAAGTATTGATAGAATTGAGCTTGCAAAAGACAATGTCAATTTAGACGTTATGTTTAGGTACATAGAGTTCGGAATAGATTGCGTGCTATTGTACTGTCGTGGGAACAGTCATTTGTCTGCATTAAATTATGAAGTTTAGTTTGAAGTTGCTTTCAAGAGTTTTGTTGTGATTTTCGTAATAATAAGAGTAGTAGAGTTCTTTGTGATAGAGCTCGTCCGGGGTAGGACTACCACCATACATATTTCTGCCGCCAAGCAGTAATGCTCGCACTGCTGTGTTCCTGTATGGTTCCTGGTGAAATTACAGGTATATGAGACTTTCCATCTAACGTCTCAGGGTCACGCAAGTGATATTTATGATGTTGCATGCGTACATAGGCTACGGTAACTGCTGACCATCTGTACTGCTGTGCGCTTGGTTGCCACTTTAGTGGTAAAAAAATGTACTAGCTGTTGCCCTCGATTTCGTTTGCGTAGAACTCTGATATATTTTCAAATCTCAGCCAAATGGGTCTTGTGGTCGAGTTAAAGAAGATCAAACATCAAACCAAACAAACAAACATCCATCATCATCATCATCATCATGACAGCCTTCTAATGTTCCCACTGCTGGGACACTGGCCTACTCTCAGGCGAGAGTGATTTCCTCCACGCGGACCCAATGCGGATTGGTGGATGGCACATGTCTTTCGAATTGTTAGTTCTTGGACATGCCGGTTTCCTCACGATGTTTTCCTTCACCGTATGAGAGCACTGGCATTGCACACATAATTTTTTCGAACAGAAAAATCCATTGGTTTGACGACCAATGTGGCGCGGTGGGCGAAGGTCCGCCTGCGACGCGGAGGTTGCGGGTTCGATTCCCGCCTTGGGACAAATGTTTGTAGGATCTGCAAATATTTGTTCCGTGTGTTCTGGGTATTTTCTATATATAATAAAAAATATCTATCTGTGTATTGTATTGTATTAAATATATATCAGTCATCTAGTACCCATAATACAGCTCTGTTTAACAGCAGCTTACCTTGGGGCTAGATGATGCTGTGTGGATTGTCCAGCATTATTATTATTATTATTATTGGTGCACGAGGGGTTTGAACCCACGACCTTAGGATCGGAAGGCGGGGTCACTACCACTAGACCACCGGTGCTCTAAACATACATCCAAACTTTTGCATTTAGATATAAGTGTAAAATGTCGTGGGTTCAAACTTGGGCTCGTTCGTTCGTATGAGTCTGCAGTGACCAACTCTGGTGACAGAGTTTCTAGGCCGCCCGAAGGCCTCTGTCATGGCCTAACAACTTTGAACAAGCCGGGACCGACTGCTTAACGTGCCCTCCGAAGCACGGAAGCGCTCAGTTGAAATTGCCACTGGCGGTCACCCGTCCAAATGATGGCCCCGCGGAACAGTGCTTAACTTCGTTGATCTGTTAAGAACAACTTAGCCAGCTACGTCACGAGCGCTTAGCCTTGCTTTGCCTTTTTATGCCTTTTTAACCGACTTCAAAATAGAGGTTAAAATTTGACCATGTTTTTTTTATGTTTGTTACGCGTTTTCTCCGTCTATTGTGAATTGGTTATTATATATCAAACAAAATATCATCAAAACCAATTTATTATTATATTATATATATTATAATAAGTTAGTTTTTTATAATATAAATTGATTATGAATTTTTACACACACATTGTCACAGCGTGACAACCCAAGCATAATTAATTATTCCTATCTGTCTTAGGTTGGATTCGATAAAACTTGTGCACTTTAAATTCTCCGAATAAACTTTTATTGACCGAGCGAGCAAAGCGAGCGAAGCGTCTCAGTTACGAGATTGGTCAAAAATGCTTTTGGATGTCAGTTTGTCCGGATTTTTCTGTTCTCGCCTACAGGTCGCATTTTTCAACCAATCTGGTTGAAACTTGGTATACAGGTTCTATGTCTTTATAGAATTTGATTGTCGTCGGGGATTTTTGATAAGGTGCGTACTTTCTCCAAAAAGGGATAAAAAGGGGGCTGCTGAATAACTCCGCCTAATGAGATTTGATTTAGATGATTTTTACTTTATTTGAAAGGTAAGTATTAACTTTGTTTGTCTGATATTTGGTGAAGATCTAAAGAGGATCTTCAGCGTGATGAGCGAAATAGTTCCTCAAAATGCAGTATGTTGCTCACTTTCAAAGCTCACTTTACAAGTTTGTGCTTGCGAGGTCTACTGTTCGGAGAACTGCTTGTTATAAACTGGTTTCGCGCACAAAGCTCTTATCAGTGTCACTGGATCGACTGATAAGCGTTATCAAATCCATTTGCCGCACCGTTTGGGCTAGCGATAAGGCGTTCGCAGAAATCCACAATAATTAATATTTTCGTTTATTTGATTAGAATACGCTTTTAAACTGTGTGAAGACTTTTTCGTGATTAACCTTCAATTTTCCCACTGCTGGGACACTGGTCTACTCTCAAGCGAGAATGATTGAGTCATAGATCATAATCCACGGTATTACTAGGCTAGTGTAAGATGAGAGGTCGTGGGAAGAGGTTTCATCCTTCTGTGAACTAGTAATGTCACAGAAGGAGGCTGCTGAAAGGGAGAGGGAGTCTGCTTCCAACCTCCCAATGCGCAGTCGGAGAACGGGACGTAGAAGGAGGCTCTTCAACGTCCTCCTTCAACCCCCATAACAAAGGCTTCGGCGGTAGGCTCGGGGGAGACTACCGTCGAATTTAATAAAGCCTTATGGAGGCGCGCGCGGTGTCCCCGCGCGCCATGGGGCAAGCTTTACCGCACAGGAGATGGGGTCCAACAGGATCAACGCTGCCCGGGAAGCGGAAGATTGTAATTCCCGCACCCATGCCAAAAGCGTGTGAGGGAACACCGGTGTGGTTTTTAGTCGGTAAGAGTCTGACATAACCTTCAGTGAAGGTATCCATGAGGATTTTCCACACCGAGAACAAAAAAAAAAAGGCTGGTCTTTCGAAATATTAGTTTCTGGACAAGTTGGTTTCTTTACGATGTTTTCCACCACCGTTTGAGCAAAATGACTACCTGTTCTCAATATAGCAGTCTTTCAAAAACTGTTTTTGCTTACTAGAATGGATATATTCCGTACTGGCTTATTATTCTAGTGGCATTCCAGCACTGGACTGGAATAGTACTGGAGTGATAGGGGCTAGAGATAAAGCAGTGGAATTTCCAAATGAAATGGTTACCGGCGTTCAGAGTAATTTAGGTAGTTTACGTACTTATACATTGTCAAAAGGTCCCTGTCTCAGCCAAAAACTAGATTTAGATTTATATTTATTTATTTAGAAATGATGGCAGTTTACAGTATTACTACTAAAACAAACTAATACTATTTCTAATCAAAAAATAAACAAGTGTGAGTGAGACTAACCCTGAGGCTTTTTTTTTTATACAACTGAAGTGGCAACCAAGCGTACGGCCCACATGATGGTAAGCGGTTACCGCAGCCTAAGGACGCTTGCAATACCAGAGGTATCCATCGCGTGTTACCACCCTGAGACGTTAGATGGAAAGTCTCATGTGCCTGTAATTTTACCAGGAACCATACCCTTCGAACCGGAACACAGCAATGCGAGCATTACTGCTTCGCGGCTGAAATAGGTATGGTGGTAGTCCTTCCCCGGACGAGCACTCACTCTATCACAGAGTACTCTACTACTCTACTCGGTTTCGTGTGTAACTCCCATGTGCCAGTAATTACACTCTATTTCGGATTCAAAGGATTCCGATTATTGTGTTTTGAAGCATGTTTAATTGAAAACTCCTAATACTAGGCAAAGCTGGTTGTATAACGCCCGAATCAATACTAAGTATTTACTCATGTATAGGTCTCACGACGGATCTCGGCCGTAGTGAAATTAGCCGTTTCGATGCGCAATTGAGCTTTTTCAAACTAAATTGTCTCTGCGCATCACAAACGGCTAACTTCACGGAAGCCTAGATCCGAGACGGATCTCGGCCGTAGTGAAATTAGCCGTTTCGATGCGCAATGGAGCTTTTTCAAACTAAATTGTCTCTGCGCATCACAAACGGCTAACTTCACGGAAGCCCAGATCCGCTGTGCGACCTATACTATATATTTACATTACTAGGTTATAGACGAGTGATGTGGCGCAGCGGGCGCAGGTCCGCCTGTGACGCGGAGGTTGCGGGTTCGATTTTAAATGCTGCTTTGGTTTACTTGGCAAATCTTTATAAAATGTACCTAAGTAAATTGTTAGATAGTGAGATACTCGTGTCGCAGCTAACTGCTGCTACTACTACTCGTAGGCTACACTGAAAACCAGCGCTACAGACACATTATGCCTGCAGCACATGCTGAGTGGCTGCCATTTTTATCGTCACAATAGTTTAGCTTTACTTTGTTTTGTTATTTTTATTTTTATGTTTATTGTGTGGCGTTAAATAAATATTTTCTTATTCTATTCTATTCTATTCGATTCCCGCCTCGGAACAAATGTTTGTACGATCTGTAAATATTTGTTCCAGGTGGGTATTTTCTATATATAATTAAAAAATATGTATGTATTAAGTATATATCAGTCATCTAGTACCCATAACACAGCTCTGCTTACCTTGGGGCTAGATGATGCTGTGTGGATTGACCAGCATTTTTTTTTTATTTTTTATTTATATACTAGCTAACCCGCGCGGTTTCACTCGCGATATCACCGTTTAAACCAACCCTGAACTCCTATCAAATAAATAAATAAATAAAATACCTATTAGAGACTTCACACAAGATTCAAGATTCAAGATATTTATTTGCATAAATAAGTGTTACAGAAGGTCATAAAAGTCATATGGCACTTAGAACTTATTTGCCCTTTTCAGGCATTGCAAATTATTTGTAGGCTATCTATGCTGGGCGCTAAGCTGCTTACATAAGAGTACTAGTATCTATGTATTTAGTGATACAACCGGAGTACCTACTGTTTTGAACACAAACATAGTTACTGGGTATCCATTAGTAAGTCGATAAAAACGACGCAATATCGGAATATAAATTTATTTATGAATATGGATGCGTGGGCGGCCCGTAATTACAATAATTGCAACAATTTTCAACAGATGTGGCGTGCATACAAATGATCGTTCGTTCGAGTTTCTAGGCCGCCCGAAGGCCTCTGTCATGGCCTAACAACTTTGAAAAAGGCGGGGCCGACTGCTTAACGTGCCCTCCGAAGCACGGGAGCGCTCAGTTGAAATTGCCACTGGCGTTCACCCATCCGAATGATGACCCCGCGGAACAGTGATTAACTTCATTGATCTGTTAAGAACAACTTAGCCAGCTACGTCGCGAGCGCTCCCATACAAATGATGAAGAGGAATCATCAAAAAGCTAGGAACCCAGCGCGTGGAACTGCCGTAAATTCACCTAGCTTTATGACGTTTCAAAATGATCCTTGTGATACTAATGAATAAAGAATTTTTTTTTCTTTACTTTACTTTACGAGCCGACCTCGGTGGAGCGGTGGTCGAGTGTCCAGAGGTTGCTGGTTCGACCCGCTGCAGGACAAATAAATAAATAAATAATGCTGGTTAATCAATGTTTAATTTAAGAGTAGTAGAGTTCTTTGTGATAGAGCTCGTCCGGGGAAGGACTACCACCATACCTATTTCTGCCGCCAAGCAGCAATGCTCGCATTGCTGTGTTCCGGTTCGAAGGGTATGGTTTTCGGTGAAATTACAGGCACATGAGACTTTCCATCTAACGTCGCAGGGTGGTAACACGCAAGTGATATCTATGATGTTGCATGCGTACATAGGCTACGGTAACCGCTGACCATCAAGTGGGCCGTCCGTACGCTTGGTTGCCACTTTAGTGATATAAAAAAAAAAAAAATTTCGACAATCAATTTTCAATAATCATTGATCTGCAAATATTTTAGTCGCGTCTCGGGTGTTTCTGTAAAGGTGTTTTCAAGTGAATCCTATTATGCCTTCAAATAGTGAGCACAGGGAATGTTTTTATGCAATGAGTCGCATCAAATTCTCACTTTGGCTCCAGCGCTCGACGGAGCAACACGTCTGCTGGAGAACAAATCGATGGTCCTAAAGATGTCCCGTGGAGGGATGAAACACGTGTCGATATTTTTCTTTTGATGTTAACTGTGGTAACTGTGTGACCTCATCAGTTAAAAGGTTAAGCGGAATAGTACTAGAGATTTTTCGTCTGTTTTTATCTTGTAATGGACTTCCGCAAAGTAACGCCTGAATCTATCAATTGCTTAGCGTTGTGTATTTCTCATTGGCATTCCTAAATAAATAAATAAATTATAAATCAGCATACAACGACATTAAGAATAATCTACCAGCAGTAGATAGACCTAGGTTCTAAGGGACTCTGGGATAAGGTGAAGTGGCAACCAAGCGTACGGCCCACAAGATGGTAAGCGGTTACCGCAGCCTATGAAAGCTACCACTAATTTCACCGGAAACCATACCCTTCAAACCGAAAATGCGAGCATTACTGCTTGGCAGCAGAAATAGGTATGGTGGTAGTCCTTCCCCGGACGAGCTCTATCACAAAGAACTCTACTACTCTTAAATAATTTAATGTCTAACACAGAGTGGCGCACACATAGATAGTATCTATGTGTGCGTCCGTGCTTCAAGTTTTTGTCGCGTTTGTTCGCCAACGCGGCTTCTTCCTGTTTATATGTTCGAAGTGTGCACACTAATTAGCGTAGTACAGGCAACGCCTCGCAAGATGCTGATAGGCGGTGTTTACCATTTACCTCCCTTTTACCTCAATTGAATCAGCTTAGAGCGTTCACAATATTGTTCCCTTCGGTATTATTAAGTTACAGACCTTTCACGCTACGAAATAATAATTGGGGACCGTAAACTCGTCTAAAAATTACAATAAAATTACGCAATAAAGGACCTTATAAACAATAATTCAATTTGAATGGATTTAGACCTTAAATTATCCCCTAAGCCTGGGGTCTGTTCTTTGTTTGAATGTTTTTTTTTTATACAACTGAAGTGGCAACCTAGCGTACGGCCCACAAGATGGTAAGCGCTTACCGCAGCCTATGGACGCTTGCAATACCAGAGGTATCACTCGCGGGTTGCCACCTTGAGGCTAAGATCGAAAGCCTCATGTGCCTGTAATTTCACCGGAAACCATACCCTTCAAACCGGAACACAGCAATGCGAGCATTACTGCTTGGCGGCAGAAATAGGTATGGTGGTAATCCTTCCCCGGGCGAGCTCTATCACAAATAACACTATTACTCTTAAAAAAATATTAGTGTGACTATGTAAAAAGATCACAATATCAATTCTTTTGCAGTCATCATCATCATCATCATGACAGCCTTCTAATGTTCCCACTGCTGGGACACTGGCCTACTCTCAAGCAAGAGTGATTGGGTCTTGATACACCCAATCACTCTTGCGCCCGCTGCGCCTCATCGGTCGTCATCCTATAAAATAGGGTCTGTATATTCAATTCCACTTTAGCAAGCTGGCAAACCTCCAAATAGCTGAAACACCGTTTAAATATTTATAGCATTCTACTGCAGAAGACTGAGCACTGGTGGTCTAGTGGTAGTGAGCCCGCCTTCCGATCCTAAGGTCGTGGGTTCGAATCGGCACCCTGATTACGTAAGTCTATAGCTGTCGATCGCTTGTTGTTGCGTCTAGCCGTCCTTTTCACACCTACAGTAAATAAATAAATAAATAAATAATGCTGGACAATCCACACAGGATCATCTAGCCCCAAGGTAAGCTGCTGATAAACAGAGCTGTGTTATGGGTACTAGATGACTGATATATTATTTAATACAATACAATTCATAGATAGATATTTGTTATTATATATAGAAAATACCCAGAACACCCGGAACAAATATTTGTAGATCGTACAAACATTTGTCCCGAGGCGGGAATCGAACCCGCAACCTCTGCGTAGCAGGCGGACATGCGCCCGCTGCGCCACATCGGTTGTCAAACATACAGTGCGTGCCATAAGCGCGTAAGGGATCGACTAGCAATCGACAGCAATTTGATAGCAATAGACTTACGTAATAAAGGCACCGGACGTGCACCAATGGATTTTTCGCTAAGAAAAATTTATGTGCGCAATGCCAGTTCTCTAATACGGTGAAGGAAAACATCGTGAGGAAACCGGCATGTCCAAGAACTAAAAATTCGAAAGACATGTGCCATCCACCAATCCGCATTGGGTCCGCGTGGTGGATAAAGACCCAATCACTCTTTCTTGAGAGTAGGCCAGTGTCCCAAAAGTGGGAACATTAGAAGGCTGTCATGATGATACATTTTATTAGTCTTCGTTTAGTAACTATCTTTAAGTAAGTAGAGTAGTAGAGTTCTTTGTGATAGAGCTCGTCCGGGGAAGGACTACCACCATACCTATTTCTGCCGCCAAGCAGTAATGCTCGCATTGCTGTGTTCCGGTGTGAAGGGTATGGTTTCCGGTGAAATTACTGGCACATGAGGCTTTCGATCTGAGCCTCAAGGTGGCAACCCGCGAGTGATACCTCTGGTATTGCAAGCGTCCATAGGCTGCGGTAACCGCTTACCATCTTGTGGGCCGTACGCTTGGTTGCCACTTCAGTTGTATAAAAAAAAAAAAAAAAAAAGTTGTATTTTGAACTTTGGAGTGTGAATAAGGCAACAGTAATGCACACCAGAGAGGTTTTACTTAATAAAATAAAATAAATTCGTTCGATCATTCGTTCGTTTGTATGAGTTTAATCATCATCATGACAGCCTTCTAATGTTCCCACTGCTGGGACACTGGCCTACTCTCAGGCGAGAGTGATTGGGTCTTAAATCCACCACGCGGACCCAATGCGGATTGGCGGATGGCACATGTCTTTCGAATTTTTAGTTCTTGGACATGCCGGTTTCCTCACGATGTTTTCCTTCACCGTATGAGAGCACTGGCATTGCGCACATAAAATTTTTCGAACAGAAAAATCCATTTGTGCACGACCGGGTTTGAAACCACGACCTTCGGATCGGAAGGCGGGGGTCACTACCACTAGACCACCGGTGCTCTCTATGAGTTTAATAAAATAAATAAAAATACTTTAATAAAGTAGAGTTGGTTATAGCGGTGGCCGCTTTCAGCCAGCCGAGGCTTAAACTAAGCTGTTTGGAGAAATGCCAGCTATCAAAGGAAGGAATTAAGTAGAGGTTCTATTACTTGATTTATGCAGCTTGATATTTCCGCTTCCGGTTTATCTACTCAAAGCAAATATTTACTTCTATTTATACTGGAAAGGATGGGGCTTTGTTAGCAAGATTTTATTTATTACTAGGGGTTTATTCATTCATTCATTTCATTTATTTACATAAAAATATGGTACTTAAAGGTGTCAAAAGTAGAATACAACATGACAAGACCAACATATTTTTACCACTTTTCTGGTGTGTAAATTAATAAAGGTAATTAGTGTAGTTATTAGTAAGGGTTGTTTCTGTACCTGGTGGTAGGACTCTTCAGCAAGAGTCCGTCTTGGTGGGTACGGTGGTACCAGTGTCAGATATTCTACCTCCAAGCAGTAGTGTGCAAGCAGTAGTTGTTTAGCTTTGAAGGGCACTGTAGCAAGTGAAATTACTGGGCAATGTCTCGGGGTGATAAGCGCAGTGCAGTATAAATAAAATAAAAGGATTATTCCCATCTGTCACCAATATTGTCCATTAGGTGACAGATTGCACAAAAAAGTGCGTACTGTCACCCTTTTTGCAATTGGGTGAAAGATTGTAAAATGTTAGATCGCGTATATTAATTTCATTTTTTCATTCATCATTACAGTCTTCCTATGTTTCCACTAACTGCCCTACTCTGGAGCGAGAGTGATTTTTTTGATGATTTTTTAAAGAGTAGTATAGTTCTTTGTGATAGAACTCGTCCGGGGAAGTACTACCACCTATACCTATTTCTGCCGCCAAGCTGTAATGCTCTCATTGCTGTGTTCCGATGTGAAGGGTATGGTTTCCGGTGAAATTACAGGCATATTGAGACTTTCCATCTATCGTCTCAGGGTGGTAACACGCAAGTGATATCTCTGATGTTGCAAGCGTCCATAGGCTGCGGTAACCGCTTACCATTTTGTGGGACGTACGATTGGTTGCCACTTCAGTTATATAAAAAAAAGTGTTTGGTCATAAATCATAATTGCATAATCATAAATCACGCGGAGTCAATTGGTGGATTTATTTATTTATTCTACGAATAATCTTTAATGCTAGCAAGGTTGTGGTTCTAAAGGTTACCTCTTAAGCTATAGATGGTAGATATAATGATATAAAGTGATTTTAACACGAGGGTGGTTTCACGGTCAAGGGGAGGAAATGAGCCTATTCATATACAATGCTAAATCGGCGCTAACGAATGGTTTATGAAGCTTTTTTTATTGAAGTAAAGTGGTATAATTATTATTATGTTTTGATGACAACGCGGAACAGTGCATAACTTCGTAAATGTTAAGAATGACTTAGAATAGAATAGAATAGAAAAATATTTATTTAACGCCACACAATTAACATAAAAATAAGTAATACTTAGACAGCTACGTCACGAGCGCTCCCTACTAGCCTGTAACAGGGGTATAAAAGGTGAGAAGGGAGGCTTTTGCCCAGCTGTGGGTCACTACAGGCACACCCCGGACACTCTCAATAAAATGTATAAAACAAACGCGTCGCAATCACCACACACATGGTTTGTGTACGTAAGCGGTGCTGTTGTATGTGTGAGTGTCATGGTTGGTCCCACCCAATTATAGCAAGAGAGAGATAGCACACTTTCGCACTTAGACAAAATCAAAATAAACGCGTGCCTAATAGCCCTTAGCATCAGTGCTGGCGAAGGTGCTGGAAACTCGCGACCGGGGTGAGGTAAGTAAAACCAGTGGGAGGTAGGGAGTGGTTCTGTAACTAGTACTAATATCTGTTCTGTGGTGCAGGGCTGAACGTGGCGAGCCAAATATTAGTGACACCTAGTCAACTATTCAACTAGGGCTGTTGGCACCCCGCCAAACGTGGAGGGGTTAATCGGAAAACTTTTATTTGCTGTCCGATCAGCACCAAGGCGGAAGGTCAATTATTATTTATTATTATTATAAACCTGTAGTGTCCCACTGCAGGGCAAAGGCCTCCCTTCTCTCTTTCCATACCTCTCTGTTACCGGCTAGTTGGGACCACTCTTTGAGGTAAACATCAAGTTCGTCCCTCCATCTCCTTCTGGGCCTTCCACGCGGCCGTCGCCCGTTTGGAACCCAAACTGTGGTAGCTTTTGCCCATAGTTCCTCCGGCATTCGGCAAACGTGTCCAGCCCAGTCCCACTTCAATTTGGCGGATTTTTGAGCTACATCAGGAAGGTCAATAGTAAATATAAATAGCTAAACGCTAGTTCACCTTTGCGATATTACAAATAAAATAAATAATGCTGGACAATCCAGCATCATCTAGCCCCAAGGTAAGCAGAGCTGTGTTATTGGTACTAGAAGACTGATGTATACTTAATACAATACATAGATAGATATTTTTTATTATTATATAGAAAATACCCAGAACACCCGGAACAAATGTTTGTATATCGTACAAGCATTTGACCCGAGGCGGGAATCGAGCCCGCAACCTCCGCGTCGCAGGCGGAATGCGCCCGCTGCCCCACATCGGTCGTCAAATGTTGTAAAAAATACATTTAGATGTAGGGAGTGCACTTAGATTAAATGTAATATACTTTAAGATATATTACATTTAATCCAAGTTACATACACGCGTACAACGAGGAAGTATGATCAAATCACAACGTCGCTGGGTGCGTGAGTAAAACCTCCCCTTACGAGGTCGGGTAAGATGCCGTTATCAGACAAGGTCGCGGCACCCCCGCCCTGAACACAGTGAATAAACCAGTTGCTAATGTCACTAAAATAATAAGTGAACAAATTATTAAATAGAGTGTAGGACTCTACTAAAAAATATCTGTGTCGGAAAGTAGGACTTCACATAAAAAATATCTGTGTCGGAAAGTAGGACTTCGCATGAATATTCATGGCTTTTGTAACCAGAACGCTTGTTATGATAAGTAAAAAATATATTTATTCAATCATATCACAAGGATAAAGCTAGGTGGTTTTACGGCAGTTCCACGCGCCCTAGCCTAGAAGAATCTGGCAATAAACTCGGCTGGGTTCCTAGCTTCTTTTTGATGATCCCTCTTCATCATAAAATATAAATGAGCATTCTGCTGGCTGTGAAACACGCAGTCAGAGCACCGGTGGTCTAGTGGTAGTGAACCCGCCTTCCGATCCTAAGGTCGTGGGTTCTAACCCGGTCGTGCACCAATGGATTTTCTGTTCGAAAAATGTATGTGCGCAATGCCAGTGCTCTCATACGTTGAAGGAAAACATCGTGAGGAAACCGGCAAGTCCTAGAACTAAGAATTCGAAAGGCATGCGCCATCCACCAATCCGCATTGGGTCCGCGTGGTGCATTAAGACCCAATCACTCTCACCCGAGAGTAGGCCAGTGTCCCAACAGTGGGAACGTGAGAAGGACTTACAACTAGCGTTGGTCTTTCGTGAAATTCTTCTTGGATTGACAAGAAGGCCTTCAAGCTGGGAACATGATGAAAATTGTTTATATTAGGCTTTGACCTACTGACTGATTGAGCTGCACCCTTGCCTCACGCCACCCTCCCATGTTTACCATTCACTACATCAGCCGATGAGCTGATATTGCGACATTTTCATCTAACTTTCACTGGTATATGAACGAGCGATGTGGCGCAGCGGGCGCAGGTCCGCCTGCGATGCGGAGGTTGCGGGCTCGATTCCCGCCTTGGGTTAAATGTTTGCACAATCTACAAATATTTGTTCCGGGTGTTCTGGGTATTTTCTATATATAATAAAAAATATCTATCTGTATTATATTGTATTAGATATATATCAGTCATCTAGTACCCATGATACAGCTCTGTTTAACAGCAGCTTACCTTGGGGCTAGATAATGCTGTGTGCATTGTATTGACCCTTGCTATTGTTATGGATGCCAAGTAGAGTTGGAGCACATTCGTCCCAAGCTTTTTTATCATCTAGGTAATCGGTTGTTTTATAGTAAGCTTTTTGAGACAGTTTTTGTTTAATTATAAAATTGAATGTCACTAAGAATAAATAAAAGTTATAAACTAAAGTTATCACAATACACAACATAATATCAACTAGACGGCACCCATTAATATCTGCATTTTTTTGATTTTTTTTTAATACAACTGAAGTTGCAACCAAGCGTACGGCCCACAAGATGGTAAGAGGTTACCGCAGCCTATGGACGCTTGCAATACCAGAGGTATACTCGCGGGTTGCCACCTAGAGGCTAAGATCGAAAGCCGCATGTGCCAGTAATTTCACCGGAAACCATACCCTTCACACCGGAACACAGCAACGCGAGCATTACTGCTTGGCGGCAGAAATAGGTATGGTGGTAGTCCTAGTAGTACCCAGTAGGTACTTAGTTGTTTGCAACAAGAGCAAGCAATGCTGCAATATTTATTCGCAGCATCTTATAAGGTCCACCAATCCGCATTGGGTCCGCGTGGTCGATTAAGACCCAATCACTCTCGCCCGAGAGTAGGCCAGTGTCCCAGCAGTGGACATTAGAAGGCTGTCATGATCTTCTAAGAACACGGTACCAACAGTGTACTTACATCAAAGGGCAAACATGGAGCTTCTACTTCAAAGGCAATGACGAAGAAAATACCACATTCATTCGCAAACAGCATACCTACCTTCACCTACTACCACCTACCACCTACCACCTACCACCTACCACCTACCACCTACCACCTACCACCTACCACCTACCACCTACCACCTACCACCTACCACCTACCACCTACCACCTACCACCTACCACCTACCACCTACCACCTACCACCTACCACCTACCACCTACCACCTACCACCTACCACCTACCACCTACTAAGTGACGCAAGAATACCCAAGGTTTATCTTATAAAGATTATTTTTAATTAAATTCTGTTTGTAGGTTTAAAAAAATTTCTTTAAAAAATACTAGCGACCCGCCCCGGCTTCACACGGGTGCTTAAACTACGCGTAAACCTTCCTCTTGAACCACTCTATCTATTGCTGAAAACCGCATCAAAATCCGTTGCGTAATTTAAAAGATTTAAGCGAAATGTCAAAGTCGAAAATACATCAATAATATCACAAGGATCACAAGCTAGGAAAATTTACGCCAGTTCCAACGCGCCCATGCCGTAAAAGAACTGGCAACAGCACCGGCTGGGTTCCTATCGCTTTTTAGGCATGAACCCTGCTATTGTTATGGATGCCGAGTTCATAAATCTTCGTAGCGGCCTTTTGAAGTGAATCTTTTTTATGCTTGGAACTTCTAAGAAACAATGCTTGAAAAGTTGTGATATAAAAATACTGCAATTAAAAAAATGTGTAGTACAGAATAATAGTGTAAAATGGTGCTTATTTTTTGTTAATTAGTAGAATGCTTTGTGAAAATACTTGAAAATTATAAAAGTTGGTACTTGTTTGTTAAGAACGTGTGCGAGTAGAAAAACCCGCGACTTTGTTTGCATTGACTCATGCAAATTGTTTTCCGCTGCGTGCTGCGCTTTCTCAGAGGCCTTCGGGCGGCCTAGAAACTCAGTCGCTAGAATTGGTCACTGACTCGTACGAACTTACTAAGTGCACCCCTTTATAAGAAACGCACCCTGAAAATGTCAGACCATCGCTAAGACTGTTATTATTTTTATTATAATTTTCTCTTTATTATAAAAATGCATAAGCTTATTATAAAACAACCGATTACCTAGATGATAAAAAATCTTGGGACGAATGTGCTCCAACTCTACTTGGAATCCATAACAATAGCATGGATCATGCCAAAAAAGCGATAGGAATCCAGCCGGTGTTGTTGCCAGTTCTTTTACAGCATGGGCGCGTTGGAACTGGTGTAAATTTTCCTAGCTTGTAAGACGTTTCAAAGTGATCCTTGTGATTGTACTGAATAAATAATATTTTATTTTGATTGCTGCGTTGGTCTCGGTAAAGTTTGAGAACGGCTGAACCGATTTCCTTAATTTTTGTTTTGAAATATATGTAGAAGTCTATAGAAGGTGTTGACGACGATAAAATATGAAATAACGAGTGAAACTGCGCGGATCAGTTAGTGTTTCACACAACTTTTCAACGTGTTTCTCATTTTCTATTCTACGTCAAGACGTCTTGTAAAAACTTTGGTTAAAACTCGGGTAGAAGACATGATGTAATAAGGTAAGTAACAGGGAACCTTTAGAAAACAGAATTTATAAATTTCCCTCGAAAATATAGCTTGCCTGTAGAATCACTTACAAGGTTTTATGTAAATGAGAGCATTGGCTTGTGAAGTGGTTAGACCCTTCCGATTTTGAAACATTTCTCAAACTAAGCATTATTATTAGTAGTAGTAGAGTTCTTTGTGATAGTAGTAGTAGAGTTCTTTGTGATAGAGCTCGTCCGGGGAAGGACTACCACCATACCTATTTCTGCCGCCAAGCAGCAATGCTCGCATTGCTGTGTTCCGGTGCGAAGGGTATGGTTTCCGGTGAAACTACTGGCACATGAGGCTTTCGATCTTAGCCTCAAGGTGGCAACCCGCGAGTGATACCTCTGGTATTGCAAGCGTCCATAGGCTGCGGTAACCGCTTACCATCTTGTGGGCCGTACGCTTGGTTGCCACTTCAGTTGTATAAAAAAAAAGAAAAAAAGATAACCTTGAAAAACTTGTGGTTACTGGCAAGGTGGAAGGAAAAAGGTCGCGAGGTCGTAGCCCAATGCGTTGGTCCGATCAGATTCGCACCACACTGGACACATCTGTCTACGATGCATGTAGCTAAGGACAGAACAAGATGGCGTACCATCGTCAAAGAGAGGGTCATGAACGGAGGTGGTCACGACCCTCAGATATGAGGAATACGAATAATGGAGGGGAATCTTTCCTGGACTTATGCAAAATTTTGAGAGCAAAATTAGCCAATCGGCCCAACCATTCTCGTGTCTTAGCAAGCCTTTTTGTGGCGAGACTAACGAACTAAAGAGTTTAAAGAGTAGTAGAGTTCTTTGTAATAGAGCTCGTCCGGGGGAGGACTACCACCATACCTATTTCTGCTGCCAAGCAGTAATGCTCGCATTGCTGTGTTCCGGTTCGAAGGGTATGGTTTCCGGTGAAATTACTGGCACATGGACTTTCCATCTAACGTCTCAGGGTGGTAACACGCAAGTGATATCTATGATGTTGCATGCGTACATAAGCTACGGTAACCGCTGACCATCAAGTGGGCCGTACGCTTGGTTACCACTTTAGTAGTATAAAAAAAAAGACAATCTATATGTATCCTGATGATCCTTTTGACGAGCGATGTGGCGCAGCGGGCGCAGGTCCGCCTGCGACGCAGAGGTTGCGGGTTCGATTCCCGCCTCGGGACAAATGTTTGTACGATCTACAAATATTTGTTCCGGGTGTTCTGGGTATTTTCTATATATAATAAAAAATATCTATCTATGTATTGTATTAAATATATATCAGTCATCTAGTACCCATAATACAGCTGTGTTTAACAGCAGCTTATCTTGGGGCTAGATGATGCTGTGTTGATTGTCCAGCATTATTTATTTATTTATTTATCCTTCACCAAGGGATAAAACGATAGAGTTGTCAAACGGTTGATTGCGTCAACTTTTCTCATTTTAACGCGCGGTAGATATCTCGTTATACTTATTAGCAAACTAACCCTATTATAATAAGTTCTGAAGTTATTGCAATTTTGTTTACTAACAAGAATACAGGCATTTTCGTGTAGATTTTCTGCTACATGGGTATTATTTATTCATCTATTTTATTGTATTTGTCAGCATGCTGGGAACGCTTCCGTCTGGTAGTGATTCGGATCAGTTGAGCTATCTATAGATCGTGTGTCTTTAGATGGCTCAACTGTTTCATAAGTGTTTTGTATATTTTGTAATGTAATGTAAATGTACATATTTTATTTTGTTTATTATAGATGTTTTATTGGAAAACCAACATAAAAATCAAAAAATAAAGAATCTAGGAGAAGCGTATCTGAGTATAAACAATTTTCAACTAAATACGGTTAGGTAATAAGATTTTATAAAATAGGCTAGAACTATAGATAAGATAAGAGTAGTAGAGTTCTATGTGATAGAGCTCGTCCAGGGAAAGATTACCACCATACCTATTTCTGCCGCAAAGCAGTAATGCTCGCATTGTGAAATTACTGGCACATGAGGCTTTCGATCGTATCCTCAAGGTGGCAACCCACAAGTGATACCTCTGGTATTGCAAGCGTCCATAAGCTGCGGTAACCGCTTACCATCTTGTGGGATTTTTTTTTTATTATTTTTTTTAAATCCCACTGTCCCCATTAACGGGGACACGGTTAATGGGAACATCGGGAATACACACCCTGAAAAACTCTCTCAATAAGAGGAAAAGACAATATAAAATAACACACAATACTTCATAAGCTGCAAACTTTTTATTGAACGAGCTCCCGTATCGTATTTGAGCAGAATATTAAAAAAGTTGTGTGTTACCAATAAAAACTGTCTTGCAAAAAGCGATGGCAGTCATTTGCCGACCGTAACTTGGAAACCGGCGTAACCAAGAACTGAGGTTTCGAAAGACATGAGCCATTACCTATCCAACCAGGTGGTTAAAATCCAATCACTCTCGCTCGAGAGTAGGCCAGTGTTAGTTAGTTGACCAAGCGAGCGAAGCGTCTCAGTTTCGAGATTGGCCAAAAATGCTTTTGGATGTCAGTTTGTCCGGACTTTTTGTGTTCTCGCCTACAGGTCGCATTTTTCAACCAATCTGGTTGAAACTTGGTATACAGGTTCTATGACATTATAGAATTTGATTGTCGTCGGGAACTCTTGATAGGGGGCGTATTTTCTCTAAAAAGGGACAAAAAGGGGGCTGCTGAATATCTCCGCCTAATGTGATTTGATTTCGATGGTTTTTATTTTATATGAAAGGTAAGTATTAACTTTAAGTTTGTCTGATATTTGGTGAAGATCTAATGAGGATCTTCAGTGCGAGCAAAACAGTTCCTTAAAATGCAATATATTGCTCACTGTTGTAAATCGAATTCGACGACCGATGTGGCGCAGCGGGCGCAGGTCCGCCTGCGACGCAGAGGTTGCGGGTTCGATTCCCGCCTCGGAACAAATGTTTGTACGATCTACAAATATTTGTTCCGGGTGTTCTGGGTATTTTCTATATATAATAAAAAATATCTATCTATGTATTGTATTGTATTAAATATATATCAGTCATCTAGTACCCATAATACAGCTCTGTTTAACAGCAGCTTACTTTGGGGCTAGATGATGCTATGTGGATTGTCCAGCATTATTTATTTATTATTATTTATAATCCTAATTAGGCTGTGGTCGTTCATTCTTTCATACTCAGCCCACTCACTCAGTTCTTCTTCTTTGCTTATGTTTGTTAAACGGCAACGATGTAATTTACAATATTATAAACCTAGTAAATAAAACAACCGAGAGCACCGGTGGTCTAGTGGTAGTGACCCCGCCTTCCGATCCGAAGGTCGTGGGTTCAAACCCGGTCGTGCACCAATGGATTTTTCTGTTCGAAAAATTTATGTGCGCAATGCCAGTGCTCTCATACGGTGAAGGAAAACATCGTGAGGAAACCGGCGTGTCCAAGAACTAAAAATTCGAAAGACATGTGCCATCCACCAATCCGCATTGGGTCCGCGTGGTGGATTAAGACCCAATCACTCTCGCCTGAGAGTAGGCCAGTGTCCCAGCAGTGGGAACATTAGAAGGCTGTCATGATAGAAATAAAACAAGCGTGATCTGAAGTACAAGTGTGTATTAATTAAATTACTCATCCACTGAAGATCCTAGAAATATAACAACTGGCGACGAGGATGGGATATAACACTCACTTTCAAAGCTCACTTATCAAGTTTGTGCCTGCGAGGTCTACTGTTCGGAGAACTGCCAGTTAGCTAGGAAGCCAAGAACATTAGAAGGCTGTCATGTTGATGGAATTCTGTTATTATTATTTATGATTGTATTGAGTATTGAGTAATGTTAATGGGTATTTTTTTTTTTTTTTATACAACTGAAGTGGCAACCAAGCGTACGGCCCACAAGATGGTAAGCGGTTACCGCAGCCTATGGACGCTTGCAATACCAGAGGTATCACTCGCGGGTTGCCACCTTGAGGCTAAGATCGAAAGCCTCATGTGCCAGTAATTTCACCGGAAACCATACCCTTCACACCGGAACACAGCAATGCGAGCATTACTGCTTGGCGGCAGAAATAGGTATGGTGGTAGTCCTTCCCCGGACGAGCTCTATCACAAAGAACTCTACTACTCATAAAACTTGTTTTGTACTGTAATTATATAACTAAATATAGCGCCCGTTACAAGCCAGCACCGCTTTTTCAGAAAGAGCTCAAGTACAAATTCTAATACAAAGCTTATTTACAAATACACTTCTGTTTATTTAGATCAGTGTATTCAAAATTCTTATTTACCGAGGGCCGGACCAGTGGGCGTGACCCTTAACATCATGACAGCCTAATGTTCCCACTGCTGGGACTCTGGCCTACTCTCGCGCGAGAGTGACTGGGTCTTACACCACGTGGAGCCAATGCGGATTGGTGGATGGCACATGTCTTTTAAATATTTAGTTCTTTGATATGCCGTTTCCTCATTTCCTTCACCGTATGAGAGCACTGGCATTGCGTATATACATTTTTAGAACAGGAAAATCCATTGGTGCACGACCAGGTTTGAACCCACGACCTTAGGATCGGAAGGCGCGGTCACTACCACTAGACCACCAGTGCCTTCAACAAAGAGAATAATCCAGAAATGGTTAATCCGTGTCTTACTTTTCAAAGTTGTTAGGCCATGACAGAGGCCTTCGGGCGGCCTAGAAACTTTGTCACCAGAGTTGGCCACTGACTCATACGAACTTACTTACTTACTGGCTATTTACATTTATACCGAAGATAACCTTATTGTTTAAGACTTAAGACGTCTTTGGTGGAGCGGTGGGCGAGACTTGAGAAGCGAGAGTTCGATTCCTGTTGCGGGACAAATGTTTACATAATCTGCAAACATTTGTTCTGTAATATTATAAATGCGAAAGTTTGGATATTAATACCCTTCGAACCGAAACACAGCAATGCGAGCATTAATGCTTGGCGGCAGAAATAGGTATGGTGGTGGTTTCCCCGGACGAGCTCTATCACAAAAAACTCTACTACTCTTGCTTACAGTTGCAGTGTCGTTTTAAAGTTATGCGTGAAGGGTGCGTGGAGTGAGCGTGGATCACGCGGGGGTAGCGCGTGGATGGCAGGGCTGTAATCACGCTGTCAAAACGCTTTTTATAAAACAAGACCTTTTTGTTGTTAGTATTCGTCTCTGAGCTGACTACGTGACCCCAATACCACGTGAATGAATTGTATTTACGTCACGTAGCGATATGTTGCGAAATGATCTTCATATTTATCTAAAAACACATTTCAGAATATTATAAATCAATGTAAAGAGAACATGCTTTTTCGCTAAAACAATTTATAGTCGGCTACTGCGCCCCGCGGTTTTACCCGCGGTTACAAGTTTCTTTATCCCACGGGAACCCGGGATTAAAGTAGTTTTTTAAGCTATTACAGACAGTCTATGCCTGTGTTCAAATTAATTTAGGAATTTTTTTTTAGTACAACTGAAGTGGCAACCAAGCGTACGGCCCACAAGATGGTAAGCGGTTACCGCAGCCAATGGACACTTGCAATACCAGAGGTATCACTCGCGGGTTGCCACCTTGAGGCTAAGATCGAGAGCCTCATGTGCCAGTAATTTCACCGGAAACCATACCCTTCACACCGGAACACAGCAATGCGAGAATTACTGCTTGGTGGCAGATTCTTCAAGGCTGGGGCGCGTGGAACTCGCGTAAATTCACCTAGGACGACGACTTTAGAACGTTTCAAAATGATCCTTGTGATTTTATTGAAATAAATCATTTTTGACTTGACTTGACTTGAAATAGGTATGGTGGTAGTCCTTTCCCGGACGAGTCTATCACAGAGAACTCTACTACTCTTAACTATTGCGTGATTGAGTACCAAACATACATCCATCATAACATTCGTATTTGTCTATGATGTGTTATCAATATGAACCAACCCGCATTACGTCTGCATAGTAGATTATACAATCACTCTCGCTTGAGAGTAGGCTAGTCTCCGAACCACAGAACTATATTTAGGTAGAATGAGTGACTGTATGTACCTCGCGTGCCGAAAAGACGGGCTAAGTAAGGGCTGAGTAACCTCTTTACTCGCCACGAAACTCAGTCTGCTCCCAACCGGGGGCGGTGTGGTGTGACAGTGCCTAGAATAGGTTTGCCGCGTGCTTATCGATGCTTTTGAATCGTTAATTTTCGCGCGGCTTATGTTTCCCATCACTAAAATACATTTGTATGTAAAATACAAACACGCAAAATGTTACACGCTCTGTTTCCATACATAACAACGAACTCTTTCATTCTACTCAAATACAGGTTTTTTTTCCGTATATTTTCTCATACAAATCTCGAGTTCGATTACGTAAATCTGGTCAATTATTATTTATTATTATTGGAAATCACTTAATAATAAAACATTCGAGCACGCGAACCCCGTAGCGGTTATAGGGGGTTATTGACACGCGCAGGTCATTGACGCGCGGGTTATTAACACGCGGTTCATTGACGCGCGGGTCATTGACATGGGCCACGCGCTCCCCTTTTAATTTCCAACAAGGATAATTAATAATTGACCAGAAACACTTAATCGATTTATTCGAGATTTTACAGAAAAAAGGTATCAAAGGTGTGGAACATATTGCTTGAATATCACGCACTATTAATAAAAAACCCTATATAGTTTGACGAGCGATGTGGCGCAGCGGGCGCAGGTCCGCCTGCGACGCGGAGGTTGCGGGTTCGATTCCCGCCTCGGGTCAAATGTTTGTACGATCTACAAATATTTGTTCCGGTGTTCTGGGTATTTTCTAGATATATTAAAAAATATCTATCTATGTATTGTATTGTATTAAGTTTATATCAGTCATCTAGTACCATAACACAGCTCTGTTTAACAGCAGCTTATCTTGGGGCTAGATGATGCTGTGTGGATTGTCCAGCATTATTTATTATTTATTTTTATTATTTTATTATAGTTCTGTACTCTGAACATTAGAAACAAGACCATGATAATGAGTATATTGCGTGTCTAGATTATCCAACTGAATAATCTTTAACTAGAGTGCCTAACCCGTTACTAATTTAGGTACTGAGAAAAACATGGGGTGAATCTTTCTGTCTGTGAGTAAAGGTTATAGGTTATGTGGACTGTTTACATAGAGACAGTTGTCGTGCGAGTAACTCGAGCTAGTGCACGTTATTAGTACTGAGAACGCATGAAACCACTATGAGTTCTTTCGCACTGAGTTTCAACTGTTTGACTATTTAGAGCGGTAAGTTTAATAGTGTGTCTGTGTGCTTCTGAACGGATGACCCGATTTTGATTAAAAGTATTTCTTTGAAAAGTGTCATAATTTAAAGTAATTTATGCTTTTAAAAAAAAACCGGGTTAAAAATAATTACCTCTTTTCTAGTTGATGAAGAGATATAATTTCGGGTATAAAAGTGTTTCTTTTAATCGGTACTATTATATAAATTTGTATGCCCATAATCATGAATACTGACATTTTAGCAGCTCGCTTAGTATTGTAATTATTATGTCAATGGAAAAAAAACGTTAGCAGATTTAAATCACAATAATATTAAAAATGCGAAAATTTAGATGTTTAGATGTTTGGATGTTTGAATGTTTGCTATAACTCGACAACCACTGAACCGATTTGGCTGAAATTTAAAACATAGATAGATTATGATCTGGAATAGGACATAGGTTACTTTTTATACCGTAATATAGTAGGGGTCCCGAGTTCCACGCGAACGAAGTCGCAGGCGACAGCTAATGACTCAAAATTAAGGTGTTTTCTCGTAATTCCATTAATGGGACCAAGTAATAGTTAGCTTGTGGTCCCATTGATTTCTATTGTTTTTATTCTATTGATGAGCACCGGTGGTCTAGTGGTAGTGACCCCGCCTTCCAATCCTAAGGTCGTGGGTTCAAACCCGGTTGTGCACCAATGGATTTTTTTGCTCGAAAAAAAATATGTGCGCAATGCCAGTGCTCTCACAAGGTGAAGGAAAACATCGTGAGGAAACCGGCGTGTCCAAGAACTAAATATTCGAAAAACATGTGCCATACACCAGTTTGCATTGGGTCCGCGTAGATTTAAGACCTCTCGGGATCAGTGTCCCTACAGTGGCAACATCTGAAGACTGTCATGATGAGACGGATATTGCACGTGCAGGTAAGTCAAAAAAATACAAAATTATTTGTTGGTAGGCTAGAATCCTACCAACAAATAATTCAACAAAGGATCCAACTAGATTAATGTTGCCAATACGAAAGACTGCATTGACGCATAAAAGTAGCTATATAATGACGATAAAGATATTTAATAAAATTCCTAAAGCAATTCGAGAATTGCCACTAAGACAATTTAAAACAAAACTGTATCTGTGGCTTGTAGACAAATGTTTTATAGCGTAAAAGACATGATCAATTAAAAAAAAAAAATACTCGTATCTATTTTACACACACATTACTGGTTCTGTGCATCTCGTTCAACTTGTTGTCTCGAAGGGTAAGCTGAAAATCAGTGTTTGCTCTTTGAGCATATTATAGCTGAGCTGTATCCTTTTTGTCATACTGCGACACACACATAGATCTTTTTTTTTTTTTTCCTTCACTGTATTATTTTAGTTATAAAACTCTATGTATGTATTAATTTTGTATGTGTGTGCTTGAAGTTGCAAATAAATGACTTATATATCTATCTATCTATGATGAAATCTTTTTTTCTTCCATCTTTTATAAACTTGCCTTGGCTAGTAGCTCGCACCGTGTAAACAAGCCCTCACTAAATCCGTCGGTAAGCTCGCGACGAGAAGTGACAACTCAATTTGCACGTCTTCTGAAAATTAGAACAAAAGCGCTTTGAGCTGCACTCTTCTGTTAAATTAATTTTTAAAGCGCTGGATTCGCTGAGTGTTCACTTACCTACTGCTAGAGGGTTATATTTAACCTAAATGCTGTATATTACGAGCGGTGTGGCATGGTGGGCGAAGGTCCACCTGCGACGCAGGAGTTGCGGGTTCCTTGGGGCAAAATAATGTTTTCGCGATATGCAATATTTGTTCCGGGTGTTCTGGGAATTTCCTATGTATAAGGAGCGCTCGTGACGTAGCTGGCGCGTAGTCATCATTTGCATGGGTGACCGCCAGTTGCAATTTCAACTGAGCGCTCCCGTGCTTCGGAAAGCACGTTAAGCAGTCAGGAACCCAGGAACCCAGAATAAGCCTGGACCGCCTGGCTTTTTCAAAGCCATGACAGAGGCCTTCGGTCGGCCTAGAAACTCTGTAACCAGAGTTGAACACTGACTCATACGAACTTACTTACTTTTTTTCTCGTTTGTTGTAATCAGTATGATTATGATTCCATTACATGTTGACCTCTCAATATTCAAAGGGCAGCGCCGTGACCTTGCTTATTTCCGGGTCCGATTGCCGCCGCCCGCCCGTCGCCGCCGCCCGCCCTAATATAGCCTTCGATTTCTTAAAAAGCGGTATCCGTTTTATGACAGCTTTTATGATAAAGGTTATAATATCCCAAAAATTATTTTGCCTCAAGCGGGATTTGAACCCGCAACCACCGCTTGATACGCGGGCGCTCTACCAATTGAGCTATCGAGACATATCTCGTGTGATGGTTAACACTATAAAAACAAAAATAACCAATTGAATAAGCAATGCGATACCTCTCGTCAACGAACTAAATTAACTTTAGTCATTGAACAGGCTTGGATAACTGCAACGTTTCCCCTGTAGGTGGAGCTATCGGCGCTTCGAGCCGAAGACATCCCAATGATTGTTTCGTCCAAGCGAGATATGTCTCGATAGCTCAATTGGTAGAGCGCCCGCGTATCAAGCGGTGGTTGCGGGTTCAGATCCCGCTTGAGGCAAAATAATTTTTGGGATATTATAATCTTTAGTATTCCCCTAGTGTGATGGTTAACACTATAAAAACAAAAATAGCTTTTATGATCCCAAGTGGATTAGAAAGTCTAGCTTCATCTATACTAATATTATAAAGAGGAAAGATTTGTTTGTTACGAATTAACTCAAAAACTACTGGTCCGATTTCAAAAATTCTTTCACCATTAGAATGCTACATTATCTCTGAGTAATATAGGCTATATGTATTACTAGCGGCCCGCCCCGGCTTCGCATGGGTGCGGTTTCATTGCACCCGCGCGAAGCTGGGACGGACTTCTAGTAAAAATATAATTTAATACTAAGTTCTAAGTGCCATATTACTTTTAAGACCTTTTGTAACACTTATTTGTGCAAATAAATATCTTGAAATCTTGAAATCTTGAAACCCTAATATTTTGCATGTTTGTTTGTTTCTCTATAAATTGGCAACTACTGAACCGATTTGGCTGAAATTTTGAACATAAATAGCTATTGACCGAAAATTGGACTAAGGTTTTTTTTATCTCGGAAAAAACTACGATTCCCAGATCCCACGAAAACTTTCTAGGCTTTCGGGCGGCCTAGAAACACTCACCAGAGTTGGCCACTGACTCATACGAACTTACTTACTTAACGAAAACAAAGTTTTCTATACAACTAAAGTGGCAAACAATCGTACGGCCCACAAGATGGTAAGCGGTTACCGCAGCCGATGGACGCTTGCAATACCAGAGGTATCACTCGCGGGTTGCCACCTTGAGGCTAGATCGAAAGCCTCATGTGCGAGTAATTTCACCGGAAACCATACCCTTCACACCGGAACACAGCAATGCGAGCATTACTGCTTTGCGGCAGAAATAGGTATGGTGGTAGTACTTCTCCGGACGAGTTCTATCACAAAGAACTCTGCTACTCTTAATGATAAAAGCAAACAAAGTCGCAGGACTCCCACTAGTAAGTATTCCAAAAACTTATTATACCCACACTATACCCGCACTAATACCCACCAAAATGAGTATCAGTTTAACCGTGAAAGCCGTAGAGCACCCCTGTTACCCTCAAATTGGGGCGGAAAGATTTATCGAGTAGTAAATTGTTCGGCCGCGAAGCATTTATTTCGGTCCACCTGAATGGCTCGGATTATTGAAACATAAGAGAGTTGCCAGACTGGTGGAGTACCCTTTAATTAGGGATTCAGGAACTTGGGAAAACTGTCTGTATCTGATAACTGATATAACAAAGGATGAATAGGTAACAAAGTTGATGCAGTATTTATTATTTTTATATGTAAGTATTTAAGTAACTTTCGAATTTTGTAGAGTTGGTAACATTATTTTACGCATGCCGTGTTCTCTTCAAGAAGGCCGTACACTTGTAATATTATGTACATTATGTCAAAAACCTATATTGTTAGTTTATGGTGTAACGTCCAGTTTAGAGAACCATTAAAAAAAAAACTTTAGGAAAACCAAATAACTCAGACATCTTGTCACTCTGTGTATGTGACAGAGACAGAGCCTCTTTGGTCCACACACAGCAGAAAACTAATTGGCAGTAGGGCACAGTCCACCAGTTAAAAATAGTTTTTAAAACTATCATGGTTATAAAGGACATTTTATTAAAACTGTTATTATTTATATAGCTAGATTAACTTTGGAAATATGTAATGTTAATTCTAAGTTTACATGAATAAATAACTAACTAATAACTAACTAACTAATTAGATGGATTTATATTGATTTATGTAAATGATCATAATAATTAGGGTTTATTTTCTTTATAACATTTTATTATTAAAATTATACATATATTGGTAGGTAAATTAAAAACATACCTTATTAATAAACAATTCAAGACTAAGCTATACGGGGGGTTAGTTGAGAAATGTTTTTATAAGATTGAGGATTTTATTTATAAAAAAGCAGTTGTTTGACATTTTAATTGAATAAGTTGACTGTTATTTAATTTTATTTTATTATTAAAAGCGCTTAATTTAAAATAATTATATATTTTCATTTTTGAATAAGATCCTAATTCAATATTGTTAAATTAAATATTGTAATAAGTACCTACCTAGTATTTTTTTGCACGCCGATTCATCGGTGAGGTTTGTGGAACCATTTTGTTAAAACTAATGCACCATGCTTCAAGCAAGTAAACAATTTCATTTCATATCATTTCCTAATAAAATAATGTTTAGTGTAAACTGTATTGAATGAAACCAAACTATCCATCTATTTAATCTTTGTTATGTACTCAATTAATTAATTAATTGAATCAAGAAGCAAACCAGCAAAATCCGTTTTTTCAAATACTTAGAAAAATGACATTTCCCTTGGCGGTTAAATACTAATCAATTTTTACACAACCAATATTGTGTTATCATCAAAAATACGATAATTAATACTTACATTGTTGGCTTAAAATAACAAATAAAATAAACAGGTAATATTAAACAAGTAATATTTAATTTAATAAATCAGTAATATAATTTAATATTTAATAATTTGATTTAATTTACCAATTTAATTTTTTTTTTTGTATTCTAATATATTTTTTTTATTAAACAAAATAAAATATGTACATAATTATATTACATTAAGAAATATACAAACTATAATTTAATAATTTAATAAGATATTATAAAAGTCCTCGATAATGACCAGCATTATCTAAGAGGCACTTACAAAAACGAGAAACAAATATTTGCATAATCTGCAACGATACTAAATCCCATACGACGTGGTGATTATTTACCAAAACGCTTCGATAGCGCGTTCTAAAATTTGTACGACTTTACTAGCGACATCTAGTTTGCGTTTAGTCAAACAAGGGCAGACCAACGTAAAATTGCGAAATAATAACATTATGTATTAAATGGTACACGTTTGAGTGCAATCAATGGTAATAAGTGAAACTGGTCGTAAGTAGGTACCTATACTACCTACCACGGGCTAAACATTTATTGATGATAATATTTTACGATGTAATGACGCGAATGTGAATTCTAAGGATATTCCAGTAATTCCTAGCTGATATGCCCCAGCATCCCACGGATGCAATGAAAACCTTAACACCCGTGCGAAGCCGGGGCGGGTCGCTAGTAATAAATATAGCCTATGTTACTAAGAGATAATGTAGCATACTAATGGTAAAAATAAAATTGAAATCGGAGCAGTAGTTTTGAGTTTATTTGTTGTTTCACCCAGACTCAAAACAAATATTTGCAAATCACGCAAACATTTGTCTCCCAGCGGGGATCAAATCCGCAACCTCCGCCTCAACCGGGCACTTGGCCAGCGCGCCACCGAGCTCGGTGTGATTGTGTTTGTTTGAAAAACACGAACAAAGTCGTGCAATATGTCGTAGAAACTTATCTTCCATAAATAGTATTAAATGAGGTCGTCTCTATGTATCTACTCTTTGATTTTTTAAACTACGCAACGAATTTTAATGCGATTTTCAGGAAAAATAGAGTCAACATTCAAAATTCAAAAATGGTTTATTTCAATAAAATCACAAGGATCACTTTGTGAAACGTCTTACAAGCTAGGAACTTTACACCAGTTCTAACGCGCCCATGCCGTAAAAGAACTGGCAACACCGGCTGGGTTCCTATCGCTTTTTTGGCATGACCCCCTTGCTATATTGTTATGGAGGCCGAGTAGAGTTGGAGCACATCGTCCCAAGCTTTTTTATCATCTAAGTAATCGGTCATTTTATAGTAAGTTTTTGAGACAGTTTTAAATTTGCCAATTGATAAATTGTGTATGTCGCTTGGGACTTTGTTAAAGAAGCGTACACATTGCCCTTTAAAAGATTTACTGACCTTAGTGAGCCTAACTGTGGGAGCAGCGAGTTTATTTCTATTTCTAGTATTAACATTATGATTAGAACAATTTTTCTTAAAAAGATTAATATTTTTGCGAAATAACATAATTTTTAAAGATTAAAGATTGTTATATATATATTGACAGGGTACTGTCTCTAATTAGAGTATCTATAATGAGAGTAGTAGAGTTCTCTGTGATAGAGCTCGTCCGGGAGAAGGACTACCACCATACCTATTTCTGCCGCCAAGCAGTAATGCTCGCATTGCTGTATTCCGGTGTGAAGGGTATGGTTTCCGGTAAAATTACTGGCACATGAGGCTTTCGATCTTAGCCTCAAGGTGGCAACCCGCGACTGATAACTCTGGTATTGCAAGCGTCCATAGGTTGCGGTAATCGCTTACCATCTTGAGGGCAGTACGCTTGGTTGCCACTTCAGTTGTATCTAGAAAATAATTAGAGTATTTCATTGAGTAATTCAGGAAGAAGGTGCAAAGCACCCGTACGAAGTCAGAGTGGGTCTGCTAGTATTATTTATAAGGGGTTACGCATATACGCAAAATCAAAAATCAAAATCAAAATCAAAAATTATTTATTTCAGTAGAATCACAAGAATCACTTTGAAACGTCTTACAAGCTAGGAAAATTTACACCAGTTCCAACGCGCCCATGCCGTAAAAGAACTGGCAACAACACCGGCTGGGTTCCTATCGCTTTTTTGGCATGACCCTTGCTGTTGTTATGGATGCCAAGTAGAGTTGGAGCACATTCGTCCCAAGCTTTTTTATCATCTAGGTAATCGGTTGTTTTATAATAAGCTTTTTGAGACAGTTTTTGTTTAATTAACGCAATATAGAAAGTATCCTAACTTATCAAAATTATGTTTAGAAATAAGTTATTTGATGTTTTTTCACCTAAAAACCGCTAAAAACTAAGCTTAATTAAAAAACAAGCCACGCTGTTTGCAAGTATAATTTAATTAAGGTACAGATATTCACTTTTTTGTGTACATATTTATGATGTAACAAGTTCTAGAGTAGATGCATTGCTAATGAATTTAAGTCGAGTGTTTCCACGAAAAAATTGCAACTTTAGGCTACTAATATCAAAAAAAATTCATCATGACAGCCTTCTAATGTTCCCACTGCTGGGACACTGGCCTACTCTCAGGCGAGAGTGATTGGTGGACGGCACATGTCTTTCGAATTTTTAGTTCTTGGACATGCCGGTTTCCTCACGATGTTTTCCTTCACCGTATGAGAGCACTGGCATTGCGCACATACATTTTTCGAACAGAAAAATCCATTGGTGCACGACCGGGTTTGAACCCACGACCTTAGGATCGGAAGGCGGGGTCACTACCACTAGACCACCGGTGCTCTATACCGGTGATAAAAAAACATTAACAAAGTACAAAGGGCGGCTTTTTCACAAAAAGCGATTTCTTCCAGGCAACCATGGATGGAGAACTAAGTAGTGACGGTAAATAGATATTCTAAAACGAAAAAAATAGCTTCCCGAATCCCGCCGCGCCGTCTCCTCTCTACCCACGCTTTGATCTTTTTATTACGCTACTGATTTTGATGCGGTTTTAATTATTCGATATGTAGCATCAATAAGCATGATATTCATGACGAATGATATTCCCGCTGCTAGACTAGCCTACTCTCAAACAAATCAAAAATCAAAAATCTTTATTTAGTAAAAGGGTCTTAGACAACAAATATTGTGTTTCTTGGTAAAAAACAAGAGTGGGTCATAATCCACCACGCGGACTCAATGCGGTTGAAAAAGTTTTATCTCTCCCTCCTCTCGTTACTGACAGGGTAACTGTTTGGGGCAGGAACAGTAGAAATCCAGTATTTTCAATCGTTTATGATAAAATTTACAATATTTGCTTTTTTCATATTCTAGAACAGTTAGGAAGCTCTTGCGAGTAGAACCGTTTTTTTTATTGTGCTGGTCATCTTCGTCTTCTTGATTGTTGCTGTCATATCTGTCAGGTTGACATTGATATTTGATTGACGCATCAAAGCAACTGTCAGATAACTTCGGTAGTTTCATCAATTATAAATTAATATATTAATCGCTAGATGGCGCCATCCGTCCCAAACAGTAACAGTTAGCACTTTTCATAAAATATTAGTGCGATATGTCACCTTATCGCAAAAAGGGGGACAGGGGTAACAGATCGCAGATCAAAATGCGATGGGGACAAAACTAGGTGAAAATATTTGTTCTAAGACGGGAAACGAACAAGTAACCCTCTGCGTCGCAGGCAGACCTTCAACTATATATATACCTACTTACAGAAGTAAATAGTTAATAGGCGCAGCTAGTAAATAGGCCTTTAATAATAACAGGTGTTCTGGGTATTTTCTATATATAATAAATAATATCTATCTTGTATTGTATTAAGTATATATCAGTCATCTAGTACCCATAATACAGCTCTGTTTAACAGCAGCTTACCTTGGGGCTAGATGATGCTGTGTGGATTGTCCAGCATTATTTATATTTATATTAAATAGGTCTTTGATATTTTTCTTGTACACAATATAAATCCAACACGAATCCAAGAGTTCAGAATTCCATTCCGTAGGTAAGTCATCATCATCATCATCATCATGACAGCCTTCTAATGTTCCCACTGCTGGGACACTGGCCTACTCTCAGGCGAGAGTGATTGGGTCTTAATCCACCACGCGGACCCAATGCGGTGCGGTGGATGACACATGTCTTTCGAATTTTTAGTTCTTGGACATGCCGGTTTCCTCACGATGTTTTCCTTCACCGTATGAGAGCACTGGCATTGCGCACATACATTTTTCGAACAGAAAAATCCATTGGTGCACGACCGGGTTTGAACCCACGACCTTAGGATTGGAAGGCGGGGTCACTACCACTAGACCACCGGTGCTCTTTACGTAGGTAAGTACTACCATTGAAATATCTAGACGATAAAATAAGCGTAGCTAGGCTTCAGCTTTGAGAACTGTTTCTCAAACACTTACTAAGAATTTTTTAACAGAATTACATCGCTTTGATATCGATTCTGTTGTAACATTTTCATTTCTTTTCATTTCATTTATTTCATGCTCAATGTACAATGTATTCAGCTTAGGTGTAACTTAATGATAATGCTGTAGGTGAGTACATGGACCCTGTAAGGGCGTTGCAAGTTAGTTTTACCAGTAGTTTACTTAGTTCTAATATTTACATCAATGCAATATTTTAAATCTATACTAATTTAAATTATCGTGTATTGATTATCTAATTCTAAATTTCTAAACTAAACTAACTAAAATTGTTGCCGTCCTTTTCTAATGATTTAAAATACAAAGGACCGCGATAATTTTAGTTAGCTAAGTTTAGTTATGGTTAACCCCATGGTTCACAACAAACGATGAGATACATGAGTACCTGGAATTCCCTACAGTGGACGAAGAAATAAAATTGAGAGGAAGCAAATACTTGGGTCGCCTGAAAAGTCACACTAACCCACTTGCAAGGGCACTCATAGATAACCCGAGTACCACATGCCGCTTGAAAAGAAGCCACATCCTGGACAACCTCCAATAATTAGGGAAGAAGGACTAATGAGCCCGGATCCCAAACGCCAAAGAAACATCCAACTCATCCGCTTATAGTCCACCAACTGATCGCGGATAATCACAACAGAAAAAAAAAAAAAAAAAAGTTTAGAAAATGCTACAACAGAATCGACAACATAGGCTAACATAAATAAATATTACAAGGACCACTATCCTTGTAATTTGTTTTACATAATAACACGGAAACACATAACTTTTTATCCCACACAGTAACACTTAGGCTACGTTTTATCCCGGAAAACTTTACTGTTCCTGTGGGATAGCATAAAAACTGCAAAAAACGCGGGTGAGCCGCGCGGGTCAGGAGGGCGATTCTCGTGCCATAGATAAATGGTCACATGTGATATATATCGTCAAAACTGTCAGAATTTCTATGCATTTAATTTATTATTTGCGTTTTACATAAATTATCGCCCCGTCCCGTCCTTCTTCCGTCTCTTTGGCTCAGTATTTTCATTCGTTTACTGGGAATCGAACCAGCAACCTCTGATAAAATACTAATATTCTTTTTTTACGTTTAGCTGTGACTGACTTTCGACTCTTCAAAACGGGTGCTAAAGTGCCTACAGTTTGACATTCACTGGTTTACACAATTTACGAGGGAAAAGTAGGAGAAACGTGACAATTACCACATTTCTGACATCCGTTTCTGAATTACAATATTTAAAAAGCGACGTCCGTCAAATAACGGCAGTAGTTATATGGTAACCGCGTATATAAGTCACGCCTACGTTCACGAAAATCTGTTTATATAGTTTTAGAAACTATTTTTTTTTTTTTTATACAACTGAAGTGGCAACCAAGCGTACGGCCCACAAGATGGTAAGCGGTTACCGCAGCCTATGGACGCTTGCTATACCAGAGGTATCACTCGCGGGTGGCCACCTTGAGGCTGAGATCGAAAGCCTCATGTGCCAGTAATTTCACCGGAAACCACACCCTTCACACCGGAACACAGCAATGCGAGCATTACTGCTTGGCGGCAGAAATAAGTATGGTGGTAGTCCTTCCCCGGGCGAGCTCTATCACAGAGAACTCTACTACTCTTAAACTAATGTAGGATACGTTACGCTTTTATTCATAAAAAACCGTCAGTTTCAGCGGCTAGCTATGTATTGTCTCTCCTTGTCATGCCTTTGCTGATGAACAAAGACAGTAATAGATTTAAAACACACATGAGCTAACAGAGGTTTAAAATACGATGAATTAAAATACTCTTTGTATTATTTTGTTTCTTCACTGATTGGCCACACTAAGTCATCACTGACTTAACGCTGCCATGACAAAACGACCGCTACAAGCCGGTCGCCGGATCAAGGAGACGTTGTTAAATGTACGACGATGTACGTAATATTGAATGTTGTCACGTACCTAACACGGCGAAGGGGAATTTCTTTGACAAGGGTGATTTGAAATGACAATAAACTTGTTAGAAATATCTTTAGTACAAGCTTTAGGGTTGACGCGTACTATCAGCTTGGGAATAGATCGACATCGCCTCGACTCAAGCGGTTCGGGGCTAATTCTACTAACAAATTTATCAAATGTTTAACCAAATTAAAAATCACAATCACAAAAATCACTTTGTTCAATATAGTCACATTTTGAAACCCTTGAAGTACCTAGTTATGTGGTCACCATTTCGATGGGTGACCTTCAATGGCAATTTCGTGCTTCGGAAGGCACGTTAAACTGTCAAACCTTTAAATGTTGTTAGGCCATGGCGAAGGCTTATTTTAGAGAAAAACTATATATATTTTTCACTTTACTTTACTTTACGATTTAAATACAGGTTTTTTAAAAAAAAACATTCTTTTACTATTTTATAAATTTAAAAAATTATTATGTACTTTTTTTTTTTTTATTCATTTGAAGTGGCAACCGAGCGTACGGCCCACAAGATGGTAAGCGGTTACCGCAGCCTATGAGCGCTTGCAATACCAGAGGTATCACTCGCGGGCCACCTTGTGGCATAGATCGAAAGGCTGGAAAGTAATTTCACCGGAAACCATACCCTTCACACCGGAACACAGCAATGCGAGCATTACTGCTTTGCGGCAGAAATAGATATGGCAGTACTGGACGTGTTCTATCACAAAGAACTCTACTACTACTTTTCATTATGAAGTTATAGAGACTTTATCTATACTAATATTATAAAGAGAGAAGATTTGTATTTTCGTATATTTGTTTGTTACGAATAAACTCAAAAACTACTGGTCCGATTTCAAAAATTCTTTCACCATTAGAATGCTGCGTTAACCCTGAGTAACATAGGCTATATTTATTACTAGCGACCTGCCCCGGCTTCGCACGGGTGCGGTTTCATTGCACCCACGCGAAGCTGGGACGGACTTCTAGTTAGTAGATAAACAGGTGTGTTTGTTGACAGGTGGGCGTGTTGCGAGTGGACGCGGTGCGCAAGCCGCGGGCGCCGCGCCTCGCCGACATCTCCAGGTAACTAGGCACACCACGCCTTTTGTACGCGCTGTGACGTCTGCTTACACGCGGTTCACTGACGCGGGGGACATTGACACGCGAGCTGCCTTTTCAATTTCCAACAAGCATAACTCATAATTGACCAGAAAAACTTAATTAATTTACTCGAATTTAAAACAAAAAGTACTTTTTTGTGAGGAACCTATTCCTTATGTTTGTCAGATTGATAATAAAGTAAGTAAGTTTGTATGAGTCAGTGGCCAACTTGTGACAGAGTTTCTAGGCCGCCCGGAGGCCTTTGTCATGGCCTAATCACTTTTAAAAAGCCGGGGCCGACTGCTTAACGTGCCCACCGAAGCACGGGAGCGCTTGAAATTGCTACTGGCGGTCACCCATCCAAATGACTACGCGGAACAGTGCGTTCTTCGTTGATCGTTGAAGATTGATAATGAAAGACGTATAATGAGATTCTCTTGAACAGTTTTTTTTATACAACTGAAGTGGCAACCAAGCGTACCTACGGCCCACAAAATGGTAAGCGGTTACCGCAGCCTAATGAAGCTTGCAATACCAGAAGTATCACTCGCGGGTTGCCACCTTGAGGCTAAGATAAAATGCCTCATGTGCCAGTAAATTTACCGGAAACCATACCCTTCGCACCGGAACACATCAATGCGAGCATTACTGCTTGGCGGCAAAAATAGGTATGATGGTAGTCCTTCCCCGGACGAGCTTTATCACAGAGAACTCTACTACTCTTGGTGTAGTATTCGCTTGAGTGGTGTTCAAAGAGTTTATTATCCACGAATGAACAAACTTGAATTATATTTTCGATTCCAATTTAAAGATCCTTTTTCACAACAGTTTAAAGGTATTTGACAGTTTGACGGCCGCTGTGGCGCAGCGGGCGCAGGTCCACCTGCGACGCGGAGGCTGCGGATTCGATCGATGACCACTTGAGTTGAGGAGATGTTGATTCAATCTTCGTCAACATTAACTTTTATTCCAGACAATTTATAGCAAAAGAAAAAAGCCGTAATGAAGTGCTAAGTCTCTAATGACAATGCAAACAGTGTCATAATGGGATAATAGCACAATCGTGCCAGTACTGTAAATCGCAAATTCGTTAGTCAGACACTGCTAATGATTCAGACACGGTTAAGGGGAGGTTCGCAAGAAGACGAGCGAGCAACGAGCATAAGGCTGCAATTCCACAAGAGATGTGCGAGGATGTGTTTGATAGGAACCAATGAGGGTTGGTGGATGGCACATGTCTTTCGAATTTTCAGCTCTTGCTAGACATGCCGGTTTTCTCACGATGTTTTCTATCACCGTATGAGAGCACTGGCATTGCCCATATAAACTTTTCGAACAGAAAAATCCATTGGTGCACGACCGGGTTTTGGACCCACGACCTTATGATCGGAAGGCGGGTTCACTCTCACTGCTCTCTCACCACCAGTGCTCTACCTAATACTAATTAAATATTAATAATTAAAGTGTGAAGGTGAATATGGTAAAGGGTTGTTCAACATTTATTTAGATTTTATTTTTATTTATTTAGTTCTCGGAGTAATTTGGTACAACAGTCTCTTATTACTATCAGTTTACAGTAAGAGATCAATGATAATGTTATGGTACTGTAGTGTTGAATAAGTACCTACCTACTTATTGTTGAGTCAGATTGTTGCTGTAATTTTGACTTAAGAATCCTATCCATGAAAGCCCGTGAAGATCGAACACGATTGTGGCTCGTGTGTTGGAGATATTTTAACGAAAATAAAAACATATAAAAGCTTCATCGCTTAAAATTTAAGTAAGTAGGACAAATATTAATAAACACAAGACACAACTGATTAAAAAAATAATTAGTAACGCACATTTTCGTAAAATGAGCATTTTCAGTCAACTTTCGATCATGATTTCTATGAAACAACAAGGTCTAACATATTTCCAAAAATGTAATTCAAATAATCATAGTTTTAAAATTTAAGTAAGTAGGTAAAAAACATCACGTTAGTTCAATATTTTTGAAAAAAAAAGGTCTAAAAACGCGTACTTTTCCCAATTTTACGCTCGTTGTTTCTTCGAAATTAGAAAGTTTATAATAAAAATATACCTACTACATTAAAGTTTTGATATTTATTTACAAAATAAAATTAAAAAAATGGTCTAAAAGTTTTAATTTATTTTTATACGAATTTTTAAAGAATCCTCCGAATCCACTTTATAGCTTGATGCAAAACGCGGCTGCTCTCACTACGCGCTAAGCGCTCGTGGAGGGAGGACGTATCGCTGTTTGTCGCGCGAGCTCTTACGTATAATCATAGGGAGCTTATACAAATTATAAAGCGATCGTGTGGTTTTGATCCGTGATAGTTAAATCTCTAAGTAAGTACCTATGATATAATAATGTAAGTAGTAAACCACACTGGTTCTAGAGAACTAGTGATACGAGTAAGTAGCTTAGAATGTAAGTAGTAGTACATAGTAGTAATACATAGTATACTAGTAAGTATTATTAGTAGTAAACTTTTATGACATTATTAAAATTACCTTCTTCGTGGTAGGTACATAATCTAGCACTAAGTAGTAGGTAAAATTTCTACCTAGATACCTACCTACGTACCTACTTAGTAGCTAAATCGTGGGTATCAGAAACTCTAGTACCAACCTACCATGGTAATACAAGACCCAGACAGAAAAAGCAATTACGTGTCAAGTAAAAGTATTTATTTCATTTCAAGTTCCTAGTAAGTTCCTAGGTGTTTGCAGGACACGTAATTATTTTTACCACTGCAGAATTCGAACCCGCACTTCTTGCGTCCCAGCTCAGCTCAGCTGCTCAGCTGGATACTTGCCAGCCACGCCACCAAGATCGTCAAAGTACCTAGGCTCTGTGACCTAGATCAGGTACTAGGTAAATTGTTTTACGTAAGTTTACAAAGGGCACGGATGTCCCTACGTAGATGGGTACCTATACCATAGGTACTTACACAATCTAGCTACCTACTAAGTAGGTAGACACTAGACCTAGACTAAACTTACTAGACCTACTTTGACGATCTCGGTGACGTGGCTGGCGAGTGTCCAGTTGAGACGCATGAAGTGCGGGTTCGATTCTTGCAGTGGTTATAATGTTTGCGTGTTCTGCAAATAGATACCTAGGAACTAGGAACTTGAAATGAAATAAGTAGGTACCTACTTTTCTATTTTTTTTTTTTTTTTTTATACTACTAAAGTGGTAACCAAGCGTACGGCCCACTTGATGGTCAGCGGTTACCGTAGCCTATGTACGCATGCAACATCATAGATATCACTTGCGTGTTACTACCCTAAGACCTTAGATGGTAAGTCTCATGTGCCTGTAATTTCACCGGAAACCATACCCTGCGAACCGGAACACAGCAATGCGAGCATTACTGCTTGGCGGCAGAAATAGGTATGGTGGTAGTTCTTCCCCTGACGAGCTCTATCACAAAGAACTCTACTACTCTTACAAATTATATATATATTATTTGCGATACAATTGCATTTATCGATTTACCAACTAGAATCTAGTTAGGAGAGCTGGTACCAACTTTATCAGGTAGGTGTATTTGTAGGTAGGTATGCAAAATAATGAACCTACCGTAACTATACAAGTACCGATAGATATGATGAATAACACGTTATTCGAATGTTAGTTTTTAGACATAGGTACTGTACCTACTGGTTTCCTCACGATGTTTTTCTTCACCGTGTGAGATAGATCATTGAGAAGCGATTCTAAGTTTTTAACTTTTTATGGTAAGTAGGTATAGATAGACAATTAAATTCAATATCATTCCAGCACCGCTGGACTTAGGTTGTCTTTCAAATTTGGACTCTATTGTCAGAGGTTATGGTATGTTATTATTTGCACTTACCGAGCTCGCTAACTCTTGATAAAATCAAAACTTTGAATCGCCTCTCTGATCTGATGGCATTGCGCACATTATTATTACGAATATTGGTGTGCGACCAACCGTCTTCGAACCCACGACCTTATGGTCGTCGGTCGGTTCGAAGCGCAGCGCAACTCTGGCGCAAGCCAGAAAAAAGCGGCCGGCGCACATCGGGCGGGCGCACCGCGCCGCGCCGCACCACTTCATACAAAATATAGGAGAGGGAGAGGGACGTGGTGCAAAACAGATAGAAGAATGATGTGCGCTGGCCGATGGCGGGGCGCGCCCCCGCGCGCCCGCGCTTCTTCTATCTGGCCTGCGCCTTGATCACAAGACAGGGTCACTCACTACCACTAGAACATCAGTGCTCCGGCCAAATTCTAAGTAAAAAAATGTAAACATAGAAACGACCACGGAATGACAAACTCGGGTCTAACCCGTTTTTTTTTCACTAGCTGGGGTCCCTTTCCCGTAAATCATGTAGGTAGGTATTTATTTATTATTATATACTTACTAGTAGGTACCTACCTACCTATTTAATTATTATTAGACTTACCTACCAAAGTAACAACTTATGTAAGTATCACCCTCCCAATGTACTTACCTAGGTACTAATAACATTATTGACAGGATAGATGAAGCAGTTGTATAAGTAGATATCCTCAATTTCTTTTGAATCTAATAGAAAACAAAATCCTATAAGGTAAAATACGAAAGTTTGTGAGTTAGTGAGAGTGTATGTTTGTCTGCGCTTACTCCGTAACGGCTGAACGGATTTGGCTGATACTTGAAATACACATAGTTTATGTCTTGGAATAATACATAGGTTATGGTATGGTATGTTTTGTTTTATGATGGTGTATGGTATGGTAGAATGAATGAGAACACTTACTTAGTTAGTTAAAAAAAAACATAAGCACGACGGTATGGTACGGTATGATCTAGTATCATAGACGTGTAGGTAACAAAATGTCCCCCATAAACCCGAAAGGGGGATATCCCGCCGAAGCACGTATAATACACGTCGTCCTCGTGTATACTTTGACGTGTGCAAAAGTTGAATAGGTACATCATAAATTCGTAATTCATTCATTACCTTACAAAAATTAAAGTAACATTATTAATTAACTTGGAGTTTACACAGATAATTTATTTATTATTAATTTATGAATGAAAAATCGTCGTCGTCAAAAGTCGTTGAAAAAACATTGTTCACCAAGACCTGTGGAATAGCCTCTTTTCGAGTTTACAGGAACATTATGATACGCCACGAATGAAGTGAATACCTACTCTCGAACGCCCTTTGTGAGTAAAATCTAAACGGTTTAAGAGTAGTAGAGTTCTCTGTGATAGAGCTCGTCTGGGGAAGGACTACCACCATACCTATTTCTGCCGCCAAGCAGTAATGCTTGCATTGCTGTGTTCCGGTGTGAAGGGTATGGTTTCCAGTGAAATTACTGGCACATGAGGCTTTCTTAGCCTCAAGGTGGCAACCCGCGAGTGATACCTCTCTGGTATTGCAAGCGTCCATAGGCTGCGGTAACCGCTTACCATCTTGTGGGCCGTACGCTTGGTCGCCACTTCAGTTGTATAAAAAAAAAAAAAACGGCTATAGGTATGGAAAAATGTTGTCGTTTAGATTTTACCCTGTAGATAGTAAAGCAAAAAAAGCAAAAAAAGTATAGCATAGTAGTGCATCAAGTAGTAACATACCTTTAGCATAAAATATTAATATACATAAGTACTTCTTTCAATAAAGTACAAAGCAGTTGGTATAATAGATATGAATGAAAATGTAATAATATAATGGATATAGATGAAAATAATATTCATTTTCTTTGTGAAATTATATAATTACGTAAAAATTAACATATTTATGTTTGTAATTTTCAGATAACAATGTCGAAAAAAAACAAAAAAAACAAAAATTCGGTTGCGTTAAAAGAAAAAAAAGGTTTGAAAAACATATTGAAACGAGCAAGAGAGACAAAAAAGCAAAGGTTTTTTTTTATTTACAATTTATTTGTTATGTACTTTTCGATAATAGTTCGCTGTAGAAGTAGTAGCACTTTGGTGAAACCTTTGTAGTTCAATAAAGATTTCATCAATTTCACTAAAAAAATATAGATCATCATGAGCTTCCCCATTCCTTCTTGGTGTAGTGAGTGCCCAATGCATCTAAAAGCTGTAGTGACCTCCGATCACTTCCAAATTTTTGGAATTTCAGATTTTGTAACATTTCTGTAGAATTATAGGTAAAATTATAAAACGAATGTTCCTTTATAAAATGCTACTTGTATTACAGACTCTTGGCCCCTGATACTGTGAACTCTATAGCCACAGAAAATGTGCGCAGATTGACAAATGAAAACGTCGATAGATTGATTATTCATGAGAACAATGATGAAATGGTTTATGAGAACGACAGTGGATTTATTCACCATAACAATATTGGATTAGTTCAAGAGAAAGATGATGAAATGATCGATAACACGGATGATTATGACACAGTTATTTCGGATGAAGTAATAATAAATTGCATAATACAAGTTGATAGTTATCTGTAATCAGTATATTAAAATCCACTAAGCAAAGGTTTTTTTCGTGTCCTCGATAATATTTTCCAACGTTTAGGTTTCTTCAAGAAACCAACATAATATTGCGTTTTAATAAATACGTTTAATAAATACTCTGTCTATATAAATAGTCTGCGACACAGATGAGGGGTTATTTGATTTTTTGTTTTAGTGTAAAATAACCTTATGAAAGTACAGTAAAACTGTTCTTGTTTATTTATTTTTGCAAGCAAAAAATTCATAATTATTATAAGGTTACCTACTTATTAGAAAAAGAAAATACTCAAGATACAAAATACACAGCGTGTAAAAAAACGACTAGAGATAATTATAAAGTTGTGATCTTATTATGTTGTACTATGTGTATGAAACTAGAAAAAAACGAGAAGGACGTAAACAAGTCAACATTAATTTTTGCGTTTTTTTCCGCTAAATATTTTCAGAATCATGGTCTGATCTTTCACACCGATTAATCTCGGTAGAAGTCTTTTTTTACACCCTGTATAAGTTCATGGTGTAACCTAATGTCCCTCTATGCCCGAAAAGGGGGTATTCACAGTATTCAGGTATAATACCCCCAATGTTATTTCAATTACTTTTTTTTTATACAACTGTAGTGGCAACCATGCGTACAGCCCACAAGATGGTAAGCGGTTACCGCAGCCTATGGACGCTTGCGATACCAGAAGTATCACTCGCGGGTTGCCACCTTGAAGCTAAGATCGAACGCCTCATGTGCCAGTAATTTCACCGGAAACTATACCCTTCACACCAGAACACAGCAATGCGAGCATTACTGCTTGGCGGCAGAAATAGGTATGGTGGTAGTCCTTCCCCGGACGAGCTCTATCACAAAGAAGTCTAATACTCTTTTATGCACTATGACTTTTGAAATTTCAAAGTTTTTCATTCATGAAATGCGTAATGTATGCGTAGGTAAATGAAATGAATACTTACTTACTAATTGGACTTTTTAAATACGATATACTTATTCAACTTTTGCACCGTCAAAGTGTTCACGTGCAAGGGTGGAATACCCCCCTTTCGGGATTATAGGTACATTATGTTACACGTTTTAAATAATTAGATATCATACATCACCATACCAGATTAATTAAATTATTACTAGCATCCGTTCGCGTACCTACCTGGTTTATGTGTTCTTCCAAATCATAAATTATGTCATGTGTATTGTAAAACATTAGTAGGTACTTAGATAATAATCAGTACGATTTTTTTTTATCAAGCGCATCATAAAATAGGTAGGTAGGTAATGAAAAACACTAACTCAAATATTTCATGACCATGACTAAAACTGCACTCTCTCAAGAAATGGACTACCAGCGATTCCAAGCTCTATCACAGTTCCCCGAAAGTTTATATTGCTCCGCTCGCATAGTAAGGCGGCTATAGCACCCGCGCTTTTCAACTGCACTTATTTACTATGCTGCCGCCCTGGCAGGCAGTTGTATACGCTTCAAACTATTTTATCTCGTCTCGTCTCGTCGAGATAAATAGTTTTAGGTAACTACCTAGGTACTTACTGTTAGTGTGATTTCAAATTAGCCGCAAAGTGCCGCGCGGCCACTTTCATCAAGTCACCCTTATTTGTACCTCCAACCACAGAACAGGTATTAGTACTCTCCAACCCCAGCCCTGCTTGTATGGTAGCCGCGCGCTACACGCGCTAATACAATAAAAGTAGGTAGGTATCATGTGCTTGTAATTTCACCGGAAACCATACCCATCGAACTAGAGCACAGACGCGAGCATTACTGCTTGGCAGCAGAAATAGGTACTACAGGGTACTACCTACCTACCTGCCTACCATGTAATGGTTCCTTGAGGACAAAACTGAGAGTAGGTAGGTATACCGTTAAAAAGAGCGTGTGGTCCCCAGTCATAATAATAGGTAAGTAGGTACCTAACCTAGCTAGAGTAGGTACCAAGGTTTTAATAGAAAAAGTAAGTAGGTAGGTACTTACATATATATTTAATATGTATACCTACCTACCTATTTTTATTCACGTCATTATCTGTTCAACAAGTAGAGTTAGGTAGGAACATAAGGGTATGCAGTAGACACCTATTTTTAACATAATCATCCAGTCGACATGACAAAGGATCAAATGTATTTGTCCTTTACTTAGTTGTGTAAGTTACTAACGCACACAACGGTGAGCCGCGCACACATAGAGCCTCGCGTCGCGCGCCCGTAAATACCTAAACTTGACAGCGCTGGATCTTGGAACGGACTCTTAAGTACCTGACGTAGCTCTGTCCCCCACACTAGGTCTCTAAATGAGCCTGAATTGTAGGGTTACAGTGATTCGTTTCGGACTCTCATCACAATAAAATAAACATTATTTTATAATTATTTATGTATACATTAAGCATGAAATTATTCTAATATAAATTATTTTTCGCTTCAAGCTACAAATAATTAAATTGTTTAATGCTCATCGTCAGTCAAACAGCACATTAACCTCAGACGAGCCAAAGTAAATAACATCCACACTTTGAATGTTGACACTTCAATAGAGCTGTCAGTGTCATTGTGACATGTACTAATGTTACATGTTATTGTAATGGTTTTAATAGAACAAAAGCGAGATGCGAGGTTTTCTTTCTAATAGTGAATGAATGAATGAAAATTATTTATTCACATCTTCCTCCGTAGCGAATAAGTCAAAGAAGTCCTTTTGACTTCTTTTCTACTAGTATAAAACAAAGTCGTTTTCCGCAGTCTGTCCTTAGAACTGTACGATAATATCTTATAATCTACGCATTTTCATCAATATATAGAGTTAATTTCAAGAGGAAGATAGCAACCGTGCGAAGCCGGGGCGGGCCGCTAGTCTACAAAACAAAACAGTTTTTATAAAGTTTTTTATATACAGGGTCTTTGATTATTAGTGCACAATATTTAAGGAACAGGTTCCACAAATATATAAAAAAAATAATGTATCTAAGTTTTTCTTTTGTATATTTTCTCTTAAAATCACGAGTAAACCGATTACATATATCTGGTCAATTATTATTTATTATTAATCGCATAATAATAAAATATTCGAGCACGCGAGCCCCGTAGCGTTATAGGGGGTCATTGACACGCGCAGGTCATTGACGCGCGGGTTAATGACATGCGCCACGCGCTCCCCTTTCAATTTTCAACAAGGATAATTAATTAATGACCAGAAAAACATAATCGATTTTTCAGGAAAAATTAAAAAAAAACAGAACATTTTTTTGTGTGTGGAACATATCGCGCACTAGTAATCAAAGACCCTATATGAACCCTTTTGGTCCAACCAAACCATGATGGGTAAATTGTTTTTTTTTATGTCAGCAAGTGACAAAATGAAAATCAAAATCAAAAATTATTTATTCAGTAGAATCACAAGGATCACTTTGAAACGTCTTACAAGCTAGGAAAATTTACACCAGTTCCAACGCGCCCATGCCGTAAAAGAACTGGCAACAACACCGGCTGGGTTCCTATCGCTTTTTTGGCATGACCCTTGCTATTGTTATATGACAAGACAATCAAACACCACGCCTGACTAACCAGCTACGTCACGAGCGCTCCATAAAGGGTAATGAACAGTGATTTAAGTGTATGTCAGAATGATATCATCTCCAAAACGTACCGTGTTACCTAATTAGAGTGTTTCTCGTAAGTGTCTGTGAATTATTTACTTGTCTCGATCGTGACGTAGCTGGCTAAGTTGTTCTCAAAGAAGTTAAGCACTGTTCCGCGTACCATTTGGATGGGTGACCGCCAGTGGCAATTTCAACTGAGTTCCCAAGTTTAAAGACCTATTAGCAACATAAGTGCAATAAAAGATTTGTATTTGTGGTTCGGGGACTTGTTAAGCATTCGGCCCCTGCTTTTTTGAGCTTCGTAAACTGAGCTAATTCACCTTGGAGGCCTTTAGGCGGCCTATTTCCCGTTACCAGAGATGCGGGCACTGAATCACTAGCAGTCTCCGAACAGAAGACCTCGCAAGCAAACACTTGTAAACAGAGCTTTGAAAGTGAGCAACATACTGCATTTTAAGGAAGTTTTACTCATCACGCTGAAGATCCTCATCAGATCTTCACCAAATATCAGACAAACTTAACATTAATACTTACCTTTCAAATAAAATAAAAATCATCGAAAACAAATCATATTACGCGTAGATATCAGGTAGCCCCTTTTTTCCCCTATCAAAAATCCCCGGCGACAATCAAATTTTATAAAGTCATAGAACCTGTATACCAAGTTTCAACCAGATTGGTTGATAAATGCGACCTGTAGGCGAGATTCTCGCTGAGAACACAAACTGACCACCACAAGCATTTTTGGCCAATCTCGAAACTGAGACGCTTTGCTCGCTCAGTTAATAAATACTTACTTGCTTTACCACTGACTTCACTCGTATACTACTAGATCTTCTTTGAGAATCAAATTCTCAATCAAACCATTGGATGGCTCCGACTAACATTTTTTTTTTTTTTTTTTATATGCTGGACAATCCACACAGCATCATCTAGCCCCAAGATAAGCTACTGTTAAATAGAGCTGTGTTATGGTACTAGATGACTGATATATACGTCTTAATACAATACAATACATAGATAGATATTTTTTATTATATATATAGAAAATACCCAGAACACCCGGAACAAATATTTGTAGATCGTACAAACATTTGACCCGAGGCGGGAATCGAACCCGCAACCTCCGCGTCGCAGGCGGACCTGCGCCCGCTGCGCCACATCGATCGTCACATTAACATCATCATTTTATTATTTTAATAATGCTGGACAATCCACACAGCGTCATCTAGCCCCGAGCTAAGCAGAGCTTGTGTTATGTGTACTAGACTATTGCGAAACTTAATACAATACATACATAGATATTTTTTATTATAGGTACTACTTACAAAGAAAATACCCAGAACACCCGGAACAAATATTTGCAGATTTTTTTTTACCGCAGTCTATAGGCGCTTGCAATACTAGAAGTATCACTCACGGGTTACCCTGAGACGTAGATCGAAAGTCTCACGTGCCTGTAATTGAACCGGAAACCATACCCTATGGACCGGAACACGGCAATGCGAACATTACTGTTTGACGGCAGAAATAGGTATCGTAATAGTCCTCCCATATACACAAACATTTGTTACAAGGCGGGAGTCGAACCCGCAAGCTCATGCGTCGCAGGCGGACCTTCTCTCGCAGCGCCACGATGGGAAAAGCTAACACCACGGCATGGCTTTCCAGTTCCCATGCGTATGAATGGGCACAGCTCTCGAGCAACTGGTTTCTGGCATAGAAGAGCTAGGGATAGAGATTGCACGTTTCAGGAAAAGAGAGCTAAGCTATTCATTTAAAAAACGGGTGTTTTCACGTACCGGTATATCGGTGAAGAGGTTCCGACACAGTTACGACTAAATTTCGAGAGTCTTCATTAGGGTTGAGTGATACGGCGCGCTTCCTCCGCGTCGCGATATGCAGTGCAGATTAAATTAAAAAAAAACATTCTGCTGCTTCTGGCACCGCACTTAATTGTTCAAATTTTTGCGTTCTTTCGCCGTGGTTGCTCCATTGACTCTTAAACTGACTTGACTTCTTAAAATTTGATATACAGAACCAAAATAAAAATATACAAGTAGGTACTTATTATAGACATAAATTACTTAAGACTTTTATTTATTGTTTGTTTTTTTTTTCCTTTTTAAATGGCAGTCTGTCTGTTTAGACAATATTGCCAGTGTCAAGTAGTGTCCACGTACACATCAAAGACGAACAAGTTCGAATTTTGAATATGACGAACAACATTTTGAAAGAAATGATGGCGTCCTTTCAAAATTTTCTAAGAGAATCTTCGACCAAATTACAAACCAACATCACCCTTCCATTTCAATCACTTACACTAGTGCTAAGACTACGAGTCGTATTGGTTAAACTGCCACCAAATTTACACAATAAAACTCAAAATAACTCGAGAAAAACAATTAAAATGGGAGGAACATGTCGTACCGGCAAAATGACCGAAGAAACTCCCATTTATTGACTTAAGTATAAATTAAATGGCTTCTGTGACAGTAATTCTTAATGTTTTACAGGTTTTGTGACATTGACAGATAAACGACGTGACTCATACGAGCACTGACTGCTAATGATGATGAAATCAATAATTTGGTAGAGTAGTCTTGAAAGTATTTTCTTATATAAAAATAAATAATTATTTCTTATTTTATAAGAATCCATTCTAAGTAAATTTTAGTGTTGTAAATTTGGCTGCAGCGTCCCTTTTTTCGTATACTTAGAACATTTTTTTTAGTTTATTAGTTTTCAATAAGAGTAGGGTATGTAAATTTATTGACCCAACCCAATGCATAAAATAGGACAGTAAAGTTTCTAACTAGTTCGAGATACTATGGGTTTTATAAAACTATGTGTTTACATAGTTTTATGCCAAATTTGTCATTTGCCAAATTTACAACACTAAAATTTACTTTAATAGAATGGATTCTTCTAAAATAAGAAATAATTATTTCTTTCTAAAATTTACTTAGAATGGATTCTTCTAAAATAAGAAATAATTATTTCTTTTTATATAAGAAAATACTTTCAAGACTACTCTACCAAATTATTGATTTCATCATCATTAACAGTCAGTGCTCGTATGAGTCACGTCGTTTATCTGTCAATGTCACAAAACCTGTAAAACATTAAGAATTACTGTCACAGAAGCCATTTAATTTATACTTAAGTCAATAAATGAGAGTTTCTTCGGTCATTTTGCCGGTACGACATGTTCCTGCTTACTGTTTAGTAATGTGTTAATAAAAACTTGTTATTAAGTACTTTAGACTATGTTGATCACTAACAAGAAGATGGGGAAAATCCGAATGAATCATATATCATAAATCATAAATCTTTATTTGCATGAATGTAGGTAAGTGCATAAACAGGTGTTACAATTTTTAAGTCCTATACATTCTACCATCAAACTGGTGTGCAAATGTCATGTTACAAGTTATATAAATATGTCAAGTTATTATCAGTAGTTTTTAACAACGAAACAAATCGAAGGTGACGAATCTTTTATTAAAATTTGTATTGTATTTTGTATATGTTTATTTAAAATACTTTTAGAGGAGCTACAGCCTGCTAGTTACTTTAATTTTGAGTTTTAATAAATAATAATAAATAAATAAACAATTAAATAAATAATGCTGGACAATCCACACAGCATCATCTAGCCTCAAGGTAAGCTGCTGTTAAACAGAGCTGTGTTATGGGTACTAGATGACTGATATATACTTAATACAATACAATACATAGATATATATATATATTTATTATGTATAGAAAATACCCAGAACACCCGGATCAAATATTTGTAGATCGTACAAACATTTGACCCGAGGCGGGAATCGAACGCAACCTCCGCGTCGTAGGCGGACCTGCGCCCGCTACGCCACATCGGTCGCCAAGTTTTAATGTGCTACACTGTGTTTATGTTAAATAAATAACTTTTAAAACAAAGCAGTAGGTGACGAATCACCCGTAACCTTTAACCCAAACCAAACGAGTCCTTTGTTAAATAACAGATAAATTATAATCTCAGTCTGTTCAGGCTCTGTGTCGTATCTATATTATTAATCTTTGGCCTCCGAGACGCCTAGCGAGCGGCAGCTGTACCAACCAGAGCAGCATAAACGCATGGCGTCCTGACCGGAACGGACGTATTTTCTTTTCATTTCCTTTAGTTTACATACACTCGCAAACTTTTTGCGAGCTTTCCTTTCGGCTGAATAAAAGCAGATGCAACAGTCACTTATTAAAAAAAAACTATTCGGTTGTGACGAGTGTTCCAATTTTAAATGAGCAGTTTGTGTTTAGAGCTTTACAGCAAAGAGTTTTTATTTCGCATTTAGGTGTCGTAAAAGTGTGTGATATTTTGTGGTAGAAATATAGTGTGTTGAAATGAATGGAGTTATCGAAGCCGAAAACAAGGGAATTATAGAAAGGTACGTAAACATGTGGTTTTAAATAGAATTGTAAGCAATGTGCGTTTTCCTTGAAATTATTTAGGTATTTTACAAACTGTAAACAAAGTAAGATATAGCTAGATGTGACTTTTGACATGAATACTCCAAGGGTTATGTCGATTTATTAAAAAAAACTTGACAATTTATTAAGTTAGAGAAACGTCATAAATTATCTTCTTTTAAAATTATACCTAAAATAATATCATATTCTTTTCTTTTTTATTACTTATTATTATTATAGTATCAATAGACCTACTAGGTAAGTTACTTAGGTACACATTAATAAATAAAATAAATAAAATGTTTATTTTCTTCTCACAAATAGGTTTCTTATTGCTAGTCCTGAGTATTTGTACTTTAATTAATATAAAATTAATATCATTAAGCCTGATTTGTGAGAGACTGGTGCCTGAATTAGGTTGTACGCCTGTATAACAGGTCACCAGTGCTCCACTCCACGGTTATTAGGTGACTACTACTGACTTACTTTGTGAGAGACTGGTGCCTGAATTATGTTGAACGCCTGTATAACAGGTCACCAGTGCTCCACTCCACGGTTATTAGGTGACTACTACTGACTTACTTTGTGAGAGACTGGTGCCTGAATTATGTTGAACGCCTGTATAACAGGTCACCAGTGCTCCACTCCACGGTTATTAGGTGACTACTACTGACTTACTTTGTGAGAGACTGGTGCCTGAATTAGGTTGTACGCCTGTATAACAGGTCACCAGTGCTCCACTCCACGGTTATTAGGTGACTACTACTGACTTACTTTGTGAGAGACTGGTGCCTGAATTATGTTGAACGCCTGTATAACAGGTCACCAGTGCTCCACTCCACGGTTATTAGGTGACTACTACTGACTTACTTTGTGAGAGACTGGTGCCTGAATTAGGTTGTACGCCTGTATAACAGGTCACCAGTGTTCCACTCCACGGTTATTAGGTGACTACTACTGACTTACTTTGTGAGAGACTGGTGCCTGAATTAGGTTGTACGCCTGTATAACAGGTCACCAGTGCTCCACTCCACGGTTATTAGGTGACTACTACTGACTTACTTTGTGAGAGACTGGTGCCTGAATTATGTTGTACGCCTGTATAACAGGTCACCAGTGCTCCACTCCACGGTTATTAGGTGACTACTACTGACTTACTAATCACGTAATTATATACGAATTTGCTTTTTAATTAATATACTTTACGTCCTGTTAACCCATTAAATGAATAATAGGAAAATAAATAACATTCCTAATATTTACGTTATGAAAGCGAGTTCCATAAAATACCGGTTGACATAACTAATTTACCCCAAAAAAAGTTTACACGGAAGCTAAAAGTGTTCTTGACTGAAAAATATTTTTATAGTGTAAACAACTTTTTAAACTATAGTGAAAAATAATAATTTAATTTTTAAAACTTGACATTTTTATTATTATATAACTTGACATACTACTAATTAATCATTCTAAATTCTCGTTGTGTTCTTTATAAATTGTATTTTTATTTTAAATTTGTATTTTTGCTGCCGAGTTAAACGGTGAAGTGTGTGACACTTATACTTACGTAAACAATAAGACCTTATGTAACCGTACTTCTAGCAAAATAATTCATTTCATTTCATTTCATTTCATTTCCAATAAGCACTTAAAATTGTAGAGAGATCTCTTCACATTGGAGTATAACCGGTGATACCGGTCTAATTGAATACAGGTATTATAACATACCGGTACTACTACTAAGTACCTACTTGACATAAAATCCATCAATAATACCCATAATTCACTAACTTAATTCATTAATTATTATCTGAGAAACCAATTAGATTCCAATTAACCTGTCAAGGTTGTTGCAATGTTGCAATAACTAATCTTATGTCAATGGGGTTAAGTTCATTTTGTAGTGTAATTCGATTTAGGGTATAAACAGTTTTTTATTCCTTGATACCTACAAAATAATTAAAAGTATTATTAATATTAATATTTTAGAGAGAGAAGATTTGTATTTTATTTTTGTAATACTTTTGTATTTTTGTATGTTACGAAAAAAACTCAAAACTACTTGTCTTATTTCAAAATTTATTACACTATTAGTACGCTACATTAAATGAGTAACATAGGTTATATTTATTACTAGCGATCCGACCCGGCTTTGCACGGGTGCTTAAGTTTTCATTGCACCTATTTCTGCCGCCAAGCAGTAATGCTCGCATTGTTGTGTTCCGGTGTGAAGGGTATGGTTTCCGGTGAAATTACTGGCACATGAGGCTTTCGATCTTAGCCTCAAGGCAACCCGCGAGTGATACCTCTGGTATTGCAAGCGTCCATAGGCTGCGGTAACCGCTTACCATCTTGTGTCTTAAAACTACGAAACTTGGGTTTTGTTTACAAAAATAAAGTTTTGGTATATATATATATATTTTTTTATACAACTGAAGTGGCAACCAAGCGTACAGCCCACAAGATGATAAGCTATTATACCACTGAAGTGGCCACCAAGCGGCCCACTGTCTTGATGGTCAGCGGTTACGCTATGTACGCATGCAACATCATAGATATCACTTGCGTGTTACCATCCTGAGACGTTAGATGATAACTCTCATGTGCCCTTCGAACCGGAACACAGCAATGCGAGATGCTTGGCGGCAGAAATAGGTATGGTGGTAGTCATTCCCGGACGAGCTCTAACACTAAGGACTCTACTACTCTTTTTAAAATCGCATTAATATAGTAGTAAGATAGAATTATGAAATATTTTTTCATAACACATAAATCTAGTGATTCTTGGTCATCATCATGTCTATTTTTACATTCGAGGTATGTATGGCTGCATTGCGTACGTGACTTTACATTCATGAATATTAATCAAACACACATTATCACACTAAATTATAAATACTTAAATCTATTTAACCGAAGATGTATGTATAGTTCTCACAGCGGATCTCGACTAACGTGAAGTTAGTCGTTTTGATGCGCAATGGAGCTTTTTCTAACTAAATTGTCTTTGCGCATCACAAACGGCTAACTTCACGGAAGCCTAGATCCGCTGTGCGAACTATACATTAAAGGAATCTATCAAATTATGATGCTAAAATGACATATTTTGACATTTATTTCCTTACATAGCCATGACAATTTGGACAAATACCTCGTACTTAACTACACTCGTATTTTTTTTACACTTTTTTTTAACATATATTATAAGACTAGTACAGTTCTCTGTGATAGAGCTCGTCCGGGGAAGGACTACCACCATACCTTCCCCGGACGAGTTCTATCACAAAAAAAAACTCTACTACTCATAAGGTATATTTCTTTTTAAATTAGCGTGTTGTCCGCGACTTGGTTCGCGTGAACTTGGGAACTTTCCGTCTGAACAGGAACGTGTATTTTCTATTCTCTTGTTCCATTAAAAAAGTTCCATTGCGCATCAAAACGACTAACTTCACGTTAGTCGAGATCCGCTGTCAGTACTATACTTTGTAACAAAAATCACGAATATCAAGGAAAATGCACAGACATCCTATACTACAAGCCTACTATTACTAGCAGTTCTCCGAACAGTAGACCTCGCAAGCACAAACTTGTAAAGTGAGCGTTGAAAGTTAGCCACATATTGCATTTTGAGGAACTATTTTGCTCATCACGCTGAAGATCCTCATCAGATCTTCACCAAATATCAGACAAACTTAAAGTTAATACTTAGTCAAAGTCAAAGCCAAAAATGATTTATTTCAATAAAATCACAAGGATCATTTTGAACGTTTTAAAGCTAGGTGAATTTACGCCAGTTCCACCTTACCTTTCAAATAAAAATAAAAAAAAAATACTTTTTATCCCGAAAAATGTACTGTTCCTGTGGGATAGCATAAAAACTGCCAAATCTCGGGTGAAGCCGCGCGGGATCTCGTAATAAATATTATCATTCTCTCGGATATTGCAAGCGGTGATCGATTACCATGATATTGGAGTGTCACTGGTTTATCGCGGCATGTCACCATCCGTCCACATATACCACAGACCTATATAGTATATAGACCACAGAACTAGTAGAATGAGTGTATGTACCTCGCGTTCCGAAAAGACGGGCTAAGTAAGGGCTGAGTAACCTCTTTACTCGCCGCGAAACTCAGTCTGCTCCCGACCGGGGGCGGTGTGGTGGTGTGCCAGTGCCTAGAATCGGTTTGCCGCGTGCTTATCGATGCTTTTAAATCATTCATTTTCGCCCGGCTTTTGTTTTTTTTTTTTTTTTTATACTACTGAAGTGGCAACCAAGAGCGGTTACCGCAGCCTATGGACGCTTGCAATACCAGAGGTATCACTTGCGGGTTGCCACCTTGAGGCTAAGATCGAAAGCCTCATGTGCCAGTAATATCACCGGAAACCATACCCTTCATACCGGAACACATCAATGCGAGCATTACTGCTTTGCGGCAGAAATAGGTATGGTGGTAGTCCTTCCCCGGACGAGCTCTATCACAGAGAACTCTACTACTCTTGTTGTTGTTGTTGTCTTGTTGTTTCCCATCACTAAAATACATTTGTGTGTAAAATACAAACACGTCATCATACAAATCAACGAACTATTTCATTCTATTTAAATATAGTTCTGTGGTATAGACTCTATACCTGACTTGGCCAGAGATTGAGCTAAGTTAAGATATTTTAAAATTTTATTTCTATCTTGCGATATTTTCTTTACTTTCGGTAATTACCGATCGATGTGGCGAGGCGTGCGAACGTCCGCCTGCTACCCAGGAGGTTGCGAGTTCGATTCCCGCCTTGGGACAAATGTTTGCACGATCTGCTAACATTTGTTTTGGGTGCTCTGGGTATTTTCAATGTAAAATAAAAAAATATTTATGTATTGTACATTGTATTGTATTTTTAGTATTCAGTCATCTAGTACCCATAACACAAGCTCTGCTTAGCTTGGAGCTAGATGATGCTGTGTGGATTGTCCAGCATTATTTATTTTTTTATTAATTACCTGGTAATAGCACTCTTCAGCAAGATTCCGTTTTGGTGAGTACCATCGCAGTGCCAGATATACTTCTTCCATGCATTATTGTGCAAGTATTTGTGTTAAGTTTCGCAAAGCACTGTAGCAAGATAAATTACTGAGTGACTAGCGCAGTGCAGTGCCACAAAGAAGCTCTAGGCGACACTGCAACCGTCATGAATTTATGATGCGTTATAATGTTTACTTTAACAACTTGTCTATTTTTTTATTATTAACTAGTAGACCCGGCGAAAATTTTTACACCCTGTATATTTTCTCACCGTTTAAACCTTCCCAAAAAAGAAGACCAAAATTAGCCTAATCGGTCCAGCTGTTGTCGAGTTTAAGCAAGACTAACGCACAATCATTTTTATTTATAAGATTTTTTAAGTAGGAAATAAACGTACCTAATGTCCTTCAACACCACGACGTTCGTTAGAGTTCTTTAAAAATAACATTTAGTTAGTAAAATACAGAGTTCATTATTATTTGTTATTATGCTGAGTCGAGATGCTTACATCTGCTAGTGAGATAACCTGAATTGAACTTTTCAATGATGTTATTGAACAAACATGTATAAGTACCTACTTTGTAGCTATAAACATGATAAATAATTTTGAAAAACTGTTCCATTGTGTTTAAAACAAGTTTAAAAGTATCGACTTTATGCAAAAACTAATTATTTTTGGCGATGGTTTAGTATATAGCCATTTTAATATTCACGTATCAATGGTATGCAAAAAATTAATTATTACAGTTTTTAGGTAATGGTTTAATAACAAAAAAAGCCATTTTAATCTTCTCAAAACTCAATAACTGGAACTAACTCAGGCTTGCGGATTTTCAGCGCATTTCTGTCGTTTCCGCGTGCGGAATATGCACAGATATCTCAACACTTGGTGGTAATCACGTAAATTCGGCGTAGACTGGCATACATTCACGTAGTTCATGAATCAGGCCTAAAGATATATCAGGGGGTGTTAGTACCCCATAAAACAGCACTTCGCGACACAGCATAAAGTTCGGGGTGGCTAATGCCCCGGCCTCGCTAATCCCCAAACGTTATCCGACCACTGCAGGGTTTCGCTAAGAGTGAGTAGGGACAGCAAAAATAACCGATTACCGTCAAATTTACCGAAATTTTTACCATCAAATTACCGGAATCGACAGATGCTAACTAGTGCTAAATTAAATAAGTAATGCTAGACAATCCACACAGCGTCATCTAGCCCCAAGCTAAGCAGAGCTTGTGTTATAGGTACTAGATGACTGAAATACTTAATACAATACAATACCTACCTACATAGATATCTAGATATTTTTTTTATACAGAAAATACCCAGATCACCCGGAACAAATATTTGCAGATTGAACAAATATTTGTCCAGAGGATGGAATCGATTCCGGGACTGGATAGTACAGAGGTTAAGATGTCTGTGCATACCGGCTCACCCTGATGAAGACTCGGAAATGAATCGAGCAGTATCGATGGCTGTCAATAAAACGGTACGGCCAATTTCTGGATTTTACAACTAATTATGGACTATATAAGATTGGTTTTCTCCATGAGTTGCTCAGAAGATTTCCCAAGAGGATTTTAGAAATAAATCCCTGTTTAAGCCGTCTCAAATAGATATAAAAGCCAAAGATGGTGAAGTAATGTCCTTAACCTTGCCAACGGTACAACACATCAACACGCTAAACTGGGACTCTAACAGATTATGGGTTACCTTGTTTCACTAGATTCGACAGAGTCTAACATATCCAGAAAGATGGCTAATTTAAGTTGTGTGGATACCTTTTACCGAATAAACCTACTTTACGGTACTAGTTTTTATAGTAGAGCTCTTTGTGATAGAGTTTGTCCGGGGAAGGACTACCGCCACACCTATTTCTGCCGGCAAGCAGTAATGTGTAATTGCTGTGTTCCGGTTTGAAGGGTATGGTACATGTGTACCTAGTACACAATTATCTTTAAATACATAGATACTAGTACTCTTATGTTAGCAGCACTAATTTGCAATGCCTGAAAAGGGCAAATAAGTTCTAAGTGCCATATTACTTTTAAGACCTTCTGTAACACTTATTTATGCAAATAAATATATTGAAACTTGAAACTTGAATCTTGAATGGTTTCCGGTGAAATTACAGGCACATGAGACTTTCCATCTAACGTCTCAGGGTGGTAACACGCAAGTGATATCTATGATGTTGCAAGCGTACATAGGGTACGGCGCTTAGCCATGCTTAGCTTGGGCTGTACGGCCGTAACAAGTATTGTACTGTACCTTAGTTTATTCCTAAAGCAAATTTTTTACTAACAAATATTTAAGTTACGATGTTTTTTTTTTTTTTTTATACAACTGAAGTGGCAACCAAGCGTACGGCCCACAAGATGGTAAGCGGTTACCGCAGCCTATGGTCGCTTGCAATACCAGAGGTATCACTCGCGGGTTGCCACCTTGAGGCTAAGATCGAAAGCCTCATGTGCCAGTAATTTCACCGGAAACCATACCCTTCACACCGGAATACAGCAATGCGAGCATTACTGCTTGGCGGCAGAAATAGGTATGGTGGTAGTCCTTCCCCGGACGAGCTCTATCACAGAGAACTCTACTACTCTTTATTCAAACCTACTAAGGTTTTTGAGATATATCTAAAGAACTCAAAAAAAAATTGGATTTGACCAATTCTATGAGCACTAAATTAGTCCATTATTGAGATTTATTTCTTTCTTTATTTATTTCTTGTGTTATACAAACTTACCTTATTCTATTTAACATTAACTTAATTCAGTACTTATCTATTGCCTGCTACTTAACTGAAGGTTTTATAGTTTAAAAGTAACAAAACAAAACAAGCAAAAACGGAACATCTAACATTACAATGTCAAAAATTATTGAGGTAAGTTTGCAAAGAAGCCATTGTACAGTCAAGCGACTACCCTCCGTACTAGTTTGCACTGTATGACGGCAGGGCGTCGTTGCTCTTCCAAACTAGGCTCTGTGCGATTCACATATTCTACTCACTCATCATCATGACAGCCTTCTAATGTTCCCACTGTTGGGACACTGGCCTACTCTCAGAGAGTGATTAGGTCTTAATCCACCACGCGGACCCAATGCGGATTGGTGGATGGCACATGTCTTTCGAATTTTTAGTTCTTGGACATGCCGGTTTCCTCACGATGTTTTCCTTCACCGTATGAGAGCACTGGCATTGCGCACAGAAATTTTTCGAAACAGAAAAATCCATAGGTGCACGACCGGGTTTGAACCCACGACCTTAGGATTGGAAGGCGGGGTCACTACCACTAGACCACCAGTGCTCTTAGACCACCAGTGCTCTTACTCACTCATAAATCATCTTAATACATTCGCACTGGGAATAAGATCAAATACAAGTAATATGTCAAATTACTCTCTACAATTTATTCTTAAAATTAATACAAGTTTCACTAGTCAAAAACTTCGAACGTCCTTAGAACTCTGTCACCAGAGTTGGCCTGACTCATACGAACTTACTTACTTACTAGTCAAAAAACTCTTAGTGACCATAAAAGAGTCAGTGGTCTCCTATCGATACTTATAGTTCGCACAGCGGATCTAGGCTTCCGTGAAGTTAGCCGTTTGTGATGCGCAAAGACAATTTAGTTTGAAAAAGCTCCATTGCGCATCGAAACGGCTAATTTCACTACGGCCGAGATCCGTTGTGAGAACTATACATTATCTATCGATCAGAGCAATGGTTATTAGGAAGAAACCGGACATCTATATATAGACGAACAGTTACATGCCAAATGGTCGTTGTACGTTTGATGGCTGCTGCATTCCATGCATAATTAACCTTTGTGGCGTAGCGGGTTAGTGGCCGGCTGCGAAAATAAGCAAAAATCAAATGACAGCATTATTAACTGATTTAAAAAAAAAAAGAGGTTATGGATTGTCTTTGGCTATCTTGTCAAAACGACATGGGTCTTCCCATTTTAATTATTTTTCTCGTGTTATTTTAAGTTTTGTTGCGTAATTTTGGTGGCAGTTTATCCAATTTAACTTGTTTACTTAGCACAAGTTTAAGTAATTGAAATGGAGGGGTGATGTTGGTTGGTAATTTAGTCAAAGACTTTCCAGGAGAATTTTGAAAGAAAAGTCATCGTTTCTTTCCAAATTTCGTTTGTTTACGTTGCTAAGCGACAATCAAACTAATACTTGACACTGGCAAAATTGTGGCAAACTAGCCACAGAGGCCTTAGAAGAAAAGAAGAAGAAGAAAAAGAGGTTATAAAATTCTACTGTATGTTTTTGTGTTTGTTACGCGACTCCGCCAAATATTTATTGATTTGATGATAAATTTTTAGTTTGATTGCTAAATACTTCAAAAGTGGTCCTATATTGTGTACACGACCGGTTTCGAACCCACCACCTTAGGAAGGCGCGGGCACTAAACCATCTAATCCGTAGAACTTTGTAGAGCCTCTTACATAATGTAAACAATATTTACTTCGTCACAACAACTTAAGCACATAATTTACATAATGAATACCTATATACACAATAGTATGTTATCAGTTAGCACGTATTATTTACATGAGCCAATCGTTTTACCGTGGTTTTACCAGGAGCCTTATTCGCTATGACCAAACGCGGGCTGGTTACGACATCTGCGTGGAATCGTTGTTGACGAGCCACGTTTTAGGGCTCGTCTGAATGTTTTTTAAAGTCAACCTTTCGATAGCGAAACTATCGCTATTGAAACAACACAGATACGGAAAACAATTTTATAATTTCACACTATGGCACGTATAGAACACGTTACTAAGTTACACGTTATTGGTACGGAATCTTCTAGGTCATAGCGAAAAGGCCCCCAGTTGTAGGTATTTTTATTTACTCAATAATAAATATTGCTGGACTATCCACACAGCATCATCTAGCCCCAAGCTAAGCAGAGCTTGATGTATGAGTACTAATTACTGATATAATTTAATACAATACGATACCTACTTAGGATAGATATATTTTTTTATGCATAGAAATATCCCAGAACACCCGGAACAAATATTTTCAGATCGTACAAATAATATGTAAATATATAAAGGAACAATATTAACCGATTTTCAAAGGAGTTTTTTTACGCAGTATGGAGGCGGGCCCTGGTATTTTGTAGGGGTCTAGATAATTAGATAATCATTAAAGAAACCATTTATCACTGTTTATTTATTTTATTTTGGCTTCTTTCATAATCTAAAGTAAGTTTAGCTTTGTGAAGGAGTGCAACACAATGCAAAACAACATGGCGGGCTTAACGAACAACTGGGTTATTAGGTACTGTCAAAGTCAAGATGCGTCACGATCATTGGCTAATAGCTGTCACGGCGGACCTATAGTGTTCCCGTTTTAAAAAACTCAACACAATAAACATTTTTCCTTAAGAACTTTGTTTGTCTACTTAAAAATAAAATTGTTTGTTAGTCTTATATTTTTTTCCAATTTTTCTATGGTGTTACAAAGACCTAGGCCACTATGAAATTGGTCCTTTAGTCAACTAGCCTATTATAGAGTATTTTTTTTAATTTTCGTCTCAGGATTTTTTTTTATACCGCGTATAGTGGCAACTAAGCGTACGTAGGGCCCACTTGATGGTAAGCGGTTACCGCAGCCACGTTATAATAATAAAAACTTTTATACCAACTGAAAGAAGTGCAGCTGTGGGTGCAACTAGAAATAATGGTTACTGATAGAATACACTTAGACTTGTTTAGATTTTTTCGTAAATTTTACATAAAAAATTAGGTGCATGGTGCATATAACATGTAGGTATTTTCGATGTATAATATAATAAATAAATAAATAATGCTGGACAATCCACACAGCATCATCTAGCCCCAAGATAAACTACTGTTAAACAGAGCTGTGTTATGGTACTAGATGACTGATATATACTTAATACAATACAATACATAGATAGATATTTTTGATTATATATATAAAATACCCAGAACACCCGGAACAAATATTTGTAGATCGTACAAACATTTGACCCGAGGCGGGAATCGAACCCGCAACCTCCGCGTCGCAGGCGGACCTGCGCCCGCTGCGCCACATCGGTCGTCATATATCTATCTATGTATTGTACTTGTATTGTATTAAGTATATCAGTCATCTAGTACCCTTAGCACAGCTGTGCTTAGCTTGGGGCTAGATGATGCTGTGTGGATTGTCCAGCCATTTTGATACTTGAAAGAGAGGGAGAGAGCGCTCGTGACGTAGCTGGCTAAGTTGTACAGATCAACGAAGCTAAGCACTGTTCCGCTTATTCACCATTTGGATGGATGACCGCCATCCAAATGGTGAGTAAGTGGCAAATTCACCTGAGTGCGGAGGACACGGTCCCGGCTTTTTCAAAGTGGTTAGGCCATGACAGAGGCCTTCCTGCGGCCTAAAAACTCTCACCAGAGTTGGCCACTGACTCATACGAATACTTACTAATGATACCACTGGTATTACAAGCTCTAGGCTGCGGTAAAAACCTTCACAAAAACATAATAGCATTGGTTTTTGATTAGCGTATAGTTTTTTACAACCAAATTGTTTTGACGGCTTCGGTGGCGTATTGGGTGAGTGCCGCTTGAGAAACGAAAGGTGTCGGGTTCGATCCCCGCCGCGGAGTCTAATTATAAGCCTACTTTAAACCTCTGTTAGCTAATCTATTCAAATCTATCATCATATTATATCAGATTATTATACAACTAAAGTGGCAACGCCCGCTTGATGGTAAGCAGTTACCGTAGCCTATGTACGCTTTCAACAACAGACATTACTTGCGCGTTGCCACCCTGAGTAGGTTAAAAGTCTCATGTGCTCATGTAATTATTTTTATTCATTATTTTTATAAGGATGGTATATAAATTATATTATTGCTTTTACGACAAACAATGGTCGGTCACCTTTCCATAAAAACATAACTTTAACGATTATTTCATTGCTAGAAAAGCAAAGCAAAGCAAACGAATGAATTACCGTGAAGATTGGCGATTGTAGGAGTTAAAATATCTAACTACATGGATTTAGTTAAACTCTTTTTGTGATAAACTCATTTCAATAAGTACTACAACTGGAAAACGAAGTGTGGTACGGCCCCCACTCGATAGACCGATGACATTAGAGCAGTCGCAGGAAATCGGTGGATGGTGAAGGCTCAAAATCAGTCGTCGTGGCGCTCTTTGAGACCTATGTCCAGCAATGGACGTCTATCAGCTGACAAATGATGATGATGAATTAAGTTTTTTTTATGTCAGCAAGTGACAAGACAATCAAGACGCCCGCCTGATGTTAAGCACCACGCCTGACTATTACAGATGCAGTGCCACCCAAAGCTTAAAGTTTTTAAGCGTTTGCGTGGCACTGCACTGCGCTTATCACCCCGAGCCATTGTTGTTAAGTCTCTTTCGCCCAGTAATTTCACTTGCTACAGTGCCCTTCAAAGCTAAACACAGTGCAGCTTGCACACTACTTGGAGGTAGAATATCTGACACTGCGGTGGTACCCACCAAGACGGACTCTTGCTAATGAGTCCTACCACCAGGTAAAACTACCAACGTACTTCCAACCCTGCCCTGTCCGTGCTTTGAATGAATAAAATGAAATGAAATGAAATGCTTTTATTTGACACACACAAGTACAAAGAACAGACCGAAGAAAGAACATTTTCTATAGAACAATGAAAATACAGGTAGGTAGAGGCAGGTATAGGTCTCACAACGGATCTCGGCCGTAGTGAAATTAGCCGTTTCGATGCGCAATGGAGCTTTTTCAAACTAAATTGTCTTTGCGCATCACAAACGGCTAACTTCACGGAAGCCTAGATCCGCTGTGCGAACTATAACTAAATACATTATTAGTATATAAAACTATAAGTAGGCACAGGCAGCCACCAACTACTTACCAGAAACCAATCAGTCTCTCCATGCAGCGTGCGTCAAACAGGCCGTGTCTCAGCATGAAGCTGTTCCATATTATGAAAATAACATGGGACAGCGCTGGTTTTCAGACATAGCCAAAGAAAGGGCACGTTAAGCTGCCAGTCCCTGCTTTTCCAAAGTTATTAGGCTATGACACGATCTCTATCACAAAGAACAGCACTTAGATAAATATTTAGATATCTTATAATTCGAGGTCACCCACACTATAACCGGTCGCTGCATTGCACAAAAAATAATATAATTTACGGTTACGGGGCCCTATTTAATAGAACACTATAATAACACGAGTCGTTAATCATAATGAAGAACAATTTTTGGTTTAATTTTTTTTTTTTATGTAATTCAGTACAGTGTCCCAGCTGTGGGAACATTAGAAGGCTGTCATGATGATGATGATAATCAGAGGCAAACAGGCTTACGGCCCGCCTGATGGTAAGCGGTTACCGTCGCCTATTCACATCAACAACATCAGAAGTACAGTTGATGCGTTGCCTGCCCTGGATGAATAAATAAATAATGCTGGACAATCCACACAGCATCATCTAGCCCCAAGGTAAGCTGCTGTTAAACAGAGCTGTGTTATGGGTACTAGATGACTGATATACATATATTTAATACAATACAATACATAGATAGATATTTTTTATTATACATAGAAAACACCCGGAACAAATATTTGCAGATCCTACAAACATTTGTCCCAAGGCGGGAATCGAACCCGCAACCTCTGCGTCGCAGGCGGACCTTCGCCCACCGCGCCACATTGGTCATGTACTTAGTTAGGTCATACAATATATTTCAGCAAAAGCATCGTCACATTGTATAGATTTTTTAAATGAACATCACTATAGTTAATATTTAATGAATAATTATATATATATATTCTGAATAATTAAATAAATTACAAAAAAAATACATCTTTTATTATCATAGTTTCATTTTTTAAATCTTATAGCATACCTACTGTCATAAATGAGTAAGCTTTCCTTATATTGTGTTTGTAAAAGTAATTTTACCCAAAACCAGCTGAAACAGCGATCACCTCGTTTCTACACAAGTTTATACTTCGTTAGAACGAGGAGCTCAACGTATCCTCCGGTAGCGGGTCATTTCTTACACACAGTAATACATTACTTGTATTGTATAATAATAACTTAACTGCACCTTACCTACCATTGTTAATATGTTTTATTCGTGTACTATGATGACCATTTTGAAATAAACATTTATCTTATCTTATCTTATCTTTACGGTAGAAGAACTGAGTTGAGAGGTATTTTTACAATTCATTGTTTTTGATGTAATAAAATATAACCGCTACCTGCTTACACCTATACCAAGTACCTAACTAATGGTTAACAAGCGTGTTAGTTAAGTAAATGTAGACTACTTTCTTCGAATTGGTGCCAGACATGGCAACATACAGATTACAGATCGGATTCATGACGTCACGGGGTCAACAACCGATCTCATCGAGCGAAACATCGCTATCGATAGCTCGCACCTACATCACTATAATTATGGATGTAATTACTATGTTTATAAAACATACTAGATGACTGATATATACTTAATACAGGGTGGGCCATGAATTAGTTAACATCCCGCGTAAAACCAAGCGGTGCGACGTGATCTTGGTTTATCGACACGCAAACGTTTGGCCGAATTAGAAATATCACGCACATCTTTACGCCGTATATTGAAATTAGATTTGAAATTACACTCATACAAGATCCAGATAGTGCAGGAATTAAAGCCCAATGATTTAAATTTACGCAAATTGTATGCCGAAACAATGTTGGATCGCTTCCGTAACTTCGACAACCTCTTGTTTTCCGACGAAGCCCATTTTCATCTCAACGGACATGTTAACAAACAAAATTGCAGATACTGGAGCAGCGAAAATCCCAAAACTAAACATCAAACCTCATCAAACATCACCCCCAACCATTCTTTTATTTATTTTATTTTCTCTCCATCCAAAGGTTGTCTGGAAGAAATCGCTTTTAAGCGATAAGACCGCCCATTGTACTCATACTATAAAATGTGTTTTGTTTTTATGTTTTTAATACTGTTAAGGTGTACAATAAAGCATTTTTCATTCATTCATTCATTCATCAAAGACCCCTTCATTCGCCTAAGGTAACTCCTCCGCGTCGCGATATGCACTGCGGGCTGCGGCTCTAGCAGCGCGGCTCGACAGGCGCGCGGGTGGGGGGGAGAGCCGCAGCCCGCAGTGCATATCGCGACGCGGAGGAGGACGCTCGCCGTGTCACTCAACCCTGATGAAGACTCTCGAAATTGAGTCGAAACAGTGATATACCGGTACGTGAAAGCACCCGTTGGTAAAAAATTTATGATAATACTTTTTTATCCTAGTAGTTCCATGATAGAACTATGAATACAAAAACTGTGCTATTTGTTCTACAGAACTATTAATATCTATAGTATTTTTATTTGAAGGGCAATAACTTAAAACTGGTTTGATACAATTTTGATATTCTGTTTCCGGAGATCCGTGATGAGGATCTTCGGAAGCAGAATAACTCAGTAAATTGCTAGCTTTAAAAAAAATGTCCTCTTTTTTTTTACTTTTATACCACTACATTGGCAACGAAGCGTACGGCCCACTTGATGGTCAGCGGTTACCGTAGCCTATGTACATGCAACATCATAGATATCACTTGCTGGTACCACCCTGAGACGTTAGATGGAAAGTCTCATGTGCCTGTAATTTCACCGGTACCATACCCTTCGAACCGGAACACAGCAATGCGAGCATTACTGCAGAAATAGGTACGGTGGTAGTACTTCCCCGGACGAGCTCTCAACAAAGAACTCTGCTACTCTTACGTGGCTACTTCTACGTGCTGCCTAGACCGTAAGTCATGCCTTTATTCATACGGGTTAAAAATGGCCTTTTGAGAAATATTAGCGTTGTATGTTTGACACTATTTGTCGTTAAGTGTTATTTTAAAAATTGCGGATTCTGCTGTCTGCCCGCAGTTCGGTTGTCTACTTCAATATTCAGCGAAGATTCGAGTCACGTCTCCTCGAACCAGGAGCTGGAGTAACCTGGTGACCTCGCGCGACGTACATACCAATCAGAATATACAGGGTCATTCATTATCAACCTGCCAAACTTAAGGGATAGGTTCCACACATAAAAAAAAAATATGTAAGTACCCATAATTTTTATGTATATTTTGTCTCAAAAATCCAAGTATACAAAAAAAAAAAACGTTTTTCTGCTCAATTATTATTTATCATTGTTGGAAATCGAGATAAGTGGCGTAATAATGAAATATTCGAGTATGCGCGCCCCGTAGCGGGTCATTGACACGCACAGGTCAAGGACGCGCGGGTCACTGACACGTGCCGAGCGCTGCCCTTTTGATTTCTAACAAGGATAGCTAATTATTAAGCAGAATTACGTAATTTTTTTTAAATAAAAAAAAAAGTTTAGCTAAAAAAATAGTACATGTATTTTTTTTTTATGTGTGGAACCTATCCTTTAAGTTTGGCAGATTGATAATGAATGCCCCTATATAAAAGCTTCCTTTGACTGACTGACAGATCCCGTGCTTCGGAGGGCACGTTAAGCAGTCGGTCCCGGGTTTTTCAAAGTTGTTAGGCCATGACAGAGGCCTTCGGGCGGCCTAGTAACTGTCATCAGAGTTGTTCACGGAATCATACGATCTTACTTACTTTATAAGCACACATCGGACACTCTCAATAAAATTTATGAAGCAAACACGTCGCAATCGCCACACGCATAGTTTGTGTACGTAAACGGTGCTGTTATATGTGTGAGTGTCATAGTTGTCCTCACTTTATAGCAAGAGCGAGATAGCACACTTTCGTAAACTCGCTCTCGGGGTGGGGTAAGTAAACCGGTGGGAGGTAGGGAGTGGCCATTCTTGGTTGCGGGTTCATATCCGGCTTGAGGTGAAATAATTTTGGGATATTATAATCTGTAATTCTGTACGTAGTAGGTACTAATATCTGTTCTGAGCCATAAGTGCTAAAAAAATGTTTTTTTTTTTATATAAAAAAAGGCTTCCGTGACTGTCTGATAGAGCAACGCACAGCCTAAACCTTATGTCATAGAAACATGTACTTAATTTTTTTTCTTTTTTTTTTATACAACTGAAGTGGCGACCAAGCGTACAGCCCACAAGATGGTAAGCGGTTACCGCAGCCTATGGACGCTTGCAATACCAGAGGTATCACTCGCGGGTTGCCACCTTGAGGCTAAGATCGAAAGCCTCATGGGCCAGTAATTTCACCAGAAACCATACCCTTCACACCGGAACACAGCAATGCGAGCATTACTGCTTGGCGGCAGAAATAGGAATGGTTGTAATCCTTCCCCGGACGAGCTCTATCACAGAGAACTCTACTACTCTCAGATTGTCTTTGGCTATTTTGTCAAAACGACATGGGTCCTCCTATTTTAATTATTTTTCTCGTGTTATTTTAAATTTTATTGCGTAAAATTGGTGGCAATTTATCAAGAGAAGATAAGTTAAGGAATTTTGATAGTTCATAGAGGAGCTGTTAAAAATCCTATACTAATTGACAGCTGGACGATACGTTTACGTTCACGATTGTGAAACGAGTTTTTCTAAGCACACAGTTCCAATTATGGAACCCAGAACAACTTAGCTACAAGATCCACATACAAACGTTGTAATTCATTTTTCCAGTCTCGCGGACAAAGTTTCTTTGAACTATCCTAGAGATTCTGGCAAACAGTCCAATATCATAAAATATGTCCAGGGCCGCAATAGACATTAACATAACACAACAAAACACGATCGTTGTACTGTCCTTGCTTGTTCTGAACACAGAACACTCCACTTCTCATTTCCCCTGGGAGTCGCGCTTTGCAACTTATTTACCTAAACTTGGTACAGACGCAGGTATGTAATAAGGCTTGCCTAAGCTGCTGATCTTGTAAAGGTATCTTATTTACTTGGGGCCGATCACAAAATAATGTACAAGCTATAATATGAGCGTTTTTCCATCAAAATTCACTAGTATTATAAACTTGTATTTTATTTTATGCAATGGACCCAAGGTGGTAGAAATTATCAGTAAGAATCCGTCTTGGTTTGTACCCGTGATATAGATATTTTGCCTCCAAGCAAGCATTGTTTGAATCTCCATAGCCCGTTGAGCTAATTCGAGTTTGGGAATGAGACTAAGTTAGCGACTATGTCTCAGTTCTATATGTCATCACTGACAGTCTCTTAGATGAATTTCGACATGCCAACTGAAAACTACAGTTCCATTTCGCTTCGATAACTGGTAGCATATACCTCTGCCAGCGATTCTTTACACCCCATACTCCACCGCTACAATGGCTGCTACCGTTGATAGGAACAGCTTTGCAGCCGTGACTTGGGGCTGTTTCCAGTTGTCCTATTCATTATGGAGGGTTTGACATAATCACTGCATACATTGTTTCTAATAAATACTTTTGTGTGAACACAGTTATGGGGAAGTCACTGTTTTTCTGTAATACAGTTTATATGTTAAACTAACACAGAAGGCAGAGCTGCACATTTACTTGTAAACATGCTTATTTGAATAAATGAATTTTGTAATTATATTTGTTGGCAGGTAGATTTCGCATACTGAGATTCTCAGAAAAATAAATAAATAATAATCAATAATGCTGGACAATCCACACAGCATCATCTAGCCCCAATGTAAGCTGCTGTTAAACAGAGCTGTGTTATGGGTACTATGACTGATATATATTTAATAAAATACATAGACAGATATTTTTTATTAACTGTAACTATGATCGACACATATGACAAAGCCTGGCGAACAACTGCCCAGGATCGCAAATCCTGGAGGAATGGGAGGGAGGCCTTTGCCCAACACTGGGATCCAGTAGGCTAACAGTATCAGTATCAGTAGTAACTGTAACTATAGAAAATACCCAGAACACACAGAACAAATATTTGTAGATCGTACAAACATTTGACCCGAGGCGGGAATCAAACTCGCAACCTCCGCGTCGCAGGCGGACCTGCGCCCGCTGCGCCACATCGGAAGAAAACGCTGACATTTCGTATTAATTTGTGGTAGGATATACGAGAGTATTTTTTTTAACTTGCCCCTTTTTGACCAATTTAACCACCCTGAATACGGTCCTGGATTAACTCAGTACTGCATGTATTATTCATAGAACATCCGATGAAGTCGAATAACCGTTTGTAAAATCACGATGCAGTTTCTTTGTGGTTTGAAGTCAGATTGCATTGTAACAAGGCTTGGACGAATTATTCATAGGGCAGTATAGTGGCCTGTTTTTTTTTTTATACGACTGAAGTGGCAACCAAGCGTACAGCCCACAAGATGGAAAGCGGTTTCCGCAGCGTATGGACGCTTGCAATACCAGAGGTATCACTCGCGAAATAAATATTTTATTATTCTAAGATCATGCGTGATCAAACGACCAGTTGCTCCGCTACGGGAATCGATCCTGCTACCTGTTTTATCCAGACATATGATATGATACTGATTTCTTGAATTAAGGTCAATGTTATTATTAGCTAAGCAATTCAATTCAGAATTTTCCAATAATTTATAGTAACTTCGTTTTATTATCTTTGAAAGGAAAACCAAATTGAGTTGAAATTGAAAACCTAATTGAAGACCGCGAGTTGGTGGATCGTTTACATTGAGGAGTATCTCTCGGAGATCGAAGGAATCTAATGGGTAAATCAAATATCTCGTATTCCTGCGAATTTACAGGGAGCGTGAAACGTGGAAAACACGGGGTTTGCGCGGGGAGCTGGCGGGGAGCGGGCGGGAAGGTTCCTAAAACGTCCAAGTTATTTACCTAAGGCTCTGACTATACATAAGTGTAACTAGCTTTTTTACAAATATAAATTTCAAACTAAAAAAATGTTTCGGCAGATTGTGGTTGTGCGCGACAATGTAGTTACTGACACGTTTTTATGATTTTTATATAAACTACTGAACCGATTTCGATCAAATTTAAATGGGAATTATTCTATAATATTACCTGTTTGTTCTATCATCAATAGTTTCCACAGCGCATGCGATGAAATACATTTTATGGCATTTTTTTTTACACATTGCGTTACATTATTAAAGTTTTAGTAAGGATCCCTATTATTTTCCAATATAAAGTATAGCCTATATTACTCAGGGATAATGTAGCATTCTAATGGTGAAAGAATTTTTGAAATCAGACTAGTAGTTTTTGAGTTTATTCGTAACAAACAAAAAAAAATACAAACATACAAATCTTCTCTCTTTATAATATTATATTAAATTATATTATATAAGGTTTTTCATTATCAACCTGACAAACTTAAGGGGTAGGTTCCACACATAAAAAAAAAACCGTGAGTGTCAGTGACCCGCGCGTCAATGAACCGCGGGTCAATAACCTGCGCGTCCTTGTCCTGCGCGTGTCCTTGACCCGCTACGGGGCGCGCACACTCGAATATTTCATTATTACGTCGCTTAACTCGATTCCTAATAATTATAAATAATAATTGAGCGGAAAAACAATCGATTTTTTTTGTTTACTTGGGATTTTCAAGACAAAATATACATAAATATATATATATAGATAGGTACCTACTATATATATATTTATTTATGTGGAACCCTTAAGTTTATCAGGTTGATAATGAATGACCCTGTATATTATAATATTATATTATACTAGATGTCCGTCCCAGCTTCGCGCGGGTGCAATGAAACCACGCCCGTGCGGAGCCGGGGCGGGTCGCTAGTAATAAATATTGCCTATGTTACTCAGAGATAATGTAGCATTCTAATAGTGAAAGAGTTTTTGAAATTGGATTAGTAGTTATTGAGTTTATTCGTAATACAAACAAAATTACACCTTTCCTCTGTATAATATTAGTATAGATTAGTATATTATTATAGATGAAACAAAAAAGAACCATTAAAATCAATTCATAATAGGCGGAGAAATCGCGTTACAAACATACAAAAAAAACATACAGTCGAACAGATAACCTTTCTTCTTTGAAGTCGTTTAAAAAATAACTGGAACATGATGAATTAGTAGAATCGGGCCCCTAGTTCAATATTGTTCATTAACCGTTGCATTACTCAGATATTAACAGAAAATAATGAGATAAGGACACTTTGTAATATATCTTGTCTGTCGCGAGAATTTATAGAGGAATACTAGACTCTGTTTAATATACAAGTCTGGGGTGTGAAATTGTAAAATCGTTTTCCGTATGTGTTGTTTCAATAGAGATAGTTTCAATAGAGATAGTTTCGCTATCGATAGGTTGACTTTGATAAACAGTCAGACGAGCCCTAAAACGTGGCTCGTCGACAACGATTCCACGCAGATATCGTAACCAGCCCGCGTTTGGTCATAGCGAATAAGGCTCCTGTTCTTTCGAACCTCGGCGTAAGTGGGCGTAGTGGGGCATTGCTCGGCTGCGATTCAAGAGGTGCGAGTTTAATTCCCGGTGGTATTGGATTCGGTGTTGTGATAGCACACCTCGGACATTCTCAATAAAATGTATGAAGCAAACACGTCGCAATCACCACACGCATAGTTTGTGTACGTAAACAGTGCTGTTGTATGTTTGAGTGTCATGGTTGGCCCCACCCAACCATAGCAAGAGCGAGATAGAAAACTTTCGCTCGAGCTGGCATGCGCGCGCTTGGACCTACACAAAATCAAAATAAACCCCTTAGCCCTTGGCTTCAGTGCCGGCGAAGAGTTGCCGGCAAACTTGCGGCCGGGTGAGGTAAGTAAAACCGGTGGGAGGTAGGGAGGAGCCATTCTGTACTTAGTACTCTGGTCTGTGGTGATAGTATGTCATTCTTGTATTTTTTAAATTATTATATAGGCCTTCGGGCGGCCAACAATGTCTCGGGGTGGTAAGCGCAGTGCAGTGCCACGCAAACACTTAAAAACTTTAAGCTTTGGGTGGCACTGCATCTGTTAAAGTCAGGCGTGGTGCTTAACATCAGGTGGGCGCTTTGATTGTCCTGTCACTTGCTGACATAAAAAAAAAACAAAGCTGGCCACTCGTACAAACTAACTTACTTACTCTTGAGAAAGATGTCGTGCGTCGTGAGTCCACGCTCCGTAACGAAGAGTGCGTCACTCACAAATTACCCTACCATGACGGTACGTACAACAAGTTGTCTATCCAATTACAAATGGATACAGCAATTAAATGTAATTCAGGAATTTCTTTAACTATTCTATGGTGGCCATAAATAAATAAATAAATAATGCTGGACAATCCACACAGGATCATCTAGCCCCAAGGTAAGCTTCTGTTAAACAGAGCTGTGTTATGGGTGACTGATATATACTTAATACAATACATAAATATATATATTTTATTATATATATAAAATACCCGGAACAAATATTTGTAGATCGTGCAAACATTTGACCCGAGGCGGGAATCGAACCCGCAACCTCCGCGTCGCAGGCGGACCTGCGCCCGCTGCGCCACATCGCTCGTCAAAGTTATCTATCCAATTACAAATGGATACAGCAATTAAATGTAATTCAGGAATTTTTTTATGGTGCCCATACATACTACGGTCTATTGGAGAGGTCTACCTGTGCAGGTCACGTCGTCATGGCATAACAACTAGTAGGGCTCAGTTGAAAAAACTGGCGGTCACGCATCTAAATGTTTACTACGCGGAACAGTGCTTAACAAATATTTGTAGATCATGCAAACTTTTTTTCCGAATCAGCAACCTCCAGTTTGTAATGCTGGCATTGCTGTGTTCTTCTTTGAGGTTGCTGGTGAAATTACAGGTATATAGTTATTGTTATTAACTAGTAATTCTGCTAACAGTAGAAATCGCGAGCACAAACTTTTAAAAGTAAGTAAACCGCATTTTTAGAAGCTATTCTGCTCATCACGCCGAATATCCTTATCAGGTTTTTTTTAAAATTAATTTTAACAAAAAATATGCAGCTGTTTTTAACATTTAAAAAGTCCTCAGGGGCTTGTCGTAAATGTATATAATCCTCGTTTACTTACACTAATTATCATTATTTTAACAGTCCTTATTCTTAAGCATATATTTAACAGATATAAATACTTACTCATGATATAAGAATATACTAATACCTATGAAAGTAAAGCTTAAAGCAGGTAGGCAATGTTAAAATAAAGATAAACATAAATTAACATCAGGTCGCACAATGCCGTTGACGATGTGTCAAACCAATTTACCAATATTATAAAAGGCCAAATTAAAGTTCATCATCATGACAGCCTTCTAATGTTCCCACTGCTGGGACACTGGCACACACAAGCAAGAATGATTAAAGGATGGTAGTACCATCCAAATAATATACTCAAACAAACAGGTCAAGCTAAATAAAACCGTTTAAAAGAAGCATCGCGGCACTGAGACACCAGCAAGCTATGAAACTATGACGCATTGTCACAGTCGCGGCATCGCCTACCAAACATTGACGTAAGGTGTTACGTGGGATTGTCTTTGGCTATCTTGTCGACACGGGTCCTCCCATTTTAATTACTTTTCTCGTGTTATATTAAGTTTTATTGCGTGAATTTGGTGGCAGTTTATCAAATTTAACTTGTCTACATAGCACAAGTGTAAGTAATTAAAATGGAGGGGTAATGTTGGTTGGTAATTTAGTCAAAACCTTTCCAAGGGGATTATGAAAGAAAAGTCACCAATTCTTTCCAAATTTCGTTTGTTTACGTTGCTAAGCGACAATCAAACTAATACACTTGACACTGGCAAAATTGTGGCAAATATGCCACAGAGTCCATAAAAAAGAAGAAGAAAAAGGTGTTCGACGGCCGAGATCCGTTGTGAGAACTATACGTACAATGGTTATTTATCTAGCAAGATCGTAAGGGGGTTCGATTTTGTCGGACTAAAGCGATATTATCGTGACGGTTGTCGTACTTGCTTCAGCTTAGGTCCGTGTGCTTTGGTAGGTGTGTACACACTAAAACCGGTGTTAGTATTACTCTGTGGCGGTAGTGCCGGGGCGGGTAAATAAGTCATCTATACTAATATTACTAGCAGAGTTCGCCGAACAGTAGAAATCGCAAGCACAAACTTGTAAAGTGAGCTTTGAAAGTGAGCAACATACTGCATTTTGAGGAACTATTCTGCTCATCGCGCTGAAGATCCTCATGAGATCTTCACCAAATATCAGACAAACTTTAAGTTAAAACTTACCTTTCAAATGAAATAAAAATCATCGAAATCAAATCACATTAGGCGGAGATATTCAGCAGCCTTCTTTTTACCCTTTTTTACGCCCCCTATCGAAAATCCCCGACGACAATCAACTTTTATAAAGTCATAGAACCTGTATACCAAGTTTCAACCAGATTGGTTGAAAAATGCGACCTGTAGGCGAGAACAAAAGAATAAAAAGTCCGGACAAACTGACATCTAAAAGCATTTTTGTCCAATCTCGAAACTGAGACGCTTCGCTCGCTCGCTCAATAAAGAGAGAAGATTTGTATTTTTGTTTGTTACGAATAAACTCAAAAACTACTGGTCCGATTTCAAATATTCTTTCACCATTAGAACGCTACATTATCCCTGAATAACATAGGCTATATTTATTACTAGCGACCCGCTCTGGCTTCGCACGGGTGCGGTTTTGTTGCACCAGTGCGAAGCTGGGGCAAATCGGCCCCAGCTAGATATTTAGAGGTCTATTACACACTTCCGGATATTGACAGCTTTAGACGTGACGCTTTAGGTGTGTAGGCAGCTTTAGCTGGCTAGGCTGTTCTTGACAGAGTGCTTAGCTCGAAAAACTCGCTTAACAATCGTTTTTTTCTTCTTTTATACAACTGTAATGGCAACCAAGCGTACGGCCCACAAGATAGTAAGCGGTTACCGCAGCCTATGGACGCTTGCAATACCAGAGGTATCACTAGCGGGTTGCCACCTTGAGGCTAAGATCGAAAGCCTCATGTGCCAATAATTTCACCGGAAACCATACCCTTCACACCGGAACACAGCAATGCGAGCATTACTGCTTGATGGCAGAAATAGGTATGGTGGTAGTTCATCCCCGGACGAGCTCTATCACAAAGAAATCTACTACTCTTTGCCTTGAGAGCTATCACGCTATAGCGGTGTGCCTTGTCACATACAGTTCATACATTGCAACGTCACCTGGTGGTAGGACTCTTCAGCAAGAGTCCGTCTTGGTGGGTACCACCGCAGTGTCAGATATTCTGCCTCCAAGCAGTAGTGTGCAAGCTACACTGTGTTTGGCTTTGAAGGGCACTGTAGCAAGTGAAATTACTGGGCGAAAGAGACTTAACAACAATGTCTCGTGGTGATAAGCGCAGTGCAGTGCCACGCAAACACTTGAAAACTTTAAGCTTTGGGTGGCACTGCTGTAATAGTCAGGCGTGGTGCTTAACATCAGGTGGGCGCCTTGGTTGTCTTGTCACTTGCTGACATCAAAATAAAAAAAATGTTATTGAACGCGCACGTCTACGCTTACTCGTACGCATGCGCAGGCGGTGTGAGTGTGACTAGCTACTTATTTGTTACCGACGTAATTTGAACTACGATATTTGCCGCGATTAATGATTATCGTTTTTCGTTTTCAAGAATAGACCCTTAATCATGAATTTATACAAAAAGTATACGTAGGATGAACTAATGCCCATAAATTGAATAGAAAAATTCATTGATCGTCCCAGGGTTTAAACCCACGCCCTCCGTATTAAAAGTCAGAGTTCATCCCAATTACCCTTTATTCTAAGATGGGTGGTCTAGTGATCTTTTATAACTACGACACTTGAGTTTTGTTTACTAAAATAACGTTTATAAGATTAATATAATGATTCAAGATTCAAGATTCAAGATATTTATTTGCACAAATAAGTGTTACAAAAGGTCTTAAAAGTAATATGGCACTTAGACCTTATTTGCCCTTTTCAGGCATTGCAAATTATATGTAGGCTATGCTGGGCGCTAAGCTGCTTACATAAGAGTACCTAACTTATTATAATACCTAACATTCGGATGGGTTAACATTACTTACATTCAAAGAATAACTAAAAGGTATTAAATAGGTAGTCACTTAGTATTGGGGTAATAAAAATATGATAAGTGTAGTCTTTAAAAAACAAAGTTTGACTTTGATGCGGCATGGTACGAGATTCCATAGACTTAGAGCATACATATGGATAGATTCAGGCGTTACTTGCGGAAATCCAGGATAAAAAACAGACGAGCAGTAATGCTCGCATTGCTGTGTTCCGGTGTGAAGGGTATGGTTTCCGGTGAAATTACTGGCACATGAGGCTTTCGATCTTAGCCTCAAGTTGGCAACCCGCGAGTGATACCTCTGGTATTGCAAGCGTCCATAGGCTGCGGTAACCGCTTACCATCTTGTGGGCCGTACGCTTGGTTGCCAATTCAGTAGTATAAAAAAAAAAAAAAAAAAGACGAAAAATCTCTAGTACTATTCCGCTTAACCTTTTAACTAATGAGGTCACACAGTTACCACAGTTAACTTCTACTACTACTCCGTACGTTGCTAATGTTGGCTAATGTTGGCCCAGCATTTTGGCACAATGTGAACAGTCGGCATGATATTACATCCGTTAAGGCGCGTGGACGGCGCGTGGACGGCGCGCGGAAGGCGCGTAGGTAGCGCGTTGACGTCCAGTTATCATAATAAAGGTGCTAAAAAGAATAATTTAATTGATATAACCAGTTAATCGAGGTCAACTCCAAAAACGTCTTGAAGGTTAGGTACTTAAGTTGTCCTTTCATTCGATTGTTTAAATTCAAAAGCTATAAAATCCGATTGCGGTATCCTTAATGATACTTGTTTCGTCCATAATTATTGTCAATTTAAATATTTAAAGCTATTCATTTTTAAAAAACGATGTTATCGTCGTGGTGGTAGGACTCTTCAGCAAGAGTCCGTCTTGGTGGGTAGCACCGCAGATATTCTACCTCCAAGCAAGTAACATAGAACAGATATTGGTACTACGTACAGAATGGCCACTCCCTACCTCCCACCGGTTTTACTTACCCCACCCTGGTCGCGAGTTTGCCGGCACTTTTCGCCGGTACTGAAGCTAAGGGCTAAGGCACGCGTTTATTTTAATTTTGTGTAGGTCCAAACGCGCATGCCAGCGCGAGCGAAAGTGTGCTATCTCGCTCTTGCTTAAGTGGGTGGGGACAACCATGACACTCACACCTTGTTTAGTGCATATAGCTTCGCAGAAGAGTATGGGAATTTTATTAATGTAAGCTGCAATAGAGTACATTCATCATCATGACAGCCTCCTAATGTTCCCACTGCTGGGACACTGGCCTACTCTCAGGCGAGAGTGATTGGGTCTTTATCCACCACGCGGACCCAATGCGGATTGGTGGATGGCACATGTCTTTCGAATTAGTTCTTGGACATGCCATTCCTCACGATGTTTTCCTTCACCGTATGAGAGCGCTGGCTTTGCGCACATACATTTTTCGAACAGAAAAATCCATTGGTGCACGACTAAGTTTAAACCCACGACCATAGGGTCGGAAGACGGGGTCCACTAGACCACCGGTGCTCTTAAGAGTCCATTGCGTAGTTTAAAAGATTTAAGCGTACATTATACACATAGACAGAGGAACAGAGTGTTGTCGAGTTATAGAAAACAAACATTCAAACGTCGAAACTTTCGTATTAATAATATTAGTGTGATAGTGTGATATGATAGTTTGATAGTGTGATATGATATGACCATAGTAAAGAAAGAGGAAAGCTGTGGAGGGTAGGAGCAATAGTTTGAGCATCCGAGCAATGAAATCTCCTACAAAGGAGAGCGTTCCTTTGTAGACTTCCAACTCATAATTTGTTAAACATTCACAAAGGGAGCGTTTGTTCAGGCCCAGAGATAATTAGTTGTCTTTAAGTTTTGCTTTTCTAGGAAACGGTTTCTGCTTTAATACGGACGTACAGCGTCAAATTGATATGAGCAGTCAGGATGATCAAAATTATCTAAGCAAACTAAAATACAAATACATAATTCATTTATTCAAATAAAAGCATGTTTACAAGTAAATGTGCAGCTCTGCCTTCTGTGTATTTTAACATATAAACTGTATTACAGAAAAACAGTGACTTCCCCATAACTGTGCTCACACACATGTATTTATTTGGAACAATGTTTTTATGTATGACTTGTGTTTTAAATGTTAACAACTAAAAATAATTTGTAAAAATAATTTAGGTAACTAGATACTACAGTCGAAACGAATGGGTACATAACTTATTTTAAAAATATATTAAACTAGGTAACTAATTTGATCCCACGAATTTGATCCGATCAAAAATAATTAACATAAACTACCATTTAACATTTTTTCGTTTTATATTTCTACATTTAACAAAGCTCGTAAATTCTTTTGAGTGAATACTTTTCAAGTGTGTGTCATAGATAAGTATTATGATTGACTGCTAATATTAATATGAAACAATGAGTAGTAAGATATTTTGGATAACATGGATGCTTACAACAATATGATGCTTCGAACTGCGTCTATCAAATTGCTTTTATGTATTTCAGATCATTTTGACTACTCTAGACGCTCAATCAATTTGACGCTGACTGAACTTTTAGATCAATCTAATTTAACACATTTTTACTTCTACCACCTCTACCATTTTGACCTACTACAGTCGCTAAGGTACTGTCAAAGTGAACCTTTTAATTTTATTGAGTAAAACTAATTTGAATTTGAATTCCAATTCTTCCCACTGTCCCCATTAATGGGGTCAAAATCATGGGGACATATGGAATACACGAATTTTTTGAGTCACCATGCCGTAGAGTTCAAGCACATTTTTTCTCAAGCATTTTTGTGATTTATAAGCTTTGTAAGATAGTTTTCTTTTATTTTGCCAAATTATTAAATAAAATTTTGCATGTTTTTATTGGTACAGACTATACGATTCCGACGTTTTGTTTACCAAGTCCAACCTTATCTCGTATCAACTAAGTTTTCGTAGTCTTTTATCTATCTGTCTCGCTCACACTTGTGAAACTTACGCAGCGCGTTGTGATGTGCGCAATAGTAATTTTTGTAAAGTGGCACATAGTTTAAAGTTCAAGTGTACTCACTATCGAAAATAGACTTTATCTGTGTTGATTACGGCTTACAGTTGTTTTTGTATAACCTTGGCAATACCTAGCATTTACTTTTAGTTGATTAAACTGGTTTTTTTAGGTAGAACCTGTTGTAGACTAGTGAAACCGCGACTTTGTCCTCGTTTGTCTGTTGATTTTCTTTTCATTGATTGAAAGCTAGCATTGCGCACATAGATTTGTCCATAAAGTAAGTAAGTTTGTATGATAATTTTATCAATTAGGCAATTTAGGCGTTACTTTGCGGAAATCCATTACAAGATAAAAAACAGACGAAAATTCTCTAGTACTATTCCGCTTAACCTTTTAACTAATGAGGTCACACAGTTACCACAGTTAACTTCAAAAGAAAAATATCGACACGTGTTTCATCCCTCCACGGGACATCTTCAGGACCATCGACTAGTTCTCCGCCAGACGTGTTGCTCCGTCGAGCGCTGGAGGCTCCAGCGTGCCGTGGAGGGATGAAACACGTGTCGATATTTTTCTTCTGAGGTTAACTGTGGTAACTGTGTGACCTCATTAGTTAAAAGGTTAAGCGGAATAGTACTAGACAATTTTCGTCTGTTTTTTATTAAGTTTGTATTAGTCAGTGGCCAACACTGGGACGGAGTTAATAGGGCACCTGAAGGCCTTCGTGACGGCCTAACAACTTGAAAAAAACGGGACCGACTGCATCATCTATCCATACACGACTGGGTTCAAACCCACGATCGATCTAAAGACTGATCACTGAACTGACATCTCAGATCATGACAACAACAAAATAAAATAACCACAGAACTATAATATTTAGGTAGAATGAGTGAGTGTATGTCACGCGCGTGCCGAAAAGACGGGCTAAGTAAGGGCTGAGAACCTCTTTACTCGCCGCGAAACTCAGTCTGCTCCCAACCGTGGGCGGTGTGCTGTGCGAGTGCCTAGAATCGGTTTGCCGCGTGCTTATAGATGCTTTTAAATCATTCATTTTCACGCGGCTTATTCACTAAAATACATTTGTGTGTAAAATAAAAATACGCAAAATGTTACACGCTCGGTTTCCATACAAATCGACGAACTCTTTCATTCTACTTAAATATAGTTCTGTGGGTATAATATTCAAGACATTTTACAACAATTCAAACATCTGCTTCGCTCGCTAATGTATTATTCAGACGTATGTCGTATGTTTGTTGACACACCTCCCGCTGGTAAACAGTGACCGTCCTTGTGTAAACAGATCTAATACCTACCTATTATCATACACACGTCTGTTAACACAATCATTTACATGAGTCTAAGTATAAGAGCAAGACCATAATGTCGTGGGTTTGAACCCGGTCGTGTTTTTCTTTATGTCAATAAGAGACAAGACAAAGACGCCCGCCTGATGTTTAGCACCACGCCTGACTATAACAGATGCAGTGCCACCCAAAGCTTAAAGTTTTTAAGTGTTTGCGTGGCACTGCACTGTGCTTATCACTAAGTCTCTTTCGCCCAGTAATTTCACTTGCTACAGTGCCCTTCAAACCTAAACACAGTAATGCACTACTGCTTGGAGGTGTACTATTGGATTTTCTATTCGTAAAATGTATGTGCGCAACGCCAGTGCTCTCATACAGTAAAGGAACACCTTTGGTATTAAAGGGTCTATATACACAAAACAGATATTAGAACTATGTACAGAATGACCACTGCCTAACTCCCGATGCCGAGTTTAATTGGATCTAAATAATCCCAGTTTTTTTTTTCTCTTGTTATCTAGTTTAAGTATCTTTAGTTTAATTAACAACTTTGTAAATATTACCGATTGGGCGGTGTGGTCGCTCAGCGACAAAGCCTTTAAAAAAAAAGAAAAAAAAACCAGTAATATTATGATATTACATTAGATGATGCTGTGTGGATTGTCCAGCATTATTTATTTATTTATTTATTCTATATGGGAAAATTGTAATGTTTAGATGTTTGATGTTTGTTCCTTATAACTCGAAAACCACTGAACCAATTTGGCTGTTTTTTTTTTATACAGCTGAAGTGGCAACCAAGTTTACGGCCCACAAGATGGTAAGCGGTTACCACAGCCTATGGTCGCTTGCAATACCAGAGGTATCACTCGCAGCCTAGATCCGCTGTGCGAACTATACCAAACTACAAATTGACAGCTGAACGATACGGTTACGATTACAATTAATTGTGAGATTCAGGCGTCACTTTGCGGAAATCCATTATTAAGATAAAAACCGATGAAAAATCTCTAATACTATTCCGCTTAACTTCGTTCGTTCATTCGTTCGTTCGTATGAGTCAGTGGCCAACTCTGGTGACAGAGTTTCTTGCCGCCCGAAGGCCTCTGTCATGGCCTAACAACTTTGAAAAAGCCGGGACCGACGGCTTAACGTGCCCTCCGAAGCAGGGCAGCGCTCAGTTGAAATTGCCACTGGCGGTCACCCATCCAAATGATGACCCCGCGGAACAGTGCTTAACTTCGTTGATCTGTTACGAACAACTTAGCCAGCTACGTCACGAGCGCTCCACTCAACTAAGCTAGCGGCAGTACTAGAGATTTTTCATCTGTTTTTTAACGTTTACGATTTTAAACGAGTTTTTTGTGATGAGCCCTCAGGTCTTAGTATAAAACTGTCTAAGACTGTATCGACAAGTGGAGTTTTAAACAGTTTTGAATATAAAGTTTCAATTCCTACTGGTCTTTGAAAACTTGATAAAGGGGTCACGGGTTTAAAGTTTGAGAAGCACAGAACACTTTTGAAGATATTTAAATAATATAATGCGACGCTCCAATAAAATGTAGTTTGCTTTTTAGTTTTCTATTTCAAAGACTCTTGTTGACTCTTGTTGACTGAACCACTAAGTATTTGATTATTTTTAATAATGAATACTCATCAAGTGTAGCGTGTATTGCTAAAGAACTTTGCTCTTAATTATTTTTTCGCCCTTTTTTTACTTCATCGTGACAGCCTTCTAATGTTCCCACTGCTGGGACACTGGCCTACTTTCAGGCGAGAGTGATTGGGTCTTAATCCACCACGCAGACCCAATGCGGATTGGTGGATGGCACATGTCGTTCGAATTTTTAGTTCTTGGACATGCCGGTTTCCTCACGATGTTTTCCTTCACCGTACAAGAGCACTGGCATTGCGCACATACATTTTTCGGACAGAAAAATCCATTGGTGCACGAGGGGTTTGAACCCACGACCTTAGGATCGGAAGGCGGGGTCACTACCACTAGACCACCGGTGCTCTCTTTTTTTACTTACCTACTTATATACTTGGCATGAGTCTCACCTAGTTCTATTGGCACCACACTGAAGCTTTATGATGAAGAGGGATCATCAAAAAGCTAGGAACCCAGCCGAGTTTGTTGCCAGATTCTTCTAGGCTGGGGCGCGTGGAACTGAACGTAAATTCTAGCTCATAATGATCCCTGTGATAATATATTATTGATTATAGAGATTTATTACTTTAAATTGCTTTACTCTATTACTTTAATATCGAAATTTATTTTATTGCGTTGCTGACTTACTTACTGGCTGACAATCAGTCTTACTTTAAGGAAAACATCGCGAAAAAACCGGCATGTCCAAGAACTAAAAAAAAACCATCCACTAATTTTTATTTTCATAGGGCATGTGTATGATTTTAAAATCAAAATCAAATCCATTAATTTCAAAAAAAAACATATATGACACAACACTCTCTCTCGAGAGTGGACCAAAATCGCTAACATGATGATGATAGTTTGAAAGTAGGTCCTATCACTACGGTCGTAATTCCACCCCCCACCCCTCAAGCTACAAGCTAAACGTAATGCTAATAAACCCTCAGAGAACTTGGAGGCTCATCCTCAAATTAAAGGCAAAGACAACAGTGGCCCGAGCACCAGTTTCTAACCCTCTCGAATGACTGGCGATATTACTAATTCATATAACAAAATTTAAATTTAAAACTACAATTATGGGGATCTTCAAAAAGTGAGTTTTTAAATTTTTATGGGTCGACAATTGGACCTACACATAAAAAAAAACTTTTTGGTTCCCGTGGGATAAATAACACTATATTAATTATATTTTAAATCGTTAAATAAGCATTTAGTTGGTTACCTAATTCGAATATGTAACCCATGCTTCGGGTACTGCGTAGCCTCGAAAAGTAAATAACCTTTTGTATGCAAAAACCTATACCAACTGTTATATCTACTGTGGTGCACAAACAGTAGGCTTAATATTGATAAAGGTTCATTCAGACATACGTGAAAACCGCGTTCGCGAGCAAAACCCGTGCTACATTTGTTTTAATAACCGTCTAAACTTTGAACAAATACCAAATGATGCCGTTTCAGGACGCGGTATTTAGTTTTTGATCTCCGATTGTAAAACCATTTAGTAAACGACGTCAAAAAGCCTGGTTCAGCACCCGTGCGAAGCCGGGGCGGGTCGCTAGTTCATTATAAAATAAACCGTAAAACACAAGATATCAGACCTATGAAAACAAAACAGTACGCGTCCTGCGTATGAAAATAATATTTAAATGAAAAAATCTTGTCATTAACTCTGACAGTGGCATTCGGACGCGTGAGGTCTTCGGGAAGTGAGAGAAACGTGTTTAGTTCTCTCTCTGTGGTCGGTACTTCATGACTGAAGGTCGTGATCACAATGACGACTTTGTTGTGCTAGACTGAACGGCTTGTTTCCAGCGAGTCCGGTTGGCGGCCGAGCAATGGCGGTATGAAGAGGCTACAGGGGCCTGGAGGTCTAAATAACTCCAAAATATCTGGTGCAGAAGGCAACGGGAAACCACTGCAACTAATTCCCTAGAAAAACACAATGAAAATGTCAAATATGAGCAGAGGTTTAGTTCGCGCGAATGGTATAGATATTACTTCATACTACTCCCAAAATTATTGCAAACGATAGAAAAACGGGAGTTTTCTCTTACCGATCATGTCCGTGTCACCGACAATGTTTAGACTAGATTACGAGAGTCTTTCTAACATACGGTACGCAAAAATTCTCGTTTTCCCATAATAAAGTAAGTCTATAATGAGAGTTCGCTATTAGCTCGTCTATCTACTAATACCGGATCTCGACCGGTAGTACTAATAACGCTTAAGCATGAGACTTTTGATATGTATACCTCTGGTACCTACTGTTGCGTTCATAAGCGTGCAGTCTACCTGATGGTAACAGGTTACCTTGTATGCCATCTAATTTTTAAAAACAAGCACATATTGATTCCTCACAGTGATACTAAAGAATGGAACTCGTTGCCAGCGTCTGTTTTTCCGGACCATTAATTTAGGAGTCTTCCAAGCTAAAGTGAATAGTTTCTTTCTAGACAAGCGTGCTCCATCATCAAACACTCACTTACCATCAGGTGCGGGGTGGTGGTCAAACGCTTGTCTATACCAACCCATATAAAAAAGTATTTAGATAACCTACTCACGTGAGTTGCCGAATGCCCTCCTGTAAGATCCACTACTGAAATATTAAACTCCTGTACTGCGCACTCTGTCGTGGATCTGAGTTCCTCGTTATGAGGTTACGAGTCCACAGGTTGTACAGAATAGCTGGTTAACTCAATTAAAATCGATATTTTATTGTAACATGGTGGATATAGGTTTGTGTCAAAATCTTTGAAAACCCCCTATAAAGGGGATTTTGAGAATTTTCGTGTCAAAATACCCTTTGTAGCTACAAGCTCAGTCTAAAAGGAATTTTGACAAAACAAAAATCACAAAATCCCCTTTGAAAAGAAAATGTCATGTAGGTACTATTCTGTGAAAACATGCCCTTAATTCAATTGAGCGCTCCCGTACTTCGGAGGGCACGTTAAGCATTCGGTCCTGGCTTTTTCAAAGTTGTTAGACTTTGCGGCCTAGAAACTCTACCACCAGAGTTGGCCACAGACTCATACAAACTTACTTTACTTTATGTCCATAATCATTTAGAACCAGTCCTAGGATGCTGTACATCTGCACTTCACACATCCAATGTGGGCAACAAGAGTAACTCATTCAAGGAACATACTAAAGATTACTGTAAAATATAAAAGTGTTTAAAACTAGTTTAGGAACTGTTTATAACAACAAAGTTGCAATTTGTAAATTCACAACGCAAGCTGCCTCGTTCTAATTTCAAAAATAGAAGAAAAATTTAAAAGAGGTATTTCATAAAAGTTTTTACTTTCGCAACGTGTTCGTTAACTGGCTGTTTGTAGAAATATTTAAAAGAGGTTTTTAAAAAAGTTTTTACTCTCGCAACGTGTTCGATTACTCACTGGTTGTTTGTTTATAAGCTACGACTCCACGTTACGAATTGAAAATTTTAATAAAGTAATTTCATTTTCCTAGTGGAATATTTTATTATCATTGTTTGGGCCGGTCACGTTATTATTCCCTTTGCAGAAATATGGACATGTTATTGCTTTTCATTATAAATTGGGGGCTTGTCATTTACAAACAACAGACAGGATTACAGTAGATTATAATGGAAGAATGGGAAATGTTCAAAGCTTTAATTATATTATTTGTATTTAAAATATAATTGTTTGATTAACAAAAACCGATTTCAAACTAAAAAAAACTATGCATTGTAGTGATATGAGAGAATGAAAGTAGTTACAGACACGTTTTTTAAGATTTATTCAAAAATTACGATAAAACCTCTCAATAAAAAAAACATACCTATTTCTGCCGCCAAGCAGTAATGCTCGCATTGCTGTGTTCCGGTGTGAAGGGTATGGTTTCCGGTGAAATTACTGGCACATGAGGCTTTCGATCTTAGCCTCAAGGTGGCAACCCGCGAGATATACCTCTGGTATTGCAAGCGTCCATAGGCTGCGGTAACCGCTTACCATCTTGTGGGCCGTACGCTTGGTTGCCACTTCAGTTGTATAAAAAAAAAAAAAAAAAAAACATCAAAATCAATTCATATTCGGTACACAAATCGCGTATTAAGTACAGTCAAAAGAAGAAAAGCCTTTTTTTTTATTGACAGACTTAGGTCCTTTTTGGTTTACCATCGTCGGTCAATAAAAAAACTGGCTTTCAAATAAATATAATATCTAAACTTCAAACACTCGCAGGATATTTTCTGTGAGGCCAGCCCCTTACCGTTTCAGCTGTCAGTCCGTCAGTCCGTCAGTCAGCGACACGCAACGATATCTTAGACGTTAAGTTTAAAATAATAATTTATATTTCAAAGAAACTTATTTATTATTGACGACCGATGTGGCGCAGCGGGCGCAGGTCCGCCTGCGACGCAGAGGTTGCGGGTTCGATTCCCGCCTCGAGACAAATGTTTGTACGATCTACAAATATTTGTTCCGGGTGTTCTGGGTATTTTCTATATATAATAAAAAATATCTATCTATGTATTGTATTGTATTAAATATATATCAGTCATCTAGTACCCATAATACAGCTCTGTTTAACAGCAGCTTACCTTGGGGCTAGATGATGATGTGTGGATTGTCCAGCATTATTTATTTATTTATTTATTTATAGTACCTAAGTTACCTTTTAAGAGTAATAGAGTTCTTTGTGATAGAGCTCGTCCGGGGAAGGACTACCACCATACCTATTTCTGCCGCCAAGCAGTAATGCTCGCATTGCTGTGTTCCGGTGTGAAGGGTATGGTTTCCGGTGAAATTACTGGCACATGAGGCTTTCAATCTTAGCCTCAAGGTGGCAACCCGCGAGTGCTACCTCTGGTATTGCAAGCGTCCATAGGCTGCGGTAACCGCTTACCATCTTGTGGGCCGTACGCTTGGTTTACACTTCAGTTGTATAAAAAAAAAAAAAACCTACATAGCTAGCTACTAACCTACACGACGACGCGACGTACAAAATGTAGTTCTCGAACAGAAAGGTACAGTTAACGGATATTGCTGTGGCACATTTTGCAATGTATTATGAACAAGGCACAGAAATAGATACTAAAATAAAATATTTGTAGATGTGTCAATTACGCTATAACGGCTGAACCGATATTGGTCGTATATTAGAATAGTAATAGTTCTGAGCCCGGAATAACGTATAAGCGACTTTTTATTTAGGTACCATGCGAGCAAAGCCGCGGGCAGAGATGCGAGTAGAAATATTTGCTTGGTCTAGGTGTTTTTATGTATTTACGAAAATTATGTATTCAACTGGTTCCAAGAACTTTATATATGGTTTTCAAAGTACAAGCTTCGCATAAATAACATTGTATTAGTAGCTGCCAATATATTTATTTATTAATTAAAACCTATTAAAACTACTGAGCACCGGTGGTCTTGTGGTAGTGACCCCGCCTTCCGATCCTAAGGTCGTGGGTTCAAACCCGGTCGTGCACCAATGGATTTTTCCGTTCGAAAAATTTATGTGCGCAATGCCAGTGCTCTCATACGGTGAAGGAAAACATCGTGAGGACGGCATGTCCAAGAACTAAAAATTCTAAAAACATGTGCCATCCACCAATCCGCATTGGGTCCGCGTGGTGGATTAAGACCCAATCACTCTCGCCTGAGAGTAGGCCAGTGTCCCAGCAGTGGGAACATAAGAAGGCTGTCATGATGATGATGAAAACTACTAATATTAATAATTACGACCATCTGTCCCTTCTGGCGAGTAGAAAAACTGACCCAAAAAATCACCGTACGTCCTATGAATCCAGTGTAAGTTTTGAGTATTTATTCGCACTTGGAGCTTTTTACCAAAAATGTGCCAGAGAAGTCGTGATTAAGTCGTGAACTGTAGACATTTTAATTACCATTTTAGTGGTAAAGCTTAACCCTAATTAAAATTAATAACAGATTTATGAAAATCGTTATGTTTCGTGTCACGCGCGCTTTTGCGAAAGAGACCTCCGTAATAAAGCGGAGCTGGATAGCGTCCGCTTTTGGCATGCAAATCTTTTAATTTTAAATGTGACTTTAAACAATTTAGTTGCGAGTCCGCAGCGGAAATCGAACCCGCAACCTCCCGCTCCTCAACCGCCCCGCCACTGAGTATTTCTAAAATTAATGTTTCTAAAAGCTTTATGGCCGCATATCACGATATTCTAACACGCGATACACTTAAGTTATTACTTACCTTTACAAGCCTAAGTTTCTAGGTTATAGAAAACAAGCAGGCCGTCCCAGCTTCGCGCGGGTGCAATGAAACCGCAACTGTGCAAAGCCGGGTTGGGTCGCTAGTAACAAATATATCCTATGTTACTCAGGGATAATGTAGAGCGTAATGTTTAAGAGTAGTAGAGTTCTTTGTGATAGAGCTCGTCCGGGGAAGGACTACCACCATACCTATTTCTGCCGCCAAGCAGTAATGCTCGCATTGCTGTGTTCCGGGGTGAAGGGTATGGTTTCCGGTGAAATTTCTGGCGCATGAGGCTTTCGATCTTAGCCTCAAGGTGGCAACCCGCGAGTGATACCTCTGGTATTGCAAGCGTCCATAGGCTGCGGTAATCGATTACCATCTTGTGGGCCGTACGCTTGGTTGCCACTTCAGTTGTATAAAAAAAAAAATAATGTAGCATTCTAATGGTGAAAGAATTTTTGAAATCGGACCAGTAGTTTTTGAGTTTGTTCGTAAAACAAAAATCTAGATCTTTCCTCTTTATTATTGGTACTTTAGATAGCTTTACTTTACTACCTAAGTTATTACTTACTTTTTCATGTGAGCTTAAGGTGTAAAGCGCCACGCCTCACTAAAAAAAATTCTAAACACGTAAGCTTATCGCGTTCAAAAGCCGTTGTGTGCCCAGGCTTCAGTTTAAGTGCACAGTCTTACCGACTAATACTAATACTCGTAGTTGGGCGCCAACACAATTATTTCCAATTAGGAACACTCGCCTTAATTAGGGGAGAGTGGGGTGTTTCATCTCGAAAGTGTTAGACCTAATCAACTGAACCTTTCTATATTAGATCATTTTATTCATTTTCTATTTTTTTTTTTTATACTACTAAAGTGGTAACCAAGCGTACGGCCCACTTGATGGTCAGCGGTAACCGTAGCATATGTACGCATGCAATATCATAGATATCACTTGCGTGTTACCACCCTGAGACGTTAGATGGTAAGTCTCATGTGCCTGTAATTTCACCGGAAACCATACCCTTCGAACCGGAACACAGCAATGCGAGCATTACTGCTTGGCGGCAGAAATAGGTATGGTTGTATTTTAGACATACAAAAACGCGCCATGAGGCTTTCTTAATGATATTGGATAGACAATCAAGTATTTACCTTCTAATGTACCCGCTGCTCGCCCACACTGACCTATTCTCGGGCGAGATAGATTGGGTCTTTATATTAAGGTGCAGTTTTAGTAGAACGCGTTTTTTTTTTGTTTTTTACAACTGAAGCGGCAAAATAAAAACAGACGAAAAATCTCTAGTACTATTCTGTTTTTATTTTGTAATGGATTTCCGCAAAGTAACGCCTGAATCTATCAATTAACTGAAGCGGCAATCAAGCGTATGGCCCGCAAGATGGTAAGCGGTTACCGCAGCCTATGGACGCTTGCAATACCAGAGGTATCACTCGCGGGTTGCCACCTTGAGGCTAAGATCGAAAGCCTCATGTGCCAGCAATTTCACCGGAAACAATACCCTTCACACCGGAACACAGCAATGCGAGCATTACTGCTTGGCGGCAGAAATAGGTATGGTGGTAGTCCTTCCCCGGACGAGCTCTATCACAGAGAACTCTACTACTCTTTTTGAGATGATTCGCGACTTTTGCAAATTTACAAATTCACGGAAATTGTATACTATCAATGACAGGTTTTCACGGCTTGTAGAATGAATTGGAATGAAATTTAATTAACATTTTACTAAACATTACTGTGTTTAGGTTTGAAGGGCACTGTAGCAAGTGAAATTACTGGGCGAAAGAGACTTAACAACAATGTATCGGGGTGATAAGCGCAGTGCAGTACCACGCAAACACTTGAAAACTTTAAGCTTTGGGTGGCACTGAATCTGTAATAGTCAGGCGTGGTGCTTAACATCAGGCAGGCGTTTTGATTGTCTTGTCACTTACTGACATAAAAATATATAGTATATATATACCTTTTTCTGCCGCTAAACAGTAATGCTTCTTATTCCAAGCATCCATAAGCTACGGTAACCGCTTACCGTCAGGTGAGCCGTATGCTAGTCTGCCATCTAAGTGCTATTAAAAGTCTTTCATATTATCATTGACGGAGCGAGCGAAGCGTCTCAGTTTCGAGATTGGCCAAAAATGCTTTCATGTCAGTCGTTTGTCCGGCTGTTCTCGCCTACAGGTCGCATTTATCAACCAATCTGGTTGAAACTTGGTATACAGGTTTGATGACTTTATGGAATTTGATTGTCGTCGGGGATTTTTGATAGGGGGCGTACTGTCTCCAAAAAGGGGCAAAAAGGGGGCTACCGGATATCTCCGCCTAATGTGATTTGATTTCGATGGTTTTTATTTTATTTGAAAAGGTAAGTATTACTATAAGTTTGTCTGATATTTGGTGAAGATCTGATGAGGATCTTCAGCGTGATGAGCGGAATAGTTCCTCAAAATGCAGTATGTTGCTCACTCTCAAAGCTCACTTTACAAGTTTGTGCTTGCGAGGTCTACTGTTCGGAGAACTGCTGTTTCTGATAATTGTACTTTTACTTACGAGTTATATAGCGGTTACTGGTTTTTATAAAACCGTACCTTAAATACTAAATTGGGGTTCCGACGTGTGGCGTGTGCCGGAAATTAACGGATTTCGCAATATTTCACAAAAGCACCATTTACGTGGGAGTTTTGATGGTCACCTTTATTTTTGAAAATTAATTATGATGAACAGCATTTTTTTGTTTATTTTGGCGAAATGTTTTTACCAACACACATTTTTATTTTGAAAATGGGGATTTGTTTGCTTTGTTACCTTACCAAGCAAATCTTACCTTAGCCTAAAGGTACAAGTACGTAGCCGACTGCAGGCAGTGGTCGCCGCGAAAAAAAAGTGCTCGGTATACGTTACGTGCGTAAGAAATGACGATCTCTATCGGGACCTTAAAATAGAGATCGTAGATAAATAAATGAATAATGCTGGACAATCCACACAGCATCATCTAGCCCCGAGCTAAGCTGCTGTTAAACAGAGCTGTAGCATGGGTACTAGATGACTGATATATACTTAATACAATACAATACATAGATATATTTTTTATTATATATATACATAGAAAATACCCAGAACACCCGGAACAAATAAATGTAGATCGTACAAACATTTACCCCGAGGCGGGAATCGAACCCGCAACCTCCCCGCCGCCGTCGTGTCGGGACCAACCTGCCTGGGACGCTAAGGTACTAAATCTATTTTCAATCAATCTATGTGCAATCGGAAAATAGATAAAATGAATAAATGATTCAATTCAACCGATAAGTTGTAGATTGGCGTAAAACTTATTGGAACTCAAGAAAATACACGTTTTACATTCATTTCCAGATGATAAAATGAAATTAAAATGGCTGTGAACTAAAGTTTTGAATGAGTAATTTAATTTTGACTCAAGGAATCGTGTTTGAGATTTATCGTTTTTGATAAACTTGATAACTACCTAGGCCTAGCTGTTGAAGGTGATTATTTTAAACAACAGTGAAGTAGAAAGACTGTACCTCTAACGTCATTATGACAGCCTTCTAATGTTCCCACTGTTGGGACACTGGCCTACTCTCGGGCGAGAGTGATTAGGTCTTAATCCACTACGCGGACCCAATGCGGATTGGTGGATGGCACTGTCTTTCGAATTTTTAGTTAAACATGCCGGTTTCCGTACGAGAGCACTGGCATTGTGCACATACATTTTTCGAACAGAAAATCCATTGGTGTACGACCGGGTTCGAACCCACGACCTTAGGATCGGATGGCGGGGTCACTACCACTAGACCTCTAACGTACCTATAACTAATGTTTGAATAAAAAGCTTTAATATATTTTACTAGCGACCCGCCCCGGCTTCTCACGGGTGCCTAAATTGACAGCTGGACGATAAGTTTACATTTACGATTGTCAAACGTGTTTTTAGTAAATCGCCCAATAAACTTTAATCAGAGATTGTCTTTGGCTATTTTGTCAAAACGACATGGGTCCTTTTTTTTTTTTTTTATACTACTTAAGTGGTAACCAAGCGTACGGCCCACCTGACGGTCAGCGGTTACCGTAGCCTATGTACGCATGCAACATCGAAGATATCACTTGCGTGTTACCACCCCGAGACGTTAGATGGTATGGTATGGCAATGCGAGCATTACTGCTTGGCGGCAGAAATAGGTATGGTGGTAGTCCTTCCCCGGACGAGCTCCATCACAAAGAACTCTACTACTCTTCCTCCTCCTCCCGTTTTAATTATTTTTCTTGTGTTATTTTAAGTTTGATTGCGTAAATTTGGTGGCAGTTTATCCAATTTAACTTGTTTACTTAGCATAAGTGTAAGTAATTGAAATGGAGGGGTGATGTTGGTTGGTAATTTAGTCAAAGACATTCCAGGAGAATTTTGAAAGAAAAGTCATCGTTTCTTTCCAAATTTCGTTTGTTTACGTTGCTAAGCGACAATCAAACTAATACACTTGACACTGGCAAAATTGTGGCAAACTAGCCACAGAGGCCATAAAACAAAAGAAGAAGAAGATCTTGGCTCTGGGAACAATTTATGCGAGATCGGCCCGTCTATAGTTATGTTATGTCTTCATGAACCATACTTGAGTGTAAATCGTGACTCAGTCTATGAAGTTGAGTTCTATGAAGAACTGTCAAAAATTTCAATTGCTGACTTCCAGGCAACTTTAGAATTAGTTGACAAACTACAACAACACAATAAAATTTAGGGCACCAGTTTAATGTAAAAAAAATATTTTATACATCTGAAATTCAAAGATAAATAATAATTCTCTCTGAATATGAGTCTGCTGTACGTCTGAAGAGTGTGAGTAGTGTAAGTAGTTGAAATGGAGGGGTAATGTTGGTTGGTAATTTAGTCAAAGACTTTCCAATGGAATTTTGAAAGAAAAGTCACCATTTCTTTCCAAATTTAGTTTGTTTACGTTGCCATGCGACAATCAAACTCACTACTTGACACTGGCGAAATTGTGGCAAATATGCCACAGAGTCCATAAACGAAGAAGAAGAAGAAAACTTTAATCAAAAAACGTCGACGCGCGTCCGGCAGACAACTCTTGACCCTAGCACCACTACGTCAGTCACACAGCTCGGTCTGTAATTACGTGAATAGAGCGATCTCGCTAAGGGGTAATCTAGTTAATAATGGTACGCTCTCCCCTATCATAGACTATGAGGATTTAATTATCTATGAAACAGCGGCCTCAGATGAAATTAGTTTATGGAAACTTAAACCTAGATTGTAGGAAATTTTGTTCCTCCTATTTTTGATCGAGCGAGCGAAGCGAGCGAAGCGTCTCAGTTTCGAGATTGGCCAAAAATGCTTTTGAATGTCAGTTTGTCCGGACTTTTTGTGTTCTCGCCTACAGGTCGCATTTTTCAACCAATCTGGTTGAAACTTGGTATACAGGTTCTATGACTTTATAGAATTTGATTGTCGTCGGGGATTTTTGATAAGGGGCGTACTTTCTTCAAAAAGGGACAAAAAGGGGGCTGCTGACTATCTCCGCCTAATGTGATTTGATTTCGATGATTTTTATTTTATATGAAAGGTAAGTATTAACTTTAAGTTTGTCTGATATTTGGTGAAGATCTGATGAGAATCTTCAGCGTGATGAGCAAAATAGTTCCTCAAAATGCAATATGTGGCTAACTTTCAACGCTCACTTTACAAGTTTGTGCTTGCGAGGTCTACTGTTCGGAGAACTGCTAGTATTTATAAGGTTCCGTATTTAAAAAAAAAAAAAACGGAATGGCTATGAATTATTTTGTTGTCCGTTTGCCTGTCTGTCTACAATTTATACTAAATAAAAAGGTTTGAATTGAAGGCTCATAATGCATATAAAAATATTATCTTACTCACTATAGAAGAAGATTTGATTCAGTGAAATATGAATATGTACTCGTACAACAATACGTTGCCAATATTAAAATTTCATTGTATATTTTATTACGTTTTGGCATATTTTTATTGACATTCTCAGCTTCTAAGGTTACCGCGAATGTATTTCAGAGTGTATTAGGGGCTGGCTACACAGAAAACGTAAACTAAAAACGCGTTGCAGACACGGGCAGACGGAGCGCGGACGTGACTCTTTAAAACAGGATTATTCCCATCTGTCACCTAGTTACATATAGAAAAGACGGGTTGTTCACTCCCCGCGCCGCGGCCGCACCCGCTCGTCCCCATTTAAATTGAAGTGGGGACAAGCGGAGAAAAACCTTCCCATTCGTCCCCATGTAAATACAAATGGGGACGAGCGGGAGGTTTTTTCCATTGACCCCCAGTGGGGACGAAATCTGGGGGTCATCGGGAATAACCCTGTTTTTCCCGTACTTTCTATGTTTTGCAATAGGACGCAGCGTCTCGTGGCCGCGCCCCGTCTTTTCTTAGGCGTTGGCGTCGCGACGCTTCTACATTTTGTATAAAAAGGGGCGCTGCGTCCGAGACGCATTCTTATCTTACGTCTTTAATGTGTGGCCAGCCTTTATAGACAAATTAAATTATTCGTATCTTTGCGAGTTTACAGGGCGCGTAACGCGAATGACGCGGTGCTTGCGCGGGGGACGGGCGGCAGAGGTTTACCCACCCCCGCGTCATCTACCGCGCCCCTATAAATTTGCAGGGAGAGGTCTTGTATTTTTGGTTTTTGAGTAATGGAGTTATTAATTTTTCTATACTAATATTATAAAGACAGAAGATTTTTATTTTTGTATTTGTTTGTTACAAATAAACTCAAATCTACTGGTCCGATTTCAAAAATTCTTTCATCATTAGAATGCTACATTATCCCTGAGTAACATAGATCATATTTATCATGGCAAAAAAATTGGTATTCCCACTAAAACTTCTATAATGTAACCCAACCCAGCTTTGCAACTGTGCAAAGTTAGTTCGCTAGTTTTCAATAAAATTACAAAGATCACTTTGAAACGTTTTCCAAGCTAGGAACATATACACCAGGTTTAATTAACGCGCTTATGACGTAAATAACAGGACAAAATACCGGCTGGGTTCTTAATGTTCATAGAACCCGCCGAGTTTGTTGCCTAGGCTAGGCTGGGGCGCGTGGAACTGCCGTAAATTCACCTAGCTTTAAGACGTTTCAAAATGATCGTTGTGATATGATTGAATAAATATATTTTTTAATCTACTTACATAATAAGAATAATTTAAGAAAAAGAAAATTTTAGAGCACCGGTGGTCTAGTGGTAGTGACCCCGCCTTCCGATCCTAAGGTCGTGGGTTCAAACCCGGTCGTGCACCAATGGATTTTTCTGTTCGAAAAATTTATGTGCGCAATGCCAGTGCTCTCATACGGTGAAGGAAAACATCGTGAGGAAACCGGCATGTCCAAGAACTAAAAACTCGAAAGACATGTGCCATCCGCCAATCCGCATTGGGTCCGCGTGGTGGATTAAGACCCAATCACTCTCGCCTGAGAGTAGGCCAGTGTCCCAGCAGTGGGAACATTAGAAGGCTGTCATGATGAAGAATAAGAATAATTTATTTGTCATTATGGTGTGCATCGGTACATAACATTACATAAGGTAACAAACATGAGTCAGGTGAAAAAACTGTATCACAGGTTAGGCTCTGTTCTCCTCACTAGGTCTAAAAAAAACCTGCTATGAGAGGTCACAGGGATTCGCCGAACGGACACTTTCTCACAAATTATCAGTTCAATACAGCTGTATGAAAAGAAAATATGCCTTGATGATAATTATATCATTATTCAAAACAAAAGTTAAACACAACAAATAAAAATAAGTAGTAAATGCCAGTTTTTTTTTTTTTTTCTTTATACAACTGAAGTGGCAACCAAGCGTACGGCCCACAAGACGGTAAGTGGTTACCGCAGCCTATGGACGCTTGCAATACCAGAGGTATCACTCGCGGGTTGCCACCTTGAGGCTAAGATCGAAAGCCTCATGTGCCAGTAATTTTACCGGAAACCATACCCTTCACACCGGAACACAGCAATGCGAGCATTACTGCTTGGCGGCAGAAATAAGTATGGTGGTAGTCCTTCCCCGGGCGAGCTCTATCACAGAGAACTCTACTACTCTTAGAGTATGTTTTTTTTCGGTGAATTGTTAGTATTCAAGATATTCAAGATATTTATTTGCACAAATAAGTGTTACAAAAGGTCTTAAAAGTAATATGGGACTCAGAACTTATTTGCCCTTTTCAGGCATTGCAAATTATATGTACCTATGTTTGTAATGTACCTATATAGTAACACAGACCAGTTATAGTAAGTATTTATATTTGGTCCTAGCTATAAAGTTAATCATCACCATGACAGCCTTCTAATGTTCCCACTGCTGGGACACTGGCCTACTCTTAGGCGAGAGTGATTGGGTCTTAATCTACCACGCGGACCCAATTCTGATTGGTGGATGGCACATGTCTTTTAGTTCTTGGACATGCCGTTCTCACGATGTTTTCCTTCACCGTATGAGAGCACTGGCATTGCGCACATACATTTTTTGAACTGAAAAATCCATTGGTGCACGACCGGGTTTGAACGCACGGCCTTAGGATCGGAAGGCGGGGTCACTACCACTAGACCACCAGTGCTCTGTGCACCGGCTCATAATAAATAAATAAATAAATAATGCTGGACAATCCACACAGCATCATCTAGCCCCAAGGTAAGCTGCTGTTAAACAGAGCTGTGTTATGGGTACTAGATGACTGATATATACATAATACAATACAATACATAGATAGATACTTTTTTTATTATATATAGAAAATACCCAGAACACCCGGGACAAATATTTGTAGATCGTACAAACATTTGACCCGAGGCGGGAATCGAACCCGCAACCTCCGCGTCGCAGGCGGACCTGCGCCCGCTGCGCCACATCGGACGTCAAATAAAATTATAATAACATGTTAGTTCCTGTCTCTCGTGTATACTGGGTCTACGATACAAGGATACCGGTTTAAGAGTAGTAGAGTTCTCTGTGATAGAGCTCGTCCTGAGGACTACCACCATACCTATTTTTGCCGCCAAGCAGTAACGCTCGCATTGCTGTGTTCCGGTGTGAAGGGTATGGTTTCCGGTGAATATACAGGCACATGAGGCTTTCGATCTTAGCCTCAAGGTGGCAACCCGCGAGTGATACCTCTGGTATTGCAAGCGTCCATAGGCTGCGGTAACCGCTTACCATCTTGTGGGCCGTACGCTTGGTTGCCACTTCAGTTGTATAAAAAAACCGGGCCTAAAGCATAGATTAACCTCTGCAAATTCTGACTAATGGAAATAACTTAATTACAGACTGTGTAAGTTCATAAGGTTGTATTGTAAGCCTCAGGCTGTATTTATGTATAATTATATTAACTTATGGTTATGCTTGTAAATTGTAACCTCTATATATTGTATTAAGTATATATCAGTCGTCTAGTACCCATAACACAGCTCTGTTTAACAGCAGCTTACCTTGGGGCTAGATGATGCTGTGTGGATTGTCCAGCATTGTTTATTGCTCTTAATAACAGCACTTAGTAGTTACAATCTAGATACGACCTAGAATAGAATCACAGATACTAGATTCGGCCTAAAGTAAGCCTTATTTAGTAACGGCCTGCGTCTTCAATTCTTTTTTAACAGCCATTTACGAGACGTTCACGTCTTACCTGATGTTAAGAGAGTTTGTTGCCAGATTCTTCTAGGCTGGGGCGGGTGGAACAGGCGTAAATTCACCTAGCTTTAAGACGTTTCAAAATGATCCTTGTGATTTTATTGAAATCAATCATTTTTGACTTTGACTTTGACTTAAGCTCAACGCCTGACTTATACGGTGTTTCATAATGTATACAATACGGAAAGACGGGTATTTTACAGGTCTGTCTCTTTTCAAATTTGTTTAATATGTAATCTAATAACCTATTTATGAAAGTTCATCTTTATAAAGTTGTTATAAGTTCAAAGGCCCCGTTTCCGGGTCGATGACCGCGGCATAAGCCTGTAAGGTGACTATATTCTGTAAGATGTTCATAAGAAGTGTTCAATGATGTGCACCAAAGAGCTTTTAAATAAGGTTCTATAATGAATAGAGAAAGTATCTTTTCAACACACTTGCTTATAAAGTGGCTCTATGGTCATTGCAATTAGGCACAGAATGACACCCATAATCAAACTATGACTTTTTCATTGCTATAACTCACTAGTGAGTTATAGTGGCTCTCTTGGACATGCCGGTTTCCTCACGATGTTTTCCTTCACAGTATGAGAGCACTGGCATTGCGCACATAAATTTTTCGCAGCGAAAAATCCATTGCACGACCGGATTTTAACCCACGACCTTAGGATCGGAAGGCGGGGTCACTACCACTAGACGTGCGGTGCTATTCTAATATGATCCTGGTATATCATTGAATGGAACAACGAATGATGTAATGGAGCGCTCGTGACGTATCTGGCTAAGTTGTTCTTAACAGATCAACGAAGTTAAGCACTGTTCCGCGGGGTCATCATTTGAATAGGTGACCGCCAGTGGCAATTTAACTGAGCGCTCCCGTGCTTCAGAGGGCACGTTAAGCAGTCGGTCCCGGCTTTTTAAAAGTTGTTAGGCCATGACAGAGGCCTTCGGGCGGCCTAGAAACTCTGTCACAAGAGTTGGCCACTGACTCATACGAACGAACGAACTAACGAATGGTTTTTTTTGTTCCAGACGATCAGCGGTCGATGTGGCTAGCGGCGCCCGCTGGAGCGATGCTGAAACGTAAGCAACCATGCCCTTATCCATAAACGCACTTTAAACCTTTACCTGGTGGACTCTTCAGCAAGAGTCCCACCGCAGTGTCAGATATTCTACCTCCAAGCTGTAGTGTGCAAGCTGCACTGTGTTTAGCTTTGAAGGGCACTGTAGCAAGTGAAATTACTGGGCGAAAGAGACTTAACAACAATAAAAAAATAATAAAAAAAAAAAAAAAAAATAGTCAGTCAGGCTCTCGATCTCACAGGACACTAAATAATATCTAAAAGTAGCGTCAACGCACACTATAGCTAAAGATTATCCCTTTTACAATACATAATACATTCTACACTGAGTTCGCTAGTGTTGTTCAATGACACCAATTTAATACAGAAATAGCCGGTCAAAATATGAAATTCCCTAATTTTAATCGGACTGCACTGCGTCACCCCAAGACGTATTCAGTCTCACTCATCCCAGTAATTTCATGAAATTCATTAAGTGCACTTGATCATGACAGCAAGTGAAATTACTGGGCGAAAGAGACTTAACAACAATGTCTCGGGGTGATAAGCGCAGTGCATTGCCACGCTAACACTTTGAAACTTTAAGCTTTGGGTGGCACTGCTTCTGTGTCAGGCGTGTTGCTTAACACCAGAGCGTCTTGATTGTCTTGTCGCTTGCTGACATAAAAAAAAAGTTCCCACTGTTGGGACACTGGCCTACTCTCAAGCGAGAGTAATGGGTCTTAAACCACCACGCGGACCCAATGCGGATTTGACGATGGCAATTTCGAATTTTTAGTTCTTGGACATGCCGGTTTCCTCACGATGTTTTCCTTCACCGTATGAGAGCACTGGCATTGCGCACATACATTTTTAGAACAGAAAATTCCATTGGTGCACGACCGGGTTTGAACCCACGACCTTAGGATCGGAAGGCGGGGTCACTACCACTAGACGTGCGGTGCTCTCTACTTGTTGGTGCGGTATACTTACCTAATACAATACAATACATAGATAGATCTTTTTTATTATACATAGAAAATAGATAAGATAGATAGATAGATAGATAAATCATTTATTTGTATCTTCAAAACACACGTACATTTTAAAGTGCAAAAAGGCAAACCATACAGTTTCTTAACACTAACATAAATCAGGTAGGAATGTATTTGCCCTAAACATTGACCTCGTAAAAACAAGCTAGGCACCTACCTATGTATGTACCTAGGTATTTAAAACTAAAAAGCACGTGTGTGTTGCAGTTGACAAATAGGTTATAGCTCAGCGATAATATTGCACAAGGAGCAAACACTGATTTTCAGCTATCACCTTCGAGATGACGAGACGAGAGAGTAAAAGTACCTACAATTTGTGGAGTCTGTAATGTGTAATGTGTAGGTGTGTGGGTGGGTGTGTATGTGTGTGTTAGTGAGTGGTGTGCATGTGGATTTCCATGTTCCTCCCAGTCTCTTAAGAGTCTGGTAATCACAGCGGGAAATCCACAGCGTGAAAGAGTGATAGGAATGTGTGTGTGGATATATGTGAATGTGAGAAGGTTGGTGTGTGGGTGTGTGTGTGTGTGTGTGTTCCCTTGGGTGTGAAGTGAGGATGTGCGTAGATGAGTGAGTGTGACATAAGTAGTTTAGATGAAAGTATTTATGAAAGTATGAAATGTATGTGTATGAGTTAGTTTGCGTGTGTTGTGGGCTCTTCTGGTAACACCAGTCTCTTAAGAGTCTGGGTACCAGAAATACCCAGAAGTAAGTTTATAGAATTATATGGTGAAGGTCAAATACGCATTATGTCTAACTTATGACAACATGTAAGTTTCCGCAAAATGTGTGTGTTAATGGGTTAGGAGCTTTACGACTACATCTTTATTTGACTAGGCAGCAGATATGAATAGATCGCTTTATGACTAAATCGCGATATGACTAAATCGCGATATGACTTCGGATCTTCTGTCCGTTTTTAAATAAATAAATGACTATATCGCGATGGGGTTACATTGCTTTTGGACTACATATCCAAAGGACATGAAAGCGTAATGACTTAATCCTTACATAAAAAAAAGGCTCTGTTATCGTAGATAAGTGTAGTATTATTTTTGACGATCAATGTGGCGCGGTGGGCGAAGGTCCGCCTGCGACGCGGAGGTTGCGGGTTCGATTCCCGCCTTGGGACAAATGTTTGTAGGATCTGCAAATATTTGTTCCGGGTGTTCTGGGTGTTTTATATGTATAATAAAAAATATCTATCTATGTATTGTATTGTATTAAATATATATCAGTCATCTAGTACCCATAATACAGCTCTGTTTAACAGCAGCTTACCTTAGGCTAGATGATGCTGTGTGGATTGTCCAGCATTATTTATTTATTATTTATTTATTATATCGCGTTGGGGTTACATTGCTTTTGGACTACATATCCAAAGGACATGAAAGCGTAATGACTTAATTCTTACATAAAAAAAAAGTGCTGTTATCGTAGATAAAGTGCTCAAGAGTAGTAGAGTTTCAATAGTAGTAGAGTTCTCTGTGATAGAGCTCGTCCGGGGAAGGACTACCACCATACCTATTTCTGCCGCCAAGCAGTAATGCTCGCATTGCTGTGTTCCGGTGTGAAGGGTATGGTTTCCGGTGAAATTACTGGCACATGAGGCTTTCTATCTTAGCCTCAAGGCGGCAACCCGCGAGTGATACTTCTGGTATTGCAAGCGTCCATAGGCTGCGGTAACCGCTTACCATCTTGTGGGCCGTACGCTTGGTTGCCACTTCAGTTGTATAAAAAAAAAAAAAAAAAAGATAGGTGTAGTATTATTTTTATTAAAAAATATAGTACTGTTTTAGATTCTTATTTTGTTTGTTTTCTTAAACAAGTAATAATAATAATAAATAAATAATAAATAAATAATGCTGGACAATCCACACAGCATCATCTAGCCCCAAAGTAAGCTGCTGTTAAACAGAGCTGTATTATGGGTACTAGATGACTGATATATATTTAATACAATACAATACATAGATAGATATTTTTTATTATATATAGAAAATACCCAGAACACCCGGAATAAATATTTGTAGATCGTACAAACATTTGTTCCGAGGCGGGAATCGAACCCGCAACCTCTGCGTCGCAGGCGGACCTGCGCCCGCTGCGCCACATCGCTCGTCAAAGTACTCAGAATATTTACTAATCAAAAGTTTATCGAAGCCCTTTAAAGTTAAGTTGTAACAACGATAAAAAATACGTGGAACCTCAAAAACACGTGATTCACGTGACCATAATTTCTCGTAGCCGTATTTTTATTTTCCTTAAAGTATTTCTTAGAATTAGAATTTTATATTTTTTTTTTTTTTTTTGTTCGGAAAACAAACAGTATAAAAAAACTAAATATTAAACAACTTAAATAACTAAACACCAATAATTGTTTTCGCATATAAAAGTCTTGTGTGACACACTTGTATGACAGAAAAACAACAACTATAGATAACAAATACCTACTGTAGATAACATTATTCATTAAAATAGCCTAATGAGTTATTGTACCATCTCAAACCAACTGTTAAATAGAACATGCTTAAATAGTAATATCACAGAACTGAAGTTAGATGAAGTTAGTTTCGATGCCCAATGGAGCTTTCGAACTAAATTGTCTTTGCGCATCACAAACGGCTAACTTCACGATCGCTAGCAGTATGGCGAGGTTCCAATATCCCCTTCGATAATCATCTGCGAAGGGGACTATGCCACTTTTGGTTCTAAAATCCTCTTACTATTTCGTGATTTTCGTGTCTGAGTGTTTTTTTTTATACTACCTGTGGCAAGTGGCAACCAAGCGTACGGCCCACTTGATGGTAAGCGGTCACCGTAGCCTATGTACGCTTGCAACATCAGAGATATCACTTACGCTTTGCCACCTGAGACGTAGATCTAAAGTCTCATGTGCCTGTAATATCACCGGAAACCATACCTTTGAACCGGAACACAGCAATGCGAGCATTACTGCTTGGCGGCAGGAATAGGTGTAGTGGTAGTCCTTCCCCGGACAAGCTCTATAATAAATAACTCTGCTAGGGGTAAATGAATGAGTTATTGGCTGGCAGTAGTTATTGGCTACTTCATACTCAAACACTTCCTAAAAGCTACTGATGCTAAGTACAATATCTCCCTTCATTCTAGAGAATAGTTTACACATTTAGCTTTAATAATTGTGCCGATTTGTACCACCTTTCGAATAATTTCGTATAAAAAAAATCATAATTGATTGACAATCGGCAATCCGGCTACTATGGTGGGGTTTTGTTGTGAAAACGGTAAGGATTGCGTTTGACTACAATTCGAATGAAACTTGTCTCATACCTCATATCTCTGTAGTTGATCCATATTTCGTTACTATTTAAGTTATTTTATCTTATTTTAAATGTATTTTATTATTTTTTTACTTTAAAACATTAAATTATGGTATAGCCAATAACAGAAACGAAAAAAACTAAGTTTTAAGTTACTGGCTATACATGTACATCACCGCCAGTCACCTACGAATTCAATTTATAATTTGTCAAATTTGGCGAAAATGGCCTTCTTCCGCCAATCTGACGTTTGCTGAAGAGCACAGCATAGATGCCCAGTTGAGTAACCACCGCATGCAGAGATCAGTTCAAGATCCGATGGCCTGAAATAAACTTGTGCCGAAACCGATACTAATTCAGTTTGTCTGGTGAACTTTATACTGTAATTATTTATACAAGGGCTTCGAAAAGTTCGTTTATACCAGAGCTAAGAACTCGATAATTATGTTCCTTGTATTTCTTAAAAAAAATGACTATAATCTGCTGTGTTTCGTAAAAAATGCTACAGCCAATAACTGAAACCAAACATGCCAGTAACTAATTCTGGAGTGCCAGTAACACAATTTTTATTTGAATGAATATAAAAACTTTATAAGCAATGTTAATTATTTGTATTGTTATTAAAATGATATTAGAACTTTTTCCGTCTCCACTAACACCATAAAAACATCATTTGGATGACGCCTAAAGAAACTATAGCAATTTAAATTGACCAAGGTGCTTATGTAGCCAATAACTGGTGCTTTTACCCTACTCTTATTATGTTTTATTTATAAGAAGTATTTATTTACAAAAAAAGTATCAATTAAATAAAATTGACCAGCCTGCTTTTACACATGTTAACTCCGGCCATTTTGAAAATACATCCCGCCAATAACCCCATCACTAGTATAAACCAGGTATTGGAATTTCCACCTGATATCCTATTGATCCCAGATCCCGGTATCCCCGCCGTGATCCCGGGATAATAGACAAGTGCGAAACATACTTTCCTGACCCGTTTAACGTTTCAAAGGATATATCGCTTCGATAGACCCTTACAAGACTTCGGTGGTCGTAAATTGAGCTTTAATATTCTAGCCGGTGAAATGACAGCAACTTGGGACTTATTATGCGTCCTAGGGTACCATCCACCTGGTGGTAGGACTCTTCAGCAAGAGTCCGTCTTGGCGGGTACTGGTGATATGTGTATATAGTGCAGTGCTACGCAAACACTTAAAAACTTTAAGCTTTGGGTTGCACTGCATCTGTAATAGTCAGGCGTGTTGCTTAACATCAGGTGGGCGCCTTGATTGTCTTGTCATTTGCTGAAATAAAAAAAAAAAAAGGACGCAATGAAAAAAAACTCCGGACACTCTCAACAAACTGTGTGAAACAAACGCGTCGCAATCACCACATGCATGTTTTGTGTACGTGAACGGTGCCGTTGTATGTGTGAGTGTCATGGTTGTCCCCACCCAAAAAGCTTATTAAACTTCTTGACCCCAACCAATTTCAGCAAGAGCAAGATAGCACACTTTCGCTCGCGCTATTCAACGCGCCCTTGGACCTACACAAAATTAAAATAAACGCGTGCTTTAGCCCTTAGCTTCAATGCCGGCGAAAGCTGCCGTGTAGTGCCGGCAAACTCGCGATCGGTGGGGTAAAACCAACCAGTGGGAGTTAGGGAGTGGCCATTCTGAACGTAGTAGGTACTAATATCTGTTCTGTAGCAATGCAATAACTTAAAGCTTTCAGTGACACTGCGACTATTATGGTCAAACGTGGCGCTTAACATCCCGCTAATAACATAACCATTTGTAACTAGCTGATGTTACTAAAATAAAATAACAAATTATTTACCTGCTCGTATTTATCTCTGAGACGGTGTAACTACGCCTGTAACTTCGCCTGAATTGTCTTTGAGTCAGTGTAACTTCTCCTGAACTGTCTTTGAGTCAGTGTAACTTCGCCTGAATTGTCTTTGAGTCAGTGTAACTTCGCCTGAATTGTCTTTGAGTCAGTGTAACTTCGCCTGAATTGTCTTTGAGACAGTGTAACTTCGCCTGAATTGACTACGGTTTTAAACTAATAATAGATACATATTAATTAGTATGTAATTAAGTACTTAATAAATGATGTTATTCCTGCAGACTCACCGCGTACCCTTTGGGCGAGCGGTCGGCGTTGTTGCGCGCACACGCCGCCCGCTCCGTGGAAGTGGCGCCACCGTCCCCGCGCGTTCGCCGTGCTCCGCGCGAGTCGCGCCGCGTGTCGCTTGCGCAGGCGGCGGGATATGTACAGCTCAACCAGTACAGGCTCCTCGAGCCTATTGGACAGGTGATTTTTTTTTATACCACTAAAGTAAAAAGGATTGGTCCTTAAAAGCACATGACCGTACTATACGGAAGGGGGATGGGGAGGCCTTTGCCCTGCAGTGGGATGATACAGGCTGATAATAATAATAATAATAATAAAGTAAAAAACAGATGAAAAATCTCTAGTACTATTCCGCTTAACCTTTTAACTAATGAGGTCAAAGAGTTAACCTCAAAAGAAAAATATAATATATTGAAGCCTAAATCTATAAATTACCACTAAAGTAATTGATAGATTCAGGCGATCAGGCGTTACTTTGCGAAAATCCATTACAAGATAAAAAACAGACGAAAAATCTCTTGTACTACTATGTTTAACTTTTTAACTAATGAGGTCACACAGTTAATACAGTTAACCTCAAAAGAAAAATATCGACACGTGTTTCATCCCTCCACGGGACATCATCAGGAATATCGATTTGTTCTCCGGCAGACGTGTTGCTCCGTCGAGCGCTGGAGCACAAGTTTAAATAAAGACCATTTAAGTAGCTAACTTAGTAATAAATAAATAATAAGGTAGAGAAGAAACCTCTTAAGATATCTTTGTGACGGGCTAAGGCTGCGTTTCCATCAGAGATGTGCGAGGATGTGTAGCGAGGAAAGTGTTTTTAGGAACCAATAGAATCACTTCATTAAAGCTGTCAGAGCAAAGCTAGGTAAATGAAGTGATTCTATTGGTTCCTAACAAACACATCCCTCGCTACACATCCTCGCACTTTTCTGTTGGAAACGCAGCCTAAGCCTGTGAAGGAAACGGCCTCGTACAGTCTCATACTGCTTTGACCCGGGGCACGTTTTTGAGTAGTTTTTTGTTTGAGTAATTTACGAAGCGATCTCTAACTCACGTTTTTGAGTAGTTTTTTGTTTGAGTAATTTACGAAGCGATCTCTAACTCACGTTTTTGAGTAGTTTTTTGTTTGAGTAATTTACGAAGCGATCTCTAACTCACGTTTTTGAGTAGTTTTTTGTTTGAGTAATTTACGAAGCGATCTCTAACTCACGTTTTTGAGTAGTTTTTTGTTTGAGTAACTTACGAAGCGATCTCTAACTCACGTTTTTGAGTAGTTTTTTGTTTGAGTAATTTACGAAGCGATCTCTAACTCACGTTTGGTGTCGTTTTATTGCTTTAGTTGTTTTTTGTTCAAACTTTTGTATTTCCTCGTTCTCTTCAAAGGGAATGAATAATTCATTCATACTTTCATTGTTCAATTAAACCACAACACAGCAATCCACCACCAGACCTATTTCTGCCGCAAAGCAGTAATGCTCGCATTGCTGCGTTCCGGTGTGAATGGTATGGTTTCCGGTGAAATTACTGGCACATGAGGCTTTCGATCTTAGCCTCAAGGTGGCAACCCGCAAGTGATACCTCTGGTATTGTAAGCGTCCATAGGCTGCGGTAACCGCTTACCATCTTGTGTGCCGTACGCTTGGTTGCCACTTCAGTTGTATAAAAAAAAATCATTTTTATATAGAAAGAAGATAATCATTGTTATTATGGGTTAGTGTATAAATCCCCATTGAAGCGTCAAACTGTATAAAGGGGATTTTGAAACAAAAAAATACCCAAAATCCCCTTTGAAGGGTAATTCTTGTTTGTTCCAGGGTTCATACGGAATCGTCAAGTTAGCTTACAACGAAGAGGACGACACACACTATGTAAGTTTATATGATACGTAGATATACTTGGGTTTAAATGATATGTAGATATACTTATGTTTAAATGATACGTAGATATACTTGGGTTTAAATGATATGTAGATATACTTGGGTTTAAATGGTACGTAGATATACTTGGGTTTAAATGATATGTTGATATACTTATGTTTAAATGATACGTAGATATTCTTGGGTTTAAATGATACGTAGATATACTTAGGTTTAAATGATACGTAGATATACTTATGTTTAAATGATACGTAGATATACTTAGGTTTAAATGATACGTAGATATACTTAGGTTTAAATGATACGGAGATATACTTAGGTTTAAATGATACGGAGATATACTTAGGTTTAAATGATACGTAGATATACTTAGGTTTAAATGATACGGAGATATACTTAGGTTTAAATGATACGGAGATATACTTAGGTTTAAATGATACGGAGATATTATTTTATATGATACCTCAATCTCAAGTCGTAGGCTCTATTTTTCTTTAAAAAGCTATATGTACATTTTTCCTATTTTTAACTTTTCCGCAGTCAACTAGGTAACCATTTATTTAAATATTTATTCAACACACCTGTAAAGGGTTCGCCCGGTTTTAGAACTCTCAGATTGGACTAAGCCAAAATTAAATTCTTCAAGGAAACTAGACTAAAAATTAACGCTTATCACAACTTTAGCCATTGGTTGCGTTGACTGGGTCTAAAAACCGGTCATAGACGAAGGCTATAAATTCAATTACCAAGTTTTGCACGCTCGTACGAATATCTCACAGAAGCTCGTTATTTCAAACGAAAGTTGAGACATGTTGAAAAATGTTTTTGAAAGTTTCAGTGCAAACTTTGTTATGATTTACTACTACTACCTACTAACTACTGCAGTAAGGGTCGTATCCCTGTTTCTGTATAATATTTTAAAAAAATGTTTTTAAAAATGTTAGTTTAATTTTTTTTTAAACTAAAGTTAAAATAAAAAAAAAAAGGATTGGTCCTTAAAAGCACATGACCGTACTATATGGAAGGGGGATGGGGAGGCCTTTGCCCTGCAGTGGGATGATACAGGCTGATAATAATAATAATAATAATAATACCTAATAATACCTATTTCTGCCGCCAAGCAGCAGTGCTCGCATTGCTGTGTTCCGGTTCGAAGGGTATGGTTTCCGGTGAAATTACAGGCACATGAGACTTTCCATCTAACGTCTCAGGGTGGTAACACGCAAGTGATATCTATGATTTTGCATGCGTACATAGGCTACGGTAACCGCTGACCATCCAGTGGGCCGTACGCTTGGTTGCCACTTTAGTGGTATAAAAAAAAAAAAAAAAAAAAAGTTAAAATATTTATTAGCGTTGAATAACAAAATTACCAACGATAGATCGAACAGACTTTGTAAACTATTTTATGTCGTTAAAAAGTTATCGTAGCCATAGACTTTTGGTATTACGTAAAGGCTCGCATTCAATGAATTCTCTCCATCGCATAAATTTAGCAGTATGATATATATATAGTATATTTAAGAGTAGTAGAGTTCTCTGTGATAGAGTTCGTCCGGTGAAGGACTGCCACCATACCTATTTCTGTCGCCAAGCAGTAATGCTCGCATTGCTGTGTTTCGGTGTGAAGGGTATGGTTTCCGGTGAAATTACTGGCACATGAGGCTTTCGATCTTAGCCTCAAGGTGGCAACCCGCGAGTGATACCTCTGGTATTGCTAGCGTCCATAGGCTGCGGTAACCGCTTACCATCTTGTGGGCCGTACGCTTGGTTGCCACTTCAGTTGTATAAAAATATACCATACACCCCAATGCACACTACACCCCTATCTTTACTAATCTATTACTTATAATTATAAAGAGAGAAGATTTGTATTTTTGAATTTTTGTTCGTTACGAATAAACTCAAAAACAACTGATCCGATTTCAAAAAATTTTTTTTTTTTTTTTTTTAAACACCGGAATGTTTATTTTGAAATCATACAAAAGTGCTACAATAATTGTTTTACAAATATTTTTCTAGAATTAGGTACGACCGCAGTAGGCATTTAACTACCTACCGAGGTTTACACAGATTGCAATTTGTCGTAAATGTAATCATAAAATTGTACCATTAAAATGCTACATTATCCCTGAGTAGCATAGGCTATACTTATTACTAGCACTAGCAACCCGCCCCGAATTCACACGGGTGCGGTTTCATTCCACCTGTGCGAAGCTGGGACGGACTGCTAGTATTTTATAGAGGAAAGATTTGTATATTTGTAATTATGTTTGTTACGAATAAACTCAAAAAAAGGTGAAATAATTTTTGAAATCGGACCCTTCTGGTCCGATTTTCATTAGAATGCCACTAATTTCTAAGCAATATAAGCTATATGTTTTGTCCACCCGTGCGATGCCGGGACAGACCGCTATTGTATATAAGGTCATTCATTATCAACCTGACAAACTTAAGGGGTAGGTTCCACACAACAAAAAAAAAAAAAAAATTTTTTTTTTCTAAACATTTTTTTTTATAAAATTTTAAAAAAATAATTACGTAATTCTGCTTCATAATTAGTTATCCTTGTTAGAAATCGAAAAGGCAGCGCTCGGCACGTGTTAGTGACCCGCGCGTCAATGAACTGCGGGTCACTAACCCGCGCGTCCTTGACCTGCGCGTGTCCTTGACCCGCTACGGGGCGCGCACACTCGAATATTTCATTATTATGTCGCTTAACTCGATTCCCAACAATGATAAATAATAATTGAGCGGAAAAACGTAATCGATTTTTTTTTGTTTACTTGTGATTTTTAAGACAAAACATACATAAAAAAAAAATATTATATGTATATATATTTTTTAATTTAGGTGTGGAACCTATCCCTTAAGTTTGTCAGGTTGATAATGAATGACCCTGTATAATAACTACGATTTATTCTAAGAATAGTGTTTAGTGCAAGCGATAAGACCGCCCATTATTATACCTAAGTATAGTTAAACCCAATCACTCTCGCCCGAGAGTAGGCCAGTGTCCCAGCAGTGGGAACATTAGAAGGCTGTCATGATGATGATGATAGTTAAACTGTTTCTGTCAAAACTTTATTATATGGTGAACAATAAAGTGTTTTTTTATCTATCTATAGATAAGAGTAGTAGAGTTCTCTGTGATAGAGCTCGTCCGGGGAAGGACTACCACCATACCTATTTCTACCGCCAAGCAGTAAATGCCTTGAGGCTTTCGATCTAAGCCTCAAGGTGGCAACCCGCGAGTGATACCTCCGGTATTGCAAGCGTCCATAGGCTGCGGTAACCGCTTACCATCTTGTGGGTCGTACGCTTGGTTGCCACAACAGTTGTATAAAAAAAATAAAAAAAAATATCTTTTACGGGTATGGTCGAATCCAAACTTACACTGTTGGGTAATTGGTTAAATGATTTACTTAGGTTTAATTATGTACCAAACCATACAAGTTGAAATTAAAGGAATATAGAAATCAATTAAAATAAATCGACGCGTGCGCCACGCTGTTACAGTCAGCCAGTGTTGCCTGCCGTATTTCCTCCCAGCAGTGTTGCCAGGTATATTTTGTATAAACATACACGATGGAGCTAACTAGCCGCGTTTTCCCAATGTTTTCCTTGATGCATCACCTCTTCATCTCCAGGCAATGAAGATCCTCTCGAAGCGCAAGCTGATGCGGCGGACGGGTCTGTTCGGGCGGGCCCCCCCGCGCAAGCAGGGCCCCGGGCCTCCGCCGGACCCCTTGCAGCGAGTCTACCGGGAGATAGCTGTGCTCAAGAAACTCGATCATCCCAATGTGGTGAAACTGGTGGAGGTAAGTGTGATTCTCCGAACAGTAGACCTCGCGAGCACAAACTTTGAAAAGTGAGCAGTTTACTGCATTGAGGAGCTATTCTGCTCATCACGCTGAAGATCCTCATCAGATCTTTACCAAAATTTTAGGCTCATTTACACCATACAATAGTTGCATGCCAGAATTGCCTTGTCAAATTGATTTTAGAACAAATATGTTGGAAAATGGATTTGATAAGGCAATTCTTGCATGCAATTATTGTATGGTGTAAATGGGCTTTAATTTAAAGTTTCTTCAAACCAAGAAACCATCGAAATCGGATCTCATAAGGCGAAGATATCCAGTACTTGATCCAGTAGCTCCCTTTTTCCCCCTTTTTGGAGGAAGTACCTCCTAAAAAAAGTAAAACCTATTTAAGTATGCCTAGTTTTATCCTAACCTTTCCAAGGCCTTGGCATTAGCCTATCTTCAACTACAAAACAAAAAAAACCTGCATAGAAATAAAAAAACACCCAGGAACCAGTAAAGTAACTCGCCTTAGTTATTTATTAATTTATTTACAAATGATATCCAACAGAGAAAACACAAGCACTAAAGAAAAATAAAAGACTTACTCGTAAATCTAAGTGTAGAGGATAGCGCAAAACCTGACAAGTATAACAAATTATATGCCTTGCCATCCAAAGTTATGTTCTAAAGTTTTGCGTGGCACTGCTACGAGTAAAAATACAGTCTTCTTTCCGATAAAACACGAAAAATGCAACTTTATGTCGTCGTTCAATTTGAATTTAAATCATAAAATCCATCGCAATACTAACTTCAAACGAAATTCACAAGCATCATAAATCTTTGATCCGCTAAAATTTGTTAAATTACAGACTGCGATTTCAAAAAAGCGATTACCGTCCTAATGAAGAGACATTTTTCCCTGAATATAATTTGAAAAAGGCGCCTTTATTAATTTACATTGGTATTCATAGTCGAATCATCATTGTGTAGTCACCTTATTAACAGGTTATTTGTGACGATGGCTTTCCTAAAATGTATAAATAAAACTCACTCACTCACTACAAAAGTAGGGATACCAAAAGTCACGAGAGTACAATACCATAAGTTACTCTCGAGATAACTCACTCACGGGATAACTATCGAGGTAACTCACTTACGAGATAACTCACGTACGTCGAAACGTCATAATTAGAGGAATTTATGACAGTTTCACGAACGTAAGATGTCCGTTACGTGACGGCAGCCGTTTCTAATCAAATCAGGGTTTCGAAAAGTCAGAACTCCAAAGCCCTTCATCCCATTCCTTAACAAAGGCAATACGAAGAGCGAATAATTTGGAAAGAATCCTGTATTCCACATTGTAAAGCTATAAAGCTGTAGGATCCACTGAGGAGTTTCTACTAGGGATGGGAGATTTTATTGGGGGTTTTTGGCTTTCGGTTTGGTTTTCGGTTATTCGGGCATAGGTAATGAGTTACAAAAGGCTCGAAACCGCGGGTTGATCACATCGCGATTTGACGACCAATGTGGCGCGGTGGGCGAAGGTCCAATCCGTACTTCTGCCTTGAGATGGCAACACCGTTAGGCCAGCATTAATCTCTCTCACTTGAGAGTAAGCCGCTAGCAGTGCGAATTATGATAATAGTGATTTCTGTCTTTTCGCGTGCGGCTAGCCAGCAGGGCGAAAATAAAGATAGATTCTTGATGTTAATGTTATTTATTTGGGTTTTCTATTAAACAATTGTTAAAGTCCTTAAAGTTTGGCGGGGTGACAACCGATACAATTTTACTTCCTACCAAATCAAAAACGCACACCCACCCGCTTTTCAGCGGACCGACTTCCTAGACCATCTTCTTCTTCTTTTATTTATGGCGTCTGTGGCTGAGTTTGCCACAATTTTGCCAATTTCAAGTCGACAAGATTTAAAACTGTACAACGATGGAGGTTTGAGTATGAAAAATGGTCGGTCTAACAGAGGGAGACTCAACCATAATTTGGAAACAAGGTGATTTATTCTAACCTGCAAGAAAAGGACAACATAATTACAACAGCACAAATATATTATAGTATAGGTAGTAGATATAATACATAAGTATAAATAAATAAAAACATTAATTAGTTATATAATGTGAACAGACAATATTATTCATAGTTTGATTTTATTTACTTTTATAAATTTACTTAAAAGTGCAATAAAAGGGGAAAACACAAGGGTTAACAGATAGACCATCACAAACTTACTAACTACTTGACATTGACATAAGTCTCTTGACTAATGTCATTGTCCCAAGTCTAAGGTTGCTAAGCACACGCTATAGTCTCTAGTTTTTCGGCAAATTGTCCGAGGCCGAACATTTGCATCTCTAGATTAAAATACATTTTTGAGCGGTTGTAAAACGTAGAATTTATGTGTGTCATTTGGGTTTTACCTCTTTTGAGTTACTGTGAAGCACCCAGCTCGCTAGTACTAGTACTTATTTGTTACTTACACCAAACTTTGGATACTTAGGTATAATTTATTTGTCTGTTAAATTGCTTAATATGTCATTTTATTATTGTTGTCTTATTGTATAAAAGTATGTTGTTATTATTTTTTTAATTTTATATTTAAATTTTTTGGTTCTATTACTTATTATTTTATTTCATTAGAAATAGTTCTGTTTGTTTTTTAATTTTTTTATTTATAAGGATTTTTTATTTTAAACTGTAAATATTTACATATTTATATTAACGATTTGGAAATCTGTAATGTTAATTCTAAGTTTACATGAGAGTAAGAGTAGTAGAGTTCTCTGTGATAGAGCTCATCCGGGGAAGGACTACCACCATACCTATTTCTGCCGCCAAGCAGTAATGCTCGCATTACTGTGTTCCGGTCTGAAGGGTATGGTTTCCGGTGAAATTACTGGTACATAAGGCTTTCGATCTTAGCCTCAAGGTGGCAACCCGCGAGTGATACCTCTGGTATTGCAATCGTCCATAGGCTGCGGTAACCGCTTACCATCTTGTGGGTCGTACACCTGGTTGCCACTTCAGTTGTATAAAAAAAAAAACATAAATAAATAACTAAATAGCTAAATCTCGACTGCGTGGAGTTTAGTTCGATTTAACTTTACAACAAAATTTCTAAAAATTTATAACAAAAAATGTCTTAAAAAGCTATAAAAAAACAGATTATTTAGATGTTATAAAAGCTTGGGACGAATGTGCTCCAACTCTACTCGCATCCATAACAATAGCAAGGATTATTTTTTATTTTTTTTATACTACTAAAGTGGTAACCAAGCGTACGGCCCACTTGATGGTCAGCAGTTACCGTAGCCTATGTACGCATGCAACATCATAGATATCACTCGCGTGTTACCACCCTGAGACGTTAGATGGTTAGTCTCATGTGCCTGTAATTTCACCGGAAACCATACCCTTCGAGCAACACAGCAATGCGAGCATTACTGCTTGGCGGCAGAAATAGGTATGGTGGTAGTCCTTCCCCGGACGAGCTCTATCACAAAGAACTCTACTACTCTTGACAAAAAAGCGATAGGAGCCCAGCCGGTGTTGTTGCCAGTTCTTTTACGGCATTTTAATGTGTGTAATTGTGTAATTTTTAATTAAGATGAATGTAACGCATTACATATTTATTCTGTAATGTTACGTTTTTATAATAATAAAAAAAAAAAAATGCTGGACAATCCACACAGCATCATCTAGCCCCAGGTAAGCTGCTGTTAAACAGAGCTGTGTTATGGGTAACTAGATGACTGATATATATTTAATACAATTACAATACATAGATAGTTTTTTTTTTTTTTTATTATATATAGAAATACCCAGAACACCCGGAACAAATATTTGTAGATCGTACAAACATTTGTCCCGAGGCGGGAATCGAACCCGCAACCTCTGCGTCGCAGGCGGACCTGCGCCCGCTGCGCCACATCGGTCGTCAAATCAAAGTCAAACTTGAAACTTGAATTATTCACGTTTGCATTGATGCGTTTTGATGAAGAGACTCTTCTTTCCCAGGTCCTCGACGATCCGGCAGAAGACCAGCTGTATCTCGTATTCCAGCTTCTGGAAGGTGGCCCCGTGATCGAGATCCCCACGGAGAGTCCGCTGACCGAAGACGTCGCCAGGAAGTACTTCAGGGACGTTCTACTGGGAGTGGAGTATTGTGAGTAGACCAAGGATCCTCTGTTCCTCATAATCCTGCAGCTTGAAGGTCACCTTATAAGTAGGTAAGTAAGTTCGTATGAGTCAGTGGCCAACTCTGGTGACAGAGTTTTTAGGCCGCCCGAAGGCCTCTGTCGTGGAACTTTTGAAAAGCCGGAACCAACTGCTTAATCATGTTTTCAATAATTGTGTAAATTTAAAACAAAACTTCTCATAATAAATGAGTTGAATTTAAGGGACTATGAAACACTATAATAAGTACTTATTTTTATCTACACCCTTATTCTGCGAATAAAACATTCATTTATTTCAACGTGCCCTCCGAAGCACGGAAGCGCCTTATGATCAAGATCCCACTTCAGAAAGTTCACTTAGCAAGGATATTGCGAAGAAAGATCAAAAAAAAACAATTCATATTAGCGGAATAGTCGCGTCACAAACACTAAAAAAATACAGTCGAATTGAAAACCTCCCTTTAGAAGTCGGCTAAAAAACGTTAGACCTTCGGGCGGTCAATGACCTTCGTCCTCGGTAATTTCTTGGTCCCAGAAGAGGTGCTCAGCGTTAAAATTGTACAAAAACTTAAATTATGTTCTTTTGCGAGGGTTTCTCCAAATTATGGAGATAAAGAAATAAAGTCTGGACCTTTTTCTCCCTTCCGAGACATCCTTCGAGCCTTTCCTTATTGTTATTAGAGACGTGCAAAAATCTAAATCAAAAATTATTTATTCAGTAGAATCACAAGGATCACTTTGAAACGTCTTACAAGCTAGGAAAATTTACACCAGTTCCAACGCGCCCATGCCGTAAAAGAACTGGCAACAACACCGGCTCGGTTCCTATCGCTTTTTTGGCATGATCCTTGCTATTGTTATGGATTCCAAGTAGAGTTGGAGCACATTCGTCCGTCGCTTTTTTATCATCTAGGTAATCGGTAGTTTTATAGTAAGCTTTTTGAGACAGATTTTGTTTAATTAAGTTTTTAAATTTAAAAAATTAATAAAATTATATAATAAAATTCCCATTGACATTAAAAATAAAACTGACATAGAATTTTTTAAATATATTAAAAGACATCTGATGCTCAAAAGTTACTATAAAATTGACGAAGCTATGGCAGATAAATATATTTTTAGTGATAATGTTTGACGCTTGTATTCATTTTATTTTATTATATTTAATTGTTTGTTTCTTATATAATATTATTGACATTTGATATTTATTTTGTTATTTTTAAAAAATGATTTTAGTATGTACGGAATTGTACAGATAATTATTATTTATGGACTTTGACATTTTTTTATTTTTATTGTTAATTAATTTTATTTGTTTAAATTTTATTTTAAAATATGACATTGTTACCATATTTAGTAAATTTTAATGTTTTGTTTTGACGTATCTAAGTACATGCAACATGTGGAAAGATAAATAAAATGAAATTGATATTGAAATAATTTTTGATTTTGATTTTGATTTTGATTCAACTGTATGTTTTTATTGTTTGTGACGCGATTTCTCCGCCAATTATTATGAATTGATTCAAATAATAATAAAAAACGCTTATTTTTTTACCAACTAAAAACATATCAGCTATGACTGAAGATTAACAAAAATGGCCACCACTCAGCATGAGGCAGAACAACTCATGCCATAGCGCTGGTTTTCTGTGGTTTTTTTTTATACAACTGAAGTGGCAACCAAGCGTACGGCCCACAAGATGGTAAGCGATTACCGCAGCCTATGGACGCTTGCAATACTCGCGGGTTGCCGCCTTGAGGCTAAGATCGCAAGTCTCATGTGCCAGTAATTTCACCGGAAACCGTACCCTTCACACCGGAACACAGCAATGCGAGCATTACTGCTTGGCGGCAGAAATAAGTATGGTGGTAGTTCCCCGGGCGAGCTCTATCACAGAGAACTCTACTACTCTTGTACGTGTACGTGTGTACACACAGTAGCCCAACATGGGGTCGGCATTGCGTGTCGAACATAATTTATTTATTATTTCAATGAATGTACAAGAGGAATTGGCATTCCCAGCGTGCCAGTACCTCTTCGGGAGCTCATCTCCCAAACCGAGGCACCTGCTACATAATTCCACAGCCGCAGCTCTGAATAAGTAAACTGCCAATCCACTAGGATATTCGTTACCTACACATCTTTGTGTAACACGTTGTTTTGTGTACTAGCTGTTCCCTGCGGTTTTGCAGTTAGAATAATATTCATATTCAATATTTAAATTCAAACTTTTTTTAAGGTTTTTTTTTTATTACAAATCTTCACACTACATTTCCTCGCATAAAGCCAACCTACACTCTATTTCCTAACCCTTTTTCTTTAATGTTTTCTTAGTTACATCACTGTCTACATTTTTTTAATAAATAATGCTGGACATTCCACACAGCACCATCTAGCCCCAAGGTAAGCTGCTGTTAAACAGAGCTGTGTTTATGGGTACTAGATGACTGATATATACTTAATACAATACAATACATAGATAGATATTTTTTTTTTATATATAGAAAATACCCAGAACACCCGGGACAAATTTTTGTAGATCGTACAAACAACATTTGACCCGAGGCGGGAATCGAACCCGCAACCTCCGCGTCGCAGGCGGACCTGCGCCCGCTGCGCCACATCGATCGTCAATTACATTTAAACAATTACATGAAATCTATAGTTGACCTAAGCAAGAGCAAAATCTACTATGACAAGTACTTGTTTATTACTTAAAAGGAGATTTTATCACTGTAACATTGTAAATTATCATTTGGAAACGCAATAAAACATTTGTATTATTAGTTTTTGTATATTCATTTATTCTGCACAATCAATAATATTTAATGAGTAACAAAACATGGCGCGGTGGGCGAAGGTCCGCCTGCGACGCGGAGGTTGCGGGTTCGATTCCCGCCTTGGGACAAATATTAGTAGGATCTGCAAATATTTGTTCCGGGTGATCTGGGTGTTTTCTATATATAATAAAAAATATCTATCTATATATATTGTATTGTATTAAATATATATCAGTCATCTAGTACCATAACACAGCTCTGTTTAACAGCAGCTTACCTTGGGGCTAGATGATGCTGTGTGGATTGTCCAGCATTATTTAACCTACAACACATCGCGCCATAGCAAAATTAGTCACAAAAACTGATCTAGATCCTGTGCTAGAACTCAATATCTACTCCAGGTATGAGTCAAATGTTAAGGAAATATTAAACTATTACATTTTTAATTGGTTACCAAAAAATTCCATAGAAAACATAAATGAAAAATAGTTAGTTTTGACGATTTGATTGGATCACAGGAACCTTACGTTAGGATATTTAAGGATTTTCTTTGATGTGTTCCTAAATCCAGTTTATTTGTTACTAGCCGACCTGCCCCAGCTTCGCACGGGTGCAATGAAAACTTAATCACCCACGCGAAGCCAGGGCGGGTCGCCAGTAATAAGTATAGCTTATGTTACTCAGGGATAATGTAGCATTCTAATGGTGAAGGTTTTTTTGACATCGGACCAGTAGTTTTCGAGTTTGTTCGTAAGAAACAAAAATACAAATCTTTTCTCTTTATAATATTGTATAGATATAGAGAGCACCGGTGGTCTAGTGGTAGTGACCCCGCCTTCCGATCCTAAGGTCGTGGGTTCGAATCCGGTCGTGCACCAATGGATTTTTCGCTACGAAAAGTGTATGTGCGCAATGCCAGTGCTCTCATACGGTGAAGGAAACATCGTGAGGAAACCGGCATGTTCAAGAACTAAAAATTCGAATGACATGTGCCATCCACCAATCCGCATTGGGTCCGCGTGGTGGATCAAGACCCAATCACTCTTGCTTGAGAGTAGGCCAGTGTCCCAACAGTGGGAACATTAAAAGGCTGTCTTGATGATTGATGATAGATATAGATTTGTCTATTTTTTTTAATAACAAGCAAATCATTAAGTTTTTCTCATACTCCGCGCGGCCGTCTAGAACTTACGAAAGAACTTTAGTGTGACACTGCAACTGTATGGTGCGTGGCGCTTAACTAGGCGACGATTGTCTTTGGCTATCTTGTCAAAACGACATGGGTCTTCCCATTTTAATTATTTTTCTCGTGTTATTTTAAGTTTTATTGCATAAATTTGGTGGCAGTTTATACAATTTAACTTGTTTACTTAGCACAAGTGTAAGTAATTGAAATGCAGGGGTAATGTTGGTTGGTAATTTAGTCAAAGACTTTCCAGGAGAATTTTGAAAGAAAAGTCATCGTTTCTATCAAGTTCAGTTTTCAAAATTGTGGCAAACTAGCCACAGAGGCCATAAAACAAAAGAAGAAGAAGTTAACTAGGCGACATTAGAATGCGGTCATTTTATCATGACAGCCTTCTAATGTTCCCACTGCTGGGACACTGGCCTACTCTCGGGCGAGAGTGATTGGGTCTTAATCCACCACGCGGACCCAATGCGGATTGGGGGATTGCACATGTCATTTGAACGTTTAGTTCTTGGACATGCCGGTTTCCTCACGATGTTTTCCTTTACCTTATGAGAGCATTGCGCACATACATTTTTCTCGTCATTTGCTGACATTTAAAGAAAAAAAAATGAAAGAGAAATTGTTTATTGACACTCAACTCACACATAAAAGTTTTTTTCTTTTTTTATATCTCCTTTTTTCTTGCAATCTGCCTTTCTGGGCATTGAGCTAGAGTTTTGTCTCCTCTTGCATTTTGTCTCCTCTTGCATCCATATTATGAGTTCGTCTATATTATAAGCTCTTGAGGGGCTCTCCTCGTAAAAGAAATAGGACAAAGATAAAACAAACTCCTTGCTCCGGTACCCGCCCTTACTATAGCAACTTGTACTATTACTCAGGATTAGTACATTTTCCGGCTTGGAATGAAATAAAGCTTTATATTTGAGCAAACTCAAACAGCTTGTCAACGACATCAGTATTCAGTCTATTCAGCCTCGGGACATGTTTTATCTCTCTCTATCCAGCCAGTGTGCCTGCTCACACTCACACGGCTCTGCCGTTTATCTTAAACTAATAAATAATTAAAATGAGGAAATATGTTATTAGTTTTTTGTTTGTTTGTAGAGCTCTGACACTGCTGAACCGATTTGAAAAATTATTACACGTTTTTTTTTTTTTTTTTAAATAATCACTTAACTATTACAAAGACTTTGTTTTAAATAATTGTACCTTAAAAATCTAGATAGGTTTGTCTAGGTACTCACATTCGTCGTAATTTTATTACATTTATCACTTTAAATCCTAAACATACATAACTACACAAGAATAGTTGGGAAGCTACACTATGTCCGGGTGACATAGGTTAGGTGCAATATCCTAAGCACCCGTGCAAAGCCGGGGCGGGTCGCTAGTTATATATAACTGTAATTATGAGTACGCGGTCGAGAAGTGAGAGGTAGCGGGTTCGATCCTGAAGAAGAGGTGAATAAAATTATTAAAAAGTACTTTTTTATATAAAATAGTGCCTGTAGTTACAACTTTTTTGTATACTTAGTTTCTAAATATACCTACAATACTTTTTAAGTCGTCGGTGGTACCCTAAATACAGACTTTAAGTGTTCATATTCGTGTTTTAAACCTCTGTTATTGACATAAAAATGACAGACAATGAAAGACTGACTGACAGCTCTTTAGTTAACCCGTATGAATAAAGGCATGACTTACGGTCTAGGCATCACGTAGAAGTAGCCACGTAAGAGTAGCAGAGTTCTTTGTGATAGAGCTCGTCCGGGGAAGTACTACCACCATACCTATTTCTGCCGCAAAGCAGTAATGCTCGCATTGCTGTGTTCCGGTGGGAAGGTTTCCGGTGAAATTACTGGCACATGAGGCTTTCGATTTATGCCTCAGGTGGCAACCTGCGAGTGATACCTCTGGTATGGCAACCGTCCATAGGCTGCGGTAACCGCTTATCATCTTGTGAGCCGTACGCTTAGTACCACTTCAGTTGCATAAAAAATAACCCACGCGCGTGTTCGCCTTGATAGCTGTCACGCAAGCGGTGTGCCATGTCACATACAGTTTATACATTGCAACGTCACGGTATTCTTTACGCTTGCGCGTACGCATTCAGGCGGTGTTGTGTGACCATCCCTTTATGCCGTGCGTTGATTATCAATTATTAAATCGGTCAATTATTTTATAAATGGTGGCCGAGTGCATGTGAAGAGCCATGGGTCGAGCTTGTGGGAACCGACATAAAACCTCCCTAAGATCTGTGATGGACAGGGCACTTCTAAAAATAACTGTTCCAGGCCTCAGGGTATGGCTCTGTTTGGAGCGGGGTGTGTTTTGAAGGCATTTTGTCAGACCTTTCTTTAGCTATAAAATATATATATAGAAAGATTGTAATTTTTTACTGAAAAAAATTATAGGATGTCAGATGTCCTGGTTGGTGCTGGGTGAGTAAGAAACAAGAGTTTGCGGGTTCAATCCCTGCTGCGGGTCAAATGTTTGCATGATTTATAATTTGACGACCGATGTGGCGCAGCGGGCGCTAGTCCGCCTGCGACGCGAAAGTTGCGGGTTCGATTTTCGCCTCGGGTCAAATGTTTGTACGATCTACAAATATTTGTTCCGGGTGTTCTGGGTATAACAATACAATACATTGTAGATAGATATTTTTAATTATAATATCTAGCTATGTATTGTATTGTATCAAATATATATCAGTCATTTAGTACCCATAATACAGCTGTGTTTAACCACTGTAGTAATACTGTGGTTTAACAGCAGCTTACCTTGAGGCTAGATGATGCTGTGTGGATTGTCCAGCATTATTTATTTATTTATTTTATTTTAACTGTCTAAAAGTGTCGGTGGTTTTGTATTACTCGCATTAGCATTATTGTTTGCATTGTATGTTTCTTGTGATTATTTATTTACTTATTCCTGTCAGTCGAGTCACGTTACTTTGTGCTACTTACATAGGGGAGCTCTAGCTCATTGCAAATGCCACGTCACGTAGCGTGGCCTGTCGACGTGACTCGTTTGTAACCATTCTGAAACGGATTTAACTCGTCAGATCTCTGACAGGTTCAATGTGTTCATGATGGCTCCTTGAGCTCTGAAACTGTGGTCAATAGTAATCTCATCTATTGTCAGCGATCCAATAAATGCTCGAAGAACAATTGGTTATCTTATTTACAAACATTCTCTAAACGTCTGTTATAGCGTCTTTCAAATATCTTTGTTAATTTTCACGATCACAATATTTCAGCAAATTGATGCCTCATCATGACAGCCTTCTAATGTTCCCACTGCTGGGACACTGGCCTACTCTCGAGCGAGAGTGATTGGGGCTTAATCCACCATGCGGACCCAATGCGGATTGGTGGATGGCACATGTGTTTCGAATTTTTCTTGGACATGCCGGTTTCCTCACGATATTTTCCTTCACCGTATGAGAGCACTGGCATTGCGCACATAAATTTTTCGATTAGAAAAATCCATTGGTGCACATCGTGGTTTGAATCCACGACCTTAGGATCGGAAGGCGGGGTCACTACCACTAGACCACCGGTGCTCCATCTGACTTGATGCCTACTGCTGGATAATTACAGATCTTTATTTACAACGAGCCGACCCGCGCAGCTTCAACCCCCGTTTTTGCAGTTTTTATGGTATCTCACAGGAATGGTATATTTTTCCGGGATAAAAAATAGCCTACGTCTTATTCCAGAACTTAAATCATGTACATTCCAAATTTCATCACATTCGGTAAAGTCGTCACGGGGATACGTGCTAACAAACATACACACACACACACAGACTTTCGCATTTATTATATAAGATAAGATAAGATAAATAAGATAAGATAAATGTTTATTTCAAAATGGTCATCATAGTACACGAATAAAACATATTAACAATGGTAGGTAAGGTGCAGTTAAGTTATTATTATACAATACAAGTAGTATATATTTATTATATTAGTAGGATAATTCTGTAAACGTCTGTTAGCTAAAGTGTCTTTCATATCTCTTTGTTAATTTTTACTATCACAATATTTCAGCAAATTGTTGCCTACTAGCCTCTAAAGAGTCCTATGACCATTTTGAGTATTCATCATCCACCGGCTTCCTGCCGCTTGAATGTCATCGGTTCATCGAGTCATGTTGTTTTACACTTCGTTTCCATTATCGTGGAAGCTATAAAAAACCTTTTCTCTTCAGCAGTTATCGGCTCTGCGTGCTATATGCCCTGCCCGCCCTTCAACATGCTTATTCTAGGCACTTCTAGGCTGGGGCGCGTGAAACTGGCGTAAATTCACCTAGCTTTATGACGTTTCAAAATGATCCTTGTGATATGATTGAATAAAGATATATTTTTACTTTTACTTTATTCAAAATCAACTTCAAAATGTACATAATTACATTACAAATATACAAAATACATATGAAGCAGTTGAGCCATCTAAAGACAATTACTAAACACCCGTGTGAAGCCGGGGCGGGTCGCTAGTAATAAATATAGTCTATGTTACTCAGAGATAATGTAGCATTATGATGGTAAAATCGGATCAGTAGTTTTACAGTCAGTAGCTCAACTGATCCAAATCGCTAACATTTTATGGGGACCATTGGGAAAGTTCATTCCCGGTTTTTCCCCATTTAAATTGAAGTGGGGACGAGCGGAAAAAAACTTTCCATTCGTCCCCATGTAATTACAAATGGGGTCGAGCGGGAAGTTTTTTTCCCATCGACCCCCCAGTGGGGGCGAAATCTGGAGGTCATCGGGAATAAACGACGACCAATGTGGCGCGGTGGGCGAAGGTCCGCCTGCGACGCGGAGGTTGCGGGTTCGATTCCCGCCTTGGGACAAATGTTTGTAGGATCTGCAAATATTTGTTCCGGGTGTTCTGGGTGTTTTCTGTGTATAATAAAAAATATCTATCTATGTATTGTGTTGTATTAAATATATATCAATCATCTAGTACCCATAATACAGCTCTGTTTAACAGCAGCTTACCTTGGGGCTAGATGATGCTGTGTGGATTGTCCAGCATTATTTATTATTATTATTATTTAATAAACCATTTCGAACATGCTGATACACCAAGCCAGATATGAACCAGCCTTTGGACCACGTGTCGCTTCAAACACCCGGACAATATTTATGTTATTTCGCAGTGCACTACCAAGGCATCGCGCATCGAGACATCAAGCCGGCTAACCTACTTCTCGGCGAGGGTAGGGTGCAGGTGGCGGATCTAGGAGCCAGTGGGGAGCTGGCGGGGCGGCTCTCAGGAGCTGTGGGGACCCCTGCCTTCAGGGCTCCAGAGGCCACGGCTTCTACCGACAACTATGGAGGAGAGGTGAGTACAGAGCTGAAGAAATCAGTGCATGACTCTAATTCCCAAGATATCTGCTTATTATAACATAGAAATCAGTGCATGACTCTATCCTCAGGGTATCTTATATAGAAAGTCGTCAGGTGGTAAAATACTCCGTTATCGTATCCGTCGCGGGTTATTGACCCGCGGTTCATTGACGCGCGGGTCACTGACACGTGCCGAGCGCTGCCTTTTCGATTTCTAACAAGGATAACTAATAATTAAGCAGAATTATGTAATTATTTTTTTTTAATTAAAAAAAAAACTCTTAGAAAAAAAAAAAGTAAAAGTTTTTTTTTTTATGTGTGGAACCTATCCCTTAAGTTTGTCAGGTTGATAATGAATGACCCTGTATATATAACAAGGATCACTTTGAAACTACTTGCAAGCTAGGTAAATTTACGCCAGTTCCAATGCTCATGCTGTAAAAGCAACAACACTGGCTGGGTTCCTATCACTTCTTAAGCATGACCCTATTGGTATGGATGCCGAGCAGTACCTAGTATTATTTTCACACCTCTGCTTGGAGACAAAATATCTGGCACTAATGTGGCACCGACCAAAACGAACTCTAACTCCAGCTTCCCTACAGGCAGCCGACATCTGGTCCCTAGGCGTAACCCTGTACGCCATGGTCACAGGCCGGGTGCCATGGATGGCCAGCAGTTCCGTGGAGCTCCAGCGGAGGGTGCTGGCGGACCCGCTGGCTTACCCTCGCTACCAGCCGTCCAGGCAACTGCGGCATCTGCTCAGCCGGATGCTGGACAAGGACCCTGTTAAACGAATCACTTTGCAGGAGACCAAGGTACTTGTGTAACTGGTGAAAGATCCTCGCTTCTCACGGGTAAGTAAGGTCGTGTGAGTCAGCGGTCAACTCTGGTGACAGAGTTTTTAGGCCGCTCGAAGGCCTCTGTCATGGCTCAACAACTTTTAAAAAGCCGGGACCGACTGCTTAACGTGCCCTCCGAAGCACGGGAGCGCTCAGTTGAAAATGCCGCTGGCGGTTAAATATACGTCTAAACATCCTCTTGAAACACTGTCTATCTTTACACAGTCCTATGTGGCGCGACCGGCGAAGGTAGAAAGAAAGAAAGAAAGAAATTATTCATGGATATATTTATTCATGGATATATTTATTCATGGATATACTTATTCATGGATATATTTATTCATGGATATACTTATTCATGGATATATTTATTAATTCATGGATATATTTATTCATGGATATATTTATTCCTGGATATATCTATTCATGGATATACTTATTCATGGATATTTTTATTCATGGATATACTTATTCATGGATATATTTATTCATGGATATACTTATTCATGGATATATTTATTAATTCATGGATATATTTATTCATGGATATATTTATTCATGGATATATTTATTCCTGGATATATCTATTCATGGATATACTTATTCATGGATATATTTATTCATGGATATATTTATTCCTGGATATATCTATTCATGGATATACTTATTCATGGATATATTTATTCATGGATATATTTATTCATGGATATATTTATTCATGAATATATTTATTCATGGATATATTTATTCATGGATCCAAAGGCATAGGCACAGAATAGATATTACAAAAAGCAGTGAGCAGGTACATTTTGAACAAAAGGTTACCACATTGAGCCTCATATTCATTGCAAGGTACACTGCGACGCGGAGGTTGCAGGTTCGATTCCCGCCTCTAGATAGAGTAATTCAAGAGCAATGTTTTTTTTTATACAACTGAAGTGGCAACCAAGCGTACGGCCCACAAGATGGTAAGCGGTTACCGCAGCCTATGGACGCTTGCAATACCAGAGGTATCGCTCGCGGGTTGCCACTTTGAGGCATAGATCGAAAGCCTCATATGCTAGTAATTTTACCGGAAACCATACCCTTTGAACCGGAGCACAGCAATGCGAGTATTACTGCTTGGCGGCAGAAATAGGTATGGTAGTCCTTCCCCGGACGAGCTCTATCACAAAGAACTCTACTACTCTTTATGTTTATAGCACCCGTGCGAAGCCGGGGCGGGCCAGCTAGTTGATTACAAGCCATGTGAAGATGTGAATATGATAATTCCAGGAGCACGAGTGGGTGACAGCTGGAGGCGCGGAGCCTCTACCCTCGGAGCAGGAGAACTGCCGTCTGGTGGAGGTGACGGACGAGGATATGGCGCAGGTGGTCACCTCTATCCCGAACCTCTCCACGCTGATCCTCATCAAGACCATGCTGAAGAAGCACAGCTTTCAGGTAAATATAGTGATCCTTGTGGTTTCACTTAGTAACACATCATCCATTTGAAAACCAGCGCCGCTAAATTTACATGGAGCGGCATTAGAGCTGAAATGGAACCATTTCTGGCTCACATCACACTCAGCGCGGACTAATTTGGAAACCCCTAACAACAGGCCTATCTATCATCTTATGCCCCTATTCACTGTAATTTTTTTGGCTTGCTTACTTACGTCTTTCGGTACATAATTGTTGCGTCAATGAACGAGGATGAAGACGCAGCAGGTAGGTGTAACTATCAGAGGTTGAAAGTATGTTAGTGAATAAGGATCTACTACTTAAGTATATTATAAATGTGTATTCGTTGAGCGCTGTTTGTTGTGTTTGTGTCCAGAATAAATGTATTTTCTTTCTTTCTTTCTTTCTAGTTTTTTTCGGTATAAATAGTCTCTTCACAGGAATACGTGGTAACAAACTACACACACACAAACATACTTTTGCATTTACAATATTAGTAGGATGGTTAAAGTTATAAATATGTTAATTTAAGAGTAGAAGAGTTCTCTGTGATAGAGCTCGTCCGGGGAAGGACTACCACCATACCTATTTCTGCCGCCAAGCAGTAATGCTCGCATTGCTGTGTTCCGGTGTGAAGGGTATGGTTTCCGGTGAAATTACTGGCACATGAGGCTTTCGATCTTAGCTTCAAGGTGACAACCCGCTAATGATACCTCTGGTATTGCAAGCGTCCATAGGCTGCGATTACCGCTTACCACCTTGTGGGCCGTACGCTTGGTTGCCACTTCAGTTGTATAAAAAAAAAAAAAAAAAGACGGTGCATGAGTTTACCGTCGAGTCGAGTTTGCACCGTCTACGCCTAGGGGATGCAAACTCTACGCCGTAGATAGAGGATGCACGCTCTACGCCGTAGACGCCTACGGGTACGCACCCTCTACGTCGTATGAATGAATGAATGAATGAAAATTCTTTATTGTACTTACACCAAACTTAAACTTAAACTAAAACTAAAGACTACAAGATAAAACAAAATGTATACGTACAATGGGCGGTCTTATCGCTAGGTAAGCGATCTCTGCCAGACAACCTTTGGATGGAGAGGAGTCTATTTTTATATGGAAGATTGGTCGGGGTGCATCATAACAAATGTCATATCTACATAAATATTATAGGTAAACGATATACATACATAAAACAATACATAAATAGATGTAAATATATAATATAAATACTATAAATATTTAATATAAATACTATGAATATATAAAAATATACAAAATAATTAACTGTAACATACGATGCATGACGATAGTAATTCAGCGAGATAAAAATCTTTAACTCTAGTTTAAAAACGGCTAGTGAAGGGGATTTTCTAATGGACACTGGCAAAGCGTTCCACAACCGGACAGCTTGGACAGAAAAGGAGTCTGCATAGAAACTGGTCCTATGCAGTGGAGTTTTGAGCAGGAGGTTTTCTGAGGAACGAAGGGTTCGAGGATTCTCACTATGGAGAAACCCAAAGCGTTCCTTCAGATAACAGGGAGTGGAAGGGTTATGAAGGATGTTAAATAGGAGAGAAAGGATGTGCGTGTTCCGGCGAAGACGAATAGGTAGCCACTTGAGTTTGACTCGATATTCGGAAACGTGGTCTTACTTACGAAGTCCGAAAATAAATCTGATGCATAGATTTTGGAGACGCTCAAATTTATTAAGCTGTTCCTCGGTAAGGTCTAGATAACAAGAATTAGCGTAATCCAAGACAGGAAGAAGGAGAGACTGTGCAAGCGCAATTTTAGTAGCTATTGGAAGGAAATTACGCTACCTCCTAAGCGAGCCGGCGGAAGCAAATAACTTTTGAGAGTCGTAGAGCATGACAAAAACTTTTCGTTCTGCAAAATAAGATAAGATAAATCATTATTCTGAACTTAAACTAGTGTACAATAAAGTGCAAAAACGGGGATACATGCAGAAGTAAAAACTGTGTCGTAGGTAACAACGCCCTCCTGAATTCTAAATACAGTGCTCCAGTGTAAAATTTTTATGTCATATAATCTATAAAATACTTAATATTTAGTTTAAGAACAACGTTTGCAACAAATTGTAATCCGTAACAGCAAAAGCTGGAACCGACAGCTTAACGTGCCCTCTGAGCACGGAAGTTGATCTTGCGAGCCGTTTAACTCCGTCACCAAAGACTTACTTACAGAATCCGTTCCTGAGGAGTCGCGAGGGCAGCACGGCGCGGCGCGAGTCGGCCAGCACGCGGGGCGCGGGCGGCGGGGATGAGCCGGGGGGAGGGGGAGGGGCAGGGGGAGGGGCAGGTGGGGGGGGCTCCCGGCGCGGGGGGCAGCTCGCCCGCGCAGGACGCTCGCTCTCCGCACCCGGGAACTACATGACTGAACGGTAAGTCGTAGGTACTCTAAGAGCTTGGACGAACAGAAGACCATAAGTAAGCTGTCATGGCCTAACAACTTTGAAAAAGCCGAGACCGACTGCTTAACGTTCGAAGCACGGGATCACTCAGTTGAATTTGCCATTTGGCGGTCACTCATCCAAATGTTAACTACGCGGAACTGTGCTTAACCTCGTTGATCAGAAGACCAGTACAGACGGTCTATTTGCCAGTTCCCTTCGGCATCCTTTGCGTGGAAAGGTGTCTTCTAGACGAGGTGGACCGTATTACAAAGTGGTGTATTTTAATGGTGTGTGGTGTGCGCTGCCCTTTAGATTTCTAACAAGGATATCTGATATTTGATCAAATAAACCTAATCGATTTTCTCGAGATCCTTAAAACAAAATTTAAAAAATAGGTGGACACATGTTTTTTTTTTTGTATGTGGAAGCTGTCCCTTGAATAATATGCACTAATAATGAAAGACCTTGTATTACATTTAAGAAAAGCTATGAACTAAGATGGCCGGTGGTATCGACTTGTGGATCAAAACCTTATTTAATTTGTTACAGGCAAGCTTCATTCGACATCGGATTAGAATCGGTTCAGGAAGGGCGCGATCAAAGCCAAGACATTTCACCGGCAGCTGTCTATACTGACCAAATAGCAGACAGTCAAACTGTCAGCACTGGTCAAGCCGTCAGCAGTAGCGAAGCCGTCAGCAGTAGTCAAGCCGTCAGCAGTAGTCAAGCCGTCAGCAAAAGTGAAAATATAAGTCAAAGTGCCAGCGGTATAGAAAACAAAAGTTCAAACGGTAGCAAAAGTGTCAGTAGGAGTCAGAGCGTTAGTGACAATCAGTGTGCGAACAGCCCGAGCGCTAGCAACGCTCAGAATATGAACAGTCATAATAAAAAAAGTGATTCCCCAAGTGAGTGTGGACGAGTAAGTGTGAATAGTAGTCACAGTTTTAAAATAACTCGAAACGAAAGCGTTAACAAAGTTAGCGATACTAAAAGCACTAACGCTAATCAAGGCGTTACAGAGAGTGTAACTCCTAAAAGTGTCAGCGCTAGCAAACAAAACCCAAATCACGTGAGCAGTCAAATCATCAGCAAACAAAACGTCAGTAGTCGTAGTATCAGCAATTTAAGTGGCAACAGCCAAAATGTTAGCCAGAACGTCTGCAATCAGAGTGTTAGCGTTCAGAACGTCAGTAGTCAGAACGTCAGTAGTCAGAGCGTCAGCACTCGCGTCAGCAGTAACAAGAGCAGGGAGCGCAAGACTAGTCAAGAAGTTAAGGAGCGGTGATACGACAGACCTGCGAGCCACACGGCTTGCGGCCGATGGACGGTCAAATTTCAAGTTGTCATCGATATTAAAAATAAAATTAATATTCAACTTAATAAATATAAATATTTAATTTGAATTTAAATTAAACTTGAATGATTTTTTGGTTTTTTAAGTGTTTAAAACCACCTGTCTAGAGATCTTTCATCTTCATTCATTCTTAGTCATTCTTTGTCATTCTTATGTGAACCATGGAACTATCACAGTCGGTTGCTGACATATTTTTGTTTTTTTTTTTTAAGACAGGATTTCGAGAAGGGAGGCATGACTCAGTAGCTCAACTAGCGGAGTATCAAGTGAGAGATTACTGGTTCAAATCCCGTCTGGGTCTTTTTATGGATATCAAAAATCTTTCGAATGACACGAGATTAAACTTAATTTTTATTGGGGTATGACACAATTAATAATTACATTAAGTTAAGCGCTTTACCTACTTATTTCAAAATCACTATATTAAATTATCTAATCTTTGCTAGTCCGCGATGATCTGTAAATATTTTACTTAAAATTTCACTTACTTAGTAGTACTTAATATTTTTCTACATAAAACTATGTCAGTAGGTACTTAGAAGATTTACAAAAAAAAATTCTCTAAAAAGTTATAGTTTTTTTATGTGACTTATTTTGGCAGTGGTTTTCTTGCCTAAGAAAGCTTCAGTGTAAAGATAATTTATTTAATAAATAATATTATATTATAGTATTTATTCACAAAATTTGCTCAATGCTTGTAATGTCACAGTGTGGAAATGTAAATATTTAGCTTGTCTACGAATCTTATTCATAAAATAAATATATTATTAGTAATTTATAATTCCCTACTTAACTGTAGTAGGTATCTCCTATTTGGTCATGTCCTATGTATTTAAAATACATTTAGGTATTTTATTTTATTATTATTAATATTTAAAACTTCAGTTCGCGGTATGTAGTACAGTCAACACCAAAAGTAACCAAATGATCGTAAAATGGGCTGATATAAAATTATACTTATACTAATTACAAAAAGATATCTAATTTGAGTTTTGTTTTAATACAAGATTATTTTATAGAGTAGTATGTAGTATTCATATGTAATTTCAAAAGTTGCCAGTATCTAAATAAAATAGTTATTATACGGCTGTAACTTTTTTTTAATATTCTAAGCGAATGACCAATTTTCACTGTCAAATTAGCTTTATTACAATTTGTATGCACCTGTCTAATATTGCGGGTTAAAAATTGTGCGTCGTAATTTGATATTTGTGAAAAAAATCCCTTATACATAATTAAAAAACCTTAAAATAAATATATAAAAGTACTTTTTTGACTAAAATACCTGTTTACTTTTGAAATAAGAACTAGTTACGTAAGTATCTTAAAATATAATGTAAAAAAATAAGATTATAATGCATATAAAGTCTAATTTAGCTAAGACACAAGTAGTATACCGACAGGGTCCCTGATCACAAAATATTGCATTTTAAATGTTTTATTATAAGTCCAGTTAGTTACGAGTTTTTCTTAGTTTAAGGTTATTGACAAAATATGATTGACTTTTGTCTATAGGTTCGACACGAAAGATTTTAGTTTAGAAAATTTATTGTGTCCAGAATTTCTGCAAACTACGGCCTGACTTATAAATGCAATTTAAACACATTGTTTAAAAATAGCGCTGTTTCTACCATTGAATCATGACAAAAATAGGTAATTATAATAATAAGAAAAGCCATCCTAAGCATCAAATTTTGCACTCAACAAAAATATTACAATCATTTGTTATGCAATGTGTAAAATAAATAGCGTTTATAAAGCTGCTAAAGTTTATATTAAGTTATATAAAACAATTAATTCATATTGTTCATAATTATATACCTTAAAGTCCTCAATTAAAATAAAATAAGGCTCATTTAGAATAATTGGGGCTAAATTTCACTTTAAATACTTGATACAAGTGTTTTTAAATATATGGTTACTTTAAAAGAACAGTTTATTTTAAAAGCTTCATAATTTTATATTTTTTAAATACCTACTTGTTTTCTTATGGTTATCCTTTGCAAGCGAACGGTCCAATTTACAAGGCCTTTGAATGTTGTGATAGAAGTATAGGGGGCGCTTTTAAATAAAAATAGGCGTTTTAGCATAAATTTTAAGATTTTAAAACTTTATTCCTTCGATTTTTAAAACTCTTAGCCTATAACTAATTAGATTTTGTAAAATAAAATATATATTTTATTAGGAATGAATCAAAAATTAATTTAAATTAAGGCATAATAATTTTTATCATTAGTTTATTTGAATTTATTATGAATGAAATATGAAATATAGTTTATAAAAAAAGAGTTCGTCAGCGACGTAGGTGTGTGTTTTTCAACGGGTTTTTTCAAATAAAAAAAAAAGTCTTCGTTTTTTTTGCAATTACAAAAAGGAATAATAAAAATATGTTGAAAGTTATGTACTTACTACCTAGTTATCACAAATTTGAAAATAAATTTTCAACTCGTTTTGTTAATCAACTTATATCGCTGACTGTACCTCTTCTGACACTGTTTTACTGTCTGTTTGTACATTGTTTTGTTTTTATTAAAAAGATACAGACAAATTATAAAAAATTATGCACACAGCAGTAACAAGACAGTTCTACTTTAACACAACTTTAATATTTTATGAAAATAAAATTATTTATTAGTACTTCTGTATTTTTATTTTAACTTCGCTAACTTTACAGAAGCTTCTACGCTGTAGGTTGTTGGTTCTATTCCCAGCCAGGATAAACGTTTAAGTGATAATCATAAATGTTTTCGTGCAACCTGTGCAGGTTTACGTAGATAGAGTACATACTGCCAGCGGATTTCGTCTGTCGTGAAGTTAGCCGTTTCATGCGCAATGGCGCTTTTTCGAACTAAATTGTCTTTGCGAATCACTAACGGCTAACTTCACGATGGCCGAGATCCGTTAGCAGTACTTTACTGTAATAAAAACGTACAATCGCACAAGTTGCAGTAACAAGGTTATTACCTGGTGGTAGGACTCTTCAGCAAGAGTCCGTCTTGGTGGGTACCACCGCAGTGTCAGATATTCTACCTCCAAGCAGGTGCCTTACTCTTGAATCCAATGATAATTCCGATCCAATCCCAATTTCTATTTACTGCTGTCAAATTATTCAATATTAATATATTCGCGTTCAAGAGTAAGCCCCCCCCCCCCCCCCCTCCCCCCAGTAGTGTGCAAGCATCTGTATTTAGGTTTGAAGGTCACTGTAGCAAGTGAAATTACTGGGCGAAAGAGACTTGGGGTGATAAGCGCAGTGCAGTGCCTCGCAAACACTTAAAAACTTTAACACTGTGGCACTGTCAATTGCCGACATAAAAAAATGTACATAAGTCATGTTACATGGTAACCCCACGGGAAATCATCGCGACATCTGCTCGGATGCTGCAGACCGCGAAATTATAATCTTTATCTCACCCAGTGGGGGTCTGGATAACGCCTCACAGGGGTAGCTACGACACTAAATTTACAATTTTGACCTTCTGGAAATACCTACACAGTGCTTGCAACGTAGCTGGGTAAGGGTGGATTCGACTAACTTTTGGAATAACTATTCCGCGGAATAAGTAATGTGAAATACAAGTAAGCTGTCAGTTTACTCAAGAATAACTACGATTTACTCGGAGAATAGCGCCTATTCGAGTTTTTTTATTTTTTTATTTTATACAACTGAAGTGGCAACCAAGCGTACGGCCCACAAGATGGTAAGCGGTTACTGCAGCCTATTGACGCTTGCAATACCAGAGGTATCACTCGCGGTTGCCACCTTGAGGCTAAGACCGAAAGCCTCATGTGCCAGTAATTTCACCGGAATCCATACCCTTCACACCGGAACACAGCAATGCGAGCATTACTGCTTGGCGGCAGAAATAGGTATGTTTGTCGATTCGAGTTTGGTCGAATCCAACCTAGGTCGTAATTTAGAAGTCTTCAAGTAATTGTAAGTAATAATAATAATAATTACCAATAATTTAATTTATGCACCTAACTTACCTAAGTCTTTTATCGTAAAGTCAATGTGTGAACCTTAGAAATATACTGAAGAAAGTGTAGAAGTTTGCATTGTTGTGTTCCGGTGTGAAGGGTATGGTTTCCGGTGAAATTACTGGCACATGAGGCTTTCGATCTTAGCCTCAAGGTGGCAACCCGCGAGTGATACCTCTGGTATTGCAAGCGTCCATAGGCTGCGGTAACCGCTTACCATCTTGTAGGCCGTACGCTTGGTTGCCACTTCAGTTGTATAAAAAAAAAAAAAAAAAAAACTACAAGACCTGGCAGGTAACCATATTTTCTCGTAAATGCAACATTTGATTTTATGTGTATGCAGGTTATTTCAAGGCTTGCTTCATCATGAGCACTGGTGGTCTAGAGGCAGTGACCTCGCCTTTTAATCCTATGGTCATGGATTCAAACCCGGTCGTGCACCAATGGATTTTTCTATTCGAAAAAATTTACGCAATGCCAGTGCTCTCATGCGATGAAGGAAAACATCGTGAGGAAACCGGCATGTCCAAGAACTGAAAGTTCGAAAGACATGTGTTATCCACCATTCCGCACTGTGTCTGCGTGGTGGATTAAGACCCGATCACTCTCGCTGTAGAGTAGGTGTCCCAGCAGTGGGAACATTAGAATGCTGTCATAAGGTGCTCTATCATCGATGACGTCATCATTTATAGTTCGCACAGCGGATCTAGGCTTCCGTGAAGTTAGCCGTTTGTGATGCGCAAAGACAATCTAGTTCGAATAAGCTCCATTGCGCATGAAATCGGCTAACTTCACAACGGCCGAAATCCGCTGAACGAACGAAAATCCCATAACAAAATCCGATCCATTTGCATGTATGTATCACATCATCATCATCATCCTTACCCTGACTTCATCCACTGCTAGTCTCCCTTAGTTTGTCCTATTTACATGTATACTTAATCTTGTAAAATTCTCAACTTATTTTGATGCGGTTTGCAATAAATATGTATGATGTATAATGAGTAGTAGAGTTCTCTGTGATAGAGCTCGTCCGGGGAAGGACTACCGCCATACCTATTTCTGCCGCCAAGCAGTAATGCTCGCATTGCTGTGTTCCGGTGTGAAGGGTATGGTTTCCGGTGAAATTACTGGCACATGAGGCTTTCGATCTTAGCCTCAAGGTGGCAACCCGCGAGTGATACCTCTGGTATTGCAAACGTCCATAGGCTGCGGTAACCGCTTACCATCTTGTGGGCCGTACGCTTGGTTGCCACTTCAGTTGTATAAAAAAAAAAAAAAAAGTAATTGATAGATTCAGGCGTTACTTTGCGGAAATCCATTACAAGATAAAAAACAGACGAAAAATCTCTAGTACTATTCCGCTTAACCTTTTAACTGATGAGGTCACACAGTTACCACAGTTAACCTCAAAAGAAAAATATCGACACGTGTTTCATCCCTCCACGGGACATCCTCAGGACCATCGACTTGTTCTCCGGCAGACGTGTTGCTCCGTCGAGCGCTGGAGCCAAAGTCTTTGGCTCCAACTGTTTTAACTGTGTTTTAACTGTGGTAACTGTGTGACCTCATCAGTTAAAAGGTTAAGCGGAATAGTACTAGAGATTTTTCGTCTGTTTTTTTTTTTTTTTTTTTTATAAATAAAGTAATTTTAGAAAGTTTATGTGTATAGTTTAAGTACCCGTGCGAAGATTGGGCGTGTCGCTACTCCCTAGTTAACTTTATACCGATCATAAAATAATATTGCGAAATGGGAAACGTAATAAAACAATAACTTTGAAAGGCTATCTAGATTTATTTATTCTTGTGAACTGTATTTACAATATTTACATGATGACTTAGCTTAACTTAAACTTAAAAATACCTAAGTTAATTTGCACCATTTAACGTTAATTGTTCGACGACGATTGAACAATTTGACATTAACGTTAGATGGTGCCACCCACCCTTAATATAAATCAGATTCCGTTTTGCATAGCCAAAAATCGTTTGGAGTTTTGTGAAGTTTTTACCACTTTTCCACCAGCACGTCTCACTATGCCCCAGCGGTTTTTTTTTTTTTATACAACTGAAGTGGCAACCAAGCGTACGGCCCACAAGATGGTAAGCGGTTACCGCAGCCTATGGACGCTTGCAATACCATAGGTTTCACTCGCGGGTAGCCATCTTGAGGCTAAGATCGAAAGCCTCATGTGCCAGTAATTTCACCGGAAACCATACCCTTCACACCGGAACACAGCAATGCGAGCATTACTGCTTTGCGGCAGAAATAGGTTGCTAGCAACGTGACCTCGTCTCACCAGGGTGTTTCACTGCTCTCCCCTAACCCTGGTCTTGTCAGTGAATGTAATGGTGCAGGGTTGGACAGCCATGTTGAACTGCAAGAACTCTTGGATGGTGGCGGCGGGCGCGGGCCGGTCGAAGGGGAAGCCCATGGCGCGCTTGTCCGGGTACTTCCGGTCACGGATGCCGCAGTATGATGCAGCGTCGCTACACGTGCCGGCTAGGTCTTGCTCGACCTGGAGAAATTATGAGTTAGTCCTGGAAAAACTAAAGAAATGGTAACAATTACTGTTCCTTTTTTCCATGTCAGCATGACGAGACTATCAAATCATTTTGACGACCAATGTGGCGGTGGGCGAAGGTCCGCCTGCGACGCAGAGGTTGCGGGTTCGATTCCCGCCTTGGGACAAATGTTTGTACTATCTGCAAATATTTGTTCCGGGTGTTCTGGGTGTTTTCTATGTATAATAAAAAATATATATCTATGTATTGTTAGCTTACCTTAGGCTAGATGATGCTGTGTGGATTGTCCAGCATTATTTATTTATTTATTTTATTTGCCCGACCCACGATCACATAACTCTGTTAGCGATCAATCTCCATTGATCTTCATCTCAAACTGTCTATTATGAAAAAGAGCTATGGTCAAACTGTCTTATAAGACGAAAGAAAAGAGAGTAATAGAGTTCTTTGTGATAGACCTCGTCCGGGGAAGGATTACATAGTTTCCTTAATCGAGACACATCGAGATGAGAGCTAACACTGCAGTTAGTTTATTAATTTGATTATTTATGCACCTACTTAAGTACTTCTAGACTTCCAAATACTCTAAGAGTAGTAGAGTTCTCTGTGATAGAACTCGTCCGGGGAAGGACTACCACCATACCTATTTCTGCCGCCAAGCAGTAATGCTCGCATTGCTGTGTTCCCGTGTGAAGGGTATGGTTTCCGGTGAAATTACTGGCACATGAGGCTTTCGATCTTAGCCTCAAGGTGGCATCCCGCGAGTGATACCTCTGGTATTGCAAGCGTCCATAGGCTGCGGTAACCGCTTACCATGTTGTGGGCCGTACGCTTGGTTGCTACTTCAGTTGTATAAAAAAGACAGTTTGATATGGAGGTCGATAGAGATTGGTCGCTAATAGAGTTATGTGATCAACCCGCTAATGAAAGATGATTTGACCATAACCAGTTGTAATGTTTACCAAAAAATATGGGTATATAAAGTTCTTAGTAGCACTGCATTAGCGTACCCGATTACTTAGTTAATATGTCTCTTTCGCCCAGTAATTTCACTTACTACAGTGCCCTTCTAAAGTAAATACAATGCAGCTTGCACATTGCTGCTTGAAGGCAGAATATCTGGCACTGCGGTGGTACCCACTAAGCGAACTTTTGCTGAAGAGTTCTTCACTTTTGCTTTACCTACTGAAAGTGTCATGAACATTATGTCCTACTGAGGAATGAAAAACGTGGTTCAGGATAAAAACATGTCCTATTAGTATAGGTAGTAGAGAATCTAGCCGGTGTTGTTGCCAGTTCTTTTACGGCATGGGCGCGTTGGAACTGGTGTAAATTTTCCTAGCTTGTAAGACGTTTCAAAGTGATCCTTGTGATTCTACTGAATAAATATTTTTTTATTTTGATTTTCTAAGAAAAATCGAGAACCTAACAAAATCTATATAAAAATGATATAATATGAAGGCTGTTATTATGTTTCTGACAGCTGTTAGGCAGAGGCATACTACTAGAGATAAACTACTATAAATATATACTATACTAATATCTATAAAAATTATTTCTACGTAGCTGGTTACGAATCTTTGTTTCGTACGCGCTCTAAAGGCTTTTTTCATTAACCCAGTTTCTGTATATCTCAAACTCTGATTTTATTAAACTTACTTTGTCCTCATCCCAGTCGGAGAGCATCACAAACAGCAGCATAGGATACCCCTCCACCGTCCCCTTCGGCAGCAGCATGTGGTGCGGCCAGCCGCAGCCGCAGAAGTCGAACTGCGCAGCCTCCTCCGATCCCTGGTCTCCTGGCCTGCCCTCCTGGTTCCGGAAGGTCCTCTCGTAGGGGATGGTGACTGAGGAGTCGACGCTTCGACGCGTAATAGTGTTCTTGCCGGGTTTTACTGCAAGAGAAGTTGGAGATATGTCCGAAGGTTCCAGCCCGTATCATCCACACACCCAACCACATTGAACCAGTGCTCATTAATATGACCCATGCGAATTGCTGGATAGCACAGTTCTTTCAAACTCATAGTTCTTGGAAATATCCGGAAAACGAGACATGTCTCACTGGCTCAACTAACTAGACAGTAGATGACAATCATAACGAAGGTTACTCACATTTCTGCGAGAACTTGTCCAGCTCAATCATGAGCTGCCTCTGCTGGCTGAAGGCGAGCGGCTGCCCGTCCTCGTCCAGCGTGGGGCCGATGAAGAGGCGCACGGTCCCCATGCGCTCCTTGCCACTCGTGTTGTTCACTTCGATGCTGCAGGACAAATAAATAGATAATAATCACACCAAAATTATAAAAGCAAAAGTTAGGATGTTTCGTTTTTTTTTTTATAGTGTTAACCATCACACAAAAGAAATACTTTGATGAGTGGACGTTTATTCTGCTACACACGAGTATAATCGACAAGTTCAGGCGGAGTCACTACCACTAGACCACCAGTGCTCTATCGGTCAGTAATATTTGAGTCATTGTCATCATGACAGATATCTAATGTTCCCATTTCTGGGACACTAGCCTACTCTCAAGGGAGAGTGATTCAGTCTTAATTTACATAATCCACCACGCGGTCCCAATGCAGATTGGTGGATGATCAATAATTAAGTACTCACAGGTAATTGAATTCGTCATGCTGCAGATGAGTGAACCGTGCCGAGATATTGCTCTTAGGAGTGAAGTCAAGTCCCCGAGTCAAGTCGACCAGGCTCTGCTCCCAGCTGGTGGAGATGTTGTTAGCGCCGCCGGAGCCTTCGATACTGACACCCGTTACACGAACGCCAGGAAACACGAACTGAAGAATTGGGAACAGATAAGACCTCGCAAAAAGGAAAAGGAAAGCTCGCAGAGCCGATTACCACGACTGGGGAATAAAGGTTTTCGAAAAGCGACTGGCAATTGGAAAACTAAGGTGTAGGATGACCCCAAATCGAAGCAGTAGAAGCACAATCCTTTTTTTAGTACCAACCAAGATTAGATTTTCTGGTAAACGATTTAAGTTGTCTAGTTGGTCCACCTAAATTAATAATAAATAAAATAAAAATAAATAAAGGGGGTGTCCTGGTCGGCCAAGAAAACGTTGGCGGAATGATCTTCGACTTCTTCAGAAGAGAATGGAGGAAATAGGCTAATAAAAATAAAACAAATGTTAAAGAGCACATAATAGAGTACATAATATCGACCCGAAAACGGTCAGCAAGTGCAAGTCTAATCATACTTAACTACTAGAAAGAAAAAATGGTTCGACACAGGTGTGCTCGAAAAGAACATCGTCTAGATAACATGTGTGATCCCGCAGATTTTTTAGTACATTTCTTCCATACCTGGTCAGGTTTGTACGGAGCCAGCTTGTTCTTGTACTGCTGAAAGAGGTCGTCGATAAAGGCGTGCCAGCGGTAGAACACAGGGTCTCGCATCGCAGTGGCAGAGTCACCCATCACACCATATTGTTCCTAAAGATATAGATATTAGTTCCCTTTAAGGTTATTTCAATAAGGAAATACAGATTTTATTTTAAAATTACCAAGTGCCGGTGATCAGGGTCGTGGGAGTAGCTGATGAACATGTGCCCCATGTTGTGCAAGTTCCCGTAGTAGTTGGAGTTGGGGCTGATGATGGAAGACTCCATCATGTTACCAAGGACGTCCATCCCAGTAGCCTCGTCGAGCACTTTCTGGCTACCGTCGGGCTGATGAGTTATTAGTTTTTTGTTATCAGTTTCTTCATTTTTCAAGGCATGATGAACAGTGTAGTAGAATTCTTTGTGATAGAGCTCGTCCGGGGAAGGACTACCACCATACCTATTTCTGCCGCCAAGCAGTAATGCTCGCATTGCTGTGTTCCAGTGTGAAGGGTATGGTTTCCGGTGAAATTACTTGCACATGAGGCTTTCGACCTTAGCCTTAAGGTGGCAACCCGCGAGTGATACCTCTGGTATTGCAAGCGTCTTTAGGCTGCGGTAACCGCTTACCATCTTGTGGGCAGTACGCTTGGTGGCCACTTCAGTTGTATAAAAAAAAAGTGACGATCGAGTTAGTAACCACAGTTGCCTTTTTTTCCTCTCCATCTTTAGATCAGTTTACCTAAACATTATTATGATCTCGACAGGTATGCACAAAATACATAATACGGGTAGCTCAGTTACAATCTGTTCCTTATTTGGGTTCTAATAACCTCCAGACGAAAAACTCGCGTGACAATCGTAAATCGGTTTTTGGTAGTTCATTTTATGCATCAAAGAAGCATTGCAAAAAAATCCATACAAATTGATTGATTGATACGTGATTTGTCCTCTAGCAATCTATCTCTCGGGTCACTTACCATAAGAACTGAAAGATTCTCAATAGCGGCGAGGAACCGATCGCGCCAGATTTCCATCTCGAAGACCTCACTCTTGATCAATTCTACTGGGCGATCCAAGTCGCGTATAGTAGTGTTAGCGAACCTGTATCAAATATCAGACAAATTGTATTACAAATAAAAAAAAATAGGAGCGCTCGTGACGTAGCTGGATAAGTCGTTCTTAACAGATCAACCAAGTTAAGCACTGTTCCGCGTACAACTGGCAAATTCAACTGAGCGCTCCCGTGCGTAGGAGGGAACGTTAAGCAGTCGGTCCCGGCTTTTTCTAAGTTGTTAGGCCATGACAGAGGCCTTCGGGCGGCCTAGAAACTCTGTCACCAGAGTTGGCCACTGACTCATACGAACTTACTTTGCAGAAAAATCTATTTGGTTCAATGTAAGAGATAAAATCTACAGAAGGTACCTTGGTGGCCAACTTCTGCTAGCGACGCTGGAGTCGAGTTTGGGGAAGTAGGCCTCGGCGATCGGTGCCCGGAAGTCTAAGCGAATGACTCGGCGCAGGCCGTTGCAGAGACGTTCTACGTTGTATCTGTGGAAGTAAAAGTCAAAGTATATTCATTGCCGAATTACATGAAGAAAATTTCTCGAATGGCAATCGTGAAAAAAAAATTATAGGACAACCAACTCCATGAACCGATGACATTAAAGCTGTTAATGGAAGTCGATGTATGTCGAAGGCTCAAGATTGGTCGTCATGGTGCTTTTTTTTTTTTTACAAACCTGGCTATAATCTGCTGGTGCATGTAATAGAACAGCTCTCCTCTCCTGTCCTTGTTGACGATGGCTCTGTTCGCGGAGTCGAACGGGTACACCAGGTGCCAGTGCCAGTGGTGGAGGTTGATGCCGATGTCCTCGCGGAAGTACGCCACGCGCTGTTCTGGCTCAAGGTCAGACGCTGTGAAGTTCGTAGGGATAGTGATAGGCATCTAAAAAATGGGAGAAAAACGTGTCATTGTTTAACTATGCCTTACATTGGTACATACATTACATATTGGTGCATACTAACTTACTATAAAAGATGAATACAAAACATTCAGTAGATAGTTACGTATACATTACGCCTCTAAAAATGAACCTTCATCTTAGCGGCTTGCTAGGTAAAGTAAAGTATAGTAAGAAATATATTTATTCAATAACATAACAAGGATCATTTTGAAACGTAGATATTGTCTTTCCTTTTCATTCTTTTGTCAATGAACAAAGACGTTAATTTGAAAGACACAAGCTAACAGAGGTTTTTAATAATAATAATGATAATAATAACAAAAAAACATGTGTTTTTAAACAATGTTCGTTTATAATTAAGGCCCTACGTATACAGAGCACCGGTGTTCTAGTGAGCACTGGTGGTCTAGTGGTAGTGACCCCGCCTTCCGATCCTAAGGTCGTTCCTAAGGGTTCAAACCCGGTCGAGCACCAATGGATTTTTCTGTTCGAAAAATTTATGTACGCAATGCCAGTGCTCTCATACGGTGAAAGAAAACATCGTGAGGAAACCGGCATGTCAAAGAACTAAAAATTCGAAAGACATGTGCCATCCACCAATACGCATTGGGTCCGCGTGGTGGATGAAGACCCAATCACTCTCGCCTGAGAGTAGGCCAGTGTCCCAGCAGTGGGAACATTAGAAGGCTGTCATGATGTATAAAGTCATAATCCCACATCCCCTGTGTCCTGAATATCAAAAACTACGCTATCAAGACCACAATCTGATTGACTTAAAAAATAATCTTACCCTTTCTTCTGGTGGTACGGTAGTGATCACATCACGCGCGCGACGGAAGACCTTGGCGTCCATAAACTTGTCAGGAAAGGTTTCCGCGAAGATCGGGAGGTTCAAACCCTTGGTGTCAGGCCTTGGAGGAACAAACACTTAGACACTAATCAACAGTATTTCAATGAGTAGAGATTTATCTACGTCAATGTAGAGGTAAAATTAAATAACAGTTTCTTGAACAGAATAGCTTTTTTTTTGTATACAACTGAAGTGGCAACCAAGCGTACGGCCCACAAGATGGTAAGCGGTTACCGCAGCCTATGGACGCTTGCAATAACAGAGGTATCACTCGCGGGTTGCCACCTTGAGGCTAAGATCGAAAGCCTCATGTGCCAGTAATTTTACCGGAAACAAAACCGGAACACAGCAATGCAAGCATTACTGCTTGGCGGCAGAAATAGGTATGGTTACCACCATCGGTCCTTCCCCGGACGAGCTCTATCACAGAGAACTCTACTACTCTTAAAAATAGATAGATGTTATTTTCGTCCAGTCTTCGGTAGAGAAAACTGTCTACGGTCCTCATGTAAGCCGGGCTGGAGGAGAAGGAAGGTTTTCGAATGGCAACCACGAACTGGAAAACGAAGTAATGACGACTTCCAACTCGACGGACCGATGACACAGGAACCTACTTCCTGGTATGGATGGTGAAGGTTCTAGATCAGTCGTCATGGCATTCTTTGGGAGAGACATAAGTCTATGAATTTGGCTAATTGCCTATGTAGCAAAGGCCATAACAAAAAAAAAAAAAAAAGTCAAGCAGGATGTTTATTGGTGATATGATACGATGAATTGACGACCGATGTGGCGCAGCGGGCGCAGGTCCGCCTGCGACGCAGAGGTTGCGGGTTCGATTCCCGCCTCGGGACAAATGTTTGTACGATATACAAATATTTGTTCCGGGTGTTCTGGGTATTTTCTATATATAATAAAAAAATATCTATCTATGTATTGTATTAAATATACATCAGTCATCTAGTACCCATAATACAGCTCTGTTTAACAGCAGCTGTATTGGGGCTAGATGATGCTGTGTGGATCGTCCAACATTATTTATTTATTTATTATTTATTGAATGATGATAGATAATCGAAATGACCAATTATAATATTTTGATGATAATTATTATGTCTGATAAATGAACCGGGACCAGGAAACTCACATATGTAATTTTCCTTTAGTACCGATAATTTTGAACAAATAGCAGTTTATTATCCTGCTTAGTACCTTAGTTAGTAAATAATATTTTATTTTGTATGACATAATGTCGTAGTACATAATAATACATAGCAGTAAATAATTTGAGCACAATACTTTTTATTTATTTATTTATTATTATGAATCACCAACGAAAGATACACAGGCATACACATTTTTAAATTACAGAGGTACGTACTCAGGTCAGGTGCTCTCTCAATTAGAGGTGACCACATCATGCACGTGATACTAATAGAAAATATCTCAAAAATTACGAACTGTCAGTCAGTAACGCAACATTTTTGCGTATTTAGCAACTTAAGCCCAGCAATGGATAAAATGATGTGGTTACCTGTGCAGAAGAGCGACAGAGAGGCAATAGTTGAACATGTAGGGGTTGATGTACAACTGGCAATACGAGCAAATCGACTGCAGGTCTTCAAGGTCTCGCATACCTGGAATAGAACATTGCCTAGGATTAAATATAAGTAAACGTGTGCATTGTTTTACAGGTTCTCCACCCCAAAAGACGAAAATACGCTGGTATTGATAGAGCCTACATATTTGAGCCCACTTCCAGCCTTTTGGAGTCGAGACCCCCTGGTCCGTGAGATACCCCCTGTACCGCACTTGCCGCATGTTCAAAATTCTTTCCGGAGTCAACTATTGACCTTGGAAACGCCGGTTGGACCATGGACAAAGAGCGCTAGCATTGTGCGCATAATGTTTTTGAACAGAACAATCCACGTTTTCGATCTTAGGATCGGAAGGCGGAGTAACCACCGCTAGACCTTGCTCTCGATGCAATGAAGATACACCCTACTTGCACGTACACCTAATGTTTTTGAATAGAAGAATCCATAAGTTCACGATATCCTACGACATTAGGTCTAGATCACATGGTCAGGTCACACCACTAGACCATCACTGCAACCCAGTGGTTGCACGATGCAATGAGCCAAGAAGGAAGCAAGCCGCGTCCTACCTGGATGTGCTTAGGCACGAAGAGGAAGCACTGCGGCCACCAGCACTAGACCAGAGCCCTTGATAGGTACGCAGCTTACCCAAGAAGATGTCGATCAGCTTAGCAGCCATCTGTCGGTGCTTGGGCACGAAGAGGGAGAACTGCTCCTGGTAAGGCAGCTGGCGCGGCAGGCGCAGGTCCGGGAGCGCAATGTCCCGGATCGGCACCGACCGGCCGGCGCTCTCGCCGAAACGGTTGTTAAGGCTGCTGGTCACTTGCTTGTACTTCTCCGGCTGGATAAACAATATTATTTTAATTCATGACAGCCTTCTAATGTTCTGCTGCTGGTACACTGGCCTACTCGGCGAGAGTTATTGGGTCCATGCGGATTGGTGGACATTGGACATGTCGGTTTTCTCACGATGTTTTCCTGAACCGTATGATGCATTGCACGCGCAATTTCTTAAATAAGAAAAATTGGAAAAAAAAATAAAAAAATGAAAAGTATTTATTTGCAACATTTTTTTTTATACTATTAAAGTGGTAACCAAGCGTACGGCCCACCTGATAGTCAGCGGTTACCGAAGGCTATGTACGTTGTTGCATATCATAGATATCACTTGCGTGTTACCACCCTGAGACGTTAGATGGTAAGTCTCATGTGCCTGTAATTTCACCATACCCTTCGAACCGGAACACAGCAATGCGAGCATTACTGCTTGCTATAAACAGTTCAGTAGGACATTATGCTACTTTTAACCATAAAACCTGTTTACGCTGATGTGCTTATGACTAAATAGATCTATCTCACGATCTCCTCACTAGGCAAAGCCTGAATCGTGGAGACCACCCTGATTGCGTAAAACGGTTGCAATCAATTTTACTTGGTTTCAATCTAAAATAAAAAACAGACGAAAAATCTCTAGTACTATTCCGCTTAACCTTTTAACTGATGAGGTCACACAGTTACCACAGTTAACCTCAAAAGAAAAATATCGACACGTGTTTCATCCCTTCACGGGACATCCTCAGGACCATCGACTTGTTCTCCGGCAGACGTGTTGCTCCGTCGAGCGCTGGAGCCAAAGTCACTTTGGCTCCAGCGCTCGACGGTTTGAGGTTAACTGTGGTAACTGTGTGACCTCATCAGTTAAAAGGTTAAGCGGAATAGTACTAGAGATTTTTCGTCTGTTTTTTATTTTGTAATGGATTTCCGCAAAGTAACGCCTGAATCTATCAATTGGTTTCAATCAAAAAGTGACATATTTTGTATGAATCTGACAGCTTATTGACAGTTCACTGATTGAAATCGGATTGAAACTGAGTTAAGCAATCGGGGGGCTGGATACGATTGTGCCACTGGCTGGGCGAATGCCACTAGCGGTCACCTAACCAAATAGTGAGTGCGCGAGCTTTATTGATCAGAATTTGCCTAATATTGTGTAGGTTGGTACTAGGTACCTACATTAATTACCTATCATTTAAACTATTTTATTGCATTTGACAAATATCGGTAATAATTGACATAAACAGGATGTTATTACAATAAAAACAAACATCTAGGTATATTCATGGATTTTCCTTCCTCTGGTAATAATTTATTAATTATAAGAATTGAGCAGCGCAAATTACGAACTTTGAATACAGACTGTCTCGCCCTACACAACAAGAAGAGATATAAGAGTAGTAGAGTTCTGGTGATAGAGCTCGTCTGAGGGCAGTACTACAATTGTATTATTTCAGCCGCCAAGCAGCAATGCCCGCGTTGCTGTGTTGCGGTTCAACGGGTTATCTAGAAGTGAAATTACTGGCACATGAGACTTTTGAAACAGAAATAGGAAAAACATTTTGTTTACCCTTTTTTTTTTTTTTTTTTTCTATGGCTGTCGTATGTTTATGTGAGTCAGTGGCCGACTCTGGTGACATGGCTGGCAGTCTATTATTATTATTATTATTTATACAACTGAAGTAGCAACCAAGCGTACGGCCCACAAGATGGTAAGCGGTTACCGCAGCCTATGGACGCTTGCAATACCAGAGGTATCCCTCGCGGGTTGCCACCTTGAGGCTAAGAGCGCAAGCCTCATGTGCCAGTCATTTCTACCTAAATATATAAGTAGGCTAAATAAATTTGTTAATTTATATTATAACTCATATTGGTACATGTGTACCTAGACTATCGAGACATATCTCGCTTGGATAGCTCAATTGGTAGAGCGCCCGCGTATCAAGCGGTGGTTGCGGGTTCAAATCCCGCTTGAGGCAAAATAATTTTTGGGATATTATAATACATAGATACTAGTACTCTTATGTAAGCAGCTTAGCGCCCAGCATAGATAGCCTACATATAATTTGCAATGCCTGAAAAGGGCAAATAAGTTCTAAGTGCCATATGACTTTTAAGACCTTCTGTAACACTAATTTATGCAAATAAATATCTTGAAATCTTGAAATCTTGGCAGCTTCACGAGCCCCTGCCTATAAAATCTTGCAACAAACTCGTCTGGGTTCCTATATTTTCCATGATCCCTCATCATAAAGCTGCAGTGTGGTTCCAATCGAACTTACATGATCGATTACTTACGTAGTAATGTTCAGGGACTTGGAAGACTGCGTTGTCCTCGCCCTTCGGCATGAAGCAGGGCTCCGTGGGCCGGTCGAAGAACAGAAGCAAGTTCTTCTTTATGTCAGCCATCTTGGACTAAAGAAAAATTAATTATTTCGTTTTTAAACTTTTACTAATAAAACTATAGTATTCATATGAAACTATGTTCTGTTCGCGACCCAGAGGTATGCGCCGTGTCACTCAACCCTAATGTAAATTCTCAAAATCTCTACACAGTAATAATGCTGTTTTCATAAATAGATAGAGTGATTTAAATAGTTTTAATGTCGTCGGGGATTTTTGATTGGAGGGGTAGGTAAATACTTCCACCAAAAAAGGGCAAATAAAACACTACTGGATATCTCAGCCTTAACAGATTTTTCAGTTATTAAGTTGTTTATCCTATATTATAGTTGCCAGTGCTCTAATACGGTGAAGGAAAACATCGTGAGGAAACCGGCATGTCCAAGAACTAACAATTCGAAAGACATGTGCCATCCACCAATCCGCATTGGGTCCGCGTGGTGGATTAAGACCTAATCACTCTCGCCTGAGAGTAGGCCAGTGTCCCAACAGTGGGAACATTAGAAGGCTGTCATGATGATGATGAAGTTGTTTATAAAAAAATGTGAACACTTTGATGAGGATCTTAGGCGTGATAACAGAATATCTTCTTAGAATGCAGTAGATTGCTCACTTTCAAATGTTTACCTATGCTCACTAGTTCTACTTGTAACAGCACTACTAGTAGATAATATGAGCAACATAATTTTCACTTAAAACGGGATATTTACCATGATTTGTGAGTTTTATTGATTCCCTATATTTCGGCGCAGTTACATGCACCATGATCACGGGAGAACATGTAACATGTAACACATGAACATGCATGTAACTGCGCCGAAATATCGGGAATCAATAAAACTCACAAATCATGGTAAATATCCCGTTTTAAGTGAAAATTATGTTAATAACCATGATAGTTTTAAAAACAATATGAGCAACTTTTACAAGCATCATCGTGACAGCCTTCTAATGTTCCCACTGCTGGGACACTGGCCTACTCTCAGGCGAGAGTGATTGGGTCTTAATCCACCACGCGGACCCAATGCAGATTGGTGGATGGCACCATGTCTTTCGAATTTTTAGTTCTTGGACATGCCGGTTTCCTCACGATGTTTTCCTTCACCGTATGAGAGCACTGGCATTGCGCACATACATTTTTCGAACAGAAAAATCCATTTTTGCACGAGGGGTTTGAACCCACGACCTTAGGATCGGAAGGCGGGGTCACTACCACTAGACCACCGGTGCTCTTTTTACAAGCATATTGTTTAAAAATCTACTTACCGGAAGATTTCTAAGGTTTTCACAAAAAAAGTACAGTACACTAGTTAAATTATAACAATATTATTGAAGGCGTGGAGTACACGACTCTACTGCGACTACATAACGATATCCTGCTTTTAAAAGGATGCAATGTGCACACGAATTTAACAAATGGTAATTACCTAGTATCAAAATAATGTAATAGGAATAGTTTTTAATATTACTGCTGCTCGCGGCTTCGTTTGCTACCAGATAGTAGTCTAAATTAAATTATCAAACTAGTTTTGATATTATAAATTGTTTACCTGCCCTGATAGAGAAAAATAAATTCTGCCTGGATAACAAAAAATAATACTTTAGAAAATGTCAATGAAAAATGAAATTATAATCTCTGTGGAAAAGTAGACAAAAATTACGTTGCCAATGAAAACTGGATTTTTTTCCTATATTTCCGTAATGAAAACTTTCTTTGTTTAGAAAACTGTAGTCACTATAGTGGTGGTAGATCATTATGCTAACCAACTAACTAACTAATAAGTACTATAATAAGTAAGCTAGCTTTAACAAGGTCATCTTATCATCTTTTTATTTTTCTTTTTTAAAAGGAATAAAATAATTACTCCAATTAACCGTACCTACCTATAAAAAGTCATTCATTATCAACCTGACAAACTTAAGGGGTCACAGACACGTGCCGAGCGCTGCCTTTTCGATTTCTAACAAGGATAACTAATTATTAAGCAGAATTACGTTTTTTTTTTTTATAATTATAAAAAACGTTTAGAAAAAAAAAAGTACAAGTATTTTTTTTTATGTGTGGAACCTATCCCTTAAGTTTGTCAGGTTGATATTGAATGACCCTGTATATAAAAATGAATTGGTGGGCGTTAGTTACGCTAAAACTCGAGAACGGCTCGATCGAATTTGCTGATTTTTGTGTTGAAATATTTGTAGGTACGTAGTACTAATATCTGTTCTGTGGTCCAGGGAAATTTTAGAAAAAATAATGCGATTGAAACCGCGCCGCTCAGCAAGCTCTCTATAAAATTTCATTCAAACATTAACCGCCATAAATCAGTAAAAAAAAACTTCAAGCGAGTTGGTAATCTTAAAATTTTTACGAAACTTTTAACTAAATTCTAAAATAAAATATTTTAATATAAGAGATACCTAGCATTTTCGGAGATTTCTTTCTATGCAAGCGTCTAGCTAGATCATTTGGATAAAACCTTTTTAACACGATATATGGTTCTTTTAATTCAAGTTTTTATCTTTAACAATATTCCCTTTATGTTCAAACTTTTTTGCTAGAATTTTAAAAAATGCGCCCTCAATCTAGACGTTCATTCAAACTTTTGCATAATTTATTGAAATTGATCTTAATTTCATTCGTGTGCAAAAGTAATATGTTATAGTTTTACATAGTTTCCTTAATCGAGACACATCGAGATGAGAGCTAACACTGCAGTTAGTTTAATAATTTGATTATTTATGCACCTACTTAAGTACTTCTAGACTTCCAAATACTCTAAGAGTAGTAGAGTTCTCTGTGAAAGAACTCGTCCGGGGAAGGACTACCACCATACCTATTTCTGCTACCAGTAGTGCTCGCATTGCTGTGTTCCGGTGTGAAGGGTATGGTTTCCGGTGAAATTACTGTCACATGAGGGCTACCTCTGGTATTGCAAGCGTCCATAGACTACGGTAACCGCTTACCGCCTTGTGGGCCGTACGCTTGGTTGCCACTTCAGTCGTGTAAAAAAAAACGTATGTATCTACCTCATTTACATATTATAGGTAGGTACTCTACTCATCGTATTTTTTTTAACCTTTTTTCTACCGAGACCTTTGCCTGGTACACAGGTTTTCCTAGTTTAGGGCATACATTAATTAATTCCTTGGCAAATAGCATTAAGGCAATGAACAAAGTCATTATTATTAAATTTAAATGAATTGTGATTCATACACTTCTAAGGTGTCAATTCTGTTGTAACATTTTCTAAACTAAACTTATGTTATCTGTGACTAAACTAACTAAAATTGTTGCCGTCCTTTTCTAATGAATTAAAATACAAAGGACCGCGATAATTTTAGTTAGCTAAGTTTAGAAAATGCTACAACAGAATTATTGACTAACTTTCTTTCTTAAAACTTAGTAGAACTTTCAACAAGTGCCAGATATTTTACTCCCAAGCAGATAGCGTGCAAGCTGCACTGTGTTTATGTAGGCACTGTAGCAAGCAAGTCATCATTGACAGCCTTCTAATGTTCCCACTGTTGGGACACTGGCCTACTCTCAAGCGAGAGTGATTGGGTCTTAATCCACTACGCGGACCCAATTGGTGGATGGCACATGTCTGTTGAATTTTTAGTTATTACACATGCCGGTTTCCTCACGATGTTTTCCTTCATCGTATGAGAGCACTGGCATTGCGCACATAAACTTTTCGAATAGAAAAATCCATTGGACCGGGTTCGAACCCACGACCTTAAGATCGGAAGGCTGGGTCACTACCACTAGACCACCGGTGCTCCGTCTCATTCGCCACAAAAATTTCAACTAGGGCGAGTCAGGGTGATGAGCGCAGTGCAGTGCACGCACCGTTGAAGCACAATAGATATTAGCACTACGTACAGAATGGCCACTCTCTGTTTTACTTACCTCAATCTAGTCGCGAGTTTGCCGGCACAACACGGCACCTTTCGGCGGCACTGAAGCTAAAGGCTATTATGCACGCGTTTATTTTGATTTTGTGTAGGTCCAAGCGCGCGCATGTTAGCGCGAGCGAAAATGTGCTATCTCGCTCTTGCTATAATTGGGTGGGGACAAGCATGACACTCACATACAACGGCACCGTTTACGTACACAAACCATGCGTGTGGTGGTTGCGACGTGTTTGCTTCATACATTTTTATGAGTGTTGAAGTTTAAAACTTATAGAACTTACTTAACTTAGAAAACTTATAGAACTTACTTAACTTTGAAAACGTAGCTTTGGATAACACTGCAACTAATCTTATATACTGTAAGACTATGTAAAAATAATGCTTCATTTAACAACCCCCTTCCTCGAATGTGGCTTCTGATAACGAGTTGGATATATTTGATCACAGCATAAACAGGTGTGTACAAAATCTTGTTACTTGGCTACATTAGCAATAGTTTTTAATTTTTCTATGTCTCCCAGTTTTTAGGGTAATTTTAATTGTAACCATGCAACACTAAACACTAAATCTGTCATATTCACATGATTGATGATGTAACTAGATTTATAAGATATATTTAGTTATTTTTAAGCATTAATGGTTGTAATCTGCTTTGTGGATTTAATAAATTAAATAAAAAAATAAAATAAATATATAAGGCCATTCATTATCAACCTGACAAACTTAACTACCTTTTTTTTTACTAAGCGTTTTTTTTATATTTAAAAAAAAATTACGTAATTCTGCTTAATAATTAGTTATCCTTGTTAGAAATCGAAAAGGTAGCGCTCGGCACGTGTCAGTGACCCGCGCGTCAATGAACCGCGGGTCAATAACCCGCGCGTCCTTGACCTGCGCGTGTCCTTGACCCACTACGGGGCGCGCACATTCGAATATTTCATTATTACGTCGCTTAACTCGATTCCCAACAACAATAAATGATAATTGAGCGGAAAAACGTAATCGTTTTTTTTTTGTTTACTTGGGATTTTTAAGACAAAACATACGTACATCAAAAAAATATATAGGTACATATTTTTTTTTATGTGTGGAACTTATCCCTTAAGTTTGTCAGGTTGATAATGAATGACCCTGTATATAGATATTATTAACGCAAAAGCCTTACTAATCATTCCTATTTAGGTATAATAATACATTAAATAAAACCATAAATTCGAAAGGCAATTAGATTTATTCAGTCTCGTGAAAAGTATTTACAATATTTACATACATACTAGAGATATAACTAAGTTAAACTATTGACCCACTTATATAAGACTTATATTATATCAGATACCGTTGTACATAGCCAAGAATAGTTGAAAATTTCGGGATTCTATATCCCAAATTATAATAATCCATTGCAATTTTACCCTTATCGTAAGTAGAACTAGAGTCCAATGTATCGCCAAGTATTTTTCGGAAGTCACATTCTAAGATAATTGATAGATTCAGGCGTTACTTTGCGGAAATCCATTACAAAATAAAAAACAGACGAAAAATCTCTAGTACTATTCACTTTGGCTCCAGCGCTCGACGGAGCAACACGTCTGGCGGAGAACAAGTCGATGGTCCTGAGGATGTCCCGTGGAGGGATGGAACACGTGTCGATATTTTTCTTTTGAGGTTAACTGTGGTAACTGTGTGACCTCATCAGTTAAAAGGTTAAGCGGAATAGTACTAGAGATTTTTCGTCTGTTTTTTATTTAGTCACATTCTCTAAGCTTCATCTGTTATTTTAATTCTTACAAAACAAAGTTGTGTTAGTTACATTAAAGTATTAAAGTCCTACGTGGTCCGGGTTGCTGCCAAGCACAAGGACATGTTCCTCGGACATGTTCCTCGGACATGTTGTCGGACTTCTACTCAACCGGAGTCGTATACCGTCGCTTCAGGGAGGTGCGACTGACTTCAACTCTCTGATAATATTATTAAGTATATGTATAAAATATGTATAAGTTAAGATATTTATGTACTTTTAGTTTTTTTTTTTTGCCTGTAATACAGGTTTTCCTAGTCCAGGCATATCAAAAATTTTATAAGCTCTTTATATGAATATTAAATTAGCTATAAGTTGAATTAGCACTAAGAAAAAATGAATAAATAAAGTTATAAAGTTATAAGTTATTCGAGAAAAGCTGGACCGATTTTCATGATATTTAACTTGTTGGATTTGGAACCGCACGACCGAATAGCAGAATAACTAGTTAAAAAAAACTCTTTCATATAACTAGTTTAAGATGAAGTATATTTAAACATAAGTAATTGTTTCTCAAAACTCATGCGTTATTTTTACATCAGACAGACTTGAGAGCACTGTTGTCTAGTAAATCGTTATTTTTACATCAGACAGACTTGAGAGCACTGTTGTCTAGTAAATCGTTATTTTTACATCAGACAGTCTTGAGAGCACTGCTGTCTAGTAAATCGTTATTTTTACATCAGACAGACTTGAGAGCACTGTTGTCGAGTAAATCGTTATTTTTACATCAGACAGACTTGAGAGCACTGTTGTCTAGTAAATCGTTATTTTTACATCAGACAGACTTGAGAGCACTGTTGTCTAGTAAATCGTTATTTTTACATCAGACAGACTTGAGAGCACTGTTGTCTAGTAAATTGTTATTTTTACATCAGACAGACTTGAGAGCACTGTTGTCTAGTAAATCGTTATTTTTACATCAGACAGACTTGAGAGCACTGTTGTCTAGTAAATCGTTATTTTTCGCAAGTAAACTTAAAGTTTACTTGCATTTAACATAAAATAGTTATTCGAGATATTTACTTATTGGTATAAAAAAAATCTTATTCGACCAAGGCATACATCCCACCTGATGTTAAGTGGTTACCATAGCCTATGGACGCTTGTCATATAGGAATCATCAGCGGACCCTTCAAAAGATGACGTGATATTACAATAAATATAGGTATATTACTGTTCTCTCCTAACCCTGTTCCGCTGAGTGAGTTCCTCCCCTATAAGTTTACTGTTGTCCCTCCTGATCCACTGAGAGACCCTTTAAAAATGAAGATGACGTGACTTTCCAATAAATATAGATCTGAGTGAGTTCCTCCCCAATAAGTTACTGTTGTCCCCCCTGATCCACTGGTGACTTCCTCCCCAATAAGTTACTGTTGCCCCCCCCCCCCCCTGATCCACTGAGTGACTTCCTTCCCTATAAGTTTACTGTTGCCCTCCCCCCCCCTGTTTCGCTGAGTGACTTCCTCCCCTATAAGTTTACTGTTGCCCCCCCTGATCCACTGAGCGAGTCCCTCCCCAATAAGTTTACTGCTGTCCCCTAACCCTGGTCCGGTCAGTGAACCTGACGGTGCAGGCTCGCACCGCCATGTTGGGCTGCAGGAAGTCCTGCAGATTGGAGGCGCTGGGGATGGGTCGGTCGAAGGGGAAGCCCATGGCGCGCTTGTCCGGGTACTTCCGGTCGCGGATGCCGCAGTAGGATGCTGCGTCGTTGCAGGACCCGACTAGGTCTTGCTCGATCTGGAAGAGAGATGAAGTTAAAGTCAGTCAGTCTGAAAACCAGCGTCACTTCCTTACTATGTTCGCGAGTGGCATAAAGCTGAGACTGGACCTGTTTGACCGCACTCACAAGGAGAGACTATGTGACTTTACTGATTTAATGGTGAAATATTTTTTAAAATTGAAGCAGAAGAAATATTTATACTTATTTCTGCCGTTATGAGACTTTCGATCTACGTCTCAGGGTGGCAACCCGTGAGTGATACCACTGCTATTACAAGCGTTCATAGGCTGCGGTAACCGCCTACCATCTTGTGGGCTGTACGCTTGGTTGCCAAATTTAGTATGAAAAAAAAAAACTTCCCAGTGGCAACCAAGCCTACGGCCCATAAGATGGTAAGCGGTTACCGCAGCCTATGGACGCTTGCAATACCAGAGGTATCACTCGCGGGTTGCCACCTTGAGGCTAAGATCGAAAGCCTCATGTGCCAGTAATTTCATCGGAAATCATACCCTACACACCGGAACACAGCAATGCTCACATTACTGCTTGGAAGAAATAGGTATGGTGGTAGTCCTTCCCCGGACGAGCTCTATCACAGAAAAGTGTACTACTCTCCTTAGTAGAGATTGTATCCACTCACCCTATCATCATTCCAGTTGGAGATCATCACGAAGAGCACCATGGGATACCCCTGCGGGTTCCCCTTCGGCAGCAGCATGTGATGCGGCCAGCCGCAGCCGCAGAAGTCGAACTCAGCGGCCGCGTCCGAGCCGGGGTCCGCCGGTCTGTCCGCTTGGTTGCGGAACGTCCGCTCGTACGGGATAGTCACCGAGGAGTCGAGGCTGCGGCGCCTCACTGTGTTGTTACCCGGGTTCACTGCCATCATATAATAAGGGTTAGTGCTATAACTTACCAAAACGCAATAACTGGAAGAGGGGAAGACAGTTTAAAAGATGGGAGAACAAGCTAAAGGAAATAGCAGGGAACACATGGATAAAGAACCAATTTCATAGTGGCCTAGGTCTTAGTAACACCATAGAGAAATTAGAAAAGAATATATAACTAACATTATAATACAATTTTATTTATAAGTGTAGACAAACAAAGTTCTTTATGAAAAATGTTTGTTGTGTTATTTAAAAATGTTTGTTGTGTTATTTAAAAATGTTTGTTGTGTTATTTAAAAATGTTTGTTGTGTTATTTAAAAATGTTTGTTGTGTTATTTAAAAATGTTTGTTGTGTTATTTAAAAATGTTTGTTGTGTTATTTAAAAATGTTTGTTGTGTTATTTTTCCTAAATCGGGAACACTTTATTTATTTAATTTATTTAGTGTACTTAAATAACATGATCAAAAAATTTTGAACTCTGCAAAATACAATTAGTGTAAACTGTGTCGCAGTTTCCAGCACCCAACCTTAGAACTAGAGACGCCCAAGTTATCATCATTCCAGGTAGTATAATAATACATTGTACATACAATGATAGGTAGGGTATTATAATAATACATTGTACATACAATGATATGTAGGTATTTCTTAGAGGTATGATATCACTTACTTACTTCTGGTATTGCAAGCGTCCATAGGCTACGGTAACTACTTAACATCAGGTGGGCCGTATGCTTGTTTGCCACCTTGGTGGTATAAAAAAAAAAAAAAAAAACTATGTTCGGGAGTGGCATAAAGCTGAGACTGAACCTGTTTCACCGCACTCACAAGGAGAGACTATGTCACTAATATGCTAGCACTTTCTTTCATTTTTGTGTATAAATTTATTTGTTTTTGTTTTTGACCTTTTTTTTCTTGCCTTTTTACTGTACTGCTCTCCTAATTGTGTTTATTTTTTTATACAACTGAAGTGGCAACCAAGCGTACGGCCCACAAGATGGTAAGCGGTTACCGCAGCCTATGGACGCTTGCAATACCAGAGGTATCAATCGCGGGTTGCCACCTTTAGGCTAAGACCGAAAGCCTCATGTGCCAGTAATTTCACCGGAAACCATACCCTTCGCACCGGAACACAGCAATGCGAGCATTACTGCTTGGCGGCAGAAATAGGTATGGTATGGACGAGCTCTATCACAGAGAATTGTAATACTCATGGTAGGGGGGCAGTACTCACAGGGCTGCGAGAACTTGTCCAGCTCTATCATGAGCTGCCTCTGCTCGTTGAAGGGGAGCGGCTGCCCCTCCTCGTTCAGCGTGGGAGCTATGAAGATCCGCACCGTGCCCACCACGCTCTGACCGCTGGTGTTGTTCACGTCGATACTAACAGAAAACACCAAATTATATTTTATAAATAAATAATGCTGGACAATCCACACAGCATCATCTAGCCCAAGGTAAGCTGCTGTTAAACAGAGCTGTATTATGGGTACTAGATGACTGATATATATTTAATACAATACAATACATAGATAGATATTTTTTATTATATATAGAAAATATCCAGAACACCCGGAACAAATATTTGTAGATCGTACAAACATTTGACCCGAGGGAGTCCGCTGCGCCACATCGGTCGTTATATCAATAACGAAGTGTGTCACATAAAGTCTACGGAACGCAACTGTTAGAATGACAGTTGGAGTTTTCCCGCCGGGATCGGAGATCTGACCGGGCATGGTTTCCGGTGAAATGACTGGCACACGAGGCCTTCGATCTCAGCCTCAAGGTGGCAACCCGCGAGTGATACCTCTGGTATTGCAAGCGTCCATAGGCCGCGGTAACCGCTTACCATCTTGTGGGCCGGACGCTTAGTTGCTACTTCAGTAGTATATAATAATGATGTGTACGTGTAGGTGATGTCCTCGTGGGTGAGGTGCGTGAAGCGCGCCAGCACGCTGCCCCGGGGGCTGAAGTCCAGCCCGCGGCTGAGGTCCACCGTGCTCTGCTCCCACAGGGTGGAGATGCTGTTGGCGCCGCCCACGCCATCGAAGCTGATCCCGGACACGCGGATGCCGGGGAAATCCAGCTGGATAAATAAACAATGCTGGACAATCCGCACAGCATCATCTAGCCCTAAGGTAAGCTGCTGTTAAACAGAGCTGTGTTATGGGTACTAGATGACTGATATAATATTTTACATTACTTAGGTTACCTACTTACTAAACAATATTGACAGCAACTAAGTATCTATTGAAGTATCATTGACTTTATTAGATAAAAATTAGGTATATATGGGACTTGACATAATTATTACATAAATTACGCTCTTTAATCTTATTTAGACATTAATAATTCTCTAATCTATTTGGTACATGTTTTAATATAAATTATTGAAAGTCTATTATTGTTTATGTTGCTTTGTAAATTATAGAATATTATTATTAGGTATTTTTAAAGAAAGATATTGTATTATTTGAACTAGAAATATTAACTTGCAGCGCCCTTACAGGGTCCATGTACTCACCTGCAGCAATACTATGGTACACCTAAGCTGAATGTACATTGAGCATGAATAAATGAAATATGAAATATATAATAAATTGGTAGATATTTTCAGACGAACCCATGATCGATACGTTTTTGAAAACTAATAATAAGATGAGCTACATTTTTTAGGGGTTGGTTTTTATTATTTACCGTGGTGCACCCAGGTGTACTAAAATGGTGGACCACGGGTAAGGACCATAATTAAAATGCCCGTGGTCCACTTTTGTTCGTGTTCCACCGGCAAATAAACGTGCTCGAGGAACACCTAGGTGAACTAACAAGGTGGACCACGGGTAAGGACCGACAGTAACTTATAAGATAAGATAAAGATTTATTTTCTCTCAACTCAGGTTACAATTTATAAAACAACATGGAAGTAATAGAGGTGCCTAGTAAATAAAACAGTACATAGGCTGAAGACGGAGGTCATGTGAGAGACTGGTGCCTGATAAAAGTTCTTAAAAAAACCTGTTCCACAGGACACCAGTGCCCCTATGGAAGATTGTTAGCGTATGGAAGATTGTTAGCGCGCTGCCACAGCCTAGGTACAGAGCGTTATGTTAGAACCCCGATAGTTTTTTAGTCGGTATGCCGTCATTCTGGTGAGTCCGACATATCCCCCCGGTTCCCCCGAGCCGAGGGGAATGCGTAAAGCATTTTCCTATCGTTAAAAAAAAAAAAAAAAGGACACCAGTGCCCCAATCCGCGCGTTTACCTATTTACCTTTAACAAGTTAATGTACAAATGGTGGTATAATTCTAAGGTAAGTAGACTTATAACTAAGAGTTAGTGTCAAAATCCCCTTTGAAATTCCCTTGTAATGGGGATATTAGGGATTTTAATGTCAAAATCCCCTTTGGAGCTTGAAGCTCGGACCAAAGAGAATTTTGACACAAAAAAAATCCCAAAATCCCCTTGGAGAGTAAAAAAGCAGTCAGGTATAGTTCGCACAGCGGATCTAGGCTTCCGTGAAGTTAGCCGTTTGTGATGCGCAAAGACAATTTAGTTTGAAAAGGCTCCATTGCGCATCGAAACGGCTAATTTCACGACGGCCGAGATCCGCTGTGAGAACTATAATACCTTGTCTGGTCCGTAGGGAGTCAGCTTGTTCTTGTAGAGGACGAAGAGGTCGTCGATGTAGGAGTGCCAGCGGTAGAACACGGGGTCCCGCATCGCCGTCGCAGAGTCCCCCATCACACCAAATTGTTCCTGGACACATTCAATTAATTTTTTTTCTTTTTTTTTTTTCTGCAAGTGGCGAGACAATTAAGGCGCCTTTTATGCGAGTCAAGTTCGTCCCGCCATCATCCTGGGTCTTCCACGTCTCCGCCTTGCACTATCAGGGATTCATTCTGTGGTTCTTTTTGCCCATAAGTCGTTACGCAATTATTATCATTAGTATATATTATTGTACTTATCATTTAATTATAGCAGTAATGCTCGCATTGCTGTGTTCCGGTGTGAAGGATATGGTTTCCGGTGAAATTACTGGCACATGAGGCTTTCGTTCTTAGCCTCAAGGTGGCAACCCGCGAGTGATACCTCTCTGGTATTGCAAGCGTCCATAGGCTGCGGTAACCGCTTACCATCTTGTGGGCCGTACGCTTGGTTTGCCACTTCAGTTGTATAAAAAAAAAAAATATATATTTTCTGTCTTTAGTTTTGACGACCGATGTGGCGCAGAGGGCGCAGGTTCGCCTGCGACGCAGAGGTTGCAGGTTCGATTCCCACCTCGGGACAAATGTTTGTACGATCTACAAATATTTGTTCCGGGTGTTCTGGGTATTTTCTATATATAATAAAAAATATCTATCTATGTATTGTATTGTATTAAATATATATCAGTCATCTAGTACACATAACACAGCTCTGTTTAACAGCAGCTTACCTTAGGGCTAGATGATGCTGTGTGGATTGTCCAGCATTATTTATTATTTATTTATTAATTACTGTAATTGGGATTAATTTTAGCTGGTGGTAAGACTCTTCGGCATGAGTCCGTCTTGGTGGGTACCACCGCAGTGTCAGATATTCTACCTCCAAGCAGCAGTGTGCAAGCTGCACTGTGTTTAGCTTTGAAGGGCACTGTAGCAAGTGAAATTACTGGCCGAAAGAGACTTAACAACAACGTCTCGGGGTGATAAGCGCAGTGCAGTGCCACGCAAACACTTAGAAACTTTAAGCTTTGGGTGGCACTGCATCTGTTATAGTCAGGCGTGGTGCTTAACATCAAGTGGGCGCCTTGATTGTCTTGTCACTTGCTGAAAAAAAAATGTATTTAGTGGGAACTCACCAAGTGACGATGGTCAGGGTCATGAGAGTAGCTGATGAAGACATGTCCCATGTTGTGCATGTCTCCGTAGTAGGGTCGGTTCAGGCTGATGATGGAAGACTCCATCAGGTTCCCTAGGACGTCGATACCGGTGGCTTCATCAAGAGCTCTCTGTTTGCCGTTGGGCTGAAGATGAATAAGTTACATACATTTAAACTTGGCGGTTAAATTTATTAAGCAGTGTAGTTCAAGAGTAGTAGAGTTCTCTGTGATAGAGCTCGTCCGGGGAAGGACTACCACCATACCTATTTCTGCCGCCAAGCAGTAATGCTCGCATTGCTGTGTTCCGGTGTGAAGGGTATGGTTTCCGGTGAAATTACTGGCACATGAGGCTTTCGATCTTAGCCTCAAGGCAACCCGTGAATGATACCTCTGGTATTGCCAGCGTCCACAGGCTACGGTAACCGCTTACCATCTTGTGGTGCGCTTGGTTGCCACTTCAGTTAGAGTCCACCTCCAGAGTTGGGTCCTTACCAGTAGCACTGAGAGGTTATCAATAGCAGCCCTGAAGCGATCGCGCCAGGTCTCCAGTTCCGAGAGGTCGCTCTTGATCAGGTCCACCGGCCGGTCCAGGTCTCGGAGCGTGGTGTCCTTGAACCTGTGAGGAGTCGAAGCTATATAATAATAAATAATAAATAAATAAATAATGCTGGACAATCCACACAGCATCATCTAGCCCCAAGGTAAGCTACTGTTAAACAGAGCTGTGTTATGGGTACTAGATGACTGATATATACTTAATACAATACAATACATAGAGAGATATTTTTATTATATATAGAGAATACCCAGAACACCCGGAACAAATATTTGTAGATCGTACAAACATTTGACCCGACGCGGGAATCGAACCCGCAACCTCCGCGTCGCAGGCGGACCTGCGCCCGCTGCGCCACATCGGTCGTCAATCACTATCATATTTGCGTAATCTGCGTAATGTGCCATGTTAAACGCAGTTGCTACGCAAAAGTGTGTTTAGCATGGCTCCAACAGTTTATAATAAAATCACATCAAGAGTAGTAGAGTTCTCTGTGATAGAGCTCGTCCGGGGAAGGACTACCACCATACCTATTTCTGCCGCAAAGCAGTAATGCTCACATTGCTGTGTTCCGGTTCGAAGGGTATGGTTTCCGGTGAAATTACTGGCACATGAGGCTTTCGATCTTAGCCTCAAGGTGGCAACCCGCAAGTGATACCTCTGGTATTGCAAGCGTCCATAGGCTGCGGTAACCGCTTACCATCTTGTGGGCCGTACGCTTGGTTGCCACTTCAGTTGTATAAAAAAAAAAAAAAAACATATAATTTGCAATGCCTGAAAAGGGCAAATAAGTTCTAAGTGCCATATTACTTTTAAGACCTTTTGTAACACTTATTTGTGCAAATAAATATCTTGAAATCTTGAAATCACTAAATCAGTTCGTGCTCTGTCCATAAATGAATTCAAGAGCAAATTGGGTGAGATACTAGTTCAAAAAGCGTATTACACCTTAAATGAGTTCTTGAATGATCGAATTATTATTGAACATAACTAAGTTGTATAGTTCTCACGGTGGATCTCGGCCGTCGTGAAGTTAGCCGTTTCGATGCGCAATGGAGCTTTTTCAAACTTTTCTCACTGTTCTCTCGGCGGATCTAGGCATCCGTGAAGTTAGCCGTTTATGATGCGCAAAGACAATTTATTTAGAAAAAGCTCCATTGCGCATCAAAACGGCTAACTTCACGGAAGCCTAGATCCGCCGAGAGAACTACAAGCTGCTGTTAAACAGAGCTGTATTATGTGTACTAGATGACTGATATATACTTAATACAATACAATACATAGACAGATATTTTTTATTATATATAGAGAATACCCAGAACACCCGGAACAAATATTAGTAGATCGTACAAACATTTGTCCAGAGGCGGGAATCGAACCCGCTGCGCCACATCGCTCGTCTAAATGCTGATTGTACCTTGGAGGCCAAGGTCTGCTGGCGACCTGGGAGTCGAGCTTCGGGAAGTACCCTTCCTGGATGGGTGAGCGGAAGTCGTTGAAGCGAGCGACGCGACGCAGCCCGTTGCACATCCTCTCAGCGTTGTATCTGTGGACAGGACACTTTTTTTTATTTAATATCACTAAAGTGGCAACCAAGCGTACGGCCCACTTGATGGTCAGCGGTTACCGTAGCCTACGCATGCAACATCATAGATATCACTTGCGTGCTACCACCCTGAGACGTTAGATGGTAAGTCTCATGCCTGTAATTTCACCGGAAACCATACCCTTCGAACCGGAACACAGCAATGCGAGCATTACTGCTTGGCGGCAGAAATAGGTATGGTGGTAGTCCTTCCCCGGACGAGCTCTCTCATAAAGAACTCTACTACTCTTACTTACTACACTAATAAATACCCAATTGTCCAAAAATCCTTCCGATCCTAAGGTCGTGGGTTCAAACCCGGTCCAATGGATTTTTCTGTTCGAAAAATGTATGTGCGCAATGCCAGTGCTCTCATACGGTGAGAGAAATATCGTGAGGAAACCGGCGTGTCCAAGAACTAAAAATTCGATAGACATGTGCCATCCACCAATCCGCATTGTTTCCGCGTGGTGGATTAAGACCCAATCACTCGCCTGAGAGTAGGCCAGTGTCCCAGCAGTGGGAACATTAGAAGGCTGTCATGATGATGTCCAAAGATCCGTACATATTTCTTTGTGATAGAGCTCGTCCAGGGAAGGACTACCACCATACCTACTTCTGCCGCCAAGCAGCAATGCTCGCATTGCTGTGTTCCGTTTCGAAGGGTATGGTTTCCGGTGAAATTACAGGCCTGAGACTTTCCATCTAACGTCTCAGGGTGGTAACACGCAAGTGATATCTATGATGTTGCATGCGTGCATAGGCTACGCTAACCTCTGACCATCAAGTAGGCCGTACGCTTGGTTGCCACTTTAGTGGTATAAAAAAAAATCGACGATTTGTATGGAAACAGAGCGTGTAACATTTTGCGTATCTGTATTTTACACACAAATGTATTTCAGTGATGGGAAACATAAGCCGCGCTAAAATAAATGATTTAAAAGCATCGATAAGCACGCGGCAAAACGATTCTAGGCACTGACACACCACACCGCCCCCGGTTGGGAGCAGACTGAGTTTCGCGGCGAGTAAAGAGGTTCTCAGCCCTTACTTAGCCCGTTCTTTCGGCGCGCGAGGTACACACTCACTCAATCAATTGGCAAATTTAAAAACTTAATTAAACAAAATCTGTCACAAAAAGCTTACTATAAAACAACCGATTACCTAGATGATAAAAAAGCTTGGGACGAATGTGCTCCAACTCTACTTGGAATCCATAACAATAGCAAGGGTCATGCCAAAAAAGCGATAGGAACCCAGCCGGTGTTGTTGCCAGTTCTTTTACGGCATGGGCGCGTTGGAACTGGTGTAAATTTTCCTAGCTTGTAAGACGTTTCAAAGTGATCCTTGTGATTCTACTGAATAAATAATTTTTGATTTTGATTTTTTGACTCATTCTACTCAAATATAGTTCTGTGGTACAGACCTAGCTACGATCTGCTGGTGCATGTAGTAGAACAGCTCTCCTCTCCTGTCCTTGTTGACGATGGCTCTGTTCGCGGAGTCGAACGGGTACACCAGGTGCCAGTGCCAGTGGTGGAGGTTGATGCCGATGTCCTCGCGGAAGTACGCCACGCGCTGTTCTGGCTCCTGAGCTGACGCTGTGTAGTTTGCTGGGATAGTGATTGGCATCTATAAAACAGGATAAGTCATGTTCTCACCTCGTGACGTGAGCGCTCGTGACGTAGCTGGCTAAGTTGTTCTTAACAGATCAACGAAGTTAGGCACTGTTCCGCGGGGTCATCATTTAGATGGGTGACCGCCAGTGGCAATTTCAACTGAGCGCTCCCGTGCTTAGGAGGGCACGTTGAGCAGTCGGTTCCGGCCTTTTCAAAAGTTGTTAGGCCATGACAGAGGTCTTCGGGCGGCCTAAAAACTCTGTCACCAGAGTTAGCCACTGACTCATACGAACGAACGAACTAACTACTATAATTCCTACTTATTTAAACTTCGGCCTATCTCCATGTTGTCATACACTTTGACAGGGTTCATATGTGATACTACCACCTAATTATATAACAACTGTAAATGTACCAACCATATGAGAGCAATAAATGAATTGAGTATTGAGTACCTGGTGGTAGGACTCTTCAGCAAGAGTCCGTCTCGGTGGGTACCACCGCAGTGTCAGATACTCTACCTCTAAGCAAGCAAGCTACAAGATTTCTGAAGGGGATAGTATCTGAATGCGTGAAACTCAAGGTAACTAGTTAAAAATTACGTTCCTACACAAAGACGTAATATTAGTATTCTAGGCGCAACAGATTATGATTATGAATATTCAGGTAATAAAACTCGTCCGGGGAAGGACTACCACCATACCTATTTTTGCCGCCAAGCAGTAATGCTCGCATTGCTGTGTTCCGGTTCGAAGGGTATGGTTTCCGGTGAAATTACAGGCACATGAGACTTACCATCTAACGTCTCAGGGTGGTAACACGCAAGTGATATCTATGATGTTGCATGCGTATATAAGCTACGGTAACCGCTGACCATCAAGTGGGCCGTACGCTGGGTTACCACTTTAGTATAAAAAAAAAAAAAAAAACAGAGATCACTCTGAGACGTACTCTACTACTCTTAAAAATCACGCAAGTGACATCTCTGGTGTTGCAAGCGTATATAAGCTACGGTTTACCCTAGATCCAGCTGGCACGGTAGTGGTGACCTCACGAGCCTGACGGAACACCTTGGGGTCCACAAACTTGTCGGGGAAGGATTCCGCGAAGGTCGGGAGGTTCAGTCCCTTGGTGTCAGGCCTGGAGTAAATAGATAATTTTTCATAAAATAAAGTACTTACATTATCTGGACTGGAACAAGCTTGCTGATGATGGTGAAGAAACTATAATAATAATAATAATAATAATAATAATAATATAATCTTTATTTCAGGCAACTTAGTACATAACTAATGACAGGCCCATATTTATATATACCTTAAAACTAACATACATATATATATAAAATTAAACCACGCTAATAACACTATAAAAAGTCAAGGAATTTTCTTAGTCGGTCGCGCCTCCCTGTAGCGACGGTATACGATTCCTGTTGTCCAGAAGTCAGACTCGAGGAACATCTCCTTGTACTTGGCAGCCACCTGGAGCACGTAGGACTTGAAGTTAGTTGCGCTACTGGACTCCAAGCGCTTCAAGCCAAGCACAAGGCCTTCCGGAACTTGCTTGAGCTTACTGCGGACTCTCTCGTTCACATACCATCATATATATATATAGCAAATTCATAGAAGGCGTTGTGTGACAAGTCCGCATTTTTTTTTTTTATCGTTGTTTCGGTTTAAATATTTTTTATTCCCAAAAAGACAAAATACATGTCACTTATATCAGAACAACACAATCTAAAAATTATCTTACAGTAGGTCGTTCATGTTTGGAGGAGATGGGATCTCCTAACCAGTGGTCCGGCCCCTTGGTATGCGCTGGGTCGAAAGACTTGCGCGACCGAGTGGTGCCTTGGGTTTGTGAGCGGCCGGAGTGAGGGCTCCCGGTCACTCGTGTACATACAGACCCAGGGAGGGCGGCAGTAACATAGTTGCGTGTTCCTGCCGTCGCATCCGAGGATGTGCCGGAGTGGCTTGCCACTCCCGGGATGGGCTGCGGCCGCAGCAAGTTTGTGAGAGGGGAACCCCAGAGATCCTAGGAGTTCGGGGATCCCTTTGATCCAAACGAGGCTGGCAACCGAGGAGGTTTAGTGAGTCGTCCGGCGTTTTTTTAGTCGGACAACCTCACACACCCGTGTTCGCACCCTCATGCGAAAGGATGTCTGTTTGCAGAGTACTCCTCGTTAAAAAAAAAAAAAAAAAGGTCGTTCATGTTTAAAATTAGGGATAGACCCATTGTACGCATTTTTGTATGTTTGGAGACGATACCAGAACACAGCTGGCATGAGCACCACAGACAACGGTTCAGTACAGTACAGTCTACAGAAGGTACTAGGTATTGCAAAAGTGACATTGGATCAGAGAAGTCTAATATCCAAGAAAACCGTTGTCGTCAGTTCATGCTGACTTGGCTGGTCTTCCAAGTCTGTAGCTGACTCTAGTGGCGATTACTGGCCAGGTACAGGCCCAGCAGACAGTATGATGGTTACCTGTGCAGAAGAGCAACAGACAGGCAGTAGTTGAACATGTAAGGATTGATGCGCATCTGGCAATACGAGCAGACGGACTGCAGGTCCTCCAGGTCTCGCATACCTGGAAGAACACATAGAATTATAAAGATTGAATAACGAAGCAGTAAGAGGACCATGGCATTGTGAAATGAAGATGAAGAATCGCGCATCATCCGGTGATCAGTGGTTCGATGATGCATTAGTAGTCTGTGTGGCGTTTGCCGATTAAATGGAGGTGTATAGTTCGCACAGCGGATCTAGGCTTCCGTGAAGTTAGGCGTTTGTGCTGCGCAAAGACAATTTAGTTTTAATAAGCTCCATTGCGCATCGAAACGGCTAACTTTACTACGGCCGAGATCCGCCGTGCGAACTATACAACGCGTCATCGAGTTGCTACGCTCGTGCCTGCGATTCATTCGGTCGGGGTGAGCAAGCCAGACGGTCGTGTCGGCACGTATTTAAAACAATTACAATCGTTTCTAATGAAGCCCCTTTCCCTATTTTGTAGGATACGAGGGGAACCTCAGTCTGTATTACTCTGTATGCCGTAAATTGCTGATGTTTCCCTCTTTATCCTCCCTGAACCCAGGTGGATGCATATCGCGTCTCATCCTAAAAAAGGTACCTGATCAACAGTTTCCTTTTTTGATTTCTCCCGACGTTTCGGTTGTTGCAACAACCCGAGTCTCATCAAACAATATTATAAAAACTATGAGTTCTGGTCGCGAAAGTTTAAAAAAGTACCTGATCATGATCAAGATAGAAGCAACATCGCTTCGTAAAAACCCAGTGACGATGATCCAATCTGGTGGAGCCGGAGCTGGTGAGCGTAACTTACCCAAGAAGATGTCGATCAGCTTGGCCGCCATCTGACGGTGCTTGGGCACGAAGAGGGAGAACTGCTCCTGGAAGGGCAGCTCCATGGGCAGTTGCAGGTTGGGGATAGCGATGTTGCGGATAGGCACCATCCTGCCTGCGTTCTCTCCGAAGCGGTTGCTAAGGGTGCCGGTCACCGCTTTGTACTTGTCTGGCTGGAATATTAGTTGAAGCTCGTTTTATGTAAGGTTTGGAAGATCTTGGGTCTAACCTTGGTATAAACAGTAGCGATCTTACTTTCGTGAATGGTTTTCACCGTAAGTAAGTAATTTCGTAAGTGGCTAACTCTGGTGACAGAGTTTCTAGGCCGCCCGAAGGCTTCTTCTTTGAGAGTAGGTACTTGGCAGTTTGGCATAGCGGACATACATTTTTACGAGTGGAAACCGACCAGTTTTGAATCCACAGCTTAAGTATCGGAAGGCAGGATCACTAGACCAGTCTAGTCTAAGCTTTGGATTCAAAATCGGTCGAAATAAGAGCTCTGGAGTCCTTAGTAACTTACGTAGTAATGTTCAGGGATCTGGAAGACGGTCTTGTCCTCGCCCTTCTGCATGAAGCAGGGCTCCGTGGGCCGGTCGAAGAACAGAAGCAAGTTCTGCTTTATGTCAGACATCTTGGACTCCTGTATACCACGCCATTAAAGCAAAAGGTTACAGCAAATTAGAAAATAAATTATCAAATGCACCAATCAAAAGTTTAGATGAATCCATGACCAACTCTGGTGACGGATCTTAATAGGCCGCCCAATGGCTTCCATCATGGCCTAGCAACTTCGCCGATTAAAAACAGTTTTATTCAATATAACCACAAGGATCACTTTGAAAAGTCTTAAAAAAATCTAGATTTTACGGCAGTTCCACGCGCCCCAGCCTAAAAGAATCTGACAACAAACTCGGCTGGGTTCCTATAGCTATAAATGATTCCTCATCTTAAAGCTACAGTGTGGTGCCAAACTAGGTAAGGCTCATGATTAGAAAATCACTAAAAATTATTGTATTAGTAGCATTGTGTCCCCGATAACACAATATATAGGTACCTAGGTATTATTTCAGGTGTTTGATTTCATATTTAAAAATATAAGTTTGTTTAAACACACAGCCTTACGATCGAAAGCCAAGGAGATAGTTACCACTACAACAGACTACTGGCCTACTCTTGAGCGAGAGTGATTTTATTACAATGTAACACTAGTTAAATAGTAATAAAAATAAAACAATAGTTATTTTTCTAGAATTAAATGAATAAGTAAAAATAAACTCACCACAAGAATTTATCTTTAGAACAAAATCACTTCACAGCCTAACCTAACCAAATCAATGAAACAAATTGATATAATTACTGATCAAGCCGCGGAGTGCACGGCTGAACTGTGACCTTCTCAACAGAATACCCTCTTTATAAAGGGGTGTGCACACGATCATTTACTGGAGTGGTAGTAGTTACAAAACAGGAGAGCGTGTGCAGTTCTTTTGATAAGGATGTGGTCACTGATTCCCGTGGTAAAAAAATTGTTATGACGAAAATGTGATAATTTTTTTCAATTATCTAGCCTTGTTGTTTATAAAAATATTTGTTTGATCCCTTTCCTAGGTACCGTTATTAAAGGCTTTAACCTATCTACGACTCAAGATTATATTATTTAAGATTTAAGAGATTTAAGAGTAGTAGAGTTCTCTGTGATAGAGCTCGTCCGGGGAAGGACTACCACCATACCTATTTCTGCCGCCAAGCAGTGATGCTCGCATTGCTGTGTTCCGGTGTGAAGGGTATGGTTTCCGGTGAAATTACTGGCACATGAGGCTTTCGTTCTTAGCCTCAAGGTGGCAACCCGCGAGTGATACCTCTGTTATTGCAAGCGTTCATAGGCTGCGGTAACCGCCTTACCATCTTGTGGGCCGTACGCTTGGTTGCCACTTCAGTTGTATAAAAAAAAAGATAAGCCGCGGGCAAAAGCTAAAAGCGTAAACTTTTTGGAACTCATTTGTGGTACCTACCGTTTGTACAATCTACAACCGTCCTATTCTAAATCGAGTCTAAATCTCACCTCTAGCAAAATGAACAAGGGAAATACCACCGACAAAGATTGTCGAAGACCACCGACTTCATCTATTACTATCTATACTAATACTAATTATACTAATTATTATAAAGAATTATTGTATTTTGTTTGTTTCAAATAAACTCAGAAACTACTGGTCCGATTTCAAAAATTCTTTCACCATTAGAATGCTACATTATCTCTGAGTAACATAGGCTAAATTCATTACTAGCGGCCCGCCCCGGCTTTGCATGAGTGCCGTTTCGTTGCATCCGCGCGAAGCTGCGACGGACTTTTAGTTTCAATATGGTTACAAAAAATTCTTTGCCGGAGTCTGTGTTTCCCGATACTTATAACCTGGGTGTCTTCAAGTCACGAGTGACTAGGTTGCTCTTAGGCAAGCGTGCTCCACCGTAGACCACATCATCGCTTAACATCAGGCGAGATAGTTGTCAAGCGCAAGCCTATTGTGAATAAAAAAAAAATTCAAGTATTCAGCATTGTAGAGTTACACTAGCTTAAGTACACTAGAACTTTTCATCATAATAACATCTCGACCGAGCGAGTCCTGCCTGACGCAAATTGGACGGCTCGGTGGATGGCACATGTCTTTTGAATTTTTAGTTCTTAGAACTTCAACTTTTGAAACTGGCATAGCGCATATATTTTTTCTAATAGAAAAAATCCATTGTCGCAAGACTGGTTTCGAACTCACGACCTCAGGATCAGAAGGCTGGGTCACTAGTTCACAATTAGTCCACCACTAGTCCACCAGTGCTCTGAAACTTTTATAGTTCATCTATTCACCAATAGATCGCGCTGTGAAATGTGTTTACGAGGTAATATATAAATGTATACCTATACGAATACCAATTTCATTACCTATCTAGATAGAGCTAGAGCATCTTGTACGAATATCCATTTCGTTATAAATCGATTTTGCCAAGGCTGCTTGAATGTATGAACGCATTTGCGTTGTGTACACAACTAACAGTTAGTTGTGTACGTAAAGGTCTCACATCGGATCTCGGCCGTAGTGAAATTAGCCGTTTCGATGCGCAATGGAGCTTTTTCAAACTAAATTGTCTTTGCGCATCACAAACGGCTAACTTCACGGAAGCCTAGATCCGCTGTGCGAACTATACCTACCTAAACACAAGTCGAATCCTACAGATCCCATAAGCTGTTTGCGTTCTTACATTAAATAAATAAAATAAATAATGCTGGACAATCCACACAGCATCATCTAGCCCAAGGTAAGCTGCTGTTAAACAGAGCTGTATTATGGGTACTAGATGACTGATATATATTTAATACAATACAATACATATATAGATATTTTTTATTATATATAGAAAATACCCAGAACACCCGGAACAAATATTTGTAGATCGTACAAACATTTGTCCCGAGGCGGGAATCGAACCCGCAACCTCTGCGTCGCAGGCGGACCTGCGCCCGCTGCGCCACATCGCTCGTCTACAACATTCAAGCAGCCTTGGCAAAATCGATTTAAAACGAAATGATATTCGTACAAGATGCTCTAGCTCTATCTAGATAGGTAATGAAATTGGTATTCGTATAGTTATATCCTCGCGTGATAGTAATAGTACTATCACGCGAGGCTATCTACCTATTTCAATTTTTGAGGAACTGTGAATAATATTCATGTAGGTAGGTACTGTAGGTACTGTAACATTCTGTAAGTAGGTATTGTTCTGTATTGTGCCTGCTTAAGCATATAATTTATGACTTTAAGTAGAAGGTAATGCAGGCAAAAAAACTGGTACCTAGTTAGGTACAAAGTCAAAGTATTGCCAGCACCTAACCTACCTACTCCTACCTACCTACTAGTTACAAACATAACGGTACTCTGTAAGTCGCACAGCGGATCTAGGCTTCCGTGAAGTTAGCCGTTTGTGATGCGCAAAGACAATTTAGTTTGAAAAAGCTCCATTGCACATCGAAACGGCTAATTTCACGACGGCCGAGATCCGTTGTGAGAACTATACTACCGCCAAAACTTTGTAAGTCCTGAAATAGAGTTTTTTGGCGTGGGTAGGTATACCTACCTTCCTGAAATGGGCTAGCCATGCGTGGGTGATTTCTCAAACGACCTTGTCCTGAATTGCGTAATTCCTGTAATAAATTGGATTTATTCCACGCAGAGACACTTTGAGAAAAGTTGCGATTCTGTTCCTTAGAGATCCATTTGGTAAAAACACCAAATTTTACCGTGAGGCTTCCAACTTGACGCACACACATTTTCGGTTTTTAAGTAATACACTTTGTAACCCATTTTTTTTTATTATTCCCCAAGAATCCCCAGAGATACGCTTTCATAACGTTACATAGTGCATTCTATTTGATACTATTACATTATAATCCTTAAAAAAAGTGTATAGGGGAAAAGTGCCGTACGCTTGGTTGCCACTTCAGGTGTATAAAAAAAAAAAAAAAGTAGTGAATTAATAATTATTTACTAATAAAACGGGTGTTTTCAAGTATCGGTATATCGGTGAAGAGGTACAGACTGTTTCGAGAGCCTTCATCAGGGTGGAGTGACACAGCCCTTTCTTTTCTTAGGCACTACCGCTTGGCACTACTAGTAGAGTCAAGGGAAATTTTACTTTCCCGTGACACTACTGGTAGTGCTAAGGGTAAAAGTTCATTTCCAGTGACACTACACTGTAGCCAGTAGTTTCACGGGTAATATGATTTCCCGTGGCACGAGTGGGTCGTTTGTAAAAAATCTCATAAGTTCGTCGATCGAACTAATTAATCGAACTGGTGAGAACAAACGGAGTGAGCGTGCGAGTGGGCCATCTATAAGGGCTATTATATTTTTATCATAACTGCAACCTTAAACTACTTGGAACAAGGCTGGTACTGGCACTTGAGATTAGTAGATGAGTAGAAAATTATAATGTCAATGTTACGCAATGTGATTGTATTTTATTACAACTCAAATTCTAATAGTCCTAAATAATTGTGCAAAAATCAAAAATATTTTTTTTCATAATGGACGAAAACGAAAATGGATTGTTCTTCAGACAGCATAAAGGCGGCACGGTAGTTCTGAATCGTAAAATAAATATTTTGTTTATCTTGATATACTTAGTATTAGTAGTGCCATTGGTAATGAGATAATCCATGGGAGATATTATAATATGCGTTTAATCAGCCAATAAGAATGGTGGTGTCACGGGAAAGTAAAATTTCCCTTGACTCTAGTAGTAGTGCCAAGCGGTAGTGCCTAAGAAAAGAAAGGGACACAGCGTGCTTCCTTTTCCGCGCGATGCGAGATCAGTCGCGATTATGTTATATTGCGACGCGCAGGTGCGCTTCGTGTCACTCCACCCTAATGAAGAATCTCCAAATTGAGTTTGAAACAGTGCGCAGTGTCCCGTTAATGGGGACAATGGGATTTGGTACAGACCGGAACGTAGTTTTTAAAGATTGTATTGTTAGATATCCAGAGTTGCATTTATTCGTGCAATACCCAAGTCGTGCGAATCAAACAAATTAAACAGACATTGGTTTGTAAGAAAGTTTAATAATAGAAGTATTGAAAATATCTCCAGTGAATGTTAACAAAAATAATAAACAATAAATTTAGTTAGGTACTAACATGACTTTACGCTATGCTAGGTTAAGTCTAGGAATTAACTAAAATTTAAATATAAATACACTAGATAGTGATTCGCAGCCAAGAGGGATCCTTAGCTACCGTGCGCGCTAATAGATCGCGTGGATACGTCGACACCGTGAAGCTAGGCCCGCGCCTCACTGAGCCCGGGGCCTCACAGCGCAGCCCCGGAGTAGGGAATGCAGGGATGCGGCCAGGAGGCCCCGGGTAAGTCCATAACACAATAACATAAAAGGGGTTGGGGGTGGTCTAGCCGCTTTTGAACAGGAGAATGGCCACTTGGCCGAGGTAGAAGTAGATGAAGTGGCGCGTCTCGTGAGTCACGTAAGAGCCGAAGTTGCGTCCCACGATGCAATGCCAGGTGGGGTTGTATTTCTTGTCGAATTCCTTCTTGATGAAGGCGGCGATGTCCTGGAAATACAAACAATTATTACTATAAAAATGTTATTTATATATGAACTAAACCACTGTTAGATTGCGTCTTTCAAATTTTATCATGCTTTGTTCATTGACATAAGAATGTTAAAATGGAATGGAATAATACTTAGGAAGCTGCTAAAATTAGTGTTTATTATGAATAGGATTAACAAGATATGCTTATGATTGCAAGTTCAGGGACTACTCTTGACTTTTTTTCATGCTTCTTCCCAATGACTCTTCCAGGAGTTGAATTTCGGGAATTCCTTTCTTTGAAATTAACACATCACAATACACATAAAATATTTCAGGTGCCTTACTCTTGAATCCAATGACAATTCCGATCCAATCCCAATTTCTATTTTCTGCTGTCAAATTTTTGTACTCTAAAAAAAGGTTGAATTTGGCGCTAGGGTTGCTGTCAAAAGTACGAAATGACATATTCCAATAATTGTCCAATACCGATCGCGTTAAAGAGTAAGGCCCCCAGGTCTCTAGACTTAACTGTAACGGAGGTGCGTTGATATATATAAATAAGCCGTGCTTGCATGGCATGTTACATTAACCTTGAGAAATTTACATGAACCATGTTAGCCTTGAGAAATAAATATTGAAGAAAACTTAAATTCATGTTATCATGTAATTCTGCTGAAAGAAATCTCAAACATTGATCTAAGACAACCTTGGTGGCGCGGTGGGTGAGTGCTCGGTTGAGAAGCCAGAGGTCGCGGGTTCAATTACCGCTGCGGGACAAAAGTTTGCGTGATGTCAGTTGTCAAAAACTTATCTGGGTGTTTCTAGTAAAGTATATATTTACAAAAAATAATTTATTAAAGTATTTACAAAAAAAACATATGTTAATGATTTTTATCTATTTAGGTAAAGGCCAAAGACTTGGCTCCAGCGCTCGACGGAGCAACACGTCTGCCAGAGAACAAGTCGATAGTCCTGATGATGTCCCGTGGAGGGATGAAACACGTGTCGATATTTTTCTTTTGAGGTTAACTGTGTTAACTGTGTGAACTTATTAGCTAAGAGGTTAAGCAGAGTCGTACTAGAGATTTTTCGTCTGATTTTATCTTGTAATAGATTTCCGCAAAGTAACGCCTGAATCTATCAATTATGTAAAAGTACCTATAATAGTATGTTCTGTGGTAAAAAGCTCAAATTTTCAAATATTAGAAGTTCAAATCAAAACTCCCTAGTCCAGAAAAAATAGGATGTAGCTACCACAGACAGGAAACCACACATCAGCCGCCCGTGAGAATTTTATAGTTGCTAAGTAGCGTCATTATCACACCATTTCAAAATCAGTGTTAAGTTATCAAAATACAATGAATATTTGGGCAGAGTGCAAAAGAATTGTGTCGCAGAATTCACAAGTCAAAGAACCACCATACAAGTTATAACATTATTTTGTGTCAAAAACAAAAAATAACTTTTATGAATAAAGATTTAGAGAAGTGAATTTGCAAGTATTCAACCAAACATCCTGGGACAGCCATAATTCCTAATGTAAGTAGGTATGCATATTTTAAGAGTAGTAGAGTTCTTTGTGATAGAGCTCGTCCGGGGAAGGACTACCACCTTACCTATTTCTGCCGCCAAGCAGTAATGCTCGCATTGCTGTGTTTCGGTTCGAAGGATTTCCGGTGAAATTACAGGAACATGAGAGTTTCCATCAGACATCTCAGGGTGGTAACACGCAAGTGATATTATGATGTTGCTTGCGTACATAGGCTGAGTAACCGCTGACCATCAAGTGGGTCGCTTGGTTGCCACTTTAGTGGTACAAAAAAAAATTAGCAAGTCAGTGGCCTGGTATGGATCACCATCCATCAGGAACCATGATGAAATCATAAGGGTTTTTTTTTTCTAAATTTTATGGAAACTAAGCGTCGATTTTCGACGATGTCAGCTTCATTGTACTCATTCCTTAAATTAACTAGCTACTTCTCTAACCAGTTCATATATGGACCGGTAGAGCATATCAGGGTTTCTAGGCTGAATTAAACCATGACAGCGATATTATTGTCATTGCATCGCTTCAAACTGTAGCCTTGACTGTTTTCTGTTCATTTGTTCTGTTTCATCACTTGGCTAGGCAAAGGCCCCAAATCTCTCCAACCATCTCTCTAACCATCTCTATTTATTTTTTATTTTTGTATACTACTAAAGTGGTAACCAAGCATACCGCCCACTTGATCAACTTCTTCTGTTCTCTTTTTCTTCCCACCATCTTTCTAAGGAGTCGAGATCATCCATCCAAAGTCTTCATCTTCTTGGCCAACTTGACTGTTTAAATTATAACAATGTATTTACCTTTTCAATGTTAAATTTCTCGAGTGCCTGGGTCGCGCAGTCCACAGCATCTTGCTGCATCTCCTCACTCATGTCGGCATTCTTGATCACGGCCTTGCGATCGCACATCTTGACGGTTACTGGGCTGGGGAATCAGATAATATGCTAATTAGAATTACAATTAGCAAAGACTTGCAACTTTTGGGACATTGATAAGGAATGGTTTACTTTAGTTTGATCCTGCAGTTAAAAATTTACCAGTAAATTAGATTTGGAGGAACTGCATAGGTTTTTCAAGATCAAGTTGACAGCAAAAGAGACAGGATCAGCAAGATCCTATCTTGTCTATCTGTGCAAGATATCTTGTTGATGTGCTCATTTGTTGACAGAGTGATAGAAAGTCATGGCAAGGGTTATCACAATGGCCCTTCAGGTCAAAACTGTACACGCGAAAGGCAATCGATTATTTATACTTGATTAGGATCTATAAATAAACCTCTGTAAAGGTCAGGCGGGAAATCCGGGGAAGGATGCGCATCCCGCTCGATACAACAGGATTTAATTTGCGTAGGTAAGTAGGTACCTACCTACCTTTATCTACTTAAATCGACAAGTACTTACCTGACACGCAATGCGACTTTTTAATTACTTAGAGAAAATAATTATACCTGCAATCTGAAACGACCTGAATAGGCTTTTTGGTGATGATCCTTACGGAAGCGCTAGCATTGATACCAGTCATCAAAATTACAAGGGAAACGAGGCGCGCACATTATCGGCCGAAATACATCGAGGAAGATGAGAGAACCATTACGAAGACGATTATTTCCATAGGAACCTCCTAGTTGAATCGATAAAAGCATTTTTGCTGCAAATAAGCACGTATATCTTCACAGAAAAATTTTCCGCCTTGCAAGTCGCGAACACCATTTTGAGGATTTTTACGGGAAATTATAAAATTATCAGCAGTTATGTATATTTCCGATACGCAGCACTTAATTATCTACATTTGTACGCAGAAATACTCACTTTTGCTTCAGGAAATGAACAAATTCTCACGAATAGATTTTGATAGCCGGGGACTCAATGCCTACTTTCCAGAGGATTCTTTCACACGCTTCTTTCAGTAAAGATTTCCGCGCAGTGCGCTAGAGGGCGTTCCAATTTCAAATTATAGAAATATCGACGTGCTTTTTGTTTCCAGCCATGATTGTTGTAAATCGACTAAATAATCGAAAGAATTTGTTCTATAGCCTGATAAAAATATCCAAACCTCTTAGTAAACTGTAACTAGTACCTAACTGTACTGTAACTAGTAACTGTAGCTTTTCCATTTTCTTAGTTTTAATAAAATATAGTTGTGTCTCTTCAGGGTTCATCAAGTTATTTACTAACTAGCCGATCTGCGCCAGCTTCAAAGCCGGGGCGGGTGGCTACTATGGTAATCAGGGATAGTGTAAGATTCTAATGGTTAAAGAATTTTTGAAATTGTACCGGTAGTTTTTGAGTTTATTTGTAACAAACAAAAATACAAACATACAAATCATTTCACCGTTTTGGTTGGAAAGCTACACTATTCTCGGGTGATCTAACTATATTTATTACTAGTGACGCGCCCCGGCTTCGTACAGGCGCTTAAGTTTTCATTGCACCAGTTTGTAGCCTACGCAGGTTGCTATTCATCAATAAAATTAAACGCAGATTATTTTTTAGGCGGTCTGTCTGAGTTTGAACCAAATTCATAAAAAATAGCTCGGATGAAAAAAAATAGCAAGCGGTTGGGTTCATCGGTCTCAGACAAATTAGGAAAAAAAATCTAGTTTGTCTGAGTCATCAATGAACCGACAAAAAAACAGGACAGAGCTACTTTGTATACAGGCTAATTATAGTCGATTTTGGATGGTTTACGTTTTTCTAGTTACTATTCAATTTTGTTGAAAGCACTAGCAAGCATAGAATGACAGAAATGTTTGTGATTTGAGTTGCCCTAAAGTGTACCTAGTTACGGGCGAAAAAAAATGTTTCTGATTTGTCAAGAAACTGTTTCCGTTTCCATGTGTCATCTAAATCAGCCGGTATCAGTGTTGCCAACCTTATTTAAAGCCACTGCTTTAATAGCGGCATCAAAAAAAGTTAGGCACCCGTACGTGAATTTTCATAGAGGCAGGCAGGCTTTTTAATTCAGCCAGCCTATGTAGCCTACAAAAAATGTGCTATGCCTGAAAAGGGCAAATAAGTTCTAAGTAAGAACTACCAATTAATTTGTTTGTAAAAGAGCTAAAAATATTGCTGATTGACAGAACTTTTTACAGTGTAAATGAATTTATAAATAGCGATAATTTAATTTAATTTGATTGTATAATAAATTGTAATAATAATAATAATAACAATAGTTTAAATTAGGCACCTAACTTTAAGTCCTAGGATTTGCATGCCAAAATATGTGAACCTTACTACAAACATAATAGAAATTTCTGTCGAGTATAATATTATGTCGGAAGGAAAGGAGACTCACAGTGACTTAACTAAGCAAAGTATAAATGAATTTCCTTTCCTGAGTCACTCAGGAAAGGAAATTCATTTATACTTTGCTCAATCACTGAACATAAATGTTCATACTGCAAATTCATATGGCAACATGGAAACTGCCGCCATATTGAATTGATTGATCTTCAAGCAAGCGAGCGTTTGAGTGGCGTCGCTGTCGGTATTTTTAACGACGAAGTCTACGTTATTTTATTAACATTCGTGTTGTTCTAAAGCTGTTTTTCCATTTAAAAATAATAAATCATGTCTGGTGGAAGCAGCAGCAACAGGAACGAGTGTAGGATATACGTTGGAAACCTTCCCCCGGACATTAGGACAAAGGATATCCAAGACCTATTTTACAAATTCGGCAAAGTCACATTCGTTGATTTGAAGAACAGAAAAGGACCACCGTTCGCTTTCGTAGAATTCGAGGACCCTAGGTAAGTGAAATTTAATTTGTATCGTGTATCTTGCGTGACGCCCGCTCCGCGCCGCCGGTGCTATTTTGCAATTGAATCCTACCTATCAGTTGTAGGTAGGTTTTTATCTAGGGCGTCGTACACGTAACCTGAATACCGCACCACTTGTATGTTGAAATAAATACAGTGTAAATAATCATTTCATGATTATTTTAATAAGTTAGTGCTTGAAGTTGTTGGGCCATGATGGAAGCCTATTAACATCATTAAAGTTGGCCACTAACTCGTACAAACTTACTTACTATATTAGATAAGCTGTAAGCACACTTTGTACATGTACACAACTGATAATAATTATCTATGCTCTAATTTTGTAGATAGATTTTTTAACATTACACATTTAAAGTCAGTGTTTTCAACATTTATCATATCTTATTTATTGTGTCTATATTAATTTGTATGCCATTGAAATACCTACCTAAAACAAAACTCTTAATCATAATATTATCTCAACTACCTACTAAACTTGTTTTATGCCTCTTTTCACTTCAACAATTTTTCTCTGTCCTCTTGTTAGAGGCCTTTTATTCTATTTTTATATGATTTTTTGTCCTTAAGGACCATGTCAGTTCCATCTTATCCTCTACATTAATCACATCAAGCCCCAATATTTCTAGTCTTATAATAGCTTGTATATGGACTGGTAGAGCGTGTTATTGTTATAGACCTTTTTCCCGGTCCTTTGGTGTCTCATTAGTCAAGTTTCCCAGCACAGTTTAATTACAGTTTCCTTTATAAATCAGGAGCCTACTACATCCATAGAAATCAAAAGTAAAAGGTTGTGATACTGATTCCCGCTGCAAACAAATGATTAGCAAATATTTGTTCCCGGTATTGATTTTTCTGTTCATGGTACCAACCAACCCATAGTTTTTGCCAGTATCACAAACAAACCATAGAGGAAAAGCACAAACTTAAACAAACGACATTTTTCAAGATCATTCTTTAAAAAAATGTTCTAGAACATTCAAGTACAGCCCCCCCCTTACCATGAACTCTTAAAGCGATTTAAATGAAGACCTAAACTAAATTGTAAAGTGTTGTAATTAGCATACAATACAATTACCATTAAGGTTAAATTACCGTTATCAGTGGCCAACTCTGGTGACAGAGTTTTTAGGCCTCCCAAACACGGTCATACAGGCCTATTGTGTTGGCCATTTGTGTTGTTGCCCTTAGTGGGGCCCTTAGTTGACAGTTAACCTCCAAGCCCCTAGATGAATAGCTTGGGGGTGATGTCTCTTAGCTCATCGGGCTAAGGATGTGCTTACCCAGCTGTAAGCTACGTTTTTGCAATAATCACCACATGTATGATTTGTGTGCGTAAACGGCGCCGTTGTATGTGTGAGTGTCATGGTTGCCCCCACCCAATTATAGCAAGAGCGAGATAGCACACTTTCTACTCAAAATCAAAATAAACGCCCGTAGCTTCAGTGCCAGCGGTGCCGATAAACAAGCTTTCGGGGGGTTTTTTTAATGTCAGCAAGTGACAAGACAATCAAGGCGCCCACCTGATGTTAAACACCACGCCTAACTATTACAGATGCAGTGCCAACCAAAGCCTAAAGTTTTAAGTGTTTGCGTGGCACTGCACTGCGCTTATCACCCCGAGATATTGATGTTAAGTCTCTTTCGCCCAGTAATTTCACTTGCTACAGTGCCCTTCAAACGTAAACACAGTGCAGCTTGCACACTACTGTTTGGAGGTAGAATATCTGACACTGCGGTGGTACCCACCTAGACGGATTCTTGCTGAAGAGTCCTACCACCAGGTAACTGGCACTGGGGGGAGGTAGAGAAGGGGCCATTCTGTACGTAGTGCATCTGTTCTGTGGCCGGAGTTAGGAGTGAGGTATCTCCCCGGTTGTGAAGGTTGGTTGAAACGAAGTTATTTAATTACGTGAATAGCCTGGTTTGTAATCATAATAGGTACGATGTTCAAACGTTACGTACCTAAATGCAGACTTATTCACATCCTACTATTCTCGCTAACCTACCTGCATTAGTTTTAAACTACCCACATTTTATTATACAGGGTCTTTGATTATTAATGCGTAATTCAGTGAACTCTTTCAAAAACAGACTTGATAAACAACAATATTCAAGTAATAGGTTCCACACATCAATAAAAAAAAAATTACCTATGTTTTTTTTTTCAGTATAAAATTTCGAGTAAATCGATTACGTACGTATATGTGGTCAATTATTATTTATCATTATTGGAAATCACGTAATAATAAAATATTCGAGCACGCGAGCCCCGTAGCGGTTATAGAAGGGTCATTGACACGCGCTTGATTAAGAGTAGCAGAATTCTTTATGAATAGGAATAATAAGAATAAGAATATTTTTATTGTAAAACTGTTATAAATGTAAGATGGTAAAATTAAAAATACAAAAATAGTCCAACAGTTTGCCCTTTTCGGACGTACGATATGCATAAAGTTTGTTTACACACAATAATACAATGTAGCACCTAGTAGCACAGACAAAAATGGTACACTTAGTACTTATATTATTATAAAAATTAAAATTAAATTTAAACACATTCATCAAAAAATTCTAACAAACTATAAAACACTTTTGAAATAAGCCACGTTTTTAATTTATTGCCAAATGCATTTCCGTTAAGTATTTTGAGCTCTAAAGGTAAATGGTTATACAGGGTCATTCATTATCAACCTGACAAACTTAAGGGATAGGTTCCACACCTAAAAAAAAAAATATATGTACCTATAATTTTTTTTTTTTTATGTATGTTTTGTCTTAAAAATCACAAGTAAACAAAAAAAAAACGATTACGTTTTTCCGCTCAATTATTATTTATCATTGTTGGGAATCGAGTAAAGCGACGTAATAATGAAATATTCGAGTGTGCGCGCCCTGTAGCGGGTCAAGGACACGCGCAGGTCAAGGACGCGCGGGTTAGTGACCCGCAGTTCATTGACGCGCGGGTCTCTAACACGTGCCGAGCGCTGCCTTTTCGATTTCTAACAAGGATAACTTATTATGAAGCAGAATTACGTAATTATATTTTTTTTAATTTTATAAAACAAAAACGTTTAGAAAAAAAAAGAAAAGTACAAGTATTTTTTTTTTTATGTGTGGAACCTACCCCTTAAGTTTGTCAGGTTGATAATGAATGACCTTATATATTTGAATGGCAGAGTAAAAAGCACTTTTTTTTAAACATGGTATTATTTACCTGAGGAATACATACATTCGATTTATATTTACTACGAAGATTGCGTTAAGGTTTGTTTTCAAAAAAATATGATTCATGATCATCATTCAGGTCATTAACGCGCGGGTCATTGACATGCGCCACGCGCTCCTCTTTCGATTTCCAACAAAGATAATTAATAATTGACCAGAAAAACGTAATCTATTTACTCGAGATTTTTCAGACAAAATGAATGAATGATAAAAGGGGGCTCTTCTAACACAGGTTATCAAAACTTAACTGTAGAGCCCCGAACCTTGTAACAAAAAGGAACTAACATAAATATAATACTTTAATTATTTGTATTGCAGGGACGCGGACGATGCGGTGCGCGCGCGTGACGGGTACGACTACGACGGGTACCGGCTGCGCGTGGAGTTCCCGCGCGGGGGCGGCGGGGGCGGGCGCGGCGGGCGCGGGGGGGGAGGTGGCGCGGGGGGGGGAGAGCGCGCGCGCCCCGCTCCCCGCGGACCGCCCGCACGACGCTCAGAGTACCGCGTCACCGTCAGCGGACTGCCGCCCAGCGGATCCTGGCAGGTGCTCACCTCACCTCACCTCCCACAGAACATTATGTCCCACAAAAGAAGCAAGCAAGCAATACCAACTTACGACCGATATCGCGGCGGGCAAAGGTCCACCTGCGACATGCCCAAAGGGCACAGTTAAAGCGTCGTTTATATACAGTTTATATCAACTAACTGTATAGAAACGACACTTTAACTCGTCTGCATCCAATTGTGCGACGGGTGCGACTTATGAAGTGCGGATGTGACGTAGAAAGCCGGCTCTCCCGAAGGCCGTAAGCAACAATACCGCCAGCTCTCGCGTCTAAGCCGTTTTCTATATTAAATATGTATTAAAGTCCTGTCTACGACGACGTGTCCTTGTTCTCATATCGGATGATAATGTCTCTTTCGTGAAATGTCTATAAGCATTTCGTAAAATGCCCCGTTCTCGAATCGTCCTTTTCGTAAAGCTAACCTCCTGGCTACCATATCTTCATGGTGTCTCGGCCAACAAAGTCAAGCATCGAGGCTGTCGGGGAGTATGTTATACCACCTGCCTACCTACGAAGGCAGCGAGTGCGGAGTGCGGGGGAACCGCGAGCGACACGCGCCCGCGACGCCCGGCAAAAAATACTTCACGAAAAGCCACGGGCCACTTCAGTCACGCTACTTGTAATACTTGTAATAAACCAGTGTAACAGTCCACTGTATTTTATTCAATGAAATATTCGAACAAGGCTAACCACAGAACTATATTTAAGTAGAATGAAAGAGTTCGTCGATTTGTATAGAAACCGAGCGTGTAACATTTTGCCTATTTGTATTTTACACGCAAATGTATTTTAGTGATGGGAAATATAAGCCGCAATAAAATGAATGATTTAAAAGCATCGATAAGAACGTGGCAAACCGATTCTAGGCCCTGCCACACCACACTGCCCCCGGTTGGGAGCAGACTGAGTTTCGAGGCGAGTAAAGAGGTTACTCAGCCCTTACTTAGCCCGTCTTTTTGCACGCAAGGATACACTTACTCCTTCCACTTATATATAGTTCTGTGAGGCTAACCTCCTGGCTTCCATCTCTTCATGTTGTCTCGTTCTCCAGGATCTGAAGGACCACATGCGTGAGGCGGGCGACGTGTGCTTCGCGGACACCTTCAAGGACGGCACCGGCGTCGTGGAGTTCCTCCGCCACGAGGATATGAAGTATGCTGTCAAGAAGCTGGATGACTCCAGGTTCAGGAGTCATGAGGTATGCTGTTATTGTCCACCCTAAGTTAAGAGTAGAAGAGTTCTTTGTGATAGAGCTCGTCCAGGGAAGGACTATCACCATACCTATTTCTGCCGCCAAGCAGTAATGCTCGCATTGCTGTGTTCCGGTTCGAAGGGTATGGTTTACGGTGAAATTACAGGCACATGAGACTTTCCATCTAACGTCTCAGGGTGCTAACACAACACGCAAGTGATATCTATGATGTTGCATGCATACATAGGCTACGGTTACCACTGACCATCAAGTGGGCCGTCCGCTTGGCTGCCACTTTAGTAGTATAAAAAAAAACCCCTTGATGAAAATGGTGAAGCAAAATAACTTGAGACTCAATCAATACAACACGACGACCGATGTGGCGCGCCGGGCGAAAGTCTGCCTGGAACGCGGAGGTTGCGGGTTCGATTCCCGCCTCGGGACGAGTGTTTGTATGATCTGTAAATATTTTTTCCGGGTGTTCTGGGCATTTTCTATGTATATTAAAAATATATATATATGTCTATGTGTTGTATTGTAATAAGTGTATCAGTCATCTAGTACCCATAATACAAGCTCTGCTTAGCTTGGGGCTAAATAATGCTGTGTGGATTTTCCAGCATTAAAAAAACACTTAACTGCTTAACGTGTCCTCCGAAACACGGGAGCGCTCAGTTGAAATTGGCGGTCCCATCCAAACGGTGACTACGCGGAACAGTGCTTAACTTCTTTGATCTGTTAGGAACAACTAAGCCAGCTACGATATGAGCGCTCCATTATTATATGCGTTAGGTAATAAGTGACCTTGTAAACCAAGAGATAATGGGAATGTTTGTTTGTCTGTTTGCAGGGCGAGGTGTCGTACATCCGCGTGAAGGAGGACTACGGCGGCGGCGGCAGCGGCGACAGATACGGAGGCGGCGACAGGGACAGGTAACCTATATATATTATATACAATATATATGGTCATTCATTATTAACCTGACAAACTCAACTCTTAAAAAAAACACATGTATATGTTTTTTTTGATTATTTTTAAATCTTTTAAGTAAATTTGATTACGTTTTTCTGGTCAATTATTAATTGTCCTCGTTGGGAATCGAAAGGGAGACGCGTGGCGCATGTCAATGACCCGCGCGTCAATGAACCACTTGTGACCTGCGCGTGTCAATGACCCCCCTATAACCGCTCCGGGGCGCGCGTGCTCGAATATTTAATTATCACGCGATTATAAAAGGAAGAAAAATAAAGACCGACAGTCTCTATGATTAATTGGTAATGTAAAACTTGATAAAGTAATGTGCAAGTGTCTCTGGCAGGTCGCGGTCGTACTCCCCGCGGCGGCGCGGGTCTCCGACCTACTCCCCGGTGCGGCGCTCCTACAGCCGCAGCCGCAGCCGCAGCCGCAGCCGCAGCGCGCCCAGATACTGACCTAGGTCTGTGCATCCCACACACCACACACCACACCCCTCTCACTCTTCTAACTGGGGGATACTAGCTCTGTGCACCTCCCACCCACCACACACACCCTCTGATCTCACTCCAACTGGGGGATAACTGTTATGCATTGTGTGATTTCATACAAACTGGAGCCTTATTCGCTATGACTAAACTCAGGCTGCATGATATCGTCGATGAGACACGTTTTGGGCTCGTCTGACTGTTTTTTTCAAGGTCAACTATCGATAGTATACTATCGCTATTGCAACAACACTCGATGCAAAATACCATTTACATGACGCGTATAGAACGCGCTAATATCAAGAAATTGTCTATGTCATAGCGAAGAACGGCCCTGATGGATTCATTTATTGAGCTTGGTGCTTGTAACCTTGTGGGAATACTCACCTTGCTCACAGATGTCTCGCAGCGGGAGTTGAACCCGCACCTCGCGTTTGATCACTCTTCACGCCACGAATGTGTCTGAAAACCCCTTTAAAGGTGATAATTCCCTAGATTAAACTTTTTTATGACATCCAAACAAAGATGTAACAGTTTATTACGACTTCCGTGCTACGGGTGGCACGTAAAGCAGTCGGTCCCGACTTCAATATTAGGCCATGACCGATACTCTATCATCAAAGTTGGCCACTGACTCATACGAACTTACTTACTCACGACTGTATGTCATTTAACTTGTGTAATAGCAGCGAAGGAAACAAACCAGCAGTGATCTGAATGGTCCACAATCTAAGGACCAGTAGTACTGGATAATGGTTTGTCTATATTTAGCTAGTATGTTCCCTAACATCTTTGATTTTGTTTGCAAAAAATCATAAAACGCTTATTTTTAAAAGTTTTTTTATAACAATTTTGGCTGAGACTTCCAACTAACATCAAGACAAGTTGCAGTTTTATCGGAGACTAGCTTTTATCTTTTTGCTCATAAAATGCATCGAAACCAGGGTAATCGAGCAACAAGCAACATTCTGAAGAATATACCATGACCATATTCAAGGCCACCAGGCCAGGGCCAAGGACCTATTGCAAAATAAATTACAATCTTGCCTAAAAACTTAGGAGGTAGTACAAAAATAAGTTAACCAAAAACTATAGCATATTGCAAACTGCAAAGATCAAGGATTACAAAACTATTATTGCAAAGCGAATCAATTCATCAACACACTGGTAATGCAAAAAAAAGTAATACATAAACTATTTTTTTTTTTTTATGTCAGCAAGTGACAGGTCAATCAAGGCGCCCACCTGATACTAAGCACCACGCCTGACTATTACAGATGCAGTGCCACCCAAAGTTCAAAGCCCAAAGTTTTTTAGTGTTGCAATTTGCAAGAGGTTACGATTACGATTAGCCTGTTGTGTCCCACGGCTGGGCAAAGGCCTCTCCAGTCATCTCGGTTTGTTTTTTTTTTTTTTGCAAAAGAGGTATTCATTTTAAAAACTAACTGCAAAAGTGTAATTTATTATGCAAGGCTGACAGACGCAGGATGGCCCCGACTCGACGCAAGGGGGATGGATTGGACAGTGCCTAATGCACCATAATTTTGTAATTACAAAAAACATAGCGGTGTTACTGAAGGTAATGTTTGTGTCGACAGCGGAGGGCGCGGGCGCGGACACGCGACGCCGACGGCGACTGCAGTAGCTCTAACACCACGCTCTACTCTACACATAGATTACATTACTTCACGGGCAACGGTGGAACTTATTCTCTAATTCATTGTGGCTTCATGTTTTTATAAGGGCCGTTTCATATCGTTTTTGGTTTTAAATATAAATTATGAATGATTTTATTTGTTCTTAATAAGTTATGGGTAGGTTAATCTGGTTCCTAAATTATTAAGATTCCTTCCACCTTGCCTGTGGGGTCTCGTTTGCTTGGTTTAGTCGACGGTGCAACGTTATTACTGTTTAGAATTCACAAGTCGTCGACAAAAATAAGCGTCTATTTGACGTCGCTAAATATGAAAATGTGGACAAACTTTAAATTGAATCCGTCAATCCATAAATGCAATTTTTAGTAAGCAAACGGACTAAGGTTATGATATATTGTGCATACAGTTTGATACAATTAAACATAAAATTATGTTAGTTTGAGCCTCAATAGAGTGGAATAAGACAATAGTTTGGTCCGCATTAGCATGTTTGATGACGTAACTGTAATTGTATCTGACTTGTAACAATTTGATATAATTAAAAGAATTTTCTTTTGTTTCATCCACTGTGGATTGGAATCTGGATGGGATCGGATGGAGGTGTGTGGCGTAGGATCGTCTCGGATCACGGATTGTTATATGGATCGGATCAATATGGATCGTGGATATCATATGGATCAGATCGCAGTAGGACGCGCGCACTCGTCACTGGATTCTTGGATTTCGGATATTTGGATCGTACCGAAGGATTCTTGGACGGATAAACAGGATAAAAATGGATACAAGTTATTGGAAATTCATTTTTGGATTCACGGATCTTTGGGTATGAATTACAAATTATTGCAAAATAACTTTTTGAGTGCACGCTCTTTCGGTACGTTTGACGAGTAACAAACACAGCTTATTGGTGTTCTGTCGACCCCTAGGAGCCAGTACTCCGACTAGGAGTCAGTGCTCCACCATTACACCCACTGAGACAGCTGGCAAGGTATTTTTGGCAAGTTCCTGTCACTAGAAAGCTGGGGAAATTCTAATACATTGATTTTATAATCCGTGACAAAGCTACATTCTGGAACAGTGATAAAAGCGTCAAAATAATATTCGCGTATCAAGTGTTTTACTCAAAACTCATGAAAAAAAAATATATATAATAATAATAACAAAAAATATTTTTAAATATCACAATAACTTTTTACTGAAACTTTTGAATAGAGCACATAGAATTAACATAGCAAGAATTATTTTTTAATTAATTTCATTAGAAAGATTCAATAACAATGTATTTTTTTTTTTTCAAACTGAAATATTTTGCCATGATCATTGATCATATTTGTTCGGGTCATAGTTGGCCACAAAAATACATTGCTACGTCTCAAAGTGCGTTCGGCATTAGAGTTAGTTCTAACAATCATGACCCTATTCAAGAACGTTATCTGGGTAAAATCATCACAGGTACCGTTCTTGAATACGGGCGTAACGTCAGTGTCATTCAACTAGCATGCTTCCCCAGGCTTCGTGTGAGAGAATCAGCCCGGCTAGCATGAGCATTGTAAATAATGGTGACAGAAATGACAGTTTCAACAAGTCTGAGGTCTTTCTGTAGAGATTGTCTATGGTGGTGATGCTAGCGGTGCTGGTGTGAGTGGTGGAGAGAATGAACTCTTTATTATTAAAAATTGTTATATTATGTGACCGATGTCTGATTATGTAGATGTATGTATAATTTAGATACTGGTTTTGCATTCCAAAGACCAACACAGTTTGAAGGACTTAATAAAATTACAGATTAAAGTTGTTTGTTTTCTTTTGGTTAACCTTTATATCCCAGGTGGCATGGCTAGCTAGTACGCTCAACGGATCTAGGCAGTCGTGAAGTTAGCAGTTTGTGATGCCGAAGCGCAAGAACAACTAAGTTCGTAAAGCTCTATTGTTCATCAAAATGGCTAACAATGCCTAACTTCACGACTGCCTAGTTCCGCCGAGCGTACTACCTACACTTCCTTGTAATGTACTGCACTTCTTACTACAATTATCTATAATCACTCTTGAAATTAAACAAGGTTTCTCTACATATTTACAAAACATCTTTATTATACTCTTAAAATAAAATAACATAACTTAACCGACTTAGTACTGCTGGCTGTATACACTCCTGGCTACATTCTTTAACTTTTTAACTAATGAGGTCACAGTTAACCTTAGAAGAAAAAATAACGACACGTGTTTCATCTACGGGACATCATCACGTGTTCCTGATGATGTCCCGTGGAGGGATGAAAGGTTGATTTGACTTGTTCTTCGGCAGACGTGTTGCTTTGTCGAGCCAAAGTCTATCAATTATTGATGCTAATAAATAAGTTCAGTTATATCTTGAATCCGGAGTGTATGGCGCATGTACCAAACGTGAGGTTCTCGTATCTCACCTGGCGGAAACCGGCGTCTTCTATCATAGACTTGAACTTCTCCTGGAACGTGAACTTGGGTTCTCATGCCAGCTGTACACATTGGGCCAAAACGTGGAGACTTATGGCAGCTGTACACATAGATGCTGAGCCAACATGTACTATGATGGTGACGCCTTGGCGCATGTTGGTTATTGGCGACCAATGTTGGCCGGCAAATCAAATAGTGTCGCTTTTTCGTGCACATCGCCACTCACCAACAGTGTTTACACGTTGTTGGCGTCATATTCAGTTCGTTAAAGTACTGTCGCGCGTGAGTGAAATATAAAAATAATAGGTATTGGTTGGAGAGCACCGGTGGTGTAGTGGTAGTGACCCCGCCTTCCGATCCTAAGGTCGTGGGTTCAAACCCGGTCGTGTACCAATGGATTTTTCGGTACGAAAAATGTATGTGCGCAATGCCAGTGCTCTCATACGGCGAAGGAAAACATCGTGAGGAAACCGACATGTCCAAGAACTAAAAATTCAAAAGACATGTGCCATCCACCAATCCGCATTGGATCCGCGTGGTGGATCAAGACCCAATCACTCTTGCTTGAGAGTAGGCCAGTGTCCCAGCAGTGGGAACATTAGAAGGCTGTCATGATGAGGTATTGGTATACTATATTTTGACCCAATATGCTGTGCTGACCCAACACTTTGGCCCATTTTTAAAAGCTAGAGAGTCTAAGAGACAAGATACAGAGAGAGAGGTAGGAGACGTTTCAAAGTGATCTTTGTGATTTTATTGAAATAAACCATTTTTGGTAGGTAGCAGTTACAGCTCTACTTAGGGTGGAAATAACCGATTTCCTTCAAATCTAAAGACAAGCTAGATATGACAGAGGCCTTCGGGCGGCCTAGAAACTCTGTCACCAGAGTTGGCCACAGACTCATACGAACTTACTTACTGATTTGTCACCGCTTACCTGATTAGGGAACTGGCGGATGCTCTCGACGAGGTACTGGTACGGCTTCCACTGGCCGGCGAACAGCTGGCCCAGCACTGGGATCACTTGGAACGAGTACTGGTCGTACACCCTGAGTGTGCACAAGGATTCTTTTATCATAAAGTAAGTAATTAATTAATGCTGGACAACCCACACAGCATCATCTAGCCCCAAGTGAAGCAGAGCTAGTGTTATGGGTACTAGATGACTGATATACTTACCTCATCATCATCATCATCATGACAGCCTTCTAATGTTCCCACTGCTGGGACACTGGCCTACTCTCAGACGAGAGTGATTGGGTCTTAATCCACCACGCGGACCCAATGCGGATTGGTGGATGGCACATGTCTTTCGAATTTGTAGTTCTTGGACACGCCGGTTTCCTCACGATTTTTTCCTTCACCGTATGAGAGCACTGGCATTGCGCACATACATTTTTAGAACAGAAAATTCCATTGGTGCACGACCGGGTTTGAACCCACGACCTTAGGATCGGAAGGCGGGGTCATTACCACTAGACGTGCGGTGCTCTCTACTTGTTGGTGCGGTATACTTACCTAATACAATACAATACATAGATTGATCTTTTTTATTATACATAGAAAATACCCAGAAGTAAGTTTATAGAATTATATGGTGAAGGTCAAATACGCATTATGTCTAACTTATGACAACATGTAAGTTTCCGCAAAATGTCAAATAGTCTGCGCATATTGTCAAGAACGAGAAACTTTAATGTCTAACTCGTAAATGGTCATACATAATGGTATTGCATGAGATATATCTTGTCATTTCGGTGTTTGACCTAAAGCGTATTTGACCTTCACCACTATGACACAAGCAATCCTACTTTTTTTATGAGTCAGTGGCCAACTCTGGTGACAGAGTTTCTAGGCCGCCTGAAGGCCTCAGTCACGGCCCAACAACTTTGAAAAAGTCAGGACCGTATGCTCGAAGCTGCTAGAAACTTTAAAAGGGATCTTGACATTAAATTTCCAAAATCTATGTTTTTTGAAAGGGATTTTATGGCAATGAATGTATAGAAGCCAAGCTTACCACTGCAGCGCCTCATTGTTGAGCTGACTGAACTCGAGGCACATGAAGCGACCGCCCGGAGCCAACACGCGGTACGCCTCTTCTAACACCTGGAGACATGAAACACTATTGAGTTTTAGCACTTATTGGACCTTGTGACTTAAGCGCGATTTATATTGGGTCAGTGAATCCCCCAAATGAAGTCAGTGCTGACTCTGAGAACTGACATGCTCTGTTTACAAAGGGTCAGTACGCGAAAATTTGAAGTCACATATCAAACCGGAACACAGCAATGTGAGTATTACTGCTTGGCGGCAGAAATAGGTATGGTGGTAGTACTTCTCCGGACGTGTTCTATCACAAAGAACTCTACTACTCTTAAACTAATAGATGAAATATCTCACCTTATCAATATGTGTACAGTTCCTGATGCCAAATGCGATAGTGTATGCTGTATAGCTCTCTTCGGGCAATGACAGCTGTTCTGCATTCTGGCAGGCAAAGTCAATGTCTACTCCTGTTGATTCCGCTGTGTAGCCCAATCTGAAACAAAGAAAAGATGATTATTTCAACCCACCACAGTATGTTAACCACGATTTTAATATTTTGAAAAAATTTAAAGTAAATAAATGGATAAATTATCAACTATAGTACAATCTTTGCAAGTTTGAACTCTGAACTTAAAACGTCTCAGGAGGCAACGAGTAAGTGATATATCTGATGTTGCAAGCGTATATAGGCTACGGTGACTGCTTACCATCAAGTGGACCATACAGTTGGTTGCCACTTAGGTGGTATAAAAAAAGAAAAAGTGTCCCAGCACCAGAAGAATGTCTTAAACTAGTAAGTTGTATGAGACAGTGACAACTCCAGTGACAGATTTCCCAAGCCGCCTGAAGGCCTCTGTCATGGCTTAACACCTTTGAAAAAGCCTGGACCAACTGCTTATCATGCCCTCCGAACACGGGAGCGTTCAGTTGAAATTGCCACTGGCGGTTACCCCTCCAAATGATGACTACGCAGCTTTGTTGATCTGTTAAGATCAACTTAGCCAGCTACGTCACAAGCACTCCTAATTGTCACGGATTCCATGAAAAACTTTCCTTAAGTGGTCTCTAGAGTTCCCATATTATATTAATCTTTATAGAGGGTTGTGATAACTAACTGTATAGTCACGTCTGAAGAATAGAAAATTATCCTTCCGTAACTCATTACAAGTTTCTTTCTACGAAACCAAGTTTCCTGTAAAGAAAAATACGTGTTTTCCCGTAACTGGTTTCGTACGAGGATGAATAATGTTTAGTTCGTAACTGGTTACGAAGCTCAGATTTCGTAGACGAAAAAAGGTACCTCTAAGTATATTACCTCTGAGCCCTGACTTTGCCCACGTCTAGCATGGCTTGGTTGATATCACACACGGTGACGGAGGACCGCTCCTCTGCCGCACCCTGGTTTTGCAGATATTTTATGTATCTGAACGATATGTCACCTGGAAATAGGAGGTAAATTTTATCAACTCCGATGATGGTGCATTAAGGGCACCAAAAATCTATGGTCATGACTTCAGAATTGGGAATTTATTTAAGTATACTTAGTTCTGAAAAGTTTGAACCATGGACGCACTCTGGACTCTCAATAAAATGTATGAAGCAAACACGTCGCAATCACCACATGCATAGTTTATGTATGTAAATGGTGCTGTGGTATGTGTGAGTGTCATGGTTGTCCCCACCCAATTTTAGCAAGAGCGAGATAGCACACTTTCGCTCGCGCTGGCATGCGTGCGCTTGGACCTACACTAATCAAAATAAACGCGTGCCTAGCCTTTAACTTCAGTGCCGGCGAAAGGTGCCGTGTAGTGCCGGCAAACTCGCGACTGGGCTGGGGTAAGTAAAACCGGTGGGAGGTAGGGAGTGGCAGTTCTGTATGTAGTACTATATCTGTTTCGTGCTATGGAGAAGTATAGGTACCTATCTGCAAATATATTTTAACATCACCTGTTTATTTATTTAATGAAATTTCCAGCAATGTATTGACTGGCAGCTGGGCCCTACTCATTTCTGTAGTCCCGATTTTTGTCTTGCCTTCATTTATAGAACAATAGTTTTAAATAATATTTAGAACTACCTGTTCCACCAGCCATATCTAGCAGCTTGGTGCCAGGAGTAGGCGCCAGCCTGGCCATGAAGATATCCTTCCACAGTCTGTGTACCCCTGCTGACATCACATCGTTCATCAGGTCGTATTTATCAGCTACCGTCTCAAAGACCTCATGGACTGTAACAAAGAGGTTTCTTGTTATTCTGTAAATAAGCTAATGATAAACTTTAATTATGAAGTTTTTAGACTGTCTAAAGGTCTAAAAAAAAAAAAAAAATAATGTTAGACAATTCGCACAGCATCATCTAGCCCCAAGGTAAGCTGCTGTTAAACAGACCTGTATTATGGGTACTAGATGACTGATATATATTTAATACAATATAATACAGAACATACAATGAAGGAAAACATCGTGAGGAAACTGGCATGTCCAAGAACTAAAAATTCGAAAGACATGTGCCATCTACCAATCCGCATTGGGTCCGTGTGGTGGATTAAGACCCAATCACTCTCGCCTGAGAGTAGGCCAGTGTCCCAGCAGTGGGAACATTAGAAGGCTGTCATGATGAATACAGAACACCCGGAGATTTTTACATGTAAACAATGAATAAATAAATAAAACGAATTTAAATTTTGAATGCAATTCAAGCTTTCACAGTTGGGTAGGTTGGTTACATTCACAGATTTAATAACCGACCTTTCTTCCATTTTTCTTCCTCATCAACAGTTTGAAAACCAAAATGCGTCTGCCTTTCCTGCTTCTCTTTTGAAGCAGTTTCTGTACTGATGACTCTTCGGGAGAGCCGATGGATAGGTCTTCTCGTGCTGATCATTACAGCTTTCCGGAATGCCATATTTGCCATTTTAGCGTAATTTAAGCGAAATCAAAATATTTACCGTCGATTCAAAAGAATTTGCAAGTTATTAGAATCAGCTGATTGTCAATGTCAATTCTTATTGACAGTTTCCTATTGTCAAATGCTTTAGCGTGCTTCGTTCTACGTAAATGAAACGGTGGACTCTTGCGCAAGGCAGGCAATACAAACGGGATCTCACGATTACCTCAAGATTTTCCCCCATGACCTTTGTTCAGTTCCTGAATCTCATTTAAGAATTTCCTGGTCACGCATGTGGTTGTCGTCCAGATCTTTGAAAGGCAAACATATCAGCGAAATCCAACCTGATATACCAAAAAAACCCTGGTTTTTTAAATATCGTGTAGCTAACAAAACAACTACTTCTACTATCTGTCGTCTCCGATTAGGTCATGTTTGTACCCCAGTTTTTCTAGCCAAAATAAGGGTCAGGGATCATTCCCTATGTGAATGTGGTTTGGATGAAGGCAACGTTGAGCACATTTTTTTCTCTTGAACTAGGCTGCGGCTATCTCTGTTTGATGTCACCCCTCCTGAAATATCCCGCCCCTTTTTCTCTAAAGTTCTGTTAACCCTTGTGTTTTCCCCTTTTATTGCACTTTTAAGTAAATTTATAAAAGTAAATAAAATCAAACTATGAATAATATTGTCTGTTCACATTATATAACTAATTTATGTTTTTATTTATTTATACTTATGTATTATATCTACTATAATATATTTGTGCTGTTGTAATTGTGTTGTCCTTTTCTTGCAGGTTAGAATAAATCACCTTGTTTCCAAATTATGGTTGAGTCTCCCTCTGTTAGACCGACCATTTTTCATACTCAAACCTCCATCGTTGTACAGTTTTATATCTTGTCGACTTGACATTGGCTAAATTGTGGCAAACTCAGCCACAGAAGCCATAAATAAAAGAAGAAGAAGAAGTTCTACGTAAAAAAAAATGGTTATATTATTAATATAACAACTCAGCAATGTTGCATTCGTTGACATTATAACACCGATCAAGTTTTTGGATGGAGTTGAGTTTCATTTCATATACTTTGTACGGTTGCTTGGCTATGTTACGTAAACAATTTGTCTGAGTAAATAAATAGGTTTGTACGGCTTTCATTAGTTTCATTTCATTTATTCCGTAGTACGAAACGTAACTATTGACGTTTCCCAATAGCCTGCCCATTGGGCGAAAAAAAATAATATATTTAAACAAACAAAACTTTTTCGCTCAAGGTCATAGCTGTATCCAAACTAATATTTCAAAGAAAAGATGAGAATACAAGCTTGCTAAATATAATTAAAATGGAGCTACAAGACCTAAGTACCTACAAAATCTACAAATTATAGATTCAAGATATATAATTGCATATTTTCAACATACCTACCATTTTGCATAAGTAAATAAGTGTGTCATAAAAAGTATTATCCCGGAAAACATGACTATGACCCAAGTAAATGACGCAGGTAAGTGCCTACCTAACATAGACCATGTACCTACATGATTCAATAATGCTTGCAGTACCTACCGTAATCTGTTGCTTCATTCAACAAGTCAAACTTGATGCAGTGTTAGTATCTCAAAAAAATTGTCAAAATAAACGTATAATTTACTTTACTTTATCTTTGTAATAATTTATTCTCCACCAACTAGATTTTGTTACATAAACCGTGTACCTACGTAAATACTATGTTAGTAACTAACTGTTAGTACCTACTACATACCTACCTACATTGTACCTCTAAGTAACTTCATAAGTACCTACCTACCTATAAGTTTCTTCTGGCATTAAAGTTCTCATTAATTAGCACATTAGTAGCCTACCTAGCTCAGAGGAAATAAACGATTTTATTCTCAATGTCTTTGACTAGTACTAAAATATAGTAGGATACCTGCTACACCTAGTACTAAACACTATTCCAGAGTACCCGCTACACCGAGTGGAGCACTTCAGGCAGCGATGGCACTGGGACTGCGGAGTGTCCTGCGTGCTGATGGTGTTGTGTCCTGAGAAAAAGAACCAGTTCCTGAAGGAGTTCCCGCGTATCTGCCACGAAGAAGGCTTGGAAGAGTCCACCTGGACTATTGACCTGTGTTATTTATTAAAAAGGTATCTGTTATAATTCATCTACCCTGGGGTCTTCAGTAGGTATTATTCAGTATTTATTTATTAATATTTAGTATTTAGTATTTATTGCATCATAGTTTTATTAATAGGGTAATGATTATGTCAAGACAATACAATACAATAATATTACAAATATATTGGCCCACCCAATTATAGCAAGAGCGAGATAGCACACTTTCGTTCGCGCTGCCATGCGCGCTTGGACCTACAAAATCAAGCTAAGGACTATGCCTAATAGTCCTTAGCTTCAGTGCCGGCAAACTCGCAACCGGGGTGAGGTAAGTAAAACTGGTGGGAGGTAGGGAGTGGCCATTCTGTACGTAGTACTAATATCTGTTCTGTGATAGAGGAGAGAGGATGCCATGGATAGTGGTATTAAATTCCTGGAAAATTTTAAGCAGAATAAATAAATAAATAATGCTGGACAATCCACACAGCATCATCTAGCCCCAAGGTAACCTGCTGTTAAACAGAGCTGTTTTTATGGCTAGAAGACTGATATATACCTACTTAATAGAATACAATACATAGATAGATATTTTTTATTATATACGGCCTAGAAACTCTGTCACCAGAGTTGGCCACTGACTCATACGAACCTACTTAGTTTATCTATTTATGTTTTCAGCCAAATTAGTTCAGTGGTTGTTGAGTTATACAGGAACAAAATCCAAACATCCAAACTTAGTGTGATAATATTAGTGTGATAAATAAATAAAATAAATAAATAATGCTGGACAATCCACACAGAATTTCATTTCATTATTATGGGTACTAGATGACTGTTATATATTTAATACAATACAATACATAGATAGATATTTTTTATTATACATAGAACCCAGAACACCCGGAACAAATATTTGCAGATTCTACAAACATTTGTCCCAAGGCGGGAATCGAACCCGCAACCTCTGCGTCCGCCTGCGACGCAGAGATTGCGGGTTACCTTTGCCCACCGCGCCACATTGGTCGTCGTGATGTGATAGGTGTGATTCCAATCACTTCCAGGTTTGAGGTCCCGCACCGGATGTACACCACGCTGGCAGCAGTCAACGAGGACTACAGGAAACACAAATATTACAGCAATGTTATTGACAAGGTAAGCTGTGCCGGTGTATCCACCAATCCGCATTGGGTCCGCGCAGTGTTTTTTTTTTATACTACTAAAGTGTTAACCAAGCGTTCGGCCCACTTGATGGTCAGCGGTTACCGTAGCCTACGTACGCATGCAACATCATAGATATCACTTGCGTGTTACCACCCTAAAACGTTAGATGGAAAGTCTCATGTGCCTGTAATTTCACCGGAAATCATACATTAGCATTACTGCTTGCCGGCAGAAATAGGTATGGTGGTAGTCCCATCCCTGGACGAGCTCTATCACAAAGAACTCTACTAGGTACCTACTCTTAAATAATAGTGTTCGTTCGTTCGTTCGTATGAGTCAGTGGCCAACTCTGGTGACAGAGTTTCTAGGCCGCCCGAAGGCCTCTGTCATGGCCTAACAACTTTGAAAAAGCCGGGACCGACTGCTTAACGTGCCCATAGTGTGATAAGTGTGATGTCCAGGACCGGTCCCGAGTGGAGGGTCGGTTCCAGCAGGCAGGCTCGTCCGGTATCGAGGTGCGGGAACAGCTCCTCACGCCGGCAGAGCTGGTGGCGCACCTGCGCTCCGGCCCCGCCATCCTGCTGGTGGACGGATCGCTCCTCGCCTGCGACCTCTGCAAACATAACAAGCTCAAGGCAGAGTTCAGGTATACCTTGCCTACGTATAATCATTACGAGCGTCATTTTTGTTCATTCATTCACGCATTAAATCATTTCTACACTCATCAATTCATTAAATCATTCATTCACTCATTCAATTATTCATTCACTCATTAAATCATTCATTAACTCATTAAATCATTCATTAATTTATTAAATAATTCATTAACTAATTAGGTAAATCATTTTAAGTAAGATAAGTCAGTAAAAATATATTTATTCAATCATATCACAAGGATCATTTTTGAAACATTTTAAAGCTAGGTGAATCACGCGCCCCAGCCTAGAAGAATCTGGCTACAAGCTTGGCTGGGTTCCTAGCTTTCTTTTGATGATCTGCGAAAACATATTATTGGTGTTTGTTTATTTTTAATATTTAGCTGTTTGTTTTCCGAACAAAATAAAATAAATTATAAGTAAATAAAATCCCACTCCACTCATTAAATCATTCATTTACTCATTAAATCATTCATTCAGTTCATTCATATAATTATTAATTCATTCTGTTCGTTTGACGACAGATGTGCTAACCTACTAAAGTGGCAGGCAATGTTACGAGTACTGTCCCAAATTATAGATTATTGACAATGGGGACAACGAATGTTTTTTAATAATTTTATTAATATCCCACTGTCCCCATTAACGGGGACACGGTTAATGGGGACATCGGGAATACACGAGCATACGGTTTACTTGATAGTAAGCGGTTATAGATCTAAGGTCTCATGTGCCTGTAATTTCATCGGAAACCATGCCATTCGAACCGGAACACAGCAATACGAGCATTACTGCTTGACGGAACTAGGTACGGTGGTAGTTCTTCCCCGGACGAGCTCTATCACAAAGAACTCTACTACTCTTATAAAGTACCTACCTAGTTACTCAAGTATGTTTCTTGAATACGGGCCTCCCCTAGGTCACAGAACAGATATTAGTACTACGTACAAAATGACCACTTCCTACCTCCCACCGGTTTTACTTACCTCACCCCGAGAGCGAGTTTGTCGGCACCTTTCGCCGGCACTGAAGCTAGCTTTACTGAAGCTAAGTGCAAACGTTTATTTTGATTTGTGTATGACTTTGATTAAGCGCGCGCATGCCAGAGCGATAAAAAGTGTGCTATCTCGCTCTTGCTTTATTAGGGTGGGGCCAACCATGACACTCACATACAACGGCACCGTTTACGTACACAAACCATGCATGTGGTGATTGCGACGCGTTTGGTTCATACATTGAACAGTGTCCGGGGTGTGGGGTGTGGGGTGTGGGGTGTGGCTAGGTCGTGTTTCGGCGGCAGCTACAAGGGGCACTACATCCTGGCGCTGGGCTACTGTCGGTCGCGCGTGTGGTACCGCGACCCCGCGCTGCCCTCCCGCCTGTGCGCCGCCTCGCGCACGCGCCTCTGCCGCGCCGCGCACGCGCCCGCCACTGATGATGACGCTATACTTATATACACTAATACACGGACCACTGATGTTAAGTAAAGTTACGTTAAAAAAAAATTATTTTGTTTTATTTTTACATATTTGGAAAACTAACAGCTTAAATCATTTGAGAATGGTAATGCTTGTAGAACAGGATTAACCTAAACAGTTTTCAGTAATAGTTCACTTATACTTAACCAAGTTTAAGTTGTCCACAACAAAAAAAAAATGTACTAACACCTAGTAGGTTACCTTGGAGATAAATGATGCTGTGTGGATTGTCGAGGTTTGTTTAAGTATTTATTTATTTTTACACCCTGTATAGGTACCCCAGATAATATAAACAGTAAATAACTCTAAGTATAGTGAGTGCAGGTGCAAAATTACTATGGTGGGTAACATAGGAAATTAGTTTGTTTGACAAACTCACAAGATAAATATATTTTATAGTTTTATTTAGCGGAAATCTTATCTTTCAAAAACGTTAGGTTAGATAGACCTAGGTCAAAAGTCAAAAGTCAAAAATGCTTTATTTCAATAAAATCACAAGGATCACTTTGAAACGTCTTACAAGCTAGGAAAATTAACGCCAGTTCCAACGCGACCATGCCGTAAAAGAACTGGCAACAACACCGGCTGGGTTCTATCGCTTTTTGGCATGACCTTGTTATTGTTATGGATGCCAAGTAGAGTTGGAGCATTTGTCCTAAGCATCATCATCTAAGTAATCGGTTATTTTATAGTAAGCTGTTTGAGACAGTTTTTGTTTTAAATTTGCCAATTGATAAATTGTGTATGTCGCTTGAGACTTTGCTAAAGAAGCTTAGGTGTGTAGTTGTGTACACATTGCCCTTTATAAGATTTACTGACCTTAGTGAGCCTAACTGTGGGAACAGCGACTTTATTTCTATTTCTAGTACCTAATAACATCATGATTATCAAAATTTTTCTTAAACAGATTAATATTTTTGCGAACATACATAAGATTTTCATAAATATATTGACAGGGTAAGTACTACTGTCATAATATTGATTTTTGAACTTATCTCTAAGTGATTCTCTTGGACCCATGCTATATCTAAATTGCATGAACAGCCCTCTTCTGCAACAGATCCTATGTAGTATCCTATCTAGGTTGTTATTAGTTTAGCTAACTGACACAACAGTTAACTAGGTTACTAGCAAAACCTAGGTATGTAACAATCAGATAGCGCACAATAAACATCATTACTTATCACTACCTATGTTTAACCATTAACACAATGCAAGGTTTAGCTACTTAATCGTTTTTGTCACTGTTTTTTACAATAATATTTTTAATTTATTTCATTTATTTAGACTACGAGCATGATACTCAATGTCTTTGTTATACAACAATAAAATATAACACCATCAGTAACAGAACTAAATGTTAGAACTAATGCTAATAACCTACGATTTAACTAGGTACTAGATAAGTAGGTACATAAAACCCAAATATTTTAATGGTTAAAATAACTCATAGGAAATAAACAGTACCTATCTCAATGTCGTTGGTTAATAAATAAAATAAACCTACTTGTTGAGTCGTATTACCTAAAAGTAAGTACTTATTTTTACTTACATAAGACGCTACTACACCGCCGCCATCTTGTTAAATTCTATAGAGTCGGCATCGGCATTGACATTGATAATTTGACATTGATGAAAAGACTCGAATTCAAATAACACCTAAAAACTACTAAAAAGGTCATCGCCACCATCTTGCCTAATTTAAAGCTGAGTTAATTTGTCTATGGTCGGGGTGTTCCCTACATATAACGGGCGGTACACACCTATCGCAAATAAGCGAGTGAACGAACGAGCTAGCAGAGTTATAGATTCTTCTAGGCTGGGGCGTGTGGAACTGGCGTAAATTTCACCTAGCTTTATGACGTTTCAAAATGATCCTTGTGATATGATTGAATAAAGACTTTTTACTTTACTTTTACTTTACTAGAACAAGCGAACAGAGGAAAATGACAGCAAAATTAAGATAGATCTCTCGGCGGATCTAGGCATCCGTGAAGTTAGCCGATGATGCTGTGTGGATTATCCAACATTATTTATTTATTTATTTTATTTAGTATATCTAAGTTTTTAAATTAATCTAATTCGACTGATATGCTGCATGTTTTTTCACGGTTTTTTTTTTATACAACTGAAGTGGCAACCAAGCGTACGGCCCACAAGATGGTAAGCGGTTACCGCAGCCTATGGACGCTTGCAATACCAGAGGTATCACCCGCGTGTTGCCACCTTGAAGCTAAGATCGAAAGCCTCATGTGCCAGTAATTTCTCCGGAAACCATACCCTTCACACCGGAAAACAGCAATGCGAGCATTACTGCTTGGCGGCAGAAATAGGTATGGTGGTAGTCCTTCCCCGGACGAGCTCTATCACAGAGAACTCTACTACTCTTTCATGTAGGTACTTAGTAGGTACCTTGTATCAGCATTTGCCATTCAAGGTGGAAATGCTACCAGCAATTAAGGATCGCTACGATGAAAGATTTCTAGTTTAGGTAATAGTCGAAGGCTATAGATCGTTTGTAACCGTTGCAGCGTGAACTTGCATCTATAGCTACATTCATACCACTTATTGTTTATATTTTTGTAAGTTAGCCCATAAATAGGCTGGCACCATTGATTTTAAAGACAGTCTGCCTACCGCGCCAGATGTGAATACCTATAATACATCTCGTTAACTAAACTGTCTGTAATCACGTACCTTGTCGTATTGACATTATACGCACATTAATCAAATAACATTTATTTTATTTTAGCACCCTATACTTGCCTTTATAAATACTTAATAACCAAGTAATCCTGGTAGGTATAGGGAAAAGCTAAACTGTCTTTATAATGATTATGTACCCTGCCTAGTTTTGTACTACATCATATTTTAATTTGTTTACATACCTTATAAAAATATTTAGTCTTTTCTTGGCATGGTTGACTTACGCAAACTTATGTTAGTTTTATTTGTAAGTACCTATTGTTATTTTTTTGTTTGTTGTGCAGAATAAATTATTTATTTAAGTAATTTACCCTTTTTTTTTTACGCCTTTTTGCTGTTGTGGCACACAAGTATAGTTCGCACAGCGGATCTAGGCTTCCGTGAAGTTAGCCGTTTGTGATGCGCAAAGACAATTTAGTTTGAAAAAGCTCCATTGCGCATCGAAACGGATAATTTCACTACGGCCGAGATCCGTTGTGAGAACTATACATGACAGCGTCAATTGTTGCTGTTACGAGTACTGCTGATTTTTATCTTTTTTTTTTGTATGTACTGTATATGTGTATCTTAATAGCAAATAAAAATATGTCTATGTCTATGTCTATGTCTAATTACATATTATTTTCTATTATTTTCTATAAATGTGAGCAATGATTGAATTTAACTACAGTAGGTAATTTAAAGGCATCATCTTTCGAATGGTGTTCAGTGCTGCCATTATTAGCAAATTTCCCGAAATGTGGGTATTTTTTTGGTGTTGTAGCTGTCGAGCATTATTTATATTTGGGTTGGTTTGTCTCTGGTCGGAGCATTACATATACATCAGTTATTTAGTCGGTAGGTAAAGAAATTATAGAGCAAATGCATGAATTGAATTAAATTGGGGGTCGGGATATGTTATCTTCTTGGTTAGTAGGTAAGTTTCTGATTCTACAGCAATCATTAATTAATCATAGTTGTATTGCCTTCAAAAAAAGGATGACAGAGTAAAGGGAAATGTTTAAAAAAAAAGACAAATGAACTAGGTATCTATAGTTTTCTCGGCGGATCTAGGCATCCGTTATGCGCAATGGAGCTTTTGCTAACTAAATTTTGCGCATCGAAACGGCTAACTTCACGACAGCCGAGATCCGTGAGCAGTACTATTTCTACTTCTGCCAAGGTTACCAGCTAGAAGCCAGAGCGACATGCTTCGAGGCATATTGGCAAGGGTTTGCTAGCATCAATAAATAAATTATGCTGGACAACACACACAGCATCGTCTAGTCTAACCCCAAGTTAAGCAGAGCTAGTGTTATGCGTACTAGATGACTGATATACATAAACGTTAATTAGTAGGCGGGTAACTGTAGATATTGTAGGTACAGATATTTATGTACTTGACTTAATGGTAGACGCAAAGATCGCTAATTACGACTGTGATAGATTAGTGAACTAATCTATTCTGTCTATGATACGTTAAAGTAAAGTAAATAAAAAATATATTATTCAATCATATCACAAGGATCATTTTGAAACGTCTTAAAGCTAGGTGAATTTACGGCAGTTCCACGCGCCCCAGCCTAGAAGAATCTGGCAACAAACTCGGCTGGGCTCCTAGCTTTTTAATGATCTTCATCATAAAGCTTCAGTGGGTTTGATGTTCAAAATTGTTCTGACTTTAAAAATTACTGCAAATATTATTTTAGATTTATTAGTTTACTAGTAGAGCACCGGTGGTCTAGTGGTAGTGACCCCGCCTTCCGATCCTAAGGTCGTGGGTTCAAACCCGGTCGTGCACCAATGGATTTTTCTGTTCGAAAAATTTATGTGCGCAATGCTAGTGCTCTCATACGGTGAAGGAAAACATCGTGAGGAAACCGGCATGTCCAAGAACTAAAAATTCGAAAGACATGTGCCATCCACCAATCCGCATTGGGTCCGCGTGGTGGATTAAGACCCAATCACTCTCGCCTGAGAGTAGGCCAGTGTCCCAGCAGTGGGAACATTAAAAGGCTGTCATGATGTAGCGGACCCGCCCCGACTTCGCATGTGTGCTATAATTTTTCCTCTTAAATTACTGTACCTACCTACCTATCTATTTCTGAAAACCGCATTGAAATCCGTTGCGTATTTTAAAAGATAAGCGTACATACATACATACATAGATAAATAGAGACAGACTTAATTTTCTACTATGTAAGGATTATTTTCATGTAGGTAGGTACCTAACTAAGCAATTTTAGCGCGGTCACCAATCTTGAACCGAAAACAGACGGTTTGAAACCGTGAATATAGTTCTCAATATAATAATATATTTTTCTTTTTTTTACCTCTAAAATGGCAACCAAGCGTACGGCCCACTTGATGATCAGCGGTTACCGTAGCCTATGTACGCATGCAACACCATAATATCACTGGCGTGTTATCACCCTGAGACGTTAGATGGAAAGCCTCATCTGTAATTTCACTGGAAATCATACTTTTCGAACCGGAACACAGCAATGCGAGCATTACTTTATGGCGGCAGAAATAGGTATTTAGAGATATTGGTTAAATCTATTAGCGAAGTTGTTTTGATCATGTTATCTGGAACTATAAATGACAACGAATCCTCAATTTTAGTCAGTTTCAGTATAACACTGTTCAACTGTTCAAGTGTTCAGTCAAGTTGTCAAACCTACCAGGACGCGATTGCAACGCGTTTTTTGGGAAAAGTGCCTAACAACGTCATTTTAGTATTTACAAAGTAACGAGTTTGATTAATTGTATATTTTAGATCAAAGTACCTTATAAATATATCTGATTGACTAATTCTAATCTACTTTAAACTAAATTTTACTTATATTTTGTGGTTTAACCGTGTTAGAAGGTAAGCAATTCTCTAATTAAAAAATATATAAATTAGCCTTTTATATTGAACACTTTAAATTAAGTAAAATAGATTGGTAGATAAATTACTTATATCTGTAAAATGCTAAATTCTATTGCAAAATCAGCCTTACTATCAATTTCAGTATTAGCTAGCCAAAAAACAATGAAGTACTTCGTTGCGGTTTGGATCGTAGCTGTTTATCTTCAAACATGTTGCACGCATGTGAGTATGAGTTGAATTGAATATTTTAACTAATTAATAGGTTTAATAATAAATGACGCAACGCACCTACAATAGGAGCTTAACAAGGTTAGTAATAACGTAAGATCGTACTATGAGTCAGTGGCCAACTCTGATGACGGATAGCGACCCGCTCTGGCCTCTTGAATCACTCTTTCTATTAAAAAAAACCGCATCAAAATCCGGAAGCATACAGGGACAGACAGCAAAAGCGACTTTATGTTGATGTATAGAAGGGTCCCCCTTTTTTATGGCAGGCCGTGTATAGTGTATCTGCGTTTCAAGTTCGAGTAGGTACTGTCTGTGGTTTATTATTCCGAAGAATCTCTCCATCCATCTCTAGCCTTCGCATTCCACCATACACTATTGAAGGGTCGAGATCATTCCGCCAACGTCTTCTTGGCCGACCACGACGTTGCCTTCCGTCAGGCTCATCGGGCTGCCAAGATGTTATGTGCCCAATTGTTGGAAGACATTTGGTTCCACTTTACTTAGAGCACATTCCGAGGTAAAGACTGAAATTTTGAGACAGCATTGTACGGCTCTAGATACACATATTCATGGTAGGCTTAACCATTGTTGAAGCCAGAGACTAAATAACCGAAAAATTAAGCTACCTTTATTTATCGGTATGACGTCATATATATATATTCCAATTACCCCAGGTTACCCATATAATTCATACCTAAAAAACTCTTCGCACGGCACGATACGCGGATACTCTACTAGATGAGCCGCTAAGTCTTTGTCTCCTGCTCGAAATTTAATTTAATCAGAGTTCTAGTCTCCTTTTTTCATTGATTTTTTGGTATGATTGAATGGAGTTTTATTTTAGAGCGGCTTTTTGTATAAAAATTGAGTAAGTGTGCGTTTACTCTGGTAGAATCTTGTTCGCCTCATTTAATATGAAAGCCACTCTTAGTTTGCTAAGTGTAGATGAGATGAGACAGCTACTGGGTTCTTCACTCAACTCAACTCATATTAATTTACTTCATGAAGCCATTACACTTGCCCTTAACATATTTCTACCTTTAGGTAAGTAGGTAGGTACCTATTCTACGTCATCCCTTTATCGAGGCGTAGGTAAAACGGGCTAGAACGATATGATGATAATTATAGCTAACGAAACCTATGATTATTTCAATATTTTTCGTTATAGCAACATTTTTTTCCGGAGATTCACCATTCCGCACCTGGCAGCACCAGGTGTAATTGTTTTGATTTATTAATTTGAAATGTTGCCATCCTTAGCGAGGATTTAAGAGGAGAGAAATCAGGATTCTGTCGCATTTGCATTGTAACATTGAATCGTTATTTGTATTGTGTGTGATTGTGCCCATAAATTGTTCAGGTAGGTCAATAAAATGGCCATACGCCTTTCCGAAACCTATTCCAACTTGTTAGGCAGGTACATTTCACCTATTATATAATACTAGCCGATCTGCCCAGCTTCGCACGGGTGCAATGAAAACTTAAGTACCCGTGCGAAGTCGGGACAGGTCTATAGTAATAAATAGCCTATGTTACTCAGGGATAATGTAGTATTCTAATTGTAAAAGAATTTTCGAAATCGGACCAGTAGTTTTTGAGTTTATTCGTAACAAACAAAAATAGAAATCTTCTCTCTTTATAGTAATAGTGTAGATTATAGCGTAGCGTGTATTGCTAAGAACTTGGCTCTTATTTATTATTTTTTTCTTTTTTTGTACATACTTACCTACTTATATTCTTGGCATGAGCCTCACCTAGTTCGATTATCACCACACTGAAGCTTTAAGATGAAGAGGGATCATCAAAAAGCTAGGAACCCAGCCGAGTTTGTCGCCAGATTCTTTAGGCTGGGGCGCGTGGAACTGGCGTAAATTTACCTGATTCAGAGCCTTGAGCATCGCCGCAAAGTTGCCAGTTTGTCGGTTTTTTACCGGATACATTTCGGAGAGTGTGCTTCTGAATTACACGATCTCATTCCCCCATCTCCTTTCCACCATCGGACGACTAGACATACGGCAAAGCGTCATCGCTTCATGGTCGAGATCCCACCAATGCGCACTAAGCGATTTGCATCATCATTTCTCCTGCGCACCGCCAAGGAGTGGAATTCTTTGCCAGAGTCTGTGTTTCCCGATACTTATAACCTGGGTGTCTTCAAGTCACGAGTGAATAGGTTGCTCTTAGGCAAGCGTGCTCCACCGTAGACCACATCATCGCGTAACATCAGGCGAGATAGTGGTCAAGCGCAAGCCTATTGTGAATAAAAAAAAAAAAACCTAGCTTTATGACGTTTCAAAATGATCCTTGTGAAATGTGAATAAATATATTTTTTACTTTAGGTAGGTAGGTACTTTAAGTTAATAGGAATTGACGACTCATCGACAATTTAGCAGAAATATAATTCACTTGGTAAAATGTTTAATAATGACTGCGTACGGTTATTCAGTGCTACGTTTCACATAAACATAGGTATTTCATTGGAAGCACTTTTTGAGTAAGTACCTAGGCATTAAATAATAACACGGTGTTATTATTCTAAGTAAGGTAGGTACCTACTTATTTAGTATTTACCCTAAGGCCGGCTAAAAGGCCAATAAGTTTTCATTTAAATGTTACCGAGACGAGTAAACCTAAGGGGCGACAACACAAGTGGCGAACACAATAGGCCTGCATGGCCGCAGTGTTATATTAGCCGCACCAATTTAATAGAAAAAAAAACCGAGACGAAACCACACTAAATTACTGGGCGAAATATACTTGTTTGTTGATAAAAAATTGTTCGTTCAATGTATCGGGGTGATAAGCGCAGTGCAGTGCCACGCAAGCGCTTAAAAACTTTAAGCTTTGGGTGGCACTGCATCTGTAATAGTCAGGCGTGGTGCTTAACATCAGGTGGGCGCCTAAATTCAAATCTTGGGGCTATGGCTGCGGCTACTTGGTGTCTAAATACAGTGCACTTGCACTCTGCTTGGAGGCAGTTATCTGGCACTGCGTCGGCGCCGGTCGGTACCTACCCATAAGACGGACTGACTCTTATCCATCCTATCAAGCAAACCTATAATTTATCAGAGCTCTGGTGGTCTAGTGGTAGTGACTTTGCTTGGGTTTAAACCCAGTCATGCACCAATGGATTTTTCTATTACAAAAAAATATATTTGCGCAATGCCCAGTGCTTTCAAACAGCGACGGAAAACATCGTGAGGAAACCGGCATTAACAGAACTATAAGTTCGAAAGACATGTATCCGCAATCCAATCACTCTCGCTCAAGAGTAGGGCAGTGTTTCAGCAGAGAACATGGTTTCATGGTGATGATGAAACCAATAATTTTGTGCAGTAACGTAATAATGCACTTAGTTAGATCTGACGAACGACCAATGTGGCGCGGTGGGCGAAGGTCCGCCTGCGACGCGGAGGTTGCGGGTTCGATTCCCGCCTTGGGACAAATGTTTGTAGGATCTGCAAATATTTGTTCCGGGTGTTCTGGGTGTTTTCTATGTATAATAAAAAAATATCTATCTATGTATTGTATTGTATTAAATATATATCAGTCATCTAGTACCCATAACACAGCTCTGTTTAACAGCTGCTTACCTTGGGCTAGATGATGCTGTGTGGATTGTCCAGCATTATTTATTTATTTATTTATTTTATCTAGCACCTTATGTGCATTATTCATTAATAGCTTATCGTACGATATGTGTAGGATATCACAAGGGCGCGTGTTAGTTATCTTATTCTTTCTTGTATATAAAAATGATTTGCTGTGCGTTAGGCTCGCTAAAACTCGACAACGGCTGGACCGATTTGGCTAATTTTGGTCTTGAAATGTTTGTAAAAGTTCAGGGAAGGTTTAAACGGTGAGAAAATATACAGTTGTTCGCCGAAAACGTACTTAGTAGAATAAGTTGGTACCTACATACGCTATCATAAATGCATAAAATGCGAGCGTGTAAGGATCTGTTAGTTTGTTACTTCTTCACGCTCAAACAGCTGGACAGATTAAGATAAAATTCGACTAAAAGTTAACGTAAACAATATAAAAGCAAAAAATGGAACTCGTTGCTAGCTTACTACCGGAAAACAGTTCCGGTTTGTTACAATATGGATGTCTTCAAGTCTAGAGTGAACAGGTTCTTTCTGGACCAGCGTGCTCCATCAGCGAGCACACCATCACTTCCCATCAGGTGAAGAGTAGTAGAGTTCTTTGTGATAGAGCTCGTCCGGGGAAGGACTACCACCATACCTATTTCTGCCGCAAAGCAGTAATGTTTGCATTGCTGTGTTCCGGTCCGAAGGGTATGGTTTCCGGTGAAATTACAGGCACATGAGACTTACCATCTACGTCTCAGGGTGGCAACCCGTGAGTGATACTTCTGGTATTGCAAGCGTCCATAGGCTGCGGTAACCGCTTACCATCTTGTGGGCCGTACGCTTGGTTGCCACTTCAGTTGTATAAAAAAAAAAAGGTGAGGGGCAAACGCTGGTATAAAACCAATAATAGTACATTATGGTACTAGTGTGTAACATTGGTGATTACCGCTGAGGCGGGCTCAGGTCTTAAGATAATCATCAATACACACGTGTATCATACGACGTTTTTCAACACACTTGTGAATAAAATCACATAAAAAACTCTTAATAAAATAACAAAAAAAAATCTATAACTCACTGGTGAGTTATAGCAATTAAAAAGTCATAGTTTGTTTATGGGTGTCATTCTGTGCCTAATTGCAATGACCATAGAGCCACTTTACAAGCAAGTGTGTTGAAAAAAATCTTACTTTACTTTCATCGAGCATTCTCTACTCCATGGCCACTACTTACCCTCAAAATAGCAGCTGTTTCTGTGGGTAATAAAACATGGTAAATTTGTGCGTAGCCAGTAATTAAAATAGTAATTTTAAACAGCCTGCAGAAATGTCTAAGAAGACAGTCCTGAACGAGCAGTACCAGGGTGTGCTGGAGGAGATGTGCATCCCGGCGGAGGTGCATGAGCGGGACGGCAAGAGGTATGCCAGCTTCGGCTCCGCCGTGCCCATCCACACGTGCTCCAAGGAACAGGTATGAACTAACAACATCATCATCATCATGACATCAACATGACCCTCTAATGTTCCCACTGCTGGGACACTGACCTACTCTCAAGCAAGAGTGATTGGATCTTGATCCACCACGCGGACCCAATGCGGATTGGTGGATGGCACATGTCTTTCGAATTTTTAATTCTTGGACATGATGGTTTCCTCACGATTTTTTCCTTCACCGTATGAGAGCACTGGCATTGCGCATATACATTTTTCGTAGCGAAAAATCCATTGGTGCACGACCGGATTCGAACCCACGACCTTAGGATCGGAAGGCGGGGTCACTACCACTAGACCACCAGTGCTCTTCTATGAACTAACAGCACAAGTACAATACCATATGCGTATCCAACGTGTATGAATGAAACGATAAAACGAACTAAGGAACAGGTATTTTTAAACACATCACCACGAACAGTTCCAAGAAACAACAGGTATAGTTCGCACAGCGGATCTAGGCTTCCGTGAAGTTAGCCGTTTGTGATGCGCAAAGACAATTTAGTTTGAAAAATTTCCATTGCGCATCGAAACGGCTAATTTCACTACGGCCGAGATCCGTTGTGAGACCTATACCTGAATTATACGATCATTGGAGCGCTCGTGACGTAGCTGGCTAAGTTGTTCTTAACAGATCAACGAAGTTAAGCACTGTTCCGCGGGGGCATCATTTGGATGGGTGACCGCCAGTGGCAATTTCAACTGAGCGCTCCCGTGCTTCGGAGGGCACGTTAAGCAGTCGGTCCCGGCTTTTTCAAAGTTGTTAGGCCATGACCGAGGCGTTCGGGCGGCCTAGAAACTCTGTGCCAGTGACTCATACGAACGAACGATCATGGAACAGTCATGGACAAACAGTACTAAGTAACAGGTACTTACCTAAGGTTAAGCAATCACATGTGCATCAGAGAACAGGAGGGGGGGGGGGCTTACTCTTGAACGCAACCGGTATTGGACAATTATTAGTATATGACATTTCGTACTTTTGAAACCAAGTCTATGTTAACCTTGTTTTCAAGCGTACAAATATTTGACAGCAGTAAATAGAAATTGGATCGGAATTATCATTGGATTCAAAAGTAATAAGACCCCAGGTATGATCCAGGCAACAAAAGCCGATACGAGCTCGGCAAATGGTTCGCTATGAAACCGTATGAAACCGCGGGGAACAACATCTAGTACACATACTTACAAATTACAATAAATGGTTTGAATAAAAATAATTAATAAAGCAAATTGCAATAAGCAAAAATGCATTTTGTTAAAGGTTATACAATACTAGATTATTTATAGTTTTTATTTAGATAACCTACATAAAAAATGTTCTCTTGCCATATTCGTAGGTTACATATTGGGGGATCAACTGTCTTTCTGTAACACAGTGAAAACTAACTCAGATACCAGTGAATCACTACTGTGTCAACATTTGTATTCATGGATTTGTTTAGTTGTTATATATAAGGTTATTAACAACCTGACAAACTTAAGGGGTAGGTTCCACACATAAAAAAAAAAAAATTATATTAAAAAGAAATCATTACGTAATTCTGCTTAATTTTTTGTTATCCTTGTTAGAAATCGAGAAGGCAGCGCTCGGCACGTGTCAGTGACCCGCGTGTCAATGAACCGCGGGTCAATAACCCGCGCGTCAATGAACCGCGGGTCAATAACCCGCGCGTCCTTGACCTGCGCGTGTCCTTGACCCGCTACGGGGCGCGCACACTCAAATATTTCATTATAACGCCGCTTAACTTGATTCCCAACAATGATAAATAATAATTGAGCGGAAAAACGTAATCGATTTTTTTTTGTTTTCTTGGGATTTTTAAGACAAAACATACATAAAAAAAAGGTAATTTTTTTTTGATGTGTGGAACCTATTCCTTAAGTTTGTCAGGTTGATAATGAATGACCTTATATATATACTTATTTGTGCATTTGAGGTGATGGAACGGTCTCAGAGCACGCACCACTACACCGACATGTTCACGGAGGAGGTGCTGGCGCCGCTGGAGGAGCTGGCCTACGTGCGCCTCGACGAGAACACCGCGGAGAAGGTAACTCCTCGACCCTGGAGCCTTATTCGCTATGACCAAACGCGGGCTCGTTACTGCGAGAAATCGTTGTTTTTTTTGTTATATAAAAGTGCGAAAAGGATTAGGTACAGTTTAAGGGTACACAGGTTTAAGGGGACACAGGTTTAAGGGTACATAGATTTAAGGGTACAAAACTAGGTGACAGATGGGAATAATCCTATTTTCCCAGGTGTTTATAAACCGCAGCAAGCGGATCCTGATCACGTCATCTGACGGGCACCTGGCTCAGTGGCGCTGCGCCCCCACCTTCGAGTCCAGGAACCAGTTCCTCGCAGGCACGCCCATCGTCAGCGCCAGCGGGGACCTGCTGTCACTTGTCACTGCTAAGCACGGCCACCATTACGCCATCTCCAATACTGATGTGAGTAGCCAATAAAGTAAAAAAATATATTTATTCAATCATATCATATTACAAGAGTAGTAAAGTTCTTTGTGATAGAGCTCGTCAGGGGAAAGACTACCACGCTTGGTTGCCGCTTTGGTGGTAAAAAAAAACAAGGATAATTTTGAAACGTCTTAAAGCTAGGTGAATAAAACAAATAAATAAATAATGCTGGACAATCCACACAGCATCATTTAGCCCCAAGCTATGCTACTGTTAAACAGAGCTGTGTTATGGTACTAGATGACTGATAATACTTAATACAATACAATACATAGAAAGATATTTTTTATTATATATAGAAAATACCCAGAACACCCGGAACAAATATTTGTAGATCGTACAAACATTTGACCCGAGGCGGGAATCGAACCCGCAACCTCCGCGTCGCAGGCGGACCTGCGCCCGCTGCGCCACATCGGTCGTCAATTCACGTTTAGTTCCACGCGCCCCAGCCTAGAAGAATCTGGCAACAAACTCGGCTGGGTTCCTAATTTTTTGATGATCCCTCTTCATCATAATACAGATTATGGTAGGTATGTAATGTTTTCTTTTTTTACTATTTAAGTGGTAACCAAGCGTACGGCCCACTTGATGGTCAACGGTTACCGTAGCCTATGTACGCATGAAATCACCACACGCATAGATCACAATCTATGCGTGTGGTGATTGCGACGTGTTTGCTTCATATATTCTATTGAGAGTGTCCGGGTGTGACAATAGTTTAGTTTTAATTTGTATTGTTTTTTTTTATACAACTGAAGTGGCAACCAAGCGTACGGCCCACAAGATGATAAGCGGTTACCGCAGCCTATGGACGCTTGCAATACCAGAGGTATCACCCGCGGGATGCCACCTTGAGGCTAAGATCGAAAGCCTCATGTGCCAGTAATTTCACCGGAAACCATACCCTTCACACCGGAACACAGCAAAGCGAGCATTACTGCTTGGCGGCAGAAATAGGTATGGTGGTAGTCCTTCCCCGGACGAGCTCTATCACAGAGAACTCTACTAATCTTATGTTTATTGTGTGGCGGAAAATATATATTTTTCTATTCTATTGTATTCTATATCGCTAGTTCCAATTCCAGGGCTTCGGGGGTTACTTCGAGAGTACGGAGCCGTGGCTTGTAGTGCGCGTGGGGGCGGGGCAGCTGGCGTACGGCGCGCGAGCCTTCCCCTCCCGCGACGCCCTGCGCCTGCACCTCGCAGCGCTGCCCCCGCCCCCAGCCCCCCCGGCCCCCGCCCCCGCCCCCGCCCCCGCCCTGCTGCTCGCCCCCGCGCCGCGCCTCACGCTCGTCGACAGTGCGGGCAGGCAGATCGCTCATATCATACTAGATACCGTTATTGCGGATGATGTCGAGTATTTATAATGAAAATAAAGATTTTACCAATAATACTATCGTGAACTATATCATTCATTTTAAAAACGGGTGTTTTCACGTACCGGTATATCGGTGAAGAGGTATCGACACTGTTTCGACTCAATTTAGACTCGTCTTCGGGGTTGAGTGACACGGCGCGCTTCATCCTCCGCGTCGCGATATGCACTCTAGTGAAAGCGCGCCGTGTCACTCAACCCTGATGAAGACTCGAAATTGAGTCGAAAGTGTCGGTACCTCTTCACCGATATACCGGTACGTGAAAACACCCGTTTTTAAACCAAGAACTGATAGCAAATGCTCAATTTTCAGTTTTATTTCTATAAAGATACAACACTAGGGGAATACTAAAGATCTATCGCTATCGGCGCTTCGAGCCGAACACATCCCAATGATTATTTCGTCCAAGCGAGATATGTCTCGATAGCTCAATTGGTAGAGCGCCTGCGTATCAAGCGGTGGTTGCGGGTTCAAATCCCGCTTAAGGCAAAATAATTTTTGGGATATTATAATCTTTAGCAGTAGATTATTTTGACAAATGGCTACCAACTTCAACAAAGATAAAAATTTTATGTTCTTTGTATATTTTTTTACTATAAATAGTTTTATCGAAATATTTTAATATACATTTTTAGGTTTTCATAAATTTTATATGTTGTAAAATGTAATTCAATTTAATTTTCAGTAAAGCTGAAATAAATAAATTAATAATATGACTTTAATAACTATCTTTAAAACGAAAACTCATGGACATGTGCATTCTCCCCATCCTTACGTACGGTGCACAAACTTGGTCACCCCTGCGTTTGTCAACGAGCTATGGAGCGCAGCATTCTTGGAGTCAGGCTAACAGACCAAATCAAGAATTCAATTCTGCGCTCCAAAACTCAGATAACTGACGTAGCTCAAAAATCCGCCAAATTGAAGTGGAACTGTGCTGGACACGTTTGCCGAATGCCGGAGGAACTATGGGCAAAAGCTACCACAGTTTGGCTTCCAAACGGGCGACGGCCGCGTGGTAAGAGTAGTAGAGTTCTCTGTGATAGAGCTCGTCCGGGGAAGGACTACCACCATACCTATTTCTGCCGCCAAGCAGTAATGCTCGCATTGCTGTGTTCCGGTGTGAAGGTTATGGTTTCCGGTGAAATTACTGGCACATGAGGCTTTCGATCTCAGCCTCAAAGTGGCAACCCGCGAGTGATACTTCTGGTATTGCAAGCGTCCATAGGGTGCGGTAACCGCTTACCATCTACTTAAGTTGTATAAAAAAAAAAAAAGACCCAGAAGGAGATGGAGGGACGAACTTGATGTATACCTCAAAGAGTGGTCCCAACTAGCCGGTAACAGAGAGGTATGGAAAGAGAGAAGGGAGGCCTTTGCCCTGCAGTGGGACACTACAGGTTTATAATAATAATAATAATAATAATAATATGACAGATAGGTAATACTTTAAAAAATAAAGCAAATTAAAAAAATAAACAATTTATTCATGATCAAAAACATTTTACTTATATACAATTTCATAGACAAGTACCTATGTACATAATTATAAGTCTTTTCAGGTACATACCGTTAACTATTAAATTAGTTAAGTATTAATTAAAAATCCACAGCCCTTGTTGACACAATTATTACATGTATGTGTATTCTATGCGGACCCATCTAAGTGACGTGACCGGACGTGGCATCATGACAAACAGGAATACCCACTTTTTAATCATCATGACAGCCTTCTAATGTTCCCACTACCTGCCTACTCTCGGGCGAGAGTGATTGGGTCTTTATCCACCACGCGGACCCAATGCGGATTGGTGGATGAAGTTTTTAATAGCTGGTTCTAAAGATACTTATTTGCTTCAAATCACACCATTTCGGGTAACGTTACTTTAAATCTTTTAAGAGCCTTCAGTACACTTGCTATAAAATTTACTCATTTTAACGGCTTGCTAAGTATTGTCTTTATCATGTAAATTTACAAAGACGAGTACAGATTTGAAAGACACATTAGCTAACAGAGGATTTTATAGTATGATTATGAATAAGGCCCCATAATCAGATTGAGTACTAAAGCTTAATTTTTTTTTTATTAAATGCTAATTTAAAATTATTTAATTTAATCGGATTTGGAGCCTTAAAATGCATCGACTATCAACGATTTGATCGGCGCTTCGAGCCGAAGACATCCCAATGATTATTTCGTCCAAGCGAGATGAGCTCGATAGCTCAATTGGTAGAGCACCCGCGTATCAAGCGTGGTTGCGGGTTCAAATTTCTCTTGAAATATTAATATTTTTTAAGATACTATAATCTTTAGGCCCCTTATAAGTTGAACACTGACGCTGAGTAAGTAAGTTCGTATGAGTAAGTAGCCAACTTTGGTGACAGAGTTTCTAGGCCGCTCTAAGGCCTCTGTCATGGCCTGACAACTTTGAAAAAGCCGGGACCGACTGCTTAACGTGCCCTCCGAAGCACGGGAGCGCTCAGTTGAAATTGCCACTGGCGGTCACCCATCCACATGATGAGTACGCGGAACTTCATTGATCTGTTGAGAACAACTTAGCCAGCTACGTCACGAGCGCTCTCCTAAAGGCGGTTCTCGCAAGCGTACTAATCAGCGTCGTCTCGGCTGGTATGGTGCGGTATGGTGTGGTAGCTATGTGTCGAGATAGAGCCTCACCAGCTGCGCCTCGAGGACGGGCGCGCGCGACACGGGGCAGGCGCCGTGCGCGCGCACGTGCCGCGACACGCACACGTAGCAGAACACTAACCTGGGGAATTATAAACTTAAACATCATTTATTTGCAAAAACATATGTGTACTGTATGTACAGAATGATAATAGTACAATATGGTACTAGTGTGTAACATTGGTGATTACCGCTGAGGCGCCATTGATTTAAGATAGCCGAGGACGGTAATCATCAATACACACGTGTATCATACGACGTTTTTCAACACACTTGTGAATAAAATAACAAAAAAAAACTCATAATAAAATAACAAAAAAAAATATCTATAACTCACTAGTGAATTATAGCAATGAAAAAGTCATAGTTTGATTATGGGTGTCATTCTGTGCCTAATTGCGATGACCATAGAGCCACTTTTTAAGCAAGTGTATTGAAAATTAAGTTTATGAAACAAGCAACAACATGCTTAATCATTCACGACGTGAAAATAGGGAGAATGGCATTGAAAAAATATCTAGAATTCAATATAAGAAATACTTAATGCTGGACAATCCACACAGCATCATCTAGCCCCAAGGTAAGCTGCTGTTAAACAGAGCTGTATTATGGGTACTAGATGACTGATATATATTTATTACAATACAATACATAGATAGATATTTTATTATAAATAGAAAATACCCAGAACAACCGGGACAAATATTTGTAGATCGTACAAACATTTGACCCTAGACGAGAATCGAACCCGCAACTTACGGCTGGTCTATACATTATAAAACATTACTATAGCTGCATATTAAATTGAACAAAATTATATAACAACTGCTACTTATTTTTATTTTTGCAAGAATAGAATAGAATAGAATAGAAAAATATTTATTAGAACTACGACCATACCCATTACTGCCGCCAAGCAGTAAGTAATGCTCGCATTGCTGTGTTCCGGTTCGAGGAGTATGGTTTCCGGTGAAATTACAGGCACATGAGACTTTCCGACTACGTCTCAGGGTTGCAACCAGTGAGTGATACCACAGGTATACCCGTGAGTACACCTGTGGTATTGCAAGCGTCTATAGGCTGCGGTAACCGCTTACCATCTTGTGGGCCGTACGCTTGGTTGCCACTTTAGTTGTAAGTATAAATAAAAGACTTACCCTGACACGGGCAGCACCGTGGGTATCTTCCAGGACTGCAGGCAGATAGGACATTTGTTCTTCACCCGGATGGAATGCTCGTCTTTCTGAATCAAGATAAATCAAATCAAATCAAATTTGTGTTAAAAACACCATACATAAAACATTCAACACCTATTAACTCAATTAAAACATCTTATACACATTTTCAAAGTGTGGTAGTGACCCTTTCCGATCATAAGGTCGTGAGTTCGAATCTGGTCGCGCACCGAATTTTTCTATTCGAAAAATGTATGTGCGCAATGCCAGTGCTCTCATACGGTGAAGGAAAACATCGTGAGGAAACCGGCATGTCCAAGAACTAAAAATTCAAAAGACACGTGCCATCCACCAATCCACTTAAGTCCGCGTGGTGGATTAAGACGCAATCACTCTCGCTTGAGAGTAGGCCAGTGTCCCAGCAGTGGGAACGATTAGAAGGCTATCATGATGAAACACATTTTCACGCCATCTAGTGCCCACACTAAGTACCACATAAGCTGAGCCACAAACACTCATTTATTTATTTAAATCGCTTTTGTCAATAAATAAGGTGTTATATGTTTGACCGCTGTGGCACTGTAGCTCTTCATCATATCCGGTAGACGTGGTAGGACTCTTCAGCAAGAGTCCATCTTGGTGGTTACCACCGCAGTGTCAGATATTCTACCTCCAAGCAGTAGTGTGCAAGCTGCACTGTGTTTAGCTTTGAAGGGCACACACACAGTTTTGTACTCATGTTTGTTACGAATAAACTCAAAAGCTACTGGTCCGATTTCAAAAATTCTTTCACCATTAGAATGGCACACTATTCGTGAGTAACGTAGGCTATATGATGTGTATTGGTGCGTTAGTAAGCGTGACTGACGGGGGGCGGCGGAGGCGCTGGCAGACTGGTGGAGGCGAGGGGAGCGCGGGACTCCCACCAGCGCAGGAAGTGCACGGCGAAGGCCGCGTGCTCCGCCGCACGCAGCCCCGCCTGCGCTAGCGCCGGCATCACCACGCTCCTGCAACACACAACCATACACACTCAACATACAAAATAACCTAACATACAGACATAAAACACCAAACTCAATCACATAAACCCTTCCCACCCCACACCCTCACACACATAACACTCAACATACAACCTTCCTATCCTTCATCCCGATACCCTACACACACATAGGATAGGAAGACATAGATTGTCATTTAATGTTCTTCCTATCTTCATCCCGATAAATAAATATTAATAATATATAAAATTCGTTTATTTCAGGCATTGTAAATACTCAGTATGTACACCCATATCACAAAAAATAATGCAACCATTGCAAATATAAAATTAAAAGAAAACAGAAATATCCGAGTAGTTAGGTACTTAACAAAATAAAGTATTGTCAATAGACATTGTCAGAGTTACCAAGTAAAGTTGGTGGGAATCATTTTTTATTTCGGTCTAAATGGACCGAAATCCAGTGTTTGTAAATTGGATTGGGCAGATAGTCATACAGCCCTCAAGATGGTATTGTTAGAGCGACTTAGCCTACTCCAGAACGCCGCTATGCGTGTACGTATTATCGCGAAGAAGTCAGGAACTCCCGCCTCAGAGAACATGCCCGACGCGCTGCAATATCTCAGTAGCCTCATAAGGGCCCGGTATGCATTATTATACTGGACCCTTATGATGTTAAAGGTATACTACACACACATTGGAAAGGAAGACATAGATTGTCATTTAATGTTCTTCCTATCTTTTAGATAAGTTTCAATGTATATTTTTATTGTCTACAATAAAGAATAAAGAATTGTCATTTAATGTTCTTCCTATCTTCATCCCGATACCCTACATACACATAGGATAGGAAGACATAGATTGTTACTACATTAATGTTACTTTTAAATTTTAAATATTTTTACATTTATGTTCTTGTATATTTCTTACCTTTTGTTACTTAAACTTTACTAGTGTGTCCTGTTCTACTAATGATATCTAAACGAGACCATTATTGATAGAGTCCGAAGAGGAGAGTCGCTGTGACCTCGCTGAACAGGCTCACTAGAGTCCTAGTTTTTTTTTTAATGTCTGCAAGTGACAAGACCTTCAAGTCGCCCGCCTGATGTTAAGCACCACGCCTGACCATAACAGATGCAGTGCCACTCAAAGCTTAATTTTTTAAGTTCAGCGTGGCACTGGCAGCTATTAGGCTGCGTGTATATATTATCTGTGCACTAATTTATAATGTTTATCAAGTCTGTTTTTGAAAGAGTTCACTGTAGGAGCACTTATCACTGATTCTGGTAGTTTATTCCAGTAATTTGTTACACGGTTAGGCAAGAAGTGTTTTCTGGGATTGCTTGTACCAGGTACATTTACCAGTTTTAGCGAGTGGCATCTCAGTCCATTGTCATTGATGTTATAAAGTTTCAAATCCATGGCAGTATAGTGGTCATTTAACATCATAAGTCTCTATTAGCGCTTTATCTACGTTGTTCCAATGTTGTGTGACCTAATTCCTTGAGTCGGTCCGTTTTATTTTTAAGTGCTGGTACTATTTTATTGACTTTTCTTTGCACTCTTTCAAGAAGATCAACGTCTTTCCTGAAGATACATGTTACATACGTTATTTTGTAGTTTAGAATTTGTTACTCCGTTACATATTTTTGCATGCAGTGTCTACCTTTAATTGATTGTGCAATTAACTATGGATAATACTTAGTGTAAGTTTAAGTATTGTATGTTGTGTATGAAATATTGTTACAATTGTTGGTAGACCAAATAAATAAAATAATAGTACCTACATTATGGTACTAGTGTGTAATGTGTATCATACGACGTTCTTCAACACACTTGTGAATAGAATAACAAAAAAAACTCATAATAAAATAACAAAAAAAAATCTATAGCTCACTAGTGAGTTATAGCAATGAAAAAGTCATAGTTTGATTATGGGAGTCCTTCTGTGCCTAATTGCGATGACCATAGAGCCACTTTATAAGCAAGTGTATTGAAAAAAATATAAAAATACCTTAGGTCCCCTTGTCTCAAACTAGCCAGCCAGTCCCCCCAGGGCTCTGGGTCGGGCGCGGGCGGCGCGTCCCGCAGCACGAGGCCGAGGAGCGCGAGGCCGGGCGCGGGGCTGCGCGTGCGTCCTGCGCCGTAGCGCGCCAGCTGCACCAGCCGCGCGCCTGCGCACACCGCGTGCGCCGTGCTGTACACCTGCACGGCGCAGCGCCGCGCTGAATCGTACCCGCTCTGCGAACGGTGTTTAGGGCGAAGATGAGCAGAGTTCTTTTGTATCAAACAGTGTGATGTTATTTCTATTCTTGAGCGTTTACGAGAAAAAATTAAATTGTTTTTTTTTTTATGTAAAATATATATTGTACATGTACGATTTTTTTTAAATTATTAGATATTTGGTATAAAATAGATATTGAGCCTATTCTAGTGTGGGTCGAAACTACAGAGCGCATACATAGTAACATAGCAAAACGTTCCCCGTGGTAACAGTGGGAGTACCACAAGGGTCTATACTTGGGCCATTCCTGTTTTTAATACAAGATCTTTTTTTTTAATAATTAGAAAGTAGGATAGTACGTAGGACAGGATATAAAAATACTCAATATAACAATATATTTAGCCTACCTTGCCCAACAGCCCATCGTCATCTTCAGCTCTCCACCGTTCCACGAGCCCCTCCACCTTATCCCTCAGGTACGGAGCCAGCACCAGCAGCGCCAGGGACCCTTGCTCCAGGGTCACCGGCAGCCGCTGCCCCGAGTGGAACTCACTGGCTGTGACCGGCACACGCAGCAGACCGTAGAATCTTTCCGAGAAAGATGCCGCTGTAAATGTAGTAATTGCACTTGCTACAGTGCCCTTCAAAGCTAAACAGTGCAGCTTGCACACTACTGCTTGGAGGTAGAATATCTGACACTGCGGTGGTACCCACCAAGACGGACTCTTGCTGAAGAGTCCTACCACCACGTAATTTTTACCAGGTAAGATAAGGCGTGTATGCGAGCGTGTATGAAGAATGTGATGAGAGTAAATGAAGCAAAACAGGTGTGTCAGGATCGTAGCAAGTGGAAATCCGTGGTCTCTGCCTACCCCTACGGGATACAGGCGTGATTTTATGTATGTATGTAAGATAAGGGTACCAGATGACTGATAATAGGCATGATGACAGTAACAAATAATCATTAAAATCACGTCTTAATGAAAGGAATAAGTTCAAGGAATTCAAAAACCATATTTCTTTTTATATTAGATATGAGATGGATAATATTTTCTATAAAATATAACTACAAAATACAGCAATAGGAGCATCTAGGTTCTCTCATTGGTGGCATCAAAAATATTGCAGAATTTTGAACCTTTTATATTGAAAACTGACATGATGACGTCACCGCTGTCACTCCGCGACTCGGAGCGTTTTAGCATGAATTTTAAAATTCAAATTTCAATCGCATTTTTTAACTACTAAACCATTTATTTCTGGAATAATAGGTTATTTTTTGCCTTAAGTCGATACTTCTGTCTGAATACAATAGAACAGTTTTTTAAAATCAGTCATCATGTCTATTATACTTAATAAAATACATACATATATATTTTTTATACTATATCAAATCCAGAATTTATCCAGAACAAATATTTGCAGATTGTACAAACAATTGTCCCAAAACGGGAATCAAGACAACAATCTCCTGCCTCGCAGGCGGACTTTTGCTCACCGCGCCACATTAGTCGTCAAAATCAAATTTGATGATAAGCCCACAAGATAATAAGCGGTTACCACAGTCTATGGCCGCTTGCAATATCAGTGGTAAAGCCTCATGTGCCAGTAATTTCACTGGAAACCATACCCTTCATACTACTCTTCTAAGCTAAATTATAAAAAGCTATTTTCAAAATTACCATAATGCTTGAGGTAGTAGTACTGTAGACAGCAATCAAAAACTAGGTACACCTCATCAAACCATTTGACACACCATCCAAACTTGTTTGGGTATACCGTTGCTAAATACTGCAAGTAAACAATATAATAAGTATGTTTGCGAATCAGTGGCCAACGGTGACCTTAATAGGCCGTTTGAGGACCTCTGCTATAGCACATCAACTTTCATAAAGACCAATGACTTAAAGTGCGGGGTGATATTACAAATAGGTGTTTTGTATTCAGTTAGGTTTGGCTTCCAGCTGTTAAGTGTGTACCATACCTACGATGATTACAATGCTAAGTGTCACTTGTGTTTAGTCACCACGGGACATAAGGATCTCATATAATTCGAAAGTGATCACCAGCAACCATACCCAAAACACGGAACTTTTTATACTGGCTGCAATAATAGGTATAGCAGTAGTAGGTACTTGTAGTGTACTGCAATGTTCATAACAGTACTTATAACATCTCTACATAGTATAAAACACAGCCGCTTCTATATTGATACTAATATTATAAAGAGAGAAGATTTGTATTTTAGATTTTTGTGTTTGATTTTTGTTTTTTACTAATTAACTCAAAAACTACTGGTACATTCTCGAAAATTCTTTCACCGTTTGAATGCTTCATTATGCCTGAGTAACTTAAGCTATATTTATTACTAGCGACTCGCCTCGGCTTTACACGGGTGCAGTTTTATTGCATCCTCGCGAAGCGGGGACGGACTGCTATTAAAGTGGGACAGTCAGGTACTGCTAGAATAATATAATAAATAATAACCAGAGGAAGGGTTAAACAATACTAATACATTAAGAACCCGTGCGTAGCCAGGGCGAGTAGCTAGTTAATGTTATAAATTCGTGTAGGTAGCTTTAATAACTAAGAAAAATAAGCTCTAGAAGTTTAAAATAGGTACCTACCAAAGTACCTACCTATAATTTTAACCGTTTAGTTGATCAGATCAGTTGAGTAGGTATCTCTAACTTAGACACTCACCTCAATTAATTTCATAAGAGCAGGCTTCACGGTAGCGCCTAAGGTCTCTTGTGCAGCTATTTGGAATACCGACGGGGTCCCTTGTAGGGTTCGAGTTAAATGCGCCGCATAAGCAGCCATTTTCACAAAAAACACCAGTCACTGTTTGCATTGAATCGTAAAATTATATTTTATTAAACTTTGATCCTGATCAAAGGGTCAAAACGTGAACGATAGAAGAAATCGTAAAAATTATATATCATTTGTTTACCTTTTACTGTTTTTTTTTGTTTAAAAGGCGTCTGTCCTGTCCATTTGTTTTGGACGTCAAATTGCCTGTTAAGTCAAGTAAGATTTGTAATCATCGCGTAGCAAACTAATAGAACAAGCAATAATTTACATTTTGTAGGAAATGAAAGTAGGTAGATCTTTTTCCTCAAAATGGTATAGAGAAAGATAAACCAGACAAAAATCTTGCTAATGAGGCAGTGCAAGAAATATTATTTGACGCCTTGTGCCTTTTGCCACGACTATTGTGTTTAGCCTCTTAGCAGTCAACTCTCTTTGACGGCCTGTTAAACAAGGCATGTTAGATGGCGGAAATCCTTGTACCGAGCTGGCTAAAAGCTGGTATTTTAGCACGAAATACTGGTACTCCAGTTTTCAAATGCGGCGCTGCCGTTTACAAACACTGTTTTGTACAAAATGTATCGGGTTTGATCAAATATCGAACGTCGAAGTAACTTTCTTTAATATACATACAGGGTGTAAAAATACTAAGCACTACCGAAAACGGGAGAGGGGTAGGAAGTGCAATCAGACCATGATTCTAAAAATATTTAACGAAAAAAAAACGCAAAAAGAATGTTGACTTAGCTCAGCTATTTTTTTCTTCTGGTTACATAGGTACCCATAGATAGTATAACATGTTAAGACCACATCTACCTAATTATCTCATTCAAAAAGCATAAAAAACAGCAATGTACAGCACGAACAGATGATATCGCCAGGTTATCTGGCGACGCCCCGCACCGCGCACCGCTTATCTAAAATCCAATCGTGTGGTCGCTTCACACGACTAATACTTTGTTGGGTGCTAGAATAAACAAAAATCTTATTTTATCCTGCAATAACTTTTTTTCGGTTGGTTGTGTTTTGGGATACTGTACCACCACCTTGCGTTTTCGGTAGTCGTCTTCTTACACCCTGTATATGTATGTACACGAAACTAGCTAACTCGCGCGGTTTTACTCGCGTATGGTTATAAAAATTCTGCCACTGTCAAGTAATTTATTAATTTTATTGTTGTTTACCAACGTGAATAATAAAAAAATGAAGATGGTGCATGAGATAGTAGACTAAACAAGCAGTTCTACCAGGTTTAACGGATTTTATCAACCGTACAGTGGTATGAAATTACTGGCAAGCATCTGACAGTAACAACTGACTGCAATTTTTGGCAGTGTTGTACAATCATTTGATTTTGAGGCATCATTTGTCGGTGTAATTTTGATTAGCCGGTAAACGGCTAATCCTGGTATTTTTGCGTACCAGGTCCGAATAGACCTGGTACATGATACGTGACACTAAAACCTAGTATGTGTACCAGGAACCTGGTACGTCTAACACCCCTGTGATAAACACAAAGAGTCGTGGCAAAAAGCACAATGCGATTGTGAGAGGGTCGACTATATTTTACTCTTTGGGGTCGACCGGGCCGATTTAAACTGTCTGTATTTTAAAACTGAGCTTTTCTTCTATTCGCGCTGGCAGCACTTGGTTGACTATCAACCAAGTGTTGCCAGCGCGCATTGGTTTGGTCAAAATTTCAGTCAAAGAAAGCTCAGTTTTTTGACTGACTGTCTTGTTATTTTTATTTTTATGTTAATTGTGTGGCGTTATATAAATATTCTATTCTATTATTGCAGTGTCACTATCGCGCGATAGTCTTATTGATTGAAATTGAAACTAAGGTATCGATAGATCGTGAGAGGCTCAGGTTCTAATTTGTCTGAGGTGAGAGGTCAATAGTTTTGATGGAACTATTTTGCTAACGATAATAGCGTGAGAAGTCGATGTTTCGATAGGACTATCGATAGTGTTGTGCCTGCTTTTTTTAAGAATTTGAAGATTGACGCGACTATCGATAGACTAATCGGTATCGCAACAATAGGGTCTACCCTTGCTCTGCTTGCTTGACTGACTGACTGACTTCTTCTGACTTTGCTTGCTTGAGTTGCTTGCTTGACTGAATTTTGTTTATTCGGCCGGCAGACATTTTTAATTTCGCCAATTTTCAGAATAAATCCAAAAAAATCCGAGTTTTTGCCGGAGAATCCATTTTAATTTCATTAATTTGTGATAAAACAACATCTAAGATGTCTATCGGTGTTCCTATTAAGGTACTTCATGAGGCTGAAGGTCATGTAGTGACTCTGGAAACGAACACCGGTGAAGTGTACCGCGGGAAGCTGATTGAGGCGGAAGACAACATGAATTGCCAAATGACGTTGTGCACTGTGACCCACCGCGACGGCCGCGTCGCTCAGCTCGAGAATGTTTACATCCGAGGGTCAAAGATCCGTTTCATGATACTGCCCGACATGTTGAAGAATGCGCCCATGTTCAAGCGACAAGGCAATAAGCCGACCGCTGGGCGCGGGAAAAGTGCGATACTTCGAGCTCAAGGTCTGTATTTTTCTAGATTATTTGAGTTGAGTATGTTTTGTTTACTTACATTATTGCATTGTTTGTAAACAATCTTCATTAACAACCTCCGATCCTGTGATGAATACCAGCTGTTTGAGAGAAACTGTTGGGCAATAAAGGTTCTTGAATGCAATCACAAACTGGAAAAGTTTAGAATGGCCCCCACTCAAAGACCCTATGACATTAATTAAAGCAGGATCTCTGAATGCTAAAAGCTCAGTTGTTGACCTAACCAGATCATCGGCTTCATAAAATTATACTTGAACAAACCAACATTAAAAAACCTCAAGTTGTCTGTAAAATATTGGCTCGCTTACAACAAGTTAGACCCTGGTTAAACATGCTAAGATGTAAGTGTTGTTTGTTTACAGCTGCGGGGCGCGGCCGCGGCGGCGGTGGACACAGGGGCGGCGGGCACCGCGGCGGGTGGCAGGGCGGCTCAGGGCCCTCCCGCCGCTAGCTATCCACCACATTTTACTAGAATAACATCCGTGTCTCAACTGTCTGTCTATTTTCATGTATAGTATTGACATTGAATCTCGGCCATTGTGAAGTTAGCTGTTTGTGACATTGCACATTGAAATGGCTAACATGATGGCCAAGATCCGCTGGCAGTACTAAATCAGTAGTGCATCCATCTGTATATCGACTTAGTGAGCTATTGACTGATGTGATGATCTGTTGAGCTTTTGTTGATTTGTTTGAATCATGGAGAACTACTTGGTTAAAATAATCAGAATCCAAACTATTGAAGCTTTGTTTAATATGCTTTGGGAAATTAAAAGGTACTATGGCCCTTTTGAAGATGTCAGTCACAATGGATGGATGTCACATCTGTCAGTGACAATAGTCCTGTTCAAAATCCCTCTTTTTGAATACCGATTAAATATTTTACATCATAACGTTTTACATAAAATAAGTTTACAAAGCAACACGAACGGGCACTGACAGATCTATTTGGCTCATCTAGCATAATACCTTCTTCAAATGGGGACCCAAGTATAAAACTGTTTTACTAACAGTTTAATTATGTGTTATCAATGATTTCTCTGGACAAATCAACGGGTGTGATGTAGGAATCTACTGTACTGAAGTTAAGGTTATTGTAAGCCATATAAAGAGAGGTCTTTGCCTTCCACTGGGCTGATACTAGAATAGTATTACATATTCCTGACTTGAGTTGCCTGAATTTGTGATAATAGGCACAGTATGGGACGGGGCTATCCAACTAATTTAATAAGTGTATGTTTGTATTGGTGAAGTTTAATAATTGAGCTCACTGTGTGTGTATGATTGTGATATAGGTACATTGTATGGTATGACGAATAAAGTCAATCTTCAATAATTTGCATTTTAATTTCCTACTAAATCAAGATGAGCTCAAAATAATTGTTGATGCCAATACATTATTTTAGGTGAATTGAAACTATAATTTAACTTTCACTTATTTAATTCATACCAACTTAAAGCTAACTTACTTGTAGGCCACACTAACACCCTAAATTTGTAGAATACTAATATTACCTATCACAAAAATATTGCATGATTAGTAAAGTTCCGATTTTAATTTAAACATTTTTTGGGAAAAGAAGATACAATGAATGAGATGAGCATTATAATAAGACCCTTAAATTAGTTGGCTTAAAACACTTTTTGAAAGTCAAATCAATACATTATCATATCTAGCTAGACCAATTAATTGTATCCTAATTCTAGGTAGTATTGAAGAAGCTTGGGGGAACTAGTTACATAGACACCAGCCAGAAAGCTAGAATTTTAAAACTATAGTACTACTTTATACTCGAAGGTAGACATAAATTCTTAAAAATATTGGCTTCCCTTATAGTGACTTTGATGTCCCCAGTTCTGGGCTGCAGATATTTTACAAGTACAAACACTTGCTAGTCGCAAGGTCTATTTGATAGTATAAAATTAAGAAATATAAATAGTTTTGTATAAGTTCAAGCTGTCATAACTGCTTAGCAATCCATCATGGCTGCTAAAACTTCTGTGGCTAAAACCATGGAGACATTTCATGCTTATTTTAATGATACTTAGCCTACGTGTTCGTAGTACTTACCACTTGAATGTTGATCATGGTTAATTTAAATAGTAGTTGATCCAAGGACCTCAAGCTACACAAAAGATCAGTAAAATTTAGGTTTCAACTCACTCTTGTAGTCAGTCAGATGGACTGGCCCTCCTTATATAAAAAATAAACTTTTCAGCGGCTTTTCTTGTCATAGGCCAATGAATATAACTAATGATTAAAGTTTTGAAAGACGCATTATTTAACTGCTTATAGTACCATTTTTTAACCATAAATGTAGTAATTTGGTCCATGCAGGCCTTATACCCGATAGATATGTTTAGGAATATCCAATGAGGTTCTCTCACATCATAGATCAGTCTTCTGGTGGGGATTCTCTCTCGCGGGGGGTTTCCGTCGCTGCAGCGCTTTGTGCAGCCGCTGGAAGGGGATTTCCACCAGCAGAGTCAGCGGCAGAGCTGCTAGGTACGACACGCTCGCTACTCCGAACCATTCTAGTATCTGTAAGAATGGAAAATTAGTTTTTTACTATATGACCGAGCGAGCAAAGCTGCTTCAGGTCTGACAAAATTGCTTTCGTTCGACTGTCAGTTTGTTGCTATATTAGGTCGTATTTTACAACAGATCTGGGCGAAAATAGGTTTTTCGACTTTAGAATACTAAGTGGAACTGTGGTGGAACGCCCCTATATAAACTTTATCTTCCCGTTGCGTTCTCTAGGAGCTGAATTTCGGGAATACTTAGTGCACCACTGCACCATAAAAGCAATGTAAGTATTCTTCAAATTTCATGTTTCTAGGACTTGGTTTAGTAATGCTGTGCGTTGATTGGCAGTCCGTCATTACCTAGCCGCAACTCAAATTTTTATAAGCTTGGGAAGCAATTTTGTTCTAAGAGTAATTCCCGCTGTCAACACTGAAGGTGTGGGTTCACAGTGGTGACGAACGCTACTCGTTATTCCCGCTCGTACTATCACCTAGTACAAGAGTTTTAGGAGTAGTAGAGTTCTTTGTGATAGAGCTCGTCCGGGTAAGGACTACTACCATACCTATTTCTGGCGCCAAGCAGTAATACTCGCATTGCTGTGTTCCGGTTCGAAGGGTACGGTTTCCGGTGAAATTACAGACACATGAGACTTTCGATCTACGTCTCAGGGTGGCAACCCGTGAGTGATACCTCTGGTATTGCAAGCGGCCATAGGCTGCTGTAACCGCTTACCATCTTGTGGGCCGCACGCTTGGTTGCCATGCCACTTTAGTAGTAAAAAAAAAAAGAGTGAAGTTAGGTTTGCACCATCAAGTGTGTGTGTGTGATGCAGTGCATAGTTACCGCGGACTGGCGGTCCAGCTGCGAGGGCGCCAGGCGCGCGGCCACCAGCGACTTGTTGATGGGCATGTGCAGCAGCAGCGCGCCGAACGACAGCCGCGCCCACACCGCCCAGCCGCGCCATCCCAGCACGCTGCCCACCACAGCTGCACAACACAAACTATTAATAAGGGGCATAGCAGACTTCAAAAGGAGATTATCAATTCGACTGTATTTTTGTATATTTTGTATTAAGTTTTATTTTTTTTCTATGATGTTACCTACGCGATTTCTTTCTTTTTTTGTTTTTTAAGTCGTAGGTACCTACTTCCGAGGTGGTCCCATAAAAATATTATCGAAATTGGTTTATAATGGTACCTAATGTAGGATAAGTCGGTCGGTACGTAACTTGACAACTTTGTACCTACCTACAGGAAGGTTTCTGCAAAAATGATTATGCGGTCATTAGCTTATACTTGTTTATTTTATGTCCACTTATCGAAGTGGTAGGTATACCTACTTACTTATCTAACTTGCTTAGCTACCAATAACTAAGTTGTATACTACCAGGAAGGGAAGGTCTTACAAAGTTACTGTAGGATAGCCATATTCTGCAAGTTCTCTAATTAGGTAGGTAGGTAGGTACCTACTTAGTTTTGCGATAGGTACATTATGATATACTGAGCGTAGGTAGGTAGGTAACTGGTTGTTTTTATGTAATGTGCTCTTATGCTAGTAGATCTGACGGTCCGAGACAGCGTTATCTGGACTTTTGGCGAGATTAGAATTTTAAGCAACTAACGCAAGGGCACCGTAAATATTTTAAGTGTAACTGCGCCTTAAGTAGGTTACCTACCTAAGGAATGACCACGGCTTAAGTAGCTGCCATCGGGGAGGACGCTCACCGAACGGAACATGGTATCGAGTCGAATACTTACAAGGTATCCCGTTCATAGCGCCCAGCAGCGCCAGCGAGACGAAGGCTGCGAACACGGGCCTCTCCAGCGCCGCCAGCGCCGCGGCCGCCGCGCGCGGGCCGCCGTCGCGCGCCAGCAGCCGCGGCGAGCACACCACCCACCACACCGCCAGCGGCACAGACGCTACCGACACCCATCTGAACACCTGACAACATACACATACACATACACTTAGACATACACATATATATATTTTTTTTATACAACTGAAGTTGCAACCAAGCGTACGGCCCACAAGATGGTAAGCGGTTACCGCAGCCTACGGACGCTTGCAATACCAGAGGTATCACTCGCGGGTTGCCACCTTGAGGCTAAGATCGAAAGCCTCATGTGCCAGTAATTTCACCGGAAACCGTACCCTTCGAACCGGAACACAGCAATGCGAGCATTACTGCTTAGCGGCAGAAATAGGTATGGTGGTAGTCCTTCCCCGGACGAGCTCTATCACAGAGAACTCTACTACTCTTAGACGTGTTTCTTTAGTGTAAAATTACAAAATTACCTATCATTTTAATTCATTTCATTTTTTGGCTGTTCCCATAGAGCATCATCTGTTACGTTATTCAATCCAGTAGGTAACTAAACCCCGATTGGTTCGCAATAACAATCTTATTTCGTAACAGTCACCGGCTAGCCTCAAAGTGAAAGTCTACGCGGTTTAGTCCAGGTTACCTAGCACGTAAGCACAGCTGCAGGACTAGACTAGCTAGGGCCCTCTGTACCTTACCTACAAATCGAATTATCTGGGTCAGTATTTACCTCTAGACTAGCTAGGGCCCTCTATACCTTACCTACAAATCAAATTATCTGGGTCAGTATTTACCTACAACAGTATAACAGTAACTATTGTAGATAATATCGGTAGGTATCTGGTTAAATAGAATTACCCTAACTAATGTTTTAGAATAGAATTGAATAGAATATATCTTTATTGTACACCTAAGAAAAAGAGTAGAGACAGAGTAATAGTTAGAACAAATAAGTGGAACAATGGGCGGTCTTATCGCTAATAAGCGATCTCTCCCAGATGTTTTGTTCTTTACTAACTCTAACTTAACTATGTGGTTTGCCCACAGCTGGACAAAGGTCTCAAGGATTTCCACTCACCATTATCCTGAACGTTCTCCTACCATACCATCGTTTTTTCTATAGTAATAAATACAATTATTATCGACCGGGCGCGGCGGGCGAAAGTCCGCCTGCGACTCAGGAGGTTGTGGGTTCGAATCCCGCCTTGGGACAAATGTTTGTACTATCTGCAAATATTTTTTCCGGTGCTACGTTGTAATGAGCGGTACGTTGTAATGAGCGGTACGTTGTAATGCGGTACCTTGTAATCAGCGAGGCGGATGCTTGCGGCGTGCAGCGCGTGGTGCGCGTGCGCGAGCAGCAGCCCCGCCAGCGCGCCGGGCGCGTTGCCCAGCGGCGACTGGTACAGCACGTTGAACGACGTCTCTCCGCGGTACGTCACGCGCACTGACCTACAATAACGGAAACTGTTAGCCCACTGTCGACCGATGTGGCGCAGCGGGCGCAGGTCCGCCTGCGACGCAGAGGTTGCGGGTTCGATTCCCGCCTCGGGACAAATGTTTGTACGATCTACAAATATTTGTTCCGGGTGTTCTGGGTATTTTTAATATATAATAAAAAATATCTACTTATTTATTGTATTGTATTAAATATATATAAGTCATCTAGTACCCATAAACACAGCTCTGTTTAGGTAACAGCAGCTTACCTTGGGGCTAGATGATGCTGTGTGGATTGTCCAGCATTATTTATTTATTTATTTATTTACTGAAGAGTATAGTTCTCTCGGCGGATCTAGGCTTCCGTGAAGTTAGCCGTTTGTGATGCGCAAAGACAATTTAGTTAAAAAAAGCTCCATTGCGAATCGAAACGGCTAACTTCACGGAAGCCTAGATCCGCCGAGAGAATTATAGTTACTTTAGCAACAAATCAAATTCAAAATAATCTTATGGATCATTTTTAAATAGGGAACTGGGTTCTCGGTTTTTTTACGATAATGTACGTGTGATTAATGCGGAATTGCCATTTCCTGGCAATTTGTTTCAAGATATTCTGTTATTTTCGTCTTTTCGTTCGTAGACGGTGCTAATGCTATAAGTAGCTGTAGGTTGATAGTGGTGTGTTGTAATGTCATCACTTCTTCTCTTCTCTTTCGCGATTTTAAAGTCGACAAAGACTTTGTCCGTGTCGTGGGGTCGAAGTCAATCGTGAGCTAGAAAACTTTTTATTTCGTTCGTTGGTTCGTATGAGTCAGTGGCAGTACTCTGGTGACAGAGTTTCTAGGCCGCCCGAAGGCCTCTGTCATGGCCTAACAACTTTGAAAAAGCCGGGACCGACTGCTTAACGTGCCCTCCGAAGCACGGAAGCGCTCAGTTGAAATTGCCACTGGCGGTCACCCATCCAAATGATGACCCCGCGGAACAGTGCTTAACTTCGTTGATCTGTCACGAGCACTTTTTTTTTTGAAAAGATTAGGTACTTATATAAATTTAAAGCGAAAATGTGAAAAAACCGCGAGAATTCCGGCAAGCTGATGCACGCTGGAGGAGGTAATCAATCGCTCTAGAGCAGTAAATTCCATGTTCACTCACTCAGGTCTGTGCATCACGAAGTTGGGCACGAGGCGCCAGTGGTAGGCGAGCGCGGCGAGCGCGGCCACGGACAGCACCAGCAGCGCCGCCAGCGCCGCCAGCGCGCCGCGCCCGCGCCGCCGCAGCGCCAGCGTCAGCGCCGCGCACGCGCAGTACAGCTGCATGTCGGCTGCCAGGTACCTAACCACACCACAACCCCTATATCAAATATCTGGTTCTACAAGCTTTGCTTAGATGCTAGTTGAACTGTTTAAAAATATTTTATTTCTTAGGAAAACCAACAGCGGATAAAACTTTATATACTATCTTATGACAAAACAGGAAGCCAATAATATGTTTTCACGTTTAGAATACTTATAGCGAAAGAACAAAGTAAGAGCTACTCGCTTAAACTTACTACTTTACCTAAAGAGTAGTAGAGTTCTCTGTGATAGAGCTCGCCCGGGGAAGGACTACCACCATAGTTATTTCTGCCGCCAAGCAGTAATGCTCGCATTGCTGTGTTCCGGTGTGAAGAGTGTGGTTTCCGGTGAAATTACTGGCACATGAGGCTTTCGATCTTAGCCTCAAGGTGGCAACCCGCGAGTAATACTTTTGGTATTGCAAGCGTCCATAGGCTGCGGTAACCGCTTACCATCTTGTGGGCCGTACGCTTGGTTGCCACTTCAGTTGTATAAAAAAAATAAAAAAAAAATAAACAATCGTAATATTTTGTGGAAGACAGCTTATAAATTTAACAATTGAAATATCCGCTAATATTTGCTTATTTTAACGAAAGAATTCTTACAAATTACAAGTAAGAGCATAATCCAGCTACAAATTTATAATGGGTTGCAATGACTTCAGAGAAGTTATATCAGTTCAGGACAGCAGCTATGCCGAAATGGGTCCCAGTGAAATATGAACGTGACCCTTCAAACTTAGCCAGCTTTTGTTTATAGCAAGCTTCACACAAACCTTGCTGGCATTACAAAAAAAAACGAGAGAGGATGCCAAGCTAAACCCACATGCTGGTTGCTTGCACCAGCCTTTTGATCGTGACGGGAAAGACCCAAAGGAACTGGAGTTTGGTCGAACTAACCAGGTCTGTATAAAGCATTTGTCGTCAGCGTCCAGAACGTTATTGAGATAGAGGAGTTGCTTCCACCACTTGCGCCTGCAGATGGCAGCCTCCTCCCTGACGAGGGGGGTCCACATGGGCCCCGAGTCCAGCCGCTCCCACCAGCTTGCCGCGAACCACACCACTATGAAGTAGCTGGGGCTAATTCTGAGGAATTAAATGTGATATGAAGTCAAATTACGGTTTAAAACACATAATTACCCTACGCAGGTTATCGGTATCGGTAGACATAAGTGAAATCTTAACTCTACTTAATAAAAATAACAGTCATGCCAAAAACGATAGGAACATAGCCTGTGTTGTTGTCAGCTTTATTACTGCATGGGCGCGTTGGAACTGGCGTAAATTCACCTAGCTTGCGAGACGTTTTAAAGTGATCCATGTGATTTTACTGTGTAAAGATCTTTTGACTTTGACTTTGAATGAAAGTGATTTTCGTGTGTTTATGAATTTATCTATGGTAAAGGTGCATCGTTTTGAGTAAAGACATCAACTCACCTGATGATCCTATTGACCATCGTATCGAAGAAGGTGTATATCGCCCCCTCCTCCTGCCCCCTGGCTTGCTGCAGCAGCAGCTTGTGCGCCAGCAGGAACGAGGACATCAGGAAGAAGATCTGCACCATCAGAGTGCTGTTCGCCATCGCCATCGCGTCGGATGCCCGACGGGTCTGCGGACAATGCCCACTATGACTATTTGCACAGTATTCTAACTTATGGTATCAAAATATGGGTAAGTGTTCGATTTTTTATTTTTTTAAATAATAAATAAGTAAAATAAATAGTTTAATAGTGGCGACTGCTGTAGTAGAATAAAATTGGTCTATACTAGTTTAGAATTTCAATAGAACTCATGGTAGGCTCACTCAGCTTCTTACTAGATGGGTTCCTTTGTCGTTGCTCAAGCCCATGGTGAACATGAGACCTCAACCTCAATTTTATCGAAAGATTGATGATGCTTTTAGGGGTTGCGTAACTTAATTATCTACCATTCGCACTTGAACTTGTCCGAATAATTTGGAAGCATTACCTAACAGATAACAAGCACTTGAAATAAATGCCTTTTGTTTGAACGACCCCGTTCTAAAGGTCACGACAACTTTTACGTGATAATTATAGTTAGGTAGGTACGAACTATTATGTAAGCTTTTGTTTTATTTGCTTCCAGGTTGATGGAATCTATGTTTTGTAATATCTGGCTGAAAACACAAATCATACAATAATCATAACACTGATGTTATACCTATATGAAATAATTCTCATCGAAGGTGCGACGTAACAGCCAGTTTCTCAGCTACCAAGGAGCAGTGCTTTACAGCACAGCCTTGGATAGAACAGGAAAAGTAATAGAAGTTGGTGTACCAGTTCATATCTCCTGGTATCAGTGAGGTAGGTCTGCGTGGTGATCCAGCAGACGTGCTCAATGATAACGCACATCATGCAGAGGACGCGGAGGCCGTCGAAAGCGCGCAGGTCGACGGACGAGGAGGCGGGCGGCGGCGCCTGAAGCGCGTTCCAGCAGCCGCGGATAGACCATGAGAGAGCCCAGCTTGCATCTTTAACAAACAGGAAAGAAAGAAGGTTAATAGAATAGAATAGAATAGAAAAATATTTATTTTGCGTCACACAATAAACATTAAAATAACAATACCTACTTACAAATTAAAACTAAGCTATTGTGACGAAAAAAGGCAGCCACTCAGCATGTGCTACAGATTTAATGTGTCTGTAGTGCTGTTTTCAGGGGAGCCTACGAGTAGCAGTAGCAGCAGTGAACTGCGACACGAGTCTTCTCAATATCATTAGTGCTGGAGACACAAAAAATCGACGCCATTTTGCCGTTGTGGCACACAAATAGTGACAGCAGGATATTATTGCTGTTAATGATTTTCTTCTTTTATTTTGTTTGTAGGTATAGTTCTCACGGTGGATCTCGACCGTCGTGAAATTAGCCGTTTCGATGCGCAATGGAGCTTTTTCAAACTAAATTGTCTTTGCGCATAACACACGGCTAACTTCACGGAAGCCTAGATCCGCTGTGCGAACTATACTGTATGTGTGTGTCTTAGCACCAATTAAAAATATCTCTATGTCTATGTCTAATTCTGAAAACAGCACACAATACAGTGGTAAAAGATAATGAAGAAGATTGTGTGAGTCGTTATTAAAATTGACAGCGAGCGGTCAATTTAAAGTTTCCCTTGGAGAATTTAGTGCCAGCATTTTGATTATCATCAACAAAAAATACTATTTCACAAGGAGAGACTATGGTGACCTGACGCTAGGTCTTTCTTTCTTTCTTGAGTATAAATTTATTTGTTTTTGTTATTGACCTTTTTTTCTTGCCTTTTTACTGTTTTTTTTTTTTTTTTTTTTATACTACTAAAGTGGTAACCAAGCGTACGGCCCACTTGATGGCCAGCAGTTACCGTAGCCTATGTACGCATGCAACATCATAGATATCACTTGCGTGTTACCCCCTGAGACGTTAGATGGTTAGTCTCATGTGCCTGTAATTTCACCGGAAACCATACCCTTCGAACCGGAACACAGCAATGCGAGCATTACTGCTTGGCGGCAGAAATAGGTATGGTGGTAGTCCTTCCCCGGACGAGCTCTATCACAAAGAACTCTACTACTATTCTTACTGTACTGCTCTCCTAATTGTGTGTGTCAAATAAACAAATTCTTATTCTTATTCTTATTTAATATTTTAGGACGGACCGGACAGTATATGAACACCGCTTTTCCATAATTATCTAGCAACCGACAAAATCGCTTGGCAGGAAATCTAAATACCAGTATTTTTGTTATCTCACAGTGTTGAAAGCGATAAGGTCAATCTTGCGGTAAATATCCAAAAAAAGAAATATCTAATGGTCAATGAAAAAAAAACCGAGATTTATAACGATGGACTTGTTTCATTGACCATTCGTTTGTTTTTTGTATATTTACCGCAAGGTTGACCTTATCGGTTTCAACACCGTGAGATAACAATGAAATGAAATGAAATATTTATTGTTTGTGGAACTAGGTGTAAAGGTAGTTGGTAATATTTTGATATTTCTGTAATCAGTTTCACCAGAACCAAATGGCGTACAAACATTATGACTAACGGTAGCTTTTATCGCAAAACTAATAAAATTTATACAAAAAAATTAACTAAATATTACATGAATACTTTTACAATACTTTATATAAAGTCCATCCACGCTGCCATTGGCAAATCGTTATATAATTTTGTTCTGCAAGCCACCGAGTATGGCAGTGCAGTCGTTAAATTGATATTATCTTTTCAATTTCACGTGAAACGTAACGCAATTTTGCAAACTAGGTATTATGTCGAGCGAGCGGCCATCTTCAGAACGTGCCGTTTTAGCTTGAGTTTATACAGTGACCTTGAAATAACTGCCATAAACCTTACGTTGGTCGCTGACCTACTGTAGAGTAGCATTATGTTATGCCTACAGCAAGATAGAAATAACTTTGTAATACTGGTTAAGTAGGTACCTATAATCATCATCAATATCAGCCAATAGACGTCCACTGCTGGACATAGACCCCGAGTGCCATGACGATCTTGAGCCACCACCGACTTTCTGCGACCGCTTTAATGTCATCGGTTCATCGGCTGCAACGAAATAAGCTCCAGAAAAGGCTGTCCATCCAGTTCTGTCCGCCTAGGAGTGACAGATGTAATAAAGTTCGATGTGTTACCCTTTTTGCCATTGCATTGGGACAATGATTATAGACTGAAGTAAAATTGACTGCAGCGTAGGGCGAATGTTAGGCGAAAAATGGTTAAACACATGAAGACGATGAAAATCCGAGCGCAATAGAATCTGGCGAACGAAACGGCTGGTCTCCTATTATTTTAACCCCTAGCGCAGAACAGATACTCGTATTAGTACCCCCCTAGTGCGCAAAAAGAGGGTGTTATTTTCACCCTTATTTACCCTTTCTTTCATTAGTTATTTTATTTGTTTGTAGCACCCCGTAGCTCTTTTAAAGGTGAACCGATTTGAATACTGTTTTTTTTATATGAAAGCAGGTTTTCTAGCGTTCTTAGACATGTTTTATCAAAATCGGTTCAGCCGTTTCATGAGCCTAAGAGTGTCGGGGGTTTCTTTCAATTATGCATTTATGGTTATACTACATAAATCTATTTTCTTTCTTTGCAAGGAGACTCCAATCCAAGAGTGTAAAACTGTACTTCGTGTTAATGAAATAAATTTTAAAATATCTTTTTTTTTTCTTTCTTTCTTTACCACGATCCTTGCTATGAGGGAGAGAGACAGGTGGAATCCGCAGAGTTGTACCTACTTAGATCTCAAATCTAGGCTGGCGAGTGGGGCGAATGACCCGCGGTTACTGCGCGTAAGTATTCGTTACGAAACTGCAATGTCGCAACGCCAATTTCCTGCAAACTGCATTTAAGTACTTTAGATGAGCGAATTCGAAAGGTTTATCTGTGACTCGGTTCTGCCAGTGGTTTTGCTTACAAGATCTCTACATGCATGGTACAACAATATACTGCGCCAGGTAGCGTAATTTTAATAAACGCGTTTCTCGACATTGATTTTTGACATTTAAAAAATCCCGAGTGCAGTTGAAGTCTGGAAAGACATTGGCACAATTGTGGCGAACTCAGCCACAGAAGCCACAAATTAAAAGAAGAAGAAGAAGTCTGGAAATAGGTACCAAACCAAATATTTTTTTTTATTAAACAAAAACCGACTTCATTTAAAAACAATGTTCGATAGATTGTGGGGCGATGTAGTTATTGACTTTATATTATAGATTGATCGTTTTTTATGATTTATTCAAAAAGTACTGGATCGATTTCGATAAAACTTAATTGGGACCACGTCGGAAGTATTACATATCAAACAACAAAATAATCATCAAAATGAATTTGTAATTGGCGGAGATATCGCGTAACAAACAAAAGAAAAACAAAGCCGAATTGATATTTTTTATACAACTGAAGTGGCAACCAAGCGTACGGCCCACAAGATGGTAAGCGGTTACCGCAGCCTATGGACGCTTGCAATACCAGAGGTATCACTTGCGGGTTGCCACCTTGAGGCTAAGATCGAAAGCCTCATGTGCCAGTAATTTCACCGGAAACCATACCCTTCGAACCGGAACACAGCAATGCGAGCATTACTGCTTGGCGGCAGAAATAGGTATGGTGGTAGTCCTTCCCCGGACGAGCTCTATCACAGAGGACTCTACTACTTTGATAACACTATTTTTTCAAAAGTGGGTTCATCATCATCATGACAGCCTTCTAATGTTCCCACTGTTGGGACACTGGCCTACTCTCGAGCGAGAGTGATTGGGTCTTAATCCACCACGCGGACCCAATGCGGATTGGTGGATGGCACATGTCATTCGAACTTTTAGTTCTTGGACATGTCGGTTTCCTAACGATTTTTCCTTCACCGAATGAGAGCACTGGCATCGAGCACATACATTTTTCGAATAGAAAAATCCATTGGTGCACGACCTGATTCGAACCCACGATCTAAGGATCGGACGGCGGGGTCACTACCACTAGACCATCAAAATATCATAGAAAAGTTGGTTATTAACTGAGAAATACGACTCCATATTCCAATGCGACGACGCATCTAATGCATGCCTCGAGTAGGCCACCAAGTCACATACAGTTAAGAGTAGTAGAGTTCTCTGTGATAGAGCTCGTCCGGCGAAGGACTACCTACCACCATACCTATTTCTGCCGCCAAGCAGTAATGCTCGCATTGCTGTGTTCCGGTGTGAAGGGTATGGTTTCCGGTGAAATTACTGGCACATGAGGCTTTCGATCTTAGCCTCAAGGTGGCAACCGGCGAGTGATACCTCTGGTATTGCAAGCGTCCATAGGCTGCGGTAACCGCTTACCATCTTGTGGGCCGTACGCTTGGTTGCCACTTCAGTTGTATAAAAAAATAAAAATAAATACAGATTATAATATCCCAAAAAATATTTTGCCTCAAGCGGGATTTGAACCCTTTAAATGTGATGGTGAACACTATAAAATCAATAATAAACCAAGTCACATAGTTGTTTATCGTTCGTAAAATTAAGTTGTGTACTTATTATGTCGAATACTTGGCCGTAAACCGTAAATAATATATCAGACCCAGCTCCGCGTGGGTGCAATGAAACAGCACACGTACGAGCGAGCCGGGTCGCTAGTAATAAATATAGCCTATGTTACTCAGGGATAATAGCGAACCGTTCCGGCTTGACGTAAACCTTCCTCTTGAATCTTTATATCTATTGATAAAAACCGCATTAAAATTAGCTGCGAAGCTTAAATGATGCGACTTTGTTGACGATTTCGGTGGCAGCAGGCGCAGGTCGGCTTGCGTCGCGGAGGTTGCGGGTTCGATTCCCGCCTCGGGTCAAATGTTTGTACGATCTACAAATATTTGTTCCGGGTGTTCTGGGTATTTTCTATATTATAATAAAAAATATCTTACTATGTATTGTATTGTATTAAGTATATATCAGTCATATAGTAACCATAACACAGCTTTGTTTAACAGCAGCTTACCTTGGGGCTAGATGATGCTGTGTGGATTGTCCAGCATTATTATTATTATGATTATTAGTTAAAAACTGTCTCAGTTAGCAATAATACACTATTAAACATTCCACTTCTCTGTGCTAACTCTTTGTAACAATCACGCACGCGATACAAAGATTGACCGAAATTCTAATGAATACGCATAAATTAACAAAATTATCATTATAACTCCATTATTTGCTAATAAGTTACTTTATGGGACAAACATTAGTACCTAGTGCTAGTAATTATAATAAACTCTTTAAATCGCTAAGTATCTTATGTATTTGCTTACTAAACCTACCCTTAGCATGGTATAGTTCGCACAGCGAATCTAGGCTTCCGTGAAGTTAGCCGTTTGTGATGCGCAAAGACAATTTAACTTAAAAGCTAACTTCACGACGGCCGAGATCCGTTGTGAGAACTAAAACACTGTCAAAGTTTTTCTAAATTCAAAAAGAAATAAACACTCTAATTTCAAAAAGAAAAAAGCTTTTTTTTTATTTTTGTGGCTAACTCATCCTTTATATTCCCCAATAGCTACACTCTTCATAAAAAAGAGTAAATTAGTTTGCGTGATATCATATTTTTTTTATACCACTAAAGTGGCAACCAAGCGTACGGTCCACTTGATGGTCAGCGGTTACCGCAGCCTATGTACGCAAGCAACATCAAAATCAAAAATCAAACTCAAAAATTATTTATTCAGTAGGATCACAAGGATCACTTTGAAACGTCTTACAAGCTAGGAAAATTTACACCAGTTCCAACGCGCCCATGCCGTAAAAGAACTGGCAACAACACCGGCTTGGTTCCTATCGCTTTTTTGGCATGACCCTTGCTATTGTTATGGATTCCAAGTAGAGTTGGAGCACATTCGTCCCAAGCTTTTTTATCATCTAGGTAATCGGTTGTTTTATGGTAAGCTTTTTGAGACAGATTTTGTTTCATCATAATATCACTTGCGTGTTACCACCCTGAGACGTTAGATAGAAAGTCTCATGTGTCTGTATTTTCACCGGAAACCATACCCTTCGCACCGGACAGCAATGCGAGCATTACTGCTTCGCGGCAGAAATAGGTGTGGTGGTAGTCCTTCCCTGGACGAGCTCTATCACAAAGAACTCTACTACATTAAAACAAATTACAACTAGTAGACAACCGCTGTTATCTGGGTGCAGCTTCCGGTAGTGAATGTACCTAACATGAGAAAGTACTCACGCACTACGGACATTGTAATTACAGTAAAGATTACTGTTCATTGTGTTTATGTTTTTACTAGATAACTTTACTTTTGACTAGTATTACGTGTGTGTTAGGAGTGGGTAGAGTTTGTAAGCCAAAGTGTCTTTCAAACACTGAAGCTTTATGTAAAAAAAGGCCTCATCATCATCATCATCATCAACCTATTGCAGTCCACTGCTGGACGTAGGTCTCTCCCAATGCGCGCCACTGAGCCCGATCTTCGGCTTTCCTCAACCACTTTCTGCCAGCTACATTCCGCAAGTCATCGCTCCATCTAGCCGGAGGGCGTCCTACACTACGCTTGCCTAAGCGCGGTCTCCACTCTAGAACACGTTTGCCCCAGCGGCCATCGGTTCTCCGGCATATATGACCAGCCCACTGCCACTTCAGCTTGCTTATCCTTTGAGCTATGTCGACCACCTTGGTTCTCTGTCGGATGATCTCATTTCTGATTCTATCCTTCAGAGAGACACCGAGCATAGCTCTCTCCATAGCTCGCTGAGTGACTTTCAACTTGTGAACCAGCCCTACCGTAAGTGTCCACGTTTCAGCAGCATAGGTCATCACTGGTAGGACGCACTGGTTGAAGACTTTGGTCTTCGGTGAAATTACTGGCACATGAGGCTTTCGATCTTAGCTTCAAGGTGGCAACCCGCGAGTGATACCTTTGGTATTGCAAGCGTCCATAGGCTGCGGTAACCGCTTACCATCTTGTGGGCCGTACGCTTGGTTGCCACTTCAGTTATATAAAAAAAAAAAAAAAAACCCTGTCTCTTCTCTTGAGGTGGTGCTAAACTAGCTCCAATACAGACTAAATAGATGTAAAAAATAATAATATTTAAGGGTACCTTTCCGTGCATGGTCCGGCAGCGTGAGATCCAGTACAGTGCAGAGCACCGTGAGCACGAGGAGGCCGGCCAGGAAGCCGGCGAAGGCGCGCTGCGAGGAGCTCAGAGGCTGCTCCTCCTCCGGCCCCGACTGGCAGTACTTCAGCTCGTACAGCTGCGCCGACAGGTTGTACGACGACATCATGCTCGCGTTCACACAGGACGCGAACCTGCAGGTACGTAAGGGTGAAAAAACAAAACAAGGTCTTTACCATTTTTTTTGGGGCGCTCGTGACGTAGCTGGCTAAGTTGTTCTTAACAGATCAACGAAGTTAAGCACTGTTCTGCGGGGTCATCATTTGGATGGGTGACCGCCAGTGGCAAACTCAACTGAGCGCTCCCGTGCTTCGGTGGGCACGTTAAGCAGTCGGTCCCAGCTTTTTGAAAGTTGTTACGCCATGACAGAGACCTTCGGGCGGCCTAGAAACTCTGTCACCAGAGTTGGCCACTGACTCATACAAACTTACTTTACCATTTTTATTATACTACTAAGCTGCAACCAAGCGTACGGCCCACTTGATGGTAAGCGGTTACCGTAACCTATGTACGATATTCAAGATATTTATTTGCATAAATAAGTGTTGCGCAATTTTTTCACAATTTCTCACCGTTTGAACCTTCCCTGGACTCCTACAAATGTTTCAAGACCAAAATCAACCAATTCGATCCAGCCGTTGGCGAGGTTTAGCGAGCCTAACGCGCAGCAATTCATTTTTATGTCTATAAGGATGAGCTGGAAATGGGATGCAGCTTCTCACACATCCAGTGTGAGAAGCTGCATCCCAGTCCAGTGGCAACAAGTATAACCATCTTGCCACGAGATTCTGTATAAATCATCTTCAATAGGTGGTAAGAGTAGTAGAGTTCTTTGTGATAGAGCTCGTCCGGGTAAGGACTACCACCATACCTATTTCTGCCGCCAAGCAGTAATACTCGCATTGCTGTGTTCCGGCTCGAAGGGTATGGTTTCCGGTGAAATTACAGGCACATGAGACTTTCCATCTAAAGTCTTCGGGTGGTAACACGCAAGTGATATCTATGATGTTGCAAGCGTACTTAGGCTACGGTGACCGCTTACCATCAAGTGGGCCGTACGCTTTGTTGCCACTTAAGTGATAAAAAATAAAAAAACTTCACTGCCGACTAGCCGTCAACGACAAGCCGTCAACGACTAGCCGGCAACGACTCGCCGGCAACGACTGGCCGGCAACTGGGACGTTTGAAGGCACTCACCATGTAGCGTGTTTGTCCGTGTGGGGTAGGTCGGGGGGTGGGGGGCAGCGTGCGCTCACGCAGACCCCCCGGTGCAGCCGCGTGTGGTTGAAGTTGTCCACCCAGTTGTTGGAGTACCTCTGTGGACAACCATCATATCATGCCAAGTTCCAAGAGTAAAGTTCTTTGTGATAGAGCTCGTCCGGAGAAGTACTACCATATTTCTGGCGCTAAACAGTTCTTTCGAAGGGTATAGTGAAGGCACATGAGATTTTAATCTACGTAACATGCAGTTTTTTTCTCAAAACAGTTAACTTCTGTGGTTATTTTAATTGAATTTTTGGAAATAAGTGTGTTAGACTTTATTATTTTATTGATAACATGATCGAAAGTTGACTGGGAATGCTCATTTTACGAATACGTGCGTTACAAATTATTTTTTAAATCAGTTGTGTCTTGAGTTAATTAATATTTTTTCTAATACTTAAATTATAAGAAATGAAGCTTTTATTTGATTTAATTTATGTTAAAATAATTTCAACAAACGAGTCTCAATCGTGTTCGATTCTTCAGGCTTTATTGCAAGCGTCCATAGGTTACGGTAACCACTTACCATCGTAGTACCGTATGCTTGCTTTCCACCTATGAGGTAAGGACAAATGTATACTGCGTAAAGGAACGAAAGTAATATAAAAAAAATTGTTTAAGTTTTATCCAAGTGCATGAGCAAAAAATATGAATTTCATAATAGAATGTAATTTTAGTAAATTATATAATTGTTGCAGTGAAAATTCATTGACCGACATACTCCAGGCAGTGGGATCTACTGTGCTTGCGGTCACTGACCTACAGGCAAGGACTTCTTCCACCACAATGGTTTATTGAGACGACAGTAAAAAAACAAAGGATTTATTCCCAATTGTACAGATTAAATTTTTCCATTCGCTTTCTGCTGTCTGTCTCGCTGTTTTTTAGAGCTACGCAACGGATTTCAATGCAGTTTTCATCAATAGATAGAATGATTAAAATGGAATGTTTACACGTAAAGGGCAGGGCGGGTCGCTACTGAGTGCTTAGCACGAAAAACTCCTTTGAGAATCGTAAAAGTAAACGTATCGTCTAGCAGTCAATTTGTATGGAATTTTGGTAGATCATTTAACGCAATAAAGAGGCGCTGTTTAAAATCCTAAACAAATTATCCCCTGGACGATAAGTTTACATTTACGATTGTCAAAAGAGTTTTTCGTGCGAAGCACTCAGTGTCATAAAGGCAAACTAAACTGAAGTCTTTATACAGATTTTTGTAAAACGCGACTGTGTCTGCGCTGACTTTTTTCATGTAAACTTTCAGGAATTCCTTACTTATTGCGCCTCCTACACCTTAAAAGGAACCCTGAAAATTCCGGGGGTGTGCGTTGATTGTCAGACAGTAATGATAATAATAATAATAAATGCAATAATTTTAAATGTTTTTGTAAAATTTATCGGCTCTTAGGTATAACTGATGGTACGGTAAACGTACATTTATAAATTAATAAAAGTGGTCTTATGTAGTTGGATTTTGGCACAGATATTCGCTACTTGAGTAATACAATTGGCGAGTTTGCTTGTAGGACGTGATGTTATCATCCATTCGAATCCGACATCCTCTTTACCTTTACCACAGATAACATATGCTTTTACAGAGAAGAAGTAAATGTATCGTCTAGCTGTCAATTGAAGAGGGATCATCAAAAAAAAGCTAGGAACCCAGCCGAGTTTGTTGCCAGATTCTTCGAGGCTGGGGCGCGTGGAACTGTCGTAAATTCACCTAGCTTTAAGACGTTTCAAAATGATCCTTGTGATTTTATTGAACTAAATCATTTTTGACTTTGACTACATTTGTATGACAACGCTTATAGATCTTTTGGGTAGCCAGTTTAAAACCTTCCTAAACCCTTTTTCTTTTAGTCTAGTACTATATGCAAATGAATTACTATTTCGTTAGTGTTACTAAAACACGAGACTGAATGAGGCTGGACCAATTTTGCTAATTTTGCTGTTAAAATATTTCTTCAAGGAAATTTTTAAACGATGAGAAATTATAGAAAAATAACGTTAGAGAAAATACTTCTTCTTTTTTTTTTAATTTGTGGCGTTAGAGAAAATAAAATGCTTTGCAAAAACGTTGACAAGAGAAGAATTTCATGATTCAAGATTGTCATTTTCGGCTGGTTTCAGGTTTATTTTTATTTTTATATATCACTAAAGTGGCAACCAAGCGTACGGCCCACTTGATGGTCAGCGGTTACCGTAACTTATGTACGCATGCAACATCATAGATATCACTTGCGTGTTACCACCCTGAGACGTTAGATGGAAAGTCTCATGTGCCTGTAATTTCACCGGAAACCATACCCTTCGAACCGGAACACAGCAATGCGAGCATTGCTGCTTGGCGGCAGAAATAGGTATGGTGGTAGTCCTTCCCCGGACGAGCTCTATCACAAAGAACTTAGTAGAGTTCTTTGTGATCTCTTACCTAGGTTACCATGAGGGCGATTCTCGTGCATAGATAAATTACATCTATGGCACGAGAATCGCTCTTCTGACACGTAGGTGAATATTTATATCATTAGTACGTGTTTTCATGGAACTAATATGTACTACCGTGTTTAGCTGAGCTAGAGTTCGAGGTGTGATACCAGAGGGCTAATCACGAAAAATCGTAAGCGTAAATTTATCTTACTAATAATATAAATGCGAAAGTCTGCGCGTGGGTGTGTGAATGAATGAATGAATGATAATAGATACTTTTCAACACACTTACTTATAAAGTGGCTTTATGGTCATCGCAATTAGGCACAGAATGACACCCATAATCAAACTATGACTTTTTCATTGCTATAACTCACTAGTGAGTTATAGATTTTTTTTTTGTTATTTTATTATGAGTTTTTTTTGTTACTTTATTCACAAATGTGTTGAAAAACGTCGCATGATACACGTGTGTATTGATGATTACCGTCCTCGGCTATCTTAAGACCCTCGCCAGCGCCTCAGCGGTAATCACCAATGTTACACACTAGTACCATAATGTACTATTATTGTACTTGTATTGTACACCAAAATATAAACTTAAATAATAACATTTTAAAAATAGGTACAATTGGTTATTTTATTGGAAGAATGGGTGTCGGTGTACTAGCGGTGTGTGGATATTTGTTACTAAATATCTCCGTGACAACTTAACCGATTAGCATGAAATTTGGAATGTAGATAGCCTAAGTCCTGGAATAACACATTAGCTTTTTATCCCGGAAACATGAACTGTTCCTGTGGGATAGCATAAATACTGCAAAAACGTGGGTGGAGCTGCGCGGGTCAGCTCGTCATCCATACATTTGTCATGGGATTTTGGTGGCTTATTATTGCGCAAGAGAGAGGCGCTGTAAGAAATCCTATAAGAATTGTCAGTTTGACGACGTTACGATTGTCAAGCGAGGCTTCCATTATACTCTGTAATTAGAATGCATGGCTAACATGAGCATAGTACGATTTTCTCTCTTTGGAAGTGTAGACAAAAATAGAAAACTAACTTTCCGTAAGGAAACCGGAGTCAGACAGTCTTAATAACTATTTTATAGTCATAATAACGGTTTTATACTTAGTCGAAAATAGAACAAAATTCAATATTGAATTAAAAAAAAATTCACGAGCGCGTTTATGTCTTTTCAAATAAAAACTGGGCATCGTTAACCGTTTTTGAAAAAGGAAGATCTATTTAAATTATTTAAAGGTAACAAAAGACGTAAAATTTACGGTTGTCATTTTGATTAATATGTGTTTCATTTTGTTAGACCTAAGATAGTGTAAAATTTAATTATTATTTTTAATGTTTAATGTTTTAATTTTGTTTTTAATTTATTTGTTTTTTGTTTTTATGTTATTAGTATTAGTATTGTAATTAATTTTAATAATAAGTGTAATTGGTTATGCACCGTTCTAGTTAAATAAATAAATAAATATTGGTATACCTAATTCGTAGTGAGACTATGTCATTTTCATTAAGCATTGAGACTAATTAGCCGTTAGTCTAGTTAGCTTTAGACCGAGTTCTTAATAAATCTAAATAGCGTTTTGCCTAAAATTATTTATTTATTTATTTAATTCTTTATTGCACAGAAAATACAGTACAAAAGGTGGGCTTAATGCTAACAGCATTTTCTGCCTGCCAACCTCAAAGGTAGGTAGAGAAAAAAGGCGTGCTTAACTTAATTATTACCTAGGTACCATTGAATATAACTAACTTAAGAGAAGAACAAACTAACAAACTTAACCTAAAACAAACTCTTATTAAAAAATATTATACATAAATAAAATGTACTTACATATCTATATACCTGACCATATATATTTTAATATATTTAGAAATACTTAAAATAAATAAAAATAAAATAAAATAAATAAGGCTGGACAATCCACACAGCATCATCTAGCTAGCCCAAGGTAAGCTGCTGTTAAACAGAGCTGTATTATGGGTACTAGATGACTGATATATATTTATTACAATACAATACATAGATAGATATTTTTTATTATACATAGAAAACACCCAGAACATCTGGAACATATATTTGCAGATCCTACAAACATTTGTCCCAAGGCGGGAATCGAACCCGCAACCTCCGCGTCGCAGGCGGACCTTCGCCCACCGCGCCACATTGGTCGTCACTTAATAATAGTTTATCTGTATCGTATTCTTAATGATAGGTTCGAAATGTATGACGAAAGCCCGACGCTACACGGAAAGCGCGGCCGCCGCGAAGCCGGGCCGCAAGACCGACACGGGGACAGAAGATAGTAGTGCAATAAAATAGTGCGGGAGCCAGAAGCTCAGAGATGGTCCTGAGAGTTGTTTGTTCACACGAGTCTGAGACGGAGCGAGGGGGGAGGTGGTGAGCGAAGCGAGTCGGCGACATTCTCCGTAGTGCAGCCAAGGACTCGTGTGCACAAAAGGGGCGACCGTCTAGAGCTTCTGGCGGGAGCCCACACGGAGTCCAAAACAGAGTACAAAGTTTTTTTTCTGTGCACGACTGTACATTGATGTTCATTTCCTTAATAAGTCTTATAAACATATTCGTATAGATATGTCTACCTCTATATAGGTCTAGCTCTCTGACAGTCTACCTCTCAAAATGTATTCCTCGCAAAAGGCCTATCTCTGACTAGGCGTAACGCGATATAGTCTCACTACGAATTAGGTATACTAAGTAATACTAATAAAGCGAAATTTACGTTTTCAATTTTCTAATGTTTACGTTCCCACTGTTGGGACGCTGGCCACTCTCGACGGAGAGTGATTGGATCATGCCAAGCGTTTTTTTTTTATACAACTGAAGTGGCAACCAAGCGAACGGCCCACAAGACGGTAAGCGGTTACCGCAGCCTATGGACGCTTGCAATACCAGAGGTATCACTCGCGGGTTGCCACCTTAAGGCTAAGATCGAAGGCCTCATGTGCCAGTAATTTCACCGGAAACCATACCCTTCGATCCGGAACACAGCAATGCTCACGTTACTGCTTGGCGGCAGAAATAGGTATGGTGGTAGTCCTTCCCCGGACGAGATCTATCACAAAGAACTCTACTACTCATAAAACTCTGGTGACAGAGTCACTTGTGGACAATGATGGTGTTACCTGCATTGTCTGCATCAGTTGGGAGTCGCCGCCGAGCTCGAAGGAGCCCATGCAGAAGGTGCCTCCCCTCCACAGGCACTCATTGTACTGATCCAGGTGGAAGAGGGGAGGAAACTCGTAGTACTGCTCATCTGGAACAACATGCCATCATCAGGGAATTTCCCAAAAAGCAAAACTCATCAAAAGGCATGGCGAAGGATCTCCAGCAATCTACTAACTTTCGTTTTATTGGCGCTCGTGACGTAGCTGGCTAAGTTGTTCTTAACAGATCAACGAAGTTAAGCACTGTTCCGCGGGTCATCATTTGGATGGGTGACCGCCAGTGGCAATTTCAACTGAGCACTCCCGTGCTTCGGAGTGCACGTTAAGCAGTCGGTCCCGGCTTTTTCAAAGTTGTTAGGCCATGACAGAGACCTTCGGGCGGCCTAGAAACTCTGTCACCAGAGTTGGCCACTGACTCATACGAACGAACTTTTCGTTGTCTCTGTCCATCTTAAAGTCTGGAAGAGATCGCTTTCAGCGATAAGGCCACCATTTCTATAAATTGTATTGTTAATTTATGTTTATTGTGTGGCGTAAAATAAATATTTTTCTATTCTATTCTATTCTAACTTCTAACGTTGGCTACTGATCATAACTCTTAAAGTTACTTACTTTTATCAAATAAGAATACTAATGTACTATAATACCCCAAAAAAAATTCATGAGTTAATTTTTTGGGGTTGCAATTCACTTGCTCCGATCATCCTCTTTTCAGTATGCTATGTGCTATGTATAGTTTACTTCAAAGCTAAACAGTGCAGCTTGCACATTACTGCTTGGAGGTAGAATATCTGACACTGCGGTGGTACCTTTCAAGTCGGACTCTTGCTGAAGAGTCCTACCACCAGGTCACTGACACTGCGGTATGAGCCTCACCTTGTTCGATTGGCACCATACTGAAGCTTTATGATGAAGAGGGATCATCAAAAAGAAGCTAGGAACCCAGCCGAGTTTGTTGCCAGATTCTTCTAGGCTGCGGCGCGTGGAACTCAAGAGTAGTAGAGTTCTCTGTGATAGAGCTCGTCCGGGGAAGGACTACCACCATACCTATTTCTGCCGCAAAGCAGTAATGCTCGCATTGCTGTGTTCCGGTGTGTAGGGTATGGTTTCCGGTGAAATTACTGGCACATGAGGCTTTCGATCTTAGCCTCAAGGTGGCAACCCGCAAGAGATACCTCTGGTATTGCAAGCGTCCATAGGCTGCGGTAACCGCTTACCATCTTGTGGGCCGTACGCTTGGTTGCCACTTCAGTTGTATAAAAAAAAAAAAAAAAAAAACTGCCGTAAATTCACCTAGCTTTAAGACGTTTCAAAACGATCCTTGTGATGATTGAATAAAGATATTTTTTACTTTACTTTACCCACCGAGTTAGAATGTCGCTGAAAAGTCTTACCACAAGTTATTGAGTATCAATGATAAAGCAGTTACGTTTCGCCGTCCCAACATCTGTATTTCGATAGTTGAAAGGGGGAAGGAATCGAACAATGGATGGACAGGACTACATTTAATTTTAATTAATTTTAAAAGTTCTTTATTGATAAATAACTTAACCTAGTACAATTTTCCAGTGTAGATTTATCATATAAAAGTACGATTTTATATATACACCGTTTTTTTAGCTTGTGTGCTTTTTATAAAGGGTAAACGACGCGTTGGAAGAAGAAAAAAGTCATGGTTGAGGAACATCTGGGAGTGGACGAATATTGCCATCATCAATATCGCGTCGAACACCTTTTTAGCTTGGCGCAAGATAGGAATAAATTCGCTGAGCTGAGCCTAAGGGCTAACCTCCAGTAGTGGAGAGCCACTAGAAGAAGAAGAAGTGCTTTTTAAAACTTATAAGAAGAAGTATAGTTCGCACAGCGGATCTAGGCTTCCGTGAAGTTAGCCGTTTGTGATGCGCAAATACTATTTAGTTTGAAAAAGCTCCATTGCGCATTGAAACGGCTAAATTCACGTCGGCCGAGATCCGTTGTGAGAACTATAATAATACGATTGAATGTAACTGGACCACATTGAGTTGGTTCCAGTAGAACGCTGACTCTATTACAGAATATCCACCAGGTCATTTCCAAGAATTTACATTTGGTTCCGTTACCCATTTTCATTGTTTTTGAAATAACTTAGGAACAAAAGCTCATAAATTAAATAATTAAGGATAATTGTTTAGCAATCAACTAAAAATTACTCAGTCATTTAAAAAAGGGTTGGTAGGTAAGCTGTTACCTACATTACGCAAATATTTTTTTTACATTACTAAATTGGCAACCAAGCGTACGGCCCACTTGATGGCACTTACCGTAGCCTATATACGCTTGCAACATCATAGATATCACTTGCGTGTTACCACCCTCAGACGAAAAGTCTCATGTGCCGGTAATTTCACCGGTAACATTTTCACAAAGGATTTTTCTGTTATAAAAATGTATGTGCGCAATGCCATACCTCTCATACGGTGAAGGAAAACATCGTGAGGAAACCGGCGTGTCCAAGAACTAAACATTTAAAAGACATGTGCCATCCACCAATCCCCATTGCGCGTGGTGGATTAAAATCCAATCATTCTCACTCGATAGTAGGCCAGTGACCCAGCAGTGGGATATCTTAGAAGGCTGTCTTGATGAATCACGGTATATATACCTCACCATCATATTAGCTAAAAGACGTCCACTGCTTTTTTTTTATATACAACTGAAGTGGCAACCAAGCGTACGGCCCACAAGATGGTAAGCGGTTACCGCAGCCTATGGACGCTTGCAATACCAGAGGTATCACTAGCGGGTTGCCACCTTGAGGCTAAGATCGAAAGCCTCATGTGCCAGTAATTTCACCGGAAACCATACCCTTCACACCGAAACAAAGCAAGCATACAGCTTTGCGGCAGAAATAGGTATGGTGGTAGTCCTTCCCCGGACGAGCTCTATCACAGAGAACTCTACTACTCCTAAAATTTAATTACATAGTTAATAACCTCACTGCGTATCACCAGAAGGAAGGCGGGGGTTAAAAAGTAAAGCACACGGGATTAATGGACGTCCGTCGACAACGTGATAAAGAGTCCATCATATACCGACCATAGACGACTATAGACGAGAGATGTGGCGCAGCGGGCGCAGGTCCGCCTGCGACGCAGAGGTTTCGGGTTCGATTCCCGCCTCGGGTGAAATGTTTGTACGATCTACAAATATTTCATCCGGGTGTTCTGGGTATTTTCTATATATAATAAAAAATATCTATCTATGTATTGTATTGTATTAAGTATATATCAGTCATCTAGTACCCATAACACAGCTCTGTTTAACAGCAGCTTACCTTGGGGCTAGATGATGCTGTGTGGATTGTCCAGCATTATTATTATTATTATTATATCCGGTGCCAGTCCGGTTGACTTCCGTACAGTCCGGCGCGGCCAATGCAATGGTTGGCAACAGTTGGCAGCACCGCGTTGCGTATGCCCCCGATGCCCGGTGGCTCGTGGGAACCGTTTCAAGTGCCTCCAAGGATTTCACATCACGAGATTAATTGTACCGGAATCATTATTGGCGGAAATTTTCGACATTTTTATTTTATTTTTAATTTAGATTTTTTATGTAAACAAAAAGATGGCAAAAATGGAATGATTTAAAAAAAATGTATAAACTCGCTTCTCGCCGTCTGTGTATGTCTGTGTATGTCTGTGTATGTACTCGTATATACGCTATTGGATCTTTTAGAGTACTAAGTCAAGGAGTACTAGAGCAGGTGACTCTAGAACTTTTTGGTTCAGCTGGTAGCATCCGCATAACAAGCTGAAGTTTGCGAGTTCAATAATTTCTCGCTTTTTTGTGTAGGCAATTCTAATATCCTAATATCGCTATTCAAACACATGACTTCATCATGACAATCTTCTGAGGGGCAATTCCCGTATTTACCTGAGAACGAAAAATAAACTTAACCGAATCGAGATTTAATTATAAATTGACTAAAAATTGGTATTCTTGTCCGCTTGTATTTTTAGTATAATCTCGTGACCATCTCGCGACACTTTCGACTACTATCGGTCTTCTTCTTCTTCTTCTTTTGTGTTATGGCCTCTGTGGCTAGTTTGCCACAATTTTGCCAGTGTCAAGTGTATTAGTTTGATTGTCGCTTAGCAACGTAAACAAACGAAATTTGGAAAGAAACGATGACTTTTCTTTCCAAATTCTCCTGGAAAGTCTTTGACTAAATTACCAACCAACATTACCCCTCCATTTCAATTACTTACACTTGTGCTAAGTTGAAGTTTTCAACGAGGAAGATTTGTGAGTTGTTTAGGCTAGCAGAATACCGATTTACCCTTCGTTCAACTTTCGATCACATTTCAATAAGTGTCATGATTACCTTGTGATTTTGTTAACAAGAATACGATTTGTGTTATATTACGACATCGAGACGAGATTGGAACTTGAATATTTTACATTACGGGAATTGCCCTTCTGATGTCCCTACTGCTGGACACTCGTCTACTCTCGAGCGAGGGTGATTGGGTCTTCCACCATACCCAATGCGGATTGGTGGATGGCACATGTCTATCGAATCTCCAGTTCTTGGACATGCCGGTATCCTCGCGATGTTAATGACCTATTCACATTTAATTACATTATGGTAATTATCAATAGCACGCGCAGTCTAGTTCACGTCCTGGATGTACACTAAGTTCGAACACATTATTATCTCATGCAAATTCACCGGACTTAGGTCAATCAGTTTAAAGTGGTAATAAGGACATCTATGAATATCTACAACAGTCGTACATAGTCCTGGCATCACAGTAGGATTTCCTGTGTCATGATTATCAGAAACAAGATTTAAGAGAATTAAGAGTAGTAGAGTTCTCTGTGATAGAGCTCGTCCGGGGAAGGACTACCACCATACCTATTTCTGCCGCCAAGCAGTAATGCTCGCATTGCTGTGTTCCGGTGTGAAGGGTATGGTTTCCGGTGAAATTACTGGCACATGAGGCTTTTGATCTTAGCCTCAAGGTGGCAACCCGCGAGTGATACCTCTGGTATTGCAAGCGTCCACAGGCTGCGGTAACCGCTTACCATCTTGTGGGCCGCACGCTTGGTAGCCACTTCAGTTGTATATAAAAAAAAAAAAAAAAAAAACAGAAGAGTTTTCTGTTAATGTGAAGCACTCAACTGCACAATCCACGAATTATTTTTTCTAACAAAATACGCGGCTGCGCCATGTAAAGTTAATTGATAGATTCAGGCGTTACTTTGCGGAAATCCATTACAAAATAAAAAACAGAATAGAGATTTTTTGTCTGTTTTTTACCATGTAAAGTTATTTAATAGAGGATTATCAATCAAACGACACGAGCACCATGCATACACTGGTTTATTCATCACCGATTCTACCAACATCTCCATTCTCCACATAGTAGAGTTCTTTGTGATAGAGTTCGTTCGAGGAAGGACTAATACCATACCTATTTCTGCCGCCAAGCAGTAATCCTCGCATTGCTGTGTTCCGGTTCGAAGGGTATGGATATGGAAATTATAGGCACATGAGACCATTTAACGTCTCAGGGTTGTAACACGCAAGGGACATCTCTGACGTTGCAAGCGTACATAGGCTACGGTCACCGCTTACCATCAAGTGGGCCGTACGCTTGGTTGCCACTTTAGTGGTATAAAAAAAAACTACAAGTACAATTTATCACCAAATACCCAGTACCAGAGTACTCAGGCCTGGAACGATTGCACATCATGCAAATATTTGTCCTGAAGTGGGAATCAAACTCGCAAGTTCTCACTGCACTTATATATATGCATAAAGGTCATCAAAATGCATGTAATATGCTGGCATGCAGATTCCGTTTTTAGTGTCCTATTTCACTTCATGTACAATTCGTTCGTTCGAATGAGTCAGTGCCAACTCTGGTGACAGAGTTTCTAGGCCGCCCGAAGGCCTCTGTCATGGCCTAACAACTTTGAAAAAGCCGGGACCGACTGCTTAACGTGCCCTCCGAAGCACGCATTCATGCAATAATGCATTCATGTACAATAATTTAGTAGGTACTTATTCCTTGCTGCGTCTTCTCTAGGAGTTGAATTTCGTTAATATCTTTCCTAATGCAAATTTATAACTATTTTGAAATTAAATTGGAATCAAAAACCACACGCCTCAGTATTACTTGAAAAATGAGGCTGACTCAATGCGGAAATAATTGAACCCACATTTAATTTTATCATCAGCAAACCGTCTGCTAGGCCAAAGTTTGGGTTTGGGTACTAATGCTGTCCAGGAGAATAATATAATAATATTGTAATTGCAATAATTGATATAATTATTATGTTATAACGTTTGTTGTGATTTTCAATAAATTTCATTTCATTTCATTTCAGTTTGAGGACGGATTGGAGAAATTCGGTTAATTCCAGGAGTTAGATCAGTCAAATCCACTTACCTGGTGGTAGAACTCTTCGGCAAGAGTCCGTCTTGGTGGGTACCACCGCAGTGCCAGATATTCTACCTCCAAGCAGTAGTGTGCAAGCTGCACTGTGTTTAGATTTGAAAGGGGCTGCAGCAAGTGAAATTACTGGGCGATTTATCTAGCACAGTGCAGAGCACACAGAACCTTAAAGCTTTGGATGACACGGCAGCTGTTATGGTTAGGCGTGACGCTTAATATTAGGTGAACGACTTGTTACTTACTGATAATTGATTAATAATACCTAGAGTCCCGCCCCGGCTTCGCTCAGGTGCATCTTAAATCACTCTTTACCTATCAACCGCATTAAAATCTAGGTGCTAATTCCTAGTATAGCACAGTCAGCAGTTTGGCAAACGCATGTTTTCGTTTTAGATATTTTGTTAGAAATAAATCACACACTTTACTTTTGACAACTAAAATAAATAAGTTCGTAGGTCATTGGCAACACTGACGGAGTTTATAGGCCGCCAAAAGGCCTCCGTCATAGCCTAACAACTGTTATAGCTGGGCGCTCCGAAGCACTGAAGCAGTCAGATGAAATCGCCTTTGTTTCACGTTTCACACATCCAAGTGGTGACCACACAGAACGTTGCTTAACTTCGTTGATATGTTAGGATCGATACCATTAACCACCACCAAAAACCAAGGACACCAAGCGTACGGTCCACTTGATGATAAACGGTTACCGTAGCCTAAGTACGCTTGGAACATCATAGATGTCACTTGCATGTTACCACCCGGAGACTTTAGATTTAACGTCTCATGTGCCTGTAATTTCACCGGAAACCATACCATTCGAACCGAAACACATCAATGCTCACATCACGGAAATAAGATGGCGGTAGTCTTCCCCGGACGAGCTCTATCACAAAGAACTCTTATCATCATGACAGCCTTGTAATGTTCCCAGTTCCCACTGCTGGGACACTGGCCTACTTTTGAGCGAGGTGGATGGCACATGTCTTTCGATTTTTTAGTTCTTGGACATGCCGGTATCCTCACGATGTTTTCCTTCACCGTATGAGAGCACTGGCATTGCGCACATAATTTCTCTTAGAAAAATCCATTTGTGCACGACCGGGTTCGAACCCACGATAGGATCGGAAGGCCTCACTACCACTAGACCAGTGCTCTTACTAAAGAACTCTACTATTGTAAATTACATAAATAAACACATGTATTAATCCAAGTATGTTGAAGATATTCACTGTTTTTTTTAAATATTCGTACCACTGATCTCATATAAGACGTGTCCGGCAGCGAGCGGTAAGCACGCGAGCAGCGCGACAAGCATTGCGACAGCGGGCGGGACGCGACCGGCCGCCAGCTCGGATAGACTGATACTGAGGCGCAACACTCCGATACATTCTGTGCCGATACGAGCCTTTCTAAAGCCTCTCCCTTAGCGTATTTGTTGCACTGATACACCAACAAAATATTGCAAAATATTGCAAAATATTGCAGTGTAGCCAATTTTTTGTACTGCCTTCTCGATAGGGTAGGTAACCGCAGGGTTAGTATTTGCAATGCCTGGAAAGGGCAAATAAGTTCTAAGTGCCATATTACTTTTAAGACTTTTTGTGATAGAGCTCGTCCGGGGAAGGACTACCACCATACCTATTTCTGCCGCAAAGCAGTAATGCTCGCATTGCTGTGTTCCGGTGTGAAGGGTATGGTTTCCGGTGAAATTACTGGCACATGAGGCTTTCGATCTTAGCCTCAAGGTGGCAACCCGCAAGTGATACCTCTGGTATTGCAAGCGTCCATAGGCTGCGGTAACCGCTTACCATCTTGTGGGCCGCTTGGTTGCCACTTCAGTTGTATAAAAAAAAAAAAACACTTATTTATGCAAATAAATATCTTGAATCTTGAATCTAGTATCAAAATTCCCTTTTATAACCCCTATAATAAAGATTTTGGGAATTTTAGGGTCAAAACTTGGATTTGGAGCTTCAAGCTCAAGCTCAGTGTAAAAGGGGTTAGTTTAGGCACGCTAGTGTGAGTGTGATTAGTATTCTCTGTCTACGGTGATTAGTGTGATGATTTAAGAAAAAATTAAGAGTAGTAGAGTTCTTTGTGATAGAGCTCGTCTGGGGAAGGACTACCAAACCTATTTCTGCCGCCAAGCAGTAATACTCGCTGTGTTCCGGTTCGAAGGGTATGGTTTCCGTTGAAACTACAGGCAAAGAAGACTTTCCATCTAACGTCTCAGGGTGGTAACACGCAAGTGATATCAATGATGTTGCATGCGTACATGTGTTGTATATGCTACGGTAACCGCTGACCATCAAGTGGGCCGTACGCTTGGTTGCCACTTTAGTGGTATAAAAATATATTACAATTCATCATGACAGCCTTCTAACGTTCCCACTGTTGGGACACTGGCCTACTCTCAGGCGAGAGTGATTAGGTCTTAATCCACCACGCGGACCCAATGCGGATTGGTGGATGGCACATGTCTTTCGAATTTTTAGTTCTTGGACATGCCGGTTTCCTCACGATGTTTTCCTTCACCGTATGAGAGCACTGGCATTGCGCACATACATTTTTCGAACAGAAAAATCCATTGGTGCACGACCGGGTTTGAACCCACCAAAATATATATTATATAAACTAAACTAGGTAGCTATAGTAAAGTGAAATGCCGTGGAAACTCTGCATTGCAATAAACTCCTTCGTACATAAAAAACAGCAGTTATACCAATTCTGTCGCAACCGAAGCTGAAATTTTGATTTGATCTTCTTCTTCTTTTAATTTTGATTTGTTACTATGCAATCGCACTTTTCAAAAAAATAATAGAGTGATCTGTCAACTCATCGAAAAAAGGGTGTCTGAATTTTTTTATTATTAATTTATTTATTATAATTTTTTTATGATTATGAAAGAAGCCAAAATAAAGTAAATAAACAGTGATAAATGTTTTTTTTTATGATTATCTAATTATCTAGACCCCTACAAAAGACCAGCCCCCCTACCATGAACTCTTAGAGCGATTCAAATTAGGACCTAAACTGAATTGTCAAAAAAAATTGTACCATGACTTCAATTATTATTAATTTCATGGTACAATTTTTTTTGACAATTTCGTTTAGGTCCTAATTTGAATCGCTCTAAGAGTTCATGGTATGGGGGCAGGACGCGGCTCCATACTACGTGAAACAACTCTTTTAAATAAAATAAAATGTCACGATTTTATCATAATCGTATCGATCATAATCATTACTAAAAACATTTCAGCAAACCTTTTTGCACAATTGTATTACAAAATGAATGAATACCTTTTCTAAGTGAAAAATGATACGCGGTCGTAGTGTAAGCGGTGAGAGCGCAAGCGGAAGCAGTTACGACGCGCGACGGCGACGCTCCGCTGTATATATGTATTTATTTATTTATTTATTTTAGCCAATCGTTATTTATAGCGTCACACAAGGCAAGGCAAAGACCGCCCTCCCTTTCTTCCAAACTTCTCGATCTTTGGCTACTGTATGCCAGTCTTTAAAATATATGCATGATATATAAGGTCATTCATTATCAACCTGACAAACTTAAGGGATAGGTTCCACACATAAAAAAAATGTATATGACACTAACTGTTGCCCGCGAGTTCATTAGCGTAATATACACACATCAACATTGTCTAGGGATATTCAACATTTTGTTGATTTTTACAAAAACTGAAAATGATTTCTTTAGAAAACTAGGTATGGCAAGAATCTTTATTTTGTGTTGTTTATTAAATACAACTATTTTATATTATTTTTTAATAAAAATTAAAGTAGGAACAAAATCTCGAAAAATCTGTAAATTTACAATGTTCGGTAAATTGTGTTAAAACTATTTTTACGTTGCCATGACTTTATAAATTTCCTTTTTAAAATTTAATAATCGGTGTTGCCTCCCCTGACGTTGATAGATAATACATCTGCACCGGTTATTCATACTCAAAACTAGGGTGTCAAAGTCTCGCTGAGGTATGCGATCCCATGTTCTTTTTAAATGGCAAAAAAGTTTGTCTTCTGTGGTAATTTCTTGATTGTGGTCACGTTATCGTATTACTGGGGATGTAAGCGTGCGCCCCACTGGAAAAATACGAGTAGCCACTCCTAGACAGGATCGCTTTCTCCAAAATTTTGCCAGGACCCAATCTCACAGATTGAAATGGAGGGGTATTGTTGGTAGGTAATTTAGTCAAAGACTTTCCAAGGGAATTTTGAAAAAAAAGTCACCATTTCTTTCCTTTCATTTGTTTAAGTTGCTAAGCCACAATCAAACTAATACACTGACACTGGCAAAATTGTGGCAAATAAGCCACAGAGTCCATAAACAAAGACGAAGAAGACGCTGAGCCATATTTGAATTATAATACTTTTGCCGGGTGGGAGCGGAGTCATTTAAATGAGCGATCCTTTGGTAAACGCGTAATTCACGGTTCCGCCACGCTCCCCGCTCCGCCCGTGCGCCCGCGCGCACTGGGCCCGCGCCCCAACCAGTCCGGCCGGCTTGCTAAACCAGGTAGCTACTTTTACATTGCGTAATGACATACTGCCCCGGCTTGTTGGTTTTATATATTAAGACTTTATTTAAAGAACAAAAATATGTACTACATACATAATTATTTATTAAGTTCTTACACATTATGTAAGGGTACTAAGATTACTTACATAATGAAATAAATTATTTATTTCATTATGTATCATTATGCTAACATAATGAAATAAATTATTTATTTCATTATGTTAGCCAATTAATTTAATCTGTTAAAATTATTGTTATTAGTATTTTATATTATTGTACTATCATTAATTATTATTATTTTCTTTCTTTTTATCGTTAATTATTGTAATTGGGATTAATCCCGTTTTAATTAAAGGTAATGAATAAAATAAATAAATTTCATTAAATTTGGAAAATCGTACACAGGACTGGCCCCCACCCGATGAAACGATGACTGAAAGTCGGTGGATGGTAAGGGCTCAAGAGGTTATCATGGCACTTTAGATCACTCTTTGAAGAGGCATATGTCCATTAGTGTACGATGTGTGTGGACATCTATTGGATGATAATGTTAATGATGATGATTAATTAATTTTGGATTAATTTAATCTATGTATTAATATAAAACTTTAAAGCTAGTTTTTTTACCTAGTGGGACTCTTCAGCAAGAGTCCACCGCAGCGCCAAATATTCTGCCACCAATCAGAATTGCAGCATTAAACTGTATTTAGGTTTGAAAGGCACTGTAGCAAGGAAAACTATTACTAATATCTGTTCTGTGATAGGAGTGAAGAGTGCAGTGCAGTGCCACGCAGAACTTTAAAACTTTGTTTTGTTTGACACTGCAACTGTTGAACGGTCTCTCTTGAACGCGATCGGACAACAAGTAGGTATTGGAAAGTCATTTCGTACTTTTGACAGCAAACCTAGCGCCAAATTCAATCTTGTTTTCAAGAGTACAAAAATGATACAGCATTGGGATTGGATCGGAATTGTCATTGGATTCAAGAGTAAGGAACCAGGTCGAGCGTGGCACTTAACATCAAGCGAGAAGATGCCAATCGTAGTTCATTTCTCTGCGTTTGATTAGAAAGAAGTGCTGAAACGCCTCAAGAAAACTATTAGCAATAACTGGTGTTGCAAACTCAGCTGTGCCCACAAGGCGGTCGCTACAAACTTGGTCGAGGAGTTTTATGGTACATAAACGTACCCAACTGTTACATTACTAGTCCGACTTTACTCTTGAATCCAATGGAGATTCCGATTCAATCCCAATTTCAATCCAACTGTAATTTTACTGTTTGTTTGTTATTTGTCCGTAAGTCCGTAACAGATTGACATTAACGACATGGACATTGTTAATCAATTTCAATCGGAGTTTACTTCACAGAGTGAATCTGTGTGTGAATTTTATCCTCAACGCAATTCTGAGCTCAGGGGGTCTAAAAAGGCCACCATAATAGGATCCTAATATGAATCAGATTACAAATCTCAAAATGGCCACTTAGAGAGAATATATATTCAGACCTTTTCTGACAAATAATCACGGCAGCAGTTTTACTACACACACCTCTTCGTTGTATTATCTATTTTCTTACACGGAACACAATACTGTTCCGTGTTTTGTCAGAATAAATTTAATTTCTTTTTTTCACTCATTAACAACTGAGATTAATTTGGCGCTAGGTTTGCACTCATGAGCACTCTTGCAAGAGTAGCAAAATGTTATGTTTTATTTCTGCCGCCAAGCAGTAATGCTCGCATTGCTGTGTTCCGGTTTGAAGGGTATGGTTTCCGGTGAAAATACAGGCACATGAGATTTTCCATCTACATCTCACGGTGGTAACACGCAAGTGATATCTCTGATGTTGCAACCGTACAACCGCTTACCATCAACCGAACGCTTGGTTGCCACTTTAGTGGTTTAAAAAAAATGGTAGGGTGATCGATTGGAATTGCGTCGAAGACGAAGCATCCTTTTGACAATCGTAAACGTTATCGTACTTATCTCCGATGTGGCGCAGCGGGCGCAGGTCCGCCTGCGACGCAGAGGTTGCGGGTTCGATTCCCGCTTCGGATCAAATGTTTGTACGATCTACAAATATTTATTCCGGGTGTTCTGGGTATTTTCTATTTATAATAAAAAATATCTATGTATGTATTGTATTGTATTAAATATATATCAGTCATCTAGTACCCATAATACAGCTCTGTTTAACAGCAGCTTACCTTGGGGCTAGATGATGCTGCGTGGATTGTCCAGCATTATTTATTTATTTATTTATTATCATCCAGCTGTTAATATGCATGGGATTTTTTACAGCGCCTAATGAACTTAAAATGAACTATAGTGCGTGTGTTCTAGGTAAGGTAAGAGTTAGGTATACCTAGTTATTCTGTGGTAGCACATTATGCCGGGCCGCAGCGTGTCGTGGCGGAGCGTAAAAATCCGCTCAGAACGCTTGAATACAATTTTTATGAATTATCGCACACGCAGCGGCTCGCATTATTGCGAGGCGGATTTGCTTCCGTGCGATGCGGCCCGCGCCCCGCCCCACTGCGCCCCATCAACAATGCGCTATAGCAGCAAGCAAATAATTAAAGTTCTTCGTCAGAGCTATCCATATCCTTTATTTTTCATTATCCTTTTTCACTAAGGTCATCAGAAAACTTATATCTCAAAATGCCTCTGCATAGCAGTTCCTTTTACGGTAAATCTTTCACAGTCCAAGCCGCGCGTTTATGGAATACCTTACCAGTAGACATTAGAAAGGCATCTTCAGTGCATACTTTCAAGAATAAGCTAAAGCAGTTTTATGGTAAAGAGACTCTTTTGTAACTTATTATTTCTTTATTTAGTATTGAGTTTTTCAGATATTCATTTTAAATGTAATAGTTTTATTATTTATTAGTGTATTATATTATTGATGGTATTTAAGTATTCGTATTTTGTTTTTTTATATATTTATCAGTTTTTACTATTATCATAGTTTGTGCACCCCCGTCCATTATAACTTTGCTCTTGCTATCCTACCTGGTTGCCTGGAAGAAATCGCTTTAAGTGATAAGGCCGCCCACTGTACTATATAGCTATTTGCTACATTTAAATTTATTATGTAATCCTTGTGTACAATAAAGTGTTTATCTATCTATCTATCTATCTATCCATAATGTACAGTTGCACTCAAATTCTGGCAGTATACTGTAGGTACTCAAAATCAGTTAGTGCACTCTGACTCGTCACCCATTTTGTTCTGCGCTGCGGCCCGCTCCGTCCCGCTGCGGTCCGACATAATGCGCTCAAACCTTTAGTAGCAAGGTAGGTACGGTACGTCTCTCGGGCCTCCTAAACATGTAATGCAAATTACCCAATTGCTCGAACCTTTAGTACTAAGGTAGGTACGACGGTACGGCCTCTCGGGCGTCCTAAACATATAATGCAAATTACCCGCCTGTTCAAATCAAACAAATATTTCTGCAAATATCAAAGGCACTTCCGTTATGTACTAAATTAGCAAGCGGTTCGCAATAAACTATAAAGTAATAAAATATTAACTTACTATAGGGTTATCGGTTCTGGTATCAAGGACTGGTTCTAATGAACCTGCTTAATTATTCAAATTTATTTATCTAATGATAAATTTGAATAAGTAGGTGGGCAAGCGTGACTCTCCCTCCACGCACAGTAATGGCAAAATAATCAATGAACAAAATATAATTAATAAATCTTCATCTTCTTCATGACAGCCTTCTAATGTTCCCACTGCTGGGACACAGGCCTACTCTCGAGCGAGAGTGATTGGGTATTAGTCCAACACGCGGACCCAATGCGGATTGGTGGATGTCACATGTCTTTCGAATTTTTAGTTCATGGACACTCTGGTTTCCTCACGATGTTTTCCTTTGCCGTATGAAAGCACTGGCATTGCGCACATACATTTTTTGTAGAGAAAAATGCATTCTAATTAATAAATAAAATTGCCTAATTACCAAATAACTTTTTGAAAACAAATTATATACCGTCTTCATGACTACATTTATAAACGATTTAGTTTTGCTTTTCCAGAAACTCAATGAATTTTGATAAAGTTTATACCTATGTGGAACTACTTCTGAAGTATTATGACTTACATACCAACCAAAAAAAAAAAAAGAGAACAAACATAATGTGCGGAAAAAAAACATAATTGGCGAAATAATCGTGTAATAAACAGAAAAAACATACTTTAGAATAAATTAATTAAATTTTGAGCCACATACATTCACACAACAAACATAACAATTATTTATTTTATTTATTTATTTATTTTATTTAATAGACAACGCCAACAGTACACATAGCAAACAATAACTAAACAACATTACAGCTTAAGAGCCCTATCCTTGACAATCCTTGAATTTTCTTGTAGCCCGTGAAGTTTCGAACACTATTGTGGCTCGTGTGTTGAAGATATTTTAATGAAAATAAAAACAAATAAAAGCTTTATCCCTTAAAATTTAAGCCAACAGAGCATAATATTAATTAACTCAAGACATAACTGATTAAAAAATAATTAGTAACGCACGCAAAAGTTTAAGTTTTTATTAAATAAATACAACAAAGAAAATAGTCTAATAGCATTGACTTTTTTTAATACTATTTATTTTTAAATCACACCTTAGCGCACTTATAATCGTATCGATCGAAGCAGCGACTCTCAAACCGCGCTGAGCGCTTATGGAGGGTGGACGTATCGCTCCTCGTCGCGCGCGCTAAAACTTATACTATATAAAGATACATTCACGCGAACTTCATGAATTATATCGCTAAATCTTGGAAAGGCCTCTTAAATACTATGAAATGTGTGCCAATTACAGGCATACACAGCATTTTCCATAAAATTAGAGACAATTATAGGTTTTTTTATTTTTTTATAAAATTGAAATGGCAACCAAGCGTACGGCCCACAAGATGGTAAGCGGTTACCGCAGCCTATGGACGCTTGCCATACTAGAGGTATCACTCGCGGGTTGGCACCTTGAGGCTAAGATCGAAAGCCTCATGTGCCAGTAATTTCACCGGAAACCATACCCTTCACACCGGAACACAGCAATGCGAGCATTACTGCTTGGCGGCAGAAATAGGTATGGTGGTAGTCCTTCCCCTAATATAAAATAAAAAATAAATAATGCTGGACAATCCACACAGCATCATCTAGCCCCAAGGTAAGCTGCTGTTAAACAGAGCTGTATTATGGGTACTAGATATATATTTATTACAATACAATACATAGATATATATTTTTTATTATACATAGAAAACACCCAGAACACCCGGAACAAATATTTGCAGATCCTACAAACATTTGTCCCAAGGCGGGAATCGAACCCGCAACCTACGCGTCGCAGGCGGACCTTCGCCCGCTGCGCCACATCGGTCGTCGCTAAGAAGCTATAGGAACCTTTAGACGTGGCACGTATAGGAACCTTTAGACGTGGCACGTATAGGAACCTATAGACGTGGCACGTATAGGAACATATAGACGTGGCACGTATAGGAACCTATAGACGTGGCACGTATAGGAACCTATAGACGTGGCACGTATAGGAACCTTTAGACGTGGCACGTATAGGAACCTATAGACGTGACACGTATAGGAACCTTTAGACGTGGCACGTATAGGAACCTATAGACGTGGCACGTATAGGAACCTATAGACATGGCACGTATAGGAACCTTTAGACGTGGCACGTATAGGAACCTATAGACGTGGCACGTATAGGAACCTATAGACGTGGCACGTATAGGAACCTTTAGACGTGGCACGTATAGGAACCTTTAGACGTGGCACGTATAGGAACCTTTAGACGTGGCACGTATAGGAACCTATAGACGTGACACGTATAGGAACCTTTAGACGTGGCACGTATAGGAACCTATAGACGTGGCACGTATAGGAACCTATAGACGTGGCACGTATAGGAATACGGTACTAATGTACCTAACTAAACAATTATAAGAAAATAGGGCAACCACTCACTCAGCATTTAAAATACATATAGGCAGGTATACATTTTGCAAAAACATATAATAGAATAGATAGAATAATTTAATTTTGAGCCACACAAATACTATAACTATATATACAGGGTCATTCATTATCAACCTGACAAACTTAAGGTATAGGTTCCACACCTAAAAAAATATATATATGTACCTATAATTTTTTTTTTTTATGTATGTTTTGTCTTAAAAATCACAAGTAAACAAAAAAAAATCGATTACGTTTTTCCGCTCAATTATTATTTATCATTGTTGGGAATCGAGTTAAGCGACGTAATAATGAAATATTCGAGTGTGCGCGCCCCGTAGCGGGTCAAGGACACGCGCAGGTCAAGGACGCGCGGGTTAGTGACCCGCAGTTCATTGACGCGCGGGTCACTAACACGTGCCGAGCGCTGCCTTTTCGATTTCTAACAAGGATAACTAATTATGAAGCAGAATTACGTAATTTTTTTTTTAATTTTATAAAAAATAAACGTTAAAAAAAAAAAAAAAAGTACAAGTATTTTTTTTTTGTTGTGTGGAACCTACCCCTTAAGTTTGTCAGGTTGATAATGAATGACCTTATATATAAGAACTTTTGTTCCCAATACGTGCAAGTTGTGGAATGAGCTTCCTTCCGCTGTCTTTCCGCTGAGCTACAATATGTGCCGCTTTAAGGGAAATATAAAAAGAGTCATCCAGGGCAGGCAACGCATCAACTGTACTTCTGGTGTTGTTGATGTCAATAGGCGACGGTAACCGCATACCATCAGGCGGGCTGTAAGCCTGTTTGCCTCCAAATGACATAAAAAAAAACACACACAACAAACATAACAATGGGTAGGTAGGTAAGGTATCTAGACAATAAAAACTACATGACATGACAAAGCAACCGATGTGACGCAGCGGGCGCAGGTCCGCCTGCGACGCGGAGGTTGCGGGATCCATTCCCGCCTCGGGTCTAATGTTTGTACGATCTGCAAATATTTGTTCCGTGTTCTGCGTATTTTTTATGTATTATACTGTATTAAGTTTATATCTGGTACCCATAACACAGCTCTGCTTACCTTGGGGCTAGATGATGCTGCGTGGATTGTCCATAATTATTTATTTATTTTATTTATTCAGAGTGGAGAGGGGTGAATATGGAGAGGGGTGTGCTTGAGTACAATGACTCTGACTCCAGACAGACAGACAAACAGACAGACATGACGAATCTAAACAAAAAACTTGGTTTCCGTGTCAGGTTTTGGAACTCAAGGATTCATCATGACAGCCTTCTAATGTTCCCACTGCTGGGACACTGGCCTACTCTCAGGCGAGAGTGATTGGGTCTTTATCCACCACGCGGACCCAATGCGGATTGGCGGATGGCACATGTCTTTCGAGTTTTTAGTTCTTGGACATGCCGGTTTCCTCACGATGTTTTCCTTCACCGTATGAGAGCACTGGCATTGCGCACATAAATTTTTCGAACAGAAAAATCCATTGGTGCACGACCGGGTTTGAACCCACGACCTTAGGATCGGAAGGCGGGGTCACTACCACTAGACCACCGGTGCTCTCAAGGATTAAGGAACTTTAAAGGAGGTTAGGTATCATAAAGGTATGGTATTAACTAATTAATATATTCAGTAATCTGTCATATAATTTTATTACTGTTGAAAAAGATACTTAATTAATAAATTCGGGAAGGTTGTATCAATCCCCCCAGGCGTTTTAGTTTTTGCCATTTTTTTTATCTTTCAGATACCATAAAATGGATAGATAATACTTTATTGGACACATTAAAACAAATTTGATAAAAACCTACCTACCTACTTACACGTTTGATCATTTTTCCATACATGAAATGAAATGAAATGATTTGTTTACTTGAAGTGCAGTTTTTTTTTTTTATTTATTTATTTAGTGTACTTAAATAACATGATCAAAAATTTTGAACTCTGGAAAATACAATTAGTATAAACTGTGTCGCAGTTTCCAGCGCCCAACCTTAGAACTAGAGACGCCCAAGACGTTCATCATTCCAGGTAGTATAATACATTGTACATACACTAATACTCGTAGGTAGGTATTCTAATTACAGACAGAATAAATCAATTTACAGCTCTTATTAGCACTAAAAGGAAGCAAAAAAAATAATGACAGAAAATAAAAAAAGTTGTATAGATAGTCTTAAAATTATTGTCTTACATACTCACTGTAGAACACAGCATGCAAAAATTAATAATAAATTGGACGAATAATAAATTTATGGATGGAAGGCGCCGTCGTGGTCGGCCAAGAAGACGTTGGCGGGACGATCTCGACTCCTTCGAAAGAGGATGGTGGGACATTGCGAAGGAGAGAGATGATTGGAGAGATTTGGGGGAGCCCTTTGCCCAGCAGTGGGAAAAACAGGTTAACAAAAAAAAAAAATATTATATACAAACGGTCCGGGTGTTCTGGGTATTTTCTATGTTTAATTAAAATATATATCTGTGTATTGTATTGTATTAATATATCAGTCATCTAGTGCATAACACAAGCTCTTCTTAGCTTCGGGGGAAAATGATGCTGCGTGGATTGTCCAGCAATATTTATTTATTTATATGAATAATAGTAGGTTTCACAGTTTCTTGATATAATGACAAGTCGAGTTTTATTCAAAGGAGTAATAAATAATAAATAAATAAATAATGCTGGACAATCCACACAGCATCATCTAGCCCCAAGATAAGCTACTGTTAAACAGAGCTGTGTTATGGGTACTAGATGACTGATATATATTTAATACAATACAATACATAGATAGATATTTTTTATTATATATAGAAAATACCCAGAACATCCGGAACAAATATTTGTAGATCGTACAAACATTTGACCCGAGGCGGGAATCGAACCCAACCTCCGCGTCGCAGGCTACCTGCGCCCGCCACATCGCTCGTCAAGTAATACAGGAAAGTAATTAATTAATATGTTCTGAGCATTCGACTAACATGTCTATATACCTCCTACTAGCGCTAGATTTATGGTAAGTATTTTATTGATAATAAAATATGCACGACATTTGAATTATAAAATGAAAATGATTTTGATACATACCTGACTCATTAAAAACGTATTACTTATTACGTTCTAAACATACTTAAACTGAGAGCGATTAAGTAGAAGTTCGTATGAGTCAGTGGCCAAATCTGGTGAGGGAGTTTCTAGGCCTCCCGAAAGCATCTGTCATGGCCTAACAACTTTGAAAAAGCCGGGACCGACTGCTTACCTAAAGGTCACAATGATGAAAACGCGGAACAGTGATCAATTAATTTAGTCTAAAGTAAAGTATAGTTCGCACAGCGGATCTAGGCTTCCGTGAAGTTAGCTGTTTGTGATGCGCAAAGACAATTTAGTTTGAAAAAGCTCCATTGCGCATCGAAACGGCTAATTTCACTACGGCCGAGATCCGTTGTGAGACCTATACCTACCTATGTTATGGCAAACCGTATAACTCAGACGTTTATTTGCGAGGTTCATAGGGATTCGCGGGGGAGTGCGCGGGAAACTGACGTCTTGCCTTGTCGTTTGGTTTGTGCTCAATGTGCTCTAAACCCTTGGGGATATCACTCTCGCTCTAGAGTAGGCTAGTATACAGTTAGAAAGCTATCTTGATGATAGGGATCTTGAGTTTTAACTTATAACTGCATATAGCAAATATATAAATAACAGATTACAGAATGTATTGGACTTGAACGCGATCGGTATTGGACAAGTATTGGAATATGACATTTCGTACTTTTGACAGCAAACCTAGCGCCAAATTCAACCTTGTTTTCAAGAGTACAAAAATTTGACAGCAGTAAATAGAAATTGGGATTGGATCGGAATTGTCATTAGATTCAAGAGTAAGGCACCTGACCTTATTTAATTTAAAATTGAAATTCAAAATATTTTTATTTAATTGAATCTCTTTACGCCAGTATTCTACGCGCTAAATTCTCATGTAATTTTTTTTGTATAATTATTTTTGTGCTACCACTAAGCATAACTAATGTTCGTTTCTTTGTAGGGACTAGGCTAGGACTTGGCCCAGCATAGGTAGCCTACATGTAATTTGCAATGCCTGAAAAAGGCAAATAAGTTCTTAGTACCATATATAAGACTTTCTTTCTGTAACACTAATTGCAAAATCTTGAATCTTGAATCTTGACTAGAGAAACTTATTAACAGTAATGGATTTTACCACCTTTCTGTACTTAGCCTTAGTTTCACATACAATTTAATTTCATTTCATCTCATTTAGTTATTACGGTTTTCTCATATAAAAACGAAACGCACAAAATCACAATCAAAAACATTTATTATGCTGTTTTTGAACAAAATTTTACAAAAAAAAATTAAGATTAAAACTAATCACAAATAATAAGTGCTTTATTTTACAATCACAAGGATCACTTTGAAACGTTATCACAAAATAAGAAAATAGTAAAAGCGAAAACAAATTAAACAGGAGAGGACAAAAGATAACAGTAGTTAAAGATTTGTGCCGTATTTGTCCCGAGTTTCGGCCCAGGCTATTAAAAAGTTTTTATTCCTCCCGCACGATAATAAAAAAAGAACATTTTTTTTTTTTATGTATACGGCATACAGTGTGGGACGAAAGCAAATTTTTTCACATAGGCCGAACTTTCGCAGGATAAATACGGCATAAATCGAATTAAATGATCCACTTGCAGTGTTTTTTTAAATTATTTTTTTATACAACTGAAGTAGAATAGAATAGAATAGAAAAATATAGTAGCTACCAAGCGTACGGCCCACGAGATGGTAAGCGGTTAACGCAGCCTATACACGCTTGCAATACCAGAGGTATCACTCGCTGGTTGCCACCTTGAGAAGATCGAAAGCCTCATGTGCCAGTAATTTCACCAGAAACCATACCCTTCACACCGGAACACAGCAATGCGAGCATTACTGCTTGGCGGCAGAAGTAGGTATGGTGTTAGTCCTTCCCCGGACGAGCTCTATCACAGAGTACTCTGCTACTCTTACTTTAGTTTAGTGTGGTGGTAGTCTAGCCCGCCTTCCGAAATTAAATATGTTTTTTTTACAATGATCTCAATATACATTTTAGAAATATGCAAATTTGTTAGAAAGTACACTCAATTATTTTCAAAAAAGATTGATCAACCACGTCGCTTCGAATGTAGATACAAGCATAAATTAATAATACCTACTTCTAAACTAAAAATGCACAGCTCAAGTCCGTATACAATGGCTGTTAAAATATGTAACAAAGTTCCTGAATGTATTAAAAATATAGAAAAAGATAATATTTTTGAAAATAAATTAAAAGAAATGCTATTAAAAAAATCTATTATACACTTGATCAGTTTCTCAGTGACTCAAATAACGAATGATAGGTTTTATTGCTATCACAAATAATTATTTTATTATTATCACAAACTAGGTACCTAACCATGAATACTAAAATCGGTCCGCTCCTACTCAATTGTATAGTGCTACACCCTTACTGGGTACATAGCTATGTGTTGGCTGCTCTCATATTATTTAATATTACATAAGACCTGTCACATGTATTACCCTTATAATTATGATGCAATAAATGATACTGAATACTGAATACTGAACAAGGTCGGTGTTCGAGACCGGCCGGTTGCTGCACTGAGGAAGTCTTCTATTCGCAAAGATCATACGATCAACTCCAGTGCTCTCCGACGGTCAAGGTGAGGAAACGATTTATGCCAGTGCAGCCAGCTACTTCACGAGCGTTTCCGCATGATGACTGATGGATTTGAATGCAATTTGGCATAAGTTGAAATGTTTACAAATTAAATTATTTACAACCAAATCAATATAATTATCATAATATAATATTATGATAATAGCAATGTTTGTGTTGGTGTCCGTTGCGGCGCTCTTATGGTCTCTGTCGTGCGTCAATGCTAATTTTTTAAACGAGTTTTTATCTAAAACAGCCTGTAAATTCGAATCCCGCGGTAAACAAATGCAAAGACGACCTATGTGGCGCAACTGGCGCAGGTCCGCCTGCGACGCGGAGGTTGCGGGTTCGATTCCCGCCTCGGGTCAGATGTTTGTACGATCTACAAATATTTGTCCCGAGTGTTCTGGGTATTTTCTATATATAATAAAAAAAAAACTATCTATGTATTGTATTGTATTAAGTATATATCAGTCATCTAGTACCCATAAACACAGCTCTGTTTAACAGCAGCTTACCTTGGGCTAGATGATGCTGTGTGGATTGTCCAGCAAAAAAAAAAAAGCTAAATAACCAGCTTTTAGCAGGATAGATTGATAGATAGATAGATAATTTATTCATCACAAAAAAACTTTGTTAGGTTTATCTAGACATTAGGTTCTCGATATCAAACAAAAACAAAGACAATTCAAAGTGATCCTAACGATTGCATTGAATAGGAAGGTACATCTATATTACAATCTAAACTATTTAAAATTAAAAAGCGCAGCACCTTACATCACTTAGAAAGTAGGTATCAAAGCAATTACTATAACAACACTCAACAACAAATACCTACAGCTAAACCCCGTCAGGCAAGTGAGGTGAATAGAAAATAATAATAAAGTTATCTATATAGGATGCTCCTTTTATGTTAGGATTTGAAGTGTATAGTAATATAGAGAGAGTAAAGCCTTTTTACCATCCATTGAATAGATAATCATAATTATCATATTATACAGAGTCACTAAGCGAGTTGGTTATTTTTGTTTTTATAGTGTTAACCATCACACTAAGGGAATACTAAAGATTATAATATCCCAAAAATCCCGCTTGAGGCAAAATAATTTTTGGGATATTATAATCTTTACTAAGCGAGTTGGTTACTCTTTTGGCGAATTTATACTTTTTAGTAATCAAAGAAAGTTTGGTCATGACCTGTGGCCAATCTTTTTAAAAATAATTAGATTGACATCACAAAGCTAAACAATTGAAGAACAAGACGCATATTTTTTCTAAAAGAAATTAAGTAATCGATTGGAAAATAGAAAATAGATATTGATAAAAATTGAATTTCAGGAGTTTGTTTCTCAGAGCACCTTACATTGAAAAGAATACACCACAGAAGTTTGTCAGTCAGTAACGCAATTATCTTAAACTGTTAGTCATTCCCAGCATGGCGCGGGTGCAATGAAACCGCACCCGTGCGAAGCCGGGGCGGGTCGCTAGTAATAAATATAGCCTATGTTACTCAAGGGTAATGTAGCATTCTAATGGTGAAAGAATTTTTGAAAATGGACCAGTAATAATATTAGTATAGATATAGATTTATAATAAGCTGTGCCCTGTTATGCAATTCATGCAAACGATTTTTTGAATAACAACAAAATGTCATAACGATAGCCGCGCATGTTTCCGCAAAAAATCTAATAATCGAATAATTTAATTTATGTACCTTACTTATCATTATTTAATTAATTTATGTAACTTTTAAGCATTAAAATTATTTATTTATTTTAACTTGATGTATTTAATTGATAACTCCTCTAGCAAGTTTAAAAGTTAGTAGGTGCATATTATGTGTTAGTTCTGGTATAGTTCTCACAACGGATCTCGGCCGTCGTGAAATTAGCCGTTTCGATGCGCAATGGAGCTTTTTCAAACTAAATTGTCTTTACGCATCACAAACGGCTAACTTCACGAAAGCCTAGATCCGCTGTGCGAACTATACCTACTTATCTACTTTTATGTATATCATGTTACATCCAAATCTTGTCAGTCGTTACAGAGTTTAGTGAAAACAAACAAACACAAAAACACAAACTTTGTCATTTTTATAACGTGTAATATGAAGTGTGTTAAAGATGTTGGAGCTTTTTTACTTAAATTTTAGCTACGGAACACACATCTCCGAGACTCGACTCCCGTTTGACTAAAAAACCTATCGACGCGAACCTTAAAAGGTGACATGAACACCAAAGAAACCAGTTATTCATGAGGTTAAAAACCTACATCTCAAATTTTCCATCGCCGTTCGTATTCCATTCACGCACTTGGTCGATGCACAACTTAAATTCATTTTTTTCATTCTTTTCATCTTTAGGGTACCATACCTCGAGATGAAAAACGGTACCTTTATAGGCTTTTATAGGATCATTTTGTTGCATGTCAAGTGCTTTCAGATACCCTTGGATCTGAGGAATCGATTTTTTTTGATTGACTTCAATGTTTACCTATTGTTACACGTGTGATCGACAATTTGTATTTTCACCCCATGTGCCTACCAGTGTGATGACAATAAAAGTATTGAGTATGTTTGGACCATCTTAATTATGCACTAATAATATCCCCTCTTGATCAGAATATCTATGTAGCTAAATGTCCAACAGCTCAAAACGTCTAATGAGCAGTAAACCTAAATACCTAAAGATATTCATTTATTTTAACCACAGGGACATATAGAAAAAAATGTTTTGCGACACAATCATTTAGGAGGAAGTCTGAAATTAAGAAATTTCTATTTGATTCATAGATTCAGGCGTTACTTTGCGGAAATCCATCACAAGATCAAAAACAGACGAAAAATCTCTAGTACTATTACGCTTTTAACCAATGAGGTCACACAGATAATACAGTTAACCTTAAAAGAAAAATATCAACACGTGTTTCATCCCTCCACGGGACATCATCAGGACCATCGACTTGTTCTCTTGATTGTTGTTCTTGTTGGCTTGTAAAATAAAGAAAAGCAAGCTACCTTTTTGCCCATTATATGGGAGATAATATAGTCAGGACATGTTGGTGGTTGTGACTCGGTCGACTGACCGTCTTGTCCGTCACTGATGACATAAAAAAAACGAAGGTGATTCGTGATTTTGACAATTTGAAGTTTTTTTTCTTGTGACCAGGATATCTAGGTCGGTCTTATATCCTAGAGCTCTCACAGCGGATCTAGGCTTCCGTGAAGTTAGCCGTTTGTGATGCGCAAAGACAATTTAGTTTGAAAAAGCTCCATTGCGCATCGAAACGGCTAATTTCACTACGGCCGAGATCCGTTGTGAGAACTATACGGAACTCTCCTCTCGCTCGCACTTGTCTGTTTCATTAAAATCATCACAAAAATATTTAATTTATCAATTTATATTTTATTATTAACATAATAGGCAAATAATTAATGAAACAGTTGAGCCAATGGAGATAGGTCACAGATAGTATACCAGTAGTAGACGGCAGCGCTCCCAGCCCCACGTGCTGGTAATGCCAATTGCCAACACGCTGGTGGCATTACCACGTTAGATGGTAGCCACTTCAGTTGTATAAATAAAAAAAAAAAAGATGGCAATGCGTCGGTGGTAGGACTCTTCAGCAAGAGTCCGTCACCGCAGTGTCAGATATTCTACCTCCAAGCAGTAGTGTGCAAGCTGCACTGTGTTTAGATTTGAAGGGCACTGTAGCAAGTGAAATTACTGGGCGAAAGAGACTTAATAACAATGACTCGGGGTGATAAGCGCAGTGCAGTGCCACGCAAACACTTGAAAACTTTAAGCTTTGGGTGGCACTGCATCTGTAATAGTCAGGTGTGGACGCCTTGACTGTCTTGTCACTTGCTGCCAGAATCAGCTTTATTCAATTGAATCAATCAATTCATCATCATCATGACAGCCTTCTAATGTTCCCACTGCTGGGACACTGGACTACTCTCAAGCAAGAGTGATTAGGTCTTAATCCACCACGCGGACCCAATGCGGATTGGTGGCACAAGTTTTTAGAATTTTTATACTTGAACATGCCGGTTTCCTCACGATGTTTTCCTTCACCGTATGAGAGCACTGGCATACATTTTTCGTAGCGAAAAATCTATTGGTGCACCACCGGGTTTGAACCCACGACCTTAGGATCGGAAGGCGGTACTACCACTAGACCACCAGTGCTCAATCAATTATTAAGAAAATTCACTTTACTGTAGGTTCGCTCGTTCGTATGAGTCAGTGGCCAACTCTGGTGCCAGAGTTTTTTTTTTACTGTAGGTGCTTCATCAACATCAGCCAATAGACGTCCACTGGCTGAACAAGCAAAGAGGTTGACGACCCTGAGTTCTTACCATTCCACCATCCACTGAAAGTATTTCACTTTCACCACCACCAAGCCAGTGTGTGAGCCAGTAGGGAAGAAAGGAAAATCTAAAAACTGCATTTGTCTATATTTCTTACTAGCAGTCCGTCCCAGCTTCGCGCGTGTGCAATGAAACTTCACCCGTGCGAAGCCGGGGCGGGTCGCTAGTAATAAATATAGCCTATGTTACTCAGGGATAATGTAGCATTCTAATGGTGAAAGAATTTTTAAAATCGGACCAGTAGTTTTTGAGTTTATTCATAACAAACAAAAATACAAATCTTCTCTCTTTATAATATTAGTACGTATAGATTGGAGAACTAAACTAATTAAATAGTAACTATTTTTTTAATAGTTCTCATCGATACTTGACTTTTTGTTCGCGCCTGTGTGTAAGTTGATTCTCGAATTCGGACCTGAAAACTGGTAAAAAAATAAATCAACAAAAATTAATAATAATTAGATGTCATCAAGCACTGCCTACTTGATTGTAAGTGATTACCGTAGCCTATGAACGCTTGCAATACCAAAGGTAAGTATCACTCGCGCGTTGCCCCCAAAGACATAGAGATCTAAAATCTCGTTTGCTAATAATTTCTACGGCAAACAATCCCAACCAGGACACAGTTAGACAAGCATTACTGCTTAGCGGCTGAAAAAGATATATGGTAGTACTTCTCCAAACGAGCTCTATCATAAAGAACTCTAAGAAAAGTAAATAAAAATCTGTTCTTGTTTTATAACGTCTCTAAACCGCATTTTAACCTTACTTTAATTTATTTATAACGAGACCCAGAAATATATAAATGTACGTACATATAAATTAGTACATATTCATTAAAATAGGCCTATGTTTTTACGGCATCCAGTTATAGGTAATAATTAAAATTATCAGGTTTGGTAACGTAAAAATAGATTAGAATTGCTAATGATTTTACAGAGAAAAAATTGTCATAAGTCCATATTCAAGAACGAAACTCAAGCTCAAAATACTCAAGCATAATTTTTAACAGTTCATATAAACTTATATCAAATTGATTCACACATGAATATGATGTAACATAGTATAGCTGCAGGTGAGTACATGGACCCTGTAAGGGCGCTGCAAGTTAATATTTCTAGTTCAAATAGTTATGTAGATAAGTAATAATACAATCACTAAAAATACCTAATAATAATATTCTATAATTTACAAAGCAACATAAACAATAATAGACTTTCAATAATTTATATTAAAACATGTACCAAATAGATTAGAGAATTATTAATGTCTAGATAAGAATATAGAGCGTAATTTATGTAATAATTATGTCAAGTCCCATATATACCTAATTTTTATCTAATAACATGTCAATGTAGATATTTAGTTGCTGTCAATATTGTCTACATAATTTACTTAGGTTACCTTTTTTTTTTTTTTTTTTTTTTTACCTAACCTAAATAATTATGTCAAATTATTTTTATCATTAATAAATTCATCAGGGAGTTTCTTCGGTCATTTTGCCGGTACGACATGTTCCTCCCATTTTAATTGTTTTTCTCGAGTTATTTTGAGTTCTATTGTGTAAATTTGGTGGCAGTTTAACCAATACGACTCGTAGTCTTAGCACTAGTGTAAGTGATTGAAATGGAAGGGTGATGTTGGTTTGTAATTTGGTCGAAGATTCTCCTAGAAAATTTTGAAAGGACGCCATCATTTCTCATTCATTCATGTTCGTCAAATTCAAAATTCGAACTTGTTCGTCTTTGATGTCTTTGTTCGTCGACACTACTTGACACTGGCAATATTGTCTAAACAGACAGACTGCCATTTAAAAAAGTAAAAAAAAAAAAAAAAACATCAACAAAATAATACGCTTTTTTTAATAATAATGTTTATGTTCTATGGTTCTTGAATATGGACCTTAGACTGGCTAAACACGTCCGATTTTCCGATTAACCTGCAAATTTACTAGTTGTAGTTTGCGGTTTTGAACATCAAAATGATAATTCTGAGTAATAAGTAAAATAACCCGAAAACCAGGTTGATATCCGCGTACCGGCTGTATGCAACAACCAAGTTTAGAGTTTACTGGTTCTTTCAAGGTCACTAATGGCTTTCAAGCCTTCATAGCCTTCATTTTAGCGATTCATCATTTGAGAATTTCATTAATATTCTGTGCTGAAGATGATCCAAAAGGAAACCTAGGTAGAAAGTCAAAGTCAAAGTAAAAAATGATTATTTCAATAAAATCACAAGGATCATTTTGAAACGTCTTAAAGCTAGGTGAATTTACGGCAGTTCCACGCGCCCCAGCCTAGAAGAATCTGGCAACAAACTCGGCTGGGTTCCTAGCTTTTTTTTGATGAGTTCCTTTAGATCACCCCCAACCCAACACAAGACACTTCCATAGCAGCAATGTCTGCTATGCTCTTCAGGATGCTGTTGTGGCTCCCCCGTGTTGTGCTGATCTGTTATACTGATGATACAGTTTAGCGAGTGTTTTAAGTCAGCAAGTGACAACACGATCAAGACGCCTGCCCATAACAGATGCAGTAAAGTTCTGCGTGGCACTGCACTGCGCTCATCACCCCGAGACGGTGTTGTTAAGTCTCTTTCGCCCAGTAATTTCACTTGCTACAGTGCCCTTCAAAGCTAAACACAGCTCAGCTTGCACACTGCTGCTTGGAGGTAGAATATCTGACACTGCGGTGGTACCCACCAAGACGGACTCTTGCTGAAGAGTTCTACCACTAGTTAGAAGTAAGTAAGTTCGTATGAGTCTGTGGCCAACTCTGGTTTCTAGGCCACAAAAAGGCCTCTGTCATGGCCTAACAACTTTGAAAAAGCCGGGACCGACTGCTCAACGTGCCCTCCGAAGCACGGGAGCGCTCCGAAATTGCAACTGGCGGTCACCTATCCAAATTATGAGTACGCGGAACAGTGCTTAACTTTGTTGATCTGTTAAGAACAACTTAGCCAGCTACGTCACGAGCGCTCCACCACCAGATAGAGGTTCACATGGGTGTGTCGGTGTGCGTCGGGACGCGCCAGTTTCATTTAAGATTAATGTCAATGGGGACAGTGGCACGGTTAAGTAATGTGTCACTGTCCCCATTGAAGATAAAGCGTAAATGGGAGAACGGGATGTTATTTGTTGTCATCCCACTGTCCCCATTAATGGGGACAAAATCATGGGGACATCGGGAATACACGCAGCAGAACGCAATCGGAACATTCATTTAAAAATTCGCAAAGTGTGGGTGTAGAAGTGATCCTTGACAGTTGATGCAAAATGCCATACTAAGTACACTAGATCTTGTTACGTCACTAGACAATAAAACGAGATTAGAGTTCGCTGGGGAAAAGTAAAACCCATGGAAAGGTCATAGATTAAACACTTTAAATGAAAAGGATTATCTCACCCATCTCAGAAAAAAATATTTAACGTAAAAATGTTTAATTATTTCGACAAACAAAAAGCTTGCCACAAATGCTCCAACTCTGCTTGGCATCACTGATAATAGCAAAGCAATGCCAAACTAGAAATAATAGGTAAATTAAATTTTAATTTCTTTCTTACTGTGACGTAACTAAATGTTCTTTACCCGGTAGTTAGTAGTTGTAGTTGAAAGTAGTTGAAATATTAATGATTACTGAATATAACTTTAATGACCACCTTATTCATGAAAGAAACTGACATTTTAGCGGCTTTCTAAGTAGATAGGTTGTCTTTCCTTGTCATTCTTATATCAATGAACAGAGAGAGAACAGTTTGTCTTCCTACAAGTTACATTTTCAATCGATTAGGATAAAGCTTGTTGATTTAATAAAGTAGTAAATGGTTATGAAGATTTTTAAACTTTTTTGATTCCTAAATCTCTTGCCGCAGCTAAATTGGATTGTAAGAGGATTTGCGAACAAAAAATACGGAAATTCATTTCTCAGGAGATTATTCCGAACCAGTTATACTTACAAGTTACTTAAGTTAAAGTTAAGTTAAGTACTTTATAGATATTTTTGTGTTGGGAATATTAATTGGGTTTCACTCAAAAATCCATCTCGGGATGAGTCACGTCACTCGGTCCATCTAAGATAGGCAAACCATCAAGAAGCAATTAATTAAAATTTATACATAAAAATGAAAATAACAACTTGATAAGTGGTCTCAAAAAATAATTTATTTATTTAATTCAGGAAAACACTAAATGGTACGTGAATCATTGTATGATTTGTGTATTATTATATAGGATAGGATAGAATAAGCTAGAAGAATGTTCTTTTTCACGCTAGCTGCCGCCCGCGGCTGCAGTCGCGTCTATAATCACCCCTGCGACAGCTCAGCGTCACCTCAACACCTCGCCTCACCTCGTACGGCTACTTCATGTTATGTAGCGATAAGCCGAGTCAGGATCTGTTCTACGCACTCATTTTGGCACGCGGTGGGACTGGTTTCCACCTGTTAAGTAGATGTGAGTGTACTTTGCTGTCTGAGTAGGTGGGTGGTACCTACCCACCTACCTGCTTAAACATTAAGATAAATCTTTCTTTCCCTAATTATAGAGGAACATTTACATTTAAGTTTTTGAGTTTGAGTGACGTGCTTTATCATGATAGCCTTCTAATTCCCACAGCTGGGACACTGGCCTACTCTCGAGCGAGAGTGATTGGGTCTTAATTCACCACGGACCCAATGCGGATTGGTGGATGGCACATGTCTTTAGAATTTATAATTCTTGGACCGGTTTCCTCACGATGTTTTCCTTCATCGTATGAGAGCACTGGCATTGCGCACATACATTTTTCGTAGCGAAAATCCATTGGCACGACCGAATCGAACCTTAGGATCGGAAGGCGGGGTCACTACCACTAGACCACCATGCTCATGACGTGCGTGCTTACGTCATGTTGATAGCTGATTGCTTGGACGAGGCGGCGCGGGCGGCGAGATGAAGTGGCTTCTACTGCATCAACCTTTACACAAAAGTTTCGAATCTACAAAAACATTAAATAAACAACAGCATTCCAGTATCAGTAAGCCGGTTGTCTTTAAAAGGTTTTTTAAACCACTTTACTTTTTGAAAAAAGACTTCAGTAACCGGTTGTCACAGTTCCGGATTTTAGATTACTAAGGTTGGATTCGAACAAACTCGAGTAAATCGCTCGAGCTATTCTCCGAGTAAATCGTAGCACAGAATAGTAAATAGGAATTACCCTTCAAAGGGGATTTTGGGAAAGTTTTCCGAGCGTCAAGCTCCGCAGAGGATTTTAACATCTCCGAGTAAATCGTAGCACAATAAGAATTACCCTTCAAAGGGGATTTTGGGAAAGTTTTCCGAGCGTCAAGCTCCGCAGAGGATTTTAACATCTCCGAGTAAATCGTAGCACAATAAGAATTACCCTTCAAAGGGGATTTTGGGAACGTTTTTCGAGCGTCAAGCTCCGCAAGGGATTTTTACACTAAAATTCTCAAAATCCCCTTCAAAGAGGATTTTGACACTAACCCGTTATTCGCGAGTAAACTGACAGCTTACTTGTATTTGACATTGCTTATTCCGCGGAATAGTTATTCTAAAAGTTGGTAAAAAAAAAAATATAAATAAATAATGCTGGACAATCCACACAGCATCATCTAGCCCCAAGGTAAGTTGCTGTTAAACAGAGCTGTATTATGGGTACTAGATGACTGATATAACAATACATAGATAGATATTTTTTATTAATAGAAAATACCCAGGCCAACCGGGAAAATATTTGTAGAACGTTTGACCCGAGGCGGTAATCGAACCCGCAACCTCCACGTCGCAGGCTTAATATTAATATTGGTGTAAGTAAGTAAGTTCGTATGAGTCAGTGGCCAACTCTGGTGTGATTATTAGGTAGGTATGAAGATGAAGAGTAGTAGAGTTCTTTGTGATGGAGCTCGTCCGGGGAAGGACTACCATACCTATTTCTGCCGCCAAGCAGTAATGCTCGCATTGCTGTGTTCCGGTTCGAAGAGTATGGTTTCCGGTGAAATTACAGGCACATGAGACTTACCATCTAACGTCTCAGGGTGGTAACACACAAGTGATATCTACGATGCGTACATAGGCTATGGTAACCGCTGACCATCAAGTGGGCCGTACGCTTGGTTGCCACTTTAGTGGTATATAAAAAGGTATATTTCTTCTGCTAACCGCAAATTTATTAGATACTTACCTACCAGGCCATATCAAAAATAGTTCCTTACGAAAACACTATGCTAATTTTAGTACTACTAACTGTTCTGTGCGAAAATGGCCGCGGTAATTTTTTTTTATGACATAAAAAAATAATCAGTAATTTTTATTCATATATGCATTGTTTATAACTAATAACTTGAAATACCTGCTGTAGATATCTACTTCTCGTGACCAGGTGATAAAAGGGACGAGGCGTGAAATAAAGTAAAGTAAATTAAAAAGTAAAGAACCAATTCCATAGTGCCCTAGGTCTTAGTAACACCATAGAGAAATTGGAAAAAAATATAAAACTAACATTATAATACAATTTTATTTTTATGTAGACAAACAAAGTTCTTTATGAAAAATGTTTGTTGTGTTGAGTTTCCTAAAACGGGAACACTGGAGGTCCGCCATGACAGCTATTAGCCAATGATCGTGACGCATCTTGACTTTGACAGTACCTAATAACCCAGTTGTTCGTTAAACCCGCCATGTTGTTTTGCATTGTGTTGCACTCCTTCACAAAGATAAACTTACATAAGATCGTGAAAGAAGCTAAAGTAAATTAAATAAACAGCATAAAATGGTTTCTTTATTGAATATCTGAAAATCTAGACCCCTACAAAGGACCTAGGCCCGGCTCCATACATCGAGAAACAACTCCTTTATTCAATCATATTTTAAAACAAGCATAATTTTGAAATGTCTTAAAGCTAGGTGAATTTACGGCAGTTCCACTCGCCCCAGCCTAGAAGAATCTGGCAACAAACTCGTATACTGTCAAGGTTCCGTAATAGTATACCCACCCTTAAAAAAGGGTATGCTCTAGCTCGAATGATGTTACCTCGATGTATTTAAAGTAAGTAAGTTCGTATGAGTCAGTGGCCAACTCTGGTGACAGAGTTTTTAGACCGCCCGAAAGCCCGAAGGTTCTTGAGCTTCCTTCCGCTGTCTTTCCGCTGAGCTACGATATGGGACGCTAAAATAGAGTTATCCAGGGCAGGCAACGCATCACAAAATCAAAAACAAAATCAAAAATTATTTATTTCAATAGAATCACAAGGATCACTTTGAAACGTCTTACAAGTTAGGAAAATTTACACCAGTTCCAACGCGCCCTTGCCGTAAAAGAACTGGCAACAACACCGGCTGGGTTCCTATCGCTTTTTTGGCATGAACCTTGCTATTGTTATGGATGCCGAGTGGAGTTGGAGCACATTCGTCCCAAGCTTTTTTATCATCTATGCAATTGGTTAACATCAACTGTTCTTCTGATGTTGTTGATGTGAATTGGCGATGGTAACCGCTTACCATCAGGCGGGCCGTAATCCTGTTTGCCTCTGAATTACATGAAAAAAAGGCCTTGGTCATGCCCTAACAACTTTGAAAAACCCGGGACAGACTGCTTAAAGTGCCCTCCGAAGCACGGAAGCACTCAGTTGAAATTGCCAACGGCTGTCACCCATCCAAATGGTGTGTACGCGGAACAGTGCCTCACTTCGTTGATCTGTTAGGAACAACTTAGCCAGCTACGTCACGAGCGCTCCGATGTCTCTACCTCGAAGGTGCGTTTCGTCGATGGGTCGTTACCTGTAGCTATCAGTACCTCGAAAGATTTCTACCTCGACGGGTCTTTGCCTCGATAAAGGGTCTGATCTAAAAAAAGCTAGGAACCCAGCCGGGTCTGTTGCCAGATTCTTCCTGGCTGGGGCGCGTGGAACTGCCGTAATTGACGTTTAAAAGTGATCCTTGTGATTTGATTTAACAATCATATTTTGAATTTGATTTTTCTTTATGCTTTCCATCAGAGAGCACTGGTGTTCTAGTGGGTGGTGACCCTGCCTTCTGATCCTAAGGTGGGTTCGAACCTGGTCCAAGTCAATAATTATTTTATTCGGTAAAATGATTTACGCAATGCCATTTGCTCTCATACGGTGAAAGAAAACATCGTAAGAAAACTAGCTTTTCTAATAAAATATTCGAAAGACATGTGCCAATCTGCATCATTAAGTCCGCTCTCACTCAAAAGTAGGCTAGTGTTCCAGCAGTAGGAGCTTTAGAATGCTATCGTGGATGCTCTCCATCATCAGATATTGAGGTGCCTGAGGAGCCGGCACGCGGCGCGCTCCGGTTGGCTTCTGACTGAAATGCCGTACAATGCTGTTCAGGCTTCTAAATTTATAAACCCGTTTGCTCTGCGGAATACTAACTAGAGATCTGCATGCTTTTTAGGGTTCTGTTGTATAACAACTAGGAACCCTTTCCTCTATCTGTTTCTCTTTGTCAATAAAGTTTTATTTTTTATTCATTATTACTCTATTATGTCTGTCTGTCTATCTGTATTTTATTTTATCGGTCTGTATTTTTGTTATTGTTATTGTTTGTGTAATTGTATTTTTTTTTTTCTATTTTTTTTATATTATTTGGTTTTAGTTTTTAATAATTTAATTGTGTTATTAATTGTAAACAAAAAGGTCAATCAAATAATTACTGATAATATAATTACTTTAAAGTTGATTTTGACACTAACGCCATTATAGGTACCTGATGTTTTTAAAGTGCAAACTGGTAGAGCTAATTTAAAAAGCTTTAGCTAGATCTAAAGTTACCTACAGAACCCATAACACCACACCGCTACAGCCGGTTGTCTCTGATCTCAGTAAAATATGTTATAAATATATGTAACGACAAGTTGCGGCTTAGTAGCGAGAGCGGGCTATCGGTTTTACTCGCCTTGGCTGGTTCCTATCGATCCTCGGCTGATAATTACTTACTTACTTACTGACTTACTTACGAACTGTGAGTGGAGTGGAGACATGATTGTGTCGGTTGTGTTAGCCGTGGCGGTGGGATGCGCACAGGGGATAAACGGTAATTAATAATTAAGTATTTTATAACAGCTTTCAGGAATTATTTACAGAGTCTTCAGATGGACACTGACTTATACAAACTTACTTACTTACGATATTATTAAACCTGTTAAACATTAGACATCATTATTATTAGCTAACTCCACAGCTGACCTATGGACGGTCCACTGCTGGACATGGGTCTCAGCGCCATGACCTATCTTGAGCTTTGACTAATAAGTGCTTCGTAAAATGTTGAAAAAAAAATGAATAAAGTTTTCAGACAAATAATTCTATTAGAAAAAAATAAATGGCTTAGTAAGGTACGCAAGAGATTTAATATGGTTTAAGCGTTTGTTTATCTATCTAACTAATGAATATTCAAGATTATAAAAATATTCAGTAGCACACTAAAAATAAATAAATCGATATACATAATAATTATATCATTTAATTATCATATTATTTAATTTATCATAAAACTTTTACTAAGGTAACCGAAATATAACAGTCCGAAAAAAAAAAATTATTAATACAAATGCTTGGTTGAGAAGCGAAATGTCACATGTGCTAATCTTGATTAAATAATTATACCTAAACAATAGTAAAATAGCTTTTATTGTGATCGAATTAAATAACTTTAATTTTTATATTGAATTTAATCAAATTATTTTTAACCTTTCCTATTCTTTCTACATAAAATGAAAATCATTAGTTAATAGGTATACTAAGGAAAGCACCCTTAATAATGTTTTTAAATAAATTGACACGGAGATAATACATTTAGGTTCTTCTAATAACCTACTTATCTTATAAAATTAAATATAATACAAGAAATAAATTAAATATAACCAATAATCGCTCGGGAATAAAAGTTCTCGAGTGGCGACCACGAACTGGAAAACGAAGTGTAGGACGGCCCCCCACTCGATGGACCGATGACATTAAAGCGGTCGCAGGAAGTCGGTGGATGGTGAAGGCTCAAAATAAGTCGTCATGGCACTCTTTGGGGGAGGCCTATGCCCAGCAGTGGACGTCTATCGGCTGATACGATGTTGATGATGATGACACGAATTATTCATATTCATATATTTATTCAAACTTTTGGATCACTTATCAGAACTCTTAGTTACGTCATGTGACATAATTACAATATATAAGTATAAAATTTCAGTAAATTAAAAAATACATTATAAGTTAGCAGCTGTATAGGGGCTTTGTCAAATAGTTATAAAATAATAATAGCAATGTACAAATAAAATATAACATATGTAGGTACTGCGGCTGTCAAAAGGCCTTGTTAGATATGTCAAAACCAAACAAAGATTATGTTGGCTGATTGTCTTTGGCTATCTTGTCAAAACGACATGGGTCTTCCCATTTTAATTATTTTTCTCGTGTTATTTTAAGTTTTATTGCGTAAATTTGGTGGCAGTTTATCCAATTTAACTTGTTTACTTAGCACAAGTGTAAGTAATTGAAATGGAGGGGTAATGTTGGTTGGTAATTTAGTTAAAGGCTTTCCAGGAGAATTTTGAAAGAAAAGTCATCGTTTCTTTCCAAATTTCGTTTGTTTACGTTGCTAAGCGACAATCAAACTAATACACTTGACACTGGCAAAATTGTGGCAAACTAGCCACAGAGGTCATAAAACAAAAGAAGAAGAAGATTATGTTGGCTGGCAGCTGTACAGGGGCTTTGTCAAAACTTATAATAATTACCTACCTTATCCTACAATATCATTCCAAGTAGCAAGTACAAAACCAAAACCACCTGTCTAATCATATAATAAAATTTAATAACACGTAAATATAATTTATGTAAGTAATATATGTTCCCATAAAATAAATATGAATAAAATTAGCTGTTAACTTTTATGTTCTGCCTAACGAGTTAACAATACTTGTATCGGCAATTAAAATTCTTCTTTTCTTTACCAATACGTTTAATAATAAGTATTGTTTATAGGTTACAGCAATTACAATTTATATTAGATATTTTAGGTTATGTAGGAGCGTGAATATGAATTATTGAAGTGAAGTCTTGACTTGACTTGACTTCTTTGTATGTGGCTTCTGTGGCTTAGTTGTCAAAGTTGCCGCTGTGCCGGTGACAGACCGCTGTGACGTCAGCTTGATACTCGACGTTGGTTGGCTGTAGCTTGTTTGCTCACTTCACGATTGTGGTTAAGGCCGCGTTTGCTTGAACGGGCATAAGGCGCGGTAACAATACTATTAAATAAACACGTTAGTCAACAATAACCGATAGAAATTGAAAAGCCGCAAAACATGCAAAGAACCAAGGTCGTGAAGTTGAACTTGACCAAAGCCACGGAATATACTACAGCTTAATGGTGTTGCCATTAAACCTGGTAATGTTGCCATTCAACCTGGTAATGTTGCCATTCAACCTGGTAATGTTGCCATTCAACCTGGTAATGTTGCCAGCATGTTGGAATGATAGAAGATATTTATATGCCATGACGGCCTTGGGGCGGCCTAATCAACTCCGCCACCAGAGTTGGCCACTGACTCATATGAACTTATAGGTATATTGACCTTCGATAATTTTCCTATAACAATATGTTATGTAAATAATAAAACCTTATGTGACAGAAACCAGATGTAATATGGTAAGGTATGTATAACAACTTACCGTACAATGCTTTGTGCTCGAGTGTATCTAGTTATATAACGGTATTCGTAGGTAGCATTTTTTTTTTTTTTTTTTAAATCAAATATCTTTATTTGGAATATATAACAGTGATACATTAACAATGAAAAACGATGGTAAACGCAGAAGTAAAATACTGTGTCGCGAGAACCAACGCCCTCCTCACATTGATAAAACCAAGTTCCAAAATTACTAAATAGTAGTGCTAAGTAGTTACATTACAGCATTAGTGATAGCATTAGTGTTTAATATGAAAATTTGACCCGCGACCCGTGCACCCACTGGCTTCACCCACCGGTGGGTGTGGGGGTAATTCCTGTTTACCAGTGTACCCACTGCGATATGGTTGGAATTAATTAACGATGAAAAAAATAAAATAATGATACGATAAGTCAATTTGTTTATTAAAACTAACATACAAATTTCTGATTTCTGGCGCTTCGGCAGCCGCTGCCGCGGCACGCTCGCTACGCTCGCTCGCCTCTCGACTTCGATTCTTAATACTGGGACACCTTATCCCCATTAATGGGGATAAAATCATGGGGACATCGGGAATACAAGCTACCTCTCCAGCGAGAGTAGGTAATTGAGTCATAATCCACAACGCGGACCAAATGGACGGATTGGTGGATAAATCTATGTATGTGTGTGTGTATGTATGTATGTCATGTATGTAGGTACTCTTAGATCTTGCATAGAAGAAGTCAGCGCGGACAGTAGCGAGCTTTCCACTAGTTTGTAACAAAACAATTTCTAATGAAACTTGATAACCAATAATTTTATTATTCCAATTCCTATGTCATAATATTTTATTTTGTAGTTATAATAACCTGAGACCAGATTAGTACTGATCTGTGCGAATAATAATGTAAATATAATATTATTAGCTACTTACGAGTATGTATAATAATAATTACATTGAATTGTGAGAAAATTTAGTTAAATTCGAGTTAACAAAACAGGTTTGATAAGGATAACGTTGAAAAAATACAAACATGATATTACTTTCAGAATTTATTCTTTATTGCGAGCATTCGAATCTATTAATAAACCTCAGACTTCTTGGCCCATTATTGTCTTCTAATACGTATTTATATATATATTAGCGGTTACGGTGCACAACGCCATGATGTCATAATGTGCTAGGAGCCAGATGGGAAGAGTGTCAAAATGTACTTATGTCAATAACTATTATAATGATATAATGCAGGAATGCAGTGACGACAGAAATCATAAATGTAATTTTGTATGAGTGTCAAAATGTACAAACTAACCTAACATAACCTAAACTGCTGATTTCGATCTAATGAATAAGTGACATCGCTTAGATCGAAATGAGTAGGATAGGTTATGTTAGGTTAGTGAAAAACTACGCGCGAGGCGAGCGAGCGTAGCGAGCGTGCCGCGGCAGCGGCCGCCGAAGCGCCAGAAGTTCTGTAGATCCAGAGATTACCCCTTACAACGTCACAAACTCACAAACGCTACTTCTTTATAATATTAGTATAGATATGTACATAATATAGGTTGGTAAAGTTAGAACATTTTTACAGTCGTGCTTTATGTCTCCATGGCATTTAATGTATTGGCCATTTTATCTTCAATGTTTTTGATCATGTGTACATTGTGACAATTGGCCATATTGTCGTGAGGATTTTGTACATTTTGACACTCTTCCCATCTGGCTCCTAGCACATTATGACATCATGGCGTTTATTACCCGGAGTCATATTAGCGCCCCAGGTTTCCCTTAAAAAAATACCGATGAAAAAGCCGATGTCGAGTAAATTTCCCTAAGGTGTCTACCAGAGGCACATGACTGAATGCAAACATTTATGTTGAACTTAGTGAAACATGAAGTGACTTAGTGAAAGAGTAGTAGAGTTCTCTGTGATAGAGCTCGTCCGGGGAAGGACTACCACCATACCTATTTCTGCCGCCAAGCAGTAATGCTCGCATTGCTGTGTTCCGGTGCGAAGGGTATGGTTTCCGGTGAAATTACTGGCACATGAGGCTTTCGATCTTAGTCTCAAGGTGACAACCCGCGAGTGATACCTCTGGTGTTGCAAGCGTCCATAGGCTGCGGTAACCGCTTACCATCTTGTGGGCCGTACGCTTGGTTGCCACTTCAGTTGTATAAAAAAAAAAAAAAAAAACTTAAAGATTAACAGTAGAGACAGTACCCTGAGTGCGAATCCTAAAAAAACTCGTTTGACAATCGTTAACGTAAACGTATCGTCCAGCTGTCAATTTGTACGGAATTTAGTAGTTCATTTCACGCACTGAAGAGGCGCTGTGAAAGATCCCATACTGTTGATAGCTAGACGATACGCTAATGCTTACGATTGTCATAGGATTATTCCGGTTAGCCGACAGTTAAGGTTAATAACCCTAGTTATTGCTATGAGTTTGTTTAGAATAACGGATACATAACCGCACCTTTAGGAAGCAAACAATACCAGTTTACGATGTGATAGTGCCGACATTGACAAATAAATTGTTAGATAATTGATAGATTCAGGCGTTACTTTGCTGAAATCTATTAGCAAAGTAACGCCTGAATCTAACTATATAAACCTCTAGTACTACTACTACTAGTACTAGGTTAACTTTAGGTTAAGCGGAGTAGTACTAGAGATTTTTCGTCTGTTTTTTTTCAAAAAAATAGTTATAAAAAGACTAGTAGAGATAATTGTTATAGAGCTTGTCCGGAAAAAAGTACCACCATACCTGCCTATTTTTGTAGGTTAGTGTCAAAATCCCCCTTCTAGATCCCCTCTAAAGGGGATTTGTCGGTAAGTAGTACTGCTTGCATTGCTGTGATCCAGTTTGAAAGGTAAGCTTTCAATATGAAAATTTTCAAAATTGTTACTGATTTGACATTTCTAAGTGCATTGTAATTGTGCATAATGAGAAATAAAATATTTAACTTGAATTGAATTGAATAGTCTCAGATATTGAGGACACTGTCCACTACAGTACGGTATCTTTGTGACCTTTTAGCGGTCATTGATACATTTATTATTATAAAGATTTAAATGATTATCTTATTTATTGGTAGATAAATAATCTTAACATTTTAAATTGTAATAACTGTGTAGCTTGGTGAATGAACATTAGTTCTTAAATATTTACTCACGTGTATTCCCGATGTCCCCATGATTTTGACCCCATTAATGGGGACAGTGGGATGTCAACAAATAGCTTCCCGTTGTCCCCATTACGCTTTATCTTCAATAGGGGCAGTGATACGTTACTTTTAACCGTGCCACTGTACCCATTCAATGTTCTAATTAAAAAAACACTACAATTTATGTTTTAGAAGTTTTAGAATTTATTTATTGCTTACAAGTAAATTTATACAGCTTAGGTCTAAATATTAGCTTAAGTAAGTACATGCACCCTGTAAGGGCACGCAGTTTAGTTTGAGTCATGCATTTTAAATTTATATTATAATTACGATACAATTTATAATTAAGTTAAATGAAAATTATACCTACTTACATTCTTTATCGACAAGATAAAGAATGTATCTTAATAGATCACCGGTGGTCTAGTGGTAGTGACCCCGCCTTCCGATCCTAAGGTCGTGGGTTCAAACCCGGTCGTGCAACAATGGATTTTTCTGTTCGAAAAATTTATGTGCGCAATGCCAGTGCTCTCATACGGTGAAGGAAAACATCGTGAGGAAACCGGCATGTCCAAGAACTAAAAATATGTGCCATCCACCAATTCGCATTGGGTCCGCGTGGTGGATTAAGACCCAATCACTCTCGCCCGAGAGTAGGCCAGTGTCCCAGCAGTGGGAACATTAGAAGGCTGTCATGATGACATTCTTTATCAAATTTGCAGATTCATAATGTCACATAGCAAAAAATAAATAATGTCAAACTAGGTAATATGTCAAGGATACATTAATATGCTACTTAATTCAGAAAGTCAAAGGATTTTAAATTACAATTATAATCACATTAATTAATTATAATTATAACAGGATAGTTTCTTATAAAGATTCACAACACGCTTCATCGTTCCTTCAAAAATACTCTCATTTAATATTTTATAGAATATTTATAATAATATTTATTTAACGCCACACAATTAACATAAAAATAAAAATAACAATAAAAATTAAAACTTAACTATTGTGACGAAAAAAAGGCAGCCACTCAGCATGTGCTGCAGACATAAGTGTCTGTAGCGCTGGTTTTCAGTGTAGCCTACGAGTAGTAGTAGTAGTAGTAGTAGCAGCAATTAGCTGTTATTACCAATTATTTTGATGAACAACTAAAGTACAGAAATTGTGCAAAACACGTAACAGAAGCACACAATTGAAATTAAAGTAAAACACTTGAAAGGAGACACTACGCCCGAAGGCCTCTGTCATGGCCTAACAACTTTGAAAAAGCCGGGACCGTCTGCTTAACGTGCCTTCCGAAGCACGGACAGTGCAAATTAAACTCTATTCCAATAGTATTCGTTTCATTTCCTGATAAAGATGCTTCCTATGTATATCGCCGAGGCGCATCATTAAATAAATAAATAAAATAAATGAATAATGCAGGACAATCCACACGCATCATCTAGCCCCAAGCTAAGCAAAGCTTGTGTTATGGGTACTAGATAACTGATATACTTAATACAATACAATACAAAGATAGGTATTTTTTATTATACATAGAAAATACCCAGAACACCCGGAACAATATTTGTAGATAGTACAAGAATCGTACCCGCAACCTCCTGGGTTTCAGGCGGACTTCCGCCCGCCGCACCACGTCGGTCGTCATTTGTGAGAGAAAGAGACTTGACACTAGATTTGACTTGAAGGTGGACCTGGGGTAAGGATCGATTCTGATGGGCCGTATCCAAAATAATGCTTTCGACACTCGTGAACGCTAAAGTACCTATAGTCCAGCTAAAACACTTCTGCTTGTTCTGAGCAGTAATGGGAATAATATTGAAATATTTCATAGAATAGTAAATAAGAATTACCCTTCAAAGGGGATTTAGGGATTTTTTTGTTTCAAAATGCCCTTACTGAACTTGAGGCTAAAAGGGGATATTGACAAAATCCCCTACAAAGGGGATTTTCAAAGGGGATTTTGACACTAACCATAAATGTGCACTAAAAAGTGTGCACTAGAAAACTATGCAGTTCGCGGGAATACCTAATTTTTTTCTTCCGTCACTATCTAAACGAAAAATAAAATGTGTCATCGCATCCTCACAGAGAAACACTGGAAAATCCTGTGCGTCAATAATATAGTTGTTTATTGCAACTTTTGTCCCAGACAACTATTTAAATTGTATGTTGATACAAATACGGAAAAGTCAAGCCTGACTTTGTTATACTTACCTACAAAGTTTTATATTAGTAAAAGTTGTTATACATAAATGCTTGTCTAATGTTGTCTAGCCTAGCCACGCACATTGCATGAGTACCTATCTGATATTCATATTTATATTCATATATAGTCATATTATTTATTAACCTTAGGGACCTTAGGAACACTTGGTTTCGTTATACAGTCATGTTTTGCAAAGCGGCTGTACTTGTCCTTGAGGAGGCCTTGAGAGGCCTTGTCCAATCTCAATAACATTATTTATATTTTTATATGTATGTTCCATTTAGTAGTGTTGCAGCTGTATAAGGTGTCAAATTGTAAAAATATTTAATAACAGACATAATCGCCCCCTATTGCACATAACATGCATACAAAGGACAGACCTTTACCTGGTGCTAGGACCCTTCAACAAGAGTCCGTCTTGGTAGGTGGGTACCACTGCAGTGTCTTCTACCTCCAAGCAGTAGTGTGCAAGCTGCACTGTGTTTAGGTTTGAAGGGCACTGCAGCAAGTGAAATTACTGAGCAAAAGATACTGTCTCGCGGTGATAAGCGCAGTGCAGTGCCACGCAAACACTTAAAAACTTCAAGCTTTGGGTGGCACTGCATCTGTAAGTGGGCGCCTTGATTGGCTTGTCACTTGCTGACATTAAAAAAAAAAGACGGGGCGGCAAGCGACCTTGGTATATAATGATTAAGATTTTTATTATTACCTTTGTGTAGTAGTTAACACGATAAAAACCTATAAGCAATCAAGGATACAATACCCTCCACCTTCCAGATGCGGAGTACGGTCGGTTCCCGCGCCTGTACCACCTGGACGACTACAAGAGCTGCCTCTCCAGAGAAGGCGGCCTCTACTGCCTCGGCAGCTTCCACATCCAGCAGCCCAAGCAGTACGACCAGACCTATGAGCTGATGAAGGTTTTATGCCCTTATCTTCATAACTTTACATATAAAATGAACTGCTGTGCGTTATGGCCCATTTACACCATACCATAATTGCATGCAAGAATTGCCTTGTCAATTTCATTTCAGAACATTTCATATTTCATTTATTCATGCTCAATGTACATTGGCATGTAAATGGGCCATTAGGCTCGCTAAAACTCGACAACGGCTGGACCAATTTGGCTGACTTTGGGCTTGAAATATTTGAGTCCAGGGAAGGTTTAAACGGTGAGATATTATGGGAAAATTGCGAAACAAATAACGCCAGTGAAACCGCGCCGGGTCAACTAGTTCATAAATAAAACTGTCGTTTTTGGCATTATTATGTCAACGAACAAAGGCGATGATGATGAGTCGAGTCAAGGGTAACGTTTATGAATACTTCGAAATACTAATGGGCCGACTCAATGGTGGAAACGTAACTACGGATTTTTATGTTCTGACTCTTGTACTAGGTAGTGTGTATGAGCAGGAACAAAAAGTAGTCTTCGTCACTACTGTGAACGAGTGGGAACTTTTATTCCCACTCCTTCAGTGTTGACAGCGGGGTGTTACCCAGCGGGAATGACTCCTAGTGTGGGAGCATTCTAAATGTTTTACGTCTACTGAGCATAGACTTCTTTCGAGTCTCTACCATCCACCGTCTTTTATTATTATTATAGTTATTTATTCAGACAACTTGTAGTCCAATGGTGTTAGTGAAGCTTACAAACTATTTTTAAATTTTTGACACAGTGACAGATTTACACAATAAAAGCATAGGTACCTACTACTTAAAACATTTCACTCGCATCCGGATCAAATAGACACAAGTGTGGACCCGAATGAAAGATTTCATTATAGGCAGGTCATATCTGTCAGTTATGACCTGCAGGATGGTGTTGGCGCTGCTCCGCAACACCAGGCAACCAGGCTCCAACCACCTTTTAGCGAGTGCACCAGTACCAGGTTAGGTTCGGAGGGCACTGTGGCGACTGTCTCCGAGACGCTATAACTGCGTCTCGGGGTGACGAGCGCAGTGTCACGCAGAACTTTTAAAATTTAAATTATTGGGTGACACAGCTGTACAGGCCTTACGCTTATCATGTCGAACGATTTGACCATCTTGTCATTTGCTGACTCGGGAATAAACCACTAACTGACTTTCAGGAAGCAAATACACCAGTAGCACTAGCTAATATCTGATCCCAGATCTCCATATTGAAAGAACATTGACTCGAAAGTAGACGCTAAATCTGATGTGAATTGCACATTACACTTTTGACATTCTTATTTTTTTTATTTATTTTTTTATACTACTAAAGTGGTAACCAAGCGTACGGCCCACTTGATGGTCAGCGGTTACCGTAGCCTATGTACGCATGCAACATCATAGATATCACTTGCGTGTTACCACCCTGAGACGTTAGATGGTAAGTCTCATGTGCCTGTAATTTCACCGGAAACCATACCCTTCGAACCGGAACACAGCAATGCGAGCATTACTGCTTGGCGGCAGAAATAGGTATGGTGGTAGTCCTTCCCCGGACGAGCTCTATCACAAAGAACTCTACTACTCTTAAAATTACTCTTATAATTTTAATTGCCACAATTTTTTTTAATAAGATTTTTATACATTTTACTTAGTTATTTAATTTTATGACATCCTCACACATTATATTATTAATAGACTGTTCTCACAGGGTTTAATGGCTGAGAGAGACGGTTTCGGCAGAAAACCAGCGTCTGCTGCTAAAACAGTAGACATTAATGCTGAGTCGAGGCCATTTTGCTGCTTTAGCACACATGTACACCATTTTACTGTGTTTTTCTTTATTTTTTTATATATGTTTTTATTTTGTATTCCTTTTTTTTCTCTTTATTGTATCTTTTGTTTTTAAATGTTTATATGTGTGTTATATAGTAGAGGAGGCCTTTATCCAGAAATGGATAGCCCTCGACATTCGAAAATCGACTCGAAAATGACACATAATGATTATCATATTTACACAATGAAAGGAAACAGACAATTTAATTAATGAAAAATGAATAATAATTAATGAATAAAAATAATATAAAGAAATACCTACATAAATAGACATGCATTAATAATGAAATTAGAAGAATAAAGTGAAATCTATATATAATTACATAAATGGAATGGATATTACCTAAATGTTTTTTTAAGAGGGAAATAAAGGCTATTTTTATTTTATTTATTTTATTTATTTATATAGTAGTAAATAAATGTATCATCATCATCATCATCATGACAGCCTTCTAATGTTCCCACTGCTGGGACACTGGCCTACTCTCAGGCGAGAGTGATTGGGTCTTAATCCACCACGCGGACCCAATGCGGATTGGTGGATGGCACATGTCTTTCGAATTTTTAGTTCTTGGACATGGCGGTTTCCTCACGATGTTTTCCTTCACCGTATGAGAGCACTGGCATTGCGCACATAAATTTTTCGAACAGAAAAATCCATTGGTGCACGACCGGGTTTGAACCCACGACCTTAGGATCGGAAGGTGGGGTCACTACCACTAGACCACCGGTGCTATATAAATAAATGTATGTCTATGTTTATTTATTTATTTATTTAAGTGCCATCAACAAAATATACACTCAAAATAATTAACTGATACAAGTTATTATGGCTAAATCTTAGAGCTACTGTACTTAAAGACGACAGACTGCACGCAATAATAAAAAACCAAATTCGAGTAATGAAAATTAAAAAACAAAGAGAATAATGATTACAATACAAAATAATAATAAAATTAAGCAACTAGGTACATATAAAACAATTAAAAAAAAATATATACAAATTTAACATTTAAAATTCGATGCATGCCTAAAATAATTATACATATACTTACTATTCTGTTTATTCCAGGAGTATTCATCAGATCCGTACCACTTCGACCGCACGCAGCTGCACCGCGGCTACTGCGTTTCGGAACGCTGTCCCTCCGCCGAACGGAACAGCAGCCGGCGCTTCGAGCAGTGCGCGGCGCAGTGGGGCCGGCGGCGCAAGCTACGCCTGGCGCTCACCTCGCTCAAGTACTGCAAGACGCACGCGCAGGAGTACGTGAGGAAGGAGAACCCTCAGCCTTACGATCTGTCGCAGAAGGTAAGTACCACTAGAACGCTCGTGACGGAGCTGGCTTAACGAAGTTAAGCACTGTTCCGCGTGGTCACGATTTGGATGGGTTACTCTCGTAGTTTGGACATTTTTTTTTGTGTAAGTAAGTGACAAAACAATCCCGCCTGATGTTAAGCACCACGCCTGACTATAACAGATGTAGTGCCACCCAGAGCTTATAGTTTTTAAGTGTTTGCGTGGCACCGCACTGCGCTATCACCCCGAGACATTGTTGTTAAGTCTCTTTCGCCCAGTAATTTCACTTGCTACAGTGCCCTTCAAACCTAAACACAGTGCAGCTTGCACACCACTTCTTGGAGGTAGAATATCTGACACTGCGGTGGTACCCACCAAGACGGACTCTTGCTGAAGAGCCCTACGACCAGGGCACCACCACTAAAGTGGCAATCAAGTGTACGACCTACCTAATGTTAAAAGGTGTTACGCCTATGTACGCTTACAACATCAGAGATATCACTTGCGCGTTACCACCCTGAGACGTAGATTGAAAGTCTCATGTGCCTGTAACTTCACCAGACCACCGTTCGAACCGGAACACAGCAATGCGAGCATTACTGCATTAGCCGCAAACATAGGTATTTAGGTATGGTGGTAGTTCTTCCCCGGATGAGCTCTATCACAAATAACTCTACTCTCTTATAGGTGCTGTTGGCGGTGGTCGCGGTGCTGTTCATCGCCAATGTAGTGGGGACTGCGTACGACGTGTTTTCTGGTGACGGTAAAAGTAAGTTTAATCTTGATGTGCTTGCACAGAACTATATTTATGTAGAATTAATGAGTGTATGTACCTCGCGTGCCAAAATACGGGCTAAGTAAGGCTGAGTAACCTCTTTACTCGCCGCGAAACTCAGTCCGTTTCCAACCGGGGGCGGTGTGGATTGGCAGTGCCTAGAATCGGCTTATCGATACTTTTAGATCTTCGCGCGGCTTATGTTTCCCATCACCAAAAAACATTTGTGTGTAAAATACAAAAACGCAAAATGTTACACCCTCTGTTTCCATACAAATCTACGAACTCTTTCATTCTACTATGCTTGAGTGGAAAACCAAACAAATCAGATTTCTCTTAGGCTTTTGAACTCGCAGGGTCTGAGTTTTTTGGTTAGCTTTAAATCCACCACGCGGACCTAAAGCAGAATGCTCTTTGTTGTTTTTAACTTGTACACCACGTAGGCACTTCCAGCTGTGTGCACCATTTGGGACTCTCCTAAAGAGTGAGATGACAACTAGTTTTGAATCTTCCTATCCACCGATTTATGCCGCTTTGATGTCTTTGACTTTACAGCATACCTATTGTCATAAATGAGTAAGCTTTCCTCATATTGTGTTTGTAAAGGAAATTTTACTCAAAACCAGCTGAAACAGCGATCACCTCGTTTCTACACAAGTTTATACTTCGTTAGAACGAGGAGCTCAACGTATTCTCCAATAGCGGGTCATTTCTTACACACAGTTTTCACTACTTGTATAATATTAACAGCATGTTACCTACCATTGTTAATATGTATTATTCTTGTACTAATGTTTTATGAAATAAACATTTATCTTATCATATCTCTACTTTGACTTTGTCATCAGTCTATCAAGCCCCATTCTCTATCCTGTAGGATACGAGGGGAACCTCACATTGACTCATTATCTTTCGTCTTTCAGAGGAGGAGCTGATGTCCGTGTGGTCCGTCAGGTCCAACTGGGACCGGCTGACCGCCACGTACGAGGACGGAGACCCTCGTCTCAACGCACTCTCGCCTGTTCAAGGCGTCAGGTGACTGCATATTCACCACTAGTAGACTTTTAAACAAACAGATGAAGATGAACCGGTGGTCTAGTGGTAGTGACCTTGCCTTCCGATCTAAGGTCTTGGGTCTTGGTCGTGCACCAATGGATTTTTCTGTTCGAAAAATATATGTGGAAATGCCAGTGCTCTCATACGGTGAAGGAAAACATCGTGAGGAAACCGGCATGTCCAAGAACTAACAATTCGAAAGACATGGTGCCATCCACCTATCCGCATTGTGTCCGCGTGTTGGATTAAGACCCAATCACTCTCGCCCGAGAGTCGGCCAGTGTCCCAACTGTGGGAACATTAGAAGTCTGTCATGATGATGGAGATGAAGTTTGTATATTTCCCGCCGCGTCCTTTAGGAGTTAAATTAAAAGAATACCTCTCTAATATTCATTTCATTGCACCCGTAGCTGTGCCCGTAGTGTGTGCAAACCCTCAAATTTAATGTTTCCAGAACTAGTGGTTATGGCTGTGCGTGGATCAGTCAGTCAGTCACGAATGCCTTTATGCCAGATGATCTTATTATTGAACTCTTTTGAACTCTTTTGAAGAACTATTTTAAATTTATTTCCTCTTTTTCTAGGCTTGCTAGTCTGGAAGTGTTGCGGCGTAGTTGTTAATGGTGAAGTTATTTGGTTGATGTTGCAGGGTGCTTCTGATGGGGCTGATCATAGGAACCCACGGCGGCTGCATACACGATATGCTGTACCTCCAAAACCCAGAATTTGTCGAAAAGGTTTGTTAATTTTAAGTTACCTTTATATGGCTATTCTCAAAACAGACTGCTGGCTGACAAACAAACTAAACGATATCGCGGTTGCACGCGGTGTTTTCAGTGTACGATTATTTTGTACATTATTCATCATCATGACAGCCTTTAATGTTCCCACTGCTGGGACACTGGCCTACTTTTGAGTGAGAGTGATTGGGTCCTAATCCAACACGCGGACCCAAAGCAGATTGGTGGATGGCTATGTCTTTCCAAATTTTAGTTCTTGGATATGCCGGTTTCCTCACGATGTTTCCTACTGTTACATTCGTTTAAAGTTCAACCAAAAGGTCCATGAATTTTGTTGGAAACATGAACAGTTTGTAATTTCATTCAACTGAACTGGGTGATGGGTAGACGACATGGTGAAAGTCGCGGGCCGTAAGTGGATTATATTAGCACAGGATCGCGGTAGATGGCACTAACTAAGGGAGGCCTATACCCAGCAGTGGGTGAAGTCAGGATGATGATGATGATGAACTTGGTGTGTAACGTACTAATTATCTGTTCTGTGGTGTAACTCATCGTCATTAAATGATAAATAAATAAATAATGCTGGACAATCCACACAGCATCATCTAGCCTAAGGTAAGCTGCTGTTAAACAGAGCTGTGTTATGGGTACTAGATGACTGATATATATTTAATACAATACACTACATAAATAGATAGTTTTTATTATAATATATAGAAAATACCCAGAACACCCGGAACAAATATTAGTAGATCGTACAAACATTTGTCCCGAGGCGGGAATCGAACCCGCAACCTCCGCGTCGCAGGCAGACCTGCGCCCGCTGCGCCACATCGGCCGTCATTCGTTCTAAACGAGGCAGGACGCTGTTCATTTTAATTGTTAAAAATCAAAGATACCACAAACCGTTGGAAGTTAGACTGTTCTTCAACTCCAGGTGGCCCGGAACCCGTTCTTCATGATCTTCATGAACGGCACGTCCGTGGTGATGGTGTTCGTGCTGGTCTCCAGCTTCCTGCTCGCCTACAACCTGCTGCTCTTCTCCAGAACCCGCCAGCTCACCGCCAGCATGCTGCCCTACTGCATAGTGAAGAGAGTCTTTAGGTTCGTGCTACGATATTTTATCTTTGACATACAATAAGCCTTATTTATATTCATGCTTTAATCCTTTTTTTTTAATCTTTTTTAAATGGCAGTCTTTCTGTTTAGACAATATTGCCAGTGTCAAGTAGTGTAGACGTATACATCAAAGACGAAAAAGTTCGAATTTTGAATTTGACGAACAACATTTTGAATGAAATGATGGCGTCATTTCAAAATTTTCTAGGAGAATCTTCAACCAAATTACAAATCAACATCCCTTCCATTTCAATCACTTACACGTGTGCCAAGACTACGAGTCGTATTGGTTAAACTGCCACCAAATTTACACAATAAAACTCAAAATAACTCGAGAAAAACAATTAAAATGGGAGGAACATGTCGTACCGGCAAAATGACCAATGAAACTCCTGTGAGCGTATGTGTCTTTTCGCAATGTATTGACAGATAGATTGGCAGATTATATTGATCAGAATGACAAGAAAAACGATTGTCTTTGGCTATCTTGTCAAAACGACATTTGGGTCCTCCCATTTTAATTATTTTTCTCGTGTTTTTTGAAGTTTTATTGTGTAAATTTGGTGGCAGTTTATCCAATTTAACTTGTTTACTTAGCACAAGTGTAAGTAATTGAAATGGAGGGGTAATGTTGGTTGGTAATTTAGTCAAAGACTTTCCAAGAGAATTTTGAAATTCACCATTTCTTGCCAAATTTCGTTTGTTTACGTTGCTAAGCGACAATCAAAATAATACACTGGCAGAATTGTGGCAAATAAGCCACAGAGTCCATAAACGAAGAAGAAGAAGAAGAAGACAAGAAAAACAAAACATAGCGAGCCGCTAAATGGCTAATATGGTATGCAAAGATTTCTGTAGACTCTAGGATACTGAGATACTGAATCTTGAAATCAACGATGTGCAACGTTCTGCCCAGTCTATTGGAATGGCTTGAGATATTTACACCATGCTTTCGGCTTTTGACTTTATACGACCAATGCGGCAGCGGGCGCAAGCCCCCTGCGACGCGGAGGTTGCGGGTTTGATTCCCGCCTCGGGTCAAATGTTTGTACGATCTACAAATTTTTCCGGGTGTTCTTAGTATTTTCTATATATAATAAAAAATATCTATGTATTGTATTGTATTAAGTATATATCAGTCATCATCTAGTACCCATAAACACAGCTCTGTTTAACAGCAGCTTACCTTGGGGCTAGATGATGCTGTGTGGATTGTCCAGCATTATTTATTTATTTATTTGAAGGGCTTGAAAAGCATTGTCTCAGAAACCGATAAGATGCCTAAAGCTCATATATCAATATGTACTTATTAGCAGCTTTTTAAATAATCTTTCCTGAAGTTTATGTCGAAACATTTCCATTGTTGACATTGCTAATACTACCAAGGTTACCAAGTTCATTACCAATCTTGGTAGTCGTCATATGTGGCTAGCTAGGTGAATCATGCCACTAACTTATTTTCATTTCCCTAAGGCCACATAATAATTATGTTACCATAATAGTACGTTACTCACAAAATAGCAATCAATAGATCATTGTCAATACTTACACAATAACTTAGACCCTGTTTGGTAAATGTTAATTAGTAGGTCAATGTCTCATTAATAATAAAAATGCGAAAGTTTGCATGTTTGGATGTGAGTTGTCAGTTTGTTATTAAAAAAGGGGGATTTTGAAACCAAGCCACTCATTCCAGCCGTAACCGCTGAACAGATTGGAGTGAAATTTGAATACAATGTTTGTAGTAAGTTCGTATCAGACAATGGCTAACTCTGGTGACCGAGTTAAATAAGCATTTAGAATAATTCAACCCAGTTTGTTACCAGTTCACCTGGTTGCAGGACTTTTTAGCAAGAGCGTATTTTGCTTTCAAAAGTTGTGCAAGAATTACTGTGCTACCTAGGTAGGTTTTATTAGAAAAAAATCCTAGGCTGACGTCCCACGTAAAACTTTAAAAGCAACGGTATTATGGCATATATGGTATTGTACAATATGGCCTGGCCGCTCTTGAAAGCCTGTAGGTAGCCAGTGGGTCTTCTGCGTATTCCCAATATCATTGGCAACGCACTGAGTGCTTGGCACGAACAACTAGTTTGACAATCGTAAACGTATCGTGCGGGTGCACTGGTGGTCTAGTGGCAGTGACCCCGCCTTCCAATCCTAAGGTCGTGGGTTCAAACCCGGTCGTGCACCTATGGATTTTTCTGTTTCGAAAAATTTATGTGCGCAATGCCAGTGCTCTCATACGGTGAAGGAAAACATCGTGAGGAAACCGACATGTCCAAGAACTAAAAATTCGAAAGACATGTGCCATCCACCAATCCGTATTGGGTCCGCGTGGTGGATTAAGACCTAATCACTCTCGCCTGAGAGTAGGCCAGTGTCCCAACAGTGGGAACATTAGAAGGCTGTCATGATGATGAAACGTATCGTCCAGTTGTCAATTTGTATGGAATTTAGGTAGTTCTTTTAACGCACTATAAAGGCGCTGTTGAAAATCTTATACGCTACCGATTCCGAACTGCCGCTCGCACTACTTTAACGCTCCTTCCCCATGCAGTTTGAATGCAGTCAGTATGCAGTTCTTCGGACTACGCGTTTGGTTTGCAGTTCTATTGCAGTCGTGCCAACTGCATTCAAACTGCACCTGAACTGCAATTTGCGGTTGGATTGCAGTTGAAATACGGTCCGTCTGTCTAGAGCCATAAAGTACGTTCTTCATTACAGGATATCGCCCGTGTACCTGCTGGTGGTGGGGTTCGCGGCGACGCTGTGGCCGCACGCGCGCGCCGGGCCCATGTGGCCGCTGGTGGAGGCGGAGAGCAGGCTCTGTCGCGACAAGTTCTGGGCGCACGCGCTCTACCTCAACAACCTGGTGCAGCCCGACGACCACTGCCTGGTGCAGACCTGGTAAAGATATTCCACTTGAGAGCCTTCTAATGTTAAATAAGTCACTGGCCATCAACTCCGGTGACAGAATAAATAGGCAGTAAACTTATTGAAAAAGCCGAAACTAACTGTTTAACATGGCCTTTGAAGCACGGAAGCGCTCAGTTCGAATTGCCCCTGGTGGTCACTATCCAAATGATGACTGCTGTGAACAGCTGAACGAAAACTTAGCCGATTATGTCACTAGCGCTTCAAAATGAAGTTCTGCAACACTGGGACACTGGCCTATTTTTAGAGTGAAAGTACCACGCGGGGTTTAATGAATGGCACTCTATGGCGTTATGTCTTTAAATTTTTTCTACCTCTTGCACATGCCGGTTTAATTAATAAATTCGAAATTCATACGGTAAAGACCGTACGAATTTCTTTAAACAAACTCATCACACGGACTTTTCTACTACGGTAAACTAGGAGACCGGAGACGTCGGAATTAGATTTACTTCATTTACTTGTTTTAGTATTTTAAATTGTAAGCGCATTATCTTCCTTGACTCGCATGTTATTTTAAGAGAAAATTAATCTTTATCTTATCCAGGTTTCTAGCAACGGATATGCAGCTGTACATCTTGTCCTCTCTCCTCACCCTCTGGCTGGCCAGGAAGAGGATGGCAGCGCTGCCCATCCTTGCGGCACTGACGGTGGCCTCCTGCGTCCTCAACGGAGTCCTGGCCTACGTGTTCGACTGGAAGTCACTCATGTACCACGTCTACCCTAGGTAAGGTGAATTACGCGACCCTGGTGACTTGGTCCGAGTAAAGTTAGTTAGTTGTGGCCAGCTCTGGTGACAGAGTTTTTAGGCCTGGCAAGAGGCCTCTGTCATGGCAACTTTGAAAAAGCCAGGACCGACTGCATAACGTACCCTCCGCTGCCACTGGCGGTCACCCATCCAAATGGTGACTACGCGGAACAGTGCTTAGCTTCGTTGTTCTGTTAAGAACAAGCCAGCTACGTCACGAGCGCTCCACTTGATCTTCCCTTGGACTTGGTCCAAGTCACTAATACAAACTCCAACATCCTCAAAACCAGCCTGCAATTGCAAAGTTCTCGGTGGCGCGGCATCCAGAGCCTGGTTGTGAAGGTGCGAGTTCGATTCCTGACACGTTTCCTTGATCTGCAAATATTTTCCAGGACTGGGGTTGTAGTACCTAGTATTAGTACCTATGGACTTGTATTATCTAATACCCATAATACTAGGATTTCTAGTTGCAAGTGTTGCAACACCATAAATTGCGTGCTGCCACCCGGAGATGTATAACGTTCGTGATTATTTGTCCCATTTTGAAGTCAGCTACCAAATCTGGCTACGAGATGGGAATAAAGGGAAAGTCTTATGTGCCTGTAATTTCACCGGAAACCATACCCTTCGAATCGGAACACAGCAACGCTAACTCCTTGGCAACAGAAATAGGTATGTCGGTAGTTCTTCCCTGGACGAGCTCTATCACAAAGAAACCTACCACTTACTCCTTTAAAAGTTGATTTATAACAAGCATGTTACTGTGCAGAACGATGCACACGATGTACCACGGCGTGGCGTCGTTCTACCGGCTGTACACGTCGCCGTGGGGCAGCCTGCCCGCCTGCCTCGTGGGGTTGTTCCTGGCGCATCTGCACTTCGAGCTAGAGGAGCGGGGTATCAAGCCTAACGCATACAAGGTGAGTTAAACACTACTGCCCTTATTCATAAAAATACTTAGAAGCTACCCTGAGCGAGTGATACCTCTGGTATTGCAAGCGTCCATAGACTGCGGTAACTGTTTACCATCTTGTGGGCCGTACGCTTGGTTGCTACTTCAGTTGTATAAAAAATAAAAGCTCTATTGTGTGTCTGTCTTTCAAATGAAAATTCAACTAGCTATAAGACTTGTGATATGATTGATATTTTTTACTTACTTACTTGTATCGTCGTCTTTGTTCATTGACATAAGAATGACAAGGAAAGACAATATTAGCAAACCCTGCAATGAAAGTTAAGAGCATAAACCTATCATTGATGCCGGCACGGTTTCAACGGGTTTGGTTTTTGTCCCTCAGCCTCGTATTTACCCAGTCATTGTGCCTTTAATTATTGTGATTTTATTGAATAAAACTCTTTTGGCTTTGACTTCAACTGTGCCTCTTTCTGTTCCAGTTGTTCCGGTACATGTACACACTGGTCCTCCCCCTGACAGTGGCGTGGATAGTGGCCGGGAACTGGGTGCGAGAGGTCACCGACCCCGCCTTCACGTCCGCGTACGTCGCGCTGGAGAGACCAGTGCTCAGCGTGCTGGCTGCCACGTTTCTGCTGGGGTTGTTCAATGGAATGACAGGTGAGACTTGCCTAGCGATCTACTGAACTTTCAATTTCAATTGAGCGCTTTCATGCTTCGGAGGGCACGATAATCAATCTGTCCCGAATTTTTTTAAGTTAGGCAACGAGAGAGGCTTTCGGGCGGGCCTAAAAACTGTGTCACCAGAGTTGGCTACTGACTCATACGAACTTATTTAGCAGTCAACACTTACCTGAGAGACACTCGAATATTTCATTATTACGTCGCTTAACTTGATTCCCAACAATGATAAATAATAATTGAGCGGAAAAACGTAATCGATTTTTTTTGTTTACTTGGGATTTTTAAGACAAAATATACATTAAAAAAAAATTATAGGTGCATATATATATTTTTGATGTGTGGAACTTATCCCTTAAGTTTGTCAGGTTGATAACGAATGACCCTGTATAATGTCTATGTCTATGTCCATTGTCTACTACTCTTGCTTAGTATAATCTCTATGTGTGCAGGGTTCTGCGCGAACTGGTTCGGATGGCGCGGCTGGCACGCGCTGGGCCGGCTCTCGCTGGCCGTGCTGATGGTGCACTGGCTCATCAACACGTGCATCGCGGCGTCGCGCCCGCAGCCCATCCCCACCTCCTTGCTGGACGTCGTGAGTCGCACTCTTACATCTTCTCGTACCACATGGGTGGACACACATTTACAGCTACAAAACAACTTTATTTGTCATAGTATCAGGAGTACGATGATTTTGTCCGAAGATCGGAATGATGAGATTTTAGTCTCATCAGTCCGATGATGCAGATCAATACAGATCATCGGACTATTGAGCCTTTTAGTCCACACATTTCAACTTTCCCAAAAAAATAAATGCAACTTCAGTTTATTTTGTTGTACACCCAGATTTTGCACGCTTTTTTGATACCACTATGGTGCCTTGCAGTGGGACAATATAGACTGAAAATAAAAAAAATATAGTTGCAATACAACTAAGCGTACCCCTCTTGACAGTAAGCGGTTACCGTAGCTTATGTACGCTTGCAACATCAGAGATAACTTGCGCATTGCCACCTTGAGACATAGATCATAAGTCTCCCCTTCGAACCGGAACACGGCAATGGGAGCATTACTGCTTGGCGGCGGAAATTATGATTGTAGTTCTTCCCCGGACGAGCTCTATCACAAAAAACTACTAGGTACTCTTAAGTAAACCCGGTCGTGCACCAATGGATTTTTCTGTTTGAAAAATGTATGTGCGCAATGCCAGTGCTCTCATACGGTGAAGGAAAACATCGAGAGGAAACCGGCATGTCCAGTGCCCTAGAAGTGGGAATATTAGAAAGCTGTCATGATGATGGTGTGTTTATGTAAGTTGTTCATTCTCAGACGGTGGACAGCGTGGCTACGGCGGTGCTGAGCTACGTCGTGGCGGTTCCCCTCACGCTGATGGTGGAGATGCCGATCCACAGGACCGCCAGCCTCGTGTTCTTCAAACCTCGCTCCGAGCCGGCCAATAACGTTATTAAGAACAAGTGAAAGCGAATGATGCAGTGTGAGTGAGATAGATTACAGTAAATCCTGAGTGCGAGCAAGATAGCAAAGTCCATAGTATTCATACGAGACCTATCCACGTACTGGATCGACAGCCTTATGTTCTTCAAGACTCGCTCCGAGCTGACCAATATGAACAAGTGAAAGCGAATGATGCAGTGTGAGCGAGACAGACTAAGTATAGTATATCGTGAGTGCGAGCAAGATAGCAAAGAGGATAGCCTATATTTAGCTACATACGCTGGTGGAGACGCCGATGCACAGAACCGCCAGCTTTCTGTTCTTCAAGCCTCGCTCCGAGCTGGGCAGTCCCAGTAACGTTAACAGAAATAAGTTAGAGAGCGCTGCAGATTGAATGAGAACATAGACTATTATGAACTTTATGGAGAAACGTGAGTAGCAAGATAGCAAAGGGCATTCCCGTTCAAATCGGATGCTGCAATTGTTTTGTTAACGGTATATTTTCGAAACAAGATACCGCACAGGCACGCGAAATATCGGTACTACCTGAAATACCGGAAAATCTGAAATACCTTAATTTCCAAATAACTTCTTGAACCTTATGAGAGTAAACACAGATGTGTGATTATTATGGTGATAGATATGTGTGAATAGATAGGTAGATACCCTACTCACTAGAAAACCTGATAAATACAAAAAAAACAACTTTAGACGGATTCTGTTGTTAAGCCATTACACCTACCTCAATTTAAAAGCATTTTAAGTGAATAGATTATAATTTAAGTTTAGTTAAAACAGCAAAATGGCAACTTCCATACTAAGAAGGCTCACGTCTCAGTTGGTAGCTCTGCTTTCATTGCTTCAGGTTGTGGGTGAACTTATGATATGTTTCTGTATTTTTATAAGTATTAAATAGTATTATTCAGTACTAACTTTTGCCCGCGACTTCGTTCGCTTGGGAACCGTACTTTTTTCTGGGATAAAAAATAGCCTTCGTATTTTCCGGTCATTATAGACATTTATTCCGACATTAGTGGTTGTCGAGTTGTAAAGGATCAAATGAATATTCAAACTTTCGCATTTATTAGTGTGATTAAAATGATTTACAAAAAAAATATCATGTATAAACCCTAATGCGGGGTTTTCGTCTCAAGTTATTAAAAAAAAAGCTGTCTATGTAGATGGCGGTAGCTCAACTGGCGAGCCCAAGAGAATGTAAGCACTACGTTTGGCGAGCTATGGTGAATGTGTAGGGAATTCAACATTGGTTGCTCCTGCTGTCACTGTCTGTCATACCTCTGGCTAGTGTCAAAGTCATAGTACGTACTACGTACGGAGTTAAATTATTTTGCATCAAGCAGGACATTAACCCATAACTTTCCCCTTGACACGAGACGAAACAAAAACGGAGTTACCAACTTTTTTCTTGTTTTAATAACCTTTCCCAGTATGGCAGTAGGGCAGATAGCGCCATCTGTCAAAGCAATCGGAACTACTTTTTTTTAAATCTCGAATCGAAAACATCTCATTATGGGTTAGTGTCAAAATCCCCGTTTGAAGATCCCCTTAAAGGGGATTTTGAGAATTTTAGTTTCGAAATCCTCTTTGAAGCTTCAAGCTCTGTCTAAAAGAGATATTGACACAAAAAAAAAAAAAACACCCTTTGAAGGTTAAATCTCGTTTACTATTCTGTGAAATATTTCAATAAAACCTAGATATTGAATTACTTGTATAAAATAATTCCCATTTCAAGGGAAAATCATATTTGATAAATGTCCGCCATTATTTTATTATAATTTATTATAAGCTTTGTTATGTTAAATTACTTTAAAGAGAATTAGAACGACTTGCAAATCAGAACTATTTGATCACAAAAATTACAGTATAGTTCTAAAGCCTCTGTACATGGTGACAGAACCAGTGTGTTGAATGGTTGTGCCTCTTTATTTATAATTGTTAAACAAACTCTAGAATAGCTAAAATCTTTTGTTTCGGTACTTGTTTTTTTTTTTTGTTTCTTTGATCTAAAAATTACAAGAACAGGTTATACTTTTACGATAGTCGTAAAAGTCTCCATATACATCCATTCTTTTGATTTCTCTGAAGTCTTTAAGGCTAGAGTGAACAGGTTCTAGGCAAGCGTGCTCCATCATCGACCACACCATCACTTACCATCAGGTGAGGTGGTGGTCAAACGCTTGACTATAATCAATAAAAAAAATAAAAAAAAATACCTACTTAGTAATAAATGACTGTAAATACCTACTTACTTAGTAATAAGTTACGGCCGTATTTACAAACGACCTAAAGCCAGAAAGTTACCGGTTTCATTTCCGGTGATAGCATTTGTGAATACGGGCTATTAGGACCTACTGTTGTGGACTCATACCCATTGCAGAGGTATTATTATGTTAGTTATTACAGAAATAATTGTTTTCCTTCTATAGATTTAATTTTACTACAGTAACTAGCATATTGTTAGATTCTGTTAGAAAAATAAAGAAAATTAATGAAGGTATGAAAGAGGTTTTATTTTCCTTACAATACAATGTATTGTATTGAATACATAGGGTACCTACCTATGTACATACACAACTATAAGATATTGTGTTGTATGTGACGAGCGATGTGGCGCAGCGGGCGCAGGTCCGCCTGCGACGCAGAGGTTGCGGGTTCGATTCCCGCCTCGGGATAAATGTTTGTACGATCTACAAATATTTGTTCCGGGTGTTCTGGGTATTTTCTATATATAATAAAAAATATATATTATATTGTATTGTATTAAGTATATATCAGTCATCTAGTACCCATAATACAGCTCTGTTTAACAGCAGCTTACCTTGGGGCTAGATGATGCTGTGTGGATTGTCCAGCATTATTATAAATATTATATTACTTAGACCTCCATGGTTGTAAGATATTAGGCCTAGTATCAGTAGTCTGAGTAGTTTTATATGTTTTAAATTTCTTTGCTCTTCCTTGTTCTTCTTTTCCTCAAACCTTTTTTTTTAAGGTGAGTGTGAGGGAAAAGCGGCTGTGCTTCTGCGCGCTCAGAAGGATCTGGACCGGGTGTTTGTCAACACATCAAATGTTGACACAGTCTGAAGTAGTCTCTGTCCATCCTGGTGACTCTGTGTGTTTGCGTCTGTGGTTCTATATCACTCTATTTCTAGATGTTAAGTGTCTATCCGTACCTTATTATTTTTTTGTGTCTTACCTTTTTAAAATATTGTGCTTACATTCTAACCAAACAGGTGGTGGCCGCGGCGACTGTATTATGCTGATGTGTCATAATATTATGTGTATCAAAACAATTAAATGTAATTCAAAGATATTATGTCAGAGGGTAATAACTTATTACAATGCTTGTAAATGATAATATTGGAGATGACTTGGATAATGTGTTAAGTATTAACTGTCAAACTTTAAACGTACCCGAGCGATGTAAGGACTTGTTAGTGGACGAACTAAATTTTAGAATAGTTACATACAATATAAGAAGTATATCTAAAAACTTTAACCAATTTCAGGTATTTTTGTCTCGGCTTGGTGTGACCAGTGATTTAATTATACTTACTGAGTGCTGGCTCAGTGAAACAACAATAATTCCTCATTTGTCAGGTTATAGTGCACACCAAACAACAAGAATCAACAATCAGAATGGTGGCGTAGTTATCTACATTAAATCAGCTCTGAATGCCCTTGTATTGGAACCAATGTTAAGGGAGGCTGATTGTCTACAGGTAAAAATATCTAAATCTTTGACAGTTCTAGGAATATACCGCTCACCTTCCTTTAGAACCCTGGAACCCTTTTTGACCTCACTGGATGCTCACATTTCTAGCTTAGGAAGTCTACCGGTCATTGTCGCAGGTGACATAAACATAAATATTTTGGATAATTCACCGAATGCAAACAGTCTAAAGTACATGTGTCTTATGGCTGAAGGTGGCTTTATCCCTGCTATCACTGCACCAACAAGGGATACTACTTGCATAGACCATATTTATGTCAAGGGTAAGTGTCCCTCCTCATGCGTTGGAGTAGTATGCAAGACTGACATAACTGACCATGATGTAGTGATGCTAGGGATAAATTTAAGTAAAGGCAGTAATAGGAGGCCTAGTCGCTTTACGTTAAAAAGAGATATTGAGGCTATTAAATGTGAACTTCAGAATATTAACTGGACAGATTATTTGTATCATCCAAGTGGTGACACCAGTGAGGTTACTAAGGTTTTCACTAAGCTGCTTATGGATGTGTTAGATAAGCACACTAGAAAGGTTAAAATCTCGAGGTCGAAATACAATTTAAAACCTTGGATCACGCCGGGTCTCATGCGATGCATGCGCCAACGTGATAAACTTCATCTTCAAGCTAAGCATGACCCAAATAATGCAATCGCTCAGCTTACATACACTCGATACCGAAACTTCTTTATTGACCTATTACGTAAATTAAAAACCAATTATGAAAATGTAGAATTACAGGCACATAAAGATAACCCTAAAAAATTGTGGAGAACTATAAAGAACGTTTGCAACTTAAACACTACAAATAATGAAATTTCTGAGCTGTTATGCCTTGAAGGTAGCAGCAATGAGTTAGAATCCCTTGATCTGTGCAATACTCACTTCTCTAGCATAGGTCAACAGCTTGCTAGTAATATTTTACAGGACTTGTCTCACACTGAGCAGGAACTAGCTAACTTGGTAAGAATCAGACATGCGCCAGCTGACTCTTTCTTTTTACAGCCTACAGATGTTTGCGAAGTAAATGACCTTATAATGAATCTTGCTAATGAGAAAGCACCAGGGATAGACGGTATAAGTAACTCTCTCTTAAAAAGTCTTAAAGAAGTGTTAATTGAACCACTTACCTTTATTTTTAATCATAGTATGGTAACTGGAGTTTTTCCGGATGCATGGAAAATGGCGTTAGTATCACCCATACATAAAAGCGGTCGTAAAGACAAGCCTGACAACTATAGGCCAATCTCTCTTCTTTGTGTCTTCTCGAAGTTGCTAGAGAAGCTTGTAAACAATAGGCTTATTAAATTCCTAGACAAGCATAGTTTAATCTCTGATAAGCAATTCGGTTTCCGCAAGGGAAAGTCGACCGAACATACGGTGTCTTTACTAACAGATATAGTGTCGTCACATTTAGATCGGAAACAGTGTTGTATTGGCGTATTCTTAGATTTGGCGAAAGCCTTCGACACTGTCTCCGCTCCGATCCTTTTGAGAAAATTGGAGGGCATGGGGGTACGTGGTTCCGCCTTAAATTGGTTCAATAGCTACCTAACGGAGCGGAGACAGTGTGTGAGGGTTGGAACCACTAGGAGTGGATCTCAGACATCCCATTTCGGCGTCCCCCAAGGTAGTATCCTAGGGCCCACATTATTTATACTTTATATTAATGATATCCATGAACTTTCTCTTAAAAATGCGGACATTCTATGTTACGCTGACGATACAGCACTACTGTTTAATGGGCCTACTTGGTATGATGCTTCTGTTGCAGCGGAAGAGGGATTGTCTGTGATTCAAAGTTGGCTGAAAAACAACCTCTTAACACTAAATACAAAAAAAACCGTCTACACCTGTTTTCATAAAACTTCAAAGACTGCGCCACCGACCTCGTTACCTCTTTTGAAGATACACTCCTGTGGGGGTATAAATAGCACTGCGTGCACATGTGAGGAACTCACTAAAGCTAAAGTTATTAAATATCTTGGAGTCTTAGTCGACGATAACCTTTCTTTCAAAATGCACATTCACAATCTGTCTGGTAGAGTACGAAAGGTCGTGCATGTGATGAAGGAACTACGTGATGTAGCTAACACTGATACCCTTAAATCAGTGTATTTTGCTCTGTGTCAATCTTTACTAATGTATTGCATCACCTGTTGGGGATCTGCTGCTAAAACCGTTATTATACAATCCGAAAGGGCACAACGTTCCGTTTTAAAAATAATGTTGAAAAAACCGCGCAGATATCCAACAGTGGATGTTTACAAGGATAGTGGCGTTTTGACTGTTCGTCAATTGTTCATTTTGAAGGTATTTTTGTCCATGCATCGAAATGTTCTGTCCTCTGATAACCTTGAAGACCTATTAAGGCGTAGAGTTTTTAAGCTTTCGAATACCCAAGTCCTTACATCGTTCGCTCAACGTTTCGGTGAATATATCAAAACTCAAATCTACAATAATGTTGTTAAACACTGTGATACACAAATAAAATGTTTATCCGTGCGCCAAGCAAAACCTATAGTGAGAGAATGGCTCTTGACACTTAGCTTTGATAGAACAGAAAACATGTTTTTTGGAGGTGCAATGTGATACCTACTAAAAACTTATTATTGAAAAACGTATATAAGTACCAATATAATATAATTTTTAACTTATTAAATCTACTCACCTATTAGTCACATTATATAAACTCTTATACTTACTACTTTAGAAAAAAAATTGTCATTATATAAAGTCATACAATAGTTAAACTCAATAAAAATTATACTAATGTCAGACTAGGTAATACTTACCGTAAACTAAATAATCGTACGTTGGTTCCCACGATTCAGGCTTAGCCTAGTGTGGGGATCATAAGACATCACCCTATTTTTATAACAGTTTCTGCATGTATACATACTATAGTTTTGGATATCCCATTGTTGTACCTACCTAGTTGTATGTTGTTCCTTTTATGATGTATTATGCAGTAATAAACACTTTTTTCATTTCATTTTCATTTTCATTTCATAAGAGTAGTAGAGTTCTCTGTGATAGAGCTCGTCCGCGAACATTAGAAGGCTGTCATGATGATAAGATGGTTTTTTGGCATCACAGCATGAGTGAAGTATAGCAGACAAGGAAGAATGAATAAGTTATAGTAAAATTTTTTTTTTTTTTTAAACAGCTGATGTGGCAACCAAGCGTACGGCCCACAAGATGGTAAGCGGTTACCGCAGCCTATTGACGCTTGCAATACTAGAGGTATCACTCGCGGGTTGCCACCTTGAGGCTAAGATCGAAAGCCTCATGTGCCAGTAATTTCACCGGAAACCATACCCTTCACACCGGAACACAGCAATGCGAGCATTACTGCTTGGCGGCAGAAATAGGTATAGTGGTAGTCCTTCCCCGGACGAGCTCTACCACAAAAAACTCTACTACTATTATTATCGACATTGCGTAATATAAACATTCAAAGTCAAAACCCTTTTCAAAAGTTGACTTACATAATATAAGGTCGACCAAAACTTCAAGAGCAAAGAGTCAATTGCGAGTTTTTCGCGAGCCATCGATTTCGATTGTTCTAATTTTCTAATTCTTATGAGAATAAAGTTTCTTAAACCGTAATTTTGGCTTTTTCCTCATGGTCTAAGTACACACTCTATACAGGGTCATTCATTATCAACCTGACAAACTTAAGGGATAGGTTCCACACCTAAAAAAAAAAATATATGTACCTATAATTTTTTTTTTTATGTATGTTTTGTCTTAAAAATCACAAGTAAACAAAAAAAAATCGATAACGTTTTTCCGCTCAATTATTATTTATCATTGTTGGGAATCGAGTTAAGCGACGTAATAATGAAATATTCGAGTGTGCGCGCCCCGTAGCGGGTCAAGGACACGCGCAGGTCAAGGACGCGCGGGTTAGTGACCCGCAGTTCATTGACGCGCGGGTCACTAACACGTGCCGAGCGCTGCCTTTTCGATTTCTAACAAGGATAACTAATTATGAAGTAAGAAAAAAAAATAGTACAAGTATATTTTTTTGAGGTGTGGAACCTACCCCTGAAGTTTGTCAGGTTGATAATGAATGACCTTATATATCTCTATAGGCTCGTGTCTGATATATTTGCTATCGTGGGGCAAGGTATTTATTGTAGGCATATTGTTGCACAACTGTTGCTCAACATCAGAGTTTACAGCAACTATGCTGAAGTCGGCAACATGTTTATCAAACAAATGCTTGCAATGATTATGGGGCTCAACGTGGTAACCTTTCAAAATATACCTGCTCACTGCTTTTTGTATGTACATACCTATGCCCTTGTATCATGAATAAACTTATTTTTTTTCTACGAGAACTAACATTTTAAGACTGGTACTATGACTAGTGGTAATGTATTGTCGAGCTGTCAATTTCTATGGGATTTCTGTAATTAATTTTACGCACGTATAAGGAATCAGGTGGTAGAATATTAAACAGAGAACTTTCTAATAATATTTATTCCTTTTTCACAACTTTTTCATTCGACCGCTATAACACGAATAATTTTTTGTATCTCCATCCTACCTTCCAACAATTTTTTTATGCACGATCTTATTTTACTGCCAACTACTACCTTGTTTAATTTTAGACTTGATCGAAAATAATACTATACAAGTAATAAACAATTTAAAGTTAACAATAATTTATAAAATAATGATCAGGTATTCACATAAAATTAACATCGCAAATAAACGCACTACTCATCGACATCCCAAAATAAAGTCCCTAGATACTTATGATTAGGTAAACAAATAATTATAATAATATCTAATACACGAAAGAAAAAAAAATGCCATCTAATATAGGTATAGTTCGCACAGCGGATCTAGGCTTCCGTGAAGTTAGCCGTTTGTGATGCGCAAAGACAATTTAGTTAGAAAAAGCTCCATTGCTCATCGAAACGGCTAAATTCACGACGGCCGAGATCCGTTGTGAGAACTATACAGCTGGACTTAACGTTCTCAAAAACATTATTTTGGTTACGGTTTGTAAGCACGTACTTATAATCAAACATAAAACAATAATAATCTTCAAACCAGCAGTTATGAGGTACAGACAAACACGAGCGTGAGTGTGAGTGCGTTCAAAGGTAGGCCTTGCAAATCTCGCGCTAGTCCCTTATTGAACGCTAATTATCAAGTATCAATCAAAATTATAGTAAAGTGAAAAGTAGTCTACCGTGGCTGTCGGCATGAGTATCAAGTGGAAAAATAAAACTTAAAATACCTAATAAGTAAAAATAAATAAGTGAAAGTTAAAATAACACTAGTCTGATATTTATTTATTTATTTTCGTTTATTTTCGTTTATTTTCGTTTATTTGGGAAACAAACAGTACTAAAAATCTAATAACTAAACTAAAATTAAAACTAATGACTATTAACATGTTACCGCATATCGAATCTAAAAAACTTGCTTGTTGAAAAAATATAAAAGAAAAGAATAATAATTAATATACATTTAGAATTAGAATTAGAACCTATCTAAGAAAAAAATATATTATCCATTTGTTTAAAATATTATAGTTACTTGAGAAGGACGATCTTAGAGAATGGTTCGGGTAAATGATTGGATAGTACGTGCGTGACGAAAGTAACTCCTGTTCATCAAGGGAAAAGCTCTCTCAGGTAAGCAGACTATTTTCGTAATTAATTTGTGTCAAATATTGTAGTTAAATTTATGTTGGTGACTACTTACTTTAGAGCAGTCACGGACTTATGTGAATCGCGAAAACTGACGACTTAGGACTATAATATTGTGTGATACTGTTAATGTTATGTTAAGCGGTCTAACCAGGAAACAGGACCCGTTTAAATGTCAAAGTGTTGGAACTAAAGTTGCATGACTAGTAGAACGCATGCAACTTAGCGTTTCGTCGCGAATGGTCTAATTCGCAATCGGTCAAGTGACTGAAAAACCGTCAAAATCGCGATCGGTCAAAATAGCGATTGGTCCATATCTCTAACTGTCGAAATAGCGATTGGTCCATATCTCGAACTGTCGAAATAGCGATTGAGGCCGATTTTAATTTTACTTTCACACAGCTATCTTCCCACAGCGTCCTTTACGAGTTGAATAACAGAGTTACTTTGTGCACCTAGATTATAATAATTAGTTAGAGTTACTTTATAAGTGCACCTAGATTATAATAATTAGTTATTTTTTTGAAAGAAACCAAAGTTGTATCTTCATCAACGAGAAATGAAGTGATAATCTTCAAACGTCTGAGCAGAATTAAAATCACTTGTTTCAAAAGAAAAAAACTTAATAGTCAAAATCAGTTAATCTATGCAGGAGCTACATGATGCCACAGACAGGCACACAGACACACACTGCAAACTTATAATACCACTCTTTTTTGTCGGGGAATGACAGGGGCCTTAGGCGTCGTCCTAATTGGCAGCGATCGTACGATGGCGCGATGCGTTATTTTAAGAAATGTATGTGTTTAATCTCGTCGTGCGACGAAAACGCATCATTTGATCGTACGATCGTTGCCAATTAGGACGCCGCCTTACTCTTCAAAGCAATCTCAACCCTTTCAATCCAATTCTAATTGACTGTTGTCAAATGTTTGTACTCTTTGAAACAAGGTTGAATTTGGCGCGACGTTCTCATGAAATGTTATATTCTAATACTTGTCCAATACCGATTGCATCCAAGTGTAAGTCCCCCAGAGTGCTCAGCACGAAAAACTTGTTTGACGATCGTAACGTAAACGTATCCTCCAGCTGTCAATTTGTATGGAGTTTTGGTAGTTCATTTAACGCTCTAAAGAGGCGCTGTTAAAATTCTATATTATTTGACAGCTGGACGATACGTTTGAAGTTGAGGGTCCATTCTAGTTATGAAACAGTGAAGGAAATTGCCTTTTTCGTAGCTAGTTATGAAAACAGTTATTAAATAGCGAACAAAAGGTCCATTTTCATAACTAGTTATGAAACAGTGAAGGAAATTACCTTTTTAGTAACTAGTTATGAAAAACAGTTATGAAAATGGACCAAAGGGATAGGTTTACGTTTACGATTGTCAAACAAGTTTTTCGTGCTGAGCACTCTGGTCTCTAGGACGGTTAACACTAATATAGGAATAATATGCAAGCTTCTACGCACTTTACATACGAGCATGTATTTGTACGTACATTCTAGTTTAATTTTATGATTGTCTTGTTGCAGTGATGTTGCATGCAGCGGTGTTAACGGTACTGGCGGTGGACGCTGTGGCCGGCGCAGGCGCAGGTGTTAGCAGGACTGTCACGGGTGAGAGAAAAACAGATAAGTTAGATAGTGAGGATGTATTCCGTTTGAAGCAGTTCCGTTAGTATTATTTACTTTTCATCACACGCCTTCATCAGCCAGTCAACACGTTGACACTACGCGGCGCGTAGGTATGATTGACCTACCAGAAGCCTTTATCAATTAGAATAAAGAGTAGGTACTAGTAGGGACCAAGAGAAAATACCCCTGGATAATTCAAAGGGTATTCTCTCATGGTCCCATGATTTTGTCCCATAACTGAAAGCACGTATAAGGACAAGGGTGAAATTGATGTTGACATAGGTGTGATGTTCAATAAAAGTGCGTGATGACATTGATCGCAATAGGTAGAGCCGGTAGAGCTAATTTATTTAAAGTTGAAGGAACAGAGAGAAAAGTGAAGTAAGTAAAGTTCTCTCGACGGATCTCGGCCATCGAGAAGTTAGCCGTTTGTGATGCGCAAAAACTAGCCAACAACCTTCTTAATATATCTACTTAATTTATCTACGTACTTCCTACTTATTTAAACTTCGGCCTATCTCCATGCTGTCATACCCTTTGACAGGGTTCATATGTGATACTACCACCTAATTATATAACAACTGTAAATGTACCAACCATATGAGAGCAAAAAATAAATTGAGTATTGAGTATTGAGTACTATTTAGTTCGAAAAAGCTCAATTGCGCATTGAAACGGCTCACACGATGGCCTAGATCTGTCGAGAGAACTATACATAAATTGAAATGATATCCCGAAAGTGGAAACAGTATTGCACTTGAAAAATATTAAGTTCTAAGGAAGTCTTCTCTTTTGGTCTCTGTTTCTTCAGCTTTAGGTATATTAGCTCTACCTCAATCACTGTTGATGATGGAGAGCATATGTTTCAGATGAACAATACAGCCAGTTCCCACGACTGTTCCACCTGGACGACTACGAGGAGTGCCTGCTGCCGCCGCACGGACTATACTGCCTCGGAGTGTTCCGCCTCTCGGCTGATGGACACAACCCCACCTTTGATCTTATTCAAGTAAGTTCGTATGAGTCAGTGGCCAACTCTGGTGACGGAGTGTCTAGGCCGCCTGAAGGCCTCTGTCATGGCCTAACAACTTTGAAAAAGCCAGGACCGACAGAGCAAGAGTGATCGCGCCTAATGCAGAATTTTGTTATAGATCTTATAAAAATCATGATTTTCAGTTCCTGAACATGCTGGATTTCTTACGATGTTTTCCTTCATCATATGAAAGCACTGGCATATATTTTTAGAATAGAAAAATCCATTGGTGTACGATTGGTTTCGAAGAGTAGTAGATCTCTCTGTGATAGAGCTCGTCCGAGGTAGGACTACCACCATACTAATTTCTGCCGCCAAGCAGTAATGCTCGCATTGCTGTATTCCGGTGTGAAGGGTATGGTTTCCGGTGAAATTACTGGCACATGAGGCTTTCGATCTTAGCCTCAAGGTGGCAACCCGCGAGTGATACCTCTGGTATTGCAAGCGTCCATAGGCTGTGGTAACCGCTTACCATCTTGTGGGCCGTACGCTTGGTTGCCACTTCAGTTGTATAAAAAAAAAATACCTCACGACCGTAAGATGCAATGCAGCTGTATTTGTATCAGTTTCATATTCTTCCAGGAGTATTCTGAAGACGTATTCAACTTCAACCGCACCTACATCCACCGCGGGTACTGCGTGAGTGCTCGCTGCCCCTCCCCTCCCGACCAGCATCTAGACCCCGCTCAGCGCTTTACTAACTGCGTGCTGACTGATTGGGGAAAGGACCGAGGCTTCCGCACGCGCCTGCACAAACTAAACTACTGCATCACGCATCAAGAGCACGTGACAAAGACATGGGAGATGGAAACACCCCATAGAGCTTTCTTATGGGCTGTGGTGTTAATTCTGGTGATGAATCTGGCTGGGACGGTTTACTATATCACTGCAGCTAAGGGGAAAAGTAAGTTCTTTGCTTGCTTTAGTTAACAGTACACACTCATAGGTGTATAGAGTACCTACACTAGCCATTCCATTTCGCTGCGGAACTGGATAACTGGAACAAAAGCTTAAAGTTTTCAAATTGTCACAATAAAGGTTTTTTTTTATATCACTAACTAATGTGGCTACCAAGCGTACGGCCCACTTGATGGTAAGCGGTTACCGTAGCCTAGTCCTTCCCCGGACGAGCTCTATCACAAAGAACTCTACTACTCTTCGAAGGTTCAAGACTATTTGTTTTTTCCCAGCTGTGGATAAGTCTACTGCTGGATACACGCTGTAGATAAACCTTCTGAACATCAAACTCAAAATGCAATCCTTAATTTTTGGACGGGTAGGATTCAAACACGCTTCATTTGTCTTGGTTCAGCAAACAGCAAACCGTTAGGCCACCGCTTGAATCAGCTCAATCAAAAATCTTGGATGCTGTGAACATTTTAATGTGATAATCCCAAACAGCCCCATTTCACGGTTAATTTCTTCTTGAACATGTTGCAGAGAACAAGATACTCACCGCATGTTCAGTCCAAAACAGCTGGCATCACCTGATGGGACCCTTCCCTGCAGGTGACCCTCGTTTCGCCGCCTTGCTGCCGCTGGAAGGTGGCAGGTACTTCACGCTTTCTTATCTCTTATCTACTGGGTATCACTGACTTTATCTAAAGAGTCTGGTGACTCAGAGAACGACACAGAGTAGCAGTTATTAGCGACTAGACTGTAAAAGCAGTTTAAGATCGAGCTCACAAGCCGGTGTTGTTGCCAGATCTTTTACGGCATGGGCACGTTGGAACTGGTGTAAATTTTCCTAGCTTGTAAGACGTTTCAAAGTGATCCTTGTGATTCTATTGAAAAAAAGTAAATATTTTTTTATTTTGATTTTGATTTCACTGACTCACCTTATTGTAAGAGAAGCGATCTTTTTCCAGTATACGGTTGAAGCTGATGCTAACTGCTCACTTCACAGCTTTCTTGGGCGATGCTTGTAAAGCATCAGTTATTTAAATAATGTCTAGCAACACATTTAAATGATGGGTGGCCGTTACGTTGTGTAAGTGGCATTGACATCCAAAGAGCTTCCATTTTTTTTTATACAACTAAAGTGGCAACCAAGCGTACGGCCCACAAGATGGTAAGCGGTTACCGCAGACTATGGACGCTTGCAATACCAGAGGTATCACTCACGGGTTGCCACCTTGAGGCATAGATCGAAAGCCTCATGTGCCTGTAATTTCACCGGAAACCATACCCTTCACACCGGAACACAACAATGCTAGCATTACTGCTTGGCGGCAGAAATTAGTATGGTGGTAGTCCTTCCTCGGACGAGCTCTATCACAAAGAACTCTACTACTCTTCCATGCTTGTGAGTCAAGATGGCTTTACCGTAGGATGCTTTCATTTAAACCTAATTTTTGATGATAATTTCAGGATCATTATAATGTTGCTGGTGGTGTTCACACACACGGGATGCATCCACGACATGTTGTACCTCCAGAACCCACGGTACGTCGAGCAGGTGAGTACAATTAATAACCAACTCTAAAGCTGACTGCCCTAGTTTCCTTGCGGGATTTCTGCTTCTGCTACTTGTTTTTGCGTAAGTTAGTAAGTTCGTATGAGTCAGTGGCCAACTCTGGTGACAGAGTTTTTTCTTCTGTCATGGCCTAAGAACTTCAAAGCCAAGACCGACTGCTTAACGTGCCCTCCGAAGCACGGGAGCGCTCAGTTGAAATTGTAACTGGCGGTCACCCAACCAAATGATGACTACGCGTAACAGTGCTTAACTTTATTGATCTGTTAGAAACAACTTAGCCAGCTACGTCACTAGTTTTTGCGTAAATATCCAAGAGTACCGCCTGTTGAAGATACAGCGTCTAGTGGCCAGTTGGTTACTCTATTTGCTCACATTATGGTGAAGTGCAGACGCATGCAGTACCTGGGACAGGTTTAGCTGAAGCAGGATTGCCCAGCCTATAACATTCTTTCAGTTCATCTCTATCATGATAGCTTCCTAATTTCCCACTGCTGGCTTACCCTCGGCGGACCGAATGCAGATTGGTGGATGATGACTCTTTCAATTTAGTCTACAAGAATCTACAAGAAAGACTGATAGCTAGTTTCTTAATGATTTTCCTTCACCGTTTTTAATTCTGTTGATTTGAGGTAAATAAATAAATAAATAAATAATGCTGGACAATCCACACAGCATCATCTAGCCCCAAGGTAAGCTGCTGTTAAACAGAGCTGTATTATGGGTACTAGATGACTGATATATATTTAATACAATACAATACATAGATAGATATTTTTTATTATATATAGAAAATACCCAGAACACCCGGAACAAATATTTGTAGATCGTACAAACCTTTGTCCCGAGGCGGGAATCGAACTCGAAACCTCTCAGTTGGCATTCTAACTATATTTTATGTTAGTGCTGGGTAAAAGGGAGTCGAAGTTAACAAGCTGGTTGTTTCAGATGGCCCACCATCCTGTAATGATGTTCCTGCAGAACGGAACCTCCATCATCCAGTACTACATCCTGCTGTCCAGCTTTTACCTGGCGCAGGGCATGCTCCGGGAACAGCACCTAAGCTGCTGGATGCTGCCCAAGCTGGTGCTGAAGAGGATTGTCAGGTATTACTCAGAAAACTCCAGAAAACATTCATCATCATGACAGCCTTCTAATGTTCCCACTGCTGGGACACTGGCCTCTCTAGCGAGATGATTGGGCTTTAATCCACCAATCGAACCCAATGCAGATTACTGGATTGCACATTTCTTTCAAATGTTTAATTCTTGGATTTGCCGGTTTCCTCACGATGTTTTCCCTATCAGTATGAGAGCACTGCATTGCGCACATACAATTTTCAAATAGAAAATCCATTGGTGCACGACCGGGATCAAACCCACGAACTTAGAATCAGAAGGCGTTGCCATTACCACTGGACCAGTGCTCTTAAAACCCATTAAAATTATGTGTGTGAAATTTTAAAAGTAGTAGAGTTCACTGTGATGATTTTCGTACATAATTATATGTAACTTATTAGAAAAAAATGGCATAGATTGCATCGTAATCTCCCATGTCCAGGCTGGCCCCGGTGTACCTGCTGGTGGTGGGGTACCTAGCGACGTGGTGGCCGCGCGTGCGAGACGGCCCGCTGTGGTCGCCGCTGGTGCAAGCCGAGAGCGCCATCTGCCGCGACAAGTTCTGGTCGCTCGCCTTCTTCGTCGGCAACTTCTACAGGGACCACGAGATCTGCTCTATTCAGTCTTGGTAAGTGGATATCATACAGAAATTCGTGTGGGACCTGGTGCCTCTTGAATCCAATGACAATTCCGATCCAATCCTAATTTCTATTTACTGCTGTCAATTTTTTTTACTCTTGAAAACAAGGTTGAATTCGGTGCTAGGTTTGCTGTCAAAAGTACTAAATATCATATTCCTATACTTGTCCAATACTGATTACGATCAAGGGTTTTTGTTGGAAAGGCTTTAAAAGTGTTTAACCGTTAACACGAACAAGACAGGCTGGAATACTGGAATGTGGTAATTAGAGCCTAGCACTAACACCACTGCGCCAAGGTACAGTACGTACACAGTAGAGACGTACAAGACGTTTCAAAGTGATCCTTGTGATTCTACTGAAATAAATAATTTTTGATTTTGATTTTGATTTTGAGTATAATGGTGCCGTCTATGGCACCGCGCATCGTCCATCGCACCGTCGATGGCACGGTCGATGGCGCCGTGTTGGGGCTAGGCCCTTAGATCTTGCAGTGGTACCCAGTGGTACGAGACGGACTCTAGCTGAAGGGTCCTACCACCGGTATGCAGTAATGCAGAGTTTTTCTTTGTAGGTTCATAGGCGTAGATATGCAGCTGCATATCCTCGGCGCTGTGCTGACGGTGGCGCTGCCGCGGCGATGGGCGCTGCACGTGCTGGCTGCCATGTTTGTGGCCACCAGTGGAGCCAGCGCGCTGCTGGCCTACACCTACCAGTGGAACCCGATCATGCAGATCTCTGGACCTGAGTGAGTTATGCAGCTAGTGGCCGTCTCATTGTATATCTAACAGTTCACTGAACAGAAGACCTCGCTAGCACAAATTATCCGCTCGTACGTGGCTCGTAAAAGAATCAACATAATCAATTCATAATCGGCGAAGAAATCGCGTAACAAACGTACGAAAAAAACATACAGTCCTTTTTTGAAGTCGTTAAAAAACACTCATTGAAATCTGATCTTATACGGCGGATCTTCGCCAAAATGGCAAATGGATATTTATCTAGCAGCCTCTTTTTGTCCTTTTTTGGAGAAAGTAGAAAATCAATAATCCATCCCAACCAAAAATCCTCAGCCAGACTGACTGACAGACGGACAAAAGCTTTTTTGGCCAATCTCGAAACTGAAAAATATGTATTCTGATCGCGAAAGGCTCCTGATTTCGTCAACAGAGTTGGCCACTTAAATCAAAGAACTATCTATCATCTATGATCACCTATACTCGTCTTTGTTCATTGATTTAAGAATGGATGAACAAAGACGAATGACAAGGATAGACAATACACTGAAATGCCTATAAACCAGTCTGTGTCACAGTACACGGAAGATTCAGCCGATGTCTCCTATTGGTCAGATCAATCCGCAGCTGGTTTGTGGACGTAGACACGTTCCACATGTTCTACACGAAGCCGTGGGGCAGCCTGCCGGCCAGCCTCGTGGGGCTCTTCATGGCGCATCTGCTGCACCGCTTGCAGGATAGCTTCAACCCCAACGACAATAAGGTGGGTTTTACAATGACCACTTATGAAAACCGTAACGCCTTGATATTTTACAGAGCTTAGTCACACTCGGTCACAAATTCTGTACAGGCGTTTGTTCCCTGAAATGCCTTATGATATTATAATGCGCTCGTTGCACAGTGACGTTGTTATAAAGTGTCACTCAGAAATTTCACTTGCTACAGCCCTTCAAACCTCATCCGTTCTAAGGACTTCATCCTTTCGAGGGCACTATGCCGAACGTGTTCACTTGGGCTAAAATGTGACCATCATCCAGTTTAACTGATTTACCTAGTGGTAGGACTCCTTAGCAATAGTTCATCTTGTAGGAACTGCCGTACTGCCAGATATTTTGCTTCCAAGCAGCAGAGTGCAAGCTGCACTGTGTTTAGCTTTGAAGAGCACTTTAACAAGTGAATTTACTGGGCGAAAGAGACATAACAACTACGTCTCAGGGTGACAAGCACAGTGCAGCGCCACGCAAAACTTACAAACTAAAATCTTTGGGTGACACTGCAGCTTAAAGATTAAAAGATTTATTTATTTATTTTATTTTAGGAAAACCAACAGCTTTTACATTTAAATATACACTTGGGTAGCTATGGAGAGCCAATTACAGGTTCTCACGTATAGGTTTTAAATTAATATAAAGATGTATAAACTAAAAGTAGGAAGTAATTACAAACAAAGCAAACAATTTAGAAAATAACAATAAACTTGATTTGTGACTTGATTTAGTTCTTAAATAGTGAGCTGTTAGGGTTAGGCGTGGCGTACACCAGGCAAACGACTTGACCGTCTCGTTTGCTAACATGAAAAAATAATAATGGACGTGTCTGTTACAGATGCTGATATTCCTCTGCCAGCTGTGTCTCCCGCTGCTGCCGCTGTGGACGGGCGGCGCCGGCAATGTGCTGCGTGACCTGCGCGGCGGCAGCGCGGCGATGCAGCTGGCACTGGAGCGCCCCGTGCTGTGCCTGCTGGTGGCGCCGCTGCTGTTGGCGCCCTCAACGGGAACGGCAGGAAGATTGGTACTGCCTGTGTGAAAGAGCGTGGCGTAGTATTTTTTTTTTACAACTGAAGAGGCTACCAAGCGTACGGCCCACAAGACGCTTGCAATACCAGAGGTATCACTCGCGGGTTGCCACCTTGAGGCATAGATCGAAAGCCCCGTGTGCCAGTAATTTCACCGGAAACCATACCCTCCACACCGAAACACAGCAATGCGAGCATAACTGCTTTGCGGCAGAAATAGGTATGGAGGTAGTACTTCCCCGGACGAGCTCTATCACAAAGAGCTCTACTAGGTACTCTTAATAAAGTACCGCGTGTCTCAAGCATTTTTTGATTTTACTCTGATCCCTATAAGTCTATGATGTCCATAGGTTAAGTAATGCTTTGTCCCCTGCTAACCTGATCAGCCCAACTCTTTGATATGACACAGAATTACTTTGAGTCGATGACAGCAGTGTTTAATTAATTTGGTTTTTCAGATAAATCAATTGATTCTGGTCCATCAGATAAAGAAGCAGCTCCTGCCCCTATGGGTAAGTTACCATGCTTTTTATCTGTTTTTACCATCATCGTATTAGTGAATAGCGAGAGCACCGGTGGTCTAGTGGTAGTGACCCCGCCTTCCGATCCTAAGGTCGTGGGTTCAAACCCGGTCGTGCACCTATGGATTTTTCGGTTCGAAAAATGTATGTGCGCAATACCAGTGCTCTCATACGGTGAAGGAAAACATCGTGAGGAAACCGGTATGTCCAAGAACTAAAAATTTGAAAGACATGTGCCATTCACCAATCCACATTGGGTCCGCGTAGTGGATTAAGACCTAATCACTCTCGCCCGAGAGTAGGCCAGTGTTTCAACATTGGGAACATTAGAAGGCTGTCATGATGATAAGTGAATAGTGCTGGTATTCTTTCTTATACATGAATTCATGAGGTAGCTACGTGCGTTTTTTATTCTAACCAGGTTCTGGGTTCTGTCAAGCTAAGCAAAAATCAATCGTATTCTGAGGGGCGAATCACGAAAAAGACTTTACCATACTAGTTTCCAACTTTACTGTAGCCACGTCCAAATAAGATAAGATAAGATAAGATTTATTTCCAAAAGTTACAATGTCTAAGGGTACCAAATACAAAATAAAACAAAGCACAAAATAGCGTAAATGTAGAGGTAACCAGTATGTAGATCGTTACCTTCCGTGCAAGTAAAAACTGTGTTACGGCAAAAATAAGTCCTTCTTCCTCTCTCAGGATGGCTGCACCGCATTTTCTGCTGGCGCATCTTGTACCCGCTGGGCAGGATGTCGTTGGCCGTACTGATGCTGCACTGGTGCGTCAACATGACCTTCGCGGCCTCCAGACCTGGCCTCCTTAACTCCACCACTCTGGATATGGTAATGACAAATCGCACCACATTGGGATTTTCAGTACCGCTACATACCAGTATCATATATAGTCAGACGAGCCCTAAAACGTGGCTCGTCAACAACGATTCCATGCAGATATCGTAACCAGCCCGCGTTTGGTCATAGCGAATAAGGCTCCAGTTCGCGATCGGTATCCATTGAAGCAACTCGTATTTTCTCAACTACTACAACTACCGAGCAGTCTGATGACTGGAAGCTTACTGACCTGACACCGAGCTGTCTGCAAATTTAAGTTGTCAATATAAACTATATCGCAAGGCCACGACTTAAAGCCCATATTTGAATGATATTTTATTAGTCGGGTGGTAGCAGAGTCGTGTAAATGTGCTATGACCTTTAGTCCTACCAATCCAAAATCCATTGTTAAAGACACAGAGATCTGCAAATCTGTTAACACTCTGTTGCAGATGGTGGACTTCATAGGTACCGCCGTGCTGACGTTCCTGCTTGCGCTGCCGGTGACCCTGCTGGTCGACATACCTTGCCAGCAGCTCTTCAAAGCACTCACCTCAGCATCTCACTAGAAGCTTAATAAAACATATTTATTCAACAAACTTGTCTTCAATCTTCACATTCACCATTATTAAGTATAATTGAGGAATTATTATTAAGTATATTCAAAACTAGAGCGAACAGATTATTCCTAGACAAGCGTGCTCCATCGTCGACCACATCATCACTTACCATCAGGTCACCTGGTGGTAAGACTCTTCAGCAAGAGTCCGTCTTGGTGGGTACCACCGCAGTGTCAGATATTCTACCTCCAAGCAGCAGTGTGCAAGCTGCACTGAGGGCACTGTAGCAAGTAAAGTTACTGGGCGAAAGTGACTTATGTAACAACAATGTCTCGGGGTGATAAGCGCAGTGCAGTGCCACGCAAACACTTAAAAACTTTAAGCTTTGAGTGGCACTGCATGTGTTATAGTCAGGCGTGGTGCTTAACACCAGGCGGGCGCCTTGATTGTCAACAGAGATAGAGTGATTCAGTAGAAAGGTTTAAATAAACTAATTAAGTAGGTATAGTTTAAGCACCCGTACGAAGCCGGATGAGTCGCTAGCTTAGTTATAATTTATGCATGAATCTCAAGTAGAATTTTAAGACGTCCTAAAAAAGGGTCTTGACAGACGGACAGATAGTTTAAGAGTTTGAGAGTAGTAGAGTTCTTTGTGATAGAGCTCGTCCGGGGAAGGACTACCACCATACCTATTTCTGCCGCCAAGCAGTAATGCTCGCATTGCTGTGTTCCGGTGTGAAGGGTATGGTTTCCGGTGAAATTACTGGCACATGAGGCTTTCGATCTTAGCCTCAAGGTGGCAACCCGTGAGTGATACCTCGGTTTTGCAAGCGTCCATAGGCTACGGTAACCGCTTACCATCTTGTGGGCCGTACACTTGGTTGCCACTTCAGTTGTATAAAAAAAAAAAAAAAAAAAAGATAGTAAAAAAAATGGACAAGCAAGTGATCCTATTCAGTTTCAGGGTTCAGCTTTTTACTCTTGAGGTACGGTACCCTAAGAATATATTTATTATACTGCCAAAGTGTGTAAGACTCTGCCGTCTTCTGTTTTTACTGAAAGAAAGAAAGAAAGAAAGAAAGAAAGAAAATACATTTATTGAACCCACTTTAGTAAAAACAATCCAAGTAACAAATTACGACAGAACAATCATGTAGGTAAGTATGAGATAAATCTAAAAAAGTAGGATACATAGGTAAAGCTATAATACGGGCCTCTTCAAGGCTAGATTGAACAGGTGTCTTATAGACCTTCGTGCTCCACCTTCGGCCACATCATCGCTTACCACCAGGCGAGATCGTGGCCAAACGAAGGTATATTCATGAAAAAAAAAAAAAAAAACTTTGTCCCGTATTCAAGAACCATGCTTGAGTGTTTAGTGAATCATGCATGACTCAAGCATTGACTTTTGACAGTTCTTCATAAAAAAATATGTCACTGTGTTTCAGAAAGACAGTGGATTCCCCAATATGTAACCTACGAATATCTATGGCAAAAGAACATTTTGTATGTAATCTAAATAAAAACTATATGTAATCTAATATTATTCTCTCTGTGTAAATAACCTTAAACACTATTTTAAAAGATGAATACAAAAATGTCAAAGTATGGTTTTTGAAAACTGGCCTTAGTAGGTATTCTCAACTTAGCTTTTTCCCGCCGTTCCTTTTCTTCTTCTTCTTCTTTTCGACCTTTGAACCAAAAGAACCTTTACATTAGTAGCTTACTTTACTAGTGTCACGGAAAAAAACAGTTTGGAAAAATGAAAAAAAATATTCTCTTGACTCTTGATTGCTTATTGCACAGATAACTGATGCAATAAAATGCGTTGATAATATTTCCACTTTAGGCACAGCCGGGTTAGATAACCTACTGACACTGAACTTGTGATAGCCCGATGAAATCAAAAACTAGAGTCAAAAAACATAGCCTTGCCCCGCACTGACTTCAACAAAACTGTAGGTACTTAAGACTTCCTTGTTAGTAGCAGTATAAGAGGCAAAACTGTAATCAATTTTTGCGCTCAGCAATGTTCTTATCTACTGTAGATTTTTGACTCTTTCACTATGCTGAAAGTTTCAAAATTCAATCATGCATCTGTGATCTGCCGTAGATAATGGTTTTTTCAACACACTTGCTTATAAAGTGGCTCTATGGTCATCGCAATTAGGCACAGAATGTCACCCATAATCAAACTATGACTTTTTCATTGCTATAACTCACTAGTGAGTTATAGATTTTTTTTGTTATTTTATTATGAGTTTTTTTTGTTATTTTATTCACAAGTGTGTTGAAAAACGTCGTATGATACACGTGTGTATTGATGATTATCTTAAGACCCGAGCCCGCCTCAGCGGTAATCACCAATGTTACACACTAGTACCATAATGTACTATAATCAATCATTCAATAATTTATTATTTGCTTCAAATAGGGTTACAAGGTTCATAAAATTAGGAAAAGTACCACCTATTTCTACCATTTTAGGCGCAAAAAAGTACTCAGTGAACAAAATTATACATAACAAAAAATAATCGAACAGCTACAAAAATAAGTAAAACAATTAAATGTCAGATGAATTAAATAAGTATTGTACAAAATAAATAAAAGAGTAACTGTTAAAAAGTTTAAAAAGCACTGGTGGTAGTAAAGTAGTAGTAGGCGGGGCCTTTCGATCCTAAGGTCGTGGGTTCGAATCCGGTCGTGCATCAATATATTTTTCGCTACGAAGAACTAAAAATTCGAACGACGTGCCATCCACCAATCCGCATTGCGTTCGCGTGGTGGATTAAGTCCCAATCACTCTCGCTTGAGAGTAGGCCAGTGTCCCAGTAGTGGGAACATTAGAAGGCTGTCATGATGATGATGGTAATGAATTGTTTTATTAGAATTGGCCCACTGAAATACGAAATCGTATTAATAAGGTAAGAAGTTCCTACAATACTTTGCGAATGGCGATTATAAGATCAAGTGCAAGCAAGCTGGTGGTAGGACTCTTCAGCAGGAGTCCGTCTTGGTGGTTACCACTGCAATACCAAGTATTCTGCCTCCAAGCAGTGCTGTGCAAGCTGTACTGTGTTTAGTTTTAAAGGGCACTGTAGCAAATGATTACTACATCTGTTATTCTGAGCAAAACATCGCTTCTTACTTACCGTAGACAGAGAATACTAGTATTTTAGTATTCTCTGTCTACGCGTTTCTTACACTTATGTAAGTAGGTACTTATTAAAAAAAACAGAAAAGTAAGACATGATTTCTTGACTTCAAAACTATCCTATAAACTATAATCTCTCTAAACTCTCTCCTATAAAACTATAACCTTATTTGAACCGACCCTTTTCGGCATTCATTCACTTTTTCTTACTAAGTAACTGGGTAAGAAGTAGAAACACATTATCAGACTTTTTCCTTTATTTGTGTCAAAAGTAATAAAGGTTCCAAGCATTTAAAAAATTTCCTAATAATCATTCCGAAATTGGAGCGAAATAGTTTACATTTAGTCCTATAACGCCAAATTAGGCGGCCGTCTGCAAAAATAGCAGCATTGGGCCGAGGACTCACCTTCTTCCGAAAAAGTCGTGTCGAAGGCCAAAAACATAATTTATAGTTCAAAAGTTATACAATTTCTAATTGTATTCGAGGTTTGCATAGCTGTATAGGCATTTCTGCTCAACACTTCGAACTGCCAAGACGTTCAGAGCACGGCAACTAGAATCATCTTCAATACCTTTGAAAACCTCAGAACATATAGCTGGTTTGTAGCTAGCCAAGCTTATACTTCAGTTCAAAGGACCAAGTAAATTATTAACCTAGATAGAGCATTCTATGTAGAGTCATTTGTCTTTAAAACTAGTTACATTGAAGGTTTTGTTGGGAAGTGGTTAAGGGGATGAGAAATGGGGCTGCGATGGGTGTGGACCGTGTTGATGGTGACAGCTACCTGTGGATATGAGATTACAGGTGAGTGCATATCTCCATATTTCGTGTTAGGGTAAGCAGAGCAAGGTGATTTTGTAAACTGCTCGCATTAAACGCATTACTATATTTAGTATCAATAATCTTTTTTTTTTGCACGAATAATGGGGACAACAGGAATATTTTTTTATTATTTTATTTAAATGTTACTGTCCCCATTAATAGATTATTGACAATGGGGACAACGGGAATATTTTTTAGTAATTTTATTAAAATCCCACTGTCCCCATCAACGGGGACACGGTTAATGGGAACATCGGGAATACAGGTTTTTTTAGCACTAAATCAACACAATATATAATCTTTATATTAGAAAGACGTTCAAGTCGTTCACCTGATGTTAAGCGCCACGCCTGGTTATAACAGTATATCCCAAAGGTTTATTTAGTACAATTACTGTCGAAACTATGCAAGCAATGCGTTTTATGTGAGCACTTAGGTAATCTAAGGCTGGAGTACTTACTTATATAAATATCTCCCTGTATGATAAAGTATCTACTGAAAAATCTTTTCATAATTTTATTGCATGGCGTGGGTCATCAAAGAGAGTTATAATCACTTATTACATTTAGTTTATCATTATCGTAAATTTACTTTGAACTAAATCCTACTAATATAATAATTGCGAAAGTCTGTGTGTGTGATAAATGTTTGTTACCACGTATCTCCGTGATGACTTAACCGATTGTGATAAAATTTTGAATGGTTTAAGTTCTGGAATAACACATAGGCTATTTTTGACGACCGATGTGGCGCAGCGGGCACAATGCCGCCTGCGACGCGGAGGTTGCGGGTTCGATTCCCGCCTCGGATCAAATGTTTGTACGATCTACATATATTTGTTCCGGGTGTTCTGGGTATTTTCTATATATAATAAAAAATATCTATCTATGTATTGTATTGTATTAAGTATATATCAGTCATCTAGTACCCATAACACAGCTGTTTTACAGCAGCTTACCTTGGGGCTAGATGATGCTGTGTGGATTGTCCAGCATTATTTATTTATTTATCACGGAAAAATTGACTGTTCCTGTGAAATAGCATAAAAATAGAAACCGCGGGTGAAACCGCGCGGGTCTGCTCGTAATTCATACGTTTTTGTTAGCAAAGCATTCTTGGCAAAATCTAGGTTGACTGTAATACCTAATACTTGTGTCTCACTGTACATATACCTGACTTATACATACCTAGTGACCTTAATAAAATGTCGCATCGCAAGGTTGTGCGTTACATAAAAATATCGTATGACTTTTATGAGATAGCAGATCATGAAACATTTCGGAGAGCACTGGTGGTGTGGTGGTAGAGATCCCGTCTTCCGATCCTGAGGTCGTGGGCTCAAAACCGGTCGCGTAACCAATGGATTTATCTTTAGATTACAAGAGTCCAAAAACAAGATTTTCTGTTATTAAATTTATTTATTTATTTACTAGTGGCTCGTCCCAGCTTCGCACGGGTGCAATGAAAACTTAAGCACCCGTGCGAAGCTGGGGCGGGTCGCTAGTCATTTATAAGGTAGGAGTCGACCTCACGTTTTAGCCGCGCGGCTACCTATTTCATTGTGCACGCACGCCCCTCTCTGGGCCCGGGGTACGCGCGAGGGCGTGCATAGTATTTTGTTTAGAGTGACATTTTTATAATTCGTCATAACTTTTGAATGAACTGTCTGATTTCAATAATTCAAACAGTTATCTACAGGTATTGAAACAGTCTTGAATATGAAATTATGTATTTGGATAAGGATTAATATAAAGGTATGGAAAACATAGTCTGATTTTGGTCGGCATTTCTATCAACTTTTAAAAGTAATAAAGTAGTTATAGTTACATAACTACAATAGTTGGACATATGGTATCGCTGACTTTTTTTAAGATATCAATATGTTCTTTAATATTGTAGAACATTTTTTTGTTCTATCATCAATAGTTTCCGCAGCGCATGCGATGAAAGACATTTTATGGCAAATTTTTTTACACCTTGGGTTACATTATTGAAGTTTTAGTAAGGATCCCTATTATTTTCTAGAATAAAATATAGCCTATGTTACTCAGGGATAATGTAGCATTCTAATGGTGAAAGAATTTTTGAAATCAGACCAGTAGTTTTTGAGTTTATTCGTAACAAACCAAAATACAAACATACAAATCTTCTCTCTTTATAAATTAGTATAGGTAGATTTATTATATTTACATACTAAACACTATTACAAGATTTAGGTACCTTCATATAACAAGAGATACAATTTAAATGTTATTACATATAGAGGTATAGACTATATACTACAATACATAAAATAAAAGTTTAAGTTTAGGCTTTTTCAAAGTTGTTAGGCCATGACAGAGGCCTTCGGGCAGCCTAGAAACTCTGTCACCAGAGTTAGCCACTGACTCATTTAATTTTTTTTAATTAAGTAAGTGCGTATACGCACAAAATAAAATAAAATGATTATATTTACATCAAGATTTTCAAGGGAACTGGTATTCGGCCGGCTAGCGTATGCGCAAGGTAAAAGACACGGCTTTTTTTGTTAGAAAATGATTGTTTTCAACATAGACGTAGACGAGACCCACATTTATTTGCCATTTAGCACACAACATACAAAAGACTCAAAATTAGAACAAAATGGCCAGGCCAGTGAACTTGACCTCATTACTCACATAAAAAATTAAAATAATTTAGCCAAATCAGTTCAGCCGACCAAGTTTTAACGAGAGTTTTACTTTAAAATCGCCTCTCGGGAGCACATAACTCTCGATGACGCTACCTGACGTGACAAACTCATCCGAAAAGGTGAATGTGAAGGTAAAGTGTGTGTGAGGAAATGGTGTCGCACTTCATATAATCTCCTTTTATTCTGTTAACGTAAATCAATGCTAGAGGTGAAGGTTATTTTTACACGACTTTAAAAAATGAGGTTATCAATTCGATTATTAAATTAGCTATAAGTAAATTAGCTATTATAATATGTTTTTTTTTGTATTAATTAGCAATAGTAATTAACTTAATCTAATTCATTTAATTCATTTTCTTAGTGCTAATACAATTCATCATATCAGCCGATAGACGTCCACTGCTGGACATAGGCCTCCCCCAAAGAGCGTCATGACGACCGATTTTGGGCCTTCACCATCCACCGACTTCCAGCGACCGCTTTAATGTCATCGGTCCATCGAGTGGGGGGCCGTCCTACACTTCGTTTTCCAGTTCGTGGTCGCCACTCGAGAACCTTTAGACCCCAACGGTTATCGGACGGAATACAACTTAGTGCTAATTTAATATTTGAGCTAATAAAAATTTTGATATGCCTGAACTAGGAAAACCTGTATGTATGATAAGTGATTTCTCTGCCAATTATGAATTGATTGTATCATTAATTTTTTGTTTGATTGATAGGTGCTTCTTTCAGGTTCCCCTTTAAATTTTATCGAAATTGGTTGAGTACTTTTTAATAAATAATAAAAAAGTGTCGATAGCTACCCCCCTCGTATATTCACAACTGCAATCCAGCAAAACATTTTTTAATTTGAAGTCGGTTTTTGTTCTTTTCTAAACTTTTACCCATATTGGGAAGAATGTAACAGCTTACTTTCTTTATCAACACTTCTTCACTTCTTCATGCTACTACTGGAAGCAGAGCTCTTCCTATATTTTGTACCCTTTACTTTGAAAATAAACATTACTTAGGGTGGATTAACCAACTTTTGGAATACCTAACTATTCCGCGGAATAAAAAATGTCAAATACAAGGAAAGTAATTTTATTAAACAAAATAAAATATGTACATAATTATATTAAAATATACAAAATACATATGAAACAGTTGAGCCATCTAAAGACCGTTACAAACGACCTATAGATAGCTCAACTGATCCAAATCACTACCAGTAGGAAGCGTTCCCAACATGCTGGCTGCATTGCCACGTTGAATGGCAATGCTGATACGTTGAGCCAGATATGAACCAGCCTTTGGATCACAAGGAAAGTCAGTTTACCGCGAATAACTACAATTTACTCTGAGAATAGTAAATCGTACTCCTATTCGAGTTTGGTCGAATCTAACCTTAGTATTCATACTGATCACGAAAGTTTATGCCAGATGAGCAGTACTACGAGATGCCTCGACTCTTCCTCCTGGACGAGTACGAGGAGTGCCTCGCCAGCAGCCGCGGCCTCTACTGCCTCGGCTCCTTCCACCTGCTGCCTCACTCCAACCACAAGCTGCTGCAGAACATACAGGTACAACACCAGCCGCTGCTGGACATAGCTTCAGTGGATACCTGCCCTAACATGTTGTTTTGGCGAAACAATCAACGTTGTAGATATATATAATAATCGATCAACAGTTACCTACATCTAAATTTTCCGCAAATTACTACAACAATTATTAATTCAAAGTTCAATAGGTTTTTTATTAAGATGGAAGATTTTGAACACAAAAGAGTAAAGTCACAGCTTAATATTTGAAAAAGTAGGTTTGTATGAGTCAGTGGTCACTCTGATGTTGTTTATAATGGAAACCATATAATCTGTTATAGCCGTAACAATTTAACGTGCCTTCCGAAGCACTGAAGTTCTCAGATGAAAACGCCATTGGCGATGATCACCATCCAAATGATGACCTCTCGGGATCTTCGCTAATCAGGAAAGGTCAAACAACATGCACAAGTTTCACGCACGAAGCAAGTAACACGCACAAGTCGCAACCAGCGCCCACCTCAAAATAATTATGCCGTAAAAACACCGCTATCGACCCGTGGTCCAACAGCTTTGTCCAACAGTTTGTACCACGGGGAAGTAAAACTATAAAACACCTGGTGGTAGAACTCTTCAGCAAGAGTCCGTCTTGGTGGGTACCACCGCAGTGTCAGATATTCTACCTCCAAGCAGTAGTGTGCAAGCATTACTGTGTTTAGGTTTGAAGGGCACTGTAGCAAGTGAAATTACTGGGCGAAAGAGACTTAACAACAATGTCTCGGGGTGATAAGCGCAGTGCAGTGCCACGCAAACACTTAAAAACTTTAAGCTTTGGGTAGCACTGCATCTGTTATAGTCAGGCATAGTGCTTAACATCAGGTGGGCGCCATGATTGTCTTGTCACTTGCTGACATAAAAAAAAAAAAAAAAAAAACTATGCGTGTTCCAACTGTCAGTGTTTTTTTCTGCAATTTATTGTTATTACCCGTGGTACAAAGGGGCTATTTTCCAACTGGTATAAAAACACAGCTAGCTAAAATATGATCCAAGAAAGTCTATGACTTCTTTATTTTATGGTTTCTGTGCCTTATAACTGTCACAATAAATTCCAGAGCTTCTCCGAGAACAAATACCACTTCAACCACACGCGCATCCACCGCGGGGTGTGCGTGTCTCGCTGCGGCCCCGCGCACGCGCCGGCGCCGGGCCGGGTCCGCTTCGAGCGGTGCGTCCAGAACAGGTCCCTGGCGAGCCTCGGCCTGGACGTCGGCCTCGCCCGCCTGCAGTACTGCACCACGGCGCGCCAGCGGGGCCGGCCCGTGGACGCGCTGGACGTCGCCTTCGCGTGCCTCTGCGCCTCGCTCCTCCTCATTAATATGATCGGAACAGCGTATGACGTGTTCCGAGACTCGGGGGATAAGCGTTAGTATCAACAGCATTTGTTTGTGCAGTTTGAAAAAGACTGGTAAATCGGTTGCGAGAACTGGTTTCAGTTGCAATACTTGACCATTCTTCTAGTCGTACTGCTGGGGCACTGGCCTATTCTCGAATAAGAGTGATTGGACCTTAATCCTCGCAGACCCAATGCGGATTGGTGGATGGCATTATCTACTACTACTTATTTCTTTAAATATGGACTTAAAAATCATACCACACCTAATAATGGTGGTTATTTCTAGCCAACCGGTACCTGATGACTTGGTCTGTCTGCGAGAACTGGAGGCGGCTGACGGCTGACCACTCAGACGGCGACCCGCGACTCTCCGCACTGAAGCCGGTGCAGGGGATGAAGTAAGTGCTCCTATCATCACAACATCTCCTGTTCAAGAGAACTAGGTAGTTACTTCTACACCCTGCTAAAAATTCGGGTTAGTGTCAAAGTCCCCTTTAAAAATCCCCTTAAAGGAGATCATTGCACACTTCTTCCATCTTCCACCACATAGATGGCACTCAGCATACGGCCTCATGGCAGGGTTACCGTAGCCTATGGACGCTTGCAATACCAGAGGTAATCACTCACGTCGTGCGTGGGTTCAAACCCGGTTGAGCACCAATGGATTTTTCTGTTCTAGAAATTTATGTGCGCAATGCCAGTGCTTTCATACGGTGACGGAAAACATCGTGAGGAAACCGGCATGTCCATAAGAATTTAAAATTCCACCAATCTGCTACCCAAAGCACCGCCAGAGAGTAGGCTAGTGTCCCAGCAGTGGGAACATTTGAAGGCTTTTTTTTTTATACAACTGAAGTGGAAACCAAGCATACGGCCCACAAGATGGTAAGCGGTTACCGTAGCCTATGGGCGCTTGCAATACCAGACGTATCACTCGCGGGTTGCCACCTTGAGGCTAAGATCGAAAGCCTCATGTGCCAGTAATTTCACCGGAAACCATACCCTTCACACCGCAACACAGCAATGCGAGCATTACTGCTGTCATGATGATGATGACTCTCCGCTAAACAGCATGTTTGTTGCAGAGCGCTGACGCTGCTGCTGATAATGCTGGCGCACTCGGTGCTGGCCCACCACATCACCTACATTTACAACCCGCTGTTCTTCGAGAAGGTATTTATTTGATGTTTTTATTTTTTATTTTTTAATTTATTATTATGGATCACCAACGAAAGATACACAGGCATACAAATTTTAAATTACAGAGGTACTCAGGTCAGGTGCTCTCTCAATTAGAGGTGACCACATGCACAAAAATAAAAGTTATTGTGAATTCAACTGAAAACTGACTTTAAACATCACTATAATAAGAAAAACAAATATAAGTCAGAAATAAAGTAGGTAGGTATAGGTAGGAATCTAGTTACATAATCAAATTACAAAATCGCAGTCATGGACTACAAAGAATAGGTATTGTATTATTTGATGTTTAGGTATTATCGACGTGCTCTGTGAGGTGCCAGAGTTGGGTGCGATTCAGAGGATTATTATTACCAAAGCCTAAGCTCGAATTAAGCCCAAGCATCTTGTTGGTACTGTAGAATATCATGTTTTGGCTAAAGCTGTTTTGTAAATAGGTATTCTAGTATGGTTTTAGCCACTGTAGTAGAGGCAATCAATCATGGAACGCGTCAATTCTTTTTCATAGAAAAAAAACGTTTTTCGTCTTAAAAATTACTTTGTGGTTTTAAAATTCATATAAAAATAGTAGTGTACACCTATCTACATAGTACTGATACCTTGAGTTTTTTTATATAATTCCTAGACATAATAATATAAGTTTACTAAGATAATTGATTAGTTTTTCATCTGTTTTGGTTCATAAGTTTACGGTCATCGAGCAATTAGACCGAAGTAAAAGTCTGAAAAGCATTAGGTATTTTCTCATTACCAGGCATAAAAATTCTACATCTTCCCCAGTCAAGCCACCACCCGATGTCGGCGTACTTCCAGAACGGCACCTCCATCGTGCAGACCTTCATCATGGTGTCCAGCTTCCTGCTGGCCTACAACCTGCTGCTCCACGCCGAGACCAGCAAGCGGCCTCTCAGCCTGAGGATGTTCCCTCAGTGCTTGCTGCATAGAATCACCAGGTGGGTTTATTCTTTGTGATAGAGCTCGTCCGGGGAAGTACTACAACCAAACTTTCTGCCGCCACACGGAAATTTTTGACGGTTTCAGCCGCGAGGAACGGCCCCGTGATCACATAACTCTGTTAGCGACAAATCTTCATTGATCTCTATCTCTGTCTGTTATGACAGAAGAGCTGGTCAAACTGTCTTAGATGGAGATCAATGGAGATTGGTCGCTAACAGTAAGAGGTTATGTAATAAGCCCGCTGGTGGGTGTTCATCCGGATCTCACGTCATACCTACTCTGTGTTCTTTGGTTTACCTATTTAGAAGCAGTTAGGCATTTTATTTACTTTAGGAATTATCGAAAGATACCTCATCATGACAGCCTTCTAATGTTCCCACTGCTGGGACACTGGCCTACTCTCAGGCGAGAGTGATTGGGTCTTAATCCACCACGCGGAACCAATGCGGATTGGTGGATGGCACATGTCTTTCGAATTTTTAGTTCTTGGACATGCCGGTTTCCTCGCGATGTTTTCCTTCACCCTATGAGAGCACTGGCATTGCGCACATAAATTTTTCGAACAGAAAAATCCACTGGTAAACGACCGGGTTTGAACCCACGACCTTAGGATCGGAAGGCGGGGTCACTACCACTAGACCACCGGTGCTCTTAAAGATACCTAGTTGAGTTGAATTTTTAGTCCTGACTTTTTTATTGTTAACTACTTGCGTTCTGCGTTCTTGATAATCCACTGCATTGGGTCCGCTAAGACCCAATCAATCTCGTTCAAGAGTAGGCCAGTTTCCCAGCAGCAGGAACATTATAAAAGGATGTCATGATAATGATGATTCCTGATAAAGTCCCATATTTCCAGGATAACACCCGTGTACTTGTTCGTGCTGGGCACGGCGGTGACGTGGTGGTCGCACGCAGGCGACGGGCCGCTGTGGGCGCCGCTGGTGGGCGGCGAGTGCGCGCGCTGTAGAGACAAGTGGTGGACGCAGGCACTCTTCGTTAACAACCTGGTGCGGCCAGACGTCAAATGCCTGATACACACCTGGTGAGTGCTCCCTGTTTTAAATTAAGAACATTTTACTGTCAGAGCATTTTATATTACGATGCGTACCCAAGAACATTGGTGTCTTAAATTTTCGGATCCGAAATGCCCTCCATGAACGTAGACAATGGCTTTCTCCACGAGAATGTAGAGATAAAAATGTAACAAGTGCGAGCGAGACTCGTGCTCAGCATCGAACATCATCCAGACCCGATGCGGATCGGTGACACATTATCGATCTTTAAATTTGTATAGTTCTTGGACATGCCGGTTTCGGGACGTTTTCTTTTAACGTTTACGAGCACACACATACATCTTTCCCTTCTGAACAGAAAGTCTAACCCAGTAGCTAAGGTCCAACAGCGCAAAACGTCTAATTATAACGTCGGCCGTATTAGCCATGTCCATGTTGAAAAAGCCATTAGTGCATGACGAATTTTGTGGCCTGCCCCCCTACCATGAACTCTTATACCGATTCAAATGAAGACCTAAACTAAATTGTCAAAAAATTTTGTATTATGATATCAATTAGACATGTCATGGTGTAACATTTTATGACAATTTAGTTTAGGTCTTCATTTGAATCGCTTTAAGAGTTCATGGTAGGGGGGCTGACCTTAGAGGTGCTCAGGTACAGAACTATTGGATGGATTCGACCAATATCTGGAATAATTATTTCTTGGAATAAGAAATGTCAAATACAAGAAAACTGTCAGTTTACTCTCGAATAACTACGTTTTACTCGGAAAAAAGTAAGAAAGTTCGTATGAGTCAGTGGCCAACTCTGGTGACAGGGTTTCTTGACCGCCCGAAGATTGACATAACCTAGCAACTTTGAAAAATCCGGCACCGACTGCTTAACGTGCCCTGCGAAGCACGGGAGCGCTCAGTTGAAATTGCTACTGGCAGTCACCCAAATGAGGACTACGCGGAACAGTGCTTAACTTCGTTGATCTGTTATGAACAACTTAGCCAGCTACGTCGCGAGCGCTCCAACTAAGTTTGTAGGATCGGTAGGCGGGTCACCAGCACATGCGCTATGCCACCGGTACTACAACAGGAGGTCCCCAGGTTCCTGGCGGTGGACATGCAGCTGTACGTGGTGTCGAGCGCGCTGACGCTGGCGCTGGCGCGGCGCGCGCGCGGCGTGGCGCTGCTGGTCGCGCTGCTGGTGCTCGCTGTCAGCGCCAACCTCGCAGCCGCCTACTACTTCCACCTCAAGCCCATGGTCACACTCATGTTCCCGGAGTGAGTCTCAACATCACCATATTTTTAAAGTACCTAGAATCCTTTATTGAGTAGGACCTATTGAGTTTCAAAACAGGCTAATATTTTTTTTGATTGTACTCAGTTATGTAAGTACGTAACGCTCGGAATCGAACTCGGTTTCTCAGGATTGGAAATCCGAGTATGATACCACTGCTCCAACACTGCTCTTAGCGAAGCAGTTGAAATTATGATTACGCTTCCTTACATGGTTATTAAAATTAAAATTTATTTTTAGGAGCAAAACTCCTAAGCCAAATGAAATTGAAGCTGGGTGTCTTATAATAATACAAGAGAGTTACTAATCTCTGCTGCTGTTTGTATACAGGGTCTTTGATTATTAGTGCGCGATATTCAAGGAACAGGATCCACACAGCAATCAAAATAATAATGTACTATCTAATACGACCTTTACGACCGATGTGGCGCAGCGGGCGGAGGTCCGCCTGCGACGCGGAGGTTGCGGGTTCGATTCCCGCCTCGGGTCAAATGTTTGTACGATCTACAAATATTTGTCCCGGGTGTTCTGGGTATTTTCTATAATATAATAAAAAAACTTGGGGCTAGATGATGCTGAGTGGATTGTCCAGCAAAAAAAAATTTGCCCGTGGTACATCTAGGTGAACTAACAAGGTGGACCACGGGTAAAGACCGGTTTTTTTTTCTGTAAGTATATTTTCTCAAATCTCGAGTAAATCGATTACGTATATCTGGCCAATTATTATTTACCTTGAATATCGCGCACTAATAATCAAAGACCCTGTATACTTATAAAATAAAATTAAAATAAAAATAAAATGAGCCTTTATTCTACTAGGTTAGGTACATGCTTTGCTTATGACTAGTATTTAAAAAAAAATTATGTATCGCCATCAGTGGTAGTCGCCTCTTTGGCGTAGGCCTCCCCCATATTCTTCCACACTTCTCTGTTTCTGGCCTTTGACATCCAGTTTGGTCCCACTTTCTCTATGAAAATGTCTTCCCATCTTTTTTCAGGTCGACCTCTTCCTCTTGTTTCATTTCTTGGTATCCATTCCGTTATTCTTTTAGCCCATCGACTGTTTTCCATTCTGCACATATGTCCAGCCCAATTCCATTTGAGAGATTTTATTGTTTTTATTAAGTCTGTAAGTTTTGTTTTTTTCCTTATTATTGTATTCTTAATCTTGTCTTTTTGTCTTATACCTAACATGCTTCCCATGCCCTGTATACTTACCTAAGTACAATTACAAACTAAAAAATATTACATTAGTGTATGCAGTAACACGCCACTCTCTTCTGCGCTGTGCTTGCCTCTTCCATTGTCGTCCTTGAGGTTTTCCAAGACCTAGATTAATTGGTCTTTCTCTCTCAGATTCATGCGGACCCAGTTCGAGGGAGAGGCGTCGTTCACGTGGCTGTACCAGGCGCCGTGGGACAGCCTGCCGTCCGCGCTGATCGGCTTGCTGGTGGCTTTCCTCCACCACCGGCTCCAGGCGCAGGGTTACAAGCCAGGAGACAACTTGGTAAGACCATGGATATTATCATGAGCCTTTGTGTTCCCACTGCTGGGAGATCAGGCATCACCAGCTCCAAGCGCAGGGATACAAGATGGCGGACAGCTTGGTAAGACCATGGACGTTTTATCTTAACCGTCCTTGTGTTCCCACTGCTGGGACATTAGCAACTCTCTAGCTCCGTAGTGAATGGATATGAGAACCATCAAAAGAAGGAAATGAACTGGTGATGGTCTGTCTCGACTAATGAAAAAAAAAGAACTGTCTTCATTTTCATTTTGAAAGGAACGCTTTTCATCTTCTTTTCTCATTAGCACGAGTAAAAAATGGAACTCGTTGCCGGGGTCTGTTTTTCCGGACCAATACAATTTAGTAGTCTTCAAAGCTAATCCATCCTCCATCTCTCATCTCCATCATCGACCACACCATCACTTACCATCAGGTGAGGTGGTGGTGAAACGATTGTCCAATAAAAAATAATAAAATAAATAACTGTAAAAAGCTGTGTAAAGTACCTACCACCACTGATAAAACGTCGTCTTTTTACTTACGGCGGATAGTATGTTATGTATAGTTCGCACAGCGGAGCTAGGCTTCCGTGAAGTTCTCTGTGATAGAGCTCGTCCGGGGAAGGACTACCACCATACCCATTTCTGCCGCAAAGCAGTAATGCTCGCATTGCTATGTTCCGGTGTGAAGGGTATGGTTTCCGGTGAAATTACTGGCACATGAAGCTTTCGATCTATGCCTCAAGGTGGCAACCCACGAGTGATACCTCTGGTATTGCAAGCGTCCATAGGCTGCGGTAACCGCTTACCATCTTGTGGGCCGTACGCTTGGTTGTCACTTCAGTTGTATAAAAAAATAAAAAAATAAATTAGCTGTTTGTGATGCGCAAAGACAATTTAGTTAGAAAAAGCTCCATTACGCATCGAAACGGCTAAATTCACGACGGCCGAGATCCGCTGTGAGAACTAAACATTAGGTTGTAGCTATGTCTGTTCATAGCAACAACACAAGTAGCTTAGAATAATGTCCATAGATCCCGAAAATATTATGCTTCAGAGCTAGCTTTAAGAGTAGGTAGTAGAGTTCTTTGTGATAGAGCTCGTGCGGGGAAGGACTACCACCATACCTATTTGACGAACGATGTGGCGCGGCGGGCGAAGGTCCGCGTGCGACGCAGGAGGTTACGGGTTCGATTCCTGCCTTGGAACAAATGTTTGTGCGATCTGCCAATATTTGTTCCGGGTGTTCGTTAAAAAAAATATATCTATGTATTGTATTGTATTAAGTACATCAGTCATCTAGTACCCACAACACAAGCTCTGCTTAGCTTGGGGCTAATTGATGCTGTGTGGATTGTCCAGCATCATTTATTTCATCTCAAGCAAACAGTATTCTGACTCACAGCTATAATCCATAACTTTTGCTTTGTTCAAGATCACCTAGCTCTCCATAAACAAGCCTCGAAGCTGTTTACGATCAATGATCACCTATTCACAATACTTTCCAATTGTTCCACTGAGGGCGACCTCACGCAGGTCGACCTATAAGGTGCGCCAAGGCATTGAACCCTCCATAAGGAAGCAGTGGGTGGGCCTAATTTGAATCAAGTGTATTGGGTCTAAGATATGTGGTCTAAGGACTTCTAATGACCTTGATGTCGAAATACTTAGTTAAAGTGCGAAAATATCGATTGATATCAGAACCCTGGGACCTGTGATGAACAAATCTGGATTGTATTTTTTTTTTTATACAATTAAGTGGCAACCAAGCGTACGGCCCACAAGATGGTAAGCGGTTACCGCAGCCTATGGACGCTTGCAATACCAGAGGTATCACTCGCGGGTTACCACCTTGAAGCTAAGATCGAAAGCCTCATGTGCCAGTAATTTCACCGGAAACCATACCCTTCACACCGGAACACGGCAATGCGAGCATTACTGCTTGGCGGCAGAAATAGGTATGGTGGTAGTCCTTCCCCGGACAAGCACTCATAAAAAACTCTACTACTCTATATACATGTTGTATGCCATCTTTTAGTAGTATTCAGAAATCCCATAGATAATCTGTGCGAAGGGGATTTCTGTTATTTTTGTTCAATCGAATTTAGCAAGATTTGTGAACAAAAAGTGCATTTTATTTTATACCTACTACTTAAGTGGCAGGCCAAGCGTACAGCCCACTTGATGGTAAGCGGTTACCGTAGCCTATTTACACTTGCAGCATCATATTATATCACTTGCGTATCACCCTGAGACGTTAGATGGAAAGTCTCATTGCATGTGCCTGTAATTTCACCCTTCGAACCGCAATGCTCCCGCTAGTTCTTCCCCGGACGAGCTCTATCACAAAGAACTAATCTAATTATTTGGTATCTTCCAAGATAAAAAACAGACGAAAAATCTCTAATACTAGTCCGATTTTTCGTCTGTTTTTTATCTTGTAATGGATTTCCGCAAAGTAACGCCTGAATCTATCAATTATTGATAAGCGCAGTGCAGTGCCACGCAAACACAAAAAATGTGTATCTTCCAGACAATCCGTATCCTTTATCGTCTGTCGGTGCCCTGCATGTTCCTGTGGGTGGTGGGCGGGTACTTCATGAAGGGGGTGACGAGTCGCGCGTGCGTGGCGCTCTACGCCGCGCTCGACCGGCCCGTGTTCGTCTCTCTCACCGCCTTCGCGATGTACGGCTTCTTCAACAAAATCGACTGTGAGTATCTAAGTTAATAAGTAAGTACGTAAGTACGCACGTTATGGGACCACTGGTATACAACCGAATACCTACGCACGTCAAAGAGGCCTCCACTCCAAGCATCTTTAAGTCAAAGTTAAAACGCTGGCTCATCGAGCAGACTTTCTACACTTTTAATGAGTTCCTCAGCCTTAAAACCGTCGGTGTCGTAGACGCACATCAAGTACACGAACTGTGTACGTTTTCAGACCGGACATAATTTTATATACTTAATTCTTTTTTATTTATAACTAATTGTATTTTGAATTTTTTACTCATGTAAGTACAACAATGTATTTTAATTTTTTAATTTGACGTGTATCTTTTCCCATACCAATCAATGACTATTTGACTATAGTAAGTTCGTATGAGTCAGTGGCCAACTCTGGTGACAGAGTTTTAGGCCGCTGAAGGCCTCGTTGTAATTTGTAATTAATTCCAAATTTACAAATTAAAAATCATATTAATAATAAAATTATTGATTATTAATAAATAAATATACTTATTTATTAATAATTATTTTTTTTAAATAAAAAAATATTAATAAAATTATTAATAAATATAAATTAAAGTTGTAATTCCCAGTAATTTCACTTGCCACAGTGCCCTTCAAACATAAACGTGCCTTCAAACATAGACGTAAAAGTGTTCCGGTGTGAAGGGTATGGTTTCCGGTGAAATTACTGGCACATTAGGCTTTCGATCTTAGCCTCAAGGTGGCAACCCGCGAGTGATACATCTGGTATTGCAAGCGTCCATAGGCTGCGGTACCCGCTTACCATCTTGTGGGCCGTACGCTTGGTTGCCACTTCAGTTGTATAAAAAAAAACTACAAATAGAATTGTTGTTAATATGCAGGTGTGTGGTGGCGGTTCCTCTCGTGGCGCGGCTGGGAGGTGCTGGGACGCATGTCGCTGTCCATCTACCTGGTGCACTGGCTGCACGCGCTGGCGGCGCTGGCCGCGAGACACCAGCCCGCGCACGTGTCAGTGCCAGACATCGTGAGTTTAGACGGTCTTTCATTACGCATATTAATATAATTAGGAGCGCTCGTGACGTAGCTGGCTAAGTTGTTCATAACAAATCAACGAAGTAAAGCACTGTTCCGCATACTCATAGACAGACATAGACAATCATTTATTTACCACATTAGCACACAATACAGACACTATAGTCATCATTTGGATGGGTGACCGCCAGTGGCAATTTCAACTGAGCGCTCCCGTGCTTCGGAGGGCTCGTTAAGTTAGGCCATGATAGAGGCCTTCGGGCGGCTTATAAACTCTGTCACCAAAGTTGGCCACTGACTCATACAAACTTACTTACTTACATAATTATTATTGGTCCAGGGTGGTCATTTCTTCTGGACGGTGTTCGTGAGCTACGTGTCCGCGGTGCCGCTACACCTCTGCGTGGAGCTGCCGGCGCAGAGGTTCCTGCAAGCCATCTTCTGATCTCCCGCGAGGAGTTTCAGCTGAGCTTCGTGTGCTAAGACTCAAATAGAGCTTTTGAACCAGAGCTAGGTGTAAATAACCTACGAACCAGACTTTGATTGCAAGTTCTTGATTCACCCCGTGAGCCGCCATGTACCTACCTAACGAAGTGGGCTGAAAACGTTCAATCATCGTCAGTTACTCAGCCGTCGAGGAATAGCCGTTCCGATGCGCAAATAAGGTTTGCATCACAAACAGCTAACTTCACAAGCGCCGAGATTCATCGGCAGTAGGCACAGAAGTTGATTCAACTTCTGTGGCAGTAGATAAGAGTAACCAAAGATTAATAAATCTATGTTGGTAACACTATAATATAGTTATAGGTCTCACAACGGATCTCGGCCGTAGTGAAATTAGCCGTTTCGATGCGCAATGGAGCTTTTTCAAACTAAATTGTCTTTGCGCATCACAAACGGCTAACTTCACGGAAGCCTAGATCCGCTGTGCGAACTATACCTGCTCAGCGTTACGCATTACAACTAACCCAGTTTTACAACTTCTGCAGACATCATCGTTTTATTCTGTTCCACCTAGAATATTTAGATTTATATTTTTTTGACCTACCAAGAGTAGTAGAGTTCTTTGTGATAGAGCTCGTCCGGGGAAGGACTACCACCATACCTATTTCTGCCGCCAAGCAGTAATGCTCGCATTGCTGTGTTCCGGTTCGAAGGGTATGGTTTCCGGTGAAATTACAGGCACATGAGACTTACCATCTAACGTCTCAGGGTGGTAACACGCAAGAGTGATATCTATGATATTGCATGCGTACATAGGCTACGGTAACCGCTGACCATCAAGTGGGCCGTACGCTTGGTTACCACTTTAGTAGTATAAAAAAAAAAAAAACCTACTTTCGGTACACGGAAACTCACGGGTCGCGCCGGCTTGAGGTAAAAACATGCAATCGGGCCTCTAAAGTAGGATGGTTACCTACCCATTAGGTTTAAAAGAAGGAGCTAATCTATTTATGTAGGTAGGTAGTACATACGAGACTGGGTACCTAGTAAGTAGGTAGGTACTACTATTGCGTGCGAGTTAATACGTACTTAATGTAAAAATAGTAGGGAAAATGCAGGTATTTCTTGCATGTAGGTAGGTACAGGCACCGTAACGTACATACTATTTGAAAGGGGGCGACTGCTACTAAAACTTTCCACTCGTCCCCTCGAGAACGAGCGCTACTGAAAAACTTTCCACTTACCCCGATGGGGGTGATCGGGAAAAAAACTTCCCGCTGGTCCCCAGTGGGGGGGAGACTTAAAGGTCATCGGGAATAACCCTAACTAACTTATGTTCTTGTATAGTTCGCACAGCGGATCTAGGCTTCCGTGAAGTTAGCCGTTTGTGATGCGCAAAGACAATTTAGTTTGAAAAAGCTCCATTGCGCATCGAAACGGCTAATTTCACTACGGCCGAGATCCGTTGTGAGACCTATATCTGTGATACAAATTAGGAATCTTACTTCTAACTAGATATAAGATGTAGATAGATAGGTTGCCTACCTACATAGGTGGATGTTTGTAATGTAGTACCTATGTAGGCACAAGCAGATAAATATTGTAAATAAAAAATTTCTATAAATATACGAGTTCTTTACTTCTAACATTTATTTTTAGAGATTCTTGGTTACTATTGTCATCATGCGAAATGAACCGATTTGAGCCATGTGGTACCTACCTTTACGTTTTATTATTCTGAGGAACTACTCTACCCTTACAATTTTTACTACCTACGTAGTACTAATATCTGTTCTGTGCCATAACCTTTATACAAGTATCATAGTTTTTTTTTCCTACCGTAGCCGAGTATACAACGTTCTCTTCTCAGATTATGATAATTTATCTCTCTCTTACAAGCGCGGATTCAGGGGGGGGGTCAATGGGGTCATGACCCCCCTTGAGCTGGGAAAAGTTGACCACTGATATTTTTTTTTAAAGGTGTCAATATGAAGCTTTAATTTACTCTGTGTGTGTTGTAATTGTAAGGTTTAATTAATTTTGATAAAAGGAATCTGTTTTTAAATTCGAGCTGTGGCAATATTGACGGCAGAGTTGCGGTGTAGGGCGGGTTGATCGGAAAGAACGGGTGGGTGAGGAAGGATTAACATCGTGTTGGTTATTTCAGAGATACCCTATATAATGTAGGTTGGTACTCAGCATCCTTAACAATAGCAAAGGTCATACCTAAAAAGCAAAAGGAACCCAGCCTGGGTTTTTTCATTACTTTTACGGCAATGCACATTATTGGGACTGGCGTAAATTCACTTAGCTTGTAAGACGCCGCAAAATGATCCTTGTGGTTTTATTGAATACAATATTTTGACTTTGACTTAGATATTATTATTATGTTAGGTATCTGTCCATGTTTTACATGACCTATTATGTACAGTGATTTGCAGCTCGCTCGCTACGCTCGATGATATACGTCCAAGGATAGGTACTCTGTAGCCCGTGTCACAAACACTCTTCTAAAATACATTATAATGTGAGCCGCGGTATGTGAGTGCACCGATACAGTTTTTTGTTTTTTGTTTCAACAAGTTTAACAATCAGATTTTTTTGTGGAACTGTAAGTCTAAAACTACCAACGTAAATTGAGTTGAAAAGCTCATAAATTTAAAATATTTACCTAAACATTTTCGTGGCTCGCTACGCTCGCCATTGGGCTATAATAAGTTCGTCTACTTGCGTAAATTGAGTTGAAAACCCGTTTTTTTTTGCAGCTTGCTGCGCTCGCCATTGAACTGCATATTACAGGCTGCTAACCTAAATTGAGTTAATTTCATAACAATTTCAGATATTTACTCAGATTTTTTCGGGGCTTGCTGCGCTCGCCGTGCGACTGTGCATACCGGTCTGCTAACTTAAATTCAGTGGAAAGCTTATCAAAATTTGAAATATTTACCCAAAAATTTTCGCATAATAACATTTCGTTAAGTATCATATTGCAGGCTGCTAACCTAAATTGAGTTAAGAAGCTCGTCACAATTTTAGATATTTACCCAGATTTTTTTCGCTTCGACTGTGATGTATTCGAAACTTCTAACGTAAATTAAGTTTAAAACCCGAATTTTTTTCGGGGCTCGCTGCACTTGCCGTTGAACTACATATAAATTCGATTGAAAAGCGTAATTTGAGTTGATAAGCTCATAAAAATGTAAGATATTTACACAGAATTTTTCGCGGCTTGCTGCGCTCGCCTTACTCTGTGAACGTATTTAAGATTCAAGATTCAAGAACGTTACTAACGTAAATTGACAAACGGAAAGACCTTTTTTGCTTACTTGGTTGGCATTTCTCTTTTTCTCGTTTTGCGAGACGACAATAAACAAAACATGGTTTTGTTACTATTTACAGAGTTAAAATTATTTAACCTTAAAATATTATTTCTAAATATTGTAATTTTAGGTCTATCCTGGCAGAACTTTGAGTATGTGACCCCCCTCCACTCAAAGGCTGGATCCGCCCTTATAAAATCTTTGGCCGGATATATCCGAACAAAAACGAAAAATGTTGAAAGTGAGCAAGGTAAAGACAAACGCAGCGTAAAGCGACCAGGAATCTATGCTTTTGTAACCTAAGTTACCCCCCTACTTCCAGGTAACACGACTAAAAGGTTAATTATAATAATATAACTACTTACTTGGAGTTAACATAAAATAAAACACTTCACGCAATAAATAATAGTTTAGGTAGTACAAGTTACTTTTCAATGAACAGTTACTTTTAGCCAAAGCGCGCTGGTAACATTCGAGGATGAGCCAGCCAGCCAGCGCAGCGCCAGTCAGTGACATGAATGACAATGGCAGTGAGTGATTGATTTGATTGATTGATCATCATCACATCACTACCATAATTATTTTGTTTGCATTGAGATTTGCGTAATTAAAAGAAGAAGAGATTTGCGTAACGTCTGGAGTTTTCTAAACAGTTGTTAAACTAAGTTCTGCGTGGTCATATGACTGTGATGCAATGGGGAGCCACAACAGCCATGAAGTGAAGTGCAGTGCGGAAGGGAGCGGGAATGGAAGCGGTGTCAGCACGCCTCGAGGCTCGCAGAGAGGCTCGCGCTCAGGGTCCGGCGGGGACCTTCAGGGTCTGCCGGAAAAGCAGGACAAGTCTCCGCCCTCTATGGTGCCCGTGGAAAAACTTGCCAAGGTCAGTTGCGTATGTTTGCACCGCTATCATTGTTTGTTTTGCAATTAATGCAAATAACTTATGGTTTTTCCTTCGTTCACAATTATCAGTGAAGCAATTATTGCCATGGAAACGGCTGAACAGATGCATTGGTATTCACATTACAAATATTTACTTAAATCGGTTTTTTGTCTGCTACTCAAGGCACAGTGGAACTGGTCTACATTCACTGACTTGTAAGACGTTTTAAAGTGATCCTTGTGATTTAATTAAATAAAAATATTGTAAGTGTCCTAAATAAAATTAAATAGAAAATATTTTATTTCAGACAAAATGCATAATAAAATAATATTTAATACTTACTTATAAAGATGAGTAATTTAATACTTAATTATAATGAGTAAGTGGTACTGGGTGAGTCAAGGAAGCAATCAAAGGAAGACTGAAATAAATAGGACTGAAATAGTTTCCTTCATTAGTCACCCTTTGCACAAAACATTTCCAGAAGGGGAGATGTTACAGAGACACTACAGAAAGTTAATTAGATAAAGGTTATTTAACAAAGCTGTAATTAAGACAATAAGCTGAACATCAACTCCTGAGACTCGTCAGACACTTGAGATGCACTTGAGATGTGAATCAATGTGCGTGTTTATTGTTCCACCTAATCAGTTAGCAGAGTTGGCACAATGCCAGTTGTACTGCCTCTGGTGCAGTCAGTTTAGATATTTAAGTATTAAGAGTAGTAGAGTTCTTTGTGATAGAGCTCGTCTGGGGAAGGACTACCACCATACCTATTTCTGCCGCCAAGCAGTAATGATAGCAGTGCTGTGTTCCGGTGTGAAGGGTATGAGTGAGTGAGTGAGTGATACCTCTGGTATTGCAATGGTATTGCAAGCGTCCATAGGCTGCGGTAACCGCTTAGCATCATGTGGGCCGTACGCTTGGTTGCCATTTCAGTTGTTTAAAAAAATATATAGTATAATATATATAATATAAAGATTCAAAATTTCTTCTAAAAAAAGTCCAAATTTTAAGAGATACTACCTACCTACCTACCTACCATGTATACATTAGTAAATATTTGCAACTCTATTGGAGAGTTTGAATAACTATTTTTAAATATAAATAAATAAATAAATAATGCTGGACAATCCACACAGCATCATCTAGCCCCAGGTAAGCTGCTGTTAAACAGCTGTGTTATGGGTAACTAGATGACTGATATATATATTTTTTTATTATATATAGAAATACCCAGACCACCCGGAATAAATATTTGTAGATCGTACAAACATTTGTTCCGAGGCGGGAATCGAACCCGCAACCTCTGCGTCGCAGGCGGACCTGCGCCCGCTGCGCCACATCGGTCGTATGATGTGATTTTTAGTAAAAATAGTTACAAATTGCAACAAATAGTTTTGTTTTGGTTCTGGTTGCCTAGACTTTGGTTTATAAAACTGGCACTAAATAAATCAGACTTAAATCCGAGGAATAAGTTATAGAATCTTTTAAAAGCCAAATATTAAGTCTATAAAATCTCAAGTAATAGATAGCATAGATAGGACTCGGAAAAATTTGATATGAGCAAGCACTCCATTGATTCTAAAATCTACCAAATGATGTCATTTGTTCATTGCAGATAATATTTTAAGGTCATAATTGCCTAGCTTGTTTGCACTCACTGTATAACAGCTGTTTGGTAATGAGTAGGTAACATGCTACAGAATTATAGCTCTTACTGTGTGTTAAAGTAATTAAAAATGTAATTTTATTTCATAAAAATCTTTTGACTACCATTGAATATTTTAAAGTAAGTTACTGTTTGTTTACCCAAATAAACTTAAAAAAAAAGTTCGTATGAGTCAGTGGCCAGCTCTGGTGACAGAGTTTCTAGACCGCCCGAAGGCCTCTGTCATGGCCTAACAACTTTGAAAAAGCCGGGACCGACTGCTTAACGTGCCCTCCGAAACACGGGAGCGCTCAGTTGAAATTGCCATTGGCGGAACAGTCCCTAACTTCGTTGATATGTAAAGAACAACTTAGCCAGCTACGTCACGAGCGCGCTATTTTCAGTGATCTCTCTAACACTCATATTTTGAGTGCTGTCGGCGTCGTCGTATGATAAGCGCTAAGAAATCATAATAATGTCATACTTTCTTACATCCCGTAGTCTACACTGAGTTCCATGTCCTTCTTAACCAATGCTGTCTATAATGTACCTGGTGGTAGGACTCTTCAGCAAGAGTCCGTCTTGGTGGGTACCACCGCAGTGTCAGATATTCTACCTCCAAGCAGCAGTGTGCAAGCTGAACTGTGTTTAGCTTTGAAGGGCACTGTAGCAAGTGAAATTACTGGGCGTAAGAGACTTAACAACAATGTCTCGGGGTGATAAGCGCAGTGCAGTGCCACGCAAACACTTAGAAACTTTAAGCTTTGGTTGGCACTGCATCTGTTATAGTCAGGCGTGGTGCTTACCATCAGGTCTTGATTGTATTGTCACTTGCTAACATAATAAAAAAATACGCAAAACGTTACACGCACGGTTTCCATACTAATCGACGCACACTTACATTCTACTTAGATATAGTTCCGTGCAACTAGTTATCAGAGAGAACCTAATAATGCATTTTTTTTTTTTTTATACAACTGAAGTGGCAACCAAGCGTACGGCCCACAAGATGGTAAGCGGTTACCGCAGCCTATGGACGCTTGCAATACCAGAGGTATCACTCGCGGGTTGCCACCTTGAGGCTAAGATCGAAAGCCTCATGTGCCAGTAATTTCACCGGAAACCATACCCTTCACACCGGAACACAGCAATGCGAGCATTACTGCTTGGCGGCAGAAATGGGTATGGTGGTAGTCCTTCCCCGGACGAGCTCTATCACAGAGAACTCTACGCATCTTATCCTATCATTATAAAAGGTACATCAAAATGCTATCTTATCAGGCGTTAGCACTTCAAGTATTGTATTTATTATATTTTAATGTTTTAAATGTCAATATATTCGATATTACGCAGAGATTTGTTATTAAAACACTCATAAATTCAATTAAATTTCAATTCTCAATTAAATTTTAGTCCGCTCCGTGCATAGGTTGCCTGGCAGAGATCGCTTTCAGCGATAAGGCCGCCAATTGTATTACCTCTAAATCTAAGTTTGTTGCCTTTGTATTATTAGTTCTGTGTGGTGATCAATAAAGCGTTATCTATCTATCTATCTATCTATAAAATATTAATACAAAGTCATTGGACCCTAAAAACCTGTGATGTAGTTGGCAAAGTTCTAAGTAATTAAAAAGTTAACCTAATTAATCGGTAAGTAAGTAAGTTCATATGATTCAGTGGCCAACTCTGGTGACAAAATCAAAATCAATCAAAATCAAAAATTATTTATTCAGTAGAATCACAAGGATCACTTTGAAACGTCTTACAAGCTAGGAAAATTTACACCAGTTCCAACGCGCCCATGCCGTAAAAGAACTGGCAACAACACCGGCTGGGTTCCTATCGCTTTTTTGGCATGACCCTTGCTATTGTTATGGATTCCAAGACAGAGTTTCTAGGCCGCCCAAAGGCCTCTGTCATGGCCTAACAACTTTGAAAAAGCCGGGACCAACTGCTTAAAGTGCCTTCCGAAGCGCGGGAGCGCTCAGTTGAAATTGCCACTGGCGGGATTCGGCAGTTAAAGCTAAATGGAGTGGTTGAAGAAAACTTTCGAGGATAATTGATAGATTCAGGCGTTACTTTGCGGAAATCCATTACAAAATAAAAAACAGACGAAAAATCTCTAGTACTATTCCGCTTAACCTTTTAACTGATGAGGTCACACAGTTACCACAGTTAACCTCAAAAGAAAAAAAGCAACACGTCTGCCGGAGAACAAGTCGATGGTCCTGAGGATGTCCCGTGGAGGGATGAAACACGTGTCGATATTTTTCTTTTGAGGTTAACTGTGGTAACTGTGTGACCTCATCAGTTAAAAGGTTAAGCGGAATAGTACTAGAGATTTTTCGTCTGTTTTTTAACTTTCGAGGACATAAAATCCAGGATGGTCGGCATTCCAGTAATGAACAAAACAGCCGCGGCCACTTGTAAGGTGATATTCTTCTAACACTTATTTTTATGCATGTCATTTTGCTTTTCTAGGTCAGTGTAGTCACGGTGCTTACTATAAAATAACCGATTACCTAGATGATAAAAAAGCTTGGGACGAATGTGCTCCAACTCTACTTGGAATCCATAACAATAGCAAGGGTCATGCCAAAAAAACGATAGGAACCCAGCCGGTGTAGTTGCCAGTTCTTTTACGGCATGGGCGCGTTGGAACTGGTGTAAATTTTCCTAGCTTGTAAGACGTTTCAAAGTGATCCTTGTGATTCTACTGAATAAATAATTTTTTATTTTGAAAAAAAAATATTTTCAAAATCTATTCATAATTGGCGGACATATCGCGTAACACATACAAAAAGAAAACATACAGTCGAATTGATAACCTTATTTTTTGAAGTTAACAAACAAACAAACATCTAAACTTTCACATTTATAATATTAGTGTGATATCAAATGTGTACCGGATGTCCACATGCCTCTATTCTCCGCTATTCCATCGGCGCGACCTTGGCATTGGTTTGATTCCATGCCGTTCGATGGCGACCTCGCATTGCCGTTTAATTCACTCAATGATTCATTCAATTAGTTTATTTATCGATGGGTTCTCAATACGTTGCGTACGCATACATACTATACATTATGATAGATAGATACATAGATAAATCATTTATATGTATCTTCAAAACACACGTACATTTTAAAGTGCAAAAAGGCAAACCATACAGTTTCTTAACACTAACATAAATCAGGTAGGAATGTATTTGCCCTAAACATTGACCTCGTAAAAACAAGCTAGGCACCTACCTATGTATGTCCCTAGGTATTTAAAACTAAAAAGCACTATTATGATGAAGAGGGATCATCAATAAAAAGCTAGGAACCCAGCCGAGTTTGTCGCCAGATTCTTCTAGGCTGGGGCGCGTGGAACTGCCGTAAATTCACCTAACTTTATGACGTTTCAAAATGATCCTTGTGATACTATTGAAATAAATATTTTTTTATTTTGATCCTGGTGATATGATTGAATAAATATATTTTTTTCACTTCACTTTACATTTTACTTAGCGCCTTGAAGAGTGCATACATGTTTATCCAAGCCTTTACACAGAGCTCGATCCGTTCCGCCGATACACGGGCATGTACACGGGCACCTATTGCCCATTGGCTACAGAGAAGGCATGCGTTCAGATCACATCGTCAGATCGCATCAGGAGATCGCATCGTCATATCGTATCGTCAGATCGCATCGTCAGATCGTATCGGCATATCGTATCATCAGATCGCATCGTCAGATCGGGGAACTCCCATTTGTCCTATAGGAATGTGACTTTAAAGAACTGCTAAAATTTTTTTATCCTAGTAGGTCTATGATAGAACTATTCAAACAAAAACTGTCCTATTTGTTCTATGGAACTAATAAACTTGCCGGCGGCGCGGCGGCACGGATCTGGCGCTGTGGGTAACATCAGTCTATCGATTGGATCGTCTCGTTACTGGCTGACATAAATTTAAAAAGTTGAGCTGTTGTTTAGTCTTACCACAGAACTATATTTAAGTAGAATGAAAGAGTTCGTCGATTTGTATGGAAACCGAGCGTGTAACATTTGCGTATTTGTATTTTACACACTAATGTATTTAAGTGATGGGAAAATGAATGATTTAAAATCATCGATAAGCACGCAGCAAACCGATTCTAGGCACTGGCACACCACACCGCCCCCGGTTGGGAGCAGGCTGGGTTTCGCGGCGAGTAAAGAGGTTACTCAGCCCTTACTTAGCCTGTATTTTCGGCACGCGAGGTACATACACTCACTCATTCTTATATTTTATATTTCATTTATTCATTGCTCACATGAGTACATTTGGTTGCATAAGGTGTTAATTAATACATTTTATATAAAGGATGAACATCTTAAATATAGTTCTATGAGTCTTACTTCCCGTAATGCCATGTCGGAGACAATAGACCTTCATCTTTGAAAACAAATATCTTTTATCTTTAAAAAAAATAAAAATAAATAGATGTTATGTGGCCAACTCCGTACTTATGCAAATTTACTTTTTGTTCGCAGTTGCTGGTGCAGAGGTCGCAGAAGGAATATGGAATCAATGGCGTCACGGAACACTCTTTCAAGGTGCGCTTGTTACACACAGAACTATCTGAACTGTAGGTTGAGCTAGCGGCGCTTCGAGCCGAAGACATCCCAAGAATTGTTTCGAGCAAGCGAGATATGTCTCAATAGCTCAATTGGTAGAGCACCTGCGTATCAAGCGGAGGGTTATGTGAAATATTTTTTGATGTCTTACAAGGCAGGCAACGCTTCAGCAGTACCTCTGGTGTTGCTGAGGTCAATAGGCGACAGTAACTGCTTACCATCAGGCAGGCCGTCAGCCTGTTTGCCTCAAAATGATATTTAAAAAAAACATAGAATACCATAATCCTTGTATGGCTTTAGGCTGTAGTTATTGGTTGCACATTTTTATGAGGTATCACTCGCGTGTTTCCACCTTGAGACGTTAGATGGTAAATCTCATGTGCCTGTAATTTCACCGGAAACCATACCCTTCACACCGGAACACAGCAATGCGAGCATTACTGCTTTACTGCAGAAATAGGTATGGTGGTAGTCCTTCCCCGGACGAGCTCTATCACAAAGAACTCTACAACTCTTAAACTACTACTAACATTTTTACAGAAATATTTATTCCCAATGTACTCTGACCTGGCGACGCATTTCTTCGCGTACCTGCACCGCGTCGGCAAATGCAAGAACCACCACATACCGCTCTCCACCTTCCGGCAGCAGTGCGAGAAGATCATGAGCATGCTGGACGACGCACTCATCACGGAGACCTATGTCAGGTGAGCTAGATCCATGCCAGGTGAGTTAGATCCATGCCAACTGAGCTAGATCCATGCCAGGTGAGCTAGATCTATGTCAGGTTAGCTAGATTACATGCCAGGTGAGCTAGATCAACGCCAGGTGAGCTAGATTCCATGCCAAGTGAGCTAGATCAACGCCAGGTGAGTTTGGTCTATGCCAATTGAGCTAGATCTATGTCAGGTGAGCTAGGAAAGCTAGTAATAACAGCATACCTACTGCTGTTCCTGAACAGTGCAAGATAATCATGAGTTTTTACGGACTTTTCGTGAGGTTAGCTAGGTCTATTTACAATTTCAGCAAAGTAGCATTCAGCCTAATGAAACATTTGCGATATTCCAGGATGTTCAGCTCTGACGAGGAGGAGGGCACGGTCTCGCCGGAGTGCCTGCGCAAACTGCTCTACACCAGCTACAAGCTAGCCATGGACCACTACCCTGAGGGGCCGCAGACCTGCCTCATGGTGAGTACAGCTGTAGCTGCGCGTAACCACGATATTTCTACCGATTCTACCGTAGTTAGTATTACCATCAGCTCCATGTACCTAGGTTCACAAACAAAATAAATTAATTGAAATTAAAATGATAAAGTATTGAAGTAAGTTTATCATCAACCTAAAGTCCTCGGAAGAAAGTCCTAAAGTCTTAAGACTTAAGGTTGAATTTTCTTGTAGTTTCGAACACTATTGTGGCTCGTGTGTTGAAGATATTTTAACGAAAATAAAAACATATAAAAGCTTTATCCCTTAAAATTTAAGCCAACAGAGCAAATATTAATTAACTCAAGACATAACTTATTAAAAAAATAATTAGTAACGCACGTTTCGTAAAATAAGCAATTCCAGTCAACTTTCGATCATTTTTTCTATGAAATAACAAAGTCTCCATAAAACAACACAAAAACAACATAAAAACAACATAAAAATATTTCAAAAAATGCAATTATAATAATCACAGTTTTAAAATTTAAGTGAATAGAGCAAAATACAGCATGTTAGTTCAATATTTTTGAAAAAAGACGGTCTAAAAAACGCACACTTTTCCCAATTTTACGCTTGTTATTTCTGCTAAAGTAAGGAGTTTACAATTAAAATACACCTACTTAATTAAAGTTTAAGTTTTTATTAAATAAATACAACAAAGAAATAAGTCTAATAGCATTGACTTTTTTTAATACGATTTTTTTTAAATCACACCTTAGCGCACTTATAATCATATCGATCAAAGCAGCGACTCTAAAACCGCGCTGAGCGCTTATGGAGGGTGGACGTATCGCTCCTCGTCGCGCGCGCTATTACTTATACTATATAAAGATACATTCACGCGAACTTCATGAATTATATCGCTAAATCTTGGAAAGGCCTCTTAAGATTAAGGAAAGATTATCGTCGACTGTTCATATACGAATACTTAAGTTCTTTGGACATGTAACCCGCAACGAAGACTCAATGGAACGTCTAGTAGTCCAACGCAGGATGGAAGGCAAGTGAGCACGTGCTCGTTCTCCCACCCGATGGTCTGACCTCATAAAATCCATCACACAAAATCAAAATCAAAAATTATTTATTCAGTAGAATCACAAGGATCACTTTGAAACGTCTTACAAGCTAGGAAAATTTACACCAGTTCCAACGCGCCCATGCCGTAAAAGAACTGGCAACTACACCGGCTGGGTTCCTATCGCTTTTTTGGCATGACCCTTGCTATTGTTATGGATTCCAAGTAGAGTTGGAGCACATTCGTCCCAAGCTTTTTTATCATCTAGGTAATCGGTTGTTTTACTGTAAGCTTTTTGAGACAGATTTTGTTTAATTAAGTTTTTAAATTTGACAATTGATAAATTTTGTATGTCGCTTGGGACTTTGTTAAAGAAGCGTACACAATCAACCATGACCGAATGCTCTCGGAAAGCTGCTAACAGAGCTAAGTGGAGACATATTGCAACAGCCGCTACTGAATATAGTCCTACATAACCCCGACCGTCGCCGTTGTCGCGGTACACCTCGGAGAAGATGGCGGGACGAGTTTTTTTTTTTTTATTGATTATAGTCAAGCGTTGATTATAGTTTGAGTAGTAGAGTTCTTTGTGATAGAGCTCGTCCGGGGAAGGACTACCACCATACCTATTTCTGCCGCCAAGCAGTAATGCTCGCATTGCTGTGTTCCGGTTCGAAGGGTATGGTTTCCGGTGAAATTACAGGCACATGAGACTAACCATCTAACGTCTCAGGGTGGTAACACGCAAGTGATATCTATGATGTTGCATGCGTACATAGGCTACGGTAACTGCTGACCATCAAGTGGGCCGTACGCTTGGTTACCACTTTAGTAGTATAAAAAAAAAAAAAAAAAAAGTTTGACCACCACCTCACCTGATGGTAAGTGATGGTGTGGTCGATGATGGAGCACGCCTGCCTAGAACCTGTTCACTCTAGCCTTAAAGACTCCCAAATTGTATTGGTCCGGAAAAACAGACCCCGGCAACGAATTCCATTCTTTACTCGTGCTAATGAGAAAAGAGGATGAAAAGCGTCGATAAGCATCTTAAAGTGACTCTATTATCAGTTATGCCATAACAGTATGGGGAAATGCTGCGCAGATTGAAAAAGTTCTAATTTGCCAAAAGAGATATATTAGAATTATACAGGGTCATTCATTATCAACCTGACAAACTTAAGGGATAGGTTCCACACCTAAATTAAAAAATATATGTACCTATAATTTTTTTTTTTATGTATGTTTTGTCTTAAAAATCACAAGTAAACAAAAAAAATCGATTACGTTTTTCCGCTCAATTATTATTTATCATTGTTGGGAATCGAGTTAAGCGACGTAATAATGAAATATTCGAGTGACCCGCAGTTCATTGACGCGCGGGTCACTAACACGTGCCGAGCGCTGCCTTTTCGATTTCTAACAAGGATAACTAATTATGAAGCAGAATTACGTAATTTTTTTTTTTTAATTTTATAAAAAAAAACGTTTAGAAAAAAAAAAAATGAATGACCTTATATACAATTTACACAGTTTAACTTCAGTTACAGCGTATTTTAAGAAGTCAAAAATATTAACAGTCGTACCTCTATTCATATTTAATTCTCTTATCGAAGTACATACACAAAAAGACGATTTACCTATGAAAATGAACATGCATAACTATAATACACGAAACAAATAAATTACATGTACCAAGACCAAGACTTGTTAAAACGTATAGGCAGGGTTTCTGTGTTAAGCTCGATATGTACAACAAACTCCCATTACTAATTACAGAGCTTCCTCTAAGCCAATTCAAAAACATAATTAAAATATTTTTAGAACAGCATCCATTCTATCATATTATTAATGATTTGTTCATCCTCTGATTTGCAAACATAGCAGGTACCTACACTAATTATAATGTTAGAATAAGAACTTAAAAATGTACAATTTGACTTGCCTATGTTATGCTTATAACGAAAAAAGGCTAAATAAATGCCACTGCGGCGTTAGGGATTTAGTTAGGCCCTACTACGCGCAGGTAGGGAGGTAGGTTAGGGTAGGTCCTAGGTGTACAACAAAAAAACTAGTTCTGTCTAGGTTACACCTTTAATGTCCTTTGAAAAATTGCACAGCCGCACATAGTCTAATTGCACTGAGAGAGGAGTGAACTAAGGAACACGTCACTGGCCTGAGCGTAATAAAGAAAGGCGGGCGGCACTCTCTTGTGCCTCTATAGTCTCCGACCCCGAGCTCCAGACACGCGCCGTCCAGGCACCGTGCAGTAGAATCCAGGTGATAGGCAGGAGTCTGCAGGTAGCCGTAAGTAGGGCGGCCTAGGTAGGGGGCCAGTCGTGTTGGCAGCAAACAGGCGCGCTACCTGCCTGCTACTACAGAGTTCAAAGCTAGAAATAAAGACTGGCCTACAGTAGCCTACGATCGAGAAGTGTGGAAGAAAGGGGGTCTTCGCGGCGAATGCTTGCCTCGCTTTAAACTCGCTCGCAAATCGCCAGTGTGTTATAGCTGTAAGAACGTGTTGCAGATAAACAAGACGCTCTCTGCTGTCGTGAACGGCTGCTTCAACAACAAGGAGGCGCATAGCGTCGGCTTCGTGGTGCGCTGGCTCGAGGAGCATTGCCATCGGCTCATACACCCCGTGCACAGGTCCGTGACAACCCTGCAACACTCATTCATCTATTTACTAGTAGACCCGGCGTCGTTTCACCCGCGTTAATATTTTTTTTAGCAAATTTTCACACCCTGTATGTTTTCTCACCGTTTAAACCTTCCCTGAACTTTACAAACATTTCAAGACCGAAATTAGGTAAATCGGTCCAGCCGTTGTCGAGTTTTAGCGAGCCTAACGCACAGCAATTCATTTTTATATTTATATAAGATTTTATTTAATTTAAGAAAAACCAACAGTGAAATATAATTTTCTCAGAAACTAGGATAGCTACAGAAAGCCAATAACAGGTTTTCACTAAAAGAAACACACTAGAAACTCGTATGTGAAAACTACATAAAAAATAACACAAACGTTGCGTGTCACTACGACCAAACTATTCAGGGATATCTAAATTTAATTAGCTCTATACAAAGTATTTGACAATAAGTTGTATTAGCAGTAGGAAATTCATAAAAAAAAATGTTATTTTATCGTGTGTCCGGGGTGTGGCAGGTACTGCGTGCACACGCTGGCGACGCGGCACCGGGAGCTGCAGGGTGAGGGGGTGGGACAGGGCGCAGGCGCGGGGCTCGAGCTCGGCACCCCGGTGCTAGGACCGCGAGTGGGGTCGGGCACGGCGCTGCTGTCCGGCTCCTGCGCCTGGCTGCTGGCCGGCGCCGCGCCGCCGCTCTACTCCACGCCGCTCTCGCCGCCCAACTACACAGGTACTACACCACCACCTACACACCTACCTACTGCTCCGACTCTACACCAAGAGTCCATCTTGCTGGGTACCACCGCAGTGTCAGATATTCTACCTCCAAGCAGTAGTGTGCAAGTTGCACTGTCTTAGGTTTGAAGGGCACTGTAGCAAGTGAAATTACTGGCCGAATGAGACTTAACAACAACGTCTCAGGATAATGAGCGCAGTGCAGTGCCACGCAGAACTTAAAAAGTTAAGCTTTGTGTGGCACTGCATCTGGTATGGCCAGGCGTGGCGCTTAATATCAAGCGGGCGACTTCATAGTCTTGTCACTTGCTGGCATAAAATCCACAACTACACAGTGTACCCTCAACTGTACAGGTATAGGATACTGTTCTGCACAAAAGTACTACAGTGCACTCAGTTCCTGCTGTACGCAGCTATTGCAGCACACACTAATAAAAAGAGTAAGTAAGTAAGTTTGTACGAGTCAGTGGCCAACACTGAGGACGGAAGAAATTGTAAAAAAGTCGGGACCACGGAAGCCTTTAAGTAGTCACTGGCGGTCATCCATCCGAACGGTGACTGGTCGAAGCGTTAGTCTCGATGATCTGTTATGAACAAGTGATAAATGCAAAGTTGAAAAATATAATGCTACTTGTGAAGCTTACATGTACTTATACAAGAGCTCACGCTTCACCACTTTTATGTAACAAAACATAATTTAAAATAATTACATTCAATCGTATTATTACTTTTTATAAGTATTAAAAACACACAAGCTAAAAACCGTTGTATACAGGGTCATTCATTATCAACCTGACAAAGGTCAAGGACACGCGCAAGTCAAGGACAAGCGGGTTATTGACCCGCGGTTCATTGACGCGCGGGTCACTGACACGTGCCGAGCGCTGCCTTTTTCGATTTCTAACAAGGATAACTAATTATTAAGCAAAATTACGTTATATTTTTTTTTAATATAAAAAGATAAGATAAAAAAAAGTACAAGTATTTTTTTTTATGTGTGGAACCTACCCCTTAAGTTTGTCAGGTTGATAATGAATGACCTTATATATAAAATCGTACTTTTCTAGGATAAATCTACACTGGAAAATTGTACTAGGTTAAGTTATTTATCAATAAAGAAGTTTTAAAATGTAAATAGAATGAACTCGTGAGCTATAGTATAGTTAAGTTGTGTGTTGGTTGGTTGTGTAGGGGTAGGGGGAGGGGGAGGGGGAGGGGGCGGCTGCGCGCTGGCGTCGGCTGCGTGGCTGAGCCGGCTGGTGTGCGCGCTGCCGTCGCACTGGGCGCCGCTCTACATCTCGCGCGACCACGGACTGGGCACCAACCGCTTCCTGCACCACACCCTCGCCTACAGGTGCCTACACACACACACACACACACACACACACACAACACATTATACATACAACGAATTTACCATACCTAAATATTTTTTCATTATCTTGTACAATTTTATATAAGTTATCCCTACTTAACTTATTAGTCTGTAATTTTTATGAATATCAACCTCCTCTTGTCAATACAATACAATACAATATATTTATTGATAACACCAGGTTATAAGTCGAGTTAATATTATAATATTATACTTCCGCAGTTTTCAGTGTTCATTTTTAGTATTTAGTATTAATTGTAAATGTTCAAAAATAAAAATTTATTGATATTGATATGTAATCACTCCAATATTATACAGAAAAGGACCAATTTCATAGTGGCCTAGGTCTTTGTAACACCCTAGAAAAATTGAAAAAAATATATAAGAATACCAGTAACAAACAATTTTATTTTTTAATAGACAAACAAAGTTCTAAAGAAAAAATGTTTATTGTGTTGAGTTTAAAACTAAAACGGGAACACTAGAAGTCTGCCATGACAGCTATTAGCCAATCATCGTGACGCATCTTGACTTAACCCAGTTGTTCGTTAAACCCGCCATGTTGTTTTGCATTGTGTTGCACTCCTTCACAACGATAAACTTACTTTAGATTATGAAAGAAGCCAAAATAATATTTTTTTTTAAAACTATAAGCTCTTAATAAAATGAGTTAACAGTAATAAATGGTTTCTTTAATGATTATCTAATTATCTAGACCAGGGCCCGGCTCCATACTGCGTGAAACTACTTCTTTGTACGACAGCATTGTGCATAGATGTTTATGTAGCTACCGCATATCTGCACTTTGCTACATCATACAAATGTTCAGGCAATACGGAGTTGAGACTTGCAGAGTGGCCCCTGATATAAGCGAGGCACGACTGTATCCAATGCGTTCCGCAGGGGCCCCACAGTGGTGCTGCTGCAGGCGCAGGAGCTGGTGGTGGCGCTGTGCAGCGCGGGCGAGTGGCGCGACAGCCACCAGTACTGGGGCGGACCTGACTGCGCGCTCGTGCAGCTGCAGCCCACGTCAGTACCATTCATTCAGTCACCTACATAAGCGCAGTGTCAACATCGCTTTTACAATAAGTCGATGAGTTGGCGGTATTTATTAGCTGTCAAAACGAAACGCGCCACTTTAGATTGTCACTGTCACTGTCACTGTTTGCACTGTGATTATGACATTGACATATGACACGCGTGTCCGTTCGGATGCTGAGCTCGAACAGCAAATAATAAAATGTGTATGTGTGTTAGGTTCTGCGTGGTGGAGCGAGGAGCTAAGATGCTGTACCTGAACACTACGGTGCGCGGGTACGCGCGGGGGCTGCGCGCCGGACAGGACCCTCGCAAGCCTCTCCTCGCTGTGACGGAGGGGTTCGACGAGCTCACCTTCAAGGGCGTGCCCTACCATCTCGACGCTATCGAAGTAACTTACACTATTGCAAACATACCTAGCCTCCCCACTTAACATCAGGGGGCTTAGAGATCTCTTATCAATAAAGTGTAATGTGTTCTATACGCGCCATGGTGTGAAGTTGTAAAATGGTTTTCCGTATCTGTGTTGTTTTAATAGGTTTTCGCTATTGATAGGTTGACTTTGAAAAACAGTCCAATTAGAAAAGAGACGTTAAAAATTGGACGACCGCCGCCGTCATTGACAACTTCGGGCGTACTAAACTCGCTCGCAGCTCAATTGACAAGCCCCGCCTACCGCAGCTCACTTTGCGATGGGGCATTTTACAGCTCAAGGAATGCTTCCTTGTTTTTTTTGTTCGTAGGCCGTATCCATGTTTTCCATCGTGGTAAAAAAAACACCGATTAATTCAGTCCAATCACAGATCTGTGCCGGCTCACTCGCTATTCTGTGTAGTGATGGAGCTTGATTATCTAGAAGAGCGTCAGCTACTTAGTGATGCTGACACGACTTCCGTCATAGACTAGCATGCTGATCTTCTAGTGTACTTACTCACGCTCGCTTTCGCTGAAAGTCTGGACATCGCTAAAGCGTTCGATCCAGCGTGGCACGAGTCGATTCTTTCGAAGCTTCTTAACGTACGACTTTCCCGGGAGGAATTCGATTGGGTCGCCGGTTTTCTATCCGAATCGTTTGATCCGTTGTTGACGGATCTTGCTCGGTTTCCATACCGATCGGTGTTGGTGTACCCCAAGGCTCTGTATTGTCGCCCATTCTTTTCATTTTGCATATCAATGATAAACTACAAATAATTATATGCTGTCTCCATTTCTACGCAAAAGTCATACCTAAAAAGCGATAGGTGGAAAAACATAGATAATGACAGGGAATAAGACATTTTTATCCCGGATTAAAGTACGTTTCCCGAGTTCCACGCGAACAAAGTAGCTGGCAACAGCTAAGGAGTGTGTGTATGTACAGGTGTGGGGCTGCGGGGACCGCGCCTCGCGCGAGACGCAGCTCGAGATCAAGAAGTGGCAGGTGAAAGAGGCTGAGCGACAGCGACACGTGAGTGAGACATCTTATCATTATCATACTTCACACTAATAATAAACAGGGTCATTCATTATCAACCTGACAAACTTAAGGGAAAGGTTCCATACATAAAAAAAATATATGTACCCATAATTTTTTTTATGTATTTTTTGTCTTAAAAATCCCAAGTACTTAAACAAAAAAAAATCGATTACGTTTTTCTGCTCAATTATTATTTATCATTGTTGGGAATCGAGTTAAGCGGCGTAATAATGAAGTATTCGAGTGTGCACGCCCCGTAGCGGGTCATTGACACGTGCAGGTCAAGGACGTGCGGGTTATTGACCCGCGGTTTATTCGCCTATTTAACGCGTCAATGGTGCCGCCATTGACGCGCGGGGCACTGACACGTGCCGAGCGCTGTCCTTTCGATTTCTAACAGGAATATCTAATTACTAAACAGAATTAAGTATTTTTTTTTTTTTTATATAAAAAAAGTGTTTAAAAAAAAAGTACAAATTGACAGCTGGACGATACGTTTACATTCACGATTGTCAAATGAGTTTATCGTGCTAAGCACTCAGTTCTTAGTTGACACTATTCACTTTTAGCACAAGGTAAGTAACTAAATGAACGGGTGATAAATGTTGTAATGTGGTTGCAGGTGAAGCTGTCGACGGCGGATTGGATCGAGCACCCCGACCGGTACCTGCTGGAGCTGGCGGGCCGTCCGCAGTACAACAACTCTGCTAGCTAACCACTACCTGAACACGACCACAACCTAACCACAACCTGACCACAACATGACCACAACCTGACCAAAAGCTTACTATAAAATAACCGATTACTTAGATGATAAAAAAGCTTGGGACGAATGTGCTCCAACTCTACTCGGCATCCATAACAATAGCAAGGGTTATGCAAAAAAAAAGATAGGAACCCAGCCGGTGTTGTTGCCAGTTCTTTTACGGCATGGGCGCGTTGGAACTGGCGTAAATTTTGCTAGCTTGTAAGACGTTCCAAAGTGATCCTTGTGATTTTATTGAGATAAACCATTTTTGATTTTGATTTTTTGAAACAAATAGTTTGAAAATGATTCATTGCTCATCGAAACGGCTAACTTCACAACAGCCTAGAACCGGCAGTACCTTGTTAGAGCGGCAATAGAGAAACTGGCAATATCTCGGTTCCTATAGCCTTTTTAAGAATGATCCTTGTTATTGTTATGGATGCCGGGTAGAGACTATCGAGCATTGAGTGTTGCCGAAAGGTCGATATCGATAAAATATTTTTTATCGAGGTTGTGGAAAAGAATTTCTAAGCTCTGTGCCCTGATTGGTTGGCTGTAGGGTTGGCAGTTTTTGACAATTATGTAAACTCCACTTTTGCAAGTATCCGTCGATGGAATCATAATAGTGTATTTATACTTGTGTTCGATCGGCCAAATGTTATTTACGTATTTTTGATAAATGTTTAAAAGACATACAACGTCAGACAAACAGAAATTACTGGCCCGCATAAAAGTAAACCCCCTCAATCTTTGGGGTGGTTAACCCACCTCAATTTTTGAGGGAAAAATCGACCCACCCCCAAATAGAAAGTTGGGGTAGGTCGATTTTTTTGCAAGCTAATGTAATTAAATAATAGAAAATAATGGCGGATAGTTCACACACCGCCATCTAGCCTTAATTTGTATTATGGGAACCAGAAACTGATAGATTTTTGTAAATACATACATACTTTATTAACAAACTTCTCTTCTAATTCATAACACAAATGTTTGTCCTGAGCGAGAATCGAACCCACAGCCTACAGAGCCAACTGAGCTGAGAACCCAGTCAAAGAAAGAGAATAAAAAACTCATTTATTCACAAAGAGGATAAGTGAAAAGTAGATAGGTAGGTACATAAAGTAGGTAGGTAGGTAGTCATATAAAAATAAATTGCTGTTCGTTAGTCTCGCTAAAACTCGAGAACGGCTGGACCGATTTGGCTAATTTACGTCTCAAAATATTTATAAGTTCAGGGAAAGTTTAAAAGTGAGAAAAATAACGCGACTGAAACCGCGCTAGTAGTCATGTTATGTCAAGAGGGCGAGTTACAGTTTTCTCGAAGAGTGATGAGAGATCCTACCTTAGAAGAGATAAAATATTTTATGAAATCATGATCTGCAAAAGGTTCTTTACCTTAAGTAACAATTAAAAATTCAAATTCAACCGACAAACTCGAATCCTACGCCAAACGAATAGAAATGCATCCGAATGAGCTTGCTAATGTCCTCATGACAAAAACGACAACCTTTAAAAGGATAAAGAGGAGAGCCCCTCAAGACCTTATAATATAGACGAACTCATAATATGGATACGCCACTGGGCCTACTCCATCCATGTCAAAATGCAAGAGGAGAAAAAAAAAAAAAACTTTTTTTTTTAATCTCCTTTTTTCTTGCAATCTGCCTTTCTGGGTATTGAGCTAGAGTTTTGTCTCCTCTTGCAAAAAAAATATACTTATTTGATAAAATCTCAAGGATCACTTTGAAACGAAAACAAAGGTGAACGTAGCATGTGTAAAGAATGGAACTCATTGCCGGGGTCTGTTTTTCCGGACCAATACAATTTAGGAGTCCTTAAGGCTAGAGTGAACAGGTTCTAGGCAAGCGTGCTCCATCATCGACCACACCATCACTTACCATCAGGTGAGGTGGTGGTCAAACGCTTGTCTTTTTTTTTTTTTTTTTATACAACTGAAGTGGCAACCAAGCATACGGCCCACAAGATGGTAAGCGGTAACCGCAGCCTATGGACGCTTGCAATACCAGAGGTATCACTCGCGGGTTGCCACCTTGAGGCTAAGATCGAAAGCCTCATGTGCCAGTAATTTCACCGGAAACCATACCCTTCGCACCGGAACACAGCGATGCGAGCATTACTGCTTGGCGGCAGAAATAGGTATGGTGGTAGTCCTTCCCCAGACGAGCTCTATCACAGAGAACTCTACTACTCTTTCTACTACTACTTGTCTATAACCAATAAAAAAAAAAAAGGTGAAACTTATGAAATAAAATTTAGTCAAAACAAAAATCACACAAAAATATCGTGCTCCCAAGGAAAATAACTAAACGTGAGCATAACACGTTTTTATCACATATTTTTATCTTGAATATTTTCAGCAATCTTAAGATAAGATAAGATAAAGATTTATTTTCTCTCAACACAGGTTACAATTTATAAAACAACATGGAAGTAATAGAGAGAATCTTAGAAACACGATTGCTAAAAACAAAGTAAATCATCCCAATGATTATTACTTCCAAGCGAGATATTATGTCTCGATAGCTCAATTGGTAGAGCGCCCGCGTATCAAGCGGTGGTTGCGGGTTCAAACCCCGCTTGAGGCAAAATAAGTTTTGCCTCAAGCGGATTATTATAAATTATTGTTACTTACAAAATTTTTTTTTGTAACAATACATTCAAGTCGCCCGTTTATGTTAAGCACCACGCCTGACCATGACAGATGCAGTGCCACTCAAAGCTTAAGGGTTTTAAGTTAAGAGTAGTTAAGAGTAAAGTTCTTTGTGATAGAACACGTCCGGGGAAGTACTACCACCATATCTATTTCTGCCGCAAAGCAGTAATGTTTGCATTGCTGTGTTCCGGTGTGAAGGGTATGGTTTCCGGTGAAATTACTGGCACATGAGGCTTTCGATCTTAGCCTCAAGGTGGCAACCCGCGAGTGATACCTCTGGTATTGTAAGCGTTCATAGGCTGCGGTAACCGCTTGATATCTTGTGTACCGTACGCTTGGTTGCCACTTCAGTTGTGTAAAAAAAAAGTTCAGCGGTGGCACTGCACTGCGCTCATCACCCCGAGATGAAGTTTTATCCTAGTAATTCTTGTAATTTTGTGGTTTATTGTAATCTTTTGGCCGAGTGAACTGAAATAACTATTCTCAGTATTTAGTGATAAGAGTGTTTTTAAAACATTGTTGATGCCTTCTAAGATAAGTAAACTGTATTTAAAAGTGCTATGTATCACTCAATGATTCATAGTACGCTTGCAAAAGCGTCCATAGGCTGCGGTAACCGCTAACTATCTTGTGAGCCGTACGCTTAAAGGTACTTTTAGAATAACACCAAATATTTTAGTTATTTTTGTTATTATAGTGTTAACTATCAAGGGAATAGGTATAGTTCGCACAACGGATCTAGGCTTCCGTGAAGTTAGCCGTTTGTGATGCGCAAAGACAATTTAGTTTGAAAAAGCTCCATTGCGCATCGAAACGGCTAACTTCACGACCGCCGAGATCCGTTGTGAGAACTATAATAAAGATTATAATCTCTCGAAAATTATTTCGCCTCGAGCGGGATTTGAACCCGCAACCACCGCTCGATACGCGGGTGTTCTACCAATTGTTTAAACAAATAATTTTTGAGATATCTTAAGAATATTTTGGTTTTATCAAAATCGGTCGTTTCAAGGTTAACATAAGAATGTCGGGGTTTTTAAATCTTTGTTAAGGTTAAATAGCCATGATACTGGATTCATATTATAATGCGGTCATATTTTTTTTTTTACCCATCTTGTCCCACTGCTGGGCAAAGTTCTCCCCCAAACTCTTCCATACGTCCCTGTGTTTGGCAGTCTCCCACCACTCTTCATAAGTATACAGATGGTCCGGCCAACGCCTTCTCGGGCGAGCCCGTGTTCGCCTCGCGTCCTCAGGCACGCAAGGAGTGACGATGTTTGAAATATACCTATGTGGAAAATTCTTGTTTTATTATTATATTGTCGCTTAAAACTGAGACGGGTTTCAGTGAGGATAGCATATTTATTATTACATATGGCGTATTTGCTAGCTTATTATTACTTACGGCGTATTTGCGCAAATTGATACATATTTAAAACCCAAATCACGATACTCCAATGTATCATATGATATCAAGTAGGTAGTATGAAAAAAATGTTTTTTTTTTGTTCTCCAATCATTTCTCTCCTTCGCAATTTGTTTATTTGTTTATTTCCTAAAAAAATTACAGACCAAAACTTAAAGTAATGTTACATGTAAGTAACTAATTCCTACTTAGTAAGTAAGTTAAGTAATACCTAAGTTAGATTACCCCTCAATTCATAGTCACTTTCGTTCAATAGAACAAAAATGAGAACAAAAATGAAATGAATGAAAATGAAGAGAATGAACGTTCAAGTTTTAAACTACGCAATGGATTTTAATGAGGTTTTCATCATGAGGAAGGTTTAAAGCACCCGCGCGATGCCGGGTCGGGTCGCTAGCTATGTTAAAGCACAACCACATAACTATATTTATGTAGAATGAAAGAGTTCGTCGATTTGTATGGAAACCGAGCGTGTAACATTTTGCGAATTTTTATTGTACACACTAATGTATTTTAGTGATGGGAAACATAAGCCGCGCGAAATAAATGATTTAAAAGCATCGTGCATAAGCACGCGGCAAACCGATTCTAGGCCCTGCCACACCACCACACCGGTTGGGAGCAGACTGAGTTTCGCGGCGAGTAAAGAGGTTACTCAGCCCTTACTTAGCCCGTCTTTTCTGCACGCGAGGTACACACTCACTCATTCTACTTAAATATAGTTCTGTGAGCGCAACACACAGACACGACCCGATCCCTGCACGCGTTCACAACCTTGTCCATACTAACTAGACAATGAAACCATGTAGACGGATGCAAGAAACAACCTCTAGCGCGGTGGTCGATTGGCCGGCTTGCACGGGATAACTGCGGGTTCGATTCTGCATGGGATAAAGTTTTTGTTGATTTGCTAATATTTGGATTGGGCCTTGGTTAACTAATGGCCAATTACTTATGTAAATACTCGTAATTTTCCTTATGTAGTCATGTCTGTTATGTATTTTTCTATGTTGAGTTCCTAACTAGGTACCGCATTGGTAGATATTCGTTGGCCAAATATTGTAAACATTTTCGCAAATGCGCCTAGGTACCTATTTACTTTTAAATGTTTGGTTATGTACCTACATGTTTAAGGGTGCTAAATTTAATGCTTGTGTAATGAAGTAGGTAGTTTTTTAATACGCTGATGAAATTAAAAGCATACAAGTCAAGTATTGAAGCGGTACTATTTTGTTTTATTTCTACCTTATTGTTCAAACTAGTTGACTAGTTTCTGCCCGCGACTTTGCTCGCCTAGCCTAGGTAAAAGTATATTTTTATGCTTAGAATACTAAAGGGCAATTCTACTAACAAAGATTGCAACGAATCGTAGCTAAACGGCTACGCGGCTGCTTTTCGTCTGATTCTGTTGTGCTGTTTCGAATTCCAGTATTGAACAACAAAAAAAATCTTACTTCGGTTATGTTTCAGCTGAAGTCAACGATCGATTCAGTGATTTTTGTTTAATAAAAGCCCTTCAGTTTATTATACAAACTATTACCTATATAAACCGAAACTCGATATCTAAGAATATCCTTAGACGTCCATAACTAAGCCAAAGCGGAAGGAGGCAAAGGATTCAGTGGGCATTCGCCTCGTACCTACAGAATAAAATGATGCGTGCATCGAACGTGTGTAAGTTCAGATTCTGAGCCAGCATTTTATGTTCCAAATAAGTTAGCAATAACCAATATAGGATGCCATACTGGGTTATCACGGCTCGTGCGTGGAAGCCAGCATTAGGACGGACTGTGTGTCTCTGACATGTTATGTTCCTTTTGGTCTCTGTCCATTCTCTGACTTACTCCTACACACCCATCTACCACTCAGTATGTGCGTGCGATGCGTCATGCATGTGAGGCTCGTGCGAAGTTATTCCGCACTGCCACAGACAGAGTGCTGGCTGCTGCTCTGCTGGCTGTACCATGGACGTAATAGAGGCTGCTGTACTGATGTTCTTACTGACACTCCATTCCCTCCACTTGAACATTATATACAACAATCAAAGTCAAAAAAAATTGTATGTCAATGTCAGTGTTCAGTTTATTATCTGTCATTCTTGTCGGCATTATTTTATTTTCCAGTGTTTCCAGTTTGGTGATTTTGTCGCTAGATTTAGTGATTTTTAGGGGCTACATGGTGACATTTTGGAAAAGATATCACTAGAAAAATATCTGGTGATTTTTAATGATATTTTTAAAATCTGGGGTAATTAGAGAAAACAAAATGGCAACCCTATTTGCCCGCCCTTGAAGACGGGAACCCCCACGCCAGAGTGTAGACCACCCACCTACTCTAATGAAATAAATAGTGCTATCCTTTTTTTTCTAAATAATGGTGATGCTCGGGGAATTCCCATTCCATACCAAGACACGAATGCATTGTTTTGTTTGTGTAAGTGTAGTCAGTTGTTCTCTTCGGTAACGAATGTATCAGAATTATTAATTTATTATAAAGTTATATTGAAGTTCTAATTTGTGAAATAATTACTATGGATGTGCCGGTGAAAAAAAAGACTGTTTATCCTCAAAAATATCGAAAAGAATGGGAAACCCAAGAAGAATTTAAAATGTGGTTACGGCCTGTGTCAAATGATCCTACTTAAGCTTTTTGTAAGTTTTGTCATGCTGAAGTTTATGCTAGAATTGGTGACATTAAGAAACACAAAGATACGAAGAAACATAAGGAAAAATCAGACTTGGTGACTAAAAATAAACAACTTGAATTTCTCCCCGCTTCCAAAGATAATACATACTCACTGAAAATAGAAGGAACTTTGGCTTTATTTATTGCTGAACACACGTCCATACAGCAAATTGACCACTTAACTGAGGCTTTAAAAAAATGTATTTCCGATTCAAAGAGTGTCATGGATATAAAAATGCACAGGTCAAAGTGTAGTGCAGTAATAAAAAATGTGTTGGCTCCACATTTTAAACAAAAGTTATTGGATGATATTCATTTACAAAAGTATAGTTTACTGTTGGATGAATCCACTGACCTAAGTGTGTCAAAATTGTTGGGTGTAGTAATCAGATACTTCAGTTCCACACACAAAAAAGTGGTTTCTTCATTTCTCGCCTTACAACCACTTAAAACCGCGGATGCTCGAGGAATTGTTACTGCCTTATTCAACTGTTTAGAAGAACATAGTTTGCCCATAAAAAATTTAATTGGAATTGGGGTGGATAATGCCTCTGTCATGACGGGTATTAATAATAGCGTACATACTATATTAAAAACGGAGTATGGCTTGCCCAACTTAATTCTAGTTAGATGTGTTTGCCATTCACTTCAACTAGCTGTGTCACATGCATCAGAGCACACTTTGCCGCGGAATATAGAGTTTCTTATTAGAGAAACTTATAATTAATGATCAAACGAACTTACCCTTACGTGAAGTTCGATCATAATTATGTGAACAGCTTAATTCGATGCGATTTAATGTTTTACTTATTGTAGGAGCGCTTCCGCGCTTCCGCCTCAACACGATGTTTAGTTTTTTTTTTTTTTTTTTATTCATTTAAATAATTTATATATTATTATTATTATTTTATCCTATTTATTACTATTTATTTCGAATATTTTATATCCGTTTGCAGTCTCACTATTTGACTAACTTCCGGGCGATCGCCCGCCTTTACCGCTGCGCTTACGATTGTCCTCATTTTGTTTATAGTATGCAGTGTAAGTTTACCTACTCTTCTAGACTTTTTTTTTTTTTTTTTTTTTTGGGATGGGTTTGGGAGGGTTTATATAAATCGCATCGAATTAAGCTGTTCACATAATTATGATCGAACTTCACGTAAGGGTAAGTTCGTTTGATCATTAATTATGTTTCACAGCTTAATTCTTAGCGATTTAATGTTTTACTTATTGTAGGATGTTCAGAGCCTTACATAAAAAAGTGAAATTACTTATTATGAAGACAGTAACAGTAATAGGTGTTCTTAATAAAATAACAATGGGTTAAATCAATCATTTATTTTACAAAAACAATAATAATTACTGCGTAACATTGGCAAGAATCGATCTCGCGAATTCACTTGTATCATGCACAATTTCCTTATTATAAAACCTAGCAAATACGCAAGAATTTTGGGTCCATCCTGCGGTTTTTCTAATAACATCTAGGTTAACTCCCAATCTGTTAGCTGCCGACGTTGCCGCATGTCGAGTGCTATGTGCACTGAACATGCTGGTGTCGATGCCACTGCTCATAAGGGTGTCTTTTATCCAGTGACTCAGTCGTTGGGAAGAGATTTTAGAATAAGGTCTACGGTGGCTGATAAATAAAAAATCATTATTAGGGGAACGCAGTGTACTAGTTTTATATATATAATTTTCCAAGCATGTGGCTGGACAAATCTCTGGCCGCGCATCAAAATATGGTAATTTCAGTATAGGTTGAAATGAGTTGCGGCCAGATGTCTTAATCAAATCTGGGATTTTTATTAGAATTTCGTTTCCTTTGTGGATTTTTATGTTGCTTATTTTAATAAGTGAAAAAGTCTGTACCCTGTGAGCAGTGACTAAAGCCAACAGAGTGATTGTCTTTTTGGATAATGTTTCCAGATCGAGGCTTTCAATGGGCCATTTAAGTGCTAAATATTCCAATACTATCGATGGATCCCAAGTGACGTTGTATCGTGGTAATGAAGGTCTCAATCTGAAAACACCTTTCATAAAACGTTTGATTCTATCATCATTTATAATATTACTACCCAGCAAAATTGACAAAGCAGATTTATAGGCATTTACTGTACCATATTTGGCACCCTTGTAAAAGACATCAGATAAAAAATCTAGGACAATTGGTACAGATGATTTAAAGTGGTCGTAGCAATGATTTTTACAAAATTGAACCCAGGCCTTAATACAAACGTCATATTGCTTATATGTGTTATCAGACAGTGATGACAACATTATTTCTACAGTGCGTGGCGACAGGTACTGTAGGGCTTGCCTGAGAGTTTCACGGCAACTAATGTCAGCGAGTTCTGAAGGTTGTGGGTTAATCTGAAAGGAGATTTAAGTAATTTAGCGTTTGGATTAAAGAAAATAAAATCAGAAACAGACAGTTTTTGTAATAAAGGAAACCAAGGTTGCGATGCCCAATAAGGTACAACTACAATGCCCTCTGCTTTGTCAGTTACAATTTTTTGAAGCATTTTCAAAATAAGAGAAAATGGTGGAAAGGCGTAAAATTGCAAGTTAGTCCAGGATATGGTGAACGCATCTATTGCCCATGCTCCTGGGTCAAGTTTCCAGGTAACATATGTCAAACATTTTGTATTACTTCGACTAGCGAATAAATCAACATTTGGAATCCCTAATTTGTGTCTTATTTCATAAAATGCATAATCTGCTAACTCCCACTCAGTATCATGGAAGGTTTTTCGTGATAGAGAATCTGCTTCACTGTTATCCTTGGTATTTATGTATGAAGCAAAAATGACAATTTTACGACTTTCACACCATTGCCAAATATCTCTAGTTATTTTATTTAAATGTGGGTACTGCACACTACCCATTTTGTTGATACAGGCAATTGCTGTAGTATTATCAATTCTTAATAAAATTTCACAGTTATGATAAAACTTAGCAAATACTTTGAGTGCGAAAAAAGCTGCTTTCAGTTCTAGTTCGTTGATGTGTGATTTTTTTTCTTCATCCTTCCAATACCCGTATGATTGATTGTTATCACAAAAAGCCCCCCAACCTGTTTTAGAAGCATCTGAAAATATCTCAGTTTTAAATGCGTTAAATCTAAAAGGACAGCAGCCAGTTTCAATATTTTTAAGCCACCACTCCATATCATTTTTTATTTCACTAGAAATGTTAATGGACTGTTCGTAGCTTAGATTGTTTAATAAGTATAAGTACTTGTGACGTTCTAGTAGCTTAGTATACATCCATGAGTATTGTATCGCGGGACAAGCAGAAACTAACAAACCAATTAATCTGGCAAAATCTCGAAGTTTACATTTGTGTATTTTTATAAACGTCGAAATGTTATCTAATATTTTACATATCTTGTTATCGGGCAAAGTCAAAATCATTTTATCTGAATCAAATATGAAACCCAAAAACTTTGCACGGGTTGTTGGGGTCAAGCAGCTTTTTTCGTAATTCAAAATAAAACCTAGACGTTCTAGAAATGATCTAGTAAGATTAATATTATTCAGGCATGATGTGTATGAATCTCCTATAAGAAAAATATCATCGAGATATTGAACTGAAACTATACCACGTGACCTAAGGTATTTCATTACTGGTTTTAAAACTTTCGTAAACACATACGGAGCTGTACAGAGGCCGAATGGAAGACAACTAAATTGATAAAGATTACCGTAATATTCAAAACGCAAATATTTTCTTTGTGACTCATGTATAGGTATTAAAAAATAGGCATCTTTTAAATCAATAGACCCCATATAACAGTGCCTGCTGATAAGTTTTGAAGCCGTACGATAATCTTCCATTTTGAAATGGTGAGTCTCGATGAACTTATTTAGGCATTTAAGATTTAAAATAAATCTTTTGTCTCCATTTGGCTTTGGTACTAAGAATATGCTAGACAGGAATTCTTGCTCCTCATGGACACATTTGGAAATAGCACCAATCGATAAAAGAAAATCTATCGACTTTCTAAAATCGACAGCATCTTGTTTAGATCGGACATTAATGGTTTGGTGGTCATTTCTAAATGGAACCGAAGTAAATGGTATAACATAACCTTTTATCCAAGATAAAATTGTGGAATCACTTGTGATTTTTGACCACTCATGAGCAAACAATTGTAGTCGACCGGCGTATTTTACCTGATGTTCATCTATTTCCTGTATGATGTCCTCGGGGCTGGCGATCTGGATCGTCCTTGGTACTGTTGATTTTGGGGCCTGTTGTTCTTCGTCGACGGGCGCTGGGTTTGCTGAGACCTGCCTGCTTCTGCTCTCGGCGCCTGGCGATGCAGAGCCTTGTAGTTTAAACGATTTTTAGGCGCACTGTTGATATTATTTTTAATAAACTGTTTTTTATTAAATGGCTGTTTTTGTGGAATCTTTAAACCTTCTCCAGATTTTTGAATATTCTGAGCAGACTTTATTTGGTCAGTTAATTTTTCTCCAAACAGAAATTTATCTCTTGCTGTGTTGACAAGAGTGTCTCTTAGGTCTGGTTTGACTGACGATATGACCAAACTTCGACGTGTCTTTGTGTCTTGGAAGTGACTGTCACATAAAATGCGACAGGCATCGCTGAGAGGCTTCAAAACCTTTTCTGGTGCCTCTTTTGAGATAACCAACTCTGTGGCTTGAGCAAGAGCTGCTAAAGCAGTACCAAGCTGTTGTTGCTTTTGTAATATGCTCTGGTCTCTTTTTACCATAAAATCCGTCATTGCCGCTTTAGTCTCGGGGTTGAGTATTGGAGCGACTAGCAATTCGCAATTTCCAGGTACTAAATATTCCTGATTAAATTTGTCTTTCGAATCTTTTGCTAGACCTTTAGATAAAACTTCGAGCCATCGAGACGAAATTGCTTCGTGTATATTCTTTCCCAGCGGTGTCTGGGTCTTTGGGGCTTCACCCAACAGACTGAGAATATTCTCATCAAGCTCCATTTGAGAAGGCTCGACTTCACCAATCTCGTCCCTCGGCATAGAGATCTCCTCTAGCATAGAAAGCGGCTCTGTTGCTGCTGTTGACGTAGACTGCTTTGCAACTGGTGCTTGTCTTGCCCCTGGTTCGTCACGAGGCGATAAAGCAGGAGGTGAGATAGATCGAGGTCGATCGTGGACGGTGGCTCTGCATTCCATTAGAGAGACATCAGTGTCTGAAAAGTACGTTTAGTCGATTAGAATTTCTGGTTAACAGAAAATGTCTGACGTAGCACTCGTCACTAATCGTACGAAACACGGACATTTGCAGTTTTGCATTTAAAATCCTCGATTAGAATTTCTGGTATACAGAAATAGATCTGAAGGAGACCATCAAAGGTAACTCACATCACTAATCGGTGTTTCAATTTTGCATCAATGTTGATTAGAATTTCTGGTCAACAGAAATAGATCTGTAGGAGACAGCCTATAGGGCAGCTCACAACACTAATCAATATTATTATATGCAAAGTCTCAGTAAGATAAGCATTTAAATTGTACTTACTTGACGATTCGTCATCCGAAGAAGAAAAAACGAGTATTCTACGACGTGGCTTTCTCAACCTTTCTTCTAACCTTCTTATTTTTCTCCGTATGTCTTCTTCTTTATTCGTATGCTTCCTTTTGTTATTTCCCATCGTAAACTTCACTTTATATTAAATAATATTAGTGTAGAAAACTTTTGTAGCGCAGAGACGTGCGAGGCTATGAGCACGAAAACACAGAATGAGGACAATCGTAAGCGCAGCGGTAAAGGCGGGCGATCGCCCGGAAGTTAGTCAAATAGTGAGACTGCAAACGGATATAAAATATTCGAAATAAATAGTAATAAATAGGATAAAATAATAATAATAATATATAAATTATTTAAATGAATAAAAAAAAAAAAAAAAACTAAACATCGTGTTGAGGCGGAAGCGCGGAAGCGCTCCTACAATAAGTAAAACATTAAATCGCTAAGAATTAAGCTGTGAAACATAATGGTTCTCACATTCACCTAAACGCTATGACGAGTACAAAGATATATATGAGACTATAAATTGTGGCGAGAAGCCTTTAAAAATATTACGCTCTTGTGATACTCGGTGGCTCTCCGTTCAAGAAACAGTGACTAGGATACTGTCTCAATGGGAAGAACTAAAATTGCTTTTTTCTTTGCATAAAGATAAATGTTACACAGCAGACCAACTTCATTCCATGTATACCGATGAGAAAAATTTACTTTACATGAACTTTTTAAGGAGCATCCTAAATGACGTACAAATTGGAGTAAAGACTTTTGAGAGTGAGAACTCAAATCCTGTTGCCCTACTAAATACATTGATGACTTTGCTTCGTTCTGTTTGCAGTAGAGTATTGATGCCGTCGGCTGCAACAACTGACAATGATTATTTAACCATTAAAATAGAAGCCCACTTAAATCCAGTTCCGTATTTAGGATATCTTTTTGAAACTCACGCACAAAAGACCTCTTTAACCGATGATGTCGTTAAAGCAGTCAGAAAACGCTGCATTGATTTCACAGTGAAATTAGCGAAAGAAATTCAGCAGAGACTTCCTTCTAATTATATAATTTTGGAAAAAATGTGTCTATTGAGCGTGGACAATACTCTTCGTCAGGGCAAAGACAACCGAATAGCAGATCTAGCCAAAGAACTCGGATTTAGTGACGAGACAATAGACAAATTGCTACAACAGTGGCATGGAGTAAATTTTGTGCATTGGACAGCTACAAGTGACGTTATTGACTTTTGGATGGAAGTTCGAAATTACAAAAATGCTGCAGGAATTAATACTTTTCAAGAGTTATCTGATCTCGCTTTATCCGTCCTGTCCCTTCCTCATTCAAATGCTGAAGTGGAAAGAGCATTTAGTGCTATAAATATTGTTAAAAATAAACTAAGAAACAAAATGGCTGTAAACACTTTAAATAGTATTCTCTTCATAAGAAACCAATTAAAAATAATGAAGAAAACCTGTTATAGCTATGAGCTCCCGAGCGATGTGATCTCTGCTGTTGGCAAAAATTTGAAATACTCAAAAATTGACCCATCTCAACCGTCTACATCAGTAGACCCGTCACCGTATCAAGATGACGAAGAAATACCAAACGAAGTATATAATGTCGATTTCTAACCTAACGTTTTGATTTACTTTACATAAGTAAAATTGTTTTTTAAATTCTTAAATTGCTTTTTAAGTTGTCACTAAGATTAATAATTATTATTCTTACGATTAAAATTATGTTTCTTAACAAATAACTTGTAATTTTATTTAATACTTAACCCTTGATAAAAATAATTCTTTAGTGAATTTTGGAGATTTTTTTAGGTAAAAATATGTAGAAATCTAGAGATTTTTTTGTATTTAGCTGAAGATTTTTTTTTCTGTGAGCTGGCAACACTGTTATTTTCTATAGGTACCATAATTTCACCTAATTTCAGCTTGGGCTCGCTCGTTTTTGTTTGGGTTTCATAGAAAAGTAGTTATTAAATCAAAAGTTATTTCACATCCTAGTAGTCTGTGAATCAATCTATCAGCTAGTTCTAGCGGCGGATCTAGAACTATTTCTATCCTACAAAAGCAAGTGCTTGTATCAGCGATGTCAGACTCAGACGTGCTGAAGATGGAGTGCGAGCTGGAGGCGTGCTGCGTGTGCGGCGCGCAGCAGCAGGAGCTGTACTCGCCGGAGGAGCACGACGCTAGCTCGCCGCCCGGCGCCGCGCCGCTGCGCTCTGTGCTGCTGCAACTCAACAACAACAAGGTCTGGACTGTGTACACAACATACTGTAGAGAGACACGAATGCGCGTGCTTATACTATTTGAGTGGTGTTACCGAAAGTACAGATTAAAGCCGGGCCAAGCTGTTGTAAACATGCTTCCAACACGGTCGACCTTGGTGGGAAGCTTGTGGAGCCCACAGTTGTTGTTGAAATTTTTTGTTGCTAAGAAGTGTTTACACAGTTGTAAACCGCCGGTGGAGACCGATGTGGAAGGCTTCTTTACAACAGTCTGGCTGGGGTTTAATTCAAATGAGAAAAATACCTACTTTTATTCAATAAAATCACAAGGATCGCTTTTGAAAGCTTTAAAGTGAATTTATGCCAGTTCCACGCGCCACAGCCTAGAAGAACTAGCAACAAACTTGGCTGGATTCCTAGCTATGTTTTGATAATACCTCTTAAGCCTCAGTGTGGTGCAAATAAAACTAGGTGAGACTCAGGTCTGATGACTAAATAAAGTGGTTTTGGCAGAATAACAGCGTAAACTATTCTTAGTGGACATAATCAAGGCACTTTTGCTGCTGTAGCACACAATATGCCTCAAATAAGTAAATGAAATGTTATCTTTTTCTTTTCAACTATCTGTATAATTCAAATGGTTTTCAAAAGGGTCTGTATTGTGTGCTAATGTGGTAATTAAATGAATGTATGTATATGTTAAGAAAATAAGGAAATGATGTATGTACTGCATCGATACAGAAGAAAGAGTTGTCATGTCCAAACCCAGTGAGCAGACTGTAGGTTACTCAACATATACATAACAAATGTATCAGGTGGTGCCTCCGGGGCGCCTGTGCCAGGCGTGCATCGGGCGCGCGCTGGACGCACACTGCTTCAGCACCTCGCTGGCGTCGCGCGGCCCGCCGCCGCTCAGCGAGAAGATCAGAGCTTTGAGGAAGAGGTAACACTATAAAAACTGAGCAATAGGCGACTTTATGTCTGATTGCGAAAAAGGGAGTCCCTATAAATAATTTTTTAATTTTTTTTAAAAATCTCCTTTTTTCTTGCAATCTGCCTTTCTGGGCATTAAGCTAGAGTTTTGTCTCCTCTTGCATTTTGACATGGATGGAGTAGGCCCAGTGGCGTATCCATATTATGAGTTCCTATAAATAATAATAATAAAATCTTTATTTATTTTCTCTCACGAAGGTTCATTAGGGTGCAATATTTAGGTGGTAGGTAAACCATTAGTACCGTGCATACCTGTTTTATATGTATATAAATAAATAAATCATAATAATATAGAGGGGAAAGTGTTTTTGTGGGAGAATAACACCATAACAGCTAAACGGATCGGTACGAAACTTGGCACATTCTTTCGCACTGTGTTCTTTTCTTGCAAATAGTAAAAACTTTCTTTCTTTCTTTTCTTTTTAAATAAATAATAAATAAATAATGCTGGACAATCCACACAGCATCATCTAGCCCCAAGGTAAGCTAACTCAGCTAGAGAGATGGTATTTATTACTACCAAAAGTCATGATTGTAGCAACTGGTTAAATTAAATCATTAGTTTCTGTCTACATCTACAGGACACAGTTATTGATAAGTCTCCAGTCCAACTAAATCTCCGGTAAGATTTAATAGAACAAGATTTAACAAGATTTAATACATTCATTTATCACTTCGTAAAAAATAAAGGTTTATTAATGGTACTTAAACACTTTGAAAAGCTGAAAATCTCGTAGTGTTGTGTTTAAGTTTTTCATTAATTTAGTGGCAGAATAATTATTGTAATTTTCAAAAGGAAGTAAGTACTTACTGAAAAGTTTTGTTTTTGTGATTTAATTTATAAACTTCTTACCCATTAAAGTATTGAAGCTATTGTTATAGAAGAGCTTCTAAATAGACTTCGAAACATCAGTAATAATTGTGTTTTTGTCATTTATGCTGACGTTTCTAAGCTGTGGTAAATAGCAGTAATGTATTTAAAATTCTTGCCCTTTTTCACTAAAGTTTCTTGGTATGACATGTGGGTCAGGTTCAAATAGTTTATATATTTTTGCAGCGATAAAGCTCGATGGTTATCTAGGCAGCAGCTGAATATTCTATGGAAATTCCTAAGCGTCCATCGAGATGTAGCGAACGCCTACAATCGTTCTCTGCAAGCGAAGGAGTATTCAAAGAAAAAATGGATGGAGGTAGCGGCAGTCTTGAACGCTCAGGGCAACGGGCCTCACAAGGAGTGGAACGAGTGGACTAAAGTAAGTAACTTGATAATTAAACAGCTCTTAAAGAGGAAAAAAGTGCCGATCGCAATAGGCCTGAATGGGCGCAGTTACATAATATCAGAATGGTAATAAAGACTTAACGTTTAAATACTGGAACGCACTTAACATTTTACACATTCTCGCACATCTCTGGTGGAAACGCCTTACTATAGTTATTATATAAATAAATAAATAATGCTGGACAATCCACACAGCATCATCTAGCCCCAAGGTAAGCTGCTGTTAAACAGAGCTGTGTTATTGGTAGATGACTTATATATACTTAATACAATACAATACATAGATAAATATTTTTTTATTATATATAGAAAATACCCAGAACACCCGGAACAAATATTTGTAGATCGTACAAACATTAGACCCGAGGCGAGAATCGAACCTGCAATCTCCGCGACGCAGGCGGACCTGCGCCCGCTGCGCCACATCGCTCGTCATGATATGAATACAATGTAGATTGTTTCAGTACTGGACTGGGTGGACTACAAGGCAAAGCTAAAGAAACGGGCGAGTGCCTTGAGGTCGGCGCACTCCCCCTCCGGAGAAGGACCCTCCACGGACCAACCCTGGACCGATATAGAACTGAAGTTTCTACGGATACTTGGGGATGATGATGAGAAATGCGGAACCGGTTATAGACGTAAGTGGCAACCAAGCGTACTGCCCACTTGATGGTAAGCGGTCACCGTAGCCTGTACGCTTGCTTCAGAGATATCACTTGCGTGTTACCACACTGAGATGTTAGATGGAATGTGTCTGTAATTTAACCGGAAACAATACCCTTCGAACCGGAACACAGCAATACGAGCATCTGCTTTGCGGCAGTACTAGGTATGGTGGTACTCCTTCCCCAAACAAGCTCTATCACAAACAACTCTAGTCTTAACATAAAAGAAAGTAGCTTTCCACCCTTTATGAGGGATTAGTTTAGATAAAAATCTTATAATTATTATCTCAATACTCAATACCCAATACTCAATACCCAATACTCAATACCTAATACGCAATACCCAATACTCAATACCCAATACTCAATACCCAATACTCAATACCCAATACGCAATACCCAATATTGACGAAGCTCTGGCTGATGACTTTATTATATAGGTAATCGCATTTACTAAGTACTATTAATCGACGTATCTGTATACCTACACTTTTTCAGATATTATTAGGTATTTATTTTTTTAATAAGTAGGTAGTATTATTGTACCTGTACCAATGTAAATATGTGACTTTTCCAAGTGTACAAAATGTATCAAAATGGAATAAATTTTTTGAATTGAATTGAATTGAATACTCAATATCCAATACTCAATACCCAATACGCAATACCCAATACTCAATACCCAATACTCAATACCCAATACTCAATACCCAATACTCAATACCCAATACTCAATATCCAATACTGAATACCTAATACTCAATACGCAATACTCAATACCCAATACTCAATACCCAATACTCAATACTCAATACCCAATACTCAATACCCAATATTCAATACCCAATACTCAATACCCAATACGTAATACCCAATACTCAATACCCAATATTCAATACTCAATTCATTTATTGCTCTCATATGGTTGGTTCATTTACAGTTGTTATATAATTAGGTGGTAGTATCACATATGAACCCTGTCAAAGTGTATGACAACATGGAGATAGGCCGAAGTTTAAATAAGTAGGAAGTAAGTTGATAAATTAAGTAGATAAATAAAAAAGGTTGTTAGCATTAATTCTCAGTAGGTCGAATACAAATACAACTATAAGTTAGGTATATTTCTGCCGCCAAGCAGTAATGCTCGCATTACTGTGTTCCGGTGTGAAGGGTATGGTTTCCGGTGAAATTACTGGCACATGAGGCTTTCGATCTTAGCCTCAAGGTGGCAACCCGCGAGTGTTACCTCCGGTATTGCAAGCGTCCATAGGCTGCGGTAACCGCTTACCATCTTGTGGGCCGTACGCTTGGTTGCCACTTCAGTTGTATAAAAAAAAAAAAAGATATTATTAGTGTTATTATTATTTTTAAATTGAATTTATTTTTATTTTTATTATTTATATTACAATATATATTTCTATATTATCTTAGTAGTTAGTATTCGGCGAGCAGCCGTCGAACGCGGTCGCGGGCCTCGCTCATGAAGAAGAGTTTCTAAATATCTTCTAAACGTCAGCATAAATGACAAATTCAAGTGGTAAATAGCCGTTAATAATTTCTAACCACTATTGTTATAACTCTTTTAGACTGTTTAGATATTTAAATTAATAAAAATATTTAAATTACTTCTTCATTTAAACTACGCGACGGATATTAATGTGTTTCATCAACAGGTGAAGAGGAAGGCTTATACATAGTTTAAGCACCCGTGCGAAGCCGGGGCGGGTTTCTAGTATACATATAAATTAATCGCAATCATGATTTGATTACAGAATTCTAGAAGCCCCACAACCGTAGACGCTCTACCGAAAGCAACTTCAGAGCCCCAGGAGGATCCACTTGAGGAGTGCGTCTCTCCCCCGCCCGCCCCCGCCCCCGCCCGCCCCCGGCGCAGGGCTCCCCTGACGCAATTGGCCGCGAGGCCCTCGTGGACTCCTCCAGGATGCGAGCCGAGGCCGCCGTGAGGAGCAGTCGCGCTCTCGAGAACATACAGAACACACTGCAGAGGATTGAAAGGTTCATTGAAATCCTTTCAAGCTATCATCTTCTTATATATAAAAATGAACTGCTGTGCGTTAGGCTCGCTAAAACTCGACAACGGCTGGACCGATTTGGCTGCTTTTGGTCTTGAAATGTTCGTAGGCGTCCAGGAAAGGTTTAAACGGTGAGGAAAATAATGCGAGTAAAACTGCGGGGGTCAGCTTGTATGTATAATAAAAACTAGTAACAAAAAATATCTATTTTTGGAAAACAGACGGGAAACCAACTTTTTAAAAAGAAATTCTTTTACAATGTTGTTATGCAGTGAGCAGGGAAATAATAATTACAAATTCACTTACAAATCATTACAACTAAGCCTACAGTCACGAAATATAAAGATTATCTGCACTAAATTGTGGGTAGTTTTTTGTGAATGTACTTACAACGACTTTGCACTCAATGCTACAACTATTTACACACATCATTTTATTTTCAGAATTATACAAGTAATCTTTCCCGGAGCTGAGGAATGAGAGGAGACAGAGAGGCTGAGAGTGAAAGAGAGCATTGTGCTCATCCCCACCCGCTGTGGCTGCGGTACAGCATCAACCTATAGTACCGTGACTACTAATCCATGGCTCTAAGGAATGTTTGCTCCGTTGCAAGTGTTGTGAGGAATAACAAGCCTTTATACCACTGCGTGGCAACCAATCGTACGGCCCACTTGATGTAAGCGGTTACCGTAGCCTATGACCAAGAGCGAGCGGCACTTGGACCTTGAGCTCCGCACTTTAAAAGAATGAAAAATGGCGCCGAGCTACCAGAGCGGATCTATCGTAAAATCTTGTGCAGTTTAAATTCGGAAAAAGTGGTAAAGGACCAAATTCATAGTGGCCTAGGTCTTTGTAACACCATAGAAAAATTGGAAAAAAATATAAGACTAAAAGTAATAAACAACTTTATTTTTAAGTAGATAGAATAGAAGTTGTACAAGAAAAAAATGTTTTTTGTGTTGAGTTTCATAAAACGGGAACACTGGAGGTCCGCCATGACAGCTATAAGCCAATGATCGTGACGCATCTTGACTTTGACAGTACTTAATAATCCAGTTGTTCGTTAAACTCGCCGTGTTGTTTTGCATTGTGTTGATTAGATAATCATTAAAGAAATATTTTTTTAATGATTATCTAATTATCTAGACCCCTACAAAAAACCAGGGCCCGGCTTCATACTGCGTGAAACAATTCCTTTCTAACACTTCTGTGTTGACTACTACCAAATGAAATATGAAATATGATTTCTATGTACACATGCAACATCATAGATATCACTTGCGTGTTACCACCCTGAGACATAGATGGAAAGTCTCATGTGCCTGTAATTTCACCGGAAACCATAACCTTCGAACCGGAACACAGCAATGCGAGCATTACTGCTTGGCGGCAGAAATAGCTAGGTATATGAATGCGATGCATGTTGGCATCGCAGGCCTGTAATAATTGTAGTTTCTAGGGTTGATATTATAAATTGTACTGACTGTTGACTTGTAACGAATATGTGAGCAATTTATTGCTAGCAACCTTTTAGTTCATAATTGTGTACTTAGTTTAATAAAAAATTGATAAAAAAAATGAGTTTTTTTTTAAAGAATATTCTTACCAAATTTGTTGTGAAGTCAGCCGGCTCATCACTAATGGCTAAATTCACGACGGCCGAGACCCGTGGACAGTAAAAGTAAGTATGTTCGTATGAGTCAGTGGCCAACTCTGTTGACAGAGTTTCTAGGCCGCCCGAAGCGAAGCCCTCTGTCATGGCCTAACAACTTTGAAAAAGCCGGGACCGACTGCTTAACTTGCCCTACGAAGCACGGGAGCGCTCAGTTTAAATTGCTACTGGCGGTCACCCATCCAAATGGTGAAACAGTGCTTAACTTCGTTGATTTGTTAGAACAATTTAGCCAGCTACGTGACGAGCGCTCCGTATCATAATCATATATATATATATTTTTTTATACAACTGAATTGGCAACCAAGCGTACGGCCCACAAGATGGTAAGCGGTTACCGCAGCTTATGGACGCTTGCAATACCAGAGGTATCACTCGCGGATATATAGATAACATTTTTAAAAAAAAGTTTATTTTCTATCTTTCTATCAATCTACTTCAGGTTACACGAGCTGACGCAGAAGATAGACGTGTTCATAGTGGTGGGGGGCGGTGGGGAGGGTGCGGGGGAGGGGGAGGGGGAGGGTGCGGGGCAGGGGTACAGCGAGGAGGACGTCATCATGGTGCAGCGCGGCGCCCTGCCGCCCCCGGAGCCCTCGCCCGGCGCGCGCGCACCCGACGCACGCGGCGAGCCCGTCTACCAGTGCACCGTGTGCCCGCTCTCCTTCAACGTACGTACTGCACCGTGTGCCCGCTCTCCTTCAACGTACGTACTGCACCGTGTGCCCGCTCTCCTTCAACGTACGTACTGCACCGTGTGCCCGCTCTCCTTCAACGTACGTACTGCACCGTGTGCCCGCTCTCCTTCAACGTACGTACTGCACCGTGTGCCCGCTCTCCTTCAACGTACGTACTGCACCGTGTGCCCGCTCTCCTTCAACGTACGTACTGCACCGTGTGCCCGCTCTCCTTCAACGTACGTACTGCACCGTGTGCCCGCTCTCCTTCAACGTACGTACTGCACCGTGTGCCCGCTCTCCTTCAACGTACGTACTGCACCGTGTGCCCGCTCTCCTTCAACGTACGTACTGCACCGTGTGCCCGCTCTCCTTCAACGTACGTACTGCACCGTGTGCCCGCTCTCCTTCAACGTACGTACTGCACCGTGTGCCCGCTCTCCTTCACTCCTACTATCTATTTAATTAAATTATTTAAATCTCGACATATTTCCATGTTGCCGGACCGTAATACAGGCCTAACATATGAAATGAATAAAATAAATGTATTATGTAGCTACCTAATGATTTTTGCGATAGTACAAAATAGATGAGTGATTTATAGATGTGCATTATTATAGAGTGTATGTCCTGTTGGTTGCAGCGCATGGGTACGTACCGCGCGCACAGCTTGTCGCACGGTGCGGGCGCGCGACACACGTGCTGGGCGTGCGGCGCGCAGCACGACTCGTCAGCCGCGCTGCACGCGCATGCGCAGCTGCACGCGCACAACCATCTGCACTGCCATCTCTGCGGGACCTCCTTCCAGGTATCTACTCTACTACATTACTACATCATACTATTCACATTTGCAAAACACCTGTACGCCTCAGATGTGCCATCGCTTTTTAACTGTTTTTTTTTTTCATTTTCTTTTTTTATTAGCTACTGTGGCTCCACACACCAATTTATTGGTAATCCGACAGATCCGACAGATATTAAAGGAATATTTTGCCTGAAAAAGATATGTTTTATAATGCATGATTAATGACTGTCTGTGAAATGACCTGCCTTGTATAACAAACTGTGTTATAATAAGTTAAATAAATGAAATCTGAAAAATCTTGAGTAAATCGATTACGTTTTTCTGGTCAATTATTAAATATCCTTGTTGGAAAGCGCGTGGCGCACGTCAATGACCCACGTGTTAAAAACCCGCGTGTCAATGACCTGCGCGTGTCAATGACCCCCTATAACCGCTCCGGGCCGCGCGTGCTCGATTATTTTATTTTAGACAAACAATAATTAACAAACGATATGGATTCGCTCGAGATTTTTCAGACAAAATGTCATAAAAACGTACGTATCGGTTACAGAGCAGGTCGGAGATGGAGCGGCACGAGCCGCAGTGCCCGGCCGAGTGCCCCGCGTGCCGCGCCTCGCACGCCTCGCGCGCCGCCCTGCGCGACCACGTGCGGGGTGAGGGGGCAGGGGCAGGGGGGGGACACGCCGCGCTCTGCCCGCACTGCTTCCTCGTGTGCGGCTCCCCGGCGGAGCGCGCCGCACACGAGCTGCACCACCGGCGGGACAAGCACTTCGTGTGCGGGTACAGGGCCTGCATCCTGCGCTTCCACACGAGGTCAGACAATACCGCTTCTAGCCACTCGATCGCGGTTCTTGTAAGTCAATGACGGTTCTTACCGAGTTAATGGCGGTTTTTAGTAAATGGCAGCTCGTAAGGACTTTAGATAGATAACTCTTCGTTCGTTCGTTCGTATGAGTCAGTGGCCAACTCTGGTGACAGAGTTTCTAGGCCGCCCGAAGGTCACTGTCATGGTCTAACAACTTTGAAAAAGCCGGGACCGACTGCTTAGCGTGCCCTCCGAAGCACGGGAGCGCTCAGTTGAAATTGCCACTGGCGATCACCCATCCAAATGATGACCCCGCGGAACACTGCTTACATTCATTGATCTGTTAACAACTAAGCCAGCTACGTCACGAGCGAGTAAAATTGCACAACACACAAGAAATCATTCAAAAGTTACACAGATATTACTTAATTACAGCGAAGCACGATGGACGGCTTTATCGCTAAGCTATTTCTTCCAAGCAACCTTAGGATATCTTGACTTTGTCTACGCTGACAGTTTATCATGCAATTGATTCCATTTGCGTCGTCGTCTTATCTGTTTGCTTGTAAAATTCTTAAGTGTAATATATGTAAATAATTAATTTATTAATTTAAGAGTAGTACAGTTCTCTGTGATAGAGCTTGTCCGGGGAAGGACTACCACCATACCTATTTCTGCCGCCAAGCAGTAATGCTCGCATTGCTGTGTTCCGGTGTGAAGGGTATGGTTTCCGGTGAAATTACAGGCACATGAGGCTTTCGATCTTAGCCTCAAGGTGGCAACCCGCGAGTGATACCTCTGGTATTGCAAGCGTCCATAGGCTGCAGTAACCGCTTATCATCTTGTGAGCCGTACGCTTGGTTGCCACTTCAGTTGTATAAAAATATATATATATATATGATTACTAAGTGTAATATTGTATATAACTCCAGGAGTAACCTGATGGCGCACATCCGCAAGTGCCACGGGGGCGAGGAGGAGTCCCCCGCTGCCCCCACTGCCCCCACTGCCCCCGCGCCCCCGGAGCCCCCCTCCGCCGCCTGCCCGCACTGCCCCCGCACGTGAGTACTGCAGGGGCACATTATTTAATTGTTTATTGCACAGATATACAGTACAATACCTACTTCTAAACTAAAAATGCACAGCTCGAGTCTGAATACAATGGCTGTTAAAATATATAACAAAGTTCCTGAATGTATTAAAAATATAGAAAAAGATAATATTTTTGAAAATAAATTAAAAGAAATGCTATTAAAAAAAATCTATTATACACTTGATCAGTTTCTCAGTGACTCAAATAACGAATGATAGGTTTTATTGCTACCCCAAATAATGATTTTATTATTATCACAAACTAGGTACCTAACCATGAATACTAAAATCAGTCCGCTCCTACTCAATAGTATAGTGCAACACCCTTACTAGGTACATAGCTATGTGTTGGCTGCTCTCATATTATTTAATATTACATAAGACCTGTGACATGTATTACCCTCATAATTATGATGCAATAAATGATACTGAATACTGAATACAAAAGGTGGGCTTAATGCTAACAGCGTCTAACTGCCAACCTCAAAGGTAGCTAGAGAAAAAATATATAGCCAAAACATAGATAGATAGATAAGAGTAGTAGAGTTCTCTGTGATAGAGCTCGTCCGGGGAAGGACTACCTCCATACCTATTTCTGCCGCCAAGCAGTAATTCTCGCATTGCTGTGTTCCGGTGTGAAGGGTATGGTTTCCGGTGAAATTACTGGCACATGAGGCTTTCGATCTTAGCCTCAAGGTGGCAACCCGCGAGTGATACCTCTGGTATTGCAAGCATCCATAGGCTGCGGTAACCGCTTACCATCTTGTGGGCCGTACGCTTGGTTGCCACTTCAGTTGTATTAAAAAAAAAAAGATAGAAAATACTTTATTATTCACCATAGAATAAAGTTTTGACAGAAACAGTTTAAATATACTTAGGTATAACAATGGGCGGTCTTATCGCCTAATAGCGATCTCTACCAGACAACTTTTACACAACATTACATAATATTAGTAACGTAATTACACTGTACAATATTAGCGACATTCGACGAGCGATGTGGCGCGGCGGGTGAAGGTCCGCCTGCGACGCAGGAGGTAGCGGGTTCGATTCCCGCCTGAGACAAATGTTTGTACGATCTGCAAATATTTGTTCCGGGTGTTCTGGGTATTTTCTATGTATAATAATAAATATCTATCTATGTATTGTATTAAGTATATCAGTCATCTAGTACCCATAACACAAGCAGCTTAGCTTGAGGCTAGATGAAGCTGTGTGGATTTTCCATCATTATTATATTATAGCCTAATTCAATAGTCACAGAGCTCTTACTTGAGGATAATGTTTTTATGATTGTTGATCTATTTTTATATAACATTATATTTCAGATATGTTTTTGTTGACATTTTGTATGATAAGTATGTTCCTGTCGCAGGTTCGGTTCCGTGTCCGCCATGAAGCGTCACGCGCACGCGCACCGCGCCCGCGACTCCGACGCACAGGTCTGTACTGCTCTCTACTGGTGCCTTACTCTTGAATCCAATGACAATTCCGATCCAATCCCAATTTCTATTCTGCTGTCAAATTATTGTACTCTTGAAAACAAGGTTGAATTTGGCGCTAGGGTTGCTGTCAAAAGTACGAAATGTCATATTCCAATAATTGTCCAATACCGATCGCTTTTAAGAGTAAGGCCTCTGGTTACTGCCCTGTAGCGCTCGTGACGTAGCTGGCTAAGTTGCTCTTAATCAACGAACTTAAGCAATGTTCCGCGTTCTCATCATTTGGATGGGTGACCGCCAGTGGCAATTTCAACCGAGCGCTCCCGTGCTTCGGACAGCACGCTAAGCAGTCGGTTCCGGCTTTTTCAAAGTTGTTAGGCCATGACAGAGGCCTTCGGGTGGCTTAGAAACTCTGTCACCAGAGTTGGTCACTGACTCATACGAACTTACTTACTTACTACACTGTACTGTACTATGTGTACTTTAATGTTCTGTACTGCGCTCTATTATACAGAGTACTTTACTGTACTGTACTGTACTAACTGGTACTTACTGTATTGGTCTGTGCAGGTACTTAACTGTACGGTACTACACTCTTACTGGCGATCAAGTCATCCTGCTATGAGCATTTTTATTAATTACATTTAGTTAAACAACTTGACTATCAGACGGGTCGCTCGAATGAGAAAATGCTTTATTTTTCTTGGCTCAATTGTTTCATTTTGTGTTCAAACGTTTACTGTTTCCTACACTGGGGGGTAACCACAAGCTGTTATAGCATTATTGAAATAATATTACATTGTTTTTTTGTATGGCGAAATGCCAGTGTAACATTACAATTATTGCCAACCTATACTGTGTTTTTGACTGCATTGTACCTACTGAACTGTACAAGGTACTGTACTGTACTGTATTGCACATGTCCTGTTATAAGAGTATGGTGTTGTATTCTAGGATATAGACTGGAAGGAGGGTGAGGGCGAGGAGGGCGAGGCGGAGGGCTCGCGCGTCGAGTACCTGGAGGTGGAAACGTTGGAGGAGCTCTCGTAGACAACCAACGACATCATGTTCATTGTATCGCATACTCTATTTCATGCACCATAAAGCCTTGTGTAGTTTGTAATAGGTTTCCAACTGTCTGTACTGTATTGTCTGCACTGTACTGTGCTGCATTGTCCTGTACTGTGCTGTATTATACTGTACTGAACTGTATTGTACTATACTGCATTATACTGTATTATACTGTACTGAACTGTATTGTACTATACTGCATTGTACTGTACTGTGCCGTATTATACTGTAATGAACTGTATTGTACTGTACTGTGCTGTATTGTACTATACTGCATTGTACTATGCTGTATTATACTGTATTGCGCTGTATTATACTGTACTGAACTGTATTGTACTATACTGCATTGTACTGTACTGTGCCGTATTATACTGTAATGAACTGTATTGTGTTATACTGCATTGTAATGCGCTGTATTATACTGTACTGAACTGTATTGTTGAAGTTTGAAATAGTTATAAAAACTACTTTATTATTAAGAACTAAAAGAAATTAAATAAGAATACATACATATAAAAATCTATTGTTTATTGTAACAATAAATAACAATTATTTACATATTACTGAACGTGTGTAAAAAATACGTTCCACCTTCGAAACTATTTACACAAGTTGTACTAGTAGAGATACATTGTATGTATCGCAATTCCTAAGGGGAGCACACAACACGATCTAAATAGACTTGAATATCACAAAGGTATTATAAATAGTATTGCAAGCGTCCATAGGCTACGGTAACTACTTAACATCAGGTGGGCCGTATGCTTGTTTGCCACCTTGGTGGTATAAAAAAAAAAAATATATATAAGGTCATTCATTATCAACCTGACAAACTTAAGGGGTAGGTTCCACACATAAAAAAAAAATTACGTAATTCTGCTTCATAATTAGTTATCCTTGTTAGGAATCGAAAAGGCAGCGCTCGGCACGTGTCAGTGACCCGCGCGTCAATGAACCGCGGGTCACAAACCCGCGCGTCCTTGACCTGCGCGTGTCCTTGACCCGCTACGGGGCGCGCACACTCGAATATTTCATTATTACGTCGCTTAACTCGATTCCCAACAATGATAAATAATAATTGAGCGGAAAAACGTAATCGATTTTTTTTTGTTTACTTGTGATTTTTAAGACTAAACACATAAAAAAAAAAAAAATTCTAGGTACATATATTTTTTATTTTAGGTGTGGAACCTATCCCTTAAGTTTGTCAGGTTGATAATGAATGACCCTGTATATTGGACCCTGTAAGCCAGGATAACAAACCAAATTGAATCAAGATAGTCTCGTAACCAATTGTATTGGTCTGTTGTTATATTAATGTACATTAAAGCGTAACATACAGACAGCGGGCGCGGGTGTTTTTGTTTACTTTGTATGTACGACAAGGATGACAATTAGACATGAGTGTAAACAATATACAAGTTGACACTCATGTCTAACCTACAGTCACTAACCTAATCTAACCTACACACAGTCGTAACCTTTTTAGAAATTAAAATGTACTACCTAAGAGACCACAGCTAAGAGGGGGCTCTTCTCACACAGCTCATTAAAACTTAAGAGCCCCAAACCCTGTAATATTTAAAACGTGTAATTTAAATAAAAATATTTTGAATTGAATTTGAATTTGACAACACACTGGACGCAGGCGCGGGTCCGGTGAAGCGCTGGTCCCGCTTCCGCGTTCAGTGTGTTGTCATCCTTGTCTTACATCTTCTTTTAAATAAAAATGAATTGCTGTGCGTTAGGCTCGCTAAAATTCGAGAACGGCTGGACCGATTTGGCTAATTTCGGTCATGAAATGTTTGCAATTGCGAAAAAAATAACGCAAGTGAAACCGCGCGGGTCAGCTAGTACTAATTAAAACAATAAAACACCCGCGGCGGATCTGAGCCGACCCGCGCCCGCCCGCGGCGTGTTGCGCGGTATACATTATACTTGTTGCTCCAACTGTAGCCAGCGAGCCTCACAAGTAGGTGCAAGTAGAGTGCAGAGTGCAGAGTGCAGAGCGCAGAGCGCAGAGTGCAGAGCGCAGAGTGCAGAGCGCAGTCAGTCCTGCTTGTGCGTGGGGTGTGGCTGCGCGCGGCAGATGACGGCCACACGGCGCATGCGCGGCACGCGCTGCCCGCGCCACAAGCTCTCCGCCCCGGCCCCGCCCGCCACCGCGTGAGAGAACGAGTACCGCGCCACGTCTCTGTAACAAACAACACACACAGATATTATTACTAGCGGTTCTCCGAACAATAGACCTCGATGCTGAAGATCCTTTTATAAGATGAACTTAAATCCTTGCAAATAAAATAAATAAAAACCATCGCAATCAAATCTCATGAGACGGAGATATCTAGTAGCCCCATTTTTGCCCCTTTCCGGGGAAAGTACGCGTCACAAGCATTTTTGGCCAATCTCCAAATTGAGAGGCTTAGCTCACTCGGTCAACTAGCACAGAACTATATTTAAACCATGACAGAGGCCTTCAAGCGGCTTAAAAACTCTGTCACCAGAGTTGGCCACTGACTTATACGAACCTAATTTTACCTGGTGGTAGGTCTCTTCAGCAAGAGTCCGTCTTGGTGGGTACCACCGCAGTGTCAGATATTCTACCTCCAAGCAGCAGTGTGCAAGCTGAACTGTCTTAGGTTTGAAGTCTCTTTCGCCCAGTAATTTCACTGTAGCAAGTGAAATTACTGGGCGAAAGAGACTTACCAACATCTCAGTGCTCTCGTGCAGTGCCACTCATGACGTGAGATGTGTTACCTCATGACGTGAGATGTGTTACCTCATGACGTAGAGCGAGCGGCGTGAGATGTGTTACCTCATGACGTAGAGCGAGCGGCGTGAGATGTGTTACCTCATGACGTAGAGCGAGCGGCGTGAGATGTGTTACCTCATGACGTAGAGCGAGCGGCGTGAGATGTGTTACCTCATGACGTAGAGCGAGCGGCGTGAGATGTGTTACCTCATGACGTAGAGCGAGCGGCGTGAGATGTGTTACCTCATGACGTAGAGCGAGCGGCGTGAGATGTGTTACCTCATGACGTAGAGCGAGCGGCGTGAGATGTGTTACCTCATGACGTAGAGCGAGCGGCGTGAGATGTGTTACCTCATGACGTAGAGCGAGCGGCGTGAGATGTGTTACCTCATGACGTAGAGCGAGCGGCGTGAGATGTGTTACCTCATGACGTAGAGCGAGCGGCGTGAGATGTGTTACCTCATGACGTAGAGCGAGCGGCGTGAGATGTGTTACCTCATGACGTAGAGCGAGCGGCGTGAGATGTGTTACCTCATGACGTAGAGCGAGCGGCGTGAGATGTGTTACCTCATGACGTAGAGCGAGCGGCGTGAGATGTGTTACCTCATGACGTAGAGCGAGCGGCGTGAGATGTGTTACCTCATGACGTAGAGCGAGCGGCGTGAGATGTGTTACCTCATGACGTAGAGCGAGCGGCGTGAGATGTGTTACCTCATGACGTAGAGCGAGCGGCGTGAGATGTGTTACCTCATGACGTAGAGCGAGCGGCGTGAGATGTGTTACCTCATGACGTAGAGCGAGCGGCGTGAGATGTGTTACCTCATGACGTAGAGCGAGCGGCGTGAGATGTGTTACCTCATGACGTAGAGCGAGCGGCGTGAGATGTGTTACCTCATGACGTAGAGCGAGCGGCGTGAGATGTGTTACCTCATGACGTAGAGCGAGCGGCGTGAGATGTGTTACCTCATGACGTAGAGCGAGCGGCGTGAGATGTGTTACCTCATGACGTAGAGCGAGCGGCGTGAGATGTGTTACCTCATGACGTAGAGCGAGCGGCGCGGCAGCAGCGCGTGCAGCCGGCGGGGCGCGCGCGCGGCGTGCTGCAGACGCATCACCGCGCTCGAGCACAGGCTCAGCCCCGCTATCACCGCGCCGCAGAACTACAACACACTCTTTAATTATAACTAGCGACTTGCCCCGGCTTCGCACCCGTGCTTAAACTACATATTAACCTTCCTCTTGAATCACTCTATCTATTTAAAAAAACCGCATCAAAATCCGTTATGTAGTTTTAAAGATATAAGCGTACATAAGGACAAAGAGTGAAACAACATTATTTTATACTATGTTAAGATGACTCAAACGCGATACGTGAACAGGTGGATAACCACAAGCTCATAAGCATTATTGAAACAATGTTACATTAACATTACAACATCAGATTATCACCCTGAGACGTAGATGTTAAATCTCATGTGAAACCACACCCTTCGAACTGGAACACATCAAAATCTTTGGCCATCTTATGCCCATCAGTGGATGTGAAATTATACTTATATCACTCTCTTGAGAGTAGGCCAGTGTCCCAGCAGTGGGAACATTAGAAAGCTGTCATGATGGTGATCATACTTTTATTTTGGGTGGCACTGCATCTGTAATAGTCAGGCGTGGTGCTTAACATCAGGTGGGTGCCTTGATCGTCTTGTCACTTGCTGACATAAAGAGATAAAAGCAGCGAGTAGTGGTACTCACCCGCACAGCATCGACGTGCGGCTTGATGTGTCCCGCGGGCGCGAGGTCGAGCACGTGCGCGTGCGGCAGCGCGGGGGGGGAGGTGGGGGGGGGCAGCGCCAGCGCACGCACGCGCGCCAGCACCGCCTCGTTGTGCGCCAGCCACGTGCTGCGCTCCGTCTCGCGGTACCCTTCGATCGCCTGCAACAAGTATGTAATTTAGGTACTCTTAGATCACCTGAAACAATCATTAGAGACTACACCCAAGTCCTCTAGAAACTGTTAATAGCCAGGACTTTTTTTTTCTATGACAGAAATTAACTCATATTTACCAATTTGGTAAACTTACAACATAGCTATGTCTCGCATTGACAGTGAAGTCCAACAAGGTAATGATTTATCGTCTTTTTTTATATCAATAAAAATCTATTTAAAAGACACATTTTAGCTAACAGAGGTTTAAAGTATGTTATGGATATGGCCCTAAATCTAGATTTACAAGTATACTGACATTATCCCAGTGGTCAAACTCGTATCGCATTCGCTTTAAATAGGGGTCCAACTCTGCCAGCAGTAAGGTCTCCTCCTCTTCGGAGATGAAGTCCGGGTACACCTGCATATCCCTAAGCACTGCGGCTCGCATCTCCGGGTCCTCATCAGCCGGCCAGGACTCTGCTATTTCCACTAAAGATGGATCACCTGTGGCAGAAACTGTTCTGTGAATAGTTGCTGACCTGAGAATCATTCATGATGGTTGGAAAGACCGACTTGAACACATAACACATAATAAATAGACATATCCTATATTTTTTTCAAGCCCTAAAATTAAAAAACAGACGAAAAATCTCTAGTACTATTCCGCTTAACCTTTTAACTGATGACTTGTTCTCCGGCAGACGTGTCTTTGGCTCCAGCGATCGACGGAGCAACACGTCTGCCGGAGAACAAGTCATCAGTTAAAAGGTTAAGCGGAATAGTACTAGAGATTTTTCGTCTGTTTTTTATTTTGTAATGGATTTCCGCAAAGTAACGCCTGAATCTATCAATTAGCCCTAAAATTCCCTTCCAAATCTACTTAAGTCTCTTGACGAAACTGCTACGTTAGCTACTTAGAGCATAATATTCTCAATGTACCTATTTGGTTAGCTTTACAAGAAGGTAAAGCTAACTAAGCAATGGGCAGGGAGACGTTACCTGCCGGTTTGATCAGCTGGGCGGCGGGATTCGAGCTAAGCTGGCGCGAGAGACGGTGGCAAAATGTCTTCAATTTGCTATTCTTCAGGAAGCTGAACGTAAGGAGACGCATTTTCGCTCTTTCTTGATGAAATCTAAACAATTATTATCTTCAAAAAGCAGCAGCAGCAGCAGTTAAAAACATTACAAAGGGCTTTTGTGACATTACATTTTTTTTATTTTTTTTTTCCCTTTTTTAAATGGCAGTCTGTCTGTTTCGACAAACTTGCCAGTGTCAAGTAGTGTCGACGTATACATCAAAGACGAACAAGTTCGAATTTTGAATTTGAAGAACAACATTTTGAAAGAAATGATGGCGTCCTTTCAAAATTTTCTAGGAGAATCTTCGACCAAATTACCAACCAACATCACCCTTCCATTTCAATCACTTACACTAGTGCTAAGACTATGAGTCGTATTGGTTAAACTGCCACCAAATTTACACAATAAAACTCAAAATAACTCGAGAAAAACTATTAAAATGGGAGGAACATGTCATACCGGCAAAATGACCGAAGAAACTCGACATGACATTTATTCGTTCATACATTTTGATTGACTGTCACTGATAGTGACATTGACATTTATTATATATCTTCTTCTTCTTCTTGTCATTTGTATTTTTTTTATTTTTTGAGATCGCAAACAACTGCTGACAGTGACATGACCGCCGTTTGCGAGCAAAGTTCTAATCCACCACTAGATGGCGTGAAATTAAATTATACATCAATTTCAATTTATTAACCATAAGTACAACAAGACATCCAATGCGTTATACAAGAACTTTTAAAAATATTTACATTTCATAACTAATGAGTAACCTACCTATATTACAATGAATAAGTATAAATTTTAACAAAAAAACAAAACACTTAACTTAATATTGCTTAAAATTAATTTTAATAAGTATTTACTTAATTTAAGTTGATAATATTAGTATAAAAAATAAAAAATTAAACTAAAACAAATTAAAACGAATAAGTTCAAAAAGATCACATGCATCAGACACACTCCAACCCGGCATTGTTGTACCTAGGTTGTATGTACTACAAGGAATTTTTATAGTATAAAAATGACTTTGTACCTACATACCCTGCTACTGAGTACGTTGAGTTACCTACCTACTTATCTATAAAAATAGGTTCTTGTCTAGGATCAGCTCTTGGTTATCAAATAGGCCTATCTCTCTTCAATAGCTAACCCATTTCCATCAGCATCCATCTAGATAGCAATATCTTTAAGGCGGCGCTATTCATTACAATCTTTGAACTTCAGAATCCATTAAATTAAATCAAATCTGACTATTCAAAGTTATGGTCAGGGACTACGTAATCCGTGACCCTTGTCCGTGACCCGACAACAATGACAAGCTTACAAGTCTTACAACCCGACAACGACAGTCACACACAACCAACTAATCCTAAACCTTCCTTGAAAGAGTGACTAGAAATGCGTAGCATCTTTATTATGATCTATGTATTTTAAAACTTTGGCGACCGATGTGGCGCGGCGGGCGAAGGTCTGCCTGCGACGCGAGGTTGCGGGTTCCATCCCCGCCTTGGAACAAATGTTTATACGATCTGTAAAAAATTTTTATTGTATTTCCTATGTAAAATAAAAAATATTCTATATAACTATCTATGTATTTAGGTATAACAATCATTATTATAATACCCATAACACAAGCTCTGCTTAGCTTGGGGCTAGATGATGCGGATGCTGTGTGGATTGTCCAGCATTATTTATTTAACTTTTAAACAAAAAATAAATCGACAAAAAGACGGCAAGACTGAATTCTCTACCTCTACTAAAATACTTTATGTGCCTACTCTAGGTAGGTACACTTATCTTTCAGAAATAATAACACTCTCATTTCCCGTGTCGCTAACCTGAACCACGTTTCACGTGGATCCTTCCTGTGTGTACCTAGGCCATGTAACGCGGTCATTGTCACGAGATACTAGATACTGTACATGCGGTCATTGTCACAGGGCAGTGCCTCGGGGAAATGGCGACCAACTGTGACGATCGCTGACGACTCACTCTCGTTGCCTGTATTAGTTCGTCTTGGTGGGTACCACCGCAGTGTCAGATATTCTACCTCCAAGCAGTAGTGTGGAAGCTGCACTGTGTTTAGCTTTGAAGGGTGTAATGTAATGGAGTGATAAGCGCAGTGCAGTGCCACGCAAACACTTAAAATCTTTAAGCTTTGGGTGGCACTGCATCTGTAATAGTCAGGCGTGGTGCTTAACATCAGGTGGGCGCCTTGATTGTCTTGTCACTTGCTGACATAAAATAAAAAAAAGGTCGCAAGATTTTCTTTGTTCCGCTTCGATTAAGTTGACATTGTTCAGAGAACCTTCCGAAGAAGGTCGAGGGTCACATTACCATCTTAGATTGTTTCAATTCCAATAACGTTTAAAATTCAACGATGCTGTCGTAATTCCTAGTACCTTACCTACTTAAACTAGAGGTATATTTAGTAGGTACGTAGGTACCAGGTACCTAGCATAGTTCTCTCGGCGGATCTAGGCTTCCGTGAAGTTAGCCGTTTCAATGCGCAATTGAGCTTTTTCTAACTAAATTGTCTTTGCGCATCACAAAGGCTAACTTCACGGAAGCCTAGATCCGCCGAGAGAACTATACATACCTATTTACCTACTGAAGTATAACGTTTATGTGCTAACAGGTTGAGTGCTTCTTTCCATAAAAAGAGAATTCATATCATCTTTATCTCTGCTAAAGTCATCTCTTTATTAGAAATAGTCATCATTTTATTAGAAATAGTTCTGTTTGTTTTTTCATTATATTTTAAATTTTTTAAGGACATTTTATTAAAACTGTAAATATTTATATAGCTAGATTAACGATTTGGAAATCTGTAATGTTAAATCTAAGTTTACATGAATAAATAACTAAATAAACTAATCTCTACATAGTTTCAACAGAAGACAGTATTCTTTGTCTACGGTTTAAAACCAAGTCGCTTAGATATTTTATACTACACAACGGATTTACCTGACAGACCTGACTGACAGTGACCTAGTACTTAATGCAAAAGAATAACATTTCATTTTCATTTGTAGAGACATTAAGAGAGATGAAATGAAATGGAAAGTAACTTTAGCTGATCCATATTGAATGTCGCCAAGTGACAGTGAGTGGAGGAAGGCCATTGTTTGTCACCGACATTAGTTTTTCTAACGCACGCGCGTAGCAAGTATAAGCATTGTGTGGGGGTCGTGTGAACTATGGTGAACAACACCTTCGCATTGACTTTCACACTGTCGCTTTTGTATAACATTAGAGTTGTTTTTTATTTAAGTAAAGGTAAAGAAAATAAAGGTATAGGTATTATATAGAACCTGACCTTTTTCTAAAATTGAAAATTGTTATGGATGATAGCTTACTAAGGGTGAGTTGCATCTAACGTTAACGTCAAATTGTTCAGCCTCATCATTGGGCGGCGCGTTCAGCATAGAACCTAACCTTTTGCTTACATTTACTTCTCTACTTGATTTGACTAACTTGTCCAAAAAAAAATAACATGAGAAAGGAACTTGTTTATATATTTTTTTAATATTAATTAATTAACTATATTGACACAATTAAGAAGAAGAGTAGTAGAGTTCTTTGTGATAGAGCTCGTCCGGGGAAGGACTACCATTACATACCTATTTCTGCCGCCAAGCAGTAATGCTCGCATTGCTGTGTTTCGGTTCGAAGGGTATGGTTTCCGGTGAAATTACAGGGACATGAGACCTACCATCTAACGTCTCAGGGTGGTAACACGCAAGTGATATCTATGATGTTGCACGCGTACATAGGCTCCGGTAACCGCTGACCATCAAGTGGGCCGTACGCTTGGTTGCCACTTTAGTGGTATAAAAAAAATAAAAAATGTCTGAATAATTGATCCCTTTTTTGATTTAATATTTATTTTTAAGTAGACAAACAAAGTTTTAAAGGAAAAATGATTATTGTGTTGAGTTTTCTAAAACGGGAACACTGGAGGTCCGCCATGACAGCTATTAGCCAATGAGCGTGACGCCTCTTGACTTTGCCAGTACCTAATAACCCAGTTGTTCGTTAAACCCGCCATGTTGTTTTGCATTGTGTTGCACTCCTTCACAAAGACAAATAAATATACAGAAATCCAAACTTTCGGATTATGTATGTGGCGCAGCGGGCGCAGGTCCGCCTGCGACGCAGAGGTTGCGGGTTCGATTTCCGCCTCGGGACAAATGTTTGTACGATCTACAAATATTTGTTCCGGGTGTTCTGGGTATTTTCTATTTATAATAAAAAAATATCTATCTATGTATTGTATTGTATTAAATATATACTTAACAGTCATCTAGTACCTATAATACAGTTCTGTTTAACAGCAGCTTACCTTGGGGCTAGATGATGCTGTGTGGGTTGTCCAGCATTATTTATTATGAATATTTGTAAAATTACTTAAATAGGTTGGTAATGATCAAACATACAATTCGACGAATCGGTCGAGAGAACAATGCTCGACAATCTTCACCAGAAGACGAACAATGAACGTGTACATAATTGCCAAATTAGAAAGCTTAATATCAACGAACTCTACCTATATTGTAAATTAGTAATAACGTTATTATCCATACTTCTTACGTGCATATCTATAGTCGTGAAATAAATAATCTCTTCAGTAAGAGTCCTGCCACCAGGTATCCAGACTTATCTGGTGGTACTGGTACCCATCCACCAGAGTTGGTGGGTCCCACCGCAGTGCCAAATGTTCTGCCACCAAGCAGTATTAGTGTGCAAGCTGCACTGTTGAGCTTTGAATTTGATTTTGCACTTTGCAAGCGAAATTACTGGGCGAAAGAGACCACAATCTTTGAAATGTATCATAAATGTATGTAACTGAATCTTTAAGATTATTTAGATAAGTTGACGATGTTCTGGTAAGTGTCTTCCTTATAGTCGCCTCGAATATAAAAACAAGTATTAAGACTCCTGCGCAGACAAGGTCTCCGCAAGGCCGCACACGCCGCGCATACGAACCGCGGTGAACTGTGACGTCACGCTGACTGACACGCTCCAGGGAATGATTCTCAAGGCTCCAAGTCTCAAGCAAAGTCAAAGGCAAAAGAGTTTTATTTAATAAAATCACAAGGAGCACTTTGAAACGTAGAAATGAAAAACCTCAACTCATGTACGTCAGTACCATGGCATTGTACAACCGCAAACTTTTGTTAATTTTAGTTTTATTTTAGCATAATTTTTATTTTTGGTGTAATACAATAAAGCGTTATCTATTTAGCTATCTATCTATGGCAGTTTCTCATCTAACTGCACAGGAGTTTAATAGATAGGTACATTATAAACATATTAGACGCAAAAGAAAATGTGTTCAAGTATTTTTTAGACTAGTACCTAATGAATTACCAATGTATGTTTGTTCCAATTAACTCAACTCCGTAACGACTGAACGGATAAAGAAGTGAACCTGAAGCTTGAAGCAGTCTCAATATTCCTTTACTAATTAATATTTATGACAAAAAAAGGCACCGCTCAAAGATTTCTAGGTATATAGTCAAAGGCACCGCTATTCTAAAAATAAATAATGTACTGCAATTTGCAATGAGTTTTTCGAGCATATTATTATGTTGTTTTAAACAACTACGTACTATCGATTGATTAACAAATTAGTAGAATGCGTACAGCGTTTAAAATCTGCATAATTGCTTATAGTATTTGTTATGCATTCTATTTAAATGCTACTTTTGAGGAGCGTGACCAACCGTGACTGAGCGGATCTTTTGCTGATTAGCTTTTTATCTTACCTGAAAAAACTGTAGGTAACATCATCAGTGTTTAGTAACAGCAGAAGGCAAATCACGAGACTCGTTTGACAATCGTAAACGTAATTTTATCGTCCACCTGTCATTTTTTATGATTTTATACAGAGCCTCTTTTGTGTGTAAAATGAACTACAAAAATCCCTACTAAATTACTCACAGCTGGACGATACGTTTTTTTACTATACGTCTCACTCGGCCACTATTAGGTACTACTTACGACTTGGCTACGGAGGGGTCACGTTCCTGCTACGCCGCGAGGCTACAGGCACGCTACGCATCTTCTACGACTTGGCTACGGAGCGTTTACGTTCCCGCTACGCCGCAAGGCTACAGGCACGCTACGACTTGGCTACGGAGCGTTTACGTTCCCGCTACGCCGCAAGGCTACAGGCACGCTACGACTTGGCTACGGAGCGGTTACGTTCCTGCTACGCCGCGAGGCTACAGGCACGCTACTCATCGGCTACGACTTGGCTACGGATCGGTTACGTTACTGCTACGCCGCGAGGCTACAGGCACGCTACGCATCGGCTACGACTTGGCAACGGAGCGGTTACGTTCCCGCTACGCCGCCTCAAGGCTACAGGCACGCTACGCATCGGCTACGACTTTGCTACGGAGCAGTTACGTTAGGTTCCTGCTACGGTACGATAACGCTACGATACAGCTACGACGAGACTAAGGTGCAGCTACGTAAATTTTCTACGCGGCAACTGATTATGATGAGGCAGGTATGTCAAGTGCGATGCGTTCCGTAGTAATGTTGTTTTAATAGCAGAGTTTATTATTATCATTAGTGTAATGTAACATGCAAGCTTGATTGATGCTAATTATTCAAATTTTGATAAGAATGTAAATTGTCCTTTGCTTCAGTAGAAGCAACATTTTTGGCAATTTTGGCAAATTTGGCATTTTTGGCATACAACATTTTGTGACTGTTTTATATATGTATATTGCCCTGATGTCAGCTGTGTTGGCCGTTGCTCTCTGTAATACGGTCAGATTTCAATAACACTTTATTAAATAGGTACCTGTATATATTTAAAGTGCCCTTGAATAAGCTACAAGTTACTCAGCTAATGTTATTTAAACGAAAATCGTGCATTAATGATTTCCCAAGGTTCGATCTAATGAGCAAAACAACACCAGAAAAAGCTTTTAAACTAAAGGCAGGTGCTATCGATTTAGAGTTTCAATTAACTGCCTACTTTTTTTGACTATATTATAGATATAGTATATATATATATATATACATATATATATACATATATATATACTTTTTTATAGACAGAATATACCTACAAGTACTAATATTTTATTGTGAACCTTAGAATAGGTATAGTTCTCACAACGGATCTCGGCCGTCGTGAAATTAGCCGTTTCGATGCGCAATGGAGCTTTTTCAAACTAAATTGTCTTTGCGCATCACAAACGGCTAACTTCACGGAAGCCTAGATCCGCTGTGCGATATAGTTCGCACAGCGGATCTAGGCTTCCGTCATTTATATTTACATTCATCATCATCATCCACAGCCTGACTTCACCCACTGCTGGGTCTAGGCCTCCCTTAGTTAGTGCCATCTACCGCGATCTGTGCTAATCTGATCCACTTACGGCCCGCGACTTTCACTATGTCGTCTACCTATCTCGCCATTTTCTCTCTCTTCATTTATTTACATTACACAGTATAAATAAAGGAATGTCTCTCTACTCTGTAAGTAAGTAAGTAAGTATATGAACGCTTAGATCTTTTTAACTACGCAATGGATTTATATGCGGTTTTCATCTATAGATAGAGTGATTTAAAAGGAAGGTTTATGAGTATAGTCTATGGACCCGCGCAAAGCTGAGACCTGTCTCTAGTTTAAATTATAGTGCTACGTGACCTAGCTTCGATCACTCACTGCTAATTTCTATTTTATTTATTTTATTTTATTTATCTTAATCTAGGATTCACAGTTTTCTTAATTGTATAATATAGGTAAGAAGTTAAATAAGCCGTACATAAACCAATTTGAATCCAGATCAATCAAGATTCAAGATTTTAGCGGTCTTCGTTCCGGCTCATCTTTTTCTTGTTATAAATAAAAATGATGAATTGCTGTGCGTTAGGCTCGCTAAAACTCTTGACTGATTATGGTTTTGAAATGTTTGTAGGAGTCCATGGAATGCTTAAACGGTGAGAATAAGGGTGAGAAATTATGAAAAAAAATCGAAAAAATAACCCGAGTGAAACCGCGCGGGTCAGCTAGTAGACAATAAAATGATTGTGAGATTAACTTTTAGGAAACTGTTAGGAACAACTTAGCCAGCTACGTCACGAGCGCTCCTTTGTGACTCTTATGTGTAATTGCTAAATTGGCTCTATTCTCTCTTACTTTATTTATTTAGGGAGTAACCCTTTCTTTTGTAACCCTCATCGCCAACGTAAGTAGCACCATGTCGTGACGACTGCTCCAGTTTCCAAACCGCGGATGCACTCAAGACAGTCGATCGCTATCACTGCTCTTACGTAATTGGCCCACTGAGCTGAAGAGCTTTTAAATGAGCCAATTATAGTCATGTACAGCATCAACAGAAACAATTTAATTGGAATCTGTGACCATACAGTACCTATCTGTACTGTGACTGTAGCGCTGACTTTAATCACATAGCATCATAGTCATAGTAAGCATATACCTAATTACCTACCAAAAGTCACCTACATAGTCCTTAACCCACTGGAGTATCCTCTGGCTGTGTCGTGGCGCAGGTATCAAATAATAACGGATTAACTACTTTTTGACACCCCCCCCCCCCCCCCCCCCGAGAAATACCTACCTACATATTATGTCTTTTCGCCCAGTAATTTAACTTTACCTATTCAGTGCTACTTCAACATCTTCTCATCTTCTACGAAGATAGCCTAGCTTGCCTATTGCATACTACTGCTCTACTGCTTGGAGGCAGAATACTGTCACTGTGGTGGTACTGTTTACATACAGTTTCTACTACAAAATCTTTAAACTCTTCTCACATAATTGCAGAGTCATTGTTAAAAAAATAATGTACTACAATGCAACATACAATTATATTCATCATCATCATGACAACCTTCTAATGTTCCCACTGCTGGGACACTGGCCTACTCTCAGGCGAGAGTGATTGGGTCTTAATCCACCACGCGGACCCAATGCGGATTGGCGGATGGCACATGTCTTTCGAATTTTTAGTTCTTGGACATGCCGGTTTCCTCACGATGTTTTCCTTCACCGTATGAGAGCACTGGCATTGCGCACATAAATTTTTCGAACAGAAAAATCCATTGGTGCACGACCGGGTTTGAACCCACGACCTTCGGATCGGAAGGCGGGGTCACTACCACTAGACCACCGGTGCTCTTACAACAATTATATTTCGACTATGTAAATAATAATGATATTATCAAAGCATTTCAACTGATAAATGTAAAAAAACCACTGATCTCTGGGGCATTTCTGCTAGCGTTGTGGAATCATTCATTGAAATCATTGCTGGAAAGCGTTCTCCGGGATCAGTGGTAACAATTGGTGTACCACAAGGATCAATACTTGGGCCATTCTTGTTTTTAATATATATAAATGATCTACCCCGGCTTGTTAGGGACGATCATGAGATTGTACTGTTTGCTGATGACACGTCACTTTTATTTAAATTAAAGTGACAAGAGACTAACTTTGACAAAGTAAACAATGCAATCTCTATTATATATCTCTATATATTATAATCTCTATATATCTCTAATTGTAGGGTGGTTTAATGTTAACAACTTATTGTTAAACGAAAATAAAACGAAATGCGTTCGTTTCATACTACCTAATGTTAAACAAAACCAAACTAATATAAAAATAAAAGATGAAAAGCTAGGCCTTGTGGACACCACAGTTTTTCTAGGCATAACCTTAGATAATAAACTGCAATGGGGCCCACACATAGATAAATTGTCGAAGAGACTTAGTTCTGCAGCATACGCAGTCAAAAAGATCCGTCATTTCACCGACGTCGATACAGCCAGACTAGTTATGATAAGTTCAAAGAAATCAATATTATGACAGTACCCTGTCAATATATTTATGAAAATCTTATGTATGTTCGCAAAAATATTAATCTGTTTAAGAAAAATTGTGATAATCATAATGTTAATACTAGAAATAGAAATAAACTCGCTGTTCCCACAGTTAAGTTCCTTAGGCCACACTAAGGTCAGTAAATTTTTAAAGGGCAATGTGTACGCTTCTTTAACAAAGTCCCAAGCAACATACAAAATTTATCAATTGGCAAATTTAAAAACTTAATTATACAAAAACTGTCTCAAAAAGCGTACTATAAAACAACCGATTACCTAGATGATAAAAAAGCTTGGGACGAATGTGCTCCAACTCTACTCGGCATCCATAAAAATAGCAAGGGTCATGCCGAAAAAGCGATAGGAACCCAGCCGGTGTTGTTGCCAGTTCTTTTACGGCATGGGCGCGTTGGAACTGGTGTATTTTTTCCTAGCTTGTAAGACGTTTCAAAGTGATCCTTGTGATTCTACTGAAATAAATAAATTTTGATTTTGATTTTGATTTTGACTTGAACTTACCACCAGATAGACTATAATAGAATAGAATATATATTTGTACCAAACGTCTGTTTACAATGTAGTACCTACCTACGTAATCATTAGAATAATCCAATTTTTTTTTTTTTTATTTATACAAAATTCTTTATTAAACAAAATAAAATATGTACATAATTACATTACATTACAAAATATACAAAATACATATGATACAGTTGAGCCATCTAAAGACCGTTACAAACGGGTTACTGTCAAAATCCCCTTTGAAAAGACCCAGCTCAACTGATCCATATCACTACCAGAGTTGGCCACGAACTAGCAGACGGAAGCGTTCCCAACATGCTGGCTGCATTGCCACGTTGAATGGCAATGCTGATACGTTGAGCCAGATATGAACCAGCCTTTGGATTATTACCTATTACGTAGTGTTATTTGGGTGATTGTCACCCCGGTTACTGTGTTCTGACAGTTCGGGCGGTACAGGTGAAGGCCGTAGGTCAGCACGCTGAGCTCACAATTTCGACACTCATTAAAGGTGAGACTAATTATTGCTGGACGTTAATTGGCTGGAAGTACAAACTGATGCGATTATCCATACATCATTACGTGTCATTAATGTACGTACTAGTGGAGTAACCGCTTGGTTGATCAATTTTATAGGGTAAAGTTAGTAAGTTCGTATGAGTCAGTGGCCAACTCTGCCGACAGAGTTTTTAGGCCGCCTTAAGGCCTCTGTCATGACTCATGGCCTAACAACTTTGAAATAGCCGGGACCGACTACTTAACGTGCCCTCCGAAGCACGGGAGCCATTAATTAACCTAATTTATCTCGGTGATGGTGATGATTTTTTTTATCGTCAGGGGTTTTTGATTGAAGGGGTATACTTTCTCCAAAAAGAGGTAATAATGGGGCTACTGGATATTTCTCTGTAGGAGATTTTGATAGTATTTTTTTTATTTGAAAGGTTTTAAGTGGGTCTCGTAAAATTGGTGACTTGGTTCCTAAATCCCCTTAGATAATCCTATGTGAAAGGGATCTCACTACTTTTTGTTCACAAATCCCCTTACAATGAAATTTAGGTCTGATGAGGATCCTTGGCGTGATGAGCAGAATAGCTCCTCAGATTGCAGTAAATAGCTCACTTTGAGATTTTTCCCGATAGTATTATGTATAAGGTTAAAGACCTAGGATTTAAAACTAAGTAAGTTAGTATGAGTCAGTGGCCAACTCTGAAGACCTGTCACGGCCTGACTCTAAAAGCCGGAAACGACTGTGCGAAAAACGTGCCCTCTAAAATAATTTAGGTATTTTATTGAAAGATTTCACAGAATAGAAAATAAGAATTAAAAGGGGATTTTAGGATTTTTTTGTTTCAAAATCCCCTTTAGCTTTATTTGAAGCTTGACGCTTCAAAGGATATTTTGACACTAAAATTCTCAAAATCCCCTTCAAAGTGGATCTTCAAAGGGGATTTTGACACTAACCCAGTTCGTATGAGTCAGTGGCCAACTCTGATCATCAGAATAATAAAAACGGCGGCTTAAAAACTCTGTCATCAGACTCTGATGACAGAGTTTTCAAGCCGCCGTTTTTAGCACTGACATGATACAAAAAACATGGTAAATTGAATGTCCCACAATAACATAAGTGGTGGTGTAAGTAAGTACTTAATAATTATTGCAAAAAAGTTTGTGCTCGCGCGGTCTACTAACTAGTAGTTTAATTAACTATAGTAACCATAACCAGTAGTTCTGCGAACAGTAGGTACTATTCGCTTATTATGGCTTCATTACAAGCACAATGAGCATTAGATCAGGTAACTTTGAATTAGGCACCGACCGCTAACGAGCAGTCACCACACCACTTACCTGCATCATCTACAATTATATACCAGTAGCTGTTGCCCGCGACTACGTTCGCGTGGAACTGTACATTTTTCCGGGATAAAAAGCCTATTTTAGCTTACCATATGACCTATTCCGAGTCATTATTTAGCTGTGTGTACTAATATGGCACTGCCCGAGCTATAGAGGCTCCCCATGACTAATATCTTGATCGTCATCATAATATTAAACTATATATATTATATATATTTTTAAAATAATTAAGTTAGAAGTGTTAAATAATTAATAGTATTTTTTAAGTAGGTAATTATCATAAATGACATGTAACTATGATGTTACCAATAAAGTATTGTATTGTATTGTATTGTATCTGTTCTATGACTATGTTTCAAATTTCAGCTAAATCAGTTCAGGGGTTGTCGAGTTAGAGAGGAACAAACAAACATGCAAACATCCAAACTTTCGCGTTTATAATACCGTACCTACCTAGTCTACCTACCTAGTCTACCTACCTACTTACTCTGCCTACCTACCTAGGTAGGTACGGTAAGTATTAGGTAGGACAGTAGATAATAATGTGATTATTAATGTGATGTAATTTCCTTGCTGGTGGTCGTTGTGCATGGTTGCCTGCAGTGCAATGCGGTGTGCCATGTCATCTTACATTGCCGACCTAGGCGCGATGGGCGAGTGCCCGCTTAGGAAGCGCGAGGTCGCGGGTTCGATCCCCGCAGCGCGATAAATATTTGCATGATCTGCAAGTATTTGTGTCGGGTCTAGCTGTTATACATTTTTCTTATCTATCGATGAAAACAACATTCAAATTCGTTGCGTAACTACTTTTTTTTTAACTAGAACGGTTATTAAAATTACTTACAATTATTATTAGATATCATATAAAATATTTAAAAAATAATAATAATTAAAACATACTTACTTAGTAAAAAATATTAATCGTATTATAGTGTATTACCTACGATAGATACCTATACGTAGTGTAAGTATCTATACCTAAATAAATATAATTTTACGATGAAAAATACCTAGGTGTAGGTAACCGTGTCATACACACACAAGGTGTCAGTGTCACACGATCGACTGCGAGCGCCGCGCGCCCGTCCCGCGTCCCGCCCGCCCCTTGCAAGGACGACGATCGACGACTCGAGTCGAGGTCGCGCGCGACCAAGTAGATCGCAAGCAAAGCAAGCAAGCAAGACTAGTAAGTTAGCAAATTACAAAGTTAGGTTATCAAGCGCATTCTTGCACTAAATACCGTCTTCGTCATTTTGTCGGGTTATATCAGTAAAACGATACGCACTTTGGCCTCAAGATTTTCTGTCTCTATCACTCCCGTGTGTTAAACAGAGAAGCGATATAAGTGAAGTAAGCGTTCGTTTCGTAAGCTGACGATCGAACGAATGAATGGAAATGAAAATGTTCGTTCGATTCGATGGCTCGACGCTACACTGCCGTGTAAAGTGAAAAGTGAAATTATAGCATTACTAAATCTGTACAATTTAGCTGGTGAGTTTTTGATTCTGCCTCGATAAAGATGAATTTTAGTTCTGACATGTCCATACATCTAAATTACCTTCTAAGATTAGATAAATATAATTCTAAGAGCTGTGACTTTGCTTGGAAATATTATTAGGTAGGTACTGTACCTACTAGCTAGTACAACGTCGACACGGCAGGTTTACGTCGTGTCGTGTGACTCGTATCACTTCGTGAGCGAATGAAGTGAATTGAATTTTGTATAGGTAGGTTGCTTGTTTTGTTTGCACATTATTATTCGCGATGTTTTTGTCACAGTTTGAAAGCAATGCATTCTTTCTTTGCAGCTAGGTAGGTAGGTGACCGATTTAACGTGCCCTCCGAAGCACGGGAGCGCTCAGTTGAAATTGCCACTGGCGGTCACCCATCCAAATGATGACCCCCGCGGAACAGTGCTTAACTTCGTTGATCTGTTAAGAACAACTTATCCAGCTACGTCACGAGCTATTTTACGACTTGATATCGATACCAACGTAAAAGTTAGTCGAATTTTATGTCAGGGTACCAACATAATATTATATTATAAAGATAAGCATTAAGATTCCTGATTCCAGTTAATTTAGAAAATATATCACTATTTAGGTACCTAGGTAGTTAATTATTATGTAGGTACTAATGTATTAGGTAACTTGTAATGTATAAGATTTTATTTTATTATCCTGAAAATGCTCCACGTACGTAATGTCCACGTACCTACCAGCACAGTGGCGCAGTTGGTCAGCGTACCCGTATCAAGCGGAGAGTCGCGGGTTCGACCCCTCGCTGACTGATGCTCAGGCAACAGTTGCTCGTGGGCGTCCAGCCTAACTCTCAACAACATCAAAGTAGGTATTAGTTAGTATCCATTACTGACCTATCTAATAAGTAAAATCGTTGCACTAATCACCGACTGACTGACAATCAACACGCACGGCCGAGAGTAGAGATATGTGGTAGAGACCCGAAATTTAGGTGTGTCATGCATGTGTCCAATGATGTTTCATAATAAGGGAACGGTCATTGAGTGTGTCCTTTTAATGAAGACTCAGAAAGGAATTTACGAAATTTAATTTAGTAAAAGACGCAGAGAGAAGATTAATTTTGAATGACAAAAAACTCTAAACTTGTCTTTTGTTTTGATGATCTTTGATGCACAGTTGATAAACAGTTTAATTTTTATTTTTTATACAACTGAAGTGGCAACCAAGCGTAAAGCCCACAAGATGGTAAGCGGTTACCGCAGCCTATGGACGCTTGCAATACCAGAGGTATCACTCGCGGGTTGCCACCCTGAGGCTAAGATCGAAAGCCTCATGTGCCAGTAATTTCACCGGAAACCATACCCTTCACACCGGAACACAGCAATGCGAGCATTACTGCTTGGCGGCAGAAATAAGTATGGTGGTAGTCCTTCCCCGGGCGAGCTCTATCACAGAGAACTTTACTACTCTTAAACCGTTTATCAACTGTGCATCTTCATGCATCAGGAGTCATCCAGGGCAGGCAACGCATCAACTGTGCTTCTGGTGTTGTTGATGTCAATAGGCGACGGTAACCGCTTACCATCAGGCGGGCCGTAAGCCTGTTTGCCTCCAAATGACATAAAAAAAAAATTATTATACTAACGGTTCTAAAGTTATGTTTAGTAAAACATACAAATTGGTTCAAGTAGTCACAGGTTTATAATGATGCATAGCAGAGTCCGCTATGAGTCAGCTGGAGGTGGAGGGCGGCTCCGACTCGGACGAGGTGGTGGCGCGCCCGGCGCCGGTGGCGCGCGGCGGTCGGCCCTGCGCCGCCTTCAACGTGCGCACCAGCCGCAAGCAGTTCCAGATCATGATCGCCTTCATGGAGGAGTAAGAACACTTGCTAATGTTAACACTCCATAGGTACTGCTAATACTGTACGGGACACCTACCTACCCCATACCTATAGGTCAATATTTACTGGTATAACTACTCGATAATTGTAGGTTACTCAAAGTAACCTACAATTATCGAGCATGGTTTTACCTGGTGGTAGAACTCTTCAGCAAGAGCCCGTCTTGGTGGGTACCACCGCAGTGTCAGATATTCTACCTCCAAGCAGTAGTGTGCAAGCATTACTGTGTTTAGGTTTGAAGGGCACTGTAGCAAGTGAAATTACTGGGCGAAAGAGACTTAACAACAATGTCTCGGGGTGATAAGCGCAGTACAGTGCCACGCAAACTGCATCTGTTATAGTCAGGCGTGGTGCTTAACATCATGCGGGCGTCTTGATTGTCTTGTCACTTGTTGACATAAAAAAAAAAAAAAAAAACTAAATCTAAATAAAATCTAAATATCTTCGCTGAGTTAAAAGCAGTACTATTTGTGTTAGGCAAGGCGACCTGTGCAAGCTAAGCTTGACATCACACAAGCGCATCACCGAGTGGGACAGACTGCGCAGGATGCTGAACGCGGCGGCCGACCACGAGGGCCACTCGCGTAGCATCGACAAGTGGAAGAAAGTCAGTGACCATTCTCACCAGCGTTGTCTGAAGATGCCTCTCTTATTCAAACTACGAAAATTATACTGCGATAAATACGAAAGGGGAAATAATTCGCTTTCTTAATAACTTGTATATTTATTATTAACTTCTCAGCTTTTTGGTAATGATTTTAGGTGTGGAGTGACTTAAAAAATAACACGAAAAAGAAAGCACTGCGGCTGGTGCAAACGCCAGCATCTGCGAACTGTGGCCTGCGCCTCTCGCAGCTCGAGTACCGCGTGCTCAAGTTGATGGACATGGTGAGTGCAAGCAACCCTTCAGAAGTAAGCGAGGTAGGTACGTAGCCAACATCCTTGTCGCAAGATCTACGACAGTAGCCAGAAACCAGCGAGAATTATCAAAAAGTGGTCAATCAATCAATCAATACATTTATTGCTGTCATATGGTACATTATCAAGATATTGCAAAAAGCTGAATTAAGATTAACTGATTTGCCACTGCCATGTTAATAGTATAGGGCTCTGATGGCCCTGAAAATAATCTCATGTGTTGTTTTTACTGGATGCGCAGATCAAGTCAACGATCCCTGTGACGTGTTCAGGCGCGCCTCCTTCACCCTCACCCTCGGCGGTGAAGCCGCTGCTGGTCGAGGTCGCGCCAGATCCACCGCCTGGCTATGAACGCCTTGAACTAAGTATGCCTTTGTTACCCGGGAAGGGCGGTAGCACAGGGGTGGCCCTGTGCTGCCGCAGCACAGCGAGGTGCTGCGGCTGACTTTTGTTAGCCCCGGGAAGTGCTTTGAGCGCGATGCGAGAGGGGCACCACTGATAGCCCTAGGGGACCGTGGAGCCCCTTGGCATGCATCGAGGCTGGCCAACGGGGATGGTTTAGTGAGTCGTCGAGTCCGACAACCTCACACACCCCCGTCGTACCCTTATGCGACGGGATGTCTGGATGCAGATTCCTCCCCGTTATCAAAAAAAAAAAAGTATGCCTTTGTGAGAATAAACAGTGAAACCAGAACAGTGAAAACATAAGCAATACCATTTATAAGTATAGGTCCTATGCAGTTGTTAAAGAACAGATTGTATTAATTTGTGTATTACAAACAATTATGTAAAATTGCAACATGTAGATAGGCCGAGGTTCAAATAAGTAGGAGGTACTGATTCTGTAATCATAATTACAAGATAAGTTTCTTATAGTATCTTTTATAACGAGAACCCCAACCAAGTTTTGCTTGTCAAACAGTTTGGTCTTGGAAGTCCTCTCAGGTTCTCTAGGTCTCGAGCGCTCATTTTGTTGCAGCGTTCGACGCATTGGGCTCCAAACCCGACAAATCCATCGAGGTCGACGACGAAATGTTCTCCTGGCCGAAGTCTCCCTCGCCTAAGGTTCATAAGCTAGCCGAAGTGTTGGTGGACCACGCGCCTCCAAGAGACAGCAGGCTGGGATTCGATGTGTCGTCGCCGCAGGAGTACTGCCCCAACGGGCCGCGACCGGACGCCAGCGGGCACACCACCGCTCGAAGTGAGTCTGTCGAGTGTCCTGAGTGGCTCGACTCAAATTGTATTCTTCTGGTAATCCGTTTTCGTTCATTCATTTGGCAGTTCTGTAGTTTCCTTTGTGTGTAGAGGCGAGTGGGCGAGGGCGCGGCGGGCGGGCGCTGCAGCGCGCGGTGGGCGCCCTGCTGCGAGCCGAGGCGCGCTGGCGGCGCGGGGCGCAGGCGCGGGGCCGGCGCGACGCTGCGCTCGAGCGGCAGCGCCTGCGTCTGCGCGCCGAGGAGCTCGAGGTGCAGCACAAGTGGCAACGGATCTGCGAGCAGGGACTCGACCTGATGGAGAGGTGTGTACCGATCGATATACCTTTTATCCGGGTTTAGATATAAGTTTTGTTAAAACGATATTGCTTATCAGGTTGGTTGCCCGGACGGGTCCTGCTCGGGCGGGTCCGGAGGAGGCAGCTAGCTCGGGACTGTGGAGCACGGAGCTGGTACCGCGCCCTGCGCGGCTGTCCCCGGACCCCGAGCGACTGTCTCCGCTTCCCGAGCGGCTGTCCCTGGACCCCGAGCGACTGTCCCCGTGCCCCGAGTGACTGTTGCCGGACCCCGAGCAGTGGACCGAGTCCTAGTCGCCGAGTCTTGGTGGCTCTTTGGCTAAGAAGCAATAGGTACGAACCCGACGCTTAGTCGTAGTAGCACGCACGATACCCGCAACTATAAGAAGAATAGTGGGTTACGTACGATTGTTCCTGTATCTTGATAAGAATGAAATCTAATAATAGGTGCAATAATTATGTAAGTAAATACTTTAAGAATAAATGTATTTTTACGATTGTATAGTTTTTTTTTTTATTTTTTTTTTATTGAATAGTCGATGAAACTTGCTGACATAAAACAAACAAGATCAACATGAGTCACCAAGAGTCCGTCTTGGTGGGTACCACCGCAGTGTCAGATATTCTACCTCCAAGCAGTAGTGTGCAAGCTGCACTGTGTTTAGGTTAGAAGGGCACTGTAGCAAGTGAAATTACTGGGCGAAAGAGACTTAACAACAATGTCTCGGGGTGATAAGCGCAGTGCAGTGCCATGCAAACACTTAAAAACCTTAAGCTTTGGGTGGCACTGCATCTGTAATAGTCAGGCGTGGTGCTTAACATCAGGTGGGCGCCTTGATTGTCTTGTCACTTACTGACATAAAAAAAAAAAAAACATGACAAGTGACGACGCGGACGACTCGCCGACAAACAGCTGACGCGCTCTGTACCTACTGTAGTTGTGCGGAGGTAATGAACTCTGCTTCTATTAGTAGAAATAGGTCGCGCGTGGGCGCATACCTACTTATATATATTATAATAGAAATACCTACCTACCTACTAGTACTAGGTACGCTTCGACTCGCGAGGTGGAAAGGCGAATTCTGAGTTTTCTTATCGGTGTTAATTCGTACAGTAAATAAAGGGCAATGACCGTAAATTTATCTTCTAATAGCGACACTATCTGGGTCATTCAGATGTGTCTCAGATTAGCTAAAGCATGGAGTTAATCTTACCATTAAGGTATCTCCGTGTGTGCACTCGAGATAAGATTTCTTGTAGAATCTCTCACAATGCATGTCAGGTAAGGTAACACAAGGTGGGATTTGGAGTCGTTCGTCAACTCACACCTTGAATCTTGTCCCAACTGTTGTGAGTTGACAAATCATAATACTTAAATATTATTTTCGTTCTGCAACTCACACCACCCTTTGCTTCCATTGAATTTACGCGTCGAGAACAGTCACCGAAAAAAGCAAACTAGAATCAAATAATTATTATTGCTCCATTACCGCCATTAAGACATTGGGACATTGGGAGCATCCATGCTCTGCATTGGCACATTTACATCACTTGAGCTCGAGCCTCGATGCCGTCAAGTGCACTTGAAGAATCAGTGTCGTGTATACTCGTGATAACCTAGCTACTACTAGCTACTACTAGCTACTGCAAAGCTACACATACCTACCTATGTAGGTATATCAATAATCTACATAGGTAAGTGATAGGAATAGTAGGAGGAACTGCCGGCGGATCTTGGCCGTGTCGTGAAGTTAGCCGTGTCGATGCGCAGGAGCTTATTCGAACTAAATTGTCTTTGCACATCACAACTTCACAAGGTTAGGCTACGATGGCCAATTTCCGTCGAAAGTACTATACCTCATGACGTAGCTGGCTAAGTTGTTCCTAACAGATCAACGAAGTTAAGCACTGTTCAGAGTAGTCATCATTAGGATGGGTGACCGCCAGTGGCAATTTCAACTGAGCGCTCCCGTGCTTCGGAGGGAACGGAAAACAGTCGGTCCCGGCTTTTTCAAAGGCCCGAAGGCCATGACAGAGGCCTTCGGGCGGCCTAGAAACTCTGTTTTTTTTTTATATACTACTAAAGTGGTAACCAAGCGTACGGCCCACTTGATGGTCAGCGGTTACCGTAGCCTATGTACGCATGCAACATCATAGATATCACTTGCGTGTTACCACCCTGAGACCTTAGATGGTAAGTCTCATGTGCCTGTAATTTCACCGGAAACCATACCCTTCGAACCGGAACACAGCAATGCGAGCATTACTGCTTGGCGGCAGAAATAGGTATGGTGGTAGTCCTTCCCCGGACGAGCTCTATCACAAAGAACTCTACTACTCTTACACCAGAGTTGGCCACTGACTGACTCATACGAACTTACTTTACCATAAAACCAGCGATTACCGACTAGGCGGATCGGCCAATGATAATTTCAAAAATGTTTTAAAAACATATTGCATTGGGAATGGCATAATAATTTATGTAGATTGTCCCTTGTGAACCCGGCCAACCCTGGACCAAAGGCGTAGGCTTGCTTCACCTATCCCCATAGATAATCTCTTGACCTACTTGATCCATGATGAAGAGGGATCATCAAAAAAAAGCTAGGAACCCAGCCGAGTTTGTTGCTAGATTCTTCTAGGCTGGGGCGCGTGGAACTGGCGTACATTCACTTAGTCATCACCTAAGTTTCAAAATGATCCTTGTGATGTGATTGTATAAACATATTTTTACATTACTTGCGAAGGGGATTTCTGAATTTTGAATGGTAGGTATAGTTCGCACAGTGGATCTAGGCTTCCGTGAAGTTAGCCGTTTGTGATGCGCAAAGACAATTTAGTTTGAAAAAGCTCCATTGCGCATCGAAACGGCTAATTTCACTACGGCCGAGATCCGTTGTGAGACCTATCTATTATCTAGTGAATTACCTGGGCATGTCTGTTTAGCATTAATGTCGGGGAAAAGCATTTTGCCGATAAGTACTTTTTACCTATAGCTATAGTGTACCAGCGTGAAAACTACAGTTTTTTTTTATTATACAACTAAAGTGGCAAGTCAAGTGTACGGCCCACAAGATGGTAAGCGGTTACCGCAGCCTATGGACGCTTGCAATACCAGAGGTATCACTCGCGGGTTACCACCCTGAGACGTAGATCGAAAGTCTCATGTGACAGTAATCTCACCGGAAACCATACCCTTCACACCGGAACACAGCAATGCGAGCATTACTGCTTGGCGGCAGAAATAGGTATGGTGGTAGTCCTCCGGACGAGCTCTATCACAGAGAACTCTACTACTCTTAATTACTCTCAGTTTTTTTTTATCAAGCACTGCGGTGGCGGTGGCATGCCCCACTTGCTGCAGCTAGGGTTACTTACTACCATGTAGCACAGAGTAGGTACTTGCAGGTTCAGAATGTTCTGATATACTTACTACCTACAGTTTTTTTATATATTACAACTAAAGTGGCAAGTCAAGTGTACGGCCCACAAGATGGTAAGCGGTTACCGCAGCCTATGGGCGCTTGCAATACTAGAGGTATCACTCACGGGTTACCACCCTGAGACGTAGTTCAAAAGCCTCATGGGACAGTAATTTCACCGGAAACGATACCCTTCGGGCCGGAACACAGCAATGCGAGCATTACTGCTTGACGGCAGAGATATGGTGGTAGTCCTCCCCCGGACGAGCTCTATCACAAAATAACTATTACTCTTGTTTTTTTTACGCTCAATGTAATCATTTTAAGATTTCGTGAAACAACTATCTGTTATTGGCAGACTGAAAGAAAATAGGAAGAATATAACTTTATTTTGACGAGCAATGTGGCGCGGTGGGCGAAGGTCCGCCTGCGACGCGGAGGTTGCGGGCTCATTCCCGCCTTGGGACAAATGTTTGTAGGATCTGCAAATATTTGATCCGGGTGTTCTGGGTGTTTTCTATGTATAATAAAAAATATCTATCTATGTATTGTATTGTAATAAATATATATCAGTCATCTAGTACCCATAATACAGCTCTGCTTAACAGCAGCTTACTTTGGGGCTAGATGATGCTGTGTGGATTGTCCAGCATTATTATTATTCTTTTCTGACAAAACACGGAACACAATATAAAATATATATATATATATATTTCAGAACAAGTATCCATATTTTTCACAACTTAACTAGTTAATATTAAAGTAATTGTATTAAAGTAATTGATTGGATATAGGTTAACAAAAACATTGTTTAAAATGAAAGCTAAGAGGTGTGTGTCGTAAACTCCTGCCGTGATTTTATCAGAAAAGCTCTGCACTGCACTGCTCTGCACTGCACTGCACTGCAGACTTGCATCACTAATTCCCAGCTCTAACGAACGGGGCTGGCGTGGCGAGTGCATGCGAGGTGCGGAAGTGGGACACGTCTCCCCCTCCCCCTGCCCCCCCGCCCCCCCCCCCCTCGAGATGAGCTGGCTGGGCTGGCCCCGATGTTCCGGTCCATCTCTCCACGCGTCCGTCCGGCTGCCAACTGTTGCACCATACCGCCACGGTTACCGTAGCCTATGTACGCTTGCAACATCAGAGGTACCTTGCCACCCTGAAATGTGGATCGAAAGTCTTAAGATATGTGCCGGTACACCGGAAACCATACCTACCCCTCGAATCGGAACACAGCAATACGAGCATTATTGCTTGGCGATAGAAATAGGTATGGTGGTAGTTCTTTCCCGGACGAGCTCTACCACAAAGAACTCTATTAACTTCTAATAAGAGTAGTATACCACCATACATATTTCTGCCGCCAAGCAGTAATGCTCGCATTGCTGTGTTCCGGTGTGAAGGGTATGGTTTCCGGTGAAATTACTGGCACATGAGGCTTTCGATCTTAGCCTCAAGGTGGCAACCCGCGAGTGATACCTCTGGTATTGCAAGCGTCCATAGGCTGCGGTAACCGCTTACCATCTTGTGGGCCGTACGCTTGGTTGCCACTTCAGTTGTATAAAAAAATAAAATAGGTCTCAAAACGACTAAAACTCTGGAGTTAAAAGCTTTGCAATCACTGCACAACTTTACACAGGAGTTTACTTTATTAGTCAAACAAACTTACCCCTGTAAGTGGTGTTCGACTGGAATTATGCTTCATTGTTGTCTCGTCTTCGAGTCTAGCGCCTTGTAGCTTTGTAGGCGCTAGAGAGTATATTGGACCGGACTACCTTGTTATCATCATCATCATCTTCGACGAGACAACAACTTGGCATAATTCCAGTCGAACATCACTTACAGGGGTAAGTTTGTTACAAACAAACCTACAAAGCTACAAGGCGCTAGAGAGTATATTGGACCGGACTACCTTGTTATCATCATCATCATCTTCGACGAGACAACAACTTGGCATAATTCCAGTCGAACATCACTTACAGGGGTAAGTTTGTTACAAACAAACCTACAAAGCTACAAGGCGCTAGAGAGTATATTGGACCGGACTACCTTGTTATCATCATCATCATCTTCGACGAGACAACAACTTGGCATAATTCCAGTCGAACATCACTTACAGGGGTAAGTTTGTTACAAACAAACCTACAAAGCTACAAGGCGCTAGAGAGTATATTGGACCGGACTACCTTGTTATCATCATCATCATCTTCGACGAGACAACAACTTGGCATAATTCCAGTCGAACATCACTTACAGGGGTAAGTTTGTTACAAACAAACCTACAAAGCTACAAGGCGCTAGAGAGTATATTGGACCGGACTACCTTGTTATCATCATCATCATCTTCGACGAGACAACAACTTGGCATAATTCCAGTCGAACATCACTTACAGGGGTAAGTTTGTTACAAACAAACCTACAAAGCTACAAGGCGCTAGAGAGTATATTGGACCGGACTACCTTGTTATCATCATCATCATCTTCGACGAGACAACAACTTGGCATAATTCCAGTCGAACATCACTTACAGGGGTAAGTTTGTTACAAACAAACCTACAAAGCTACAAGGCGCTAGAGAGTATATTGGACCGGACTACCTTGTTATCATCATCATCATCTTCGACGAGACAACAACTTGGCATAATTCCAGTCGAACATCACTTACAGGGGTAAGTTTGTTACAAACAAACCTACAAAGCTACAAGGCGCTAGAGAGTATATTGGACCGGACTACCTTGTTATCATCATCATCATCTTCGACGAGACAACAACTTGGCATAATTCCAGTCGAACATCACTTACAGGGGTAAGTTTGTTACAAACAAACCTACAAAGCTACAAGGCGCTAGAGAGTATATTGGACCGGACTACCTTGTTATCATCATCATCATCTTCGACGAGACAACAACTTGGCATAATTCCAGTCGAACATCACTTACAGGGGTAAGTTTGTTACAAACAAACCTACAAAGCTACAAGGCGCTAGAGAGTATATTGGACCGGACTACCTTGTTATCATCATCATCATCTTCGACGAGACAACAACTTGGCATAATTCCAGTCGAACATCACTTACAGGGGTAAGTTTGTTACAAACAAACCTACAAAGCTACAAGGCGCTAGAGAGTATATTGGACCGGACTACCTTGTTATCATCATCATCATCGAAGACGAGACAACAATGAAGCATAACTACACACACCTCCTTGCTTTATTTTTTTTCTTTTCTTTTCTTATAAACAATGTTTTTTTTTTACTGTTATGTGTTCCGTGCTTTGTCAGAATAAAGTTATTTTCTCTCTCTTTCTTTCTTTCACAATGCACTTTGAAAATCAGGGTTAATTCTGAGGGTACATCGCTGTTATAATGATCACAAATTGGGTTAGTTCCGCTATGCTCCATTGCTCTATGCTCGGATTCTGAAATAACCTATTTGTACCAGAACAGAACAAATGGTACCAGAACAGTTGCAGAACGGAAATAATATTATTTTTGTTTCCAACAACCATTCGGTACCAGTTGTAGAATGACTCAATATTTTGTAACTTGCTTTGATTGATATGATTGAATGGCAGTGACAGCGTGTGTGTAGGCACTGGACCTACTACCTAGTGGCTGTCGACTGTCGAGCCTTGGGCCTGATTGATCCGTTAGAATGTCCGGCCTCAGTCGCCTCAGTCGTCTTCCTCGCGGGTGCTAAACTAAGTGGCATTAGCGGAGACTCGCTGCAACAAAAAAGTAGCCATTTACGATAAAAACAAGGAGCAAATTGAATTAGCTATTTAAGTAGGTGCTCGTGTATTTGTTGCCCAACCAATGCCTTGTTTAGATGAGTCATAGCATCTAGGTTTGCTAGCTAAGTATGGGTGCTTAGCTTAGTAATCCCAGTAGGTAAACAGTTTGTTATGATACCAACACTTGAATATTAATAATTTATGTAGGTACCTAACCTAGGGTAGATCTGTCACCCAGTTTTGTCCACTTATGCTGAAAGATCGCACGCACTTTTATTTAAGTAGGTAGGTAGAAAAAAAAAACAAAAAAAAAGAAGAGAAAAAAAAAAGGTACAATAATTATATATATATAAAAAAAAAAAAAAAAAAACTTACCTACATCTTAATTTTTATCTTACCTGACTTGTCGTCATCCCCCTCCCCCCTTAATTCCATACGACCAGACGCAGATTGTGCTGATCGCTCAAATTATCAGATTGAACAGTGATTAAGTTTACAATATGTTAGCCTGAAAATGTCTCCGACCTTCATGTCGGAGGAACAAACGGCGGAACAAACAAAAAAAAAAAAAAAAAGGTTAGGTACCTACGCAGCAGAATTTCTAAACACTAGGTAGGTAGTAGGTACCTAATTGAATGTCATTGGTTAATTTTATTGTTATCGTTTCGATTCGAAGGACCGCAGTAATTTATTACTGTAGGTAGGTAGGTAGGTAGGTACTTAAGTTTACCTTACCTATCCACTTATGACTATCTTATCTAGATTTATATAGGTTAGGTATTAGTTACTATATTGTGTCTAGATTTACTTTATAAGGCTCGCAGTCGTAGGAATTATCTATAAGTAGGCTTTGGAGTTTATCGACGGTGCGTGAAGTGGTTGTCATAGGTAATCACGCACAAAGCTGGTTAGAATGTTGTTTCACGAGCCAAGCAACATTTACAATGACATTCATTACCATAGACGAAGCTTAGTGCGGCAGCCGCGGCGCGGTAGCGTTTTGAAAACCTGGCCGAGTGGCCACTTCCTCACGCAAGCCTAGCATTGTTAAGTAGGTGCCTTGCCTACCACTTATGAAGCGCCAAGTCTTCATTTTCCTCATAACTGCCGTCATTACAGCAGCCTTCAAGTGCGAGTCGTGCGCGCCGATGCAGGCGCAGGAAAAAAGCACGCAAAAACCTCAGGCAAAAACTAGCAGCCTTGATGTCGACGACAAACTCAGCCAAGAGCGTTTCCTATAGAAGCGAGCTGAACCGAGGATACGACACCGAGGCGGAGCAACCAGGTCAAGGAGCATCTTGCGGGTGCTGCACAATGTAGTACCGCGCGCGCTGCATGGCAGCTGCTGCGCTGCGGGCGCGGTGGCGTCATCAATACTTTACCTACCTACCTACTGGATATTTATGGCTTTTTGCACACAAAGCTTTCTGGCAAAACTACCTACCTTACGCGGTGTTGCCAAATGTTAGCCAATACGATAGACATAAATATCGCCAGTTTACCGAACAAATAGGTACCTACCTACATTGTAAAGACCTCGAACAAGACTCGGCAGCACTGAGGTCCAAACGAGACTCACTGCTATCTAATAACTTGGATGTCGCGCCGCAACGCAATCACATTAGGTAGGCACACACTACTACGGTTTCGGCAGCAAGCTTTGGCTCATGTGGCTCTGAGGCTTCAGAGCCCTGAGGTGCCTGAGGGCTCGTGGGCTCGTCCGGCAGGGGCGGATGCGCCGGCGCCGAGGGAGGCGCGGGGCGGCGCGGGCGGCGGTCAAGGCCGCGCGCCGCTCAGCAGGCACAGGCGCACAGGCAGCAGTCCGCCCCGCGCCGAGCCCGCGTCCGCCCGTCTCGTTCAGTGCAGTGCAGTGTACAGTTACAGGCTTAGGTCGACGACCGCGCGACATGAGCGCGCGCCCGCAGACACCGTCCGCGCGCAGTCCCACGTCCCGAAGCTAACCGCTCACTACACACAAGGTGAGCCCACCGACATCCTCCTCTGCTACCCTGGTACCTGACGTCGCACTACCTGCGACTGCGACGACGACACGTTCCGATTCGTCCCTGTCGTGATCGTGAATCTTGAGTTATCCGTGATTTGGAGAAGTTTGTTTGAGCACGACCACATTTTGAAAATTTAGACTGACAATAAGCAACTAAGCAACTAAACAACTTTTACAAATGTCAGAAAACCACGCTGAGATTAGTGATGATTAGTCAGGAGTCAGGACGGGTTTCCCACACATGATACGTCATCAGACCTTGGGGCGCTCGATAGCGAATCTAAACCCATCAACTATCAAATGATGATCAAACGATTAGCGACGCACCGTTCGGTCATTAGTTTTCTCAGATCTTTTGAATGAGCTGTGAATGAATAGGGCCATCTATTTTCGGTCGCGCATCTGGAAGTACAGTTACAAGCTCTCGATGGAGATGCGCGAGGAATGCGGTCTAGCGACGCTCGCGACGGGCTGCGGCCACAACATTTACAATCTCGCTGTAATAATATGCTATTTAAATTCTGTCTAGTATTTGCTTTGCAATCGCAACCTTGTCCGAGATAGTTTAAGTTAAAACTGTCTAGGTATAACGATTGGAGTCCTGCGGCATTCGGAGGTGGAAGAGACGCCGATCCGCCGGGGTCACCTCTGGTCGGTGGCCACGTTACGCCGATGCGTGTTATGTAACCCATGGAGACAATGCCTCCGATGTCAGAACATCATAACATAACATCGGCCACACGAGCCGCGCACCGTCAGACGACCGACTTAGCGAAACTCAATCCAACGATGATTTATTTTATTTCATAAAATATTTTCAAATAATTTATAGGACCTTGTTCAAAACAGCAAAGCAAAGCAAGGTTTCGTTCTAATTCAAGTCAAGGCATTCATTTCAAATCCAAAAACATTAATTAGTAATTTGTAGTCACCTACACATCTACTGCAGTCGCGAGTTTGGGATCAAACACCTACTATGATCTAAGAACATTGTAACACTAAATCAATTTTAAACTTACTGGAAATACCATAGGTATCTACTGTGAAAGCACAAATGGCTCGACAAAAGCTGCCATCCGGGAAACGCGAAGTATCGCCAGGAAACAGATGTTTTGTTGAACGTAAACATGCTTTGCTTATTGCTTCCAATATAATTGTACTACATAGGTACTGCATTACTATCACCGCGACCGTTTCGATTCGATGCAAGTCATGCACTCTTGATTCCAAAATAATATGAAACATGTAGGTTTAAATTATAACCATTACAGTCAACTTAGCGCTAACAACGAACCACCTCTATGAATGTTGTTTCTGAGCTTTCCTTCAAACACAAACAACAGTTAACGATGGTTTCTGAAAGTTTATATTGCCGTGGCCAATGTTTTGTAACAGATGCTTTCATAAGATAGTTAAACTTATTGGAACGTTTTGATCTCGAGTAAGAACATAGATGTTAAAATCACTGAACTTTCGTATTATCATGTTAATATCTAAGCTTTCATTTTGGTTATTAATATCATCATCTAGGATTTACTACCATCTGTTTGATTTGAGGCTACCGGATCTACCGGATACTTTATTTGTTTCGTTAACTAACTTTATATCTTGGTATTTCAAATGTTAGATCATCAAGTTTACAGTTTTAAATTGAAATAAGACAGTACCACCTTCTCGAAGCTTTAGCAGATGTATTGAACACGTAACAGCAAGTACTTCACATAACTTTCCAATTATCACATACCTACCTACCTCGGAGACTTGAATGAGCATTAGCAGCTATTCACCGTTACCGTTCGATCTGTCAACTGCCTGTTGTTGCGCGGTGGGGGGAGGGGGTCCACAACTAGCCTGACTTGCCTACTACTCGAGTACCTAGGCACCTCTTCATACGGCACGAGGAAGTTGCGCAACCGCACGATCAGGAAGCGACCCAACACATCTTCCATTTGCATTTCATCTCAATGTGAAACGGATTAGGTTATGTGTATCAGATTAAATGTCGTTTAAACTCGTTTTTAGTTGTGACAGTTTGTGATCTTTATAACTTCAATTCACATTTTTATGCTGCGCAATTTATGACCATCTAAATTGTACTCCTAAAAAGATAACTTGTTTTAATCTATATTCCAAACTTAGAATAAAGATTCCACAGTTATGTTTTCTATTTCCGTGGCAAAAATACCTACCTACTAAATATCACAAAGTATTATTTACATTATTCGTAGTTGCTGCAACTCCTTACATTTTCTCATTAGAATTAATAAAAAATGCCTGAAGATCTAAATCAAAAGAAGTAATATCCAGCAGTGGATGGATGAGTTGACGCGCGAGGAACGGCCCTCGACGCGGTGAAACGGCTTTTCTCCGGAGACCACAGTGAAACTCACTTACGCGAGAATGCTACTTAGCACCTATCTTATTACACAAGCAGTAAGGTCTATATTGGCTGACCTATATCGGTTCTTGTTTCTCCAAGTTTTTGTCGCTGGAGAGTGGTCCTTCCGCATAACCATGTGACCAGCCCGCACCGGGCGGGGCTACGCAGTCTCTCTAACATAACATTACTTTAGTTAGTGCCTACCTACTACATCTCGCTGAGCGAGGCTCTTTCCTACCGTCCCGCGCGCGCAGTTCCTACTACATCTCGCTGAGCGAGGCTCTTTCCTACCGTCCCGCGCGCGCAGTTCCTACTTTCATTATTTGCATTGCGTTCTTTTCGTTCATTTAATGAGTTGCTATAACTCATTTAACTACTAGGAACTGTATTTAAACTTACATGAGTGCATGCACACAACCAAAAACAGTTCTGGCAATAACGTCGGAGTTCGACCTATCGGTAAAGTGTGCGATGATTCACGCCAGCCGGACGGTCATTTAGACAGAACTGCCATATGACGTCAAGATGTGAATGTTGTCAAAAATCAAAATGTACCGTTTTGTATCTTCAGAGAATGTTTGCTTACACAATACTCGCACTATCACTAAATATATTTTTCGAATGGCATCTTCATTACCGCCGGCCGTCGTAAGAACTGTAACTGCTGGTCCAACAATGGGCTCAACGAGCGCAGGTGGGAAGCGCTCGGCTCGCACGCTGCACAATCAGGCATCACATCAGCACTCTACACACGAGCCTCCACTTCGCATAATCGATTAAATAACAACCCGAGAGCAGCCCAGGCCGCTACCATTGTTTTGACAGAATACACACCACAATCTGCGGTTGCATTGAAGTTAATTTAATGATCTGTAACTTGTTTCTACGTATATCAAAATATTCATAATACGACTTTTTCACTTTAAATCCGAGGTCTATCTGCGACCTCTCCGCATTTTTAGGTGCTTTGTCATCAAACGGTGATGAATCACAAACTGTTTTAATCAATTCTTATTTTGTTTCACAGAATCAGTTAACTTAGAAATAGAATGCTAGGATTACGTAAGCTGATCATCGATCATTATCGTTTCTGATAATCGTGATGCGGTATTATGACGGTTTCGGCGTAAACTCGCAAGCTTTTGTCGCGGCGCGACTACGCGAGTCTCCCCTCGACTACCTGTGAGCCTGTGACGTGTGACGTCGCCATTGTCTTGTTATCTATCATCTGCATGCAACCTCGGTTGTGTTGTATAACCTGCCATATCCACTGAATTGTATATCATACTAACTGGTGCGAACTCGCCTGAACAAAGCTTTAGAAATTTGACTGTCGATCTTATCGGAAAGGTCATAGAGCTGCTTGTGTCGCTTGCTTGTCTTGATCAAGTATTATCTGGTGCAAATATTGAAACCAAGACACTGTCACTGTACACACGCTGTCCTTTGTAACTTGTACCACCTTGTATGTACGAGTACCCACTGTGTATAGGTGAAACACACTGCTAGCTAAGTTAGTTTTTATGGCGTCCTCCGTCATCAGAGTCGACCAGCAATGACTCACTGAGATATGAATGACGACCATTTTACTCAAGAAAGATTGACCTATGACAATATTTTAGATTTTTCAAATAAATTATCACAATAACTCAAAGAATGAGTGACTTTTTACTGTTCACATCTATTACTATTTCAAAATGGAGAGATCGCGAAATAGAGTGTTGCCTAAGACGGACAGACGGACAGACATGTATGTCAGCGCCTTTCCCAAGTCCTTCAGAGATCGTGCCCTGTCTGTCCAGCCCACAATGCATTACATTAGGTACAGCTGGTTGGCTCATATTCACATTTTGTTAGGTTAATGGAAGTTTCCTTGAGTGATACCACAGATAACATGCGATTTAAAAAGACATGTAGATTATTGTAGATTAGGTATACTATTAATAACGTACGAGTAGATGAAGTTTTTTGCTAAATAATCTTCAGACGAACGAAGACTATTCAAAAGCTCTAGAGTACAAGGACTAGTCGATTCACAAACAGAATAGCTTTTACTTATAGACTAGAATCTAAAAGGTCGAAGTATTCCTCAAGGTGCACCAAGACGAAGCGCACCTAAGTACTTCCACATAGCGCACCCGCTTAGGTGCGCTTCATTCGGTAGGTATAAATGACAAGTTTTTATTCCTCGTAGCGCACCAACTTTACATAGATATGTCAATAGCCATGACATTAACAAAAGTTAGCGTCACAATACTAACTTAATATGCGGGCACCTACTAACTTACTAATGGTTAATAGTGGTGGCCGGTTTTCAGAACTTGATTAACACAACAATGTAAGAAAACTGTACCTATAGCTAGTGTAGGAACCGGTCGCTCTTGTCTAAATGTAAGAAGCAGAGACCGTTGGTGGCCGCCAGCGCCACTGCGCAGCCGCCGACAACTGGGTCATGCCACTCACGCGCACAGAACTAACACTAAATCTGCACTCGATATAATAGTAGTGCAATAAGTAGGCTTTCGAGAGGTCACACCGTCGCACACCAGGCCACGCCTGCGCAGTACATACGTGTGCATGTACAGTACACACAATATTGTTTGTCAAAGCAGCAGATGTAGTTTGTATTTCCGGTAAAAGGGCATAAGAAAGAGGAGTGGATTCGTCAAGCTAATGGTGTTTTTATAGTTCATCTCAGTTATTTCTCTGTTCTATTTGTTGATGCGTGTAAATGCTTTTAGCGCCTTTTCAACGAATACGTTGGCACAATCAATAAAGATACTTACGAGTTGGCAGACCAGACAGAGCTTACAAAATGGCCTTAATAACTTTCTATAAAGTTTAAAATTGTTCCAAGAGCATTGGCCTTGTTAGCATGCGCATGTTGATTTGTGTAAATGTTTACAGTCATACTTTCTGGTTCGCCCGCCTCATTAGCATCGCGCTGGCGGAGATTATCATCATCCGTGGTAATTACTTCATTTTAAATATATTTAATCAATGTAGGAACTCCACAAAACTGCTCGCACTATTTAGTTCATTTTACCTTCTTAAAATATTTACCTTCCTTTGCTAACTACTTAATAATAGCTCTGATTTTAAACATATTGTAAACTTGCCTCGTTCCAACATCGGTATGAGGAAGCTCACGTCTCACTCACGTCACGCGCGCAACTGAGCTGCTATTGAAGGACTTCTTTGGTATCCAAAAGTAGTCAAACAATTCAGTCAGAGCTTTATACGAGTGTCGGGAATGTGGATTCTGTATGCTTCGCGTTGCTCGTACCGGCGCGGCGCGGCGTGCCGGCGCGGACGCGCATGCCACGCGCCTGTCCCGACTCTCGACACGGTGCATCATCTCGTGTGCCAAAATGCACCAAATTGTTAGCTAGCGTGCACAACGTGTGATCCTTTACGAGTTGGATCATTATCGTTTCTCAGAATTTAGATTTTCTTTGTTGTCAGAACATGCCGCCAAGCAGTAATGCTCGCATTGCTGTGTTCCGGTTCGAAGGGTATGGTTTCCGGTGAAATTACAGGCACATGAGACTTACCATCTAACGTCTCAGGGTGGTAACACGCAAGTGATATCTATGATGTTGCATGCGTACATAGGCTACGGTAACCGCTGACCATCAAGTGAGCCGTACGCTTGGTTACCACTTTAGTAGTATAAAAAAAAAAAAAAAAAAAACATTATTATTAACTTGTGTATTCATCAAACATTATTTTATCATCACTGTGTGCATTTTCAATGCATTTATTAACTAGGTAATCGGCTAAGTACTTATTGCGTAATGCATGTTTTGCATTTTGATTGTATTTTATTGTGTTTGTTGTTAACTAGTTACGAGTTACTGTTGCCACATGCTTATAATTGTATTAAGTCCGGGGACACAATAATCTAGAGCTTACGACATGAACTGTAGTGTAGATATCTATTGAGTGAGTGCATCAGCGAAATTGCGTCACCAGTCTGATGCTTTCGATGTAACTGTTTGCGAGCTTTCAGATCTAGGTTATGTTCTAGGGCCCTAGGCTATACCTACATGTAGTGTATTTTCGTTGTTGTTAAACTTGGGAGTACCTCTGTCTTACTGTTGAACAGTTTCATTAATTGCTTATAATTCAGCAAGAGCTGACTGGACGGTTCGAGAGAGTTCGTCAGCTACAAGTCACAGCCATTAGCTTTAATAGTTTGCGCTGGAACAGTTCTTTCACCGGAGCACGGTGCCGGTGGCGTCACTGCGTTAAAAGTAATGCCTCCTCTGTTTCTTAACGAAATGTGTTTTAATTTAGGCTAATAATAATTTACCGTAATCTATCCGAGTAATTTAACTTTATAAAAGTCTGCAGCGTATATTTATCCGAGTGTGAGCATGTTACGAGCTGCATCATGCCGGACATTAGAATATTCATTGGATACTTATAAAATCACAAATGCTAATTTAAACCTTGTTAGCTACCTTACAAAGTCTGAAATACATCGTATTTAGTTTGAAATGTGCACCAAAGGCTGTTGAGATGAGTCGCGCTTTCTCTCCCGTCCTTTCACGTCGCTACCCTTTGACATTCGTGTTCGGACTCCCTCCCTCACTAAACTCGATGGAAATTATAAACTCTATTTATACTTACTCAAATGTGTTATTTTCATACTTCACCCGTCTATGAAATCTTTGACTTCACCTATGCATTTTGCGTTACCTTCTCTGGAAGTTCAAATGATTTAAAATTAACAATCATAATGAGGGACTTGGTCCTCATTATTACCTACTTACCTTTCTGCTGGGCTTGGGACCTAAAAGTTCCATCATAACATCCAACCTCAAATCAAACCAGGTTATTTCAATAATTTTCAAAACTTTCTATGGATCTTGCAAGGCTAGATTTTGTGCAAAACATTCGTTAGGGTCAGACCATATTGATATTCTGTGGTCAGTCAGAAATTGTTCTATATTATTATGTTGTATTTGTTCATGAACTTAATTATGGGATGCAGCGTTATCACATACTTAATAGAGCTCAAGAATCAGCTCGTTGCATCTTGAGATCGCAACACATTGAGACAGATATTTATTCTTTAACGACCGATTGTGGCGCAGCGGGCGCAGGTCCGCCTGCGACGCGGAGGTCGATTCCCGCCTCGGGTCAAATGTTTGTACGATCTACAAATATTTGTTCCGGGTGTTCTGGGTATTTTCTATATATAATAAAAAATATCTATCTATGTATTGTATTGTATTAAGTATTCGTCATCTAGTACCCATAACACAGCTCTGTTTAACAGCAGCTTACCTTGGGGCTAGATGATGCTGTGTAGATTGTTCAGCATTATTATTGTTATTTATTATTATTCCTGTCATAGAATGAGGGTGTCATGCAATGATAGTTTCAAAGGGGGAAGATAGGTTTTGAAGTTTTGAAACTAGTTATATGAAAACTATAATTGGTGTCATGTATTTGTGGTCGTGACAGCGGTCGCGCTGGCGACTTGCCACGCGCACCTCTCAATCACTCCTCACGTCAGGATACTCTCTTTGCTTATAAGCTAATTTAATCGCAAAATAATAAGATCCTTTAGAATGGTATGCTTTGAGCATTCGACAGTTTGATGTGTTTGCCTTTATGTTTATAGTATGCACACACATCGCAATCTCTTCTGCTTCCCATACTTGATTATGCTGACACTTGTTACCCCGACCTCACTGAGGCCCAACTTGATAAGCTTGAGCGCCTTCAAAACTTTTCTATCAGGTTCATATTTGGTCTTCGCAAATATGACCACGTTTCCGATTTTCGCAATAAGCTCAAGTGGTTGCCTATTCGCTCTCGCAGGAATACTCATATCCTTACCCTCTTGTACAGTATCTTATATAACCCGACTACCCCTCCTTATCTCAAAGAACGCTTTGAGTATCTTCACCATTCAAATTCGCGTACATTGCGTTCCTCTGAAACATTACAACTCAAAACTCCCATACACACATCTTCTTTCTATGAGAAATCTTTTACTGTACAAGCTATTCGTTTGTGGAATGCACTCCCTATTGACATAAGGAAAGCTAAATCCCTGCCTATTTTCAAGAAGCTCTTGCTAGAACACTTTTTGTAATATTCTATTAATCTTATTTTATATAATTATTATGTTTATTTTGTAAGTATGTAGGTATATGTAGGTATATTTATTTGAATAATTAAGTACTTAGTATGTATTATTTTTTTGTAGATAGGTTTACTATTATTATTATTTTTTATTGTTATTGTATTCAAAATTAACTAACCTACTCAGAAATTGTTGACACCGTCCCATCTCATTCTTGTTAGATTCTGTCCATCCTAAGGTTGCTTGGAAGAAATCGCTCATAGCGATAAAGCCGCCCATTGTACTTCGCTCTAATTAAGTAATATCTGTGTAACCTTTTAATTATTTCTTGTGTGTTGTGCAATAAAGAGTTATCTATCTATCTACCTACCTACCTACCTACCTACCTACCTACCTACCTACCTACCTACCTACCTACCTACCTACCTACCTACCTACCTACCTACTAGCAAACCGACAATGGGTACATAATGTTCGTTTTGGATAGACGATGTCAGCAGGTTTGTAAATAAAGCGCAGTGCTAGGTGGTAGGCGTATCGTGGAATGCGGTGTCGCGTCGCGTGCGCCGGCGCCGGTTGTTTCACTTTGTGTAGATTTCAGTTTCTACAAAACAATGAGTTCCTGTTCCCGCCTCGCCCTCGCCTCGCCCTCACACATCATTTATTGAGCAATCATTCCCATATCCCCTTAAATAATCCCCTGCAAAGGGGATTTCGCCATTTACTGTTCTAAAATACTCTAGGTAGGTACCTACCATCTGTTTTTTATTAACTTTGAAATAACTTGTTTGTGAAAAAAATATGATACTAAATACTGTCATGTGCCTAATAAAAGCGAAACGAATATAATAAGTTCTTTGAAACAATACAATTATTTTACGCGTGATTATCTTTAACGCACTTTATTAGGTAGATAAGATTATTTTTTAAGGGTTAGGTAATTACCTAAGAACTATATACATTAAAACATAGATATAGGTACATTTTTTTTAATGTGTGGAACCTGTTCCTTTAATATTGCGCACTACTAATCAAAGACCCTGTATAATTTTATTTACGTAAGTATACAAATAATAGATGTATAAATAATATTATAGTGTAACCTACTTGGTTACCTAGTTATTAAACAATACATCAATTTAGAACGTAAACAGCAGATTTGATTGTCGTATCACAGCCTCATCGTGCGCTTTATAATGAACTGAAATGTTATGATTATGAAGAAAGGTGATAAAAACAATCGATAACGTTTTAATGAGCCCCGAGAGCTCACAGAGCTGACCCTCACCACCTTCCCTCGGCAGCACCTTCCTCAGCATCCTCCCTCAGCCAGCACCTTTCCTCAGCACCCAACCAGCCTCCTTAGGCCCACTTCCTCGACACCTTACCTCAGCAGTTCAGCACGCTCTCTCAGCCCCCTTCCTAAGCAACCTCCCTAAGCACGCTTCCTCAGCACCATGAGCGGAGCGGGGCAGCGCGTCCCGCCCCGTCTGTACCTGATGTCACACCACATGGATTGGAGACGAAGCGTTCTCAGACCAGCGGGGGTATTTTGTAACTGGAAAGCCAATTTCTTCGGGTTCTTCCAGTTTCCCGAGGAAGATTCCGTACGTACCTGATGAAATCGAAGTTTTCGACCCGACACCTTTCCGACCGTTTCCCTGCAGATCACAGAATACTTATACAGATGCCTACGAAACAAATGATAATAGATGTTCATTTGTTCGGTTGCGTAGCTTCTTCATTCCTCGTCTAATAGGCAGGTGAGCTTCGTTCGTGTCATGTAGACAAGTGTGCCGCCGCCGCGTCGCGCTCTCTGCGCGTGCGCCGCACACAGCGCAGCGCTGCGCTCATTACTGACGGATTATACTAATTTTACACTAAGTTTCTATTTAAACCATTATCAAGATGTGGTTGTAGGGAGCTGTTCCGGTAAGCAGAAAGTGGTTTTGGTTTTTATCAAGATTTTTTTATGAAACCAACTTTAAATAAATTAATTAATTTAGAATAGAATAGAATAGAAAAATATTTATTTAACGCCACACAATTAACATAAAAATAAAAATAACAATAAAAATTAAAACTTAACTATTGTGACGAAAAAAAGGCAGCCACTCAGCATGTGCTGCAGACATAATGTGTCTGCAGCGCTGGTTTTCAGTGTAGCCTACGAGTAGTAGTAGCAGCAATTAGCTGCGACACGAGTCTCTCACTCACTATCTAACAATTTACTTAGGTAATTTCTTGAAATAAAACCCAAAACTAAGAGTCTCATTCCAACCAGAACTCTTACTTACTTGAGGAAGTAACAGACCGAAACTTAAGAAAAAGAGGCAACTGGTTTTGTACAGATGCAGTGCACCAGCTCTGTGGGTGACCATACCGGCTGGTGCTGGCTGATTATTAAAACAAAAGTTCGATCTGTCACCACAGACATTGAGACTCGATGTTTTTGTCTGTCACCCAATTGCAAAAAAAAAATCGTTTTCTTCGCGCGATCTGTCACCCTCACCCGGGATTGTCTTTGGCTATCTTGTTAGAACAACATGGGTCCTCCCAATTTAATTATTTTTCTCGTGTTATTTTGAATTTTATTGCGTTATGGTGGCAGTTTATCCAATCTAACTTGTTTGTTTAGCACAAGTGTAAATAAGTAGTAATGTTGGTTTGTAATTTAGTCAAAGGCTTTCCTAGGGAATTTCAAAAGAAACGCCGCCATTTCTTTTAAATTTTTTTTTGTTTACGTTGCCATGCGACAATCAAACTCACTACTTGACACTGGCGAAATTGTGGCAAATATGCCACAGAGTCCATAAAAGAAGAAGAAGATCTGTCACCCTAAGCTAGGCGGACGGAGCTGGGCGACAGATGGTAATAAACTATAACCATGCACGGCGCGGCGGCGGCGTCTCGAGCCAGACACGCTCCGTGGCGCATGGCATCAAGACATGGCTGCCCACCGGTTAGTCCACTGTATCACCGTGGAAGTGTTCCGATCTATTTGTCGCGGCATCGGTACGTCGTTACCTCAGCCGCTGCGCCTGCGCACCGGCGTGACCGATATGACACAACTCGCAATATCAACCACACATTGGTTGTTTTGATTCAGAATTCTGACACAAAGAAATTAAGTGAAGTGATCTTCAAATCGAGGAGTTAAGGCGAAATTTGAAAAATTGCGCAATCGTTGTGCAGATATTCTTCTGTTCGTTAGTCAACCATTTGTCGGTAGACAATAACTGGCCAAAGCAGTTATAAAATCCTAAAACAAACTGAAATTCACAAACAGAACAGATTCTTGATTAAACATGATAATGATTATCATGATAGCCGAGCTTCCGGCATCCAGTCTGTGGTAGAGGTGCCTAGAGTAGAGCTACGAGTACCTACCTGCCTGCCTACCTAGTCATTAGCTGCAGAGATTCGTCGATCGCTGACGTCACACGCCCCGCGACCGCCGCGCTCACTCACGGAACCTATTTGTAATAATTCAGATCCAATTATCTGTGCTGGCCGCTGGCCTGCCTGCTGGCCTGCCTGCTGGCCTGCCTTCTCCACTTCTCAATGAATCATCGCTCATAACAAAACGTCATGCGGACGGAATGAACGTTAACTTATCATTTGGACTGACCCGCTATCATTTAATAGTCTGCGTTTTATCTACAATGATTTGAAACCAAAGCTATCTAATAATTATAGTACTCATATGTATTTGATAAAAATGTTGTTATAAATAAGATATCTAATAATCGCATTCGAGGGTTATATAATAAGAGGTGATAGGTGCGGGGATGGACATTGGCTCTGGACATTTGTCTTTTTAAACATTAGTCGTGCAAATCAAATACCTAATGGGAACACAAAAAACAACAAAACGAGTAAGGTACATCTCACACGATTGTATTGACTGATACTACTGGCAGACAGGATGTGTGACGGTGTATCAATCAATTTAAAGCACCTATTAAATTCTACTACTCTGGTAATAAAGTTGTTCCAAATAACAAAGATGATGAAATAATCGCTGAGGTTCTAACATTTCTCTGAACAGACTCCGTGGGTACAATGAACTCGCCACATCTTGTCAACTCATCAGCCTGAGATATCGAACTAACGAGCGGCAAGGCGCTACCGAGGCGTGAGCATATTGTGAGATGGTCTAATTTGGAAGCTCTCATTAGAGATGCTGTTTAGTTTCAAATAATAACAACCACTTAAAGACGACAGAAGACAAACAAACCATTAGGAGTGGAGCGAGGCTCGAGGCAGATGTGATACAAAACAACACATTACAAGTACCGCGCCGCTCGGCGAGTGAGATGCTGCGATGTAACTACAGATAAATCTGTCCGCTGGCGAGGTTGTGTTACTTGATTTAATTGACGCTTGAACTGTCTCACTGCTCAGCTACAGTTCAATCGAATAAAACTCTACAGCAGTTAGTTATTTTTTTAAGCTTTATTTCATTATTAATCACTAGTGTTTGGATCCGTGAACTCTTCGGGTGGGGAACAGGACCACTGCTTTAAAGAAATTACTTCTAATTCTTCCGGCTGAAGCGACGCGTCACCTCTCATATGGCTCAAAGCATTAGCTTTGCCAATTAACGTGGTAATGCCGCCAGCATGGTATCACTACCATCTGGATCAGTTGACCTATCTATAAGTCAGAAGTATATTTTTTTGTTACTCGTACAAATGTTCTAAATGTTAAAGTGCCTGCTTCTACTCTACCTATATCGCGAATTTCCAGTAAGTGCCAAGTAGGCTTTTTACCCGTTAGACAATATTATATTACCGCACTGAACGGTTCCTGATAAACAGGGACAGCCAGCTATATTGGCTAACCGACTAATATCTACTCTAGACACTACTTTTACGACCGCTAAATTAAATATGCTCTAAGTATTTTGAAAATTGATTAGGGCTACTCAACTATTTTATTTTAAATTGGCCTATTTCCTTACACAATAATTATGGATAGGATGTCACAAAATTTTAGTTCTTCTTGATCACAGGCTTGCGATAGTTTGTTGCTTTGATCGCATCTCTCTTTCTCATACCGGTCTCTCCACTTGTTGCGCAACTGCCCAATAGAACCTGCCTTCAGGCTCGGCTGGTTGCTGCAGTGATTATTCTCATCATTCTATTCATCGCACTGGTAATTCATCTCATCAACATGAATTACACCAATTGCCAACACAAGAGTTAATACCTGCCTATTCGTATCATCCCAATAATTAACGCTAACTCGGGATGCGACGCCGCAAACTCAACTGTTTATTGTCAGCGTGGCCCATCACGTCCACTATGTCTATCAGCACACTCGTTTGCTCAAAATAGATTGCTGGCATACTTATGGATAAGTGTTACTAAAGCACCAATTGCATCTGTTTCTGTTCAGTCACTTTGCACTGCACCGGCAAGAAGCACTTTATCCACGATTTGGTCCAATCAAGAGTAATCTTTACGCAGATGTTACTCATTTGAATGTCTGCTCCAGGTTTAGGTATAGTTTGTAATCTGCCGTTCATGTGTGATCATACCTAGTGGTGACTGGGTGAGCCACTCAATGATATGCATGAACGCGTCATACAGTAGTATCTTTTGATATTTACAGGCTTGTTTAGGTTTCTATAAATCGGGTTTAATAATTGCATAGCATTTTAGGTAAGTACCTTCTAAGAATTACTGAGGTAATTGAATGCAATGCTGCACGCTATTCTGTTTTCCGAGAGTTCTGTTTAATATGGCATGCCGGCCGGCGTCGTACGTGTGTTACTTTATTTTTATTCTATTGTAGAGTGGTGTGTGGTGTGTGGTGTGTGGTGTGTTGTGTGTGGTGTACACGTAAATAACCTATAGGTCATTATGATATTCGTACTCTACGATTGTGATTTAATCTCTGCTCACTGATATAATTAATGCCTTTTTGTCTGGGCTCAACGATGCAGTTTCAGGCCGACTAGCGTATGGCGAGGCGCGGCGAATGCACAGTGAGAAGGTATATTGCAATTTTTATGAGTTGATAATGTAAGGTGTGCCACGAGTGTGTTGGCAACTCGTGCGTACATAACTGGCTCTGGCTGTGCCTGTTAAGCTGTTAACGCGTGTTTACCGTATCTTAGATAGTTGTACGATAGCTTTGTTTTGCACATTCAAATCGTAAATATTATTATCGCTGTAAGTCTGAGTACCTAATTGTCTGATGGTTGTTTAACGCCCTTGTCGGTGCGACATCAAACAGTCCTTTACAATTTACATGGCAGGTACATTAATGTAAAACGTATGTAGCTTCATTTCATCTGGTACTTCACTTGATTTGGTTAGCTCTTCTTTCTCTGAATTTTATTTGTAACTAAATGTATTTTACCTTAAGATCGTGAACAATCACTTTATGTACTTAGTTTCCTTCATTCATCACCAATGCCTTCATCTGCTACTGTTTTCGACTTGATGGAAAGCAACGTTGAAAGGAGGCTTCATTTGTTCTGACATGTCAGTCCAGCGTTACAGCCCCCCCCCCCCCCCCCTCTCCTTTTCGGTCTGTTTTTTTTGTTTCTGTTTTATTTTTATTACATTTAATTATAACGATAGTGAAAGATAATGATTATCCAATTTCAACGAGTGGCAAAGCAGGACGCTTGGCAAGAGATGGGGGCCTTTTTTGAGATAGCGAAGCAGTAGTTCCTCCCGACTCCGTGCGGCTTGCATCACGCCATCGCCGCCGCCGCGACGGCCCAGGCGCCAGGCATTCTGCAGGATGAAGCAACCTCAGCTATTGTTCGTTGTCTCCGCCCACAAGCCTGCGTGTAGAGAACACGTCCCCAACGAATGTGATTCGATCTCTTTTCATCATACAAGATGAATGTACGATTCTTGGTTCAAAAGAGCGGATTGAGACAAAGTTTGGACATTTTCAAAACCTTAATTCGGTTTGGTGAAACTCTACTTAAAATTATAACGGACTGCGTCAGAGCCCCGACACCGGCACCGGTAATGACAACCTCGCTCGTGATCACTATACTACTACTTATAAATAAACAAGCCTCATAAGAGTGTTCTAGAGATATCCGGTTTTAACACGAGCTTCGTGTAAAACAGCCAAAATATCGAAGGTCGACCTCTGACCGCTGAATTGATTTCCTATAATGTAATTTATGCTATTCGTTTGCATCACGTCCGAGCCGTTATAGTACCATTAGCACATAGCAAATATTAGTACTACCCATTAGTATTCTATACCTGAATAGACCTTACCCATGTGTCAAGTAGGTTCAATGCCTTTGCAAATATATCTACCTTCGTTCCCTTGGCGAACAATCTATTATTCCTACTGTTCCTTTCTCTTTCAGCCGTTGAAGCCTTCCATATTCCTGTAGTCGTCATATCCGTAGCGATTTGTAGTTTGACGACTTCTCGCTGAGCTAGTATTCAGAAATTCAAACGGTTCTCAAACCTATAAATATGAAAGTTTCTTTGCAATGATTTAAGGCCAAGCCACATATTTTGACTAAGATATAGAGTTTGTGGATTTAGAGCTTGTAGAGTTAGGACGTGTAGAGTTAGAAGCTTGGCTCTAAATATCTGATAACTTTTTGACAGAGCGAGTCATGGTCTTAACCAAGCCTCAACACAAAATTTTACATGAAAATGTTTTTGGTGGGATATGGTTATGGCTTGGTCCGGAAATCCCCTTATAATTATCTGGTACTGCATTGGCCTCCGACCTCGAGTAATGTCGAATGTTTTGGTATTCAATCTAAGAATTCGACTGCTGAGTAAATTAGCTCTATCGTATGGTATTGTCGATGTACGCCGGCCGAGAGAGGCCTAACAGTACTATTATCTGTTCTGTGGTCTAACTGTTGCGCCCGCGCCGCCGCCCCCACTGCCCCTGGCTGGACCGGTCCCCGACACGACCGACTGCCATCCATCATGTTTACCAATAAGTAGCACAATAACCGACACGACGACGGGTCCATGATGCTACCCTAGCCCCTAGGACAGCAGTGAGGCAATGCCGAAACCATTCCTTCCACAGGTCCACACTTACATTCCACGAGGGAAATAATGTGAACGTTTAGAACCTGGGCGAGAGGAATGAATCCGAACAGATATTGTGCTGTGATGAGGCTTGATCCTGTGTCGTACTTTGAGCACTTATTTTTAGCACTATTTGGGTACAGTTTTTTGCAAGTTAATTAATACCACCAAATTCCACCGTGAAGATTACAACTTGACGCATAATAACCGATTGGGCAGATTGGGAGTCGCAGTCGGTCGCTCGATACTCCACTTCTAAAATATTCGAGAGACAAAATATTTGGTTGAACGTTTGTCTGTTAAAGATTAAGACATATCTCGCTTGGACGAAATAATCATTGGGATGTCTTCGGCTCGAAACGCCGATAGCTCCACCTACAGGGGAAACGTTGCAGTTATCCAAGCCTGTTCAATGACTAAAGTTAATTTAGTTCTTTGACGAGAGGTATCGCATTGCTTATTCAATTGGTTATTTTTGTTTTTATAGTGTTAATTTGTTATCTAGTCACGCTGTAACGGACCTGCCCAAGATAAACGTAACATGGACTAAGTAGCTAGATCTATGCAGTTCTAACTTGGAATAACATGTAGGCTACTTTTTCCTGATATGACGCAAGCAAATTGCAGGGAGAAGCTAGAACATAATGATAAAAGTAGATACGTCAACATCATCATTACAGCTAATGTTCCCACTGCTGGGGGCACTGGCCTACTCTCGAGCGAGTGTGACTGGGTCATCCACCACGCGGACCTAATACGGATTGGTGGATGGCACATGTCTTTCAAGTTTTTAGTTCTTGGACACGCCGGTTTCCTCACGATATTTTCCTTCACCGTATGAGAGCACTATAAGTACTTACATATAGATAATATACCTAGTAGATATAGTACCTGCTGCATACAGAATAATCAGGAACTCTGAAGGCTGGCGTGGCAGTAACAGTCGTCAGACTTCAGCGTCTTCGCTTGCTACGATACATGGATAGGTGAATGGCATTATAAACTCCTTGGGTACGATACCTATTAAGATAGTGAGGTTTTAATTCGATTCATTGTTTTTGGGGTTCTTTATTGCAAAAAGGAAACACTGATAACTTACTTACCATTCATCATGACAGCCTTCTAATGTTCCCACTGCTGGGACACTGGCCTGCTCTCCAGCGAGAGTGATTGGGTCTTAATCCACCACGCGGACCCAATGCGGATAGGTGGATGGCACATGTCTTTCGAATTATTAGTTCTTGGACATGCCGGTTTCCTCACGATGTTTTCCTTCACCGTATGAGAGCAATGGCATTGCGCACATAAATTTTTCGTAGCGAAATCCATTGGTGCACGACCGGATTTGAACCCACGACCTTAGGATCGGAAGGCGGGGTCACTACCACTAGACCACCAGTGCTCTCGCTTACCATTACTTTACATTAAATTACAGTTGCAGGATCACTTTATGAGTTAGTTGCCAGATTCTTCTAGGCTGGGAGTTGGGACGCGTGGAACTTGCGTAGTCAGTCAGTTTCTCGTTTTTTCTCGTCTAAAAATGATCCTTGTGATGTATTGAATAAACATTTATCAATTTGAATTTGAATAATATTCTGCCTGCCGAGTGCCGACACTGCCGAGTGCCGACACTGCCGAGTGCCGACACTGCCGAGTGCCGACACTGCCGAGACAAGAGCCGCTCTCAGGAATAGCTGCACATTATCGTGTTGCACTATAAATTGAAGATTAGAAAGTTCTTTGTGATAGAGCTCGTCCGTGGAAGAACTAGGTACCATTACCTACTTCTGCCGCCAAGCAGTAATGCTCGCTTTGATATGTTGCGGTTCGAAGGGTTTGGTTTCCGGTGAAATTACAGGCACGACATATTCGATATACGTCTTTACAAGGTGGCAACTGGCAACGCGTAAGTGAAATCTGTGATGTTGCAAGCGTAGATAGGCTACAGTAACTGCTTAAACCACCTTGGTTGTCACTTTAGTGCAAAATCATTGAGATTGAATATTCGCTCTAAGCTTTAGTGGTATGAAAATAATAATAAAACTTTAAATAATTCAAGGACTATTACTTATTTCATACCTAAATCTACGCATAATCAATAAAAAGCTAAACGATATATTATGAGTTACGAATCTAACTAAACTAGTCTGAACCATGGGGATTGGTTGGGTCATTCGATTGGAAACATGCAACTAAACTGCAGAACCTAACAGAGCGTGCCTCGACTCCTCGAGTCGACTCCACTCGCCCTCGCACACGCACACGTTGACTTCTATTTTATTGTCCGTAAATATTTAATTTAGGTACATAGCAAACAAGTAAAGGCACAAAGTAGACATAGATAATGTGTGATTAGAGACTAGGTAGGTAGGTAGCTACTACGCGTTAGTTAATTAACTCTAAAACTAGTTGAGCCACAATTATTATCATGACTTGCCGTTAGTGAACGAAGGAAAACTAGAATTCAAATTATTATTTCACTAAACAACCTCTGGTAAGTACTTGCTTCCTAAAACTAATATAAGTATTACGAATATTTTGAGTTAACCTATGCATTACCTAGTACATAACCTACTAAGTCGTGACAGTAAACGCCTTGAGGAGAGTAATCCTCTGCTCAGTCAGACATTACATCATTTGGCAGAGGCTGCGTGAGCCAGGAGCCAGGCCCTGCTCGAGGGTCTACTGGCTGCTAACTGAGGGTGAAGCTCTGAACCTAAGTAGTAGTCACCGATATCAGTTGAACTAGCCTATCGTTTGTCTACGACATACTTTAGCTGAAGAGTTCTAACACCCAGATATATAAATTGTTGCTTTACTAAATTATTAAAAAGCTGTGTAATGGGAACCCCAACTATTGTCAGCAAAGTGATCAACTTATTGCTAGGGCGGCGATAACTGGTTATACTGGTCCGCTTGAGTGGTTCAGCCAACGATTAAAAGCAGTGCAGTGCCGCCGCGGGCGGACGCATTCATAAACTCATCACCGAGCCGTGTCGCGTCGCGCCGCAGCCGGCGTGACTCACCCGCGAGCCCTTTCTGTATCCTTTCTCAGAACAGAGACAGCCCACCGTGCCGCACACGCACCGCACTCGCACCGCACCCGCACCGCACACCGATGACTATACTGATGAAGCCATGGCATCCGCAGGTGCGAGCCTTTTTCAATCCCTCATTTTGAAAGAGTTAGACATTTTCCATCGAATAGGCCTAGCTATTAGTATCATTAGTACGTCAATACGTTTGCTCAGTAGTTTGCGAGGCTCAGACCGCGAGTCAGTGGACAGGACAGTGTTCTCAGAGTTCCGCCAGCAGTACTGTGCACTGTGCCTATATCTTAAAAATACCCTTCAAAGGGAATTTTGACACTAACCCCTTAGTGCGACTCTGATAAAACTTAATAATATATGTTTAAGCATAGAGATTCGTAGTTTAATCCAAGGTATAACTTTATTTATACCACGTTTTTATGTAAGCATGTAATTAAATAGGTTAAATTAATCTGACTAACTGACAATCTCCTCGAGTCATTAAACTTTGATTTTTAATTAGAATTGAATTTCGGAAATCCCTTTCTTACGCTAGAAAGAGATTTCCGAAATTTAATTCTGTAGGACTGTAGTGTTATGTTAGAACATAGCAGAGAAGTTTGCATAAAAAGGTAACGCGGACAAAGTCGCGGGGCGCGCCACTAGCTAGGCGTCTCGGTATAAAATAGACATCGCAAAAACGTGCTGAAAACAGTTTCGACGGAATTAAAAATAGCCTTAAAAGTTAATTGCTATAATTGCCTAATTAGTAATGCAAATGCGTGCTCGAGAATTGAAAGGGGTTTGTCATTAGCGAGGTGTACGTTACTGCGCTCTACTTAGAGCAAGAAAGCTAGGAAAGTTGAAGAAACGCGACTCCGACTGACCCGTCGCTCACTGCACCGGATAGAGCAGCTACCGGTGTCTGCTGCCCACTGCCCACTGCCCACTGCCCACTCCTAGCCGAGGAACCCAGCCCAGTTTGTTGCCAGATCCTTCTAGGCTGGCTGGGGCGTGTGGAACTGCCGTGTCATCATCATCATCAACATATTGCAGTCCACTGCTGGACGTGGGTCTCTCCCAATGCGCGCCACTGAGCTAGATCTTCGGCTTTTCTCAACCACTTTCTGCCAGCTACATTGCGCAAGTCATCGTTCTATGTAGCCGGAACTGCCGTATATTCACTTAATAACGTTTAATAATGATCCTTGTGATTTTATTATATGAAAAGGTTTTGAATTTGAACTTCAAGTAGGGTCGCGGGGTATCTACAGCTACAGCTGGTCCCCTGCCTGCGCCGTCGCGTCGACTCCACTCTCTCTCTCTAGGTATCTGTGTCAGCGGTAATTGCTGGTTGCTATTCATAATTAACATTTGTATAGCTAGGAGTGCTTGTTACTACACATTGCTCATCAAATGCTTCGTTTGATGCGCGCGTGACCTTGAGCTCTTGCAGGGCGCGTGTCACAACGTCAGCACACTTCACAACACGCGTTGCGTTGCACCTTAGTTATGCAAAAGTGCTGTAATTGAAGATGCGTCTTGTACCGGCGCACGCGCAGGCTCGCTGCCAACTATGTCACGCGCACTGTTTACATTACAAACTCTTTTGCAATTCGGTAGGTACGAGTACCTACCTACTACCTAGTACGGTTTTACGTTCCGTTGAATATACCTTTTCACCTCCGAATTGTGCGTGAGTTTTACACAAGAGTCAAGAGACCAGCTGCTTCATGCGCTTTCATAATCCTTCTGCATCTGGGCACTATAATAGGGATGCTAGATGGAGTTACTATTGGTACTTACTATAGTAGAGTACCTATGTATATACTTACCGGTAATTAGTCTGCGCAGAGCTGCGTCGCTCCGTACAATGTCGTTTCGACAGAGTTTCAATTCAAAGGTTCAAACTTTAATTTCGTTTGAGAATCTTTTAGCTGATTGATTCTATTGAGCTTCAGATGCGAGTGCCTCCCCCCTCCCCCTCTCCTGCCTCTCCCCTCCGAGCAACTAGGTACGTCTGCGCATGTCGCCATTGAAGCTCATTGTAATTTCAGATTTATTTAATTCTCGAGGTTAAATACAAAATGTAGAGTCACGCTTCTAGTAGATAATCAAACTGCGTTCAAACGTGTAGTCATTTGCATATTTTAGTATCGCTATTGGACACGGGTGTAGCCACTCCACTCCACTCCACTCCACTCCACTCCGGTCTAATCTAATCGTAATGAGCAATCATGCGACCAGTGACGACGAGTGTTTCTTTTAAATATTAGAAGATTAGGACGCTTAGGTCCTGAGATGAGACCGGTGGCTGTGAGCAGCTAGGCCGCTAGGCCGCCAGGCTCTGCTCGCAGCGCGTGCGTTGATGGCCCGCATCGGCATCGCTCGCTCGCACTCGCCACTCGCACGCAACTTGTAGGAAATGGCGGAGTTTTCAGAAAGTTGTCGATCGTGTCGCACTCTCTACAAATACCTAGTACGATGGCATCGACATTCATTATTATTTTATACCTACTACCTACTAGTAGGTTGGGTACGATATACGTAAATAAACATAGTGTTAGAAGCATACTTATAGGACATCATTACTTATATAAGATGTTGAGTGTTGGAGGGGGACTGTAAAAATTGATGTAAGATTTAAATATATAAAGTTACGCTTGAAGGTTCAGAATACATAATTCAAGAAATAAAATAAAACTTAGGTAGGTACCTACATAAATTAAGTTAAAATTAAAATTTGATAAAAGTTTCGCGTTTTATGAGAGTTTACGAGCATAATTGTCGAAAATCAATATGCATTAATAAACAACTTTAGATTAAGTAGGCTAGGTACTATAAAGATATTTCGCTCTGTATAGGTTAGGTACTATAAAGATATTTCGCTCTATATAGGTTAGGTACTTTAAAGATATTTCGCTCTGTATAGGTTAGGTACTATAAATATATTTCGCTCTGTATAACCATTATTTATTTTATAATTATGTATTTATTTTGAACTCATCTTACGAATAAATTTATTACCAAGAAGAGATGATGAGGTATATCAATTTAACCTTAATAAATTTTGATATTAATAAAAATCCGATTAGCGTTCCATAACGACAAGGATAATAAGACAATAATAAGCGACCTAAGACACCGCTAGACGCTTGCCCACAAACTGTGAACATAGGTTCATAACACCTACACTTGTCCCTGTTACAAGATGATAAACACTTCCTTGGTGAGAACACTCGAAAGGACTAAACCTTTTGAGTTAGTAGTGTATAATCAAATAGTGACCCAAAGTACCATAACATACTGTAAAATATATGATGAACACAATGAACAAAGTGCTTTAATAGAGACAGTAAGAAAAGTGCCAATGGACACATTCTTAGTAACTTAACTGTTTTTTTTAGAAGACTAGATCAACTTAAAGTACTCATTAGCCTAAACGTAAGGCTAGATTGGGGTTAGTGTCAAAATCCCTTTGGAGCTTGAAGCTCGGACTGAAGGGGATTTAGTTTGACACAAAAACAGTTCCTAAAATCCCCTTTGAAGGGTAAATACGTACGTTATTTTAAATTGTATTCATAACATTAAAGTATCAAGATCCGCGTTGACCTTGCGCTGCCAGTAGGTAGTAGCAGAACTCGCTTTGGCGACGACGTCCGCCAGACAGACCACATACACACAGCCAGACGGACAAAAACCCGTCCTGCATTTATATCAAGTCCCACTATCCTGCGGGCACAGAACAGGGCTGCTTCTAGCACTGGTCTCCCCCCTCCCTCCTCCACCCTCCCCCTCGCGCCGGACAACCCTCTCCGGGAGCAACGACCCGTGCTGCGCTTGCGCATTTACCGTGCACTTCGCCATTGCAATATGTTTTGGAAAGGTACTGCTGCTCCTGTCCCGAGTTGACAATTCCTTACTTCAGTACGGTTGTTGATGGTCAAATTAACTTTGATCGTGAAAAGTGGAAAGGAAGGGCGGCCTTTGCCTTCAGTGGGACAGTAATGAGTCGTTCGTCAACTCACACCATGAATCTTGTCCCAACTGGTGTGAGTTGACAGATTGTGAAATAAATATTTTTTTCGTTCTGCAACTCACACCACCATTTGCTTCCATTGAATTTATATGTCGAGTACAGTCACCGAAAAAAGCAAACTCTAGGTTAAAATAATTATTATTATAATAACTTTGTTGTTTCTTTAAGAGATCCTTAAGTTTTATTACCGGCTAAAATATTTATAATAAAATTAACTTTCTAACCGACGAAAAAACGGAGCGATTCGCGTATTTTTTTGTATTGCACGCACATCACTTTTAGCAGATTTTACCAATTTTGATGATTTTTTTCTCTATTAAGTACTTATATATTTTAAAAGTGGTCTCTTTATAAATCTGAAATTAGAATCCACACTTAGGGATACGAAAAAAGAGATGATTGAGCCAAAATAAAAACATAACTTAACTAAGCTCCTAAACTAATGTAAGGTGCCTAACTTACTTTGAGTGGGCGCTAATTAATTTGCTAAAGCTTCGTTTGAATCCGACTGAAAGTTAATAAGTTATGTTAGTTTGTCTTGGTCCAGACATAGCATTATGAGCTTATTTATTAGACTATTTTTTATTATTATTGTTTATTTATTATTTACTACTTTTCGCTAGTTTTTCAGTTTATTTTTCGTCTACTTATTTATTATTATTTTTATTTCTAACTAGGTAGGTAGTAGGTACGTTGAAAAGTCGGTGTTGGTGCATGCAGGTGTTTAATAATAATTTTAAGATGCTTACACGAAAATGCATGTAAATATCTTGCCGCGCACGACTGACTGATGCGCCTCCGGTCACGCAGCACCGCCAGTGCCAGTGCCAGTGCCAGTGCCAGTGCCAGTGCTCGCACGTTCCTGCAAGCTGCCGCTGCAAATTCAATTCATATTTTTTTTATTCAATTCAATAAAATCACAAAATGATCCATTCATTTTGAAACGTCTTAATAAAAGGTTAGTGACTAAACCCTTTGAAGGGGATCTTCAAAGGGGGTTTTGGGAATTTTAGTTACAAGTTACCCTTTGAAGCGTCAAGCTCAGTCTAAAGGGGATTTTGAAACAAAAAAAATCCCAAAATCCCCTTTGAAGGGTAATTCTGGTTTACTATTCTGTGAAATCTTTCAATAAAATACCTAAATTGTTGAATAGAATAACATATTTTTCTTATCTATTTTATTCTACTGAATTTATGCCGATAGCACGCGCCCCAGCCTAGAAGAATCCGGCAACAAACGCGGCTAAATTTCTTGTTTTCTTTTGATGCTCCTGTGCTGGCTGAGGAGCTGCCGCGGCCTCAGCACAGTTGAAAGGTTTAGGCAGTATTATCATGACGTGGTCGCAACTAGTCGCAAGCGTCGCGAGCTCGTCGATTCGCTCCGACTTAGTTTATAAGAATATGCTCCGCAGATTTACGACGTCCGGGCATGATTTCCGCCGCGGGGTGCGCATTACGCATGCGCGTGCGTTTGCGTGTGCGTGTGCGTGTGCATAATGTGGTTGCAGCTGCGCGGTGCCCGTGCTGGCCGTGAACCCGCCCTTTGTGGAGGGCTCTGTGTGTGTGTGTGTAGGCACTGTCAGTCAACTATCGCGAAACAGGTTGCTTGCTGTGTGCTGAGGCCCTGTAGTGATCTTATAATTTACAAAATTCTGTACAATGAGGGCTTACTTAGATGTTGAACCTCTATTTAGATGTCTAGTCTAGAGTCTAGTAGATGAGTAGTCTTTGAAGAGATGATTTGCTATTAATTAAGAAACATTTCTGAGCCCCACAAATATTCCTATTACGTTAACTTAGATTCAGGATGTAAGTTCTGTCTGGGACTCGGTGCATCCTTGTGGGCGCGTCACCACGACACGACACACGCGACGTGACGCGACGTCTGCCGCGCAGACTGATGTACTTAGCGTGTCGAGCGCCTGTACCATTTGAACTGCCATTTATTTAGCAACGCATCCGAATTTCTAGCTTGATAAATTTTGTTGTTTTTTACGCTTGAGATATTGACGCGACCTACATAGGTATAGACGTAGACCTTGGCACTATCAATAAATCTCAGTATGAGCGGGCGGCGCGGCGTAGGGCGTCATCTGCAATTTATCCATCAATTAGGATGGTGGAGTTGGCTCGCGTGACGAGACCCCCGCCTCTACAGCGCTCGCTCAGCTCACTACTGGTACCGAGTAAATTATCTACTCGGTGCTACTGGACAACCCAAAGACCTCACTTTATGAGTAGCTGTACCACCTCTGGCGGTGATAGCTCGGTGAGCTCTCATAGACATCGATTCCTAATTACCGCACCGCGCGATCAGCAACTTACGGTACCTTCGCCTTGCAAATTACTGCCTCTCTATACACTAGACTAGAATCCTATTATTATTATTATTAACAGCCTGTGCTGTCCCACTGCAGGGCAAAGGCCTCCCTTTCTTCCTTCCAATCATCTCTATTGAGCGCTAGTGTAGGCCAGTCCTTCATAAAGGCATCTAGTTCGTCTCTCCATCGTCGCCGCGGTCTGCCGCGTGGTCGTTTTCTGTCCCGTGGGATCCACTCTGTAGTGGTTTTCGCCCACAACTCATCCGACATGCGACAGACGTGACCTGCCCAGTCCCACTTTAAATTGCCAACTTGTTGCCCAACATCTGCTATTTGTGTTTTGAAGCGCAGTTTACTATTTCTAACGCGGTCTGTTAGTTTTACTCCTAGGATGCTGCGCTCCATAGCTCTCTGGCAAACCTCGAGTTTGGACTTTTGCAGATTTGTCATTGACCAGGTTTGAGCGCCGTAGGTGAGAATGGGGAGAATGCACACGTCCATGAATTTACGTTTGAGTGTGAGAGGAAGGTTTCCCTTCATCAGGGTTTTCATTGCCCAATAGCCCTGCAAGTGTAATAAGTATGTTGTGTGGTCGTCTGCGCTGTTCCGCATGAGTTCGCTGTGCTATCACCACGTTCTGGTTACTCGTCGGAACAATGCAATCCTGAGAAGATCCGATAATCTGCGCCATTGTGTGGCCGCGGGCGTTGCCTCACCTCGCGCGCCTCCGCAGCCCATTGCGGACGAAAGTAAAGCAAGCTGAACATTTAGCTAACAGTAGTTACAACTTGCGAAAACTGCAAGTTATTCAACGACAAAAGAATGCCCCTTAGCTCCATCTAATTTAAACGATTTATGGCGTTTTGGAGCCTATCTGACTGGGTATACTTACCTGTAAAATTTCATTACAATTTAAGCTTTTAGTTTCGAAATGAATCAACAACAACGCAACGAATGTATGAAAATAAGGCAAGTTAATAAGTCATGTTTGCAGCTTCCCTCGCGTGCTCGCTCATAGATATAGTAAAGGTAGTGATTAGAAGTACCCGTCCACAGAAGTTGATCACAGCCTGTATATAAATTATATATAGATTCTTCTAGGCTGGGGCGCGTGGAACTGGCGTAAATTCACCTAGCTTTAAGACGTTTCAGAATAAATAATAAATAAATGAAACTAAATAATAAATTCCAAGTTCAGTAGGTACCATGACTATTCGTACGTGTATAATATATGTTCCAGTTTTCTGTCACCCAGATCGCTACGGAATGTTCAAGTAACAAACAAACCTCCGCCACAGAACAGATATTAGTACTGTCCAAACTGTACAGGAAGTAGGATTTCATGCTTTGCCATAAATAATACGAGTATCTTACTCACTTACATACGGCCCACCTGATGGTAAGCGATATACATATATGAATGCTTGCAATACCAATGGTACCTAACCATGGTACCTAACACTCACGTTGTTATCCCTGAGATGTATCGACGACGTAGGTGAAGAGTCTCGTGTGCCTGTAATTTTACCATCAACCATACCCTTCGAACCGGAACTCAGCAATGCAATTGCATAACTACTTGAAGTCAGGAATGGACGTGGTAATAGTTGTTCAATGGACTAGCTCTATATACAAATAACTACCTACACTAAAAGATTCACCACTTCTCGATTAGCTAGGCGAAAGAACAAGTTGTCTTGAATACACTAATGAAAGTGTTTACCGTTCGTATATTTCAGGCGATGCGCGGGTGCCTGGCGCGCCTGTGGGGCTGGACGGCGTCGCGCGCCGCGCGCACGCGCTGGCTGGCTGCGCTGCTGTGCTGGGGCGCGCTGTGCGCCCTCGCCCTGCCGCGTCTGCAGGCGCCCTCGCGCCCCGCGCCCGCCCGCCCTGCGCGCCTGCTGCTGCAGAGCGAGCCCGCGCCCGCGCCCTCCACGCCGCCCCCCTCGCACCCTGTCTCCGTGCCCGCCACGGACGCGCGCGTGCTCACCGAGGAGGAGCTGCGCGCGGACGCGGAGCGCCGCCTTCCCTCGCTGCCGCTCGCCTACTGGCACCGGCACAAAGATGACAAGGACAAGTACTACAAGAAGAAGGAGTGCGCGCCGTTCCCGTCGATCTACGAGCTCGAGTTCCACAACACGTACTGGCAGACGCTGCGCTCGAGCGAGGGCACGTTCCACCTGTACGGCGCGTACCTGGACGCGCGCAACGCCTCGCGCATCGGGCCCGCGGTGCGCCTGCTCGCCGTGCACGACCGCATTAAGCCGACGCTGGCGACGCACTGCCAGCTGTGGTTCGAGGAGCGCGCGGCGCCCGTGGTGGTGCGCAACCTCGAGTACAAGTACGTGTGGAACAGCAAGTGGGGCAACTACCGCGACCGCGTGCTGCAGCCGTACCTGCTGGCCTGCGTGCTGCCCCCGGAGGTGCGGCACCTGGTGCCCGCCTCGGTGTCGCTGGTGGAGGCGCCCTGCGACCGCGCCACCAACAACCTGCGAGTGCACCACGACCCGCCACCCAAGGGCGAGCCGCAGCGCGAGTTCGCCGTCTGCGTGAAGGGACTCGACTTCCTGCACGAGGACCTGTCGGTGCGGCTCGTCGAGTGGATCGAGCTGCTGCTGCTGCTCGGCGCGGACAAGATCTTCTTCTACGAGCTGCAGGTGCACCCGAACATCACGAAGGTGCTCGAGCACTACGAGCGGCGCGGCCTCGTATCGGTGACGCCGATCACGCTGCCCGGCGGCCAGCCGAACCTGCCGGGTCTGCAGCACATGTACCTCAAGAAGAAGACGACGCACAAGCGGCAGATGGAGCTGATCCCGTACAACGACTGCCTGTACCGGCACATGTACCGCTACCGCTGGCTCGCGCTGCTCGACATCGACGAGGTGATCGTGCCGCTCGAGGACGCCGACTGGCCGGCGCTGATGCGGCGCGTGCTGCCGCTCGCGACGCCCGCGCCCGGCAAGGCGCCGCGCTCCTCCTACCACGCCTCCAACGTGTACTACCTGGACTCTCTCGCGCACGAGCACGCGACCGAGCCGGACGTGCCGCGCTACCTGCACATGCTGCAGCACGTGTACCGCACGCGCAACTTCACCAAGCCCGGCCAGTACGTGAAGGCATTCCACGAGACGGGGCGCGTGCTCGCGCTGCACAACCACTTCCCTCTGGCGTGCCTCGGCGGCGCGTGCAGCTCGTACGCGCTGGAGACGCGGCACGCGCGCCTGCAGCACTACCGCGCCGACTGCGTCACGGCACTCAGCAAGGCGTGCGCCGACCTGAGGGCGCAGCCCGTGCGGGACGCCGCCGTGTGGCGCTGGCGCGGCCCGCTGGTGGCGCGCGCCGACCTGGCGCTGCAGGACCTCGGCTTCCTGCCGCGCCCGCACCGGTGACACCACCGCGCGCCCGCGCCTGCGCCACCCGCATCCAGCGCCTCTCCTATGCATAGCCTGAGTATTATTATTTTAATTGTAAGATTTAAAAGTATTTTTATAGTCGGTTTGTTGTTTTATTACCCCGCACGATTAGGAAGGTCTATTGATAGGTCAGAATTATCAGTTAGGGAAAGAAAAGAGTTGATCCCTTTGCTTGACGAATCCGATCTCGCCAAAATAAATAAATAAATAAACTTTATTCATAGTCTTAGTACTAAGGTTTACAATTTAGAGGGATTAATAACTAACTAAGAGTAAAAATTATACTATGCCTGAACTAGGAAAACCTGTACTTCAGGCGTAAAAAAAAGGGCTAACTTATGACTACGGGTACACGAATATAATCAAATTAATAAACTAAAAGTCCTAAAACTATATTTTATATAAACTTAATGTTATATTCTACGGCTATCTTTTTAACATTGTGTGTTAAGTGGGTAATTTTTTAAAAACAAATATTAATTTTCGTATTCGATTGCTCAAAACGTCAATATGGGTGCAGAACGTTAGAATTTCGTCTAATATAACGCCAAGATACTTAATTATATTAGTAATTGAGATGGTTGGGCAGTTACAAATATTATTGTTTGCAAGGTGATTGCATTGGTGTGCATATATAAGTGGGTTAGTAGGTGCTGACTGTGGTTTTCGCATCGTGAATTTAAGGTATTTACAATGACACCACATTGCACTAGACACTAAGAAAAAAAAACGAAATGACAAAACTCTCACATGCCTGTGATTTCACCAGCACCTGGACCGTGCACCCTGCGCACAGCAACATAGCAATGCGATCATACCATTTTCTGCAGAAATAGATAGGATAGGGGGGGCTCTTGAATGAGTTCAACTTATGCTCAAAAACTCATCTGTATGAGAGGGTTCTTAAAATATAGAGACACCAAAAAAGGATTTGACTTTGAATAAAGAAGAATTCCCAAAGGCGTCTGAAAAGTTCACGACAATTTTCTGCCTTCTTATAGAGCCCATTATCTCACGCTTATTATTAAGTAAGTACTCATGCCATACTCACGCCACTTAGGTTTTAACACATACACATAGGTCGTAATTTTCATTAATCGCATTAGCGTAGATCGAGTTTTGAGCTGCTCACTCTTGAACCGTTTATACAAAGCCATGAGCCAGCTCGATGCTTGCTCTGCGCTGGCGAGCTGCCTGCAACTAATAGGACCTCCTGCTCCTGGCTGCCAATAATGTACCTCCATAGCTAGCAGGCCATAAGTAAGTAGTCACAAAGACATAGGTAGGTAGTGTGAATAGTTTACCACAACCCCGAGAGTGCCATCGGCTTGAGGCATGAGATCATGGTTCTGATCCAGCCAGCTCCAGCGAGCCGACACGATTCGCTACGAGCAAGGCGGCTCGGGGTGGCATTGCACTCACTATACATCAGGCGCAGCAAGAACGGACATGCTCCTGAGATAATGTTAGAGCAATGGCGTAAGTAACTCTGCATTTTGCCTGAGCAATGGCGTAAGTAGCTAATGCGTTTCGACAAGGCTAGGAGAGCGATTCCATTTCTTCGCGTGCTAGACGCTACGCACGTTTGACGTTGTGCAGCAATAGAACCGAAAGAAAGCTCTAGTTGGACTCAGAACTGGAAGAAATGTTCATATAGGGTTCGGTGGACGTGTCGTACTGAACACACGCTTTACCTACTGTGCAATAGGACAGATATTGTACGTGCGGTACCTATACAATTTGCGGGTTAGTGTCGTACTGAACACATGCTTTACCTACTTTGCAATAGGACAGATATTGTACGTGCGGTACCTATACAATTTGCGGGTTAGTGTCGTACTGAACACACGCTTTACCTACTGTGCAATAGGACAGATATTGTACGTGCGGTACCTATACAATTTGCGGGTTAGTGTCGTACTGAACACACGCTTTACCTACTGTGCAATAGGACAGATATTGTACGTGCGGTACCTATACAATTTGCGGGTTAGTGTCGTACTGAACACACGCTTTACCTACTGTGCAATAGGACAGATATTGTACGTGCGGTACCTATACAATTTGCGGGTTAGTGTCGTACTGAACACACGCTTTACCTACTGTGCAATAGGACAGATATTGTACGTGCGGTACCTATACAATTTGCGGGTTAGTGTCGTACTGAACACACGCTTTACCTACTGTGCAATAGGACAGATATTGTACGTGCGGTACCTATACAATTTGCGGGTTAGTGTCGTACTGAACACACGCTTTACCTACTGTGCAATAGGACAGATATTGTACGTGCGGTACCTATACAATTTGCGGGTTAGTGTCGTACTGAACACACGCTTTACCTACTGTGCAATAGGACAGATATTGTACGTGCGGTACCTATACAATTTGCGGGTTAGTGTCGTACTGAACACACGCTTTACCTACTGTGCAATAGGACAGATATTGTACGTGCGGTACCTATACAATTTGCGGGTTAGTGTCGTACTGAACACACGCTTTACCTACTGTGCAATAGGACAGATATTGTACGTGCGGTACCTATACAATTTGCGGGTTAGTGTCGTACTGAACACACGCTTTACCTACTGTGCAATAGGACAGATATTGTACGTGCGGTACCTATACAATTTGCGGGTTAGTGTCGTACTGAACACACGCTTTACCTACTGTGCAATAGGACAGATATTGTACGTGCGGTACCTATACAATTTGCGGGTTAGTGTCGTACTGAACACACGCTTTACCTACTGTGCAATAGGACAGATATTGTACGTGCGGTACCTATACAATTTGCGGGTTAGTTTCGTTATCCCCCAGTCCCGTATTGACCTGGTCCGTTCTGACCCGATTTTAATAAAATTTATATCAACATTTTTTATCGCTTTTGCGTTGATTTACATTAAGTACCGGCGAAAACTAAAGACTTAAAAATAAACCGTACCGGTTTTGGATAACAATACATCTAGTCTAGCTAGACAGATAATTGTCCATTCCTTTTACACTCAAGTCAAAAATACTAGATATCTATTGCATTAGGCAACCGGAAAAAAGTTTAGTGTGTCATCTCACGATGACGAGAACAGGTTTTTCGCAAGGTATGGACCCAAAAAATTACGAACTTCTAACTAATAGAAGAGGGGGGGAAACTTTACTACATGTCGGAAATTCTTATACTTTCATCAAATTAATAGAATGGAATAGAATAGAACTTAAGAAATTGTTTTTTGCGCCACACAATAAACATAAACCCTCAACAGACTGGCTCTGAAAAAAAAAGATTGCATAAGACATAGACATAGACATAGACATTCATTTATTTACCACATTAGCACACAATACAGACACATTTGAAAATTATTTGAATTATACAGATACATAAAAAGAAAGAGAATAATAAAAAAAAGGAAACATTTCATATAGTACCTACTTAAATATAAGTTTCAACAATAAAAAAAAAACAAAAGTAAAAAATAACAAATGTTAGACAATCTAGGTATATTGTGTGCTACAGCAGCAAAAGGGCCTCGACTCAGCATTATGTCCACTAAGAATAGTAGACGCATAACATAATAAATATTATTTTAATTTTTACATTACTAAAGCCGAACACATTTGTGCCTGCCAGTACCTTTCATTAAAAATTGCTTCGAATAAAACAGATCGTATCTAAACCAATTCGGGTCAGAACGAACCGGGTCAATACGGGATTGGGGGATACCGAAACTAACCACAATTAGCTATGACTATGTTGATGTTAGTCTGTTGCACCAATCCGCATTCAATCGCAACTCAATCACTCTTGCTCGAGAGTGATTGGGATACAAGGAAGTCAGTAAACTTACTTCCTTGTTGGGATAATATTTATCTTATAACATTTTTTTTTGCTAAGTGAAAATGCCCTAGCTTTGCACGGGTGCAACGAAGCCGGGGCGGTAGCTAGTATTAAACATAGCCTATGTTACCTGGTGCTAAGTAGCTTCTGTCATCGGGAATAACCCTTCAGAATGCGGTAAAAAATATCTAATAATGTAAGGTATTGTATTGTATTAGTAAGTATATCAGTCATCTAGTACCCAAAACACAAGCTCTGCTTAGCTTGGGGGGGGGGCTAGATGATGCTGTGTGGATTGTCCAACATTATTGTTTATTTATTTATTTAACGGTGAGAGATTTTTTTCTAAAATCGGTCCAGTAGTTTCTTAGCTAATTTAATTTACTTTGCCTTTAATCTTCGAACATATTCTTAATGTCTATAATTTTTACTAAGAACTGTTTACTTACACACACTAGTTACAGTACACCCACCGAGGTAAAAGCGGTTTTTTATGAATTTTTTAGAAGCAATTCCAGGAAAAAATCTATACAATAAGATCACCCAATAATAGCTCGATGCAAACAGGTACAACAAGTAGAAGGATTTATATTTATGCAGGTAGCTGGAAGGTATAGGTTTGTCCTCGTGATCGTGAGTCGTGACAATGGGTGAAGACTGGGCACATACCTGCACGCACCACAGTATTGTATATAAGCACAGGCACCAGGTACCAAGTACAGGTATGGACGGCCGAATTCAATAAGGAGTGGTAACAATGATCCTCATTGTGTCCGTGGACGTGCGCCGGACCCGGGCCGGACTCGCGCCGGCGCCGGAGCGACGCAACATTTTTACAATACACACATGACAACCATCTAATTTTCCCACTGTTGGGACAGTGGCCTACTCCAGTGATTGGGTCTTAATCTACCACGCGGACCCAATGCGGATTGGTGGTCTTTCGAATTTTTAGTTCTTGGACATGCCGGTTTCCTTACGATTTTTTTTTTCACCGTATGAGAGCACTGGCATTGCGATCATACATTTTTCGAATAGAAAAATCCATTGGTGCACGACCGGGCTTTCGAAGTTTTCGAATCCACGACCTTAGGATTGGAAGGCGGGGTCACTACGTGCTTATTATAAAAAATAAGTACTAGATACTTATTTATTAAAAAAAATACTTATGTTATGACTCAAAGCAAAGACAGTTTAAGCTCGGAGACTCAAAGTTAGTAAGTTGCAATAGTTTATGTGCAAATAGTATAACTAATGGGAAACAAAATGCCACTAGACTAGCGAAGTCTGACTATTAGTAACTCGGTATAAACTTCTGCTTGGGTTAGTGTCAGAATCCCCTTTGAAACTCCCCTTTGAAGGGGATTTTCGGAATTTAGTGTCAAAATCCCCTTTAGAGCTTGATGCTCGGATTGAAGGGGATTTTTCTGTTTTATCAATTTAATTTTTGCAAAAAGTTTTTGTGTGTTTATTGAGTGCTTGCGGGTAAAGTGGTACAAGTACAACACGAGCCATATCCAAGGCACAGAGCAGATATAATACTACGTATCAAGGTGAATGGTTGCGGTGCGTTGCTGAAATGCGAAACAGTAGCTATATATATAGTGTGTAGGTAGGTACTATGATATCACCGGGCTCTATTAGTGGTGGTACTTGCAACACGTGTATGTGCCCCTAGGCAGGAACTAATACGACAGACGACAGACAGGTGAGGTCAGCCGCAGAGAAGCCCCGCGTCGCCAACGCACACGCGCCGCGCCCTCCCCGCGCCGCCGCCGCCGCCCGCTCTGCCGTACACACACAACTCCTCGCTGGCAGCTGGAACAAACATAACACTGTTGTAACAGTAAGTACTTCCAGTACTACCTTAACTACTATATTTTTTTTTTTAAGTTAAGTAAGTACCTATTTTTAAGATGCTAGTGATGGTGAGCGATCATCAAAACGTGATGCCTCCGTTACGGGTTAGTACCTAGGTAGGTACCTACCTACTCGCTTGCCCTTCTGTCTGGAAATGTATTTTTCCTGGGTGGGTGGGTACTAACTTAGGTCAGTTGGATATTATTTTTAAATGCATCTCAAAGGGTCAGCATATTATTGAGCAAAAAAAGAAGCTTTTCTTAAGTCATAAAACTCTAACCCATCTCCAAAAGTCTAAGGGTGAGTTGCACCATCTAACGTTAACGTCAAGAACGTAAAATTGTTTAATCGTCGAACAATTTGACGTTAACATTAGATGGTGCAACTCACCCATAGTGCATTACTTTTCATTATCAATGACATTGAGGATTTACTCTAAGATTATGACAAGGAAAACCATAATCCTAAGCACAAATTTAATGTTCTAAAAGGTTACCTACCTACTGTTAATACGACAAGCAGGTAGCCTAGCTACTTAGGTACGTAGATAATCGATTAGGCCGAGTAGCGACATTACTATTTGTTTGTAAACAGAGCGTCCAATTAGCCGTAAGTTTCCATCGGCTCGTAGAGAGGGAGAGGTGAAGGCGAGCGATAGGTGAGTACCTACCTAGGTAGGTAGGTACCTAACTAAACTACCTACCTAGTGCAGCGCAACACTCGCTCCAAAGTGCATCCGCGCCGGCCGAGTCACGAGTCACGTGTGCACCATGCACCGTGTGCACTAGGTACATACTCAGTGCCTCCACCTTACATCGATGATGCGTGTATTCCCGATGTCCCCATGATTTTGTCCCCATTAATGGGGACAGTGGCAAGTCAACAAATAAGATGCATCTCTCATATTTAGCTATTTTGAACCGACACTAACTAGGTACCTGACTGAGGAGGTTACCCGAATGTGATGCGAAGGAGCAGCACGGCTATTTAATTTTTATTACACCTTGGGTTACATTATTGAAGTTTTAGTAAGGATCCCTATTATTTTCTAAAATAAAATATAGCCTATGTTACTCAGGGATAATGTAGCATTCTAATGGTGAAAGAATTTTTGAAATCGAACCAGTAGTTTTTGAGTTTATTCGTAACAAACAAAAAATACAACTATACAAAAATACAAATCTTCTTTCTATATAATATTATTATATTATATTATAGTAATAGTATAGAAGTATAGATAATCTGTGACCGAGTTAACCAATTCTGATGAAGCTTTTCTATTAGATAAAAAATGCTGTCAGTATCGCGAGGTTTTTGCGAGCTGGCTCGGTATCGAGCATCAGTCGTAGCAATAACGTGAACTCACAATACGGCCACAATACGGCTACCTGCTACCTGCCTGAGCAGGTAGCTGGCTCCACGCCAAGTGCCTCTACTCTACTCTACTCTGCCTGCCTGCCTACCTGTTCCATAATCCATTCGATACAAAGGAGCATCTATCCAGTAACAGTAGGTAGGTACCTACACTGCACAGGTAGGTAGTAGTACGTAAATGGCTCAGTCACCGTAGCATGAGGACACGGCTTGCTCTACGGAAATGTACTAATCCAATTGTCACTTCTTAAACCCGCAAAAAAAAAGGAGGAAGGTCTTTATGTCTACTTGTTATTATGTTTTTTCGTTATGTGTGGCCGTGACTGGCAGGTAGCTGGCCATGCATGCATTTACAGAATAGACCTAATTATATGATTCTTCTTTTACGGCGAGGGCGCTTTTTTGAATCCAGAACGAAGTGATTCTAGATTCAAAGTAGGTAGGTAGGTAGGTACTTGGAATAATAAATTCTAAGCCTAGGTAGGTAGGTAGGTACCTTACAAAACTTTAAAAAATTAAACTGACAAAGAAACTGAAAACTGTAAAATGAAATAGTAGGATATTCCTTTTACTTACCTCTGAATATTTTATTTGTGTGTGTTCCGGTATTCCGTTCCTTTTCAAGACAAGTATTGCTTGATACGGAATACCTACTATGTTTTACGATAAACGTTCAGGCAAAATCATACTTGAAGTTTTGCAAAAAATGTAGCGCGGTGCGTAATCTGGAGCGATAGCGCGGCCTCGACCTCCAATAGATATTCTGCGCTGAGCTATCTCTGGCGATGACCCCTCGCCCCTGGCCTCGCCCCTGGCCCCGCGATGCTGAGTAGCCTACCTACCTACAAACAGGTGCTAAAATAGTAAAGTATTAAGTAAGTTCGTATGAGCTAGTGGCCAACACTGGTAACAAAGTTTCTAGGCCGCCCAAAGGCCTCTGTCATGGCCTAACAACTTTGAAAAAGCGTGCCCGCGCAGCACGGGAGCTTTCAGCTGAAATTGTCACTTATCCAAATGATGAGTAGGTATAGGTACGCGGAACAGTGCTTAACTTCGTTGATCTGTTAGGAACAACTTAGCCAGCTACGTCACATATGTGCTAAGTAAGAACCAACAATAAGTACGTAAGACCTCCCTGTGCAGTATCATGTATTATATGGATGGATCAAAACGAATCGAGAAAAAACCAACCTAGGTAGGAGGTACCAAACAATGGAATTTTAACGTGAGCGTTCCATTATGTTATCTACCTATCTATCTAGGTACCTTTTGTAATAATAATTAGGTATCATAACACAAACAGTAGAGCTTGGAGTAGATGTTCCCGATGTGTGGTCAATAAGGAAGTCGGTAGTGCAGAGAATGCGTTAGGTAGGTCGCTGGATGCACCAACCACCGCGCTATCAGCCGCCGGTCACGGCGCGGACCCGGACGCAGCTGTTTGTAAACACGGCGCAGCAGGGCACAGGGCACAGGGGGTGGGAGGGGGGTGGGGGGGCGCAGGGTGTCCCCTAGGGCGCGCGCCGCGGTATATAAAGCGCGGGCGGCCCGCTTGCCCCGCACTCCCAGCTCTCTCCCGTTGCAGGTCTCTAGTCTGCTTGTCTCCACTCTCAAACACGATGGCCGCTAAATTCTTCGTGATCCTCGCCTGCTTGGCTGTCGTGAGTACTTACTTTATTTGCATCGTTAAAGATTTGTTTTTCTCCTATTTCTCAAAGCAAATTAGTTTAAAGTCACAAAAACAATTAAACCGTCTGAACTTCACGATGTACGAAATAATGTTGTAACCTTAGAATAACAACACGTTATTATTCTAAGGTTGTAGATGAAGTGTAATAGCGTTATCAGGTGACTTATATAATTTGTTACAATGATCGTGTGCAATGGTGTACTGTAACGCTCTGCGTGTCCTCCTCAGAGCCAGGCTGCGCTGGTGAGGCGCGAGGCGCCGGCGCCTTCCAGCACGCTGCAGGACATCGAGCGGCACGCCAAGGAGTTCCAGAAGACCTTCACGGAGCAGGTGAACTCGCTCGTCTCCTCGCAGAACACGCAGGAGTGGCAGAAGGCGCTCAAGGACAGCTCCGATTCCGTGCTGCTGCAGCTCAACTCGCTCTCCACCAGCCTTGAAGGCGCGGTTAGTACTCTTATTCTTCACCTTTTTATTATTATATTTTCTCTGAGCACTGGTTAACATAGATATAGGTAATCTGTAGATACATTACAGTACCTCTACATTACATAAAGCATTATCTACCATACCGACCAGGCTAGCTCGATTACGCTGTATTTTTCCGGAATATTTTCCTGTTTGCAAAACTTAATTCGTAGTATTTTTGGCACTTATTAGTCTTATCAGTTCGATTTTATCATTCAGGGTCATGATTTGAAGTCGACTTACTACTTAATCATGACAGCTTTTGAATATTCCCACTGCTGGGACACTGGCCTACTTTCAAGCAACTAGCAAGAGAGATACAGGTGGACCCAATGCACGTTGGTAGATGGATAGCAAATGTCTTGCAAAGTTTTAGTTCTTGCCGGTTTCCTTACTACGTTTTCTTTGAACGTTAGTGAGCAGAGCACTGGCATTGCGCAGATCAATTTTTCATAAACAAAAAAACAATTAGAGCTCGCTAGCTATCTAGATTGGAAGACGCGGTCACTAGTTTAAAACTGCACGCTTCTCCGCCACGTTACTCATAGATCTGAATGTGACAACAATAGCAATTTTGACGGTGGCCGTGGGCAGTTTTAGACTGGTTTATATCTACGTGTGTGTAAGAGCCAGTTGAGATGATTGTTGTATTGTACCGTGTGGTGTGTCGGTGGCAGTTGACGGACGCGAGCGGCAAGGCGAAGGAGGCGCTAGAGTCGACGCGCGCCAACGTGCAGCGCACCGCCGAGGAGCTGCGCAAGGCGCATCCCGAGGTGGAGACGCAGGCCAACCTCTTCAAGGAAAAGCTGCAAGCCGCCGTGCAGAACACCGTGCAGGTACCCCTCACGCCCCTCACCCCCCTCACCCCGCTCACTCATGTTCACTCTGAGCTCCGAGAAGCATCCTTACTAGAACATAACTAGTGCGGCATTTCTTTTGATATACTTATGCAAATGACGAGACGGTCCAATCGTTCACCTGATGTAGAGCGCCACGCCTGGCCGTAACAGCTGCAGTGCCACGCAAAAAATCAAGGTTTAAACATATGCGAGGCCGAGGCACTGCAACCGCTTGTCCCGTTTTTGTGCCATCGGTCACTGTAAGGGGGCAAAACTAGGTGACGGATGGGAATAATCCCCCGAGACGTTATTCAAGTCTCTTTTGCCCAGTACAGTAACTTCACCTGCTACAGCGTCCTCTATAATATCTGGTCAATTTATTTGTTTGTCGAAGTCCATCCATTGATTATAAAATAATATCAGGAAATGACTACCTAGGTATCGAGAGAAAATAAACAAATTATTATTCTCAATGTCTTTGACCTAACCAAGGTGCTTGACGTGGGTCTCGTGCCGGGCTGGTGAAGCCAGCTGGATAGACCATGTTGTAACAAGTTGTAATGTTTGACAGGAAACCCAGAAGCTCGCCAAGGAGGTGTCCGCTAACGTGGAGCAGACCAACCAGAAGCTGGCGCCTAAGCTGAAGGAGGCGTACGACAGCTTGGTGAAGCAGGCGCAGGAGGTGCAGAAGAAGCTGCAGGACGCTGCCGACAAGCAGTGATCCTCCCACCCCCACCACCCGGCATCGCACAGCGCGCCTGCGCCTGCCGACCCCTCGCATACTCACTAGATCATTAAACTCGATACCACACCACGTTGCCTTTTACTGAACATGTATTACATTACAACCACAAAGTATTTAGCACCTAGTAATAAGAGCACCCTAAGAGCTCTACCTCATAGCATAGCATAGAGTCATAGTACCTGTAGGCCTTCGAATAATGTCTTTGCTGTAGGCACAGTCAGCAAAGAAAGTGTACTATCACTTTTGACAAAAGTTTCTGTGAAATGTATGACGCTCAAATAAATCTCAACCTTAGACTACCATTATTTGCTGACTGATGCCAAGTTTCAACCAGAAGTTGTCATCAATGTCAGTTGTTTGAAATAGGTACTTATGTACCTATTTCATTGCTGCATGCATTCATATGCGACTTATTGTAAGTAGGCGAGAACAGACCAGACGGACAACATCATTTTTCGCTCTTCTCGAAACTGAGACGCTTAGCTCGCTCGGCCAATAAATAAACAAATATTATTGAAATAATTATGTACCTATAGGTACGAGTAGAGCAACAAAAATAATAAAATTAATAATTTAAAACCACTTACCTTAACGCCATCTTTTAATGTAAAAGTGCACCATACAGTGCATCACACAACTTTACATTGAGCGGTGTTTAGCAGAAAGCGACCATCGACAAAAAAATCGTTTTGAGATATATATGGCCAGTTTTATGTTTTTTATCTGCTGTCGAATTATAGTTGAGAAAATGTTGAAAAGAGATGCTAAGGTCAAAATATAGGTTAATTGCTAATAAATAAACTATCAAAACCTGCTGAAATGCTTTGTCTTGATACTAAATAACGGCATCTGGTAGTCCCACTAAGCAGTGGAACCACGAACCCATGATTTCAGGAATAGTGGGACCACGAGTAATAGTGGTACAATCCCAGTGGGACCACGAGTCGCGACCCATTTAGTTGTAGTCGTTTCTGTTTTTTTAAATATTTTTTATTCCTATTTCAGCAAAACACGGCTATACCTATAGTTGCTTTCGGCTTAATTAGTTTAGCTTCAAACATCTATTAAAAAGACAGCCAATCTAATGGTTTCATTCTGCAAAACACTTGATGACATTATTAATAGTTAAATGAATTTCAAGCAACAGTTGAACAGATGAACCTCACTTGTTCAGTCAACTGAACTATTCAACTGGAGTAAACGAAAAAATTACTGCCGTTGATAGGATTTGTTTTAAATAAACTATGTACTATTTACCATGTTTTTGCCAAAACGACAGCACAGCAATAAGACAAAAACAGTGTTAAATATAGAATCGTTTAATTCATTTCAAATAATTGTCACTGTCTTTACTAGCTACGTACCTATTTATCTATAAACACAGTTACACATCATTAAACTGATTCACATAACATAAGCACTGCATCCTACCCACACAACTATTTTTTTATGAAGGGTGGTCGCTTTCTGCTAAACAAAAGTTTTGGCTTTTATTATTGCCGTTTGTATGACGTAACTAGACCATCGTGAGTGGCCTATATGGTAAAAATCGACGGTGGTCGCTTTCTGCTAAACACCGCTCAATTAAACTATAATATAAGTATGTACCTAGTGTTGTAGTATAAGAACATGGACACCGAATAATAAAGTTAGGATTATTATGGTTTTAATTACATCACACTAATATTATAAACTAACTATAGCCCGCAACTTCATTCGCGTTGAACTCGGGAACCGTACTTTTTTTAAATAAAAAGTAGGTAAGTGAGTAAGTAAGTAAGTAAGTAAGTAAAAATGTATTGCGAGAAATACATGTAGGTAGTTACAAAGTTTTTTTTTGTTTGCATAAATTTGGAAACAATGTATTTTGCCATGTTATGGCATGCAATATTTGTCTATTATGTGTTACATTAATCTTATATAATTATTATCATAAAATTATTTAAAATGTCAGCCTAGAAAAAATATAACCTATACTTACATACCTACATAATCAATAATAATAATAAAAATTAGTATTTAAGTATTCAATATTACATATGAGATTAATTTGATAATTAATAATTTTTTTGTCACTTAGATATTCATCTACTGAATAATAGCATTTGCTTTCCAAAATGGTGTTCAACTTTCTCTGAAACAGTGTTCGCGGTAACTCTCTTAATATTTTCGGAAGTTTATTATATAAAGAAGGAGCCATAGGTAGCATACGTTAACAAAATAAATTCACACATTCACGATCCGCATCACCTAGCCTCAAAGCAGTGAGTGTTATTCGTACTAGATGCTCGATATAGGTACCAACTTCATTCAATACAATAGGTACTCGTACCTACACAGATAGATATTTTTATTAGGTAATAGCGGCTCGTCCCGGCTTCGCGCGGGTGCAAAGCCGGAGCGCGGCGGGTCGCTAGTCATTTATAAAGTAGGAGCCGACCGCACGTTTTAGCCGCGCGGCTACCTATTTCATAGAATATGTGCACGCCCCTCTCTGGCCACTGGCCACTGCCCACTGCCCACTGCCTACTGCCACGGCGCGCTGGCCTTTTTAGTATTTTGTTTAGATTGTCATTTTTATAATTTAGTCTTAACTTTTGAATGGAAGGTCTGTCTATTTCAATAATTCAAACAGTTTGTTTACAGGTATTGAAACAGTCTTGAATACAAAATAATTTATTTGGATAAGGATTCATATAAATGTATGGAAAATATGGTCTGATTTTGGTCGGCATTTCTATCAACTTTTAAAATGTAAAAAAGTAATTATACCTACAATAGTTACATAACTACAATATTTGGACATGGTATCGCTGACTTTTTTGTAGATATCAATAATATGTTATTTAATATTGTACAACATTTTATTGTTGTATCACCAATAGTTTCCGCAGCATGAAAGACATTTTATGGCAGGTTTTTTTTACACCTTGGTTTACATTATTAAAGTTTAATTATGGATCCCTATTATTTGCTAAATTAAAATATAGCCTATGCTTCGAACATAATAAACAAATTATTATTAATGTATATAAATTTAAAAATTAAGTTCTTAAAAATTCTTGAGCCTATGTTACTCAGGGATAATGTAGCATTGAAATGGTGAAAATATTTTTGAAATTAGACGAGTAGTTTTTAAGTTTATTCGTAACATACAAAAATACAAATCTTCTCTCTTTATAATATTAGCATAGATAGATAGTATTAGATGCTTCATAAAAAATAGTCAGAACACCGGGAACAAATATATTAGCAGATCGTACATATGGGTAGGTAGGTAGGCTAACTGGCTGGCTAATTGGTAGGTAGGTGACCTTTTTCCCTCATTTTCCCTCAGGTGTTTAATTTCATTTTCCCACTGGTATCATTTTCCACTAGTGCTTGCTTGCCCACTGGTGCCACCATTAATTAAGTACCCACATACTTTTATTTTTTGCCGTGATATTTAAAACAACGCTAACCCACATATTGCACAACGCGTTACAAAATTCAAAATTGTACACCCTGTGTCTTAGCACCGGTGGTCTAGTGGTGGTGACCCCGACTTCCGACTTTCAAAGTTCTCATACGGTATAGGGTGGTACGTACAAGATACGGTTCAGCAAAAGATCGTAAGGAAATGGGCATGTCCAAGAACAAACTAAATGGCAAGTTTGAAAAAGAAGAAGAAGAAGAAGAATAAGAAGAAGAAGAAAAAGAAGAAGAAGGAGGAGAATAAGGAGATGAAGGAGAAGCTTAGGTTAGGTTAGGTTTATTTATCTTTTTTTTTTTTTTTGGTAAGGTTAGGTTAGATAAGGTTTTTTTTTTTTTTTTCTTTTGGGTTAGGTTAGGCTAGGTTAGGTTAGGTTAGCTTTTTTTTTTTTTTTTTTTTTTTTTTTTTGGTTAGGTTAGGTTAGTTAGGTTAGGTTAGGTTAGGTAAGGTTAGGTTAGGTTAGGTTAGGTTAGGTTAGGTTTTTTTTTTTTTTTTTTTTTTTTTTTTTCTCGTTCCTTTGACGAAATCAAAGATTTTGTTTTCTTTATTTCTATATACGGGTGGGATTACATTCTTATCGTACCCACTTGGGGTCTAAGAGGGTGTTTTACTAAGTACTTATCTCTTATAATTTATACATTCTATTCTAATACATTTTCGTACTTATTTCTATCTAATCTTAGACATTTGTTTTATCTATAACTATTTTATTTTATTGCGGTTTTCTATTTATTTATATATGCTGTTTACATATGTCATATCATATATACACACCATATTTTATACATCTTTTTTAATTTAGATATTGACTGTTACTTTTTTACAATATTCTATAGTTTTTGTTCTCGTTTCTCTATCTGTTAATTATATGCTATTATGGTTAGGTTAGGTTAGGTTAGGTTAGGTTAGGTTAGGTTAGGTTAGGTTAGGTTCCCCCCAAATGGGTTCTGCCTTGTCGTGGCTGGGGGGCTCAGTAGTCGTAGTTTATACGACGAAGCCAAATGAACCCGAGGAGGCTCGAACGGCGCCCTGGATAATCCGGGTAGCGGCGTTGCGGGTGTAGGCGGCCTTGAATGGCTGCGGGACTCGGTCGGCGTCTCGGCCTTATGCTGAGTAGCGGCGACGCGGGTCGGACAGGCCTCTCCGCGCGTCCCTCTGATTTCCAGCAGAGGGTGCAGTGAGACGGGGCAAGGTCCAGAAGCTGGTGCTGGGACGGAAATTGGTTCTGGCATTGATGCCTGGTACGAACCACTTTGAAGTGGTTGGAGGAGTAGTTCGTCTGCGCTTTGCGCGGATGAAGCAGAGTTTGGGCCTGGCGTGCGCTTACCCCGCCGCCAGGCAGGTAGTGGGGGACATGTCTCCCCTGCCGCCAGCTCGAAATCGTAATCCTGCAACAGTTGCGGATCACGTCTCGTGATTGGAACAGGACCGAGGGCCTTGGCTTTATTGCCCGGGCTGCGAGGAGTAAACCTCTATAAAAAATCCCGAAGGACAAGTGGCGGTGCAGCACGAGGTCCTTTCTCTTCGGAGGAGGGCTGGCCGGTAAAGCCAGTCGCTACTGCATCTAGGCGTTGCGCCTTGGTTAGGTCCACCTAACCCTTCCAGGACACACGTGGGCTCTGTCCTGGTCGTAATTATTACCCCCCGGTACTCGTGGGATTTTATATGGAGAATTCAATTAAAAACCAAAAGGAGGGCGGCCGCCTGGAATGCCGCATCGTAGGAGTTGCTGCAGAGCCTGTAAAGGTGTCTGGTGCGGACGCTTCGGCGTCATTGAGGAGTGTGGACGCTTCGGCGTCAGGGAGTTGTAAAGACACTTCGGTGTCGAAGGATGTCGCTAGGGAAGCTGTGGTGGTCCTGAGGAGAGTGGACGCCGTGGTGACCCCAGTGGCAGAGATGTTGGAGAGGACCAGATGTCCATCATTGGTCACCAGCTTGGAAAGTGCGGAGTCGGACGCTATGTCTGGTCCTGCCAATAATCGGCGGTTTTGGCGTAAGAGGCCTAACACTAGGAGAAATGGGAGCAGTGGTTCCGACTCGGACCGTCATCGGAGTCCTCACAAGGAGAAGTCGAAGACAATTTCACTGCCAAAGCGCGGTCGCGGCAGGCCCCCGTCAACGGGCAAGTACGTAGGTCTGGCTAAAGCTAAGGCTGAGTTTCTAGCCGCCGAGCGTCAGGCAATGGAGTTAGAGTCGGAGAAGGAGGTGGCGGCAGCAACGCCCAAGGCGCGTGCTGATACTGCGACCAACTTTCTGGGTGCCGCGGCCTCTTGGGGCTCGACAAGGGAGGCCTCAGCTGTCGCCCTATCTGCTCGAGTAAAGGAGAGCCTGACGGCCATAGAATTGGTCGGGAGCAAGTCAGGCAACCTTAAGGGCACTTTCCAAAGTGCCCTTAAAAAGTCCGCGGAGGTGCTGCGGGAGGTGTTTGAGGAGTTGGTCTCTCGAACACCTGCCGAGGAAGTAGCCAGGCTGCAGGCGGAGAACGCCCTGCTCAAGGGTCAGCTAAACCAGCTAGGGGGAGAATTGGCTGCGCTTAGGGCCGAAGTGAGGAGTAACAGGGAGTGTTCTGGTCCCTCCCCAGCTTTTGAGGAGCTGGGGCGCGATCTCAGAGCCTCTCTGGCCAAAATGGATGCTCGGCTTGATAGCCTGGAGGTGGACGGGCGGCTTTTGCCCGAAAAACGCCACCGCCCACCACTGGCAGCAGACAAGCCGCGTGAGGCGACGCCGGTCCCAACTCCGACGGCGAGAAAGGCACCGGTGCCTGCCCCCACTTCGTATGCGGGGGCGACAAAGAAGACGCCAGTGGTAAAAGCTGCCTCTAGAGAAAAGGGAAAAAAGGGCAAAGCACCTGACCCCGCCCCGGCGGCCCCCAACCCGGCTGCCCCTGCTCCGGCAAGCAGCCAGGAAACGCAGGAAAGGGAGGAGGGGTGGCAGAAAGTGGGTCCTCGCCGCAGTAAACAGCGCAAGGACCCGGCTGACAAGGCGCCAAGGCCATCGGCACCTGTCAAGCCCGTTGCGTCCAAACCGGCTGCGGCTAAAAAGCCCAAGGCCCCAAAGCTCCGTGCCCGCCGCTCAGCTGCGGTTGTGCTCGCTCTGCAGCGGGGGGCAGAGGAGAAAGGGCGGACATACGGAGAGGTGATCGCCGAGGCCAAGTCAAAATTGGACTTGGAGGAGCTCGGGATAACCTCTGTTCGCTTTCGGCAAGCGGCGACCGGGGCTCGCATCCTAGAGGTCCCAGGAGCAGCAAGTGGAGGCAAAGCTGATTTGCTGGCTGAGAAGCTCCGGGGGCTTTTCGCGGCGGAAGACGTGAAGGTCTCAAGGCCGGTGACCTCGGTTGATCTTCGAGTAACCGGTCTGGACGACTCGGTGACCCCGGACGAACTGGTGGCTGCAGTCGCCAAAGTTGGCGAGTGTTCGCCGGACAATGTTAAATCCGGCGAAATAAGGAGAGGTCCCGGTGGCGCAGGCACGGTGGTTGTAAAGTGCCCCGTCACGGCTGCAAAAAAAGTTGTAGCCGGACGCTTCCGGGTCGGATGGGTGGCGGTTGGGGTCAAGATTCTGGACAATCTCCCCCTCCGCTGCTTCCGTTGTTTCGCGCAGGGCCATATTGGGGTCCAGTGCCCGTCGGAAATTGACCGCAGCCTGAACTGCAGGCGCTGTGGTCAAGAGGGCCACAAGGCCCGGGAGTGCTCCGCCACGCCCCACTGCTCCGTCTGCGAAGCAGCTGGGAAGAAGGCGGACCACCTCGCTGGGGGCAAGGCATGTGCCAAGCCCCCAACTAAAAAGGCAGCGAAGAAGGCAGCGGCAAAGGCCAAAAAGGCCAATCCACCGCCTGCAAACCCGCCCCAGGCGGGTGACGAGGAGGATTCCATGGAGATCCAATAGTTATGGACCTCCGTTTCCTGCAGGGGAACCTCAACCACTCCGCCGCGGCCCAGGACTTATTGGTTCAAGCCATGGCGGAGTGGCAGGTTCATCTAGCGGTTGCCGCCGAGCCGTATCGCGTCCCGACCCGTTCGGATTGGGTCGGGGACCGTGACGGCTTGGTGGCAGTCATTCAGCGTTGCGCGGTAAATGCTGCCCCACTTACTATAATAAATAGAGGTGGGGGCTTTGTAGTGGTCAAGGTCGGTGAGCTGGTTGTGATTGGGGTTTATTTCTCCCCCAATCGACCGCTCGCCGAATTCGAGAGATATCTCGAGTTGGTGGGGGTCGCTGTGGGCCAGAGTGCTCCCGGTCCGGTTGTCGTCCTTGGGGACCTCAATGCCAAGTCTGGGGCTTGGGGTTCCGCGACGACGGACCCTAGAGGGAGAGTGTTGGATGAGTGGCTGGTGGAGTGTGGTCTGTCCATCCTCAACCTAGGCACAGTAGACACGTGCGTGCGTCGTAATGGGGGGTCAGTCGTGGATGTTTCTTTCGCGACCCCGTCCATTGCACGCCGTGTCCAGGGGTGGCAGGTTCTGGAGAATGAGGAGACGCTGTCAGATCACAGGTACATAACCTTCAGCGTCTCCAGATCGTCTCCGGCCACCCCAAGCGCCCCGAACCAGCCACGACTGGACGGCCCGCGCTGGGCGATAAAGCGCCTGAACAAAGAATTGCTGCAAGAGGCGGCTCTTGTTCAGGCGTGGCTGCCGGAACCACCACCGGTAGATATAGACGGAGATGCGGCTCGGATCTGCGAGGCCATGACGCAGGTGTGCGACGCTGCGATGCCTCGCGCTAGAGCCCCTCCGTCCAAACAAGGAGTCTACTGGTGGAACGAGGAGATCGCCCGGCTCCGCCGCTCGTGCGTTGAGAGGCGCCGCAACTTCCAGCGGTATCGGAGGCGCCGAAACCGCGACGAAGAGGAGGAGGATCGGCTGTACGCCACGTACAGGGAAGTGGCGGTGGAACTCCGCCTTGCCATTAGCCGTTCCAAGGCAGCGGCGTGGGAGGAGTTGCTGGAGACGTTGAAGAGGGATCCATGGGGTAGGCCGTACAAGTTAGTACGGCAAAAGCTCCATCCTTGGACTCCTCCAATCTCCAGCAGTCTCGAGCCAGAGGTCCTTCAAAGGGTGGTCGAGGCACTGTTCCCAGAAATGGGAACGGACTTTGTGCCTCCTACCATGGCGCCTCCAGCACAGGAGGTGAGAGACTCGGGCACTGAGGACGTGCCCGAGGTCTCAGTAGCGGAGGTGGGTGCGGCCGTGTTACGCATTAAGGGCAAAAACACGGCCCCAGGACCCGATGGCATTCCTTGTCGCGCTTGGGTCCTGGCCCTTGGCGGGGAGCAGGGTGCTCTAGAGCCCCAAGTAAGGGCTCTTTATAGTAGGTGTGTGCGGGAAGGTGTTTTCCCGCACCGTTGGAAGGAGGGCCGTTTGGTTCTCCTCCGTAAAGAGGGACGGCCGGCCGATGACCCGTCAGGTTATCGGCCCATAGTCTTGCTAGATGAGGCGGGGAAGCTGCTGGAGAGGGTGATAGCCAACCGCCTCATCGAACACATGGGAGTTGTGGGTCCGAATTTGTCGGACGCCCAATTCGGGTTTCGCTGGGGCCGGTCGACGATAGACGCGATCGGCCGCCTGCGGGATATGGCGGAAGTGGAGGTGTCGAGGGGTGGGCTGTTGTTGGCTGTCTCGTTGGATATCAAGAATGCCTTCAACAGTCTGCCCTGGTCGACTATCATGGAGGCACTCCGATATCATGGGGTGCCTACATACTTGAAGAGACTGGTGGGAAGCTACCTATCGGATAGGGCGGTAGTGTTTCCCACCAGAGATGGAACGGGTGGTCGTCGGCGCATGTCGCGCGGTGTTCCCCAGGGGTCCGTTCTTGGGCCCCTGCTATGGAACATAGGCTACGATCACGTCCTACGCTGCGCAAACCTGCGAGGCGTGGGCGTGATCTGCTATGCCGACGACACCCTTGTGACGGCCCGGGGTTCCGATCTTCGGTCCGCCTTGGTGTTGGCCACCGCTGGTGTCGCAGCGGTGGTGTCGCGGATTAAGAGGCTGGGGCTGGAGGTGGCTCTCCACAAGTCAGAGGCCATCTCTTTTTACGGGCCTCGGCGGAGACCTCCTGCCGGCACGTGCATTGTGGTCGGAGGAACATCAATCCCGGTCGGGACGACGTTGAAGTACCTCGGCGTCGTCCTTGACAGCAAGTGGGACTTTGGCGTCCACCTAGAGCGCTTAGTCCCAAAGTTGGTGAGCACGGCGGGCGCTCTTGGCCGACTGCTCCCTAATCTGGGAGGAGGAGACGTAAGTTGCCGCCGTCTGTACATGATGGTGGTGCGGTCGATGGCCCTTTATGGGGCCCCGATCTGGGCGGGGTCTCTTAAGAACCGCCACAAGGCCCTCCTGCACCAGGCGCAGAGGGTTATGGCGGTTCGGATCATAAGGGGTTATCGGACCATCTCCCATGGGGTGGCCTGCGCCCTTGCCGGGTCCCTTCCGTGGGAACTTGAGGCCGAGGTTCAATCCTCGGTCTATTGGCGACGGGCGCATGCTCGGAATGAAGGCGATCGCCCCGCACCCGACGAAGTGGTGCGGTGGCGCATGGACGCCCAGGAAGTGGCTCTGGGCGAATGGCGGCGGCAACTAGAGGGACTGAGCGCTACGAGTGCGGGGTCCCGACGCCGAGTATTGGAGGGTGTCCTTCCCATTTTGGAGGAATGGGTGAGACGAGAGTGGGGGTCAATGACTTTCCGGCTGACACAGGTTCTCTCAGGGCATGGTTGCTTTGGGAGATACCTGTGCAATGTAGCCGGAAAAGAGATGACCCAGGAATGCCACCATTGTGGCTGTGTGGAGGATACCGCACAGCACACAATGGAGGTATGCCCTGCATGGGCTGGGCCAAGGGCAGATTTAACTGTGGCCTTAGGAGGTGGAAACCTCTCGCTGCCGATCGTCATGGACAAGATGGTCGGCAGTGAAAGAAACTGGGAGGCGATGCTTTCCTTCTGCGAGGACGTGATGTCGCAGAAGGAAGCCGCGGAGCGCGAAAGAGAACGGGATCCGCTCTCTCAACGGCTTCATCGTGGGCGGGGCGGGCGAGCCAGACGGGGTGCCCGCTCTCAACACAACCCGCCGGGAGGTTCTCGGGCGACAGGTGCGGGGGCACCTGTTGTCCAATAACGAGACCTCCCGAGGAGATGACGAGCTACTGCGCTCGTCGCATTTAAGGAGGTCCGCCCATTTCACCGGGGCGGACGTGGGCCACAGGCGAAGCCAGGCGGACTGTTGAGTTACCGCCGGCTTCGTCTTTGCTCAACAGTGGCGGGAATAGTGAGTTTTTTAGTGGGTATACCTCTACTAGAGAGGGGAGTCCCACATACCCCGTCTGTGCCCCCCGGCCGGGCGGGGATGCGTAATGCATTTTCCTCACTTAAAAAAAAAAAAAAAAAAAAAAAAAAAAAAAGGTTAGGTTAGGTTAGGTTAGGTTAGGTTTTTTTTTTTTTTTTTTTTTTTTTGTACCGTCTTTTTGACGGCACCGCGACTTACCTCTGACTTAATCAGAGCCTGTTTTTATCAATCTTTCTACGACTTTAACATGACATCTGAGAATGGGATGGGATAGGTAAGGGCCTGTTGTTTGGCTTAACAAAGGATTAACTTTATTTCGATGCTCTACTGTTTACTTTACTTTGACTGTTTACTTTTACTTTTTTCTGAACGGGTTTATCTTTATTTGCTTCTATGATACTATTATTTTTGTCTTCACATTTTTACCTATTTATTCTACTTGTTTCTGTTCAATCGTTTAAGCTTCTATTTTTGGTGATGTTACGGTGTTTTTAATTTTTGTGGCATTCTTAGACTTTACTTATATCTATTACATTGTTTGTCTATCTAGTTTTCTTACGCTATGCTGTTTATATATATTCCAAATATATATACCACCATAAAGTTATTTATCAAGTTTTTGTTTACATTTTAAAAATTTAAAGTTTTGTTAGTTTACCAGTTTGTCTTTGACTTTTGTTTATGTTCGAATATCATTCTTATTTTGTATGTCTGGTTTCCGGTTTTAAAATTTTTGTTTCAATAATCGTCTTTCTATTCGTATTTTATCTATTTTATTTTTGCTATGCTGCTTACATATATATCAATATATGTATACCAACATGAGTTGTATATCTGTTTTTTGGGTTTTTGCTATTGTCTTCTAAAAAATTTTGTGATATAGTTTTAAGTTTTTTCTAAATTTGTTTGTTATCTATTAATGTATTTTATTGAGTTTTATAGCTATTGTTATTTGTTTGTTATAGATCTGCTGACTCTGCCTAGAGCCACTTTAGCAATAGGCTATTGTGGCTCTAGCCAAAGCCTCCCATTTCCTTCTGATGGGGCACTCCTGACTGAAGGCATTGTGCTCCGTATTTTCAGCCTTGGCGTGTGTGCAATTGCAGCACTTTGGTGCATCGCCGGCAAGCCAATCTGCGCATTCTGACCTCATGTGGGGTCCCCCACAGTGGCTGCACTTCTCGATCGTCTCCTTGCAGAACCGTCTCCCGTGACCGTATCCCAAGCAGAGAGAGCACTGGACCAGTGGCGACTGGTCAGCTACTCTCACCCGCTGGAGATCGATCATGACGGTCCCTGCTTCGACTAAGCGCTGCCAAACTGTAGGGGCCACCCGCATGATGACATGATTGGTCTGCGGATTCCTGGATCGCTTTTTGTAGGTGATTTCTACCTTGCTGTCGTTTCGTTTCAGGTCTTTGAGCGTTTCTTCATTTTGGTTCCACAAAGCGTCCAGAATATCCGTGTCAGTGTTATATTGGAACACATCTCTTAAGATGACTAGGGGGTCTTTATTTTTAACTTCTTCTACGATTAGGTGTTCTTCTGCTCTTTGGAGCCTTTCTTTTATTTGTTGCCTTTCTCCTTCCGTTCTGCACCCCACAATCACCTTTCTGTCCTTAGCCTTCCGTATCTTTTCAACTGCTATTCCTCCCTCCTTAGCATTTACTACTTTCCTGATTCTATTCAGAATTTCCTCTCCTGTTTCCATTTCGTTTTTTGCTGTTACAACTACGGAGTGCAGCGCGGTCTGCTCAAGGAGTTGCCTCCTAGGTGGCGCCGCTGCCGCACTCGCGTATGTTGCGTATGTTTGCTTTTGCAGCTCTTCTTGCTTATCCAGGGACTCTTTTAGTTGCTCCATCTTTGCGTTATTTTGTTCTATGAGCTTTGCGTGTTGTTCCATTCTCTTCATCAACTCTTTTCCTTCCTTCCAATCTTCCTTTTCCTGTTCCTTCACCTTTTCAGGTTCCTTTTCCTTTTCGGGTTCAGGATCCGTATGTTTCGTCTTTGCTTGGCCCTTCGCGGTTTCGCTCTCTTTAACCAACTGGTATAACCGTTCTATGGCCAGTGTGACCTCAGTTTTGATTTCGGTTTTTATATTCCTTGAATTGCCTAGATGAAGTTTGGCTTTAGTCACACAGGCCCTTGCTTCGGATAGACGGTCGATGTATTTGACCTTTGGCTTGTCTTGAATTGGTGAAGCTCCTGTAGCCAGCTGTGTGGGTGCTTTGCTGGTAGAGGCCCTAGTGTCTTGAGACACTAGCTTGGTTTTGGGTTTTGGCTTCGGGATTTCGGCTTGCACCGCTTTCTTCAGTGTGGTTGTAGCCTTGGAGGGTGCGTCCGTTCTACCGGACTCCCACTCTCCAATGCTCCTCCTTACATTTGGTGTCGGGCTAATGTCAACTGAAAAAGTTTCGCTCATTTTCCTTTTTTCCAGCTTCGAAACACTTTCGTCTGCCATGTCTTCCATCGACAGATCTACAAGATCCTTTTCCTTGTCCTTCGTTAATTTAGCAGGAGTATGAAACATCTTAAGAGGAGGCTCGGAGGTAACTTAAACTTAAACCTAACCTATTATTAAAAGTTTGTAAAAGTTATATAACAGAGTACCACCTTATTCTAATTAATTTTAACAAGTGTATATATAACAACTAATGTCTTAAAGGAATATTAGGAGTCAAAAATCTAAATTTAAATTCTATAGATTAGAATAGTGCCGAATTTGGTCAACTTAACTTAGCAGAAATAAAATCTAGTGCAATATTAACTAAAGTAACAACTAATATTTATATATTTTAAACGCAAATTGTAGATCTGCAAGGTGTTAATACGGTAGTGAAAACCCCGTATCTAAATCTCCACTCGTTTAGCAGTTACCAAGGTTTAAAGAAAGACTCGGCCCCGTAAATCGAGTATTCTTACCTTGGTAAATGACAAAAGGGCGGGTTGGCGGGCGTTTTTTTGTATTTTTGTCTAATATTTGTTGTTTTTCTGTTGCAGGTACGTGCGGGGACGTCGGGCAAAGGTGAACCAGCCACGGGATGTGCAGAAACAGTCAGGTGTTCGCGACAAAAAATTAAAAACACGCAAAATCGCCTTAAAATGACCAAAATTTAGAGAAAAACGCAATTTGTCAAAGTTTTTCTAGGACGGGTGACCGAGTGCGCTCGCACAGATGATAGAGCGCGCCGAGCCGCGTTTTATGAGGTAGCACACGACTATAGTCACTTAAAGTTAGAGTCTAGAAAAATCTTTTTCGGTTTTTGCCGTCGACCAAAGCGCGATTTCGTAAACAAAATAGTTAAATATTAACTTTTGGCTCACAAAAACGACACTTTGCGATAGGGGGGCGCAACCGGCGAGACAAATAGCGAATTTAAGTACACACAGAAACTATAAATTTAGAAAAAATAGATTTTTAATAGCCAAAATTAACAAAATATGTATAAAATCGAAATAAATTTGCTTAAAAAGTCAAAAAATCACGTTTTTTGTATAATAACGTGGGTCCTATTAATGTAGATTCGCACTATGGGCACTGAGACGCTTAAAATGATAGGTCGCACGCGACTTTATGTCAACAAAATATTTTCACTTTTGTATGCTTATATGAAGAATCTTCAGGCCTAAGGTGGATTTTCGATACTATGAAATTTAGATGGTCGGGCGTTTTTTGTATTTTTGTCTAATATTTGTTGTTTTTCTGTTGCAGGTACGTGCGGGGACGTCGGGCAAAGGTGAACCAGCCACGGGATGTGCAGAAACAGTCAGGTGTTCGCGACAAAAAATTAAAAACACGCAAAATCGCCTTAAAATGACCAAAATTTAGAGAAAAACGCAATTTGTCAAAGTTTTTCTAGGACGGGTGACCGAGTGCGCTCGCACAGATGATAGAGCGCGCCGAGCCGCGTTTTATGAGGTAGCACACGACTATAGTCACTTAAAGTTAGAGTCTAGAAAAATCTTTTTCGGTTTTTGCCGTCGACCAAAGCGCGATTTCGTAAACAAAATAGTTAAATATTAACTTTTGGCTCACAAAAACGACACTTTGCGATAGGGGGGCGCAACCGGCGAGACAAATAGCGAATTTAAGTACACACAGAAACTATAAATTTAGAAAAAATAGATTTTTAATAGCCAAAATTAACAAAATATGTATAAAATCGAAATAAATTTGCTTAAAAAGTCAAAAAATCACGTTTTTTGTATAATAACGTGGGTCCTATTAATGTAGATTCGCACTATGGGCACTGAGACGCTTAAAATGATAGGTCGCACGCGACTTTATGTCAACAAAATATTTTCACTTTTGTATGCTTATATGAAGAATCTTCAGGCCTAAGGTGGATTTTCGATACTATGAAATTTAGATGGTCGGGCGTTTTTTGTATTTTTGTCTAATATTTGTTGTTTTTCTGTTGCAGGTACGTGCGGGGACGTCGGGCAAAGGTGAACCAGCCACGGGATGTGCAGAAACAGTCAGGTGTTTGCGACAAAAAATTAAAAACACGCAAAATCGCCTTAAAATGACCAAAATTTAGAGAAAAACGCAATTTGTCAAAGTTTTTCTAGGACGGGTGACCGAGTGCGCTCGCACAGATGATAGAGCGCGCCGAGCCGCGTTTTATGAGGTAGCACACGACTATAGTCACTTAAAGTTAGAGTCTAGAAAAATCTTTTTCGGTTTTTGCCGTCGACCAAAGCGCGATTTCGTAAACAAAATAGTTAAATATTAACTTTTGGCTCACAAAAACGACACTTTGCGATAGGGGGGCGCAACCGGCGAGACAAATAGCGAATTTAAGTACACACAGAAACTATAAATTTAGAAAAAATAGATTTTTAATAGCCAAAATTAACAAAATATGTATAAAATCGAAATAAATTTGCTTAAAAAGTCAAAAAATCACGTTTTTTGTATAATAACGTGGGTCCTATTAATGTAGATTCGCACTATGGGCACTGAGACGCTTAAAATGATAGGTCGCACGCGACTTTATGTCAACAAAATATTTTCACTTTTGTATGCTTATATGAAGAATCTTCAGGCTTAAGGTGGATTTTCGATACTATGAAATTTAGATGGTCGGGCGTTTTTTGTATTTTTGTCTAATATTTGTTGTTTTTCTGTTGCAGGTACGTGCGGGGACGTCGGGCAAAGGTGAACCAGCCACGGGATGTGCAGAAACAGTCAGGTGTTCGCGACAAAAAATTAAAAACACGCAAAATCGCCTTAAAATGACCAAAATTTAGAGAAAAACGCAATTTGTCAAAGTTTTTCTAGGACGGGTGACCGAGTGCGCTCGCACAGATGATAGAGCGCGCCGAGCCGCGTTTTATGAGGTAGCACACGACTATAGTCACTTAAAGTTAGAGTCTAGAAAAATCTTTTTCGGTTTTTGCCGTCGACCAAAGCGCGATTTCGTAAACAAAATAGTTAAATATTAACTTTTGGCTCACAAAAACGACACTTTGCGATAGGGGGGCGCAACCGGCGAGACAAATAGCGAATTTAAGTACACACAGAAACTATAAATTTAGAAAAAATAGATTTTTAATAGCCAAAATTAACAAAATATGTATAAAATCGAAATAAATTTGCTTAAAAAGTCAAAAAATCACGTTTTTTGTATAATAACGTGGGTCCTATTAATGTAGATTCGCACTATGGGCACTGAGACGCTTAAAATGATAGGTCGCACGCGACTTTATGTCAACAAAATATTTTCACTTTTGTATGCTTATATGAAGAATCTTCAGGCCTAAGGTGAATTTTCGATACTATGAAATTTAGATGGTCGGGCGTTTTTTGTATTTTTGTCTAATATTTGTTGTTTTTCTGTTGCAGGTACGTGCGGGGACGTCGGGCAAAGGTGAACCAGCCACGGGATGTGCAGAAACAGTCAGGTGTTCGCGACAAAAAATTAAAAACACGCAAAATCGCCTTAAAATTACCAAAATTTAGAGAAAAACGCAATTTGTCAAAGTTTTTCTAGGACGGGTGACCGAGTGCGCTCGCACAGATGATAGAGCGCGCCGAGCCGCGTTTTATGAGGTAGCACACGACTATAGTCACTTAAAGTTAGAGTCTAGAAAAATCTTTTTCGGTTTTTGCCGTCGACCAAAGCGCGATTTCGTAAACAAAATAGTTAAATATTAACTTTTGGCTCACAAAAACGACACTTTGCGATAGGGGGGCGCAACCGGCGAGACAAATAGCGAATTTAAGTACACACAGAAACTATAAATTTAGAAAAAATAGATTTTTAATAGCCAAAATTAACAAAATATGTATAAAATCGAAATAAATTTGCTTAAAAAGTCAAAAAATCACGTTTTTTGTATAATAACGTGGGTCCTATTAATGTAGATTCGCACTATGGGCACTGAGACGCTTAAAATGATAGGTCGCACGCGACTTTATGTCAACAAAATATTTTCACTTTTGTATGCTTATATGAAGAATCTTCAGGCCTAAGGTGGATTTTCGATACTATGAAATTTAGATGGTCGGGCGTTTTTTGTATTTTTGTCTAATACTTGTTGTTTTTCTGTTGCAGGTACGTGCGGGGACGTCGGGCAAAGGTGAACCAGCCACGGGATGTGCAGAAACAGTCAGGTGTTCGCGACAAAAAATTAAAAACACGCAAAATCGCCTTAAAATGACCAAAATTTAGAGAAAAACGCAATTTGTCAAAGTTTTTCTAGGACGGGTGACCGAGTGCGCTCGCACAGATGATAGAGCGCGCCGAGCCGCGTTTTATGAGGTAGCACACGACTATAGTCACTTAAAGTTAGAGTCTAGAAAAATCTTTTTCGGTTTTTGCCGTCGACCAAAGCGCGATTTCGTAAACAAAATAGTTAAATATTAACTTTTGGCTCACAAAAACGACACTTTGCGATAGGGGGGCGCAACCGGCGAGACAAATAGCGAATTTAAGTACACACAGAAACTATAAATTTAGAAAAAATAGATTTTTAATAGCCAAAATTAACAAAATATGTATAAAATCGAAATAAATTTGCTTAAAAAGTCAAAAAATCACGTTTTTTGTATAATAACGTGGGTCCTATTAATGTAGATTCGCACTATGGGCACTGAGACGCTTAAAATGATAGGTCGCACGCGACTTTATGTCAACAAAATATTTTCACTTTTGTATGCTTATATGAAGAATCTTCAGGCCTAAGGTGAATTTTCGATACTATGAAATTTAGATGGTCGGGCGTTTTTTGTATTTTTGTCTAATATTTGTTGTTTTTCTGTTGCAGGTACGTGCGGGGACGTCGGGCAAAGGTAAACCAGCCACGGGATGTGCAGAAACAGTCAGGTGTTCGCGACAAAAAATTAAAAACACGCAAAATCGCCTTAAAATTACCAAAATTTAGAGAAAAACGCAATTTGTCAAAGTTTTTCTAGGACGGGTGACCGAGTGCGCTCGCACAGATGATAGAGCGCGCCGAGCCGCGTTTTATGAGGTAGCACACGACTATAGTCACTTAAAGTTAGAGTCTAGAAAAATCTTTTTCGGTTTTTGCCGTCGACCAAAGCGCGATTTCGTAAACAAAATAGTTAAATATTAACTTTTGGCTCACAAAAACGACACTTTGCGATAGGGGGGCGCAACCGGCGAGACAAATAGCGAATTTAAGTACACACAGAAACTATAAATTTAGAAAAAATAGATTTTTAATAGCCAAAATTAACAAAATATGTATAAAATCGAAATAAATTTGCTTAAAAAGTCAAAAAATCACGTTTTTTGTATAATAACGTGGGTCCTATTAATGTAGATTCGCACTATGGGCACTGAGACGCTTAAAATGATAGGTCGCACGCGACTTTATGTCAACAAAATATTTTCACTTTTGTATGCTTATATCGGTTAGGTTAAGTTAGGTTAGGTTAGGTTAGGTTAGGTTCGAGCCGTTAAGCGTCTCGGGGCCCGTAACACGGCACCAGGACCCGACGGGATTCCCGGTCGGGCCTGGGTGCTGGCACTGTCCGCCGGCTTGGGGGACAGACTGAGACGGCTGTTTGACAGCTGTTTATGTTTCAGTGTGTTCCCCAAGCAATGGAAGGAGGCAAGGTTGGTCCTCTTGAAGAAGGAAGGCAGGGCCGCAGACTCTCCCTCTGCGTACCGTCCCATTTGCCTGCTAGACGAAGCCGGCAAGCTATTCGAAAGAATACTTGCTGATCGTCTATGCACGCACCTGGTGCAGGAAGGTCCCGACCTGTCGGAAGACCAGTATGGTTTCCGGCGGGCGCGTTCGACAGTGGACGCGATTCTTCGCGTCCAATCACTGTCGGACCAGGTAGTGTCCCGGGGTGGGAGGATGTTGGCGGTGTCCTTGGACATCGTCAACGCGTTTAACTCCTTGCCCTGGAGGGCGATCAGGGAGGCGCTCATCTACCATCGAGTGCCCCCCTACCTGCAGCGCATTGTTGGCGCTTACCTGCGGGATAGGTGCGTGCAGTATGTAGGCAGGGATGGTACATTGCACGAGAGGGAAGTGTATTGCGGGGTTCCACAGGGGTCCGTTCTGGGTCCGCTGCTGTGGAATCTCGCATACGATGCGGTCTTGCGTGTCGATCTCCCCGCCGGCGTACACGTTGTCTGCTACGCAGACGACACTTTAGTGTTAGCTGGTGGGGACTCCTTCGACAGGACCAAGGAGCTCGCCGAGCTTGGGGTGGCTTGTGTCGTGGACAAGATCCACGAGCTGGGTCTGCGGACAGCGCCTCACAAGACCGAGGCGCTGTGGTTCCACAAACTCCCGAGGAGTAGGGAACCACCCAGCGCGTCGATTCGAATAGGTGACGTGGATGTCCAGGTGGGGCGGTACCTCAAGTACCTGGGCCTCACCTTGGACAGCCGTTGGGACTTCGGGGAGCACTTCAAACGCTCCGTCCCCCGGATTCAGAAGGTAGTGGGTGCTCTGCATAGACTGCTGCCAAATCTCGGGGGACCACGGGAAGGAGTTCGCCGCCTGTACGCGGGGGTGGTGCGATCGATGGCTCTCTACGGAGCACCCGTCTGGTCCCACAGACTAGCGGGTGTTAGGCGCTACAGGTTGCTGTATAGCAGCTTGCAGCGTCCTATGGCCATCAGGATCGCACGGGGGTATCGTACGATATCCCTAGAGGCGGCAACAATCCTGGCGCGGTTCCCGCCCCTCGACATCTTGGCGGAGACTGACGCGCGTGTGTACGTTCGTCTCCGACATGATGACGGGAGCGGAATCGCGCCTTGTGAAGTGCGAGTGCAAGAACGCCGGCGTGCGTTTGTTAGGTGGCGCGAACGGCTCGAGGAGCCGCGGAGTTCGCGCCAGCGCATCGTCGGCGCAATTGCACCCAACCTCGAAGCCTGGCTGGGAAGGGAGCACGGCAACGTCACCTATCGACTTACTCAGGTGCTCACCGGACATGGATGCTTCGGTGAGTACCTGAATAGGATCGGTCGCGAGTCGACACCACAATGTCACCATTGTGGGTGGGACCGAGATTCCGCGCAGCACACGCTGGAGCAGTGCTCAGCGTGGTGCCCGGAGCGCGGGATCTTGGTCACCAGGATCGGGCAGAATCTTTCTCTGCCAAGCGTGGTAGAGGCCATGTTGGCAGATGAAACGGCGTGGAGGGCCGTGGCCTCTTTCTGTGAGACCGTAATGGTTCGGAAAGAGGCCGCTGAGCGAGATCGGGAGAGAGCCGATCCCGCTCGGAGAAGGCGGCGGCGGGGTGACGGCAACGGCCGCCCCGCACTGCCTGCCCCATAAGGGGCCAAGCGGTATTCCCTGCCGAGCAGGGGAACTTTCGGGTTCGTGGGCGGTCTAGAGTAAGGGCTCTGGTCGTCCGTTTTCAGCGAACCCGGGAAGGGCGGTAGCACAGGGGTGGCCCTGTGCTGCCGCAGCACTGCGAGGTGCTGGGGCTGACTTTTGTTAGCCCCGGGAAGTGCTTTGAGCGCGATGCGGGAGGGGCACCACTGATAGCCCTAGGGGACCGTGGAGCCCCTCGGCATGCATCGAGGCTGGCCACCGGGGATGGTTTAGTGAGTCGTCGAGTCCGACAACCTCACACACCCCCGTCGTACCCTTATGCGACGGGATGTCTGGATGCAGATTCCTCCCCGTTAACAAAAAAAAAACAAAAAAAAAAAAAAAAGGTTAGGTTAGGTTAGGTTAGGTTAGGTTAGGTTAGGTTAGGTTAGGTTCCCCCCCATGGGTTCTGCCTTGTCGTGGCGGGGGGGCTCAGTAGTTGTAGTTTATACGACGAAGCCAAACGAACCCGAGGAGGGCCTCTCCGCGTGTCCCTCTGATATTTAGCAGAGGGCACAGTGTGAAGAGGCCGCAGAGGAAAGGATTTCCTACTCTGCCGGGAGAGGGGCGAGCTTTCTAAAGCCGCCATTTATCCACTTGCTGGATGGAGATGGACCAAATCCCAATATATGGTTTAGCGCCCGCCGAGGGGAGTATTCAGCTTGTGAATTCGGACCTGTTCTGTTCTTATTGACAGTTTGGGTCCGGGTTCACACGCTGAGTATGGTCGGGGGGAACCCGGCCGCTAGGGCGCTACCTTTTTGGGGGACCTCACCCCCAATCAAAAAAAAGGAAATCATGAAATGGCGAATTCGGAAAAACAACGACCCCAGGCGGGTACCGACCTCTCTGAGGCCGGGGAATCCCGCAGTGCTACGGCACTCTGCCCCTCGTACTCTGGGGGGGGCACCAATCCGTCTGAGAGCTCTGGCTCTCGAGTAAGAGGTAGAAAGAGGGGCCTTTTTAAAAGACCCCAAGCTTTGCTGAATGCGGCGTGTGACAGAAGTGGTGAGGAGTCTGATGGATCTATGTTATCTGTCTGCTCCCACGCTTCTTCAGCGTCAGATATTCCCCTTGCTGTTTTCAAGCGGGGAAAAAGGAAGCCGGAACCGATAGAGAATACTCCTGATCCAAAGAGGTCAAATACGGGTAACTCTCTTGTCGCGTTCCTTAAGGATAAGTCCGAGGAGGACGAGGTTTTTGACCCGTCTGTTCCTCCTACACACACGAGGACGAAAAACAAACTTCCTAAAATGGAAGATCTGGGAAAGGAAATGCAGGGACAGGCAACGGAGGATTTGGGTGCCTGCATCAAAGCTCAACTGGAAACGGTTGAGAAGATTGCGGACAAGTCCAAAAATTTAAGGGGAGACTACACCCATGGCCTGCGCCTTGCCGTAAGGAAGGTTCATGCAGCTGTTGCGGAATTGGCTCAACGGACGGTCGCAAACGCCAACATCGAGCGATTGGAGAGAGAGAATGCCGAGCTGCGATCGCAGATGGCAGACCTCTCAACAAGGATGGAGAAATTGACGGAGTCAATTCAGCAGCAGCCTTGTTCCCAAGGTAGCGCTGCCACCGCCGCTGAACCAGCGACGACACCATCTGTCGCTGGTGGAAAGGAATGGGAAGGCAGTCTCATGAAGCGCATTGGCGATCTCATGGACAGGAAGTTGGCTGCAGCTATAAAAGCTCAGCCCTCTTCCTCCCATGGGAGTACATGGGTTTCGGAGCGGTCAAAGACCGCTCCGAAACCGAAACCGGCCAAGCAGACGCGCCCGCAGGCGCCTAAGCCGAAGACGGTTAAAATTCACCCCCAGCGCACCGCAGCCGTAGTAATTACGCTGCTGCCGGGGGCAGAAGAGAAAGGACTGAGCTACGCGAACGTGCTCACAAAGGCGAAAGCTAGCGTAGACCTTAGCGCAATGGGTCTGCCACCGATGAGGATGCGGGTCGCAGCCACCGGCGCCCGAATCCTCGAGATTCCCGGCGCGGAGAAGGCCGAGAAGGCAGACTCCCTGGCCGAGAAGCTAAGGGAGGTCTTCCTGGGGGCGGAAGAACAAATCCGCGTCTCGAGGCCGGTCACCACTGCTGACATGAGGGTGACCGGACTTGACGACTCCGTCAGCGTGGAAGAGCTGACGGAGTGCTTGGCTAAGGCTGGAGGGTGCCCTGCGTCAGAACTTAAAATTGGCGACATAAGAAAGGGCACAGCAGAAATGGGCGCCGCTTTTGTGCGGTGCCCTGCGACGGCAGCCAAGAAGATAGTGGCAGGAGGCAGACTCTTAGTGGGCTGGGTAGCAGCGCAGGTTAAAATCCTGGACGCTCGCCCACGCCGCTGTTTCCGTTGCCTGGCATTGGGCCATGTCAGGGCCCAATGCAAATCGGAGGTGGACCGCAGCGAGGAGTGTTACCGCTGCGGTCAGAAGGCCCACAAGGCCAGCGGTTGTTCGGCCGCCCCGTACTGCACGCTATGTGCAGCAGCGGGCAAGGCGGCCAATCACCTCTCCGGGGGCAAGGTGTGTGCCAAGCCCCCGTTTAAGAAAGAGGCGCGTAGGAGCAAACCTGCGACTGAGGCTAAGGCCAAGTCGCAGCCAACCCGCTCTGTACCAGAGCAGGAGGACAGCATGGAGGTTTAAGTATGGGTCACACCCGTACTTACCTCCAGGCGAATTTAAACCACTCTGCCAGGGCTCAGGATATTCTTCTCCAGAGCCTGGCAGAGCGACTTATACAGGTGGCCGTGATCGCCGAGCCTTACCGGGTCCCGCCCAGAACAGACTGGGTTGGGGACCTGGACGGCTTGGTTGCGATCACCACCCAGTCTCCTGCTCAATCCCCACCCCTTGAAGGGGTCGTGAAAGGCAGGGGATTTGTGGCCGCTCGAATCGGCGGGACGATGGTTGTGGGGGTTTATTTCTCCCCCAACAGGGTTCTCGCCGAGTTCGAGAGCTTTCTCGACGAGGTGGGGACTCTGGTCGGCCAAAGCCGTCCAAGCCCCGTCATAGTCCTTGGGGATCTCAACGCCAAATCCACGGTGTGGGGATCTTCAAGGACAGACGCAAGAGGGGAGGCCCTCAGCGACTGGCTGGTGGGTGCAGGGCTCTGCGTGCTCAACCGTGGGTCCGTGGACACGTGCGTGCGGCACTCGGGGGGGTCAGTGATCGATATCACTCTCGCCTCTCCCGAACTCGCAGTGCGTGTCCGAGACTGGGAGGTGTTAATGGACGAGACGCTATCCGATCACCGGTACATTCGGTTTAGCGTCTCGTCCACGTTGATGGACCCAGGACTGCGGGCTCCAAGAGTGGTCGGACGGCGTTGGGCGCTTAACCGCCTGGATTCAGAGCTGCTGAAAGAGGCTGCCTTGGTCCAGGCGTGGAATGCCCCACCCCCGGAACCAGTAGACCTGGACGCGGAGGCTGATGGCTTATGTGAGGCAATGGCGCACGTGTGCGATGCGGCTATGCCACGTGCGAGGCCTCCAAAAGCCAAGCGCCAGGTCTACTGGTGGAACGAAGAGATTGGAGAGCTCCGCCGGCAGTGTCAGGCGAAGCGACGCCGCTACCAGCGGTACCGTAGGAGAAGGCGCCGGGACACGGAAGAGCAGGACAGCCTCTATGCCGTTTATAGAGAGGCGAGTACTGCTCTCCGCGTTGCCATCAGCCAGGCAAAGGCGGATGCCTGGCAAGAGCTTCTGGCGTCACTAGAGAGGGACCCATGGGGCCGGCCGTACAAATGGGCGAGGCAAAAGCTTCGTCCATGGGCCCCCCCAATCACCAGCAGCATGGAGCCGGTGGTTCTCCAGCGGGTGGTAGAGGGATTGTTCCCTGGTAGTCCAGGGAACGAGTTCGTCCCTCCCACCGTGGCGATGATGGAGAATGAGCCAGAGGAGGAGGAGGTGCCTGAAATCTCTCAAGTGGAGCTTGGTGTGGCGGTCCTCCGGATGAGGGCCCGAAATGCGGCACCAGGACCAGACGGGATCCCCGGGCGCGCTTGGGCCCTTGTGCAAAAGGAGCTGGACGACCGAATAAGGGCCGTGCTTGATCGCAGTTTGAGAGAGGGACGGTTCCCTAGGCGGTGGAAGTCGGGGCGGCTCGTTCTTTTGAGAAAGGAAGGGCGCCCCGCAGACGAGCCAGCGGGATACCGTCCAATAGTTCTGCTGGACGAAGCTGGAAAGCTTTTGGAGCGTGTGGTGGTTGCCCGACTCGTCAACCACCTTGAGTTCGTTGGCCCAGACCTGTCGGGCAACCAGTTCGGGTTTCGGAGGGGTCGCTCAACGGTAGATGCCATATCTTACGTTCGCGACCTCTCCGAGAAAGCTTGTGGCAGTGGTGGGGTGTTGATTGCGGTGTCGTTAGACATTGCAAACGCATTCAACACCCTACCGTGGAGTACAATTTTGGGGGCACTGGGGCACCATAGGGTGCCGAGGTACCTCCAAAGGCTTGTCGGGGACTACCTCTCTGAGAGAGAGGTATGTTTCCCGACCAAAGAGGGCGAAGGTCGCAGCCCGATGACGCGTGGCGTGCCACAGGGGTCTGTTTTGGGCCCTACCTTGTGGAACGTCGGGTACGACTGGGTCCTGCGAGGCGCTAACCTTCGTGGCGTCGACGTAGTTTGCTACGCTGATGACACGTTGGTTACCGCTCGAGGACGGACGTTTAGGGAAGCGTCAATCCTGGCCACTGCCGGAGTCGCGGCAGTAGTGACCAGGATCCGGAGGTTGGGGCTGGAGGTGGCGCTCCACAAGTCCGAGGCCATCTGCTTTCATGGTCCCCGGAGAGCGCCACCTGCAGACTCAAGGATAACGGTTGGTGGAACTTCCATCGCTGTTGGGTCGACGCTGAAATATCTCGGCGTCGTACTCGACAGTAGATGGAAGTTCAGGGAACACCTCGAGAGGTTGACCCCGAGGCTTGTGGGGACGGCGGCTGCGCTGAGCCGCCTCCTTCCAAACCTCGGTGGTGGGCAGAGGAGCTGCCGCCACCTTTACATGGCGGTAGTTCGCTCCATGGCCCTTTATGCGGCCCCTATATGGGCCGGTACCCTGGGCCCTAGGGAGGTTGCCCGACTCCATGGGAGCCAAAGAGTTATGGCGGTTAGAGTGTGCAGGGGGTACCGCACACTATCGCATGAGGTAGCGTGTCTACTGGCAGGCTCCCTCCCGTGGGACCTGGAGGCCGAGGTCTTGTCCTCCGTGTACTGGCGCAGGGCGCAGGCACGGGAGGAGGATCTTCGGCCTGTACCACAGGAGGTGGAGCAGTGGCGGAAGGACGCCAGAGACGTCGCTCTGGAGTCTTGGAGCCGGCGTATTGCGGTGGACCGAAGGAGGGGTGCCGGGGCTGCTCGATTTATCGAGGCAGTCCGGCCCCTTCTTAACGAGTGGGTCAACCGCGATCATGGAGGGCTCTCCTTCCGACTCACCCAGGTCCTCTCGGGGCACGGGTGCTTCGGGAGGTACCTGCATAATGTTGCACGTAGGGAAGCCACACCGGTGTGCCACCAGTGTGGCTGCGTGGAAGAGACGGCGCAGCACGTACTGGAAGTGTGTCCAGGGGCGGAGGAGGCGCGGCTAAGTCTGGTCGCAGCCGTTGGAGGAGACCTCTCCTTACCGAACATCCTAGCTAGGATGGTCGGTGACGAGAGGTCATGGAAGGCAGTGGCCTCGTTTTGCGAAGCCGTAATGTCGCAACGTGAAAATGAGGAGCGGGATAGAGAAAGAGACCCTCTTTCTCTCCCGCTTCGGAGAGAGCGGAGACGTGGGCGAGCCAGGCGGGTTCGCTCTCCGTCTCTCACTGGAGAGCCTGGAGTAGTGGATGTGGGGACACCCGCTACTCCTCACCACTAGGTGAAATGGCCTTCACGAGCGGGCGACGCGCTAATGTTCCGGCGCGTCGTCAGGAGGTGGGTCCGCAAGGCGGACGTCGGTGGACAGAGCCACGGAGAGTTTGCGAACGGTCCCGCAGCTCTGTCCATAAACCGAGGACGATGGAACATCGTGGGCTTTTTTAGTCGGTAGGACGTCGCAGTTTTTTCTGCGACGGGGAGTCCGACATAGCCCGTCTGCATCCCCCGCAGACGGGTATGCGTAAATGCATTTTTGCCCACGTAAAAAAAAAAAAAAAAAAAAAAAAAGGTTAGGTTAGGTTCCCCCCCATGGGTTCTGCCTTGTCGCGGCGGGGGGGCTCAGTAGTCGTACTCAGGGGTGGTACGATGAAGCTAAATGAACCCGAGGAGGCTCGAACGGCGCCCCCGGAGAGACCGGGCAGCGCCGTTGCGAGCGGAGGCAGCCTTTATTGGCTGCGGGACACGGTCGGCGTCTCAGCCATATGCTGTTCAGCGGCGACGCGAGCGAGGGGCGCGCTGCTTTGATTTTTGCCAGAGTCTTTTGCAGGACTCTGGCAATGGCAAGACGTGTGCGCATTGATAACGGTGGTGGCTTCCTTCTTTTGCGGTTTTGTCGGCTATGCATTCACTGCATTTTTAAATTGTGTATTACTCATCTTGGGCAATGACCCGTGAAATTTTCTTTTTAAGGGTTTAACGGGTCATTGCTCAAAGTGAGACTGGCTTTGCATTCATTGCATTTTACTTTATCTTGGGCAATGACCTGTGGAATTTTCTTTTGAGGGTTCAGCGGGTCATTGCTCAAGATGAAACTGGTGGGTTAAATTAAGGGCAGATTATTCATCTTGGGCAGTGGCCTGCGGAATTCTCTTTTGAGGGTTCAGCGGGTCATTGCTCAGGGTGAAACTAAGGGTGGATTATTTATCTTGGGCATTGACCTGCGGAATTCTCTTTTGAGGGTTCAGCGGGTCATTGCTCAACGGGTTTTGATAACGGTGGTGGTTTTTTGAGTTCGGCATTGTATTCATTGCATTATTATTGAATTATTCATCTTGGGCAAAGACTTGTGGAATCTTCTTTTGAGGGCTCAGCGGGTCATTGCTCAAGGTGAAACTGGTGGAAATTTTTTATAAAATTAAGTGTGGTTTATTCATTTTGGGCGATGACCTGTGGAACTTTCTTTTGAGGGTTCAACGGGTCATTGCTCAAGGTGAAATTGGTGTTCTGGTTTTATTACTTTTTCTTTCAGGGAGGGGCTCTGCCGGCGTCCTGGATAGTCCGGGTAGCGGCGGTACGAGTCTAGGCGGCCTTGATTGGCTGCGGAGCTCGGTCGGCGTCTCGGCCTTATGCCGAGTAGCGGTGACGCGAGTTGGGGACGTACTGGGCGAGCACTCACACTGCCGTCCAGTAGGCAGGTTTGTCAGCGTTCACAAATCGTAATCCTGCAACAGTTGCGGATCACGTCTCGTGACTGGAACAGGACCGAGGGCCTTGGCTTCGTTGCCCGGGCCGCGAGGAGTAAACCTCTATAAAACAATCCCGAAGGACAAGTGGCGGTGCAGCGCGAGGTCCTTTCTCTTCGGAGGAGGGCTGGCCGGTAAAGCCAGTCACTACTGCACCTAGGCGTTGCGCCTTGGTTAGGTCCACCTAACCCTTCCCGGATACGCGTGGGCTCTGTCCGGGTCGTACCCATTCCCCGGTTCTCGTGGGAATTGATATGAATAATTCAAACATAAAACTTACTATTGATGATGGTGAAGGCGGTGACCGCGAAGGTCAGGCGGTGGTGAGGCGTAGCACGCGCAAAATTGTGAGGGTGTCGAGCGACGAGGACCTGTTCGACAGGTCCTGCGTCAATCTATCGGAGACTGACTCGGACGTCAGCCTCCAGTCGGTGCGCTCCCGGGCCTCGGGTTCTTCCGCGGGCCGGCCGTGTAGGAAAAGAATACAAGTAGGTGATGCTGTTTTCGAGGTTGGTCCGTCGCCCAAGGCTCAAGCTACCGCGAGCCGAGGTAGAGGGAGACCGCCAACGACGGGGCAGTACGTGGGCCTGGCCCAAGCCAAGGCTTTGCTAAGCAAAGCCCAGGCCGAGGCGCTAAGGCAGGAGGCGGAGGTCGAGATGGCCAACGAGGCCAGACTCAAAAAGGTGGCAGCAAGCGCTGTCCTCCGCGGTCTTGGAGACTCTTCGGCTCAGCCCGGAGACGAAGATCAGGACCTCGGGAGGCTGGTCGAGGAGTCTCTGGCGACCATAGTAAAGGTCGCCAAGACCTCGGGGAGTTTGAAGGGTACTTACGTTAAGGCCCTGAAAGAAGCAGCGGAAGTCATCAAGACTTCCGTTGCTGAGATGCGGTCGCGCACAGTTTCAGATGAGTTGGCCAGGCTGGAGGCGGCCAACGCCAAGCTGACGGGCGAGCTGCGGGAGATGCGCAGGGAGATGGCGGAGCTCCGGGCCGCTCGACCGCAGCCCGCTCAGGACGCGGCCACGATGCAGGACATGATGCGGGAGGTCATGGTGCAGGTGGGCACCATGATCGATGCCCGTTTCGAGGGGGTGCAGGAGAGGCTCCTTCCCGAGAGGAGATTGAGGCCTCCCCTTGCGGCGGACGTCCGCAGAGAGCAGTCAGCTTCCCAAAAGTCCGATGCGGGGGCATCGGAACCCAAGCCTAGCAAAGGTAAGGGGAAGGGGAAGAAGACGGCGGCCGCTAAAGGCGGCGAGAAGGTGGACCCGCCTGCCCCCCCACCATCATCGGTCCTGGAGGAGCCCTGGACCGAGGTGGTGAAGCGAGGAGCGCGTCCCAAAACCAGGGAGCCGAGGTCAGCTGCGGCCCCGAAAGCGCCGGCACCGGTCAGGCAGCAGCCGCCCAAGCCGAAGCCGAAGGTGGTTAAAATCCACCCCCAGCGCACCGCAGCCGTGGTAATCACGCTGCTGCCGGGGGCAGAGGAGAAAGGGCTCAGCTACGCTAACGTTCTCTCAAAGGCGAAGGCGAGTGTGGACCTCGGTGCAATGGGAATGCCACCCATGAGGATGCGGGTCGCAGCCACCGGCGCCCGCATTCTCGAGATTCCCGGCGCGGAGAAGGCGGAGAAGGCGGACTCCCTAGCTGAAAAGCTAAGGGAGGTCTTCCAGGGGGCGGAGGACCAGATCCGCGTCTCGAGGCCGGTCACCACTGCTGACATCAGGGTGACCGGACTCGACGACTCCGTCAGCGTGGCGGAGCTCACCGAGTGCCTGGCAAGGGCCGGCGGATGCACTGCGTCGGACCTCAAGGTCGGCGAAATTAGAAAGGGTGCATCAGAAATGGGCGCCGCTTTTGTGCGGTGCATAAAGGCAGCCTTGATCCAGGCGTGGAACGCCCCACCCCCGGAGCCAGTGGACCTGGACGCGGAGGCCGATGACCTGTGTGAGGCAATGGCGCACGTGTGCGATGCGGCAATGCCGCGTGCGAGACCTCCGCAGGCCAAGCGTCAGGTATACTGGTGGAACGAGGAGATCGGGCAGCTCCGCCGGCAGTGCCAGGTGAGGCGCCGCTGCTACCAGCGGTACCGCAGAAGGAGGCGCCGGGACGAGGAGGAGCAGGACAACCTCTACGCCGCCTATAGAGAGGTAAGTCGTGCTCTTCTAGTAGCCATCAGCCAGGCAAAGGCGGATGCCTGGCAGGAGCTACTGGCGTCTCTGGAGAGGGACCCGTGGGGCCGACCGTACAAGTGGGCGAGGCAAAAGCTTCGTCCATGGGCCCCCCCAATCACCGGTAACATGGATCCGGTGATTCTCCAGCGGGTGGTGGAGGGACTGTTCCCTGCTAGTCCAGGGGCAGAGTTCATCCCTCCACACGTGGCGGCGCCTATCCTGGAGGACGAGCCGGAGGAGGAGGTGCCCGAGATCTCGGAGGTGGAGCTTGGCGTGGCGGTCCTTCGGATGAGGGCCCGAAACACGGCACCGGGACCCGATGGGATCCCCGGTCGCGCGTGGGCCCTCGTTCAGAAGGAGCTCGGCGAACGAGTAAGGTCAGTGTTCGACCGCTGTATGCGCGAGGGACGCTTCCCTAAAAGGTGGAAGGCGGGGCGGCTCGTTCTTTTGCGAAAGGAAGGGCGTCCCGCGGACGAGCCGGCCGGATATCGTCCGATCGTCCTGCTGGACGAGGCAGGTAAGCTCCTGGAGCGTGTGGTGGCTGCCCGGCTCGTCAACCACCTCGAGTTTGTTGGCCCGGACCTTGCGAACAGTCAGTTCGGGTTTCGGAGGGGTCGCTCAACGGTAGATGCCATATCTTACGTTCGCGACCTCTCCGAGCAGCCGATTAGCGATGGTGGAGTTGTGTTGGCGGTGTCGTTAGACATCGCCAACGCCTTCAACTCGCTGCCGTGGAGCACTGTTTTGGGTGCTCTGGGGTACCACCAGGTGCCCCAGTACATCCAACGCCTCATCGGGGACTACCTCTCTGAGAGAGAGGTACGTTTCCCGACCAAAGAGGGTGAGGGCAGTAGCCCAATGACGCGCGGCGTTCCACAGGGGTCCGTTCTGGGCCCTACCCTGTGGAACATCGGGTATGACTGGGTCCTGCGAGGCGCTAACCTTCATGGCGTCAACGTAGTATGCTACGCTGACGACACGTTGGTTACCGCCCGGGGCCGGACGTTTAGGGAAGCGTCTGTCCTGGCCACCGCCGGAGTCGCGGCGGTTGTGGCTCGGATACGGAGGTTGGGGCTGGAGGTGGCGCTCCACAAATCCGAGGCCATCTGCTTTCATGGTCCTCGGAGGGCGCCACCTGCAGGCTCAAGGATAATGGTTGGCGGAACTTCCATCGCTGTTGGGTCGACGCTGAAGTACCTCGGTGTCGTACTCGACAGCAGGTGGAAGTTTCGCGAACACTTCGAGAAGTTAACCCCGAGGCTTGCGGGGACGGCGGCTGCGTTGAGCCGCCTCCTTCCAAATCTCGGTGGAGGGAAGAGGAGCTGCCGCCACCTTTACATGGCGGTGGTTCGCTCCATGGCCCTCTACGCGGCTCCCATATGGGCTGGTACCTTGGGATCCAGAGAGATCGCCCGGCTCCATGGGAGCCAAAGGGTTATGGCGGTTAGAGTGTGCAGAGGTTACCGCACACTCTCACACGAGGTGGCCTGCCTTTTGGCAGGTTCCCTCCCGTGGGACTTGGACGCTGAGGTCCTGTCCTCCGTGTACTGGCGCAGGGCGCAGGCACGGGCGGAGGACCTCCGACCGGTTCCGCAGGAGGTGGAACAGTGGCGGAAGGACGCCAGAGATGCCGCTCTGGAGTCCTGGAGCCGGCGGATTGCGGAGGACCACAGGAGGGGTGCCGGAGCTGCTCGATTTATCGAGGCAGTTCGGCCCCTTCTTACCGAGTGGGTCAGCCGCGAGCACGGAGGGCTCTCCTTTCGGCTCACACAGGTCCTCTCGGGGCATGGGTGCTTCGGGAGGTACTTGTGCAATGTGGCGCGGAAGGAGGCGACACCGGAGTGCCACCAGTGTGGCTGCGCGGAGGAGACGGCGCAGCACGTACTACAGGTATGTCCGGGTGCGGAGGAGGCGCGGCTGGTTCTGGTCGCATCCGTGGGAGGAGACCTCTCGTTACCGAGCATCCTGGCTAGGATGGTCGACGACGAGGGGTCTTGGAAGGCGATGGTCTCTTTCTGCGAGGTCGTGATGTCGCAGAGAGAGGCCGAGGAGCGGGAAAGGGAGAGAGATCCTCTTTCTCTCCCGATCCGGAGGGAGCAAAGACGGAGGCGAGCCAGGCGGGCTCGCTCTCCGTCTTTAACTGGAGGGCCTGGAGTGGTGGATGTGGGGACACCCGCCACTCCTCACCATTAGGTGAAATTTGGCCCTTGCGAGTGGGCGACGCGTTAATGTTCCGACGCGTCGTCAGGAGGTGGGTCCGCCTATAGGCGGACGTCGGCGGACAGAGCCGCGGAGAGTTTGCAAACGGTCCCGCAGCTCTGTTCATAAACCGAGGATGATGGAACATCGTGGGCTTTTTTAGTCGGTAGGACGTCGCAGTTTTTCTGCGACGGGGAGTCCGACATAGCCCGTCTGCTTCCCCCGCAGTCGGGTATGCGTAAATGCATTTTTGCCAACGGTAACAAAAAAAAAAAAAAAAAAAAAAAAAAAAAGGTTAGGTTAGGTTAGGTTAGGTTAGGTTAGGTTAGGTTAGGTTAGGTTAGGTTAGGTTAGGTTAGGTTAGGTTAGGTTAGGTTAGGTTCCCCCCCAATGGGTTCTGCCTTGTCGTGGCGGGGGGGCTCAGTAGTCGTAGTGGTACGATGAAGCGAAAGGAACCCGAGGAGGCTCGAACGGCGCCCTGGAGAGTCCGGGTAGCGGCGTTGCGAGTATAGGCAGCCTTGAATGGCTGCGGGACTCGGTCGGCGTCTCAGCCATATGCTGAGTAGCGGCGACGCGAGTTAGGGAGGAAAGGCAAGGAAGGACTTGCTTTCCGGTTAACCCTCGCCTGGCGCCCTGGATAGTCTGGGTAGCGGCAGGTGAGTCGAGAGAGCTTCTCTGCGTGTCCCTATGATCAGCATAGGGCAGAGTGGATCGAAGCGAGAGGAGTCGTTCATGGTGCTCATGAGGTGACTTTCAAGGAGGGGCTCTGCCGGCGTCCTGGACAGTCCGGGTAGCGGCGGTACGAGTCGAGGCGGCTTTGATTGGCTGCGGAGCTCGGTCGGCGTCTCGGCCTCATGCTGAGTAGCGGTGACGCGAGTTGGGGACGTACTGGGCGTGCACTTACACTGCCGTTCAGTAGGCATCGGAGTGTGTCTCCGTTGTCAGCGTCCACAAATCGGAACCCTGTAACTGGTGCGGATCACGTCTCGTGACAGGAGCAGGACCGAGGATCTTGGCTTTACCGCCCGGATCGCGAGGAAGAAAACCTCTATAAAAAATTACCCCAAGGTAGTGCGGCGGCGCAGCGCGAGACCTGAATGGCTGGCGGGTTAGTCAGTTCCTACTGCGTTCCTCGCCAGGGTACCTGCCGACCCCCTGTGCGAGTTACGTTAGGCTTCCCTTTGGCTACAGAGGGCTCTGGCCAGGGTGACTTCTAGTTCCCTCATACTCGTGGGATTCAATATGGATAACTTAAATAAAAACCAAACAAATGATGTAGAAGGTGGTGATCGTCAAGATTACAGTGTGGTGAGGCGAAGCGCGCGCAAGTGTACTGTCGCTCTCGAGAGGACGTCGAGCGTTGAGGATCTGCTTGTCAGGTCCAGATCCGTCGACTTGTCGGAGTCGGACTCAGACGTAAGTCTGCTGTCCGTTTCCTCCCGGGCCTCGGTGTCATCCGTGGCTCGTGTACAGAGGAAGAGGTTGAGAGGTGAAGATGCTGCGGGAGAGGCTGCTCCTTCTCCTAAGGCGCAACTAACCCAGCGTGGAAGAGGTCGTCCGCCAACAACTGGCGAGTACGTAGGCTTGGCCAAAGCCAAAGCTTTGCTAAGCAAAGCCCAGGCCGAGGCCCTAAAGCAGGACGCGGAAAATGAAATGGCCAATGAGGCGAGACGCAAAAAAGAGGCAGCAAACGCTGTCCTCCGCGGCCTTGGAGTCACTGCAGCTCAACCTGACGTTGAGGACCAGGACCTCGGTAGGCTGGTTGAAGAGTCTTTGGCGACTATAGTAAAAGTCGCCAAGACCTCGAGTAGTTTAAAGGGCACGTATGTAAAGGCCCTTAATGAAGCAGCGGAGATAATAAAGGTTTCCGTTGCAGAGATGCGGGCTCGCACGGTGCCCGAAGAGTTGGCCCGGTTGGAGGCGGCCAACTCGAAGCTGATGAGAGAGCTGCGGGAGATGCGGAAGGAGCTGACAGAGCTCCGAGCCGCTCAACCGCAGCCGGCTCAGGATGCAGCCTCAATGGAGAATGTGATGCGGGCAGTCATGGTGCAGGTGGGCACCATGATAGATGCCCGCTTCGAAGGAGTTCAGGAGAGGCTCCTTCCTGAAAAAAGGATTAGACCACCCCTTGCTGCGGATATCCGCAGGGAGGAGAGAGCGGCTGCTGGCACTAGCCAGAAGGAAAGTCCTTCTGTGCAGCCTGCCTCCCAGCCCAAAAAGGACAAGGGCGAAAGAAAGGGGAAGTCGTCTGCAGCTGCCAAAAGCAGCGACAAGGTGGCCCCACCTGCCCCCCCCCCACCACCATCGGCTCAGGAGGAGCCCTGGACCGAGGTGGTAAAGCGAGGAGCGCGGCCGAGGACCCGGAAGCCGAAGTCGGCGACGGCCCCGACCGAGCGGTCAAGGGCCGCCCCGTCGAAGTCGAAACCGGCTAAGCAGACGCGCCCGCAGGCGCCTAAGCCGAAGGTGGTTAAGATCCACCCCCAGCGCACCGCAGCCGTGGTAATCACGCTGCTGCCGGGGGCAGAAGAGAAAGGGCTGAGCTACGCCAATGTGCTCTCAAAAGCGAAGGCTGGCGTAGATCTCGGCGCGATGGGTCTGCCACCGATGAGGATGCGGGTTGCAGCCACAGGTGCCCGAATCTTGGAGATTCCAGGCGCGGAGAAGGCTGAGAAGGCGGACTCCCTGGCTGAAAAGCTAAGGGAGGTGTTCCAGGGGGCGGAGGAACAAATCCGCGTCTCGAGGCCGGTCACCACTGCGGACATGAGAGTGACTGGACTCGACGACTCCGTCAGCCTCGAGGAACTGACGGAATGTTTGGCGAAGGCCGGAGGAGGTCCCATTTCGGACTTTAAAGTCGGAAATATTAATAAGGGTGCTGCAGAAATGGGTGCTGCTTTTGTGCGGTGCCCTGCGACGGCAGCCAAAAAAATAGTGGCAGGAGGCAGACTCTTGGTGGGCTGGGTAGCGGCGCAGGTTAAAATCCTGGACGCTCGCCCACGCCGCTGTTTCCGTTGCCTCTCATTGGGCCATGTCAGGGCCCAATGCAAATCGGAGGTGGACCGCAGCGAGGAGTGTTATCGCTGCGGTCAAAAGGGCCATAAGGCCAGCGGTTGTTCGGCCGCCCCGTACTGCACGCTATGTGCAGCAGCGGGCAAGGCGGCCAATCACCTCTCCGGGAGCAAGGTGTGTGCCAAGCCCCCGTCTAAGAAAGAGGCGCGTAGGGGCAAAGCTGCGACTGAGGCTAAGGCCAAGTCGCAGCCAACCCGCTCCACACCGGAGCAGGTGGACAGCATGGAGGTCTAAGTATGGGTCACACCCGTACTTACCTCCAGGCGAATTTAAACCACTCTGCCAGGGCTCAGGATATTTTTCTCCAGAGCCTGGCAGAGCGACTTATACAGGTGGCCGTGATCGCCGAGCCTTACCGGGTCCCGCCCAGAACAGACTGGGTTGGGGACCTGGACGGCTTGGTTGCGATCACCACCCAGTCTCCTGCTCAATCCCCACCCCTTGAAGGGGTGGTGAGAGGAAGGGGATTTGTGGCGGCTCGAATCGGCGGGACGATGGTTGTGGGGGTTTATTTCTCCCCCAACAGGGTTCTCGCCGAGTTCGAGAGCTTTCTGGACGAGGTAGGGACCCTGGTCGGCCAAAGCCGTCCGAGTCCAGTCATAGTCCTTGGAGACCTCAACGCCAAGTCCACGGTGTGGGGGTCTTCAAGGACGGATGCAAGAGGAGAGGCCCTCAGCGACTGGCTGGTGGGTGCAGGGCTCTGTGTGCTTAACCGCGGGTCCGTGGACACGTGCGTGCGGCATTCGGGGGGGTCAGTGATTGATGTCACTTTCGCCACCCCCGAACTCGCAGTGCGTGTCCGAGACTGGGAGGTGTTAATGGACGAGACGCTATCCGATCACCGGTACATCCGGTTTAGCGTCTCGTCCACGTTGATGGACCCAGGACTGCGGGCTCCAAGAGTGGTCGGACGGCGTTGGGCGCTTAACCGCCTGGATTCAGAGCTGCTGAAAGAGGCTGCCTTGGTCCAGGCGTGGAATGCCCCACCCCCGGAACCAGTAGACCTGGACGCGGAGGCTGATGGCTTATGTGAGGCAATGGCGCACGTGTGCGATGCGGCTATGCCACGTGCGAGGCCTCCAAAAGCCAAGCGCCAGGTCTACTGGTGGAACGAGGAGATTGGAGAGCTCCGCCGGCAGTGTCAGGCGAAGCGACGCCGCTACCAGCGGTACCGTAGGAGAAGGCGCCGGGACACGGAAGAGCAGGACAGCCTCTATGCCGTCTATAGAGAGGCGAGTACTGCTCTCCGCGTTGCCATCAGCCAGGCAAAGGCGGATGCCTGGCAAGAGCTTCTGGCGTCACTAGAGAGGGACCCATGGGGCCGGCCGTACAAATGGGCGAGGCAAAAGCTTCGTCCATGGGCCCCCCCAATCACCAGCAGCATGGAGCCGGTGGTTCTCCAGCGGGTGGTCGAGGGATTGTTCCCTGGTAGTCCAGGGAACGAGTTCGTCCCTCCCACCGTGGCGGTGATGGAGAATGAGCTAGAGGAGGAGGAGGTGCCTGAAATCTCTCAAGTGGAGCTTGGTGTGGCGGTCCTCCGGATGAGGGCCCGAAATGCGGCACCAGGACCAGACGGGATCCCCGGGCGCGCTTGGGCCCTTGTGCAAAAGGAGCTGGACGACCGAATAAGGGCCGTGTTTGATCGCAGTATGAGAGAGGGACGGTTCCCTAGGCGGTGGAAGTCGGGGCGGCTCGTTCTTTTGAGAAAGGAAGGGCGCCCCGCAGACGAGCCAGCGGGATACCGTCCAATAGTTTTGCTGGACGAAGCTGGAAAGCTTTTGGAGCGTGTGGTGGTTGCCCGACTCGTTAACCACCTCGAGTTTGTTGGTCCAGACCTGTCGGGCAACCAGTTTGGGTTTCGGAGGGGTCGCTCAACGGTAGATGCCATATCTTACGTTCGCGACCTTTCCGAAAAGGCGTGCAGTAGTGGCGGGGTGTTGATTGCGGTGTCGTTAGACATTGCAAACGCATTCAACACCCTGCCGTGGAGTACCATTTTGGGGGCACTGGGGCACCATAGGGTGCCGAGGTACCTTCAAAGGCTTGTCGGGGACTACCTTTCTGAGAGAGAGGTATGTTTCCCGACCAAAGAAGGCGAAGGTCGCAGCCAGATGACGCGTGGCGTGCCACAGGGGTCTGTTTTGGGCCCTACCCTGTGGAACGTTGGGTACGACTGGGTCCTGCGAGGCGCTAACCTTCGTGGCGTCGACGTAGTTTGCTACGCTGACGACACGTTGGTTACCGCTCGAGGACGGACGTTTAGGGAAGCGTCAATCCTGGCCACTGCCGGAGTCGCGGCAGTAGTGACCAGGATAAGGAGGTTGGGGCTGGAGGTGGCGCTCCACAAGTCCGAGGCCATCTGCTTTCATGGTCCTCGGAGAGCGCCACCTGAAGACTCAAGAATAATGGTTGGTGGAACTTCCATCGCTGTTGGGTCGACGCTGAAATATCTCGGCGTCGTACTCGACAGTAGATGGAAGTTCAGGGAACACCTCGAGAGGTTGACCCCGAGGCTTGTGGGGACGGCGGCTGCGCTGAGCCGCCTCCTTCCAAACCTCGGTGGTGGGCAGAGGAGCTGCCGCCACCTTTACATGGCGGTAGTTCGCTCCATGGCCCTTTATGCGGCCCCTATATGGGCCGGTACCCTGGGCCCTAGGGAGGTTGCCCGACTCCATGGGAGCCAAAGAGTTATGGCGGTTAGAGTGTGCAGGGGGTACCGCACACTATCGCATGAGGTAGCGTGTCTACTGGCAGGCTCCCTCCCGTGGGACCTGGAGGCCGAGGTCCTGTCCTCCGTGTACTGGCGCAGGGCGCAGGCACGGGAGGAGGATCTTCGGCCTGTACCACAGGAGGTGGAGCAGTGGCGGAAGGACGCCAGAGACGTCGCTCTGGAGTCTTGGAGCCGGCGTATTGCGGTGGACCGAAGGAGGGGTGCCGGGGCTGCTCGATTTATCGAGGCAGTCCGGCCCCTTCTTAACGAGTGGGTCAACCACGATCATGGAGGGCTCTCCTTCCGACTCACCCAGGTCCTCTCGGGGCACGGGTGCTTCGGGAGGTACCTGCATAATGTTGCACGTAGGGAAGCCACACCGGTGTGCCACCAGTGTGGCTGCGTGGAGGAGACGGCGCAGCACGTACTGGAAGTGTGTCCAGGGGCGGAGGAGGCGCGGCTGGTTTTAGTCGCAGTCGTAGGAAGTGACCTCTCGTTGCCGAACATCCTAGCTAGGATGGTCGTTGACGAGGGGTCTTGGAAGGCAGTGGCCTCGTTTTGCGAGCACGTTGTGGCGCAGAGAGAGGCAGAGGAGCGGGATAGAGAAAGAGACCCTCTTTCTCTCCCGCTTCGGAGAGAGAGGAGACGTGGGCGAGCCAGGCGGGTTCGCTCTCCGTCTCTTACTGGAGAGCCTGGAGTGGTAGGTGTGGGGACACCCACCACTCCTCACCACTAGTTGAAATGGCCCTCACGAGCGGGCGACGCGCTAATGTTCCGGCGCGTCGTCAGGAGGTGGGTCCGCAAGGCGGACGTCGGTGGACAGAGCCACGGAGAGTTTGCGAACGGTCCCGCAGCTCTGTCCAGAAACCGAGGACGATGGAACATCGTGGGCTTTTTTAGTCGGTAGGACGTCGCAGTTTTTCTGCGACGGAGAGTCCGACATAGCCCGTCTGCATCCCCCGCAGACGGGTATGCGTAAATGCATTTTTGCCCACGTAAAAAAAAAAAAAAAAAAAAAAAAAGGTTAGGTTAGGTTAGGTTAGGTTAGGTTAGGTTAGGTTAGGTTAGGTTTTTTTTTTTTTTTTTTTTTTTTTTGTACCGTCTTTTGACGGCACCGCGACTTACCTCTGACTTAATCAGAGCCTGTTTTTACCAATCTTTCTACGACTTTAACATAACATCTGAGAATGGGATGGGATAGGTAAGGGCCTGTTGTTTGGCTTAACAAAGGATTAACTTTATTTCGATGCTCTACTGTTTACTTTACTTTGACTGTTTACTTTTACTTTTTTCTGAACGGGTTTATCTTTATTTGCTTCTATGATACTATTATTTTTGTCTTCACATTTTTACCTATTTATTCTACTTGTTTCTGTTCAATCGTTTAAGCTTCTATTTTTGGTGATGTTACGGTGTTTTTAATTTTTGTGGCATTCTTAGACTTTACTTATATCTATTACATTGTTTGTCTATCTAGTTTTCTTACGCTATGCTGTTTATATATATTCCAAATATATATACCACCATAAAGTTATTTATCAAGTTTTTGTTTACATTTTAAAAATTTAAAGTTTTGTTAGTTTACCAGTTTGTCTTTGACTTTTGTTTATGTTCGAATATCATTCTTATTTTGTATGTCTGGTTTCCGGTTTTAAAATTTTTGTTTCAATAATCGTCTTTCTATTCGTATTTTATCTATTTTATTTTTGCTATGCTGCTTACATATATATCAATATATGTATACCAACATGAGTTGTATATCTGTTTTTTGGGTTTTTGCTATTGTCTTCTAAAAAATTTTGTGATATAGTTTTAAGTTTTTTCTAAATTTGTTTGTTATCTATTAATGTATTTTATTGAGTTTTATAGCTATTGTTATTTGTTTGTTATAGATCTGCTGACTCTGCCTAGAGCCACTTTAGCAATAGGCTATTGTGGCTCTAGCCAAAGCCTCCCATTTCCTTCTGATGGGGCACTCCTGACTGAAGGCATTGTGCTCCGTATTTTCAGCCTTAGCGTGTGTGCAATTGCAGCACTTTGGTGCATCGCCGGCAAGCCAATCTGCGCATTCTGACCTCATGTGGGGTCCCCCACAGTGGCTGCACTTCTCGATCGTCTCCTTGCAGAACCGTCTCCCGTGACCGTATCCCAAGCAGAGAGAGCACTGGACCAGTGGCGACTGGTCAGCTACTCTCACCCGCTGGAGATCGATCATGACGGTCCCTGCTTCGACTAAGCGCTGCCAAACTGTAGGGGCCACCCGCATGATGACA